>CM053787.1:177572298-178935631 GCA_028749045.1 Cupressus sempervirens
TAGTATGAATATTAGAGAATAGGATCATAGTTGACTTTTAACTTATAAAACTATTGTTAGTTATTAGTCAACTGATATTCATTGGGTCATTGATATGGATATGTAATTATTGATTAAATTAATTAATTAGAGTTAATTAAATTTAATTAATAATTAAGTTATGTAATAGAGTTTTAATTGATATGCTAATATAGATTCTTTTAATGAAGTTGTAAAGTGTTTACATCGAAATTGATAAGTCTTATTCTAATGACTTGAATAATGACTTTAGATATTTTAATGGTTATTAGTGATTATTTAATTATTATAGCGATTAAAAGACCTAAATTTTAGTTGAGTTTTAATTAAGTATTGTTAGAATGATAAAGAGTCATACCTATGTTCATTATTAATTGATTTAATTAAGATTAATTAATAAAGCGAATAATATTAATTAAGGGACAATGAAGATTAGTTTAATGAGTAAATATTTATCCTTTAGTTATTCTTAGAATGTAATTTTAAATAATGGAAGGATAATGTTATCGAGGGAACAAACAGGTTGACTTGTAGGTCAAATAATTAATCTTATATACTTGAAGTATACTTGCAACATAAATTGAAACCTCCACACTTAATTCAACAATGTGATTTTAGTAAACCAAAGCATGTGTTTGCATTGTGTTTTCTCTATGCTTCTTGTTTTGGATTTTTTTGGGTTGACTAGTGTTGACCAGTTATAGGACGTCTACCAGAGGCTCAGGGGTTATAATTGTGATGTCATGATGATGTCTTTTGATTCCGATCTTTATAAACCCAACCATGGTTATGTGATAGAATGCTCTATGAAATGTTTGTACTTACTGATTGTTATTACTGTCCAGTCTTCTTGTGTGAAGCTAAGATTCATATGTATTTGAGACACTTGACTTAACCATTTTGAGTCATCGATTAAATATACTTGGGTTACCTTCCAGTCATTTGATGGAATTAGAATTATTTATCTGATCTTGATGATGTCATGTTGTGACATGTTTTGACTCAACCATTTTGGAGTCTTCAATTAGTAATACTTTGAGATGCTTTTTGGTTGCTTATTAAGAACCAATGATTATTGTGATTATCAGGGATACCTTCAGTTGCCAATAGAGAACTGTTGTGGTCATGATTATCTATGGATGCTTTTCTTTTGCTCATGGAGATTTAAATAGTATATTGTGGATTATCTTTTGGTGATTTTGTGATTTATGATTCCATGAGCTTAGGGTAGGTTATCTACTTGTAGTGTCGAGAAGTGGCTTGCAATGGGGGCCGGGGCCCTAAGTGGCTGCCAGGGTATCTCATTGTAAGTTGTTTTAATAAGTGAAAACATTCACACCTAATATTGACTTAATGAACCTAATAAGATAATTGTATGTTCTTGCCCATGCCTCAAGTGCTAGTACAGACTAGGATGGGAGTAGAGAGAATGCTTGGTTGCAACCTTGCATTTTGTAGTATGCCTCGTCTGTATGAGAGGATACTAGTGGCCGCATAGGGATCACTAGGGGGCTGGGGTCTATTGAGAGACTTCTTGGGTAACTCTAGTGTGATCCATGTGATGAAACTTTCCCACTTGCATAGTAGGTTTCCTACATGTCTTTGTTGTGCCTCTGGGATTAGATGTCATTTTGTGATTGGAACCTTTGAGTTAGTATACTTTTAGGATTCCTGGACTTAGAGAGTATTTGTGCTTTGTGAATTGATAACTTGTTTAGGACTTGAGATTATCTCCTCAGCACGGTGAGAGTGGACCATTTAGGTTCCACACAGTCGGGTGGTAGTGCTTTTCCACTCTTATCATTTGAGATCCGTTTGGGACATTGTGGCTAATGCATTCTTTGTGGTATCTATCTTCATCTATCTTCGTGGATTATGATGGTGGACATGTATCCTCACATTGATGATTTACATATGTTAGATGATGTTATCTTATGCTTTATTTTGCATATTAGTTTACTTTCTACATATGATGTAGGATGTTTTAGGAGTGGCATTCCTACTATGATAATACCAATGATCTCTTCGGTGACTTGGGATGTTACATACAGAGGGATGGCTAGGATCCACAATGGTCTAATGATGCTATTTACGATTGGGAGGAACTGTGCACTTAGTTAATTATGTTTGATAATTTATGGTTATCTCCTATTATGATGTGTCATGTATGATTTGTGATTTCATTTATGTTATTACATCATGGACTAGAATTAGTAGGATGATGTACTTTATTTACACAGATGTATATTCTTTTAAGCCTTTCATACCCTATGACATGTATAGTGGATGATTGAGCAATCTGAAATGTAATTAAAAAAAGGACACTTGTATATTGTTTAAATATGTTGGGTGTATCATTATTATTTCATGACGATGTGATGTTAGATGAATAGATAAATTAGATGTGATTCAATGTTAAGGGATCCTTGAAGAATGTAACCTGTTATGTTTGTTTATGATTACTTTCAATTGAATAATGTTATTGCTTTCGCTACTATGTTATGAATGGTGTTACTTTCATGTTTTTTAAAAAAAAAAATGCTACCAAACTTAGTGAAACTTTAGGTTAATTCTTTGGATCCTTTGGCAGGGCATTACATTATAGATGAGTATGAAACATGTAGTATTGTGATTGGAATAACAAAAATATAATGTTATGATCAAATAATATAATCAAGTGATCAAATTACACTCAAGATATGGAGACAAAGTGTGTTAGTTTTAAATATGAAGCCCACATAGTATGTGTATATAGTTCATATAAAATCTCCAATATCTATCGAATGACAAGTTACTAAGAAACCCAAATAGAAACCTAAATAAATTTGGGTAGTAGATAAAATGCGACTACATAAACTGACTAACACTATTGGACTTGCAAGATCAAAATCAAAATCAAAGTATGAAGTTTCCCTCAATCTAGGTTTTCTTTTCTACATCACTACTAGATCAACAAAAAGTTTGAGTACTTGATTCTTGACCTCTTTGTGAGAATAAGTGATGCCATCTCCAAATATATAAAGGAACTGCAGTCCTTTATTAAAATCAAAGTATATCTTTTCCCATTTGAGTAGAGAATTATTTGGTCTTAGATATGTCCATCTTAATTCTTTTAAGGATTCTTCAACAAAATTGATGATGCAATTTAGTGCCTCTACTTGTGAACATTCGTGATGGTCCCTCATATAAGAGGAAATGGCAGAGACTATCTCTCCATGGCGCCTATCATCCTGAACACCAACAATTCAGTTATGTTAATATTAAAATAGCAATGAGTTTTGTCTCTATATCTAGTGCCTATATGAAAATAAAATAGCAGACCTCGGTCTCGAGCATCATCAATTAGTCGTATGCAAATCCATACGAGCTCATAGAATTTGGATCTATTCATAAACATCTTTTCAATAGAGTCGTCACTTAAAATGGTTCTTGTCAGAAGTAGAGGATGCATCAATATGGGTCCAATGGATACACTTGTTGTAGCAACAGTGAGGTACTCATTAAAGGTTGGAATATATCCACATGATTTCCATTGCGTGTGTTCCATGTTAGCTTCAATATAATCTTCCCACTAGAAAGAACAAAGTGTAATGATTTATTAATATGGGTATCTTAATAGCACCTCATAAATGAACTTGATGTGGGCATTAAGCATGGCATAAATATATGAAATTTCTAATTTATAATAATAATAATAATAATAATCTCATGTTGTGTAGAATTTTACATAAAAGTAATGCTACTTTGTAGCTATCATATTCAAATACATTTATATACAAAGGGGCTTGAAGAGGTATACGTACTGATTTTGTAACAAAAGGCATCATGTCACGTCCTTGTTTTTGGGTAGCTTCATTTATCAATTCTCTCATGGTTTTGAAAACAATTTCGAGGCACATCTTGAAATTCTGTGGCATATTTGTCACAATTGAGACATCCCAACCTTGAGCAATGGCCTTCTGAATAAGATTGAGTTGTTCATATTAATGCTTCTCGGAGTGATTGTGTGTAAGTTTGACAACATCAACATTTTGGATGATACTCAATGATCCATCATCAGGATGAGAGAGCTTAGAGAACAAAATGATCCATCATTAGGATTGAGTTGATCAGATATTGCATAGTCATCAAAAATGTCATCCATAATGGTGGCAACAGTTGATAATTTTGATACAGCAATTCTGATGCTGGAGAATTTCGATTCATCCGCTGCACTAACCCCCCACATGTAATATTCAATTGACCGCTCTCTCATTGCAATAAGCTTTGGAACGTCGGAATCGACCCAGCATCTATAAATCAAAGGATAGGATAGGTTACACATGAGGAAATGAAGGAAACGGATTTTAACAATATAAATATGAATTGTATTATTACTGAAGATTGGGAATCGTGTTGGATACTAGAATGTAGCACTTAATCAATACATACTTGGAGAGGATCTTCATCTCCATCTTGTAGGTACACTGCAATATATTGAAATCCAGTTTGGTAAGCTCTAAAATCTTCTTGTCATTCAACCTTGAAAGGAAGAGATGAGATGTGAACATAGTCAGCATAACAATAACCAATAAGAATGGGAAACTTAAAAGGATTGCCTCGACACTTGTGTACCTGCGATCACCTAGCTCGTATATCTCTATGTAGTTTCGTGTCTCCCATCTAGGAAAAGTGCAAGAAAAATCATATGTGAGGGTGTACTCCACCTGCAGTAATCAAAATGGAAGTGGATTTATTAATACTTCTTTGACAAGGCTTGCACTGTAGGAGTCTCCAATATGAGGTGTTTGTAAGAGGGTCTTAAGGCGGGCGGAGGTGAAGGCTTTAGCCTCTTCCATCACCCTCTCTCCAGGGAATCCCACGCTTGATTCTCTCAACAGGTTCACCATGCCCCGCATCACTTGTTTTGATGATCAGCTATTGCTATTCTCATCATCACCACAACTAGAGAAGAACAAGTGCCCATCTTTGTCCTTGAAACTCTCCAGCATGTAATGTAAATATATAATTGCGGGCATGGAATATAATTTTGTCATAAAACACTTTGCATTATTTATAAATATACTTGGAGATAGTTCATAGTGACGGAGTCTTAAGATTCTCAGTCCTAAAGCCGTAGCATCCAAGTTACAATTCTCGCTTCTTAATCTGATGCCCACACTTGTGTCCCAATTACATCTGCAATTAATGTTTCATTTCAAATTAAATATTAGAAAATGTATATATTAGATCTACAATCAAGAAAACTTTAGAAAATTTGTTGAGATGAGACGAGACCGATAAGCAGAGTCGAGAAAGAGTTTGATCTCAGCGTTGAAATATCGGTCAATTCTGAGGCACCGCAACGCATCGACCGTCTCAAGTCGCTCCATTAACAAATCTCTATCTCCATCTCCACTTTGCATTTCTCTCAACAACACCTTCACTTCTTTCACAAGTATTTTAGCGCGTTCCTGGTATTCAGATTTCTACAGAATACATAATACAAAATACCAAATACAAAATACATGATTATGAGCATTGCATTGCAGTGAACTAGCTAGGGAAACAAGAGTAGCAAAATTCATGATTCATGATGACTTACCCCATACAGTGTTGGCATGGATTGGATAAAATCATCATCCCATACGTTGAAAGCATTATCTGGTATTGAAGTTGGTATTTCTCCTCCATTCATCGTCATCGCCATGTGAAAAGAAGGTCACAAAATATTATTATTAAACACCAACTTAAAAAGTGTTCACGAAGGTTATTGTAGACACTCTTACGCTGCTACGTATTTATAGATGCATTACCAAAAAACTTGCGAAACTTTCGTTGCAACTTATTATTTTTTAAATATCTATGGTTGTTAATGTGGGAGAAACACATGAAAAAAGTCTTAGATGACCTTTATATTAATATAATAGAAGTTCTTGTCGTCAAAACAGACAGAACAAGAGGATCTCACGTGTGGCATCTTTCTCGTTTTCATTTGTTGGCACACAAAGTCCAATACTTCTAGGGCCACCGCTTCCTATTGTATGGAAATGGCATTTATTAAATACATGTACAAGGTATGAATATAGTTAAATATGTTTAAAATATTATTATATTATAATTAATATTATATTGTTATGAGGGCATTGTTATATTAAACTCTTTGGAAAAATATCTTGTCAAAATATTTTTATTTTATTCTGATTGTTTTTTATTAAATAAGGTGAGAAGAGGGTCCTGACTCGTGAAAGAATAAAAGCATAGTACTTTTCTACTCTGAGCTATTACACCCAAGCCGTAGAAAAGGTCATCACTAATACAAATTGTTAGAGATCCTTCACAGAATAAAACTTAATTAAAAAACTAGAGTAATTACTATCAATACTAGAGTCTAAACCTTGCTGATAATCACAACAAAAAACTTAGTCTTAGAGTACTAAGTATACATGTAAACCAATTTATACATAACAATATTAACACTATGTCCCAAACTACAAGTAGCACATAAACTGACACAAGAGCAAAAGAAAACCAACTAAACATAATATAAATAGCAAATGAAACCCTAGGGCAAAAATGCTAGGCCTGCTTTATGTTATCCCAATCCTCGACCTGGCACCTAAGATTTTTGGTCCAGTTGTGGAAATCCTTTGTGCTTTTCATTTCCACTCAAACTATTTTCCTTCTTCATTCAAGCTTTTTTGAGTTTCCTTTGTCCCATCACTGATTCGAAGATAGCCTTTTGCATCATCTCTTTCTAGATCTTGCATATAGTTGAGATGGCCACACCCAATTCAATGTCAGTGATGGCATTATCATATTTGTTGTTCAAAGATGTCACTTTTTCATTGAGGGCCTTAATTTGATCTGCCAGGTCTTATTTTTATTTTTTCTACCTTACTTTTCTCATTATTAGAAAATATCTATGGGGACTTTTATTCATTCATCAGAAGGGTTGATGACATTATTTTTTTGGAATTATAGATGGAGTAACTAAGAGGGGGGGTGAATCAGTTACCACAAAAGAAATCCACAGATCCCTTAGATGTCTTTAACAACTAGTTACTGTACTGATACTCGGTAAATGCTATAAGAATTTTGTAACTCAGTAGATTAACTTGTTACTGATCATCTAGCATTTCTAATTATTAATATGCATGAAAAAGTAAAATGAACGCAAGAGACACCAGATTTAATGTGGAAACCCAATATGGGAAAAACCACCAAGTAACTAGCTACCAATTTTCCACTCTTCTGAAGTGAGCCTTGTTAGGAGCCAACCCTGTTAAAGGTTACAATACACATTGTTAGGTGTGACCCTGTTAGGAGTGGCCTTGCTAGAGGTCTTTAGAACAATTCAACTAAAATGTCACCTTTTTAGAGGATTTATAAAATGGTTGTTAAACCAACTCTGTTAAGAGATTTGAAATCACTGCTACAATGGTTAGAAAGTAACAATGAATTGCCCTGAATAAGATGCAACTAAATTTGCTAATAATAGATCTCCATTATGCACTATTAGATCCTTCTCGATCAAATATAGCTTTGCTGCTCGTCAATGATCTCTAATCATCCTTTAAAATTCACTCTTAGTCCTTCTTCTCATTCACATCCTTCACATACTTAGAATTCACAGCTTGACCTCATATATATACCATTCAGATTATTAATTCAACTCATTCACAAGTTACATTTACCAATAAACCATATATCATTCGGCTAAAAATGTTACGTTAAACAAATAAACTTTATTTTAAAAAATAATGGTATCCTTCACTGGCCAACCCTACTCGGTAAATACTGCTTTCAAAAATAATTTCCTGAGTTAACCGTCTTAACTCGGTTAACACTACAATTTCTGCGAAATCCTTTGGCTACCGAGTAAACTTGGTAAGAATTAGATTTCCTTCACTATCCATGAAAGCTCAGTTAGAACCGTTTCCTGCATTATTTTCTCTTAATGACTGAGTGAGCTTGTTAACAACTAAATTTCCTTTGCTAAACCTTGAAAGCTCGGTAGCAACTGTTTCCTGCATTATTTTCTCTTGATGACCGAGTGAGCTCGGTAACAACTAAATTTCCTTTGCTAAACTTTGAAAGCTTGGTAGCAACTATCTATGCAAGGTAAAGCCTAAGAATGCTCGGTAGACACTATAAACCTTCTTTGCTAACCTTCTAAACTCGGTAACCTTTGTCTTTGCCTTGTTGACCATTTGAGCTTGGTAGACTCTAACTGATAATTGATATGACATTTGTGTAACATCAAAGACAATACACAATTGAACAATTGTATCCAACAATCTCCCTCTTTGGCATTGATGGCAACACAACATGTCATAGCAGAATGAAATTTGAAAACAAGTCTTTTATGATAGAATACTTCTTCCTCTTATACCAAACTTCCCAAATACAATAATCTCCCTCTTTCATTATAGTCTCTCCCTCTTACACAAGCTCTCTTTTTCTTGCAAATTTCAGAAAGATATGATAGTATACTCTTCCTCTTTGACAACACATGCCAAAGACAATACGAATCAAATGAATAGCATTGTACCTGATGTACTGATTCATATGCAATGTCTTCATTACTTTGCTGCATCAACTGATAGATCTTCAATTCTATTTTTGTTGATGCATCACTAAAACTATATTTTAGTGAGCTTCAGATAGGGGAATGACCCCTAACTTACCTCTTAGATACAAGAATGCATCCTTAGGTAAAGGCTTTGTGAATATGTTATCAATTTGTTCCTTTCTATGGACATATTCCAATCTGATTTCCTTTTCTTGTACCAATTCTCTAACAAAGTGATATTTTATAGCAATATGCTTGGTTTTTTAATGCATTACTGAATTCTTGGATATGTTAATTGCACTTTTGTTGTCAAAAAATATAATAATAGGTTCTTTGATTTCTTGCTTCATACCTTCCAATAATTGCTTGAACCACACAATGTTTGAGTAGTTTACTACTGCTACAACATATTCATCCTCTGTTGTGGACTGAGATGTATAGTTCTACTTTTTACTTGTCCAAGAAACCAACCTATTTCCAAGAAAGAAAGCTCCTCCACTTGTACTCTTTCTATCATCAGCATTCTCTGCCCAATTTGCATCGATAAACACTTTTAAATCTAGATTTCCTCCAAGTTTATACCATAATCCATAATCTTCAGTTCCTTTTAAATATCTCATGATCCTTTTGATTGCCATAATGTGATTTTCTTTTCATTTTCTTGAGAATCTTGCCACAATTCCTACTGCAAGGGCAATGTCTGGTCTTGTATGCACTACATACTACAACTTTCCAATCATAGATCTATACAATGTCTGATCCACTTCCTTTGATTCATCATCTTTGGTGAGTTTCAATCTAGTACACATGGAGTCCCAACTAGTTTGCAGTCTTCCATACCAAACTTTTTCAGTATCTCCTTGATGTATTTAGATTGAGTGATGTAGATGCCATTCTTACTCTGTTGAATTTGAAGACCAACAAAGAATTTGATTTCACCAAACATTGACATTTCAAATTCTTTGTTCATTTGTTCTAAAAATTCTTTGCAAAGATCATCATTTCCTGTGAACAAAGTATCATCTACAAATATCTTTGTTAAAATAATCTTATTATCTAGTCCTTCCTTTATGTACAAACTGTTGTTATCATTAGTTCTTTAAAAACCAATCTGAATAAGATAGTTATGCAATCTTTCATACCATGCTCTAGTGGCTTGTTTCAGACCATATAATACTTTATGTAGTTTGTAGACCATGTCCTACTTGTTTGGATCAACAAAACCTTCAGGCTAGTCAATGTAAACCTCTTCATCCAATATGCCATTGAGAAATGTTGACTTGACATCCATCTGATAAACTTTGAATCTTTTGTATGCAACATATGCAAGTAAGGTTCTGACACCTTCCAATCTTGCAATAGGAGCAAAAGTCTCACCATAGTCTACACCTTCTTCTTGAGAGTATCCTTTGCATACCAGTATAGCTTTGTTCCTTGACACCTTACCATCTTCATTTAACTTGTTTCTAAATACCCACTTAGTTCCAATTACATTTTTGTCTTTAGGTCTAGGTACAAGAGTCCATGTTTTTTTTTCTCTATTTGTTCTATCTCTTCATTTATAGTTTCAATCCAACTTTTATTTTCTAATGCATCTTTGACATTTCTAGGTTCAAAATCAGCTAGTAAACAATTGCCTTTCAACTTACTTATTGTCATTGTTCCTTTTGATTGATCTCCAATGATCTGATCTGGTGCATGATGCTTCTTGACATACTTGGCTAACACAGGCTCCTTGCCTTTTGAATGACTTGCATTGTTATCCTTCTATGTCTCAACTTCTGGTTCTGGCTCTGGTTGCTCGAGCTCTGTAAATGTTGATTCAGTAGCTTCTGTTTGCAAATCGGGTTCTTACAACTCGGTAGGCATTAGCTTGGTTTGAACTTCCGTGACTTAGTTACTGAAGACTTTGGAGTTGAAGATTCCTGATTAATAGATATATTTGGCATTGTATCGGGTTCAATGTAAACAAATCTCCTATAGTCTTCAGGTTCCCTTTTGCTTTCTTCTTCAGTTCTTTCTACAAACTCATCAACTTTCACATGTGCACTTTCTATGACTTTGTGAGTAGACCAATTCAAACATCTATATGCTTTACTTTTGCAAGAATATCCCAAAAATATACCTTCATCACCCTTTACATCAAATTTACCTTTTCTAGATTCTTTCAAAATGTAACATTTGCTTCCAATTACTTTTAGGTAACTTACATTGGGTTTGTAGCCATACCATAACTCATAGGGGGTCTTGAATGAGTCCTTTTTCAGCCGTACTTGGTTCAAGGTATGAACTACAATGCTGATAGCTTCCTTCTAGTATTAGATAGCAATGCTTTTCTCAATCATTAAGGTTCTTGCATAGTCCATGATAGATCTGTTCCTTCTTTTAGCTATTCCATTTTTTTCAGGAGTTCTTGGTGCTGAAACCTATCTTTTGATTCCACTTTTAATGCAAAAGTTACTAAATTCATGTGAAATAAATTCACCGCCTCTGTCAGATCTTAAACATTTGAGTCTTTTACCTGTTTCCTTTTCCACTCTGGCCAAATACCATTTGAACTTTTCAAATGCTTCTGATTTCTCTCTTATTTACATGATAGTCATCATTCTTGAATAATCATCAACAAAAAAGATGAAGATTTTTTCACTAGTATAACTTTCAATGCCAATAGGTCCACATAAATTAGTATGCACAATTTCTAAAATTTCTTCAGATTGATAGTTCTTGCTTTTAAAACTAGTTTTTCCCATTTTACCAATTTGACAATTTTTGCATAGACCAACCTCAAGTTTCTTGATGTTAGGAATTTTGGAATATTCAAATAGGAATAATGCTTCTGAGAGGGGGTGAATCATAAATACTGTGCTTTGACCATTAATTTTTTTTTCTTCTTCTTAACTGAAAGTAAATTGCATGCATATAAACATATCACACAATTATGAAAAACACATAAGCATAACACTTAAGATTTTGGTAACCCAAAAACCCTCCAAGAATAAGAAGGTAAAATTGGGGTGGGGATGATACCCACAAATATTACTACAGCAATAAGGTTTAACCACTTCTGATGGTCTGCCCTGTTAAAAGCTTTACACTATATCAATAGTGACCTAGTTAAAGTATTTCAAACACTTTACAAGAAGTGTTACCCTGCTAAAGGATTCCATCACCTATTTATAGGATTTATAAAATAGCTGCTAAGCTAACCTATTACCATAGGATTTTCTTTCTAATACAATTGCTAGAGAGTATTAGGTATAATAAACCTGATAGCTTACAATCCTTCGATTGTTGAATACAAGCACTTTATCTGCTTTTTTTGATCTTGATCCTCTGTGATCTGATACTCTTCACTCTGAGAATTAGTTTTCCTTGCACACCCTTTTCCATTCACCATAGGGTTCAATGTGATTTTTTCTTTCTTATAAAGACATTCAAAGACTTAGGGTTAGGTATGGATCTATGATCCATATTAAATCTCTATTTCTCACTTATTCCTTGCACATTTACAATTGGCTACATGCTGATTGCATGGGAAAAACAAAATATTCGATCTTATCTTTTAATCCTTTGAGATTTATCATATGTTGGCCATAAAAATGATTTACATCTGAATTTATAATGTTACAAACTCATATGTGCATTATGTGTTACTTGACACTTACTGATCTCTAATGCTCAACACTTATATTAGACTAGCTTACTCGGCACTTGTTGTGTTTCTATATTGGTCGACATCGTCTATGACTCGGCACTCAAATGTCACTTGACACTTGTATCATGCTCGACACCTGATCTTCACTTGGCACCTGAAGGCTGCTCGACACTTGAAGATCACTTGGCATCTGAAGGCTTCCCTGACTCAGCTCATGTTGTGGCTTGGCATACATGGTGTACTCGACTCCAATGTAGAAAGTGATTAAGTGTGTTGGCACTCAAGTGTCAAAAACCATTTTGAGACTAACAATCTCCCCCTTTGACATGAGTGACAAAAACACTTAACTAACTTTATGAGTACATGTACTAATATTCTTGGTATATGCAGAGGTTTTTTTTTTTTAAACCTTAATCAAAATTTGTTAATGTACAATATATATACCTCAAAAGTATTGTAACTCCCCCTAAGTTGATTGTACCATTGTCAGTGCTATCTTGGTAAACAAAATTTGATGCTGTATATTATGTTTTGCCTTTGTTATCTTGTCTCCCCCTTTTTTATTATCTACCCCTTTTTGACACTTATGTCAGAGGGTTTTAAGGGTTAAGACCATATTTCACCAAAAAAGTGCTATTGACCTCCATAATCATCCTAAGAGCTGCATCCCAATTATGCAAAGCAATTTCAAATGATTTATGCTAGAGGGCAGGCTCTGTAGCAAGATGAATAAGTCCTTCTGAAGTAGAAAGATTAGGGTCTTTCTTGAGAATAGTTTCAACATAGACTTGTTCTTTATGGAGGATTTCCAAATGTGGGGTTATAGAAGATTGGAGCTGTAATAGTTTGGCCTTGATGGTGGCCTCTTCTGCTGTTACTATAGCTATCTCTTTCTGAGTGTGAAGCGTCTGAGTAAAGTGCTTCACACTTTGAGCTAGATCTTTAGGTAGCTGCATGCTAGAAATATTCAAATTTCTCTCTAGGCTCATTATCTTTTGGCTGGTCTCTTGTGTGAAATATGAAAAGTCACACAAATTTTTGTATGATGAGAATATATTCTCAAGTACCTTTTTGAATTTGTCTATGACCGTTTCCAATTCAATATGAGAAAGTGCTATTTTACTAGATATTTTCTCATTAACTTTTCCTTGAAATTTTCTTTCAGACCATTCCATGAGTTTTGCATTTGTTTCTACGTCTACATTTGTCATCTGTTCAACAATATCTGATAATTGTTCCATGATATGCTTTGACTCATCTAGTGACTAAATACTGAAAGCTTCCATAAATATATCTTTAATTTCATGCATTGTTTGCTTTTGTTGATACTCCTTTCTGAGTATCTCTTGCCTCTTTCTTCTATTTAGTACTTCATGCACCTTATTGATTTGATCAATGTTTATTGTTTTTGAGTCATAACTCGGTATGACTATCTTCTCATCTAGTTCATGATCTCCATAGTGAAGTACCATTGCAATATTTGTAGAGGTTGATCCTGGGGCTGATATTTGTAAAGGCTTTTGTGAAGGAGTCCCCGAGGTAGGAAAATTTATCAATGTTTGTATTGCCTCATGCTCTTTAGGGGTTTCTTCTATTTTCTCCTCCTGCTGTCTACCTTGATCAGTTATTGTAATTGTAGGAAGTGCAACTTGTGTTTGTGCTGTAGGATTAGATGTAATAGTCTGTCCTGTTTGTTCTATTTCTTTGTCTACTGCTGCACTTGGCTTCTGAACTGTGGTGTCAACTATGCCTATTGAAACAACTGTTTGCATTTGAAGCTGACCACTAGTAGCTGTAGAGATGATGGAAGGTGGTTCTTGTGGATTCACCTTATCTCTAATTGTGTTTTCTACTAGTTTTTGTAGTTCATCCATACTAACCAATACTGGATCTGCACATAATCTTGCTTGTTGCGTAGATTGGTCAAGGATTCTTTTAAGATCCTCTGCAGTTAATGGATTGATGTTCTAAGCAGAAGTGTCAAGAACATCCTGTACAATTATTGTTTTCTGCAGGTGTGATAGGTACATGAGGAGGGCTAGAAGGTGGCATTTGTGTGTCTTGCACACTTTGTTGCTATTTTGCCTCAGCTATTCCCATTTAAGTTTGCTTTTGTGTCTCCTCCTCTGTTTCTTTCTTTTCTTCTTCCTTCTTCTCATCTTCTTGTTTCATTTCTTCTTCCTTGTTTTCTTCTCTACCTTGCTCTATTTCTATCTTCTCTTCTGTCCTTTTTCTTCTTTCTTCTGGTGGAGCAGAAGCTTCTTCCTTGTAATCTTCTTCAAGAAAATCTTCAATCTTTTTGTACAAGTTCTTCCATGATTTGGTTGTTCTTTGTAGAATATCTTCCATTTTGTTTTGGAGAATGAAGAATGCCCTATATTTAGGTGTAAACCTAGCATTGTGCCTTTTGACTATTTTTTCTATTTTCTCCTTAGTCAAATCAGGTAGTATGCTTGCTAGGGTTGTTTCTCTCATCTCCTTTTCCATTCTTAAACAAAAATGCCATCTGTCTTCTAAAATTTTTGATAGTTCATCTGGCAATTGTCCATCTAGTTCAAGAGGGGTGTACTTGAACTATGCCATCATTCCATAAATTGATTCCTCTATTCTATTCTATTCTTCTTTAGTGAACTTATTGAAATCAACTTTATTTATATTGCTTAAATCTCCATTTCCAATCTTTTGACATAATATATCAACTAAAGAATGACTTACCTTTTCAATTTGATCTTCTTCATCAGTATCAGGTTGAGCTACATATCTTCTTCTTTTCTTAGGCTCATCCTGTGTCTTCTTGATTGGTTTCTTCTTTGTTGCTTTCTCTTTATCTTTTTGAGTAGAGGCCCTTGTTGCAGCTCTGGTTGTTGGCTTTCGGGGTGATGGCATGGCAACTTTCTTTGGTTTGGGCTGAGCTAGAGGCTAATCTTTTTTCCTTTATTTTCTTTGGTTCGGCCTGGGTTGGTGCTTCCTTGGTTTCTTCTTCCTCAACACCTTACTCCTTGTCTTCACCTAGGCCTTGAGTTAGTTCTGTTGGGCCTTGCTCTTGTTCATCCTCTTCATCTTCATTGTCATCATCATCATCATCTTTAGCTTCAGCCTCTACCCCTTCACCAAATTGCTTCTTAATTTTCTTCATCAATTTATCTTTCTTTTTCAATGTGGAGACAATTTTTAATTCCATATTTATTTTTGATCTTATAACATCATAAGTGCCAAAATGTGGGGCACTCTTATCTGTTTCTTCTGCCAACAATGCAGTTATTACTACAGATGCTTCATTAATGTTGATTTCATAACCAAATGGCCTTAGCCATCTCACCCTTGGAATTGCAGCTTGAATGTAAGTGAAGTCAATATCAACTAAGAAACATATATTATTAATATGTTTTTCTACTAAGGAAACTGGTATTCTCACCCTTTGCTTCATGGATTTCTTGAAATCCTCAAAATAGCTTGTCATCAGAGTATCAAAATTTTCTCCCATTTGTTCTATATACTCATTTATTTGGGATATGATAGCCCTATCACTCCTCCATGTAACTTTTCCAAAAGAAGGAAATTCATTCTAAACATAAAAGAATATACAAACCAAAATTGCTCCAAATTTACATTGAGCACCCTTTGTCCTTCTTATGGCTATTAGGTTTTCATTTATCTGTTGTAGTTGCAGTTTAGCAAGATCATTAGTATGATCCTTTTTCACCAGTTTGTAACCTACATCTACTACTATACATGGCACACTATTGAGTCTACTGGATTGGTAGAATTTGTGGGCAGTAACTCTAACAACAAACTCAACTAGAGGATCCTGAATGGTATGAATAGTCATTCCTCTCTTGTTCCACTGAGCACCTATATTTTTTTCAATGAACTCCTCGGATTCACTTCTCAAGGTCTTGTGCCGATCTAGGGTAGGATATCCAGTTACCCTATGAATTATTATTTTTGTTAATTTGATAGGGACATCTTCTAACCACAGACTACCATCATGAATTTTGCTCAATACAAGTCTGATCCACTCTGTCTTGAATACTATGGGAAAACTTAAAACTTGTGTCAAACCCTTCCTTTCAACAATTTTGTATTCATCTTTTACTACTCCATCAACACACAGCTTTGCAAAGGCTTCTCTAATTTCCATGTCTCCTAGGGCTCCTATCTTGCAATTGTAACATCTTCTTACATCTTGAACCATGAAAACATTTTGAGGTATGCAAGAAAGGGTCTCACTGGGTCATTTTTGTATGCCACTTTAGGAATAGGGAAAAAATTAGGCTGCCTAACCTCATTAGACACTAGCTAGACTTCAAACGATTCTTTTTCTAGGGTTTTCTTGGAACTCAAAGCCATTTATGTAAACTAGGGTTTCTTTTACATAGAAATACAAAAATGCGTAGCTCAGTACAAATGAAAATACCTCAAGATCGATGAAAATGAATTGTAGGACATTGCAATCTACTCGGAATACTAGATTCTCTATTGTGAAGTCGCTCTGTGCTCTTTATCTCCTTTGTTTCTTGATCGCGATGAGGAAAAATGATTGAAATCACAATAATATACCCTATTTCCATCACATTAAATGCTCAACTGCAAACTCGGCTTATGAAAATTTCTTAACATTACTCAGCTTCCATAGGAGTTTCTTAACTCGGCATTAGTCATCAACTCGATTGCTGTTAGGAACTCGGCTTCCACTGGGATTTTACTCGGCATCCAAAGATAGCTTGGAATCATCATTTAAAATTTTGTCTTGGCATCTTGTTTTATGTAGATTTTTACTTTGCATTGCTTCTTCATGATTTAGGGTTGATGTATGATACTTCCTTGTATGTATCAACCCCATAGACTCATCTTGAGATTAATTGGATGAGAAATGATCACTTGACCTTGTGGGTGAAGTGACCCTTTCATTGGATGTACTTGATTCATTCTTTTTCTGCCATGTCTTCTTCATGTTTGTTTTGATGTGTTCCTCATCAATCTTTTCTTTGCCCTTGTTTGATTCAATTTTTGGTGCTTTTGATCTTGTAGGACAGTTTCTGCTGATGTGACCAGTTTTTAGGCAACTGAAACATGTGGTTTGGCTTAGCCACCTACTATAATTCCCTTTGAAATGTGTTTTCATGTAATTCTAGGGTATATGTCCATATTCCTGACAATAATGACATCTATATCTGGTGTTGTAATCCCAATGGTATTATTTTCATTTCCTTTTGTTTTTATTTGTTGATTTGATGTCCACATAGGCTTTGATCTGAATTCAAATGCTCTGTGTCCAAACTTATTACAATTATGACAATGTCCATTAAATCTTTGTGTTCTTGTAACTCTGGATTTGCAATCTTGTGTCATATGTCCTTGCATGTTGCACTTGTGACAGTAACTTTTGTTTTTGGGTGTGTTTGTCTAATTGATTCTTCTACTCCTGCAAACATTAGCAGTTTGTCCCCTTTTATTACAATAATGGCAATTAGGTTTAGAATCCTTACCTTTGTCACTTCTTTGTTTAACACTCTTTGATGATTCTCCAATTTCAATGCTGTTGTATCCAAGTCCTGATGTATCATGGGCTGATCTTGGAAATTTCATCAATTGTTCAAAGTACTTGATGGCTTCACTTGATTTGTTGAGATTCTCTGCTACCTCTTTTTCTCTATTCAATTCATTTTGCAATTTTTCATTCTGCATCTTCAAAGTAGAGATCTCAATATCTTTTATGTTGAGTTCATGATGAAGATTCATTATTTGGGCAAGTGTATCTATCTGCATGTTTGAGATCCTTGATAATTCAGTACATTTTTCTTCAAGTCTGTTTGCAAGATTTCTTTTGTCATCTTCCATCATGACTTTATCCTCAACTACTCTTTTTTTTTGTTCAATGATTTCACATAACATTATGGCTCGAGATTCATGTTCCATCTTGAGAGATCTTATCTCGTCTGCTTGAACTTTGTTTTTCTCCATCAGTTTTGCTATTGCTACATCAAACTCTTTAGTGTCTCCATTGGTACACAGTTTTGTGGTATCAATCTCTTTGTAGTTTATATCATTTTCAGCTATGGCTATATCCTTCCTTCTCTTCAAAGATTTTCTCAATTTCTCCCTTGCTTCCTCTACTTTGTGTAGAGCTAGTTGCACATCAATCACTTGATTGTCAATAATCTTCCCAAGTTTGAAGACTTCCATCTTTAGATCTTTTTCTCCAAGTTGTTAGACTTCTTCTTGTGAGAACCTTGATGCTCTGATACAAATTGTTGGAATATTCAAATAGGAATAATTCTTCTGAGAGGGGGGGTGAATCAGAAGTATTGTGCTTTGACCATTAATTTTTATTTTTTTTCTTCTTAACTGAAAGTAAATTGCATGCATATAAACATATCACACAATTATGAAAAACACATAAGCATAACACTTAAGATTTTGGTAACCCAAAAAGCCTCCAGGAATAAGAAGGTAAAACTGGGGTGGGGATGATACCCACAAAAATTACTGCAGCAATAAGGTTTAACAACTTTTGATGGTCTGCCTTGTTAAAGGCCTGCCCTGTTAAAAGCTTTACACTGTATCAATAGTGACCTGGTTAAAGGATTTCAAACACTTTACAAGAAGTGTTACCCTGCTAAAGGATTTCATCACCTATTTATAGGATTTACAAAATAGCTGCTAAGCTAACATATTACCATAGGATTTTCTTTCTAATACAATTGCTGGAGAGTATTAGGTATAATAAACCTGATAGCTTACAATCCTTCAATTGTTGAATACAGGCACTTGATCTTCTTTTTCTGATCTTGATCCTTTATGATCTGATACTCTTCACTCTGAGAATTAGTTTTCCTTGCACACCCTTGTCCATCCACCATAAGGTTCAATGTGATTTCATCTTCCTTATAAAGACATTCAAAGACTTAGGGTTAGGTATGGATCTACGATCCATATTGAATCTCTATTTCCCACTTATTCCTTACACATTTACAATTGGCTACATGCCTTCTCCATTTTTCTTATTGGCTGCATGTTGATTGCATGGGAAAAATAAAAGATTCGATCTTATCTTTTAATCCTTCGAGATTTATCATATGTCGGCCATAAAAATGATTTACATCTGAATTTATAATGTTACAAACTCATATGTGCATTCTGTGTTGCTCGACACTTACTGATCTCTGATGCTTGGCATCGTCTATGACTCGGCACTCAAATTTCACTCGGCACTTGTATCATGCTCGGCACCTAATCTTCACTTAGCACCTGAAGGCTGCTCAGCACCTGAAGATCACTCAGCATCTAAAGGCTTCCCTAACTCGGCTCATGTTGTGGCTCGACATACATGGTGTACTCGGCTCCAATGTAGAAAGTGATTAAGTGTGTTGGCACTCAAGTGTCAAAAACCATTTTGAGACTAACATGGAATGCCTCTTACTTTCTTGAATTTACTTATCTTTACCAAGTTGTCAAGTTTACATGACATAATCGCCTATGCCATAACCAACTTTCTTTAACTTGAGCAATAAAACATGAAAATTCACCAAGTTCAAGATAAAACAAGTTACCTCTAGTCTGAGTGCCTGATCCAATCAACTTTCCTTTGCCATCCACCAATCTTGCTTTTCCATGCATAAATTCCACTTTGAATCCGTTATTGAGTAGTTGTTGCACACTCAATAGATTGTGCATTAGTCCTTCTACCCAATATGCATTATCACATACAAGTTCCTTGGTTAGTGAGATTCTTCCTTTTCCTCTTATACAACAAGGTTCATTGTTACCAAATCTTCCACTGCCACCATCATAGTCTTCAAAGTGTTCAAACTTAGTTTTATGACCAGTCATGTGATGAAAACAACCACTATCTATAATCCATGTATCATTTTTTCTCACATGAGAAATGAGTGCCATTTCTTCATCATTATCAGATTCATCCTTTATAGCTATGTAAATAATTTCATCTTCTTCTTCATCATCAGAATCATTAGAATCGTTAGCCATGAAACATGTTTTTTTACCTTTATCCTTGAATGATTTGAAGGCTTTCTTGCCATTGCACTTGTGACCTTTCTTCTCATCCTTGTTCTACTTATTTGGGCACCTAGCAGCAATATGTCCAATTTCTTCACAAGAAAAATAGATTAGAGGAACCTTACCTTTGTATTTTCCTTTGCCTCTTGAATATTTCCTTGCTAGTAGAGCTTCAACGACCTCAAGATCACTGTCTGAACTCTATTTTGATTCTTCATCACTATCTGATTGAGGATCTTTTATCTTCTTTCCTTTTTCTTAGAGTGAAAGCTTGGCTTCGAATGTTGATTCAATGTTCTTGGCAGCTGGAACATAATTATCATAGTTGTCTAGCTCAAATGCAGTCAATCTTCCAACTATTGCCTCTAAGTTTATCTTATGATTTGCTTCACATCCTCTTTCTTGAATTGCAGAAACTCTGATTGAATAAATAGGAAGTAGAGTTCTAAGAACTCTACTTATAATTGTCTCCTCCTTGATATCTCCTCCAGATGCCTTGATTGCACTAACACATGCTTTAACGCTTTCAACATATTTTGCAATGTTTTCATCTTCTCTCATCCTCATTTGATCAAATTGTCCTCTCAAACTTTCTGCTTTGGCTCTTCTCACATTATCATCTCCTCCATAGATTTCTTTTAGCTTATTCCACATTTCAAATGCAGTTTTGCAATCCTTAATGTCATCAAATTCTTCATAACTCAGAGCAGATGCTATATCTATCATCATTTTGTTTTGGGTCTTCTTTTCAGCAATATCATTGACAGATAATGTACTAGCATGTTCTGCATATTTTTCATCAAGGTACTTCAATCCTGTATCACTAATAGAACCTAGATGAAGTCTCATCAACCCCTACCATGCTGAGAAGTTGTCCCTGTTAAGTCTTATAATTTTCCTCTTATAAGACATCCTGACCTTTGGCTTAGATCCTTGAAATCTTTTCCTACAAGCACCAACATCTTTGATACGAATTGCTGGAATTATAGATGGAGTAACTAAGAGGGGGGAGAGGGTGGGCAGGGGGGGGGGTGTGTGAATCAGTTACCACAAAAACAAATCCACAGATCCCTTAGATGTCTTTAACAACTAGTTACTACTGATACTTGGTAAATAATATAAGAATGTTGTAACTCGGTAGATTAACTTTTTACTGATCATCTAACATTTATAATTATTAATATGCATGCAAAAGTAAAATCAATGCAAGAGACACTAGATTTAACATGGAAACCCAATATGGGAAAAACCACCAAGTAACTAGCTATCAATTTTTCACTCTTTTGAAGTGAGCCCTGTTAGGAGCCAACCCTGTGAAAGGTTACAATACACATTTTTAGGTGTGACCCTATTAGAGGATTTAATCACCCTATTAGGAGTGGCCTTGCTAGAGGTCTTTAGAACAATTCAACTAAACTATCACCTTGTTAGAAGATTTACAAAATGGCTGTTAAACCAACTCTGTTAAGAGATTTGAAATCACTCCTACAATGGTTAGAAAGTAACAATGAATTGACCTGAACAAGATGCAACTAAATTTTCTAATAACAGATCTCTATTCTGCACTATTAGATCCTTCTCGATCAATAATAGCTTTGTTGCTCCTCAATGATCTTTGATCATCCTTCAAAATTTGCTCTTAGTCCTACTTCTCATTCACATCCTTCAGACACTTAGAATTCACTGCTTGAGCTCATATATATACCATTCAGATTATCAAGTCAACTCATTCACAAGTTACATTTACCAATAAATCATATATCAGTCGGCTACAAATATTACATTAAACAAATAAACTTTATTTCAAAAAATAATGGAATCCTTCACTGGCCGACTCTGCTTAGTAAATACTACTTTTAGAAATAATTTCCTAAGTTAACCATCTTAACTCAGTTAAGATTGCAATTTTTGTGAAATCCTTTGGCTACCGAGTTAACTCGGTAAGAATTAGATTTCCTTCACTGTCCGTGAAAGCTCGGTTAGAACTATTTCCTACATTATTTTCTCTTGATGACTGAGTGAGCTTGGTAATAACTAAATTTCCTTTGCTAAACCTTGATAGCTCAGTAGCAACTATTTCTTGCATTATTTTCTCTTAACGACCGAGTGAGCTTGGTAACAACTGAATTTCCTTTGCTAAACCTTGAAAGCTCGGTAGCAACTGCCTATGCAAGGTAAAGCCTGAGAATGCTCGGTAGACATTGTAAACCTTCTTTCCTAACCTTCTGAACTTGATAACCTTTATCTTTTGCCTTGCTGACCATCTGAGGTTGGTAGACTCTAACTGATAACTAATATGACATTTGTGTAATATCAAAGACAACACACAATTGAACAATTATATCCAACATATTTACCTATCATCAGGCCCTAAAACAACTTCAATATGGACACCTTGAGATTCCTACTCAATCTCCTCTAACTGTTCTTCATTTTCTTTGGCTTCCAATTCCTCCTCTATTATATTGTTCTCTTTTTTCTCAGGCGTATATTCGACTTCCATATCATAGGTGTCCTCCTCAGTTTTATCCTGGGTTTCCTCTCTGCTTTCTTCCTTGTAGTTCTTTCCTTTTCTAGACTTAAGTCTCTCCGACCTCCATCGCACCCTATACTGTGGCAAGGAGTGCACTTGGGGTGTTGCCCAACCCTAGGACCTTGCATGGGGCACTTTCCCCAAGCCCTTGTAAAAATAATCTATGGCGAAATCATGCTGAATAAACCTCTAAGTCTTATTATGCCCCACACCACAATAGCTCATTGTTGGGACATCCTTGTCAAAGTCATCACTTGAAATGTCTGTAATTAACTAAGGCAATTGATTATTTTCCATAAACTAGAAGTAAAATATAGTTGATAAAGTAAAAAACATACATTATACCTTGGAAATAAGGATTTCTTGGTCTAAGTATACTAATCAGGGAATGTCAAATACTGTTTTCACCCCCACAATAATATTTAAGGACTTAATTGAAAATAATACATCAAAAGGGATACACAAAATAAGAATAGAACTAAGAGAAATAAGAGACTATTGGATAAAAAACACATAAATATTCCCTAACATATAGAGGACATCATTGAAATATTAGAATGAATTTATTTTTTCTTTTTCTAAATATTGAATAATAAATACATACCTCTTTGTGTATGTACCTCCTCTACATTGTGTTAAAGTGGATTAGATTTATATCATATTTATGCACTTCTTTTCTTCAAGTCTAAAATCGTCGGTCCAAAGGGAGAGAGAGCATTTCTCAATTTCTACACTTTTGTCTCATGGATTCAATCCATACATATATATATATATATATATATAAAATTCATACACAGAGCCACATAATGAGAAAACTTGGTTATTCATTATGCGTCTCTTGGTGAAGAGGCATGAAGTCACATAATCAATATTCCAAAAGACCCATTCCTAATTAGGCATGTTTACTTAATAAATAAGTCTTATTGTGACCTCCAATTCACATAAGATGATGGAACATAAACTTGATCAAATACTTGATTGATATTTTGCAAGGAAGTATTGCATGATAGGTGTAGTATGAATGTATGAATTTGTATACTCATTTTGATCATAAATAGTCTCAGATAATTAGAAGGATAATCACTTGTGATATTAATGGAAAGATAAATATGTGCATGCATAGTTTCCATAATTAGGAGATCTAACTGATGCTATCATATTTCAGCACTCCTTCTTAGCCAGGTAAGATAACTAAGTATGAATTAATTTAGATATCACCTAGCTCATGATATTAAGGGTTATACAGAACATAAAGTCATGCAAAATTTGTATATCCTTTTTATGGTATGTGTATTGGCATCATGTCACATGATGTCTACCATAACATATCATGGAACATCCATGGATATTGCATCACATTGTATCCTCCATGATTATCTCATAAAGAACATGTTGATAGACAAAAACTATCAAGTCAATATGATATATATCAATAACTTCAAGAGATATTAACTGTGAAGACATTTCCATGAATAGCAAGTCAACATGATATTCACCATCATAGTGAACATTGTAAAGTCACCACATTACAATGTTGAATACAAGTGTACATTAATAGAATGATTGTCACCTTTTAGTAATGTATATAGAGGGGCCATAAAGTCACATGTATGACAAAAGATTTTACACAAAGGACCATTACAGATTCTTTCACCACGTGATGTTGTCATAATCTTGAACATACGTGACAATTTCCATGAACCATATCAAAGGGTGGAACAAGAGTTCTACTTTAAACTTCTATATCAAAAAGAAAGATCTAATAAAGTATATTTCAAGAAATCATTGATACCAAGGCTCCCTCTCTACAAGGACTTCATTCTTCCCAACTCTGAGATAGTCTCAAAATGCTCAAACTTTACTTTGGTAAGAGACTTGGTGAGAATATCAGACATTCATTCTTTAGTGATAATTTACCTCATCTAGAAATCATCTCCATGGTCTACTCCCTCCAAACCTCTATGATCAAAGATCCATTTGGAAAATCATAAATGATGATGGATCATAAACTCAATTCAATACATCATTAATATTTTGTAAGGAAGTATTGCATGATCTCCAAGAAAGGTATACTCTGGATGTACAAATTTGCATGCTCAGTTTGATATGATAGTTTCAAATCATCAAAAGGATAATCATGTGTGATATTAAATGCAAGATAGATGCATTCATGAATAGTTGCTATAATGAACATTTGACTAGCACTGTCATATTTTAACACTTTGGAACAATAAGTGTAAACTCATTCTATAGAAAGGCCAAGAAAGACAGTAGTTAGTATATTAAGTTAACAATTGACACATTAACGCTGTACAAAATAGACAACTACCAAAACACTAACAATAAAAAATCTAATTCGAACCTCATTCGTATGAATAAACCTTTCAGTGTATGAGTCTTCTCAAATTTGTGGTCATTTTAAATACTCCAACCTTATATTATTATGCATAGTTTTTAAGGCAAATCTAAAATCCTCCAAAAATAGATAATTTTATTTATTTATTATTTTAGAAATTTACAAATTTTATTATTATTTTTCTAATTTTGTTTTTTTATTTAATAAAATAGATAGTTTATATTAATTATTTTAATTATTAAAAATAAATAAATTTTTTATTTTATTGCCAAAATTAAGATTAAAAATATTGTTTCAATTAATAAAAATATGTATTATATTATACATATCTATTTTACTTCTTATTCTACAAGTTTAGATATCTTATTATTATTTATTTAAATTTTTTTTGTATTTTTATTTAATAAATAGACAATTTATATTAGTTATTTTAATTATTAGCAAATAGATAAAAAAAAAGTTTTATTGTCAATGTTAATTTTTTTGTTTTGTTTTTTGAATTATTAAAAATCTCTTTTATTTATTATTCTAGAGAATTAGGAACCTTATGCTGATTTATTTCAATTTTGATATTTTTATTTAATAAAAAACTAATTTTACCAATAATTTTAATTAATAAAAAATAGACAACAATATTTTTAGTATTTTATTGTAATAAAATTATTATTATATATATATATATCATAAATAGTAATTTATTTTGTTTTTTAGTATAAAGATTTATGAATATTATTTTAATTATTTTTTTTGCAATTTTTTAAGTAATTAAATATTTTTTTTTGAAATCAGTAAATGACTGAAGCCTTTATATTATATTTAGATGTTAAAGAAAGTTACAATTTTCTCCATTGAAATGGACATTGGTAGGAAAAAATGAAGTAAGAAAACTTCCAATCTTGCCCAAGACCGAGTTCCAATATTAGATATAATTTAAAAGGTGTGTTCCTTAGTATATTCCCAATCAATGAGATCTTACATTGTCCAATTATTAGATCTAATATTGATAGGAATAACTTTTCTTGTAATATTCAGCTTGTCTTCAAATTTAGACTTATGATGCTAGTAGCAACTGTATATAGCTCCTAAGATAGTACTTTTACTAACCTACATATCAAAAATGATCTTTCTTTCCACAATTATTAGTAACACTAGACCAACAAACATAAATGAAGAGATCGAACAAGATTGGATGAAGGAACCTTTTCTATAACAAATTTAACACCTTCCTCCTTAGCTATATGTAGCTTATTATGAGTTGGTAGAATACCATCTAATTTATCAATTTTTAATGTTTGTGTCCTTTTAATGTTTATATGTTCTTGTAGTGTCTAGATTAGTGAATAATCTATACATGCTATATTTTACTATATTGGGAAGAATTAGGAGTGATACGCATTTTCCATTAAAAGATTTTATTGCCTCTTTGATGTTGCTTACTATAGTTGATTGATTTTTTTTCCTTATATGTTTCTTTCACAATTTTGAACTTAATTTAAATGTGATTGTTCCTACATGAATTGCAATGTGTGGAATGAAAACTTGCAGATTGATATTACCAATTTCTGAAGTTAATACCATGATTTTGACCTTATTCATACATTTATAAGAAAATAGATATGTAAATCCTACAATCATATACAAATGTTACCAAAACTAAAAAACAAATATGATGAACTATAATTCTATTCCAAAATTAGATGAAGTATGGTTATATTCATACTGAGAGCCTAGGGCAAGCAAATCCTGTCAGAATTAGAAAATAGTAGAAGCAAGGAGAAAGGAAGGACCCAAAATAGAACTAGAACCCAAACAATGAAGAAGAAGGAAAATAAGAGACATAAATTGATACTGTCCAAAATACATATATGCCAAAAGGCAGGAAAGGAGTAACAAGAAGAGAATGTTGCAAATATTCAAGACTATGCTAGGTTATTAAGAGGGGAGGGGTGAATCAATAACCTTAAAAACATTGCCAAATTTAGATCTTAATTGCAATAGTCCAATTACCATTTAATTCATTAAATCAAATCTAATTGCATGCATGAGAATCTAGAAGCATAAAATAATTATAACACTTGAACGCAATAATTTGGTGACCCAGAAACCTTCCAAATATAAAGTAAAATGGGGGTGGGGATGATACCCACAAAACTTCAATATTGCAGCATAAAGTTGGCCTGTTAAGGCTTACAATGATCACTTATGATGATTTTCCTTGTTAAGAGCAATTAGGACTACTAGGTCCACCTTGTTAGAGGTTTTACAAACACATAATGAAGTATACACTTGGTAAAGAGATTTGACAAAAGACTATCAAGTCTACCTTGTTAAAGGATTTGGATTGGTTCACCTGTTAGGATGAAATAGTAGATCTATGACTTACAACTAGATTGTTGATAGAGATTATTTGAAGTATTGATCACCTCTCTATGATGGATATGACTCTACTGATCGTTTGCTAATTTGGCCTTACAATACACTTTGTCTACTATTGATTCACATTCACATGCTTCTATTTCACATTATTTTCACATACTCATGCTTACATTCTTACTTGGGTATGATACAATACATTACATATATATCAATCCAATTTACATAATTACAAAGTCAGCCAATATACAAGTTAGCACCAATATTACTAACTTGGTGAAGTTTTGATCCTCGACATCCACTGTCACTACTCGGCATCGTCATGCATTTGGTAGAAGTAGAAGATCAATTCATACTAATATCTCAATGTAGTCTTGAACTCGATCTGCACTAGTGACTTATTAGATATTGTGTAACTTGATAGAAATTGAATTACTAGTTTACCATGACTGCACTTAGTAAACACTAATCATCACATAGCTTGATTAACACTAACTTCGCTTCACATAAAATGTTAGCTCTGTAGAAAATGCAAAGCTTGGTAACCACTGAAATGCTCAGGTTGAACTGCTAGACTTTACATTGCCTGATTCTACTAGTTTTGAACTATTGCACTTCACACTAACCTGAATTCCCTTGGTAACCACTGGAATGCTCGATAGGAATTGTAGTTCTCGGTGGCTATTGAATTACATGGTAAACACTGTAGACTATTCAATGAGCTTGGTAGCCATATATAATCTGAATAAGTGTTATCATTGATAAAAAACTTGACTAAATGTCAACAATCTCCCCCTTTGGCATTAGTTACAAAAACACTTATCAGCCAAAACTTATATACATCACAGTGTGATACTGGCTTGGTATGGTATACTATTTTTTGAGATTTTTCAAAAAATTTCTTTGTAAGTATATATAGTATACTATATTTGCAAATTCTTTGCTATGTACACTTTCTCCCTTTGCATGATTCTCCCCCATACAATATACATAGTATAACAAGTGTCACTCCCCTTTTTATTGTTTCTCCCCATATATAGCATACTAAGTGTTTCTCCCCCTTTTTTACAATAATGCCAAAGATTTATTCAAAACTTATTTAAATGGAGACACCAATATAGGAAAGAAAATCATAATGTACCTTAAGTATGAGTGCTAGAGTCTTATCCGAGTTCTCTTACAAAACTTTGCACGTATGTAGAGTAACTTGCACTTCTACACAGAGTTCTACCATGTGATCTGCTATGGAGAAGTTGTTGTCATGAATCAATGTTTTTGAATAAGAAATATGCTTCTACATTGTATCCATGATGAGAAGGATCATATTCTAAATATCTATTAGTGAAGATCAAATCCTTGCTTCTTCTCTCAACAACTCTACTTGCATATATGACAAGAATCTGATCTTCATATGATGTGCAAAGCTTGAACTAGGGTCAAGTTGCAACTATTGTGCACTAGCCTTTTGATCTTTATCAATCTTTGTTAGTTTTATTTTTATTTCCTTTGTGAACTCGGTAACATTACACAACTTTCCAAAAAGTGAAGTTACATTTGTGCAAGAGGTTTCAAGACTAGTCAAAATTGAGGAAAGCTCTACTTGCTGAATGACAATTTGTTGAGCAATGTGCTCAAGCACTTTATTATCAAATTTATTTTATACTTTCTCAATCAATTTGTCTTGACCACTGGAGTCCTCATTAAACCTCTAGACTGCCTCTTCTAATTGAAATAGAATGTGTTGAGAAGCATCAACTTCAACACCTATCGCTATTTAATTCATTAAATCAGATCCAACTGCATGCATGAGAAACTGCAAAGCTTGGTAACCACTAAAATGTTTGGGTCAAACTATTAGACTTCACACTACCTGATTCTACTCAATTTGAACTATTTCACTTCGCACTAATTGAATTCCTTTGGTAACCATTGGAATGCTTGGTAGGAATTGTAGTGCTCAGTGGCTACTAAATTACATGGCAAACATTGTAGACTGTTAAATAAGCTTGGTAGCCATACAAAATCTGAATAAGTGTTGTCACTAATAAGAAACTTGACTGAATATCAATAGAGAAAACCTCCAACTAACATCCGAGTTGATAAAAAATTGACAGAGAAAAAAGATATCAAGCAAGGGAGACCAATAAACTTTAGCCTTCCTATTTATAGTATGACATGACGATTTCCACTATGTCCTTAGGGTTCTTACTTTAGAAGTTTGGTAGAAATTTGAAGGCACTTTTCTCCTTGATGGACTTTTCAAAATTTAGGATACAAAAATTCAAAGCTTCCAAGTTATTGAGCTCCACTCCTAGTTGAACATAGGAAATGAAGATGCTAAGATAGTTCCTAATCCAGACCTTTTTCTATGGTCTTGTAAGATCCCTCTCCACATGAGAAGAAAATAGATACTAGCTTCCATTTTTGGCCATTCTTGAAAAATAAAGCAATCTCTCAATTACTAGAGAGGGATGTCTAGGGACAATGGCTAGCTCAAAGCTCCTAGGTGGATGCACCATGTAAAGCTCTAGGAAAGGGATTCTAAGTTTCTCATCTATACTTTGAACAACTTCTTGAAGACCTACACACCAATTTGGATTGAATACATTATAGCAAAGCCTGATAATTGCCTATTTCTCCACTTTGGCTCTAGCCAATCAACCTATAAATGAATTTTCTTGCTAATAAAAATGAGAGGTACATTCTCTAGTTTTGGTTAAGACAGCTATTCATTTTTTGATTAAGTTACTTATAACTATATATTAATATATTTTCACCTTCAAGAACCTTATTTGCTAACTGATCTACCTCTTTATTACCTTCCCTAAAAATATGCAAAATCTAAATATCTCTGAAGAGGTCCAAGAGATTTAGAGCTTCTTCCAGTTTAGAATTTTAAACCTAGTTTGGTGTCTTCCTTTTTCTAGAAGCATTTATTATAATCTGTGAATCTCCTTGAATAATAAGTTTTGATATTGTATATGTGAAATGTGGGCCTTAGATCCTCACATACACTTCAACTTAGTCATTACCTAAGAAATCATCCCAAAATTAACATGAGATTATTCATCCAAGTAACCTAATAGTGCGACTTGTTGCCTTCTAACAAGAAGGATTTTTCTTTTGCTCTTAGAACAAGAAGCATGAAACCAAACCTCTAGTACAAAGGATTTATGCAGTTATATGAAAGTGAAATTAATCTATATGAAATGTATTTTAATCTAATAACAAAGAAAAGTAAATTACGATATATGAGTGCATTTTAAGCTAATATGATATTAATATGCAAGAAAAGTGTGAAAGCTATGAAAAGTATTAGTAAGTGAGTGAATATTCCGGAATAATTTAGATGTAATTCAATTAAACCTTTGGAATGAGGAATTGAAGGCCTCTTAAATAAAATTATTGAAATCAATCAATGGTCAAGATCAATTAGAATGAACGGTCAAGATCAAAGATGAGATTAAGTTAGGATGGAGGATTCCCTATGCAGGTGAGGTTAACTAACTCAGATCCTAAGTGTAATGAAGAGTAAACTGAATTTCATCTAAGTGTGAGAACACGTTGATTAGGTCAATTACAATTTGAGAGATAGATCACTCAGAATTCTGATTTCTGAAATGAAGAGAAGATTTGAAAAGAATATTTAATTTAATAAAATAAGATATAACCTCATAAATGTATATTTTAAATTAATTAAATAATTAAACCCAATAATTCAAATAAGGACATTATCTCATTAAATTAAATATATTTAATTCTTTTGCACATTAGCTAAAGAAGTAATTTAATTTAATTAAAGTTTAAACACTTACATTTAAATTAAATTTAATCAATAGGTTTAATGTAGCTAATTTGAGTCAATACTTAAGAATTAAATAAAAAGTGTGATTAATGTAGATTAGGGTTTTCTACCTCTAATACTTAGGTTAAGTAGCGATAATCAAAATCAAAATTGCCTAGTAAAATAGGACTTACGAATGATTGAATAGACTAGAATTGGTTAACTTGGCAATGTCTCAATTTTGGGGTATTACATTTTCCCCTCTTTGAATAAATGTGCAAGTACCACATTCAATTCAAAGAAATTAGAAGTATGATGCCAAGATCAAGAAATGAGATTGGTTCCAAAATTGATGATACGATGACCACTTTATAAGCATTTTAAGGTTATCTCCAAAACAAATTTGAACCTTAGGGAATCTAGATAGAACTCCTAGATACTAAAGTTGATAGCACAAAGATTGTCAAATTTCATAGAATTGTTCCTAGAATGAGACAGAATTCTTAGGATTTAGGGTTTAGACTATCCCAATACCTACCCATTAAAAGATGACAAGATTAATCATGATTCATAGAATTATCCCTAGAATGAGGCTTAATCCTCAGGAGTCAGGGTTTAGATTGTCCCAATACCTATCCATTGAATAGTGACTGAAAGTAAGAGCATAGGATTATCTCTTGAATGAAGCTTAATTCTCAGCAAAAGTTAAGATTATCTCCAGAACAAAGCTTAACCCTTAGTATGAATTTGGAATTATCTCTAGAATATAGCTTATTCCCCTAGACTCCAGATAGAACACCTAAATACTAGTCCATGAAAGAGATAACAAGACCCATCATGAGTTGTAGAATCATCCCTAGAATGAGGCTTGATCCTCAAGAGTCGAGGTTTAGATAGTCCCAATACCTATCCATCAAACTTTGATAAGGAATACTATAAGATGTGATCAAATGATCAAAAGATTAGATAGATGACATAGATGTTAGATAGAGAGGAATAGGATGCCCTGAATGATGAGATGCCCCAAGTGATGAGGACATAATATTCAAATTTAATTGAAATCAATTTTGAAAGATTCAATAATGCAATCATCCTGCCCCCTCGAGAGAAAAATTGAAAGATGAAACACTAGAAAGATGATGTAGAGTAGTATATGAAGAGATACTAAAGAAATATGAGATGCAAAAGAATATAGAAGAGATCAGAATGATCAGAAGAAAATTTGGAGTCAATTTGATGTGATTTCAAGGTCCAAAAGACCAAGTTTGACCAAAGTTGGCTAGAGTTGACTTGAGTTGACATTTTCTAGAAAATTGAAGAATGTGAAGAAAATGTGATTTGAAAAGATTCCAATATGCACAAAGTATTAGAAAAATTAGAATATAAAAGCGTTCGATCGTGTTAGTCCCAAAATTTTAAAATTAGATTTTAAGCTGTATAAGTGCGTCAGATTTTAAATTTGATCCGAAAAATAGAATCAGAGTAGTCAAATTAGCCAGGGATAATTTTCATGCCAGCTGAAGCACTTTGAAGAATTAGGTCAAAACCTATGTAAGGGTCATTTTCGAATCATTTGTGCTTTTGTCTTTTATTGAGAAGAGAGCTCTGAGGTGAAATGGTTGTCCTTGTGTCTTCACATTGATTTGAGTCCTCATCACAACACAGTTGGTAGGTGAATTATTGTCATTCGGTGAGTAGTCAATAACCTTGCTTCACATTTAATTTTGCACACTTTTCAAGGTGTTTTAGCATGTTTTAGGACATTTTTAATTTTTTGTATAAATAAGGCTATGATATTAATTTGCATTTAGATAGTACAAGTTATGAGTACTTTTGATTATGAGTAACTTATTTGGAATTTTTTTTGGGATGAAAGCAATGAAACTTGAATTCTTATTATTGTTATACAATTAACATTGAAATTTGAATCTTGAGTCAGTTGCATTATGTAAATGTCAAAGCTTGAATCTTAGTGTCATCATAAACATGTCAAGAGTTTATATATCCTTTATCTTAAAAATAATAGAAGGCTTGAAATAAATTTTTTAATTTATTCATGGAATTTGATATCAAGATTACTTGCTTATCTGTCTCTTCAAGAGCTTAATTCATGGAAATATATTATATATGCTCTTCTTATGATTCATGTAGCTATAGTTGTTACATCTTTTCTTGCATATATATTTTTTGTCATTATCCACTATGCATGGACAACACTATCATTTTCATTCTTACAACTATCGACACATAATATTTAGTGACTTTGGGGGTTAATTTCATCTAGCGTACTTGAGAATGTTTGAGTGGTCAATAGAGTAGGACAAGATTGGAACTAGGGTTTACCTAGCCACTCAAAGCTAGCAAAGAAAATAATTCAATCCCACAATGAATGGTTAGAGAGATTCACTAATTAGCGACTTTGTATTGGCCAAGACTACAAGTTTTAGGATCACTTGAGATGGGGCCACAAAATCAAAATGGAATAAAATGTCTAAAAAGATGGAGAGGTTATTGTAGGTGTCAAAAACATAATTCTATAGCACCTAGCATTGCATCCATACCTCGCACGAGCTCCAAGAGATTCCCTATCAAAGATCATTTCCCTATGACATTTAGTGACTCTCGAAGTCAATTATGTTGAATGTGCATGAGAAAATTCAAGAGATCAATGAGATGGAATGATTTTGGAACTATGGTTTACTTAGCCACTCATAGCTAGCAGAGCAAATAGTTTGATCCAACGATGAAGGGTTAGAGAGATTCACCAATTGGTGATATTATATTGGCAAACACTACAAGTTTTAGCATCACTTGAGATGAGGACATAAAATAAAAATGGAATTAAACCTCCAAAAATAGACAGAGGTTATTATAGGTGTCAAAAATACAATCCTGTAGAACCTAACATTGCATCCATACCTCACCGAGCTCTAAGATATGTCATGTAAAAGATCACTTCTCTATGGCATTTAGTAACTCACAGGGTCAATTTCATTCAGTGTACCTAAGAACATTTGAGCAGTCAATGGGATGGGATGAGGAAGTAATAGAGTAGAAATGTGTGGTTAAAAATGAAATATAAATTGAAGATCGAATAATCTAAAATTTTCTGATGGCAAGATTGGATCTAATTTAAGAAAAGTCGGCAAATTTTTCAACTAGACAATAATGGATCTAATTTAACATAACTCATCAAATATTTCAAGTAGACAATAATATTCATATATTTATCTTAATGATATTATTTTTTATGTACAACTTATCTCTAAAAGGCTCCAGTAGGAAAGAGCTATCAATTAAAACCTCTGATCTTGCCCAAAAAAAATATGAAACATAAATTTTACTTCAATTTTTTTTTGTAATCATATTCAATCTAATGAACCAACTAGATTTGCTCTAAAATTTTAATGTCTCTAGTATTACCTCATGGTCTGACTCACAAGCCTTCCAAAGAGTCTTATTATGTGTTTTCCATCCATATTTGATCAAGTGGACATTTGATGCAACACCAAGGTTTGAATAATGAAGAATATTCCTCTCTATTTTCCAATCCTCAAATAACCATAAGTTACGATTCTTCATAGAATATCATCTAAGCCATGTATCGGTTACAACCATTGCACCTATATGGTACTCTAAACCGTCACCATTTCTAATCAAATGATCCAAATTTTTTGGCTTGGACACAATGACATAATTAATAATATGTCCCTTATTCATTATTTTTAGGTGCAATAAAAACAAAAACAAGGCCTCCAATGATAAATGTACATAATGCGCTCATTAACTTGGAAAATACAAAGGTAAAAGTTATAGAATTACGTATTGAATTTGAATAGATATATATTACTAGGTTTCACTAGATTAGACAAGCAGTCAAAGTCAATAGATGAATCCATCTCTACCATTTCCAGTGCTAGTGGGGGATGCTAGGTGTCAATTGAGTCCAAAACTAGTATCTCCCATTTGTCCACCCATTTAGTCAACTCACACTCATTCCAATTTTCCTCTACACATGATGGACAAAAATTATGTCATTTTTTGTGTGTGCGTTCTCCATGAACCTGCATCAGAGCTTCTAAAATAGCGACTCACTTGATCCTGTCAATGTGCAACAATCCTTGTATGGTGCAATGTTAGTATTACCTATCAACCAAAAAAATCTACGAACTGTAGACTCACCTTCCTTACTTGGAACCATTTTAGCGTTATGCCATTGGATGATGGATTTTGTATCTATCAATGTCACTCCATATTTGTACTTTAATTCTTCATGAGCTAAGGCTCTTTTGATGCATGTGCCTGCACCATTGTGGTCTCCCTTTCCATGACTAGCCTCTATGAAATTCCACATTTATTGAATTCTAAACAACTTGTACATCCTACTAAATCAATAGAACATCTATGCATTCTTGAATGACCAAATAATGTGTTGGTGATATGGTATGCCCCTATTAGCCAAATCACCATAAAATAATTAAAAATAACCATGTACAAACTCCATAGAATGTGATAGATCGTCACTAATGTAAAAATGGTACTCCCTCAATATCTTCATGTTTTCTTTTGTACTTGTAGGTGAATGCATGAATGTTATCTAAAAAAATATGAAAAAATGTTGAGAAGTATAATACTTTTCTTGCACCTCATTTTGTGGTTGTATTGTGTAGTTCTCTATGAAGTCTACAACCAAAATAGTGGTATCTAGTGGAAATGTATCCTTGCACAAATTGAATTGTACATCTAGCCATCCATCTCTATGTATATGCCTTTCATAATCATAAATAATCTTTTCATTAAAAAAATTGATGAATTCATACACTGGTATCTTTTTAATGAATAAATTACATCTTTTACCTAGTTTCCTAGCTTTAGATCATATATCACTATCTTATATTTTTTCGTAATCTATTATTTTATTTCCAATTGCATGTGTACTATCCATAGGTTCAGAAGTTGATAAAATCTATGAGGAATAACAAAATAAGCATGTATTGTTGTAAACAAGTTTGATGTGTGATTTAGAAACCACTTTGTCGTATGCACTCATTAGATTCTATACAATTCTTCTTTTCTGTTTGAATCATCCATCATTCTTAGCCCAAGATTCTTCATGATGGGCCTAAATTTCAAATTTCTCATCATTTCAACAAATAATTGACATTGACCTATCACTTTAATTTTTTAAAGAATAATCTCCACATACGATTAACATTTCTTTGACAAGTATGATTGCTAATCTTGTCAGGCATTGGTTTCAGAATGTTAGTATCAATATCAATCAAATATTTTGGTCTTCTAAAATGAATTCTAGAAGGTGTTATAATCTCTTCTATTCCCTCAACATTTTGAACATCAACATAAGGTTGAGTGAATTGCATACCTTGAATCGAAGATGATGCACCTTGGCAATAAGATGCAAAAGATGGAATATCACCTACTTGATATATTGATGTTGTGCCTTCAACATGACTAATAGAGTGTACATCGTGGGATGTAGAAATTGATGTCTCTTCAACATGAGATGTTGATATGACTCCAACATTGGAAGATGGTGTAGCTTCACAATTCAATTGTCTTTTAAAGCATAAGCGACTTATTCATTCTCTTTGTCTTTCCAATTCTTCATCTTTGTTTCTTTGTATTGGTGGTTTGTGTTCCTCTTTGAAAGAAAATTCTTTGTTATTGCATTGTAATTTTCTTTGTTCATGTAGGAATTTTTTTATTTCTCATTTAATTGCAAAATCTCTCTCCCTCTCTTCCATTGTTTGAGTTTTTGGTTTCTTCCTTGGCATTATGATGATTTCCATATGTCAAATTATTCAAACATATGAATAACTTAAAATTTGTAAATAAAAAAATCATTCAAATACATATTCAAATTAGAATTATTTCAATGAGCACACAATATATATAAAAGAACTTGTAAAATTATAATGAATTGTTGATACATTAAAATATCTAACTATCCAAATAATAATTCATTCAAGCATACATGTTTCAATGAATTCATTATATATTAAACAACTTGTCAAATTATAATGAAATTTGTGTCTATAGTAACAAAGAATATTTAAAAAGGAGTGCACTAACCTTTTCTATAAAAAGAATGTTCAAAAGTCCTTCAAATAGTGTATCCTTGATGATTTAATTTGGTGTTTGATATCTTCCAATAGCATGAATTTCAATAAATTCTCTTAATGCAAGAAAAAATAAAACTTGTGTATTGTCACAAGTATTGTCTTTAACTGACTATCTTAAATTATTTCTTTTAGACTTCATCTTTATGAGATGGTAATAAACATCAAAATTATTATCTCACATGAGATATAAAGACAATAGCTATAATAATAAAAAGAGCATTTTTGTACAAGAGATTTATCTTTAATCTTACTTATTATCTCTAATTACAACTAAAATATTATTATTATAGAAAACCAATTTTGTCTCTCTAAAAGTAAAATATAAATTATTTGAAGGACCGAGTTTGGGAATCACATCATTATATTCATTTAATCTTGCCAATTCTATTGTTTGTGTAGCTTTGCTAAAGATGCTCCAAAAGCATTGTAGTTATGCCTGAGCATATTAAAAATAGTCCCAAAACTGAATGAAAACTATAGAATGCACAAATTTATATTATATAGTTACACCATATAATATAAGTCATCTTCTTCAAAGAAAAATGCACAGGCCTGCAAGTGAAAATTCACACACATGGTCCATTAATTTGTAATAATACATACCAGCAAGGGGCATAATATCTTCTTAGATTTTGATATAATACCAAAAATGTTAATTACTAGAACATAGAAAATACCAAAAAAATCACATTTTTATATTTTTCCCATTTCTACTTTTGCTAGCCTCCTCTTGATCATCATGAAACTTGTTCTAATCACATAATATATGTATAAATTTAATTTAAAATCCTTAATATTTATCAAATGATAAGTTAAATAGGAACCAAAATAGGAATTCAAATATATTTGGGTAATAGATAAAATATGACTACATAAATTGATACTATTGGACTTAAAAACTTGAGATCTAAATGAAAGCAGGAAGTTTTCCTCAATGAAGGTTTTCATTTCTACATGACTAAATAATCAACACCAACTTTTAATACTTGATGTTTGACCTCTTTATGAGAATAAACCTTCTATTTCTATTTCCAAAAATACAAAGAAATTCCTATCCGCCATTAAAGTCAAAAGATATCTTCTCCTATTCAAGTAAAGAATTATTTGAATTTAGATATATCCATCTAAACTCCTTTAACAATTCTTCAACAAGATTTGTGATGTGATTTAGTGCTTTTATTTCTAAACATTTGGGATGTTCCCTCCTATGAAGAGGAAATGGAAGAGGTAGTACCTCCATGGTGCCTATCATCCTAAAGATCAACATTTGAATTATTTTAATATTAAAAGAGAAATAAGTTTTGTCTATATATCTAGTGTTTGTATCAAGATAAAATACTAGACCTCAAAAAATTGTGCATTATCAATTACCTATAAACACATCCATCCATATGAGCTCATAGAATCTAGATTTATTAAGAAACATGTTTTTTTAGAATCATCCCTTAAATGGTACCTCCTAGTTCTATAGGGTGCATCAATATAGGTCCTGTTGGAGTTGAGGAAAGCCAACTCCGAAGACGCCAAGATCACCTGCATGCGAACCTGTCAAAGAGAAGCCATAGAAGGGAAGAGCATGGAGCACGGGCAAAAACCCTAAACGGACATGAGAGCCAAAAATGCAAACACAATAAGAAATGTATTTACAATAAGAAATGGCTTCTTAATATTACAATGAGAGAGAGCCCGAATATAAAGAGCTCATGGAAGCTTGTAGAACAAGCTGGAAGATAAGTGTGACAACTAGAAGGGAACAAACTCCCGTGTTGTCACAACATGCATTAAATATGAAATATTAAATAAATGCATGACCTAAGTAAACTTAAGCAATAGAATAAATAATTAAATATTAATTATTTACTCTAACACCCCCCCTTAAGTGCAACTTAGGGAAATGCCTTAAGCTCACAAAACTAAGATGAATGCATAATGGGTCCCGGCAATGAGGCCATGTTAGGTACCCAAGTACAATGCAAGAAGATGAAACCTCTGTAAACGGGGAAAGAGAGAAAACCACATGGGAAAAACCCTCCCCTAAAAAGAGGTAAGAACCCAGTGAAGAGCTGAAGAAGTCTCCAACTAGGTAAAATGTCCCCTAAATCAGGAACAAGAAGTGATCATGAAGAAGCAGCATCACTGAAGCATGAAGAAGTCGAAAATCTGCCAAACTGCTGATCTGAAGAAACCTCCATGGAAGAAGAAGGCACGAGCTGAGCATGTCTATATGGTAGATGATCCATCTCACCGAAATGCATAGGTAGCCAGCCACTGCAATCGCCTTGTATGTAGGATCAACCACTGAATACATAGTTCATACTATCGAACCATCGAACCATGGATGCATTAGAACATAGCATAATCCCCCCTTAATGCAGACGGGGTGTGATGACAGGCAACTGAGAAGGTGAGCCAAAATTTTCTGCAAACGAACCAAGAACGAGGAGAGAGGAAAAGAAGTATAGACACTGATAAAGACACGGTCTAACTGACTCTGCATGGGGCTAATGTTGTGGAAGGGACACTCACTTGACAAAGGGAGAATGCCTAAAATAGCAAACAAATAATCCCCCCCATGGTGCTTTATGAAATAGTGCATGCACAGCTGACTCAAAACAACGTTCATGACTCCCAGAATGCAAAAGTGACAGTTTATCTCAGTGCGAAATAGAAAAGTGCTTCAAAAAGATAGCTACAATGATTAGAACTGAAAAAGAGCTGAACAAAAAGAAAGTACAGCCGAAAATAAAGCAAACCATGCCAGGAAAACGATCCTCGGGCCTAAAACACTCAAAATATTCACCATAGAGAAAAAATGCCAAAACTATGATAGAAAGAGAAGAGGCCAAAAGTGAGGAAAAAAGATGACAGTTCTGAAAAGAACACAGAACCAGCTTTCCAGAAATATAAATTTTTCCAAAAACAGACATGGGACGCAAAAGATATGCATGTCGGAGTCAAAAATAGGACTTCAGACTTTAACAGAAAAAACGAGCAATAAAAATGCATCAAAACCAAAAAATACCTACACCAAAATCTCCTTCTTGGAACCAGCTTTCCGGCACTTCTTTCGGATCGGAAAAATACCTCCGTATGCAAGAGTTATGGCCAAAAAACCAAAGGTAGGTCCAAAAGAGAACGGGAGAGGTGCATGCAAGGGCTGATGCAGTGCTGACGTCAGCAAGTCACGAGATTAAATTTGATGGTTTGATGGCCGTCGCAGCAAAAAAGAGTGCCACGTGGCATTGCCACGTGGCAGGGGTGACGTGGTGGGTCCACGTGGCAAGGTGCCACGTGGCGCCCATGCCACGTGTCACCCCCGCAGTGGCCTACGCGGCTGACGTTGCTGCAGAATTGGCGCTGACTGGAGGCGTAGCTGTCAGGCGGCGGAATCAGCGGAGGTGGCTGCAGGGGCGGCGGAGGCAGAGGAGCCGCCGGCGGAGGGTGGCGGACGGGCGGCGGCCGGGAGGAGGCCGAGTAGCGGCGGAGCCGGGAGGAGCCGCGGCGGAGCGCGGGCGGCGCTGCCTGCTGCGGCCGCTGCGGGTGGCACGCGGGTGGCGCGGCGGCGGCGCTCGAAATAAAATTTTTTTAAAAAAAATCCGCGCTGCGTCCGTACGATCTGTACGGCAGCGAACCCGGGATCCTCAAAAAATTGCCAAAAAGGCCCTGTCTCCAAAAATGACAAGTTTTATATGAATCCTGACTGCAAATGGCCTTCCGGATCCAATGGTGATGTCTGTTTGGGCTGAAAGTGCTCCGAAAAAATGCTGATCCCCTGATTTGAAGAAAAATTGCACAAACAAACTAGGGTTTGTGACTTCAAATCACGGCTTCAAAATTTCTTCAACGAAGCTGCAGCAGGAAGGCTCTGATACCATGTTGGAGTTGAGGAAAGCCAACTTCGAAGACGCCAAGATCACCTGCATGCGAACCTGTCAAAGAGAAGCCATAGAAGGGAAGAGCATGGAGCACGGGCAAAAACCCTAAACGGACATGAGAGCCAAAAATGCAAACACAATAAGAAATGTATTTACAATAAGAAATGGCTTCTTAATATTACAATGAGAGAGAGCCCGAATATAAAGAGCTCATGGAAGCTTGTAGAACAAGCTGGAAGATAAGTGTGACAACTAGAAGGGAACAAACTCCCGTGTTGTCACAACATGCATTAAATACGAAATATTAAATAAATGCATGACCTAAGTAAACTTAAGCAATAGAATAAATAATTAAATATTAATTATTTACTCTAACAATGACTATACTTTTTGTAGAAATAGAGAGGTAATCATTATAAGCTGGAATATATCCACTTGATTTTCATTATGTGTGCTCCAGGTTAACTTCAACATAATCTTCCCACTTAAAATAATGTAACTTACTAATATTAATATATATCTCTTAATAGTTCCTCATTAATGGTTTTGATGTGGGCACTAAGTATGACATAAATATATGAAATATGTTGTCTGTTAGAATAATAATAGTAGTCTTGTCTTTTCTTTTCTTTTTACCTTAAAAGAATATTACTTTGTGTCTATTAGATTCAAATGTTTATATAAAGTGATTTGAAGCAATATGCACAATAATTTTGTGATGAAAGACATCATGCCATGTCCATTTGTTAGAGTAATAAGATAGTTTCTTATTACTCTAGTTTACTTAACGTAAACTTTAGGCATATACTAATGAATTCTTTTATTAATTATTTTTGTGCAACCTAGGTTTTACCTTTTAAGGTTTTGATCTCCTTTATAACAATTAATTTCTTTGTAATTATTGATTCAATTTTTGATCAATAGTAATTTATCATTTTTCACATCAAGAATTCCTCCTCTATGGATTTATGAATTCTAGCCTCCATAGTTTTTTCTTTTCTCTTTATAGGATGATGTTTGCATGTAGGTGATTCTTGGGAGCTATGAGGTTGATCTTTTATCTACTTCAATATGGTAGCAAAGCTCCAAACTGCCATGCCCTTGTTCTCTTCATGAGAGATTTCACCTTGGTTTTCATATCTAGTTTCTACCAAGTATTTTATATTGTATCTGGTGAGCACCTTTATTTTAGGTGACTTTTAGCCCAAAGGAACATCACAATTGAGCTTAGAACACCTCAAAACCTCTATTTCCATATAAAATTTATCTAGTTAGGCCAAATTTATTTCTGAGGAAAAATAAATTGTGACAAGACTATACAACCTAGGCATGCAAATCAAGAAACAATATTTTTTTAATTTTTAAATTTTTTTTCTAAAACAACTATAAGAATTTTGTTTTCTTTATTTGGTGCAATTACAACTGGGGGTGTATGCTTTCATAGATGTTCTTCTTTGTTTTTCAGAGAAAGTGCATTTTTTTTTCTAGAGGGCATGCTTTCAAGTACAATGCTTTGTACTTTCATGGGCTCCCATGTCAGTGTTTATGAGCTCCCTAACATTTTTTTGAGGGGAAAGACTATTTCTTTTAAAACCCCAACCTCCATTAGCCCATGTACAGGACTTCTTACTTCTAGTTGAATATCCATGTGGAGAACACATAATCCTGATCTTGGAATTTCTATAAATATTCCCCACTACATCATCTGCTATGAGCTCTCACACACTTTCATCAAAGCCTATTTCTTGAGTTCAAAATTATCTTTGTGCAAAATAATTTTTATTAGGAGGTGATTATTTTTAGAGTTCATCCCACATGTAGTTTTTGGTGGGTTGGGTGCATGGTTTATCTCATTCCAAGCACTTCAAGAACAAGCGTTTGGTGTTATGCACTACGACCTTTGACATGCACATCAATTTTGGGATTGATCAAGATTTTCTTGGTAAAGGCATTGGATTTTGAGATTCATGTACCTACATTAGCATTTTAGTACCTGCCATGTAGCACACCTTCTAACTATACCCATTTATTTCTGCACGATCATCTTTTATTGATGTGCATGTCTTTGAATGGGTTGTGCATTATATTGGTAGGTTTGACTTTTATTGGTGGAAACATTTTTTTGGGTGACCATATTTTTTTATCCATGTGGCCTCCACTCCCCCACAAGCTCCTTGGTCCCACCTTTACCTTTTTCCCAACTTTAGGGACATTCCAAGATTATGTTTTTGTTTGGGTTTCTTGGAGACATCATCAACCTTACCTTAGGTCATGCAGTAATACATGTCTTCTTTTAGGAGTTGCAAGCTATTATTGGCTCCTGCCATTCTCAGTCTCTTCTCTTGAGCACATATTATAGAGTAGGTACGTATCTTATTGACCTCTGATGTTGATGTTTTGGAAACTCAACCTCCACATCACATCCAGAAAGAACTTGACTGAAGCTCTCAAAAGTGCATGCAATTCTTAAAATTGCATGGTTTTTAGGTGAAAATTTAGAATTTTTAGCAACTTCATATTTATGCTTATGACATTTCCTCATTGTATGTGCACATTTTTTGTTTTCACATTACCAGAATTCATCTCAAGCCCATACCACTTTCTTCAGTTTTCATTCCTAGTGGGTTGTGTCAATTGATGGGAATGTTACCACATGTAAAATTTGTTGCCTACATGCATATTTTGAGTTCATAGGAAAATTTTCATCCATAGCAGTTGGCTTTTCAACATATATGGTGGTTTTCCTTTTTTGACCAAAGCCTTCCTAAATGTGGTTTCTTCCTTTTACTTTTGGTTTGGTGATGATTTTGATTTTAGTGGGTAGTTCGTTGGCTAATGCATGGTGTTTTTTTCTAGAATATTTTGGGTTCTCATTGATGTTGTTTTTCTAACTTGGCATTTTTTGGTGAAATTTAATAACATGTGGTTTTTTCAATAACTGGTATTATTTTTTCTAGCACCAACCATTTTCTTAGCAGATGAAATTATTTTTTGGCTTCTATTTCGCATTCACTAGCATTTTTTGGCATATGGTCATTTTTCTAGAATATTTTTTCCTCGACAACCATTTGACCATCAAATTTAGGCTTGTTTCTTGCCGACTGCATCATCACTTCCACTACCCCTTGCTCTATTTCAAATTTCCTTCACATGTTTGCTCATATCATGGGCATACAGACTCCATTTTCTACATACAAAATATTACCAGGAAGCTAGTTCCAAGTTTTTCATAATGGTATAGGTATTTATTTGTTTGGATGCATTTTTTGATGGAATTTTTTGTTGTCAAAGTTAGGAATCTAATTTTTCACTCTAGAAAAATATCTTGAGAATATGATCTTTGATTTGGAAATTCTTTATATTATTGGAAATTTCTTTCAAAACTCTTTCATGTGATGTTGGTTGTTTCTCCAAATTCTACTTCATTCGCATTCTATTTAATTTTTGGTATTTTTGTATTCTAGTGGATATCTTGGTTATTTTAGGGTTGGGGATCAATTTCATTTCTCTAGATGATTCATCATGGGATGTACTATCTTTTATATCATCCTTTTGTGTCTTCTCATATTTATAAACATATATTGTATGCATTTTTATAAATACACTAAGAAAAAGTGCCATATTCCATCAATATTATAATTTGAGTTGGTTTGCCTTGATTTTCCTTCTAATTTGAGTAGTGTGAACTAATGAAACTCATATATATTACTATAATCTTGGGATTTACCATACCTTATGTCATATTGTATATACACTACTCTTAGATTAAACTAGCATGGGGGGTTGATGTTTTTCCTTTGTTTTCCATCTTCCTTTGTCAATGTGTATTCCATCCATGAAATTAGCCTCATGGTCTATATGAGATTGATCACCTTAGTTAAAAAATATGTATTCTTTTCTGCATCTTGATCATGCTTCCTTGACATGCAGTTCTATTGGTCCATATTTCTAGTTGCATGTGACATCACCCTTGTCTATGTTAAGGGGTTCTTCTATTAGTTCTTGTGATTCCTAGGTTCGATGGAGTGAGCTACGTATTTGGTATTTGTTCCTATGTACTAGGAGGATGTAGTGGGTGGGTATTAGAATGATTTAAAATAATTGGGGGGGGGGGGGGGGGGGGTAGGTGAATCAATTATTCTTATGTCCAGATGTACCAATTAAACTTGTAGACACTTCAACCAATTTAGATCTAAATATTAAGTAGCTTAGTCTATATATAAATTTATTAGTAAGTTAAAAGTTGTAGTCGACCATCCCAATAATAAATAGAAAAAATTAGTATGTAAATTATTAATGGTAAAACATCTCAAATAACATTCATCCAAGTATAACACCATAATTCAATGTGGAAAGCCAATTTGGCAAAAACCATTAGAAACATGTCACCAATATTTACACTCTTTTTAAGTGAGCTTTTTAAAGAGCTAGCCCTATTAAAGGATAGAATACACACTATTAGGTGTGACCCTATTGAGTGATTAAATCACCCTATTAGGAGTGGCCTTGTTAGAAGACTTAAGAATATTCTATTAGAATGTCACCTTAATTAAAAGATTTACAATTTATGATTGTTAGATCAATCTTGATTAATTAATTTCAAACTAATACAATGGTTAGAAAGTAATAAAAAGTTGATCTAAATAAGTACAACTTCCTATGTAAATATAGATCATATTGTAGCTTATATGTTGATCAACTAACTGACCTCCATTATCATCTTTATTTCTAATCATCTTGGAAACCCTTCAAGTAGCTACACTTCCCTTCTGCACAACTCTTCTTAGCCTCCTTCTCTAGTTCACAAATAAATACCATCAAGAGATACCTCAACCTCTTTAGTTTACCTCTATGCCTCATTAAATAGGTAGCTTGATCTTTTACTTCTTAAGTACCATCGTAGATCTTAGGGTGGTTAGATTAATCAAATCCTTCAATATTTTTTTTTCCTCCATCCTCTTCTAGAAATTCTCCAAACTTCTCTTTGAATCAATGTATAGAAATTCTCAAACATGATTTCTCTTGAATTAAATGTTCTAGGTCAACAAGTTTTATCTTCAAAACTCTTTTCATATTCCAATAATTCAACTATGTTGGCCAAGAATATGAGAATCCTTAACAAACTATCAAATGCTCACACTCAACCAACACTATGTTCCTTGGCCTCAGTCATGATTAGATAATTACATCAGCATTATACTCACTTAATCAACTTACATTTTTTCCTCTCAATTCACTTACTGGAACTTTTTGCAACTTCTCTATTACTCTATCTTTTACTGGAACTCGGTCAACACTGGATTTATTTGGCTTCTAATGTTTGCTTGGTGGACACTAGCATTTCTCAACTTCAACTATAAGCTCCTTAATCTTCTATATTAAAGCTTGGTTAAGCCTAAATATTTTTTATTTATTTATCATCTCATCTAAGATTTAACACAACTCTCTTCTCCACTTAGTGTTATAATTAAACATCACATTATCTTTCCAAAGTCTAACTAATCAAGTACCCATTTTAATTCCTCATAACTTAACCATTTCATTAGGTCCTCTTGATATTTCTTCTTCTCAAATCCTCTCAATGAATCATATTGATATGGCACTCTACTCAGGTAGCAATTTTCTTACCAATATAGGTTCGACATCAATGACAACATAATAATTGTTCAAATTTTTTTTCCAATACTGGTTACCTATGCATTTTTGTGAGATGGATCATTCACCATATAGACACTCTTCTTTTTGTTCCTACTTTGGTCACAAACTTCCATGTTTGATTTATCATCTATTTAGGCTTTGATGTTTCATGTCATCTGCATCTTTGAGTTTAGTTGTTTACCTTTGTGTGCCTCATAATTTGAGTAGTTTCTTCTAACACAACTTGTGTAGATTATAGTTTTCTCTACCTAGTCAACTTATATTTCAACGTAGGTTCTTTAGTTTGTGAGTTAATTTTTTATATAGATTTTTAATTTCCATATTCTTTAGCGAAGGCTCTTTATATCATTACTTACTTCTTGGTAGAGCTTTTCATGTTCTACATGCTTCAGTGGTGTTATTCATGATCATCCTTTCTATTCCTATCTTCTCGGACATCCACTACTTTGGAGGCTTGTGTAGTCATTTACTAATTCTTTCAGCATTCTTTCCATCTCCTCTTGGGATATGGTTTTTCCCATGTATTTTTCTCTATTTCTCTGCTTTACAAGTATTTGGTTGTGCTTGGGTACCTCATTAGGACTTTGTTGTCAAGACCCAAATATACTTTTGATAGTAGTTTCTAGGATTTTAGCTACTCCCCGAGTTTATCTTAAGGTGGCATGTTAGAGTAATAGGATATTTCTTCTTAACTCTATTTGCTTAAGTTATAATGTAGGATGTTAATAATTAATTATTTTATTAATTATTATTATGCAATCTAGGTTTTACCTTTTAGGGTTTTGATCTCCTTTATAAGTATTGATCTATTTGTAATTATTTACTCATTTTTTGGTTAATAGCAATTTATCTTTTCGCTCATCAATAATGTCTCCTATATGGATTTGCAAACTCCATCCTCCATAACTTTCTCTTCTCTCTTTCTATGATAGGTGTGGACCTATGAGATTGATCTCTCATCAACTTCAACATCCTTGTTCTGGGGTAGCTTCATTAAAAAAAAATTTGAGGCACATGTTGAAATTTTATGGCATATTTTTCATAAACATGTTATAGACTAGCATGAAACATGTTGTAGTATTATGATAGGAATAACAAAAATATAATGTTATGATCAAATAGTATAATCAAGTGATCAAATTATACTCAAGATATGGAGATAAAGTGCACTAGTTTCAAATGTGAAGCCCACATAGTATGTGTATATAGTTCATATAAAATCCCCAATATCTATCGAATGACAAGTTACTGAGAAACCCAAATAGAAACCTAAATAAATTTGGGTAGTAGATAAAATGTGACTACATAAACTGACTAACACTACTAGAATTACAAAATCAAAATCAAAGTCAAAGTAAGAAGTTCACCTTAATCTAGGTTTTCATTTCTACATCACTACTGGATCAACAAAAAGTTTGAATACTTGATTCTTGGCCTCTTTGTAAGAATAAGTGATGCCAATTCCAAATATATAAAGGAATTGCAATCATCTATTAAAATCAAAGGATATCTCTTCCCATTTGAGTAGAGAATTATCTAGTTTTAGATATATCCATCTTAATTCTTTTAAGGATTCCTCAACAAAATTGATGATGTAATTTAGTGCCTCTACTTGTGAACATTCAGAATGGTCCCTCATATAAGAGGAAATGCCAGAGCCTATCTCTCCATGGCGCCTATCATCCTAAACACCAACAATTCTATTATGTTAATATTAAAAGAAGAATGAGCAAACCTTGAAATCTTGGGCATCATCAATTAGTCGTATGCAAATCCATATGAGCTCATAGAATTTGGATTTATCAATAAACATCTTTTCAATAGAGTCATCACTTAAAATGGTTCTTGTCAATAGCAGAGGATGCATCAATATGGGTTCAATGGCTACACTTGTTGTAGCAATAGTGAGGTACTCATTAAAGGTTGGAATATATCCACTTTGTTACTACATATATTTTTCCCCTGCCCTAGCATGATTTGTTCCCAAGTCTTCCTTAACTTTGAAGTTGAACTTGAAGTTTTGGTTTTCTTCAGCTTCAAGTTCGAGCCTACATCAGTCTTTCATATGTCAAGTCCGCTTTCTTTTCTCGAGTCAATCCTAGTGAAGTCGAAGTTGAAGTTGAAGACCTATCAACCAAAACTTCAACTTCAGCTTCAGTGTCAATTTTACATACTAACATTAGTTTGCATGCAAGTTCCAAATCTTCAAGCCAAGGAAAAGTGGGTCCTAGTTTAATGCTTCCCAACACATACAAGATTATAAATAAAGGACTTAAGGCAGCACGAGTTCAATTATGGCAAGAGTTGGTGAAATGCTAAGTTTGTCATTTCATGATGACACGACATGTCAGGAAGAATGCAGATTTGATGGGCATTTAAAGCAAAACACTCATGGGGTCTTTTCCAATGCATGTCGCATGAATAAGTAATTGTTGCATTAACTTACCAAATATATCCTATGATTTCCTATGTATGCCATTCCTTAAATTCTTTTGTTTTAGCTTTTCCCACTCATTTTGCCATTTTCAAAGAAATTCTAGTGTTGTTGGGTAGGAAGAGCGAATCACACGCTGTGTCTCTTTCAAACTGTAAGTGCATTATCATAACCCTTTACAATTTCAATTGTGTTTTTTTTTTGGGGGGGGGGGGGGGGGGGGTGGCTATATCTTTCAAACCTGCCTTTCTTAGCAATCATGCCACTATTCCGTCCAATAATGCCCAAGTTTGAAAAGCCATTCTTGCTCAGTTCATTGCCTAAAATCCATGATATGTTTCTAGTAAATAATAATTTATTTGAGGTTATTGAAAGAACAAAAAACACCCAATCATGCCCCATTTACCAAAAGTTAGTTGAGAGTGGGTTATTAAAAGCTACCACTTTTCCCACTGCAATTACATGCCCAAAACTTGTCATTGAATGTGCAAACCATTACGACCCTGCTTCTAGGTGTATTAAGAAAGTCTCAAGGGAGGTGATTGTTAAAATCAACAGAACCAGTGTCAATTCAGCTTTTAGAATTCCCCATAAAGAACCCTACGAGCCATGGATGTTTGAAGAAGTTGGGCATCTATATGCTGAAATGAAAAGTAGCTATGATAGTAAGGTAGCTTAGTCCTGGCTCCTGAAACCTATAGAAGGGGGTTCTAGATTACCTAATCCATTAACTATTGAACATTTTATAAAGGAAATCGTAGACATTATCCTCTTGTTGAATAGGGTTAAGGGGAATGAGCATGTTTTCCACTGGGAGTCCTAGATGTACTTTTTCATATAGAAAATGGTTGTAGGGAGTATATTCATTGATTGGGCCAACCTGATAGTCAAAAATTTGCATAAGGGTTTAATGGCAATTAACAACTTTGGCTCATTTTTCTTGTCTTCTTATCTGATTTACATCCTAGTAGCATCTAAGGAATGGGAGCATCTTCCACATCCACCTTGGGTTGATGAAATGCTCATTTACCAGTATTACAATGATCTTCAAGAAGCCACAGTATGTAAGGAGTTTAAAAGGGTAAACGATGTCTTTCTAGGGAAAATGGTATTTGAACTCCAAGGTCATACGAATGATAGGATGTCAGAGGAAGCTATGTAGGTTGTGAAAATTTATGGCTATTTTTACGTTCAATTTCCTAGATTCACATATATTAGAAAGGGTGGCTTTTTTGGTGAACCCTTGAAGTTACCACGTTATTATTTAGACTCTATAGTGTTATCTGAGATATGTAGGCAATTTGCTTCTATGGTAGAATCTTTCCAAGTTTGAAAAACGTCTTCCTTAGTATTCTTTCCTATTGAGATTGGACACTATAGATACTCCAGTCTAAAAGAAGCTATGTTGGTAGAAGGATCATTAGTCCGTTGGTGCTTTAAACCCTTCATTTCTAAGTTAGATTTTGATTATACTAGCTTTGTTAGAAACAATGTTAAGAATCCAACATCCCTGGTTCATGCCCCACAATTAGAAAATTATTGGGCAAATAGACTTAATGAATTTGAAGTAAGGAAGAGACTGTAGTCGCACCTAACCATCAAATAGATCATTATTTTTAATGTGGAATTGGATACATGCAGACTGAAGGATGAAGATTCCGAGGGGGTGCTTGATCCATTCTACATTGATCAAATTGAGTGCATGCCCATTCCCGAAATTGATTGGGGAGAGAGGGAAGAAGATGATATCTACTCTCATACTAAAGATGTATTAACTAGGACTGCAAAATGGATAAAATCAAAGACAGTTGCCACTCCTGGTCTTTCTAGGAAATTTTCAAATAACAAAGGTAAAAAGACTCCCAAAAAGTGAACTAATTGAGATGTTCCTGATCCTATTGCAGATCTAGTCAAAGTTGAAGTTGAAGTAGTTCCTGAGCCACTTCAACTTCAAGTTCAAGAGGCAACTCCCAAGGTCAAGAGGGTGACCTATTCAAGCACGAGAAAAACATCGGCCATCAAGAGCAAGGGTGCTATAACTGTTGATTTGGAGGTTACAAAAGATCCACCTATGGTGGATAATGTACCTAAATCTCAAAGCCTGCCAGCAACTACCGAAGGTCAGGAAAGTACCCTTACCTTAGCCAAATTCTCCCCTACCACAGAAAAGGACCAAGCCATGCCTAAATGGTTAGAGAAATCAATGGAAAAGAAGAGGAGCATCGTCCTGATATCCATGCCAATTGATGACTTAGTGAGTAAGTGTCCAGCAAAATGCCTAAAGTCAAGAAGGCGAGGACTAAGGTAAGGATTAACTTTGATAAAAATTTAGGACGTTGGTCAACAGAGATAGCTACACCACCAAATGGAAGCTCATGAGATTCCTTAGCTCCTCAAGACTACCAGATAACAAAGGTTGATTTGGGAAAAGGGAATCATGAAGTGGACATGGAATTCTTTGAAGCGTCCAATAAAAATATTGCCCATAGAGTATGGAAAGATGGATAGGACAAGCAAGAGATGAAAGAAACAATAAAAAATATGGCCTAGTACATTAATGTTTTCCTTCACCTTGAAGCAAAGAAAATTAGTGAAATGTTAGCAATCATTGATGTGTCTTTTGCGACTAATCAACAGTCACTGGAGAACCTACACAAGTGTAAAGTTATGGCAAAAATAGCAAGCGAATGGGTCCAAGATGTTCTGAATGACATTGTAAAACACATAAGCCATTTGGACCACACTTTGAAAGAAATATCAAATATTACTAAGAAGGTGGAGACAAGCAACAAGGGATATGAAAAGGAGAAGAACAACAGGGCAAAGGTGATAATGTGGTTGGAGGACGTGCAAGAACATAGTTTGCAGAAGTTCTAGGATGAATGCCCTGTGGCGGGTCTAGATGAAAAGGCCCTATATGTCATCAAAGACTACATCGAATGGAAAAATGAAGCACTGACATAGGGGATAGCTAAAATTAAAGAGGCATTGCAAGAACTTAAGGTTATACAACAAATCATCCAAGGTGACCTTAAGTGGTTTGTCAAATAATTCACAGAGAAAGAAGATGTCTCTGTTGCCCAATCAGATGAGATAATCCAAGAAGTTCATAAGAAGCTTCAAGAACTATAGGACAAGAAGGCACCAACTAAGCAAGATTTTTTAAACATGGCACACACTGAAGCTATGGTAATCATTAATCAAAAGCACTTGGAAATGCATGAAGAGAGGGTGACTGAACTGAAGAAGATGAAAGAGATCTAGAAGCAACGATTTGCCTATATTGGCTTGCCACATCAGTCCATCATTTTAGCCTTTTCAATTGCCTATGAAATGTGGAAGATGGCGAGAGGCAGGGCCAGTGGAGACAACACTACCTGATCAAGAGAAGGAGTTACACTTAGTTGCTTAGTTGTAATTTCTTTTGTCATTTTGCTTTTCCTGCATTTTCAGTTAACAGTTATGTTAACCAAAAGACTATTAACTCCTAGCGGGGTAATTTTGGCAGTGGTTAGAAATTCTCAAGCAGATCGATAGACAAAACTATTTTTGTTTGTGGTTTTATTTCAAGTTTTAAGAGTAGCATATCAGAACTCTGTTATACAAAGAAAAACTCTGTAGTTTGATTTTGATTAATGGCTTTGTAAGTAGATACTACTGTATGCTTGGCTAAATTAGTATTTCTAAAAATACTATTTATGCGAAGCTCTTGATCATCTGTTGTGGATTCTGAGATTGTAATTTAGAACTTGGAATGCTGTGAGGAGTTGGTTTATTAATTTGCCTACTCGGTTACTTAATTTTCAATTATGTGGATAATCTTGATAATTAAAATCGAGTGGTTTCTCAGCATAAAACTTTATTTTATATTGATGAGATGAAATAAGTTCGTTTAACACTTTCAGAAGATTGTATTCTAAGAAGGTCTTTCTGTTGAGTTTTTAGATCAGAAAATTCTCATTGTAATAAAGGTAGTTGCGCCTGTTTCATTGACGAAACTGTAAGCAGAGAATTCCTTAATCACTTTTTGTAGGAATTCATTTGTTGGTATACACTTTTTCTCTATTTTTGCATATGAACCCATATGAGAAAAATTGTTTACTAACACACTTGATTTCCATTGCACGTGCTCCATGTTAGCTTCAATATAATCTTCCCACGAGAAAGAACAAAGTGTACTGATCTATTACTATGGGTATCTTAATAGGGCCTCATAAATGAACATGACGTGGGCATTAAGCATGGCATAAATATATGAAATATCTAATTTATAATAATACTAATCTCATGTTTGTGTAGAATTTTACGTGAAAGGAATGCTACTTTGTAGCTATCATATTCGAATACATTTGTATACAAAGGGGTTTGAAGAGGTATACATACTGCTTTTGAAACAAAAGGCATCATGTCACGTCCTTGTTTTTGGGTAGCATCATTTATCAATTCTTTCATGGTTTTGAAAACAAATTCGAGGCACATTTTGAAATTTTGTGGCATATTTGTTACAATTGAGACATCCCAACTTTGAGCAATGGCCTTCTGAATATGATTGAGTTGATCAGATGTTGCATAGTCATCAAAAATGTCATCCACAATGGTGCTAACAATTGATAATTTTGATACAGCAATTCTGATGCTGGAGAATTCCCATTCATCCGCTGCACTAACCCCCCACATGTAATATTCAATTGACCGCTCTCTCATTGCAATAAGCTTTGGAATGCCGGAATCGATCCACCATCTATAAATCAAAGGATAGGATAGGTTAGGATAGGTTACACATGAGGAAATGAAGGAAACGGATTTTAACAATATAATTATGAAGTATATTACTACTGAAGATTGGGAGTCGTGTTGGATACTAGAATGTAGCACTTAATGAATACATACTTGGAGAGGGTCTTCATCTCCATCGTGTACGTAAGCTGCAATATATTGAAATCCAGTTTGGCAAGCTCTAAAATCTTGCTGTCCTTCAACCTTGAAAAGAAGAGATGAGATGTGAACATAGTCAGCGTAACAATAACTAATAAGAATGAGATACGTTACAATTCTCGCTTCCTAATCTGATGCCCACACTTGTGTCCCAATTACATCTGCAATTAATGTTTCATGTAAGATTAGAAAATGTATACATTACAAGTAAGCAAACTTTAGAAAATGTGATGTCATGAAATGAGACCGGAAAGCAGAGTCGAGAAAGAGTTTGATCTCAACGTCGAAATATCGGTCTATTCCGAAGCGCTGCAACGCATCAACCGTCTCAAGCCGCTCCATTAACAAATCTCCATCTCCATCTCTCAACAACACCTTCGCTTCTTTCACAAGTGTTTTAGCGCGTTCCTGGTATTCAGATTCCTACAAAATACAAAATACAAAATACATGATTATGAGCATTGCATTGCAGTGAACTAACTAGGGAAACAAGAGTAGCAAAATACATGATTCATGATGACTTACTCCGTACGGTGTTGGCATAGATTGGATAAAATCATCATCCCACACGTTGAAAGCGTTATCTGGAATTGAAGTCGGTATTTCTCCTCCATTCATCGCCATTGCCATGTGAAAAGCAGGTCACAAAATATTATTATTAGACACGAATATTGCAGACACTCTGAGGAATGCAATTACGCTGCTCCCTGTGTTGGCGGTATTAATTTCTGCCATTAATAGCAGACAACCAGTCCACTGTCCAACCCAACTCAGCCGTCCATCCACCGTCCATCCACCGTCCAGAGTAAATATCAGACAATGAAGCCATCCACATTAAACAGCCGTTCCAGCTACAGTATAGAAGCCGTCCATGTTTTTAATACATGAAATATTATAATATAATATAACATGTGTAAAATGTTCTATGTGTATTCTAGAGTATTCTGAGATCTCTATACATAGAGGTATTATGTAAAGATTTGAGTATCAGATGTTTATCTGATCATGGTGGATCAATAGAGCTCATTTTGAGTTTTTCATTGTGGATCATGAGTGGATAGAATGCTGTAGCATTCTAAAGATTTCTGAGGATTTGTAATGGAGTTTAGTTATGTTAATGATTATGAAGTGTTGTAGCACATTGTAATAAGTCATTGTATTTTACATTTGATTTGAATGTTTATCATTGCATTCATGTTTATCTTTGATCCACTCTATCCACCTCCTTCAAGTGGTATCAGAGCTAATGGGAGATGATCCTCGAGATTGTGGAGAGGTCGATGAGTTTATAATTGGTGAAGAGTGTTGTGGCATCGTAACCCAATAGGCAATGGCAATTGAAGTCATGAAAAGAAGGAAGCGAAAGTTGAAGCGTGTTTGAGTTAGCGTTGTCATTCATAGATTTGGAGCATCTCTGTGCAAGCGGGAGTGCTAGAGAATACATAAACATGACATGGAGGATATTGATTACAGAAATGTTTATTATGTCTTTGTGTTTGAAGTATGTGTTTGATGTTATAGAATAGTTATTGAAGTTAGTTGTGGTTGCAGTAAGTGCAAGTAGGTTGTATTGTTGGTGAGTTGGTTGTCATGATTCAAAAGTTTGTGTGTGTGTTGATTATATAAAAGTTTTGAGATTGGAAGTGTGAATTTGTTTGTCTAACTGTGAAGGATATGATATTCTTGATAGTGGTCATGTAATAGAAGCTGGTTGCATTGATATCCCCCAACCAAGTGATGAAAATTGAATTAGTGAATGTTTGTTAATGGGCTATGTGAATGTATGGGGTGCATTATCGGTTGTGCCCTACACCCTAAAGGTTTTTTGTTTGACATATTGATGAACCATGTATGTGAAAAAGATTCCTATAGAACTAGCGAGTACAACAGTTGGGCACCCATGTATCTCGGTAGATGGATTTCTTTTTATATGGACTCAAAAATTAGTTTGGTGTAGGTACAAAATAGAAAGGCCCAGAGTGATGATAGTTTCCTTGTAGTGATGATTCATGGTCAGTAGAACCAATGAATGCTTAGTTTGTAAACCATTGGAGTGCAAAGTTTATGGTGATCTTGAAACCATTTGTGTAATGTTTGAGAAGTTCTTGGTGAGCTTGAAACCACTTCAGAATTGCATTGGTTAGGGGTAAGCCATAAAACCCGAAGTAATTATAATGAGGGAAAAAAATATAAATGCAGTAGCATTAGTGACAAAAATTAAGGGGGAGTGTTGGCGGTATTAATTTCTGCCATTAATAGCAGACAACCAGTCCACTGTCCAACCCAACTCAGCCGTCCATCCACCATCCAGAGTAAATATCAGACAATGAAGCCATCCACATTAAACATCTGTCCCAGCTACAGTATAGAAGCCGCCCATGTTTTTAATACATGAAATATTAGAATATAATATAACATGTGTAAAATGTTCTATGTGTATTCTAGAGTATTCTCATATCTCTATAAATAGAGGTATTATGTAAAGATTTGAGTATCGGATGTTTATCTAATCATGGTGGATCAGTAGAGCCCAGTTTGGGTTTCTCATTGTGGATCATGAGTGGATAGAATGTTGTAGCATTCTAAAGATTTCTGAGGATTTGTAATGGAGTTTAGTTATGTTAATGATTATGAAGTGTTGTAGCACATTGTGATAAGTCATTGTATTTTACATTTGATTTGAATGTTTATCATTGCATTCATGTTTATCTTTGATCCACTCTATCCACCTCCTTCACCCTATTTATAGATGCATTACCGAAATATTGGCGATACTTTCGACGTGAAAAAAAGTCTTATGGGACCTTTACATTAATATAATAAAAGTTCTTATCGTTAAGGTGGACAGAACAAAACGATCTCGTGTGTGGCATCTTTCTCATTTTCGTTTGTTGCCACACAAAGTCCCAATAGTTCCGGGGCCACCACCTCCTCTTGTATGGAAATGGCCTTTATTTATTTATTAAATATATCTAAAGGTTTGAATCTTGGAGGAATATAGTTAATATGTTCAAAATATTATCATATTACAATTAATATGATATTATTGTCACAACATTGGTATATTACTATTACTATGTTGTATTATTACTTTATTATATTATTTTCATTTCTTGCCAAGCAGAGTCTAATAGTTCTAGGACTACCACTTAGTTTTAGTTTAATTTTATGAAATGATTCTTTCCTATTTTTACTTATACCATTGATAAAGTTTCACTATATTTTCCATTCTTTGCATTACAAGTGTCAAAGGATTCAATCTATTTCTTATTATTAAATTGTATCAATATTAGGACTCATGGACCATACAATTTTGTAGAACCTAAAATTTCACTCATTGGGTTCAATCAAGAAGGCCTCTTCACTCTATCGTACTCTACTCATTGATCATTTGTTTTGATGAAAATACATGAGGTTTACTTAGCTTGATCTATGTATTCATTGTGAAAATATTCATATCCTATATCTTTTGTATTGAAATCATTAGAATAGTTACTACTAGTTTTTCCATGTGCATGAAAATTTCAAACGAACCAATTTGGTTCAATACTTCATGTGTTTTGATCCCAAATCATATCATTAACTAGACTATAGAGGACGTTACACTTATGATAGGAAGAATAAGGTATATCAGCATAAAAATTAAAAGCATTGACAATTTTCAAAAGTAAACCCAATCCATTAAGGTTATATAATGATAAATGTTATTAGAGGTAGATACACCAATAAGGTAAATAACATAATCTCGATCAAAATTTAGCCGATGAAAAGGCATCGACATAGAAAATAACTTTCAATGGGACTATTCAAAAGTATCCCTGATACATAGTGAAAGGACATGGATAACTTATATAGATGAGGAATGGAAAGAAAGATCAAAGGGAGTTACATTGATGATATGAAATTAACATATCAGGAAAGATATGATGATGAAATACATTGTTATAGCTAACAAATTATCAAAAAAAAATTAAAAGGTTGTGTTGATACCGGATGATTTCCTCACAAGAACATATGCCAATAGGCAAACAATTGAGCTAAACATAAAAGTAGTCAGCAAGACCTCTGCCTATGAAAGGGACACAACTATGAGAAATATATTGATAGAGATCTATATTATATAGTTACACCATATAATATAAGTCATCTTCTTTAGAGAAAAAGCACAGGCCTGCAAGTGAAAATTCACACACATGGTCCATTAATTTGTAATAATACATACTAGCAAGGTGCACAATATCTTCTTAGATGTTAATATAATACCAAAAATGTTAATTACTAGAACATACAAAATACCAAAAAAACCACATTTTGATATTTTCCCATTTCTACTTTTGCTAGCCTCCTCTTGATCATCATGAACCCTCTTCTGATCACTTAATATATGTATATATTTGATTTAAAATCCTCAATATCTATCAAATTATAAGTTACATAGGAACTAAAATAGGCATTCAAATATATTTGGGTAATAGATAAAATATGACTACATAAATCAATACTACTGGACTTAAAAAATTGAGATCTAAATCAAAGTAGGAAGTTTTCCTTAATGTAGGTTTTCATTTCTAGATGTGTGTAATAATCCTGCTCAATTTCAACCTTAAAATGCTAATTGAAGGCTCGAAGAATTTTTTCAAACACTTTGTATACAAGGGGTCATATGACTGATATAACTTTTTAGATTGCTGCAATGACTCTTGTTTCGATTTACATCAAAGATAATGCTTAAAAAAATGCTAGATTGTCTAAACAATGACCTAACATGAATGTGCAACTAATTTTGACAATATTTAATACAAATATGAGACTTAACTACTTGTAATATGTAGCTACAACAACTAGTAATTATGACAAATACTTTGGAGGCAACCTAGGATGGCATTAATGCACTTACAACCAAGTGTCATTAATATAAACACTTAGTATGCAAACTTATAACATTATTTATGCCAAAAAGAGAACTTACAGCCAATTGACATTTTGTCAAACAATTGGCATGCAAACTAATAAGCTGATCATCAAACTCTAGGTTTGCAATATAGATAGTCTAAAAATTACAATGCTCTTTCAATTGCAAAATCCTAGCCTTCCTTTAATATCAATAATGCCAAATGGGAAACAAAGACAAGTACAATGTGAAACAGTGAAGTGCTGAAGCTATATTTTGTACTCAGTTGAAAACCTACATTTCTCAGAAAATATGCCCAATGAGAAGTGAAGAACTTGATTGTAGATAGCTGCAATAATTTTCTTCAATGCTGCCCCTTCTGCTTTGTTTTTTTTTTTTTGATCTGCTTTTCCCACTTGCTTTTTCTGGATTTGCTTTTTTCATTTTTCTTTTTCGAACTGCTTTTTTGGATTGCTTTTTTTTGGAGCTGCTTTTTCGGACTTCTTTTTCGGTTTGCTTTTTCAATTCTATTTTTTCGACTTGCTTTTTCGGACTATTTTTTTGGCCTTCTTTTTCGGCCTACCTTTTTGGTTCTGCTTTAAAATGCCTTCCTATAATTTTAGACCTTCTAGAAATGACCTCCAATAATTTTGGCCCTGCTAAAAATGCCTCCTGAAATGCTGAAATGCTGAAAAATGGCCTTGGTATCAATGATGCCCTAGGTGAAGTGACTGAAGTATCACCTCCAAATGTGCCACCCTTCAGAAGATATTTCACTTCATCTGTTATGCAAATCCAATGGAGTTTTCGTTCCCAAAGATCAACTGACTATCTGAAACTAGTTGTCTCCACAATAGACTATGTGACTGAATCACAATTTGATGTCAAGAGAGAAATAAACAACTGGATGATCAGAATGAAGCTCAGGGTGCCTATTTATTCTTTTTTTCTCCACTTTCTCCAGAAACTTCTAGAACATTATTTTATTTTATCTATTAAGTGACTTTATAAAATATTTTATAATTCAAGTAACTTTATTAAATTAATTAAATATAAAGTTACCTTTTAATATTTATTTATTTGATAACTTTATAAATAATTAACTTAATACCACTTATTTATTTAATTAAAATAATTAATTAGTCATCCTCATAAAATATTCATTATTTTGGACAACCTAATTAATTAAATTAATTAAATCAAATTGCCTCCAAAATGGGGACATGACAATCCGCCCTTCCTGAAATTGCTTTTCCCCAAGCAATGGCTGAACAATAAACCAATCAATCCGCCTGGATCCCAAATGTACTCATAAACTATACTACTGTCAATTAACATAGGCTCCTGTAATATCCTCTGCAATATAACCAAGAGGAATCCATAATCAAACTGACAATTACAGCTCAACCAAACTCCAAAATCACAACTAGCACAGTCAAAAACCCATGAGACACAAACTCTGAGAACATCAAAACCCATGTAAAGTGGATAAATCAAGTTGCCAACATAGTAAATGCCATCAACGCATCCCACTGGCCTATATGGAATGTACAATCCAACTTTGCAACAATGGTGAACACTCCCAAATGAAACTGTACCAAGTATGGAGAATCCACACACTGTACAACTCCTGCAGTCAACACAACTTTGCAGATCACTGGCCCTTGTCTCATAACCATAACTCCCATGCACTGCTGATGGTGAAAAGACATCACAAGATAAACAAAAAGAAATGGAACCCAAACCAAATTTGCATGCCATCAACTCCTCAACACAAGGATCAAATGCTAACTGATGTACATACCCTATAGTATAATGCTGATAAAAAGAACCAACCTCAGTCAATAGCTCACCATGAACATGTGATACAACCCACTGTGACTGATCACCAGCTAAGTCAGGAGATGTCATAGCCAAAGGAGTAGAATCAATAATAACAACCTCTGAAACATCACTCCCAAACTCCTACTCTAAGTCATGTATTATCAAGCTGTCAACTGTAGAACCTATCGCCATGTCATGCCCATCAAAACTCTCATCTTGAGGCGTCAAACCATCCCATAACTGATGACGAGCACTAAGAACCAAAGTACATCTCTGTATCATCATTTCATCAACATGGTCATCAAAGGTAAATTGATGAGCATACCTCACAGTGTAATGCCGATAGAATGCACCAATCTTAGTGAGTGGCTCAGACTGCAATCCAGATGAAACTAACTGCAATTAATCATTAACAATGTTGGAACTGACTACTACCTCCAAAGACATCACCAAGGGAGTAGTATTACTAGTAGGAACCATGCCAACTACCAGCTCACCAAAATCACATATGATCTTTGATATAACATCTCTAGTCTCTATGCCATCAGTACTAGAGGCCACCACCATGTTAGGCATACAACAATCTGCTGCAGCACCCAACTCAACTGAACCTGACTCTAGTGGAAACAAACTTGATATGCTAATGTTAGTATCAAGGATGGATGCATCCCCATCTCCACTATCTCTGATAATCTCGACCATGGACATCCTCGGATCACCAGACACCACAGCTTGTGACTGTACCAAATCTGGTAAAGATTACAGTCACTGTAACTCCATGGTCACCTTAGCCAAATGAAACTGACTCCTAAAAAGCCAACTGTGTACTCTCAAGAATCTCAGAAGTCACCTCGAGCTGCTGAGTAAGATCACTCACCTCATCTTCCTTGGCCAATAATGCATCGTATGTTGTACTCTCCCACTCTATAAGATAATCTTCGTCGGCTAGCAACTGCATATAATTCTATCTCAAAATCTGAATAGCCTCCCATAAAGAGTGGATCTCTGTCAAGGAAAGATAACTGCCTCCCTACTCATCACTAGTAGGAGAACCCCATCCATAAACTGCTAACAACTAATGAGCAACATCGAAATGCTAGCAAGCTATAACAATGTCTTGCTCACTAACTCTCAACTAACTAGACACATGATGGTACTGGTTAGATTGTCTCCTACAAACCTCCTATAACACATTGTCTAAGGGAGTATCCTCAAAGTTACTGGTCTCTAGAGTATTACCAACCATATCATGCAAATCAACTCCAAAGCTCATATCAACATACGGAGTATCAAAAATTGTAGCACTACTATCCAACTCCTTTGTACCAAAAGAAACTGCTGAGGAAACTAAGTCTTCAAAACTGCCCACTGCATCCTCCTGGATGTCATCAATGCCAATATGATCTTGGGACTCATCTGTACACACTGCTAAATATGAAAGATCATCAACACATTCCAGCAAGAATGGTCAATTGGATATATGAACAAAGCCCAACACCGGTGTATAAAAACTAATACCAACATCAAACGAGCTACTGACACAAGAAAATACAACACCGTGTAATGTACTAATCAAATCCATGATAGCACCCAAATAATCACTGCTACCAAAAAGTGTTAAAGATCTCTAGTCAACTGAATCCCAAACACCAATGAAACAATCTCGAGTCCATATAAGTAAACTAGAATCAGTTGGTAACTCAAGCAAACTCCTCAGCTGAAAAATATGACCAATACCAACTAACTCCACATACCTATCTGCCATTGTCCCTGTATCCTGGATGTGAATGCAAGATGAATTCAAAACATTATCAATGACCACATATGATTTACGTGCCGCAGAAAGCTAAGCATTAGGAGTGCAAGATGAAACTAAAATCAACTCCATGTCATGCTTATCCACATGTCTCTCCCAGTCCTGTAATGCCAATGGATTATTCACCAAAGAAGTTTGAGTGTCCTCAAGCTCGCGAGAAAGCCTGTCAACTTCCCCCTCCTTCCTCCTCAAGGCATCTAAATAGTTTCTGACAAAGCTAAGAAGATGGTCACAATCTGATAGAAGATGTAAATAACTCAACTTCATCATTCCCATTCCTTCCCTAATCGCCTGTAAGTCAACACAAGAAGAACCTGTTGTGACTCCTTTCTGTCTTTCCTGTAGTTGAATCATCCAAATGTGATTCTCAATCAATCCATACATCCTATCATGATGAGATAAAGCCACGACAATATCCTTGTCCCTTGTCTTCAACTGGCTTGCCAAACCAAGTGAAGAGCTACTAGTCTCTATCTCATGCGAAGAAGCATTTAACTGTGCCTGATACTCATTTTCTGCAAAGTCCTGAATGCTAACTTTTTGATCAACTATACTATCCTCAAAAATGAAAATATCCTCAACTGCTATAACTTCATCTAGCCTGTAATGCCCCACCAAGGGATCCAAAGAATTTTACTAAGTTTGCCAAACAATTTTTTTTGTTTTTTTGAACACAAAAGATAAAACCATTCATAACATTTGCGGAAGCAATAGCAACAATTCAAATGAAAATAAACATAACATATATGCATAATAGGCTACATTCTTTAAAGATCCCTTAATGTTGTATCACATCTAAATTAACTATTCATCTAACATCCCATCCTTATGAAATAACAATGATACATCCAATGTACTTAAGCAATATACAAGTGTCCTTTTGTAATTATATTTTAGTTTAGCTCAGTCATCCACTGTACATATCACAGGGTATGAAAAGCTTAAAAGAATAAACATCCAAGTAAATAAAGTACATCATCATCATCTAATATTAATCCATGATGCAATAACATAAATGAAACCACATATCATACATGATACATCATCACAAAAGATATAAACATCCATCATAAAAAATAACCATATATCACAAACATAAATAACTAAGTGTACGGTTCCTCCCAACCATAAATAGCATCATTAGACCATCCTGGATCCTAGCCATCCCTCTGTGCGTAACATTCCAAAGCACCAAAGATATCATCGGTATTAACATAGTAGGAATGTCACTCATAAAACATCCTACTAACATGCAAAGTAAAGCATAATAAATCATCAACTAACATATGCAAAGTAAAGAAAATCATCAATATAAGAAACATTCCAGTAAATACATCCATCATAAGGTATATTATCTATCATAATGCTCCAAGAACATAATGAAGAATAAATACCAATCAAGGATACTCCAGCCATGGTGTCTTGGACAGATCTCAAATGATAAGAGTGAAAATACACTACCACCCGACCACGTGGAACCTAAGTGGTCCACTCCCACCGTGCTGAAGAGATAATCTCAAGTCCCAAACAAGATATCAATTCATGAAGCACAAATCTCTATAAGTTCAGGAATCCTAAAAGTATACTAACTCAAAAGTTCCATCACACAAAACCAACATCTAATTCTCAGAGGCACACAATGACATGTAGGAAACCTACTATGCAAGCGGGAAAGTGTCATCGCATTTATCACGTACAAGTTACCCTAGCAGTTAGCTAAACTCCACAGGTCCATACTGATCTCATGCGGCCACTAGTATCCTCTCATACTGACAAGGCATACTACGGAATGCACGGTCGCAACCATGCGTTCTCACTACTCCCATCCTAGCTTGTACAAGCACTCAAGGCATGGGTGAGAACATTAAAAAAATTATCTTTTTAGGTTCATTTAATCCCCATTTAGTGTGTAAATATTAACACTTATTAACCAAACTTACAATGAATTACCCTGGCAGCCACTTAGGGCCCTGGCCCCCATTGCAAGCCACTTTCTGACACTACAAGTAGATTACCTACCCTAAGCTCATGAAATCATAAATCTCAAAATCATAAAAGATAATCCATAATAAAATCATCAAATATGCATAAAAGCATCAAATATCCATAATAAGAATCATCAAATCTCCAAGATAAGAATCAACAAATCTCCATGAGCATCTGAAAAAGCATCCATAAAAAATCATGACCACAACAGATCTCTATTGGCAACTGAAGGCATCACTGATAATCATAATAATCATTGGTTCTCAATAACCACAATATATCACAAGATAAATCAAAATATCCATTGGTTCTCAACAAGCAACCAAGAATATCTCAAAATCATACTGATCGAAGACTCCAAAATGGTTGAGTCAAACATGTCACAACATGAAATCATCAAGAAATAAATCCACATTTTAGTCTCATCATGGCGACTAGAAAGTAATCCAAGGATAACTGATCGATGACTCAAAAATGATTAGCTCAAGCATCTCAGATATATATACATCTCAGCTTCACACATGAAGGTTAAAGAAAAAATACAAACATTTCATAGAGCATATGATCACATAACCATGGTTGGGCTTATAAAGATCAAGACCAAATAAGATCAACATGCCATCACATCTCATAACCCCCAAGCCTCTGGTAACATCCTAGGATTGGTCAACACTAGTCAACCCAAAACCCAAAACAAGAAGCATATAGAATACACGATGCAAACACATGTTTTGGTTTACTAAATTCACATAGTTGAATAATGTGTAGGGGTTTCCAGTTTTCTGTCTGCAAGTATACTTTCAAGTGTATAAAGTTATCATTTGACCTACAAGTCAACCCATTTGTTCCCCGATAGCATTATTCTAAGAATAACTTAAGGATAATTATTTACTCATTAAACTAATCATCGTTGACCTTTAATTAAATTTCTTTCTTTATTTAACTAAGATCCATATTCTAATTGATTAACTCTCCTTCATGAATCAAGGATCATTATTCATTTATAAAAGAACCAATTATCAAACTACGAAGAATTATAACTTTATTAAAATGATCAATTAAATCAAACAATTAACATAGGTAAATCTAATAGTTTCAAATTCAATAATACTAAGTATCACCATTAAAACATCTAAGGTCGTTATTCAAGTCATGAGAGTACGACTTATCAACTTCGATGTAAATACTTCACAACTTTGCTAGAGGAATCGATATTAGCATATCAATTAAAACACTATTACATAACTTGATTATTAATTAAATCTAATTAACTCTAATTAATTTAATTAATAATTACATATCCAAGGCAACATTCCAATTAATATCAGTTGACTAATAACTAACTATAATTTTGTAAGTTAAAAGTCATCTATAATTCAGTACACAAATATTCATATTCATAGTTCAATAATAATAACTTGTTAATATTTAATAACAAGCTATATTGGAAATCTTATTAATAAATCTATGATGACCACATTCGTCATTCTTTTAACAATATTCCCATTTTATTTTAATAATAGCAAGTTATAATAAATCCCCAATACCAAGTATTATTATCTCAAATAAGTTTCTCCTATGTACGATAATTCAATTAATTAATACTCAAAATTATTAACCAATTCAATTTGATTAATATCTTTTACATTACTTCAATCATTAACTAATCTCCTCTAGATTAACTCTGATCATATTAATTGATAACTATTTAAACTATTTACACTATTATTTATTAATAGTTTGTTAGTCTCAACAAACATTAATAAATAATAAACTCATCAAAACTATTATTAATCGATGTAGAGAACTTTACATAAGCTTGATTAGTTAACTCTTAATACCATTAAGGTATATCAATAATTTAGATAATAATATATAACGTATTAATAATACCATACTAATTCAAATTATAACAATGTTATAATAGTGACTTCATGTCAATTAAATCTTAATCTATTATCATTAAAGTCTCTTCATTTAAAAACGTAATATAAAATTACCATCTCTAAATTATTTAATATATATTAAATAGTATTTAATATACATTACAAAAATTCCACTATATAAACTATATTAAAAATATCTTTTCTTTTAATTTTCTCTCATTTAAAAATCTATTTACTTAGATTCACTAATAATTAATTACACTTCTTCTACTATTAACTAATCTTAATTAAATTTGATTTAATTAGATTAGATAATAAACCATATAAAACTAATGCATATTAATAAGATTCTAATAAGGGAAGATTGCAATAATATCTTAATTCATTCCATGCTTTGATATATTATTTTTGTGAAGTTTAAGCATAAAGAACTCTTGGTTATGGAAAATGGAGAAATATTTGTCCTTGAATAAAACAGTCTTAGTACGACGGTCATATCTCCCTAATGAACTGTTGGATCGAGCTGAAATTGAAATATGTTGGAGAGGGCCAAGTTGCACCACTTCTGACTAGAGTGATCGAATAAATTTGATCACGATAAAAAGTTATGAATAACTGAGTTCGGGTCTATCCAAGGGGCAGCGACAGGACAATTAAAAAAATTTCTTCTAAAAAGGTAATTGTTCTCTAAATTTATCCAATAATTTCACTAATGGATTTGGCCATAAATCTTGAAACCATTTTCAAATCTATTTCAATTTGATTCTAATTCGAACCCAAACCCGTTTTCTCTTTTTTTTTAAATCCATGCATATAAAATTCTCAAATAAATTTAATTGCCCAAATTGAAAATGCATACAATAAAAATATGAAATTCCTCAGAAGACATATGGAAGACACGAAGAAGACAGGAATGCATGATGCGAAAAAAGCATAAGAAAAATCATAAAAATCTACCCAAATTCTGATGCTAATTCGCTCTTCCTCAGAAAACCCGCAGAGCAAGCTCCCTTCTTCAGAGTTCTTGAGTCCTCCAATGCTCCAATTGCTCTCCACCCCCCTCTCTAAGCTTCTATGAATGCCTGAATATAAAGAGCTCTCAAGAACCTTTGGATTGCTTCTTGAAACCACTGAAAGGTGTCACCAACTAAGCATGGGTCTTTTCCAACCTTTTTGATGAGTCATAGAGTTGTAGACACCTTGTGCTTAATTGATGCACTAACCCCCGTGTTGTTGACACATGTTAATTCCCATGCAAGCTTATAATTCCAATTTACTTTTTAAATAATCTCTATTTAAATTTTATAACTTTCATTTTAATTTTTATAACTTTTATTATTATTATTTTATAATTATTATTAATTTTAATTTCTAGTTTTCTTTTATTTAATTCCTTTTTCCCAATAATTCACATTTAATTAATTACAATCAAAATATCAAAGATCATGATATTTTATTAATTTTCTCAAATAAATAATTTATTAATTAAATCTATTTATTAAGACTTAATTAATGGAAAATTCACCATAGACCTCCAAGATAAAATATGAAAACCCATCATAGAACAAATCATACAAAATAAATCTAAAGGGTTAAAAATCATGAAACATGTCATCCGACACATTCAGTGGGTATTCAACTCAGATACTTGTCCTAATTTTTCAATTAGGACAAATGGCTGAAAGGGTTGGGATTTGGACTTGAGAATTTATCTCCCCTCTCTTATCATTGAGATAATGTGATAGGGTATGCTCATCCTGGCAATTCAGGGAAGTTGATACCCGGTACCTGCAACTTGCATAAAAACTATGCATGTACAAATACAATATATACTAAACTAAACAGACAATGGTAGGAAGTGGTGCATCGTGTAGATCCTGACTAATAGGTGACTACGACTCCCTTACTTAACCACATCAAACATGCCATACAAAAGAAAACACGCAAGGAAAACACATACATCATACACATGCAAGTATGGGGTAAGTATCCATAAGAAAGCACATATGATAATAAATAATCTTAGTAATCATCATTAATAATTGAAAGCAATGTAATAATCGTCATCAATAATTGTGAACACTAAAAATAATCATCATACATACATGAAATGTAGAGTCTAAGTAATCTCATCACATAATAAACTGAATCCATAGCACAATATCTGATAATCTCAAAAGAATGCTGCTAACCAACAACATAAAACTAGTTCTAAAAGAGTTCAGCAACGATAACAAAATGTGAACCAGGGGCAGGCACTACACAACCCAATTGTACTATAATCACTATCTGTGTCAATCACGCAATCTTTTGTGCTTGTGATATCCCCTTTTGATGCAACTAGCTCAACCTGCACAACATCTGTAATCCCTTCTGCCTATGAAGATGATGCAGATAAACCATTGCCTGAAGAAGTGCTAATGTCTCCCTGTATCGAATCTGCATGTCTGTTAAACTCTTCATACAAGTTTCTGCTTGTCATAGGGAAGGTACGATCCTTAGGCCTATCAATCAGGCTCTTTAACCACGTACGTGCCATAGGTGACAAATTCCTCTCTTTTGTCCAAACATACCATAAGTCTTTTGCCCAAAGTTTAGAAATTTCATCCTCCTCCTCAAACAGGATTGTGAACATGATGGAGTGCATTGATGCCAATACCCTGCTGGGATGAAACTTGTCCATAATATTCCAAAATGTATTAAACATCCTGCGAATGTCACCAATACAACCTATTGCCAGCATAATATTTTCAAATCTACACCATGCAAATACTTCAAGTAATCTTGCCCTCTTTGTGAAATAAGGGTCTTGGATGTTGTCCAACTTTTTGAAGCTTTTTACCATGGGATGAACTATCTCTCTCATAATTTGATCATCATAAGAATCAAGGCCAACTATTATCCTCATGATTTCACTAATGCAAGAGAGAGCTGTAAGTCTTACTACCTCATCATGATGTCTCAATAATCGAGGCTTAACCAACGAACCAAATGCTGGAGATAAAGCTGTTTGCATAGCATCGGATCTTGACTAATCAAACTTGCCTAAATAAGCTTCCAACTCCTCCAAAGTTCTTAGAAGGTCCTCTACTTGCTGAAATGGACAATCTAATTTCTTCTTTACATTGTGCATTCTTTCTTCCAAATCCTTGTCTCCTATGAAAGCCATACTGATAATTGAATTCAATCTGAAATAACCCAATCAGGTTGGCAGGAAACCGCTCTGATACCACTGTAATAATCCTGCTCAATTTTGACCTTAAAATGCTGATTGAAGGCTCGAAAATTTTTGTCAAAAACTTTGCATACAAGGGGTCATATGACTGATACAATTTTTTAGATTGCTGCAATGACTCTTGTTTCGATTTGCATCAAAGAGAATGCTTTAAAAAAATTCCAAATTGTCTAAACAATGACCTAACATGAATGTGCAACTAATTTTGACAATATTCAATACAAATATGAGACTTAACTACTTGTAATATGCAGCTACAACAACTAGTGATTATGACAAATACTTTGGAGGCAACCTAGGATGGCATTAATGCACTTACAACCAAGTTTCATTAATATAAACACTTAGTATGCAAAATTATAACATTATTTATGCCAAAAAGAGAACTTACAACCAATTGACATTTTGTCAAACAATTGGCATACAAACTAATAAGCTGATCATCAAACTCTAGGTTTGCAATATAGATAGTCTAAAAATTACAATGCTCTTTCAATTGCAAAATCCTAGTCTTCCTTTGATACCAATAATGCCAAATGGAAAACAAAGACAAGTACAATGTGAAATAGTGAAGTGCTGAAGCTATATTTTGTACTCTACTGAAAACCTACATTTCTCAAAAAATATGCCAAATGAGAAGTGAAGAACCTCATTGTAGATGGCTGCAATAATTTTCTTCAATGCTGCTCCTTTTGCTTTGTATTTTTTTTCTTCTGATATGCTTTTTCCACTTGCTTTTTCCAGATTTTCTTTTTTCATTTTTCTTTTACGAACTTCTTTTTTGGATTGCTTTTTTTTGGAGCTACTTTTTCGGACTGCTTTTTTGGCCTGCTTTTTCAGACTATTTTTTTGGCCTGCTTTTCAGACTGCTTTTTCGACCTACTTTTTCAGTTCTACTTTAAAATGGCTTCCTATAATTTTAGACCTGCTCGAAATGACCTCCAATAATTTTGGCCCTGCTAAAAATGCCTCTTGAAATGCTGAAAAATGGCCTTAGGCCCAATGATGCCCTAGGTGAAGTGACTGAAGTATCACCTCCAAATGTGCAACCCTTCAGAAGATATTTCACTTCCTCAGTTATGCAAATCCAGGAGAGTTTTCATTCCCAAAGATCAACTGACTATCTAAAACCACTTGGCTCCACAATAGACTATGTGACTGAATCACAATTTGATGTCAAGAGATAAATAAACAACTGGATGATCAGAATGAAGCCCGAGGTGCCTATTTAATCTTTTTTTTCTTCACTTTCTCCAGAAACTTCTAGAACATTATTTTATTTTATCTATTAAGTGACTTTATAAAATATTTTATAATTCAAGTCACTTTATTAAATTAATTAAATATAAAGTTACCTTTTAATATTTATTTATTTGATAACTTTATAAATAATTAACTTAATACCACTTATTTATTTAATTAAAATAATTAATTAGTCATCCTCATAAAATATTCATTATTTTGGACAACCTAATTAATAAAATTAATTAAATCAAATTGCCTCCAAAATGGGGACATGACAATGTGTGACAACCCACTCTTTTAGTTACTGAATAATTTGGTTTTGGTATTCCACTTGTAATTTAATTAATCAATTTTAAATATTGGTAAAAAGATATGTTTTTAGTTAAAACATATTATCTACAACAGTTTTTGAATCTTTGCTATTATGGCTCTATGGGACCAGCCACTTAGCATCTTCCATGGTTTGGGGAGATGTGTGTTTTCATCTATGTGGCCATCAATGACCAGAATTATTATATAACAAGGTTTCCATTGTGATTTGGGGAGATAATTTTTTGAGAAATAGAGGAGTATAGACTGGAATGAAAAAATTAGGGTTGCAAAAGGAGGAAAGGGGAAGGCGACAATGCTTGTCACATACTTGAAGGAAATGATAGTTAGCTACCAAACTAGGCACCCCTTCTTAATTATTGTTTCTTGAAAATTGTGCAAACATTGACACATTAAATCTAAAAATTGATCATGTTGTGTTCATTTTATTTTATTTTATTTTTTCTAAAAAAAAAGTCTTCATTCTCTATGTTATAATAGCTTGTACATCTAAAGTTGAATTTGATAGTAGTTTCTAAGGTATTATCATTGGAAGTACGTCATCCTAGAAAAGATTTAAATATATAAAAGAAAACTATATGGCAATCACCTAGTGTGTTATCACACTTGAATAGCGTGGAAACCAAACTATCGGTCACTATGTTAGTATCATACCTAAGAAGTTTGAATACATGAGGGCCAAGTCTGACTAATTTTGTTACTAGTTTAGAAATTCAGGAGATTGTAGCTTATAAGCTTCCATTCTTGATTGGGTGCTGATGTCAAATTTTTTGCATGGACCTGTACTATGTCTTTGATTGTGAATGAATAATCATCAATGATTCCCCAAAGATTCTTTCAATATTTTAAATGCTCCATATTTGTAACTAGTACAATTTCCATACAATGGAAGTCTGTCAAGATATGCGTGTAGAGATGGTATTGACAATGTCTTGTCAATTGTGTGGCTATATAGAAAATGCTAGGTTCTACGACATATTAGCTGATTTTTCTAGGAATAAAACTATTAGTTTTATCCATACTATGATTTGAGGAATAGTCCTTAAGACTGACCCATATAACCATGTCTCTTAGGTTTTTAACTTCTTCATTGTGGCTCAATATAGATGGTTGGATACCTATAAATGATAGGAGTAACTAGTTTTCTTTTTATCTTCTTTTCTATTAAGATCATATGTCATTCTGATAAGAGAGACATTTGTGCATTAACTTGAACTACAATATCTTATTATTTTATGACATACTATCAAAGTGATTCACAAGGCTCCATTTTCCTTGGTTGCTGCAATCAATAGGGTGGGATCATCTCAACCTTCTTAGATGCAAGTGTATAGTTGAATGTCTTCACCAAATCATGGATACTAATGCAAGAATTGGACCATTGGGCAGTTGTAGTCTCAATTGTGCCAGATAAAGATGGTTTCCATTGGTGAGCGAATTCTATAGGTGACATTTAGCAATAGTTTAATTCTATATTAGTTACTAACTTACACTCACCATAATTACTTAGATCTTGATGGGAAATACTTGAAACTTAGATTTCATTCAAATCATTGACTCCCTTTAACTACAAACTTAGAAGAATTATTCCACCATTTCCCTAGTGGCTTTGAGCGTCATGTTGTTGTTTATTTAAAAATTTATCCTTACTCATTAATAGAGTCAACACAAAATTTACTATGATTGATCATAAAAATTTGAACATTAGTGAACATGTGATGTTCTTGACTACTTGACTGGACTAAATTTAGCGTTGTCTTGAAATGTAATAACCATTCTCCCAAATTTTCTTTTTCTTGAGTGGTTACCCTGTTGTTGTATAATCTTGAACCAATACTTTAACTATTTATTTGTGAATGTTCAAACATATGCTATACCATATTAGTGAGATATCATCAGAATAAAGATGCATTTATCTGATAACTTAATTTTAGGGATATTATGTCCTATCATATTAAGTTTAAGTTGATGAACAATGAAGTCTCTGACTATATTTTTGGTTAATGCTTAAATGTTGCATACATTTTTACTTTGGAATAATGTTGTTCAAAATGGATGAAAGTTCCTAGTGATTAGGAAATTGAAAGTTTGCTTCCATCTGATAAATCAAGAAAGAATGATATGAATCCTTCTTATTATTTTCCAAGAATTTTATGAGAAGCTTGAGATTTATGGTGGGATAATACTCAGAAACTATCATGCAAATTAAATATTTCACATGCTATGAATGTTATATTAAGATAACTCTTACAAAATGGATATTTTATTAAAATTACTTATGGAAATGCCTATGTGTAGATAGTGCATAGTGAGAAATTGTGAATGTGTTCATTTTCATTTTTGTTGCATAAGTGCATTATGTTACCTTTTGAAATGGATGGAGATTTTATGAATATGTTATAAATAATGTATTGCACAATTCCATTACTTTTCTTGGTTTTACCTATTTAGTCTCCCTTGATGCTGGGCTAGGTATCTTTCATGTTAGGAAAGTTCCTGGGGAAGTTTAACAATGTCATTGTTGGGTGGTAAAGCACACCAACAATATTCTCAACCTTGTGTTCTTAGAAAAGTTCTAGAGCTCATTTCAACTTGGTTATCATGGTGAGACTATCTAATATTCATTATCTGGCATTGGTAATTTGGTAACAAAATTATGGTCTCTTTTAAACTTGAGCATATGTATATGTATCATTTTAGTTAAAGTTAATAATAGTTAATCAGCTAATGTTGGCTAGTCAATATTCAAAAGACTTGAATCTCTTTGAATTTTTTTGAATTTCAAGGAGATTACGGATGTGTCATTAGTTTTATAGGGGCAATCTTTACATATGGTATCAGAGCACTTGGTTCCACAATTGGGCCTTGAGTTCACTATGCTAGATACCCAGTTGTAACTCAACTAGTTCACTTTATGTTGTATCAGTTGATGACACGGGTTGCATGTTGTGCCTCTTAGGTATGATTACCTTGACATAGAAGGATATGATGTTCCTTATGCATGTCATGATTGTGATATAAAAATTGCATTCCTTTAAAGATTGTCAAAATGGAAAGTTTATGGAATGATTGGTAAATTGTGTACCTCATATGTTTATGATTATATTTACTTTAAAAATTGTGATGGTATAATATGGATATTGGAGTATTAAATTTGAACTATTGAGATATTCAAAGGATGGTTGAATTTTTCACTAGGCTATGAAAGCCTACCAAATGAAGATTTGGCTTGTGATGCCAATGAAAAATGTCTTTTTATTATGTAAATGACATGTGGTGCAAGAATTTATTTCTATTCTATGCTAGATTCATGAGGTTCATTGATCAACCTAATATAATAAGTAGGAAGAACATGGATTGATTTGCAAAAGTATTGCATGTTCTATTATGCATTTAAAAATGTGTGATTATCAAGATAAATTGCATGTGATGCATGAGAAGTTTGGTTATGTTCTTAGCGACCCTTGGCCACAAGGTGTCATTAAATATCTACTTCCTCTAAGTGACTAGTGAGAGTCATTGTGCTTTAAGTGAATTGGGTTTTCATTTTATTATGTTCATTTTCATGAACTTGGATGTGATGAAGGACTAGCTTGAAATTTTATGTCCTTTATGACCACCGAGCCACAAATTTCTTATATGACCTATTTACTGTGATTCTTGTTCACTTTTATTCTTGTTTTGTATGTCCTTTTTGGAATTTGACTTGAAAATTATGCATCTCATTTTTAAGATTTCTTTGATCTTGAGGTGGCTAGAGTGTGTGTGTATTTTTGATGATGCTAGTCCTATGATTTGGAAGTGATGAAATCTATGATGTTCATTATGGAGCATTGATGGGAGTAGATTGTGAAGAACATGCCACTCTTATATGTGAACAAACAATCATATATGTGATAAATAAAAATTTGTTGAACATCTTGTTGTAGAGCAGCATTGAGATGTGTACTCTCCTTCATGGCTGGGTGTAATGTAGAAATTATGGGAAAGATAGATGGATAATTCATAATTAGTTTCTCTATCTACCAGTTATGTAGAATGGATACATGTTGTTCTTGTTTCTTCTACTATTAAATCAAGCTTTATAAAGTGCTTGGCCAAGCCTTTTTTTTTTCTTCCAAATAATGCATATATGTATATGGTTATGCTTATTTGGTTTTACTAGATATGTGTAGATGTGTAGTTTATTTCTGTTCCCTGCAATTTTTTGTGATTAGGCTACTAGGTACATGGTTGCAATGTATTGTGTTTCACGGCCACACTAGATCCATATGATCTATCTTGTTCTGGGAAGCTAGGCTTCTTGTGCCAGGGTTAGGGTGTTTTTCATGTCAAGAAGAATCCCGAGGGAAGTATTCACTCTATGTTTGGTGAGTTTAAAGTGTCTCAAACCATATTTTATGTGATAATTTAATAGTGTGAAGGTCATACATCACAACATGTGCTTATATGCTGGTTAAGCACACTATGGTGACAAGATGGGCTTGAGGGCCTAAGGTCACTAAATTGATAAAAATTGGATTTATTGATCTTGTAGGTGATTCATGAGCATACCTAGATTATTTACTCAATGTTCTTGATCATATGGTAGACAAAATTGCACTTGTATGATGTTATTATTGTTCCATGTCCTACGTGTAGGTCAACATTTTCCGTGATACCCATTGAGGTATGATGCTTTAAATTGTACTTCATGTATTTATTAAATCATGCATTTGATGGATGGATGATGTGTAGGTTCAAGCATCCTTGGATAATGTCATGTGTTACATTCTTAAATAAATAATTATTTGATAACTTGTGAACATGGTGAATAAAATAGCTGTTGACTATTCAAACTAGGGTTTTTCTTTGTTATGACATGTTGTGTTTGACAATTTGGTATATAATTGGTTATGAAATGTAACTTTATTTGCACCTATCATTTTGACATGTAAGTTGGAAAGTAGAATGAAGTTGCAAAATTAATTGGAAGATATGTATGTACTTGTTGAATTAACTATTTGTAGATGACTTTTGACTAACCTTATTTGAGTTTTTGGCCTATGTGGTAAGTGTATGAAATATGGTCTTTCTATGGAAATGCAAATAGGTATGTATAGATCCCTCTTTTATCTACTTTGATAATATTTTTACATTGGTGTTATGTATATGTGATGCTCCACCATGCATGTGATTTCTACACTATAGGAAGTTGTTGACTCCTTTTATTTAGTCAATTTGGTCAATGAATAATGGTTAATGATTTAGTCATGTGCATGTCATTATATTTCATGATGATTCAAATGGGATGAGTTAGATGTAATGGAATTGCATTACCTGATTATGTTTTGTGGACACTGGTCTATTGATGTGGATGAGTGCTCACTTAGTGAGGAATGCATATTAGATGGTACATATGGTATGTATGGTTGATTATAAGATGGTACTCATGCTCAAGATGTGATTAAAAGATGAGTAAGAAGTTGTAAATTTAAAGGAAAAATGTTGACTCCTAATATTTGAATTTATCTCCTTGAGATATTGATATCGTGAATTAGCTAAAATCACTATGAGCACATGTGTATAAGTATGGAAGGAAGTGGATATGAAGTACCTACTAGTGGGGTCAAATCTATGTGTCCCTAGGTATGATAAGTAAGCATAGGTATGTGTGTGATATAATAAAAAATTTAAGGTAATATGTTACTTGAATTTTGAAAATCATAGAAATAAGGAAGTATTTGAGTAGATATTCCATTTGATATTTGATTTGGTTTATGAAATATGATGGACCGATAATTTTGTGTTTTTTCTATAATGCAACACAGGGAATGAAATATTATAAGAAAAGGGGAATATTATTAGAGAGACGTGGTCTAACCTTGCAAAACTATAGAATGGTAATGGAATTCACACACTCACATGGAGAATGTTCTTGAAAGGACTAATTATTACATGTTCTTATTGCATCACTGTGTTTATCTATCTTTTAAATCTATATTAGTGATATCTTGTAGAGCTGTGTGCTAATTTTATTAGAATGTATTCAAATGAAATGTAGGTTTCTTTTAAGAAAATGAATTATAACATTGTTATGATAGCATCTGAATGTGAGTACATCCAATATTTTGAATATTGAACCATATAAGCAAGATAAATAATCTTGATATTGTGAGATCTTTGAATATGAATTATGTATATCACTACATCAAGACGATGCATTTTATAAGGGGGGAAGGATGTCAGAACCCACTCTTTTAGTTACTAAATAATTTGGATTTGGAATTCCACCTATAATTTAATTAATCAATTTTAAATATTGATAAAAAGATATTTTTTTAGTTAAAATGTATTATTTGCAATAGTTTTTGAATCTTTTCTATTATGGCTCTATGGGTCCATTCACTTAGCATCTTCTGTGTATGGGTAGATGTGTGTGTTCATATGTCTGGCCATCAATGGCCAGATTTATTATATAACAAGGTTTCCATTGTGATTTGGAGAGATAATTTTCTGAGAAACAGAGGAGTGCAGACTTGAATGGGAAAATTAAAGTGCCCCTTCTTAATTATTGCTTCTTGAATACCGTGGAAACATTGACCCATTAAGTCTGAAAATTGAGCATGTTGTGTTCATATTATTTTATTTTATTTTTTTCTAAACAAAAAGTCTTTCATTCTCTATGTTATAATAGCTTGCACATCTAAAGTTGCATTTGATAGTAGTTTCTAAGTATTATCATCAGAAGTACATCATCCTAAAAAAGATTCAAATATATAAAAGAAAACTATATGGCAATCACCTAGTGTGTTATAACACTTGAATAGTGTGGAAACCAAACTATCGGGTCACTATGTTAGTATCCTACCTAAGAAGTTTGAATATGTGAGCGCTGACTCTCAAAATTTAGGGGACTGTGTCTTATACGCTTCCATTCTTGATTGGGTGCTGATGTCATATTTTTTGCATGGCCTTGTGCTATGTCTTTGATTGTGAATGAACAATTATTGATGATTCCCCGAAGATTCTTTCAATATTTTAAATGCTCCATATTTATATCTAGTACAATTTCCATACATTGGAAGCATATTAGGATACACGTGTAGAGATGGTATTGAAAATGTCTCGTCAATTGTGTGGCTATATAGAAAATGCTAGGTTCCAGGACATATTAGTTGATTGTTCTAGGAATAAAACTATCAGTCTTATCCATACTATGATTTCAACAACAGTCCTTAAGATTGACCCATATAACCATGTCTCTTAGTTTGTTAACTTCTTCATTGTGGCTCAATATAGATGGGTGGATATCTATAAATGATAGGAGTAACTAGTTTTCTTTTTATCTTCTTTTCTATTAAGATCATATGTCATTTTGATAAGAGAGAAATCTGTACATTAACCTAAACTATGAAATCTTATTATTTTATGACATACTATCAAAGTGATTCATAAGGCTCCATTTTCTTTTTTTGTTGCAATCAATAGGGTGGAATCATTACAACCTTCTTTGACATGAGTGTATGGTTGAATGTCTTCACCAAATTGTGGATACTAATGCAATAATTGGACCATTGAGTAGTTGTAGTATTAGTTGTTCCAAATAAAGATGGTTTCCATTGGTGAACGAATTCTATAGGTGACATTTAGAAATAGTTTAATTCCATATTAGTTACTAACTTACACTCACCATAATTACTTAGATATTGATGGGAAATACTTGAAATTTAGATTTCATTCAAATCATTGACTCCCTTTAATTGCAAACATAGGATATTTATTCCACCATTTCCCTAGTGGCTTTGAGCGTCAAGTTGTTGTTTATTTAAAAATTGCTCCTTACTCATTAACAGAGTTAAGAAAAAATTTACTATGATTGATCATTAAAATCTAAACATTAGTGAACATGTGATGTTCTTGACTGCTTGATTGGACTAAATTTAGTTTTGTCTTGAAACATAATAACCATTCTCCCAAATTTTCTTTTTCTTGAGTGGTTACCCTACTATTGTATAATCTTGAACCAATAATTTAATTGTTTATTTGTGAATGCTCAGACATATATTATACCAAATTAGTGAGATGCAATTAGGATAAAGATACATTTATCTGATAACTTAATATTGGGGATATTGTATCCTGTTTTATTAAGTTTAAGTTGATGAACAATGAATGTCTCTTACTATATTTTTGGTTAATGCTTAAATGTTGCATATGTTTTTACTTTGGAATAATGTTGTTCAAAATGAATGAAAGTTCCTAGTGATTAGGAAATTGAAAGTATGTTTCCATCTAATAAATCAAGAAAGAATTCAATATGAATCGTTCTTTTGACTATCGAAGAATTTTATGAGAAGCTTGAGATTTATGGTGGGATAATACTCAAAAGTTGTCATGTAACTCAAATATTTCACATGATATGAATGTTGTATTAAGATAACTCTTACATAATGCATATTTTATTGAAATAACTTATGGAAATACCTATGTGTAGATAGTGCATAGTGAGAAACTGTGAATGTGTTCGTTTGTTTTTCTGTTGCATGAGTGCATTATGTTACCTTTTGAAATGGATGGAGATTTTATAAATATGTTATAAATAATGTATTGCACAATTCCATTACTTTTCTTGGTTTTACCTATTTAGTCTCCCTTGGTGTCGAGCTGGGTATCTTTCATGTTAGGAAATATTTTGGGGAAGCTTAACAGCTTTGTGGTAGGGTGGTAAAGCACTCCTACAATATTCTCACCCTTGTGTTCTTAGATAGGTTGTGGAGCTCATTTAAACTTGGTTGTCATGGTGAGACTATCTGATATCCAATGTCTGGCATTGGTAATCTGGTAACAAAATTATGGTCTTTTTAAAACTTGAGCATATGTATATGTATATTTATCATTTTAGTTAAAGTTAATGATATTTAATCAACTAATGTTGACTGGTCAATATTTAACAAATTTGACTCTTGGTGAATTGTTTTGTATTTCATGGAGATTGCTGATGTGGCATTGGTTTTCCAGGGGTATTCTTTACAACATGAGCAATCAATCAACACAAACTTTTAATACTTGATGCTTGACCTTTTTATGAGAATAAACCTTGTGTTTGTGTGTCCAAATATATAAAGAAATTCCTACCCTCCATTAAAGTCAAAAGATATCTTCTCCCATTCAAGTAAAGAATTATTTGAATTTAGATATATCCATCTAAACTCCTTTAACAATTCTTCGACAAGATTTGTGATGTGATTTAGTGCCTTAATTTCTAAACATTTGGGTTGTTCCCTCCTATTAAGAGGAAATGGAAGAGGTAGTCTCTCCATGGCACCTATCGTCCTAAAGATCAACATTTGAATTAGTTTAATATTAAAAGAGAAATAAGTTTTGTCTCAATATCTAGTTTTTTTATCAAGATAAAATACTAGACCTCAAAAACTTGTGCATCATCAATTACCTATATACACATCCATCCATATGAGCTCATCGAATCTAGATTTATTAAGAAATGTCTTTTTGAAGAATCATCCCTTAAAATGGTACCTCCTAGTTGTCTAGGGTGCATCAATATAGGTTCAATGGCTATACTTTTTGTAGAAATAGAGAGGTACTCATTATAAGTTGGAATATATGCACTTGGTTTTCATTATGTGTGCTCCAAGTTAACTTCAACATAATCATCCCACTGAAAATAATGAAGTTTACTAATATTTATATATATCTCATAATAGTTCCTCATTAATTGTTTTGATGTGGGCACTAAGTATGACATAAATACATGAAATATCTTGTCTATAAGAATATTAAGAGTAGTCTCGTCTTTTCTTATTTTTTACCTGAAAAGAATACTACTTTGTGTCTATTAGATTAAAATTTTTATATAAAGTGATTTGAAGCAGTATACACAATAATTTTGTGATGAAAGACATCATGCCATGTCCATTTGTTAGAGTAATAAGATAGATTCTTATTACTCTAGTTTACTCAAGGTAAACTTTAGGCATATAATAATGAATTCTTTTATTAGTTATTTTCATGCAACCTAGGTTTTACCTTTTAGGGTTTTGATCTCCTTTATAACAATTGATTTCTTTGTAATTATTGATTCACTTTTTGATTAATAGTAATTCATCTTTTTTTACATCAAGAATTCCTCCTTGATGAATCTATGAATTCCAGCCTCCATAGTTTTTGCTTCTCTCTTTCTATGATAGATGTTTGCGTACAGGTGATTCTTTGGAGCTATGAGGTTGATCTTTCATCTATTTCAACATTGTATCAAAGCTCCAAACTTTGATTCCCTTGTTCCCTTCATGAGAGATTTGGCCTTGGTTTTCATATCTAGTTTCTACTGAGGATTTTGACTTTGAGCCCAAAGGAACATCACAATTGAGCTTAGAGCACCTCAAAACCCCTATTTCTATATAAAATTTATCTAGTTAGGTGAAAGTTATTTTTGAGGTAAAATAAATTGCAACTAGGCGGTACAACCTAGGCATGCAAATTGAGAAACAATAATTTTTAATTTTTTAAAAAAATCTAAAACAACTAAAAGAATTTTTTTCTTCATTTGCTACAACTACAATTAGGGCTGTATGCTTTCACATAAGTTCTTTGTTTTTTTAGAGAAAGTGCATTTTTTTTAAGGGGAAACACTATTTCATTTAAAACCCCAACCTCCATCAGCCCATACACAGGCCTTCCTACTTCCAATTCATTATCCACATGAGAACATGCAATCTTGATCTTGGAATTTCTTATGAATGCCCATGATTTGGGAATATTCCCTGCTACATCATCTGCTATGAGCTCCCACATGCTTTCATCAACACCTATTTCTTGAGTTTAGAATTATCTTTGTGCAAAATAATTTTTATTGGGAGGTGATTATTTTTAGAGTTCATGCCACATGTAGTTTTTGGTGGGTTGGGTGCATGGTTTTAACTGATTCCAAGCGCTTCAAGCACAAGCTTTTGGTGGTATGCACTACGACCTTTGACATGCACATCAATTTTTGGATTGATCAAGATTTTCTTTGTAAAGGCATTGGATTTTGAGATGCATGTACCTGCATTAGCATTTTAGTACGTGGCACATAGTACAACTTCTAACTATATGCATTTATTTAAGCAGATCATATTTTATTGATCTACATGTCTTTGTATGTGTTGTGCATTTTATTGGTAGGTGTGACTTTTATTGGTGGAAACATTCTTTTTGGTGACCATTTTTTTAATCTATTTGGCCTCCACTCTCCCACAAGCTCCTTGGTCCCACCTTTACCTTTTGCCCAACTTTGGGGATATTCCAAGATTATGTGTTTGTTTGGGTTTCTTGGAGATGTCATTGGCATTACCTTAGGTCATGCAGTAATACATGTCTACTTTTAGGAGTCGTGAGCTATTATTGGCTCCTACCATTCATGGTCTCTTCTCCTAAGAACATGGTTTGGAGCACATATTACAAAGCATGTACATGTCTTAGGGTAAAAGCACAAACCTATGTCACCTTTCGTGATATCTTTTGCCATTTTGGCCGAAAGACTTTCGGTCGAAACCATTTCGGCCGGAATGGGTATGGTCGAACATACATGGCGTTTGCACGCGCCTACGTGGCTTGTACCATTTTGGTCAAAACTCGTTCAACCGAAACCGTTACGACTAAAACCCCAACCCACAATAAAACTGTCATAAACCTCTAACGGCTACCATTGTCACTGTTGCGATTTTTGGAGAGCAGGTCAAGTGTTTTGGTCGTAACTATTACTGGTTTTTTCCTCCCCATTTTTTAATAGTTTTTAAACGTAATTTTTGATTATTAGATGTTAATTGTACTTAAAGTAGTTGTTTTAGAACTATTTTGTGAGTGAAATACTTAAAATTGTTTATTTTTTAATATGTTTGAATTATTTTAATTATTTTAGATTGTTTTATAATGGTATTTAAATTAATTTGTTAGCAAAAATGTAGTTAAACATGAGATAAAAATGTAGAAAAATATTAGTTAAAAGTGTAGAAAAACATTAAGTAAAAATATAGAAAAATATTAGGAAAAACATTAGGTTAAAATATAGAAAAACATTAGTAAAAAGTGTAGAAAAACATTCTAGGTTAAAATATAGAAAAAGATTAGGTTAAAATATAGAAAAACATTAGGTTAAAATATAGAAAAATATTAGGTCAAAATGTCGAAAAAAATAGTTTAAAAATATAGAAAAACATGAGGTAAACATGTAGAAAAATATTAGTAAAAAATGTAGCAAACCTTTAGGGGACATTATTCAGTTTCTAACATAACTTGATGGATCTAGAGGTGAAACAATAATATCTCATGGTGAAATTAATTTTGACATTAAATACAACTTCTAACATAACCCTATATTAACTACAATCATAACCCATACCACATTCCAACCATAACATAGGCCCTCTACTAACCGAATGAACCACACTTAGATATTGATGATGATCATTTTAACAACTAGTTATTGTTAGGTAATAATGAGTCTTACATTACCAAACAACACATTAAGATCGGTTAAATGATATGGTTTTAGGTACATTATCCATGCATCTATGTCTTAAGGGGACAGAGGTGTCGTAATAGGTCATACTATTTTTTATAGGTTCTAATAAGTCTTAATATGTATTATTAGGATATAATAGGTCTTATTAGGTAATGATGATTCTTACATTACCAAATGAAACATAACGACCTCATGATACATTTCTAGGTATTTTTATCCATATATATGTTAAGGGGACCTAGGGACTCCTACTAGGTCATTACGTCTGTTATAGGTTGTAATAGGTATTCATAGGTTTACAAGCACATAATAGGTATTGTCAGGTAATAATGAGTCTTACATTGCCAAACAACATATTAAGATCACTTATGTCAACTGCATTTTTCAGTATGTTATCCATACATGTGTGTCTTAAGGGGACATAGGAGTCGTAATAGGTCATACTATTTTTTATAGGTTCTAATAAGTCTTAATATGTATTATTAGGATATAATAGGTCTTATTAGGTAATGATGATTCTTACATTACCAAATGACACATAATGACCTCATGATACATTTCTAGGTATTTTTATCCATATATATGTTAAGGGGACCTAGGAACTCCTACTAGGTCATTACGTCTGTTATAGGTTGTAATAGGTATTCATAGGTTTACTAGCACATAATAGGTATTGTTAGGTAATAATGAGTCTTACATTTCCAAACAACACATTAAGATCACTTATGTCAACTACATTTTTCAGTATGTTATCCATACATGTGTGTCTTAAGGGGACATAGGAGTCGTAATAGGTCATACTATTTTTTATAGGTTCTAATAAGTCTTAATATGTATTATTAGGATATAATAGGTCTTATTAGGTAATGATGATTCTTACATTACCAAATGACACATAACGACCTCTTATGATACATTTCTAGGTATTTTTATCCATATATATGTTAAGGGGACCTAAGGACTCCTACTAGGTCATTACGTCTATTATAGGTTGTAATAGGTATTCATATGTTTACTAGCACATAATATACTGACCTTACTATCAACCTTAATAAAACTATATCCCATTTACTTTATTAACATTATTAACTCTAATTCAAACTACTAAATTAAGTCATGAGTTCTAAATTATAAACTAACATTTGCTAACTAAACTCATTTACTTATCTAGTAACAAATATTTCTATCCCTATGTCCTAACTCTCATCTACACTCCCCATAATCATCAAAGAATTTACATCAAAATCTAGATTTTAGTCAAGAATTATATTTTTTTATTGCATGTATACATGTGTACACTTAGTTATCATTTAATCAAGAAATTTTATTTTATTTTTATTGCATATACATGTACATGTACAAATATTTATTTTTCACATTTGCATGAGCACGTTACAATGTACATTAGATATGGTCTCTAAGATAATTTGTTTTAAAATACATATGTATGTTACATGATTTCATTTAGCACCATACATTTAATGTTGTGTATTTATATGTACATGTGTTTCAAATTAAATTTAACTTTTAATTATTTTAATTTAAATACACTTGTATGTTTATATTTGTATATATATGCATGTGCAGATCTCTAGATATTTATCACTCTTGTAGCTTCACATTCATATCGTCATATTTATTTTCATATATATATATATATATATATTATGGCATCTGGTTCTGGGGATCGTGCTCCTGCGTCCTCAGGGGATGCCAGTGTTTGTGGTGGGGGTTAGAGTGCTGAGTCTGGTACAACACGTAGATTGACCTCCTCCACTGATGATAGACAACATTTATTTAGAGATATAGTTGCGATATTATCTCGTGCTATGCAAGTTTTGGATACCTCACTTTCCTCATCTACCACCCTCCCTAATAGGGAGAAGGTCACAGCGATGTGAGAGGAGTTATTTCGTATGATTCAGATAGTTGAATCATACAACCCTTTTGATGAAATGAGCATTGAGACATTTTATTCTTCTTTATCTCATAGTGTCACTGGCACTGTGAAGTACACATAGATTGACATTGAGGTTTCCACTGGCATGGTGAAATCCATGTTTCCATCTTATGCAGATCGTCGCAGAGTTAGAGGTTACTCTACGATGAAGTGTATTGATGCACTCGTCGCACCATTAATGTATCCTTGTTGGTTAGCTACTCTTCATAGATGGCCACAAAAGGATGAGTTCCCCCTATATTTCTGCAAACAATTGTTTGCATAATTTCATTTACACTATGATGTTGACTATACAGATTATCCAGGGCATGTTGGGCAGGGTCAGGGGAGACTTTCTGACAGATTTAGACCCGCAGACACTCCTGCGCCCATTAACAAATGGGAAATGGTGGGTCCAAAACTTTTGGTTATGTCGAGAGGTCCACGGATGGCTACTACAGGTGAGAGTGTTCCTGATGAGACAATTAGGACACAAATTTTTTCAAGCATCGCCACTATCGCCACACAGTTACTCGAGATTTCTTCTGATCGATGTGGTAGATATATGCTATGATCTTGAGGTACCACTCCCATAGCTGCATCATCTAGCACACCTATTGATGATGATTATGGAGTTGCGGACATACCTTCTCCTGTAGACATTTCTGCAGTCTTAGAGGTGGATGCATTGCATCGTTTGGCATCTGATCTTTTAGATGCATATCGAGCATTATCTACACTCTCAGGGATTCCACTTCATGACATGAGCTCTCAGATTAGACATATTTTGTCACGTACAGCAGTCCCAGAGGATTCACAAAGGCAGGAGGACATTCCTGCACCTTCTACTGCTCCTACTGCTACACAGGCCCACGCTATAGCACCAGCCCCAGCTACTCAAGACCCTACAGCACCCCCCCCCCCACTCAGGATCTCAATGCCATATAGCCTGGTCTATTTACTTCCATGCTGTCAGATCAGGGCCGCACTATTGACTTGGATGCTGATACTATTTTTTCATTACATGATTTAGATATTAGTTAGATCGGCAGAGCATTACATAATGCTATGGTAAATATCTCTATATGTTTAGATTTATTTTTATTATAGTAAATAATATATCTATATGTTTAAATTAATGTATATGTGTGTGTTTGTGTATGTGTTATAGGGTTTCAGTGATAGTATGTTACGTTTTGCTGATCTGCAGACATCGATAGATCCTACACGTCGTGAGTCCCAGGTATGTTACAATTTAAATAAATAAATAAATAAATAAATATATATATATATATATATATATATATATATATATATATATATATATATATATATATATATATATATATATATATATATATATATATATATATATATATATATATATATATATATATATATATATATATATGATTTATATACGTGTAGATCTTGATATAATTTGTTTATACACATAATTAAATGGTTCAAGTTATCATTTGACATAGGGTTCAGATGCAGCTGATAGACCCTTTTGGGGACAAGGCCCAGGATCAGGAGGGGGGATGTAGCTGATTAGATCATATGTGGCCTTTTATTTTATTACACACATGTTATGTCTAGATACATATTGATATGGACAATTTGATGTTTTATATGTTATTTCCATATGCATACATTTTATATCCAGACACTTTGATGTCTTATATGTTATTTTCAGATACATGGTTTATATGGACACTTTGATGTTTTATATGTTATTTCTAGATACATGTTTATATCATGGACACTAAATGATGTTTTATATGTTATTTCTAGATACATGTTTATATGGAGATTTTGATGTTTTATATATGTTATTTCTAGACATTTGATACATGATCTATTTTTATACATTTGATATGGGTACATTATATTCTCTAGATATATGCACATGTATGTTATTGATCTTTTAATGTACACGTCTATTTTATTGATCTTTTGATGTCTTCATATTTTATGTAACTTATGTATGTGTTATGCACATGTTTCTATATGTTATTCATGTTTTCAATATTCAAGTTTACATGTATATGTATAGTTATTCATCGTAATGCCTTAATCTAAGTGTAATTAACTATATAATTTTAATGGTCGATGTACATAAGAATATAACATATATTTAATGACATGTCTTAATTAACTATATAATTAACTATATTTAGTCTAATTATATTTAATGTAGATCATGTATTAATTATATTTAATGACATATGCCTTAATTAACTATAATTAACTATATTTAATCTAATTATATTTAATGTCTTTGTTTTTACTCTATTTAATGACATGCCTTAATTAACTATAATTAACTATATTTAAAATAATTAACTATAACTAACTATATTTAATCTAATTAACTATAATTACCTATATTTAATCTAATTATATTAATGTCTTAATAATTAACTCTATTTGATGACTTAATTAACTCTATTTAATGACATACATTCTTAATTAACTATAATTAATAGCATTTAATTAATAAAATATAATGTATGTAATATGTAACATAGTTCATATAACATATACATGTAAGAACATATAAAGAGTATGACCTAAATAATGCATTTTACAACATTTAATTACTAAAAGTTAATACATGCAAGAACATAACGATTATATACAAACATAAATAATGTATCATATAAGAACATTTAAAGATTATATGTACATAAATACATAACAACATTAACAATCATATGTAAGAAAACATAAACAATGTACATATAAATACATACAAATACTAAAGGGGTTGTCTTAAGGGGAGGTCCTAAGAGACCTAGTCTTAAATGAGATATCCATGTCGAATTTAAATAAAAATAACAATACATGTCTAATTTTTCATATCCAAGATAAATGATCCAATGTACAAAAATTTATTAAAAAAATATCCTATCAATATTAAATATGAAAGCGTAAGAGCTATACAGGCATAACTCAACTAGAGCTCCACAATAAGTACATAGGTAAACTAGAGCTCCATAAACAATGTATTGTTAGGATCCTCTCTACCTTTTATTATCTCTAGAAGTTTTTCATGTTCTTCAATAGGAAATTTCCACTTTTGATTTCCACGACGTCCTTTTCTTTGTACTATTTCAAATTGTAATTTGGTTGCTATAACATGGTTACTGTAGTGTAAAACCTTTTCTCCAGGCTTGTATTCAATAAATTCAATACCACTATCAATTACCCTTGTTTGTTGATAATATGTTCCTTCAATAAAAACTGATCCAATTGGATATGGTTGTTCATCAGCATCTGTAGTTCCTTCTAGCAACTTGTGTTTTGCTTTTGTGCATCTTAAAAGATAATAGTCCACATTTTCTGCATTATCTGGTAAGGCTTGAACTACAAAAATATCTCCTGCATGTATATAAAAAGATAAATATAAATTAATTTTAAAACAAATATACATGTATATTAATTTATATATATGTATATATGCACACAAACCTGCCATAACTAAATTAGAAATGCGCTCATAATCAGTTGAATATACAAGATCATGAATGTCAATGTCAATGTCAACATCTTCAAAAGGATGCTTTCTAACTATCTCCTTCCAATCCCAGTGTCAAACATATCCATTCCCAATATTTTCACATGCACTCACTAGATTGTCCTTAATGCAGTCATCACAAAAACATGTTTTCTCTCTTACTTTAATTACTGGAGGTTTATGGTTTCCTGTAGTCATCACTTGATGTAAACTTCTAATTCCAGGAATCATTTGACAATTGTAAGGATTAGATCGATCTATATCTGTTACAAATACAAAAAATAATTTTCATATTTCAAAATAAATATTTAATTAAAAACTCAACTTGATTTGAAAAATACATTAAAAATAAATATAACTTAGTTCATCTTTCACCTCCCAAAAGTAACGCTTATTGTATTCAGTATCTTGAGTAGCAAAATAAACTTTGCACCATTCAAAAATTTGATTTGTGCTCTCTATCCTATTCCCTATATGTACATACAATATGCATGTATATATAAAATTTAAAATATATGCTACTAGAGTATTAAACATGCATATTTAAAAAATGCATATATTTACTTGCAAGTTCATGTTGTCGAAGCACACGTTTTATACATGCTCCTGCTCCATCATGCTCCCCTTTTTCATGTCCACTTTCAAAGAAATTCCATAAAAACCTAACATTGGTTCTAGCATGTTGGATTGCTAACCAATTAAATGCTTTTGCAGATTTGAATTGTCTTGTGAACATGAAACATGATAAGTACCTACAATTATCCGTGTACATATATCAAATAGAAATAGACATGTCCAAATAAATATAAGTTAAAATAAAGTTAAATAAATGTGTAACTATTTCGTGTATACTAACCTGTACATCCATCAGACCAAATCCAGTGCTCTGAAACATTTATTCCACGATTTCTGAGATCTTTAGAGAACATTGCAAAACAATGAGCCACATAACTCCTGTCATGAACTCTATCATCACTAATATAGAAATGAACCTCTTTGATGATGATGCGTTCATTTTCATCCAATCTTTCTATTTGATCCACCTCAAATTGTGCATGTCTATAGGTCACTTGCACAAATATTGCAACTTGTTCAGAATGATAATATTGGCTTTGGAGCTCTGTATGAGGTGCAAATGTATAATTATCAGAAAAATCTACAACTGAAAGTATACAACCAGGTGGAAAAAAAATTTTGGAATCATGAAAATGTTTAGCTTGCCATCATGCACCATGACAATGTTGGATATGTGGATATATCAATGGACGGAACTTGGCCATGAACTCATCATAATGCAATTCACTCTCCTTCAATACATTTTTTCTAGATTCATCTCCTCTATTATTTTGGTATGTCTCATATCCATATCTCATCCATGAAACTGGTGTGGATTCATTAATATTCTCAACTTGCATAATTTTAGAAAATTTGTGTAAATCTACACAATCTTCACACTAATTTTTGATGCATTACACTTTGAATTCATCTGAATCTTCTAATTTATCACATAATATGGACCTCACAAATTGTGTTGTATTGCTAGGGATGACCAAATTAGGATCAAGTATTGCCATAACTTTTTTAAATGATTGCAAGTGTAGACCAAATTCAACATGATTTCTACAACAACAAGCTTCACGCATCTTATTTATGCGTACAAAGGAAGGACGTAAACTCTCAAACATTCTCTGACATATTTTGACATTTGAAAATTCTTGTTTGAATGCTTCAAAAAGTTCACTTTGATTTATATCTATGAAATGTTTTGGATGTTCAGTTTTGGCCCTTATTTCTTGATCTTTAATTTGTATAGTATCACGCTTGTTGGAAGAAACATGAGAATGTGTGGTCCAAAATTCAATAACTTGTCTTTTTACTTCTTCAAAAATCCTATCTTTTCGAGGAACTCTACAAATATTCACCCAGTTATTCTCAATGTTATCATCTAGCATATTTTTCCTTTTGATATATCTCTGGACAGTTCTTCTAGATATATGCAGTACATCAAAAATTGCACGTACCTATTTTCTATGTGTCAATTTTCTACTAGATATAGTAGTCATCAATGCTCTGCGTGCATTACTCAAATCACCTCCTCGAGTTGTGTTGTCAATTTTGTTATAAGCATTTTGCAAGTTTTCAACTATTGTTTTATTAATATTATGGGCATGGCTTTTCCTGTTATCAACACCCAACAACTCTAAAACAGGTCTCATATCTTTTCTCCTAAATAACTTGACAAATAATTGTGCCTGTCCAAATATACTTTTATCCTTGAAATATTCATCCCACATGTTCTGACAATGCTTTCTGATAGTGTTATCATTTATCATATCTTTAGATGGAATTTGGTTAAAAAGTAGTTCTTCATCCAAATTCATCAATTTTTTTATGCTTTCTAATTTGTCTCTATCAATAGAACTGCCAGTTTCTTCCTCTTCATTACTTTCATTTTCTTCATGAATCTCATCATGTTCAGGAATTTCAGTAGGTTGGTTTTGATCATGTTTTGTATGGCCTTTCATTTTGTCATCTCTTTTTCTATCATATTTCCTTGATCTTTTCCTTTTACTACCCATTGAATATTTCAATCTATAGAAAGAAAAATAAATAAATTTAGATTTCACTAAATATTAGCTAATGGTTCAATATATAATACATAAAAATAAAAATAATTAGAGGAGAAAAAAAGAACCTTCAAAATATTCTATCCTTTGCAATATTGATTAAATCTGCAGAACAGTTGTTGAAAATTGCTTCAAAATTAATTGTCTTTTGAAAACCCTCTTCCAATTTTTGCTGCCATGTATATTTAATTTTTTAAAAAAGAAATTTTTTTTAAAAAAAAAAATATAAAATAGTTACATTAATCGCTGGCGGTTTACTCTGCCAATAGGTGTTTCGACTAGAATAGTTTCGACCAGAACTATGCCAGCCAAAATTGTTCCGGCCGACACTATCTATGTGGCAGCCAAACAAGCAAAAATTAGAACTTCTGTAAACCTCTCACTTTGAAGGCCAATTTGACCTACTAAATTGAAGTTTTTTTTAAAACTAAAAATATACTTTTGTAGTTCTCGGAGTCACAATTATGATCATATAATTTTTTAAAAAATTTTATTATGAATAATATGTTATAATTTTAAAATATTACAAGTAGGTATCTTAAGATTCAGGAAGATGTCTATTCAAAAATAAGATAAAAATAGTAAATCATGTTAAAAAATTAAATTTTTTTTATGCTGCACTAGAGGAGAGAGTCTTCTTCAAGAATATGTAATTTAAAAAAAAAAAATGTAGATTTAATGGAAAAATTTTGACGGGAGAAAAAAATTGTCTATTTCTGATAACTTTGACTTTGACCAATTATAACTTCAAAAATATTAGCCAAATTTCAATTTTTCTTTTTTGGTGCACTAGGTATACATGTTAACTCTAACATATTCTAAACTCAAACAAAAATATGAATTCTTTCATATATTTGTTTGACGGGAAAAAAAACTCTATATTTTTAGTAGTTTAAAAAAATTTAAAAATACACTTTAAAAATTCAAAAATAAATAAAATTTTCTCTCAATTTATTTTTAAAAAATTATAGACATAAACTTCATCCAATTTCACACATTTCATTAGTTTACATCATCTTCAAATTCTAAGCACAAATGCCACTTTTATTTCGTTAAAGTTGAAGACTTTAAATTTTGATATCACTTCTCCTTTATAAAGGTGACACAGGTTTGTGCTTTTACCCCTTATTGACCTACAATGTTGTTGTTTTGGAAACTCAACCTCTACATCATGTCTAGAAAGAACTTGATTGAAGCTCTCAAAAGTGCATGCAATTCTTAAAAGTGCATGGTTTTTAGGTGAAACTACAGAATTTGTGGCAACTTCTTATCTATGCTTATGATATTTCCTCATTGTATGTGCATATTTTTTGTTTTCACATTACCATAGTCCGTCTCAAGCCCTTCTCACTTTCTTCACCCGTCATGCCTAGTGGGTTGTGTCAACTGATGAGAATGTTGCCACATGTAAAATTTCTTGCCTATACACATTTTTTGAGTTCATAGGAAAATTTTCAGCCATACCAGTTGGCTTTCTAGCATATATGGTGGTTTTCCATTTTTTATCAGGGTCTTCCTAAACGTAGTTTCTTCCTTTTACTATTGGTTTGGTGATGATTTTGATTTTAGTGGGTAGTTTGTCAGGTAATGCATAGTTTTCTTTTTTCCAAAATATTTTGTGTTCTCATTGATGGTGTTTTTCCAGCTTGGCATTTTTTGGTGAAATTTAATGACACGTGAATTTTTTTAGCCATTGGTATTATTTTTTCTAGCACCAATCATTTTCCTAGCAGATGAAATTATTTTCTAGCTTCTATTTCCCATTCACTGGCATTTTTTGACATATGGTCATTTTTCTAGAATATTGTTTCCTCGACAACCATTTTACCATCAAATTAAGGCTTGTTGTTTGCCAAAATTAGTACTTGGATAATCACTTCCACTACCCCTTCTTGCTCTATTTTGACCCGCCTTCACTTTTTTGCTCATTTCTTGGGCATACAAGCTCCATTTTTTACAGACAAAATGTTATGAGGAAGCTAGTTCCAAGCTCATCATAATGGTATAGGTATTTTTCAATTTGGATGCATTTTTTGATGGAATTTTTTGTTGTCAAACTTAGGAATTCAATTTTTCACCCTAGAGATATATCCTGGGAATCTGATCTTTGATTTGGAAATTTCTTTCAAAACACTTTCATGTGATGCTGGTTGTTTCTCCAAATTCTACTTCGTGTGCATTCTATTTATTTTTTGGTATTTTTGTATTATGGTGGATATCTTGGTTATTTTAGGGTTGGGGATCAATTTCATTGTTTTAGATGATTCGTCATGGGAAGTACTATCTTTTATATCAGCCTTTTGTGTCTTCTCATATTTGTAGACATATATTGTATGCATTTTTATAAACACACTCAGAAAAATGCCATATTCCATCAGTATTATAATTTGAGTTGTTTTGCCTTGTTTTTCCTTCTAATTTGAGTAGTGTGAACTAATGAAACTTCGACAGATTGCTATAATTTTGGGATTTACCATACCTTATGTCATATTGTACATACACTACTCTTAGATTAAACTGGCATGGGGGGTTGATGTTTTTCCCTTATTTCCCATCTTCCTTTGCAATTGTGTATTCCATCTATCAAATTAGGCTCATGGCCTATATGAGATTTATCACCTTAGTTAGCAAATATGTATTCTTTTGTGCATATTGATCATGCTTCCTTGACATGTGGTTCTATTGATCCATGTTTCTAGTTGCATGTCACCTCACCCTTGTCTGTGTTAGGGGGGTTCTTCTATTAGTTCTTATGATTCCTAGGTTCAATGGATTGAGCTATGTATTTGGTATTTGTTCCTATGTACTAGGAGGATGTAGTGGTTGGGTGTTAGGATGATTTATAATAATTGAGGGGTGGGAGGGAGGGTGAACCAATTATCCTCACATCCAGATGTACCAATTAAACTTTTAGACACTTCAACCAATTTAGATCTAAATATTAAGTAGTTCAATCTATATAGAAATTTATTAGTAAGATAAAAGTTGTAGTCCACTATCCTAGTAATAAAAAAATTGTAGTATGTAAATTATTAATGGTAAAACATCTCAAATAAAATTCGCACAAGTATGACACAAGGATTCAATGTGGAAAGCTAATTTGGCAAAAACCTCCAGAAACATGTCACCAATATTTACACTCTTATAAAGTGAGCTTTGTGAGAAGCTAGCCCTATTAAAGGTTATAATGCACACTATTAGGGGTGACTTCAGTGATTAAATCACCCTATTAGGAGTGGCCTTTTTAGAGGACTTAAGAATATTCTATTAGAATGTCACCTTAATTAAAAGATTTACAAATGATTGTTAGGTCAACCTTAATTAAAGAATTTCAACCTAATACAATGGTTAGAAAGTAATAGCAGGTTGGTCTAAATAAGTACAACTTAATATGCAAATATAGATCATAATGGAGATCATATGTTGATCACCTAATTGACCTCCATTATCATCTTTGTCTCTAATCATCTTGGAAACCCTTCAAGCAACTACACTTCCCTTCTTCACAACTCTTCTTAGCCTCCTTCTCAAGTTCTCAAATAAATACCATCAAGAGATGCCTTGACCTCTTTAGGTTACCTTTATGCCTCATTAAATAGGTAGCTTGATCTTTCACTTCTTAAGTACCATTGTAGATCTTAGGGTGGTTAGATTCATCGAATCCTTTAATCTTTTTTTTCCTCCTTCCTCTTCTAGAAATTCTCCAAACTTCTCTTTGAATCAATGTATAGAAACACTCAAACATGATTTCTTTCGAATTAAATGTTCTAGATCAAAATTTTTTATCTTTAACACTCTTTTCATATTCCAATAATTCAACTATGTTAGCCAGGAATACGAGACTCCTTAAGAAAATGTCAAATGCTCACACTCAGCCAAAATTGTGTTCCTCTACCTCAGTCATGACTAGATAATTCCATCATCACTACACTCACTTAATCAAGTTACATTTTTTTCACTCAATTCATTTACTTGAACTTTTCCCAACTTCTCTATTACTCTGTCTTTTACTGGAACTCAATCGACACTGGATTTGTTTGGCTTCTAATGTTTTCTCTGTCAACACTAGCATTTCTCAACTTCAAATATTAGTTCCTTAATATTTCACATTGAAGCTTTGTTAAGCCTAAATATTTGTTATTTATTTATCATCTCACTTGGGATTTAACACAACTCTCTTCTCCACTTAGTGTTATAATTAAATAACACATTATCTTGCCAAAATCTAACTAGTCAAGTACCCATTTTAATTCCTCATAACTCAACCATTTCATTAGGTCCTCTTGATATCTCTTCTTCTCAAATCCCCTCCATGAATCATATTGATAAGGCACTCTACTCAGGTAACAATTGTCTCACCAATATAGGTTTGACATCAATGACAACATAATAATTGTTCAAATTTTAGTTCCAATATTAGGTACCTATACATTTTTGTTAGATGGATCATTTACCATATAGAAACTCTTCTTTTTGTTCCTACTTTGGTAAAAAACTTTCATGTTTGATTTATCATCTATTTAGGCTTTGGTGTTTCATGTCATCTGCATCTTTGGGTTTAGTTGTTTACCTTTGTGTGCCTCTTAATTTGAGTAGTGTGCTCTAACACAACTCATGTAGATTATAGTCTTCTCTACCTAGTTAGCTTATATTTTAGTGTAGGTTTTTTAGATTGTCAATTAATTTTTGATATAGTTTTTCAATTTCTATATTCTTTAGTGGAGGTTGTTTAGATCATCAATTACTTTTTGGTAGAGCTTTTCATCTTCCACATGCTTCAGTGGTGTTATTCATGATCATCCTTTATATTCCTATCTTTTGGGACATCCACTAGTTTGGAGGCTTGTGCAGTCATTTACTAATTCTTTATACATATTTTCCATATCTTCTTGGGATATGGTTTTTCCCATGTATTTTTCTCTATTTCTCTGCTTTACAAATATTTGGTTGTCTTGGGTACCTCATTAGGACTTTGTTGTCAAGACCCAAATATACCTTTAGTAGTAGTTTCTAGGATTTTAGCTACTCCTTGAGTTTATCTTAAGGTGGTGTGTTAGAGTAATAAGATATTTCTTCTTAACTCTATTGTCTTAAGCTAAAATGTAGGATTTTAATAATTAATTATTTTATTAATTATTATAATGCAATCTAGGTTTTACCTTTTAGGGTTTTGATCTCCTTTATAAGGATTGATCTATTTTTAATTATTTACTCATATTTTGGTTAATAGAAATTTATCTTTTTGCTCATCAATAATGTCTCCTCTATGGATTTGCAAACTCCATCCTCCATAGCTTTCTCTTCTCTCTTTCTGTGATAGGTGTGGAGCTGTGAGATTGATCTTTCATCAATTTCAACATCCTTGTTCTAGGGTAGCTTCATTAAAAATAAATTTGAGGCACATGTTGGAATTTTATGGCATATTATTCATAATCAAGCCAACTCAACCTTGAAAAATTTCCTTCTTAATCAGTTTGAGTTGATTGTGTATTTCATAGTAATCGAAAAGGTCATCCACAATGATGACAACAAATGATAATTTTAATAAAGAAATTCTAACGCTGGAAAATTTGGATTCATCTAGACTACACTAGCACTCTAAAAGAGATATTCAATTGACTAGTCTCTCATTGCAATAAGCTTTGGAACACCAAAATTGACCCACCATATATAAATCAAAAAATAGATAATGAATAAAGAAATGGAAAAAAAGTTCTAACAATATAAATTACATTATTACTAAAGATTAAGATTTTTGTTTGCTATTTGATTAAAATAAATAGAGAGGTCACAACAACAAATAGTCGTTGAAGGACTTAAATGTATTTTAAGAAAAAATAAAAGAAACTAGAACTATGACTAGTCAACAATCACAAAGTAAATTACCTACATTAAATAAGAGATTAAAAAAAAATTGGGAATATTCTATAGAGATTTGCATACAAGCTTCCTTTATTGACATTTGTGATAGATGTCTCATCTATGGAAGATATTGATAAAATCCTCACATTGATAATGATAATGAAAGTAGTAGTTTAAAAGCTTAAAATTATTTTAAAAACTATAAAATAAGCTAGATTTGTGAATAGCTGGAAATAAAAAAAATCAACTTAAACTAGGGATTATTAAAAGGCTCTCCTAGTCATTGGCATGAATCTCCCAAACAAAGGTATCCTTTGGGTTTTAAGGCTCCCCAAGCCTTGACCTTGGGTTTTATTGGGCTCCCCAAACTATCCCATAGAATAAGACATGGTTCTTACAACTGCATCTTCTCATTGAGATAATAATGAAGAGATATTTTAGTTTTAATCGTATTTAGAAATCTTATATTGATATTTTTTAAACAAATGATACAAACTAAATAAACACATTAGAGATTATTAATGGGCAGTAAAATAGAGGAAAAGTGCAACATGATATTAGAACATGTGGTAGCATTGTGGTGGAAATACTAAAAATGAAATGTAACTTGTTCAAATAGTATAATAAAATGAGTAACTTTTTTCTAAGAAATTGAAGTTAAAGTGTACTAGTTTTACATACGAAATCCATGTACATGTTGATAAAATCCATATAAGTGGCCCAATATCTATCAAATGATGAGTTTCACATTAACTGAAATAGACATTTAAGCTACCTCATGCATTTCATTCTAGATCAAATATTATTGAATTTCATTATCAAATAAATCAAGCATTTTTTCTATTTCAAATTGACACACTAATTGAAGGACAATTTTAGTGCATGCTTGAGGAAATTAAAAGAAAAGGAAAAAATCTAAGTGAGCTTAGGCAATAGAGAGAATAAGGTAACTAGGTAGATGTAAGCTAGTTGGGTAAAACATATTTTTACACCAACATATATCACTTTAATACTCCACTACATTTATTTAGATTAATTTTATCAAAATTCTATTAGAAATTATATTGAATTATCCATTATATATATATATTTCATAGGATATGTTATTCTTATTTGGGGTTTCCAATATGACTCCATCTAGAGTTTCAATAAATTTATAGTTGATGAGCACTCATGTGAAATAAAATTGTTAGTGCTTCTACATAATTATCACTATTCTTTATATAGGATGAAAGATCAATTTTTTACTATCCTTTTGGATGTTTATTGTGACCTTCAAAATACTTTGATATTTTTGAAAATTATAAATTGAGTTATAAGACATTGAAAAGGGAAGACTAATATTTATTTTAATTCATTTAAGAAAAGTTTTAAAAATAGTACACATTATTTAATTTATAATCTATCTAAAGAGAAGTACACAAATAATTATTAAATATGTCATTGTTATAGATAGAGTGAGAGTTATTTCTATAATATTAATTATACAATGTGGGTGTTATTCAAAACCTCAATCCTTTCCCATTGGGATGTTAACAAACAGATGTTATATTTTCAACATTACTAACAAATATTATATTAATGAATTTTTCACAAAGATAGAACTACATGAACATGTTATAGACGAGTATGAAACATGTTGTAATATTGTGATCAGAACAACAAAAATATAATGTTATGATCAAATAGTATAAAATTATTGAATTTCTAATCTATCTAAAGAGAAGTACTCGAATAATTATTATGTATGCCATGATTGTAGATAGAGTCAGAGTTATTTGTATAATATTAATTATTCAATGAAGGTGTCATTAAAATCCTCAATCCTTTCCCATTGGGATGTTAACAAAGAGTTGTTATATTTTCAACAATACTAGCAAATATAATATTAATAAAATTTTCACAAAGATACAACTACATTAACATGTTAGAGATGATTATGAAGCATGTTGTAGTATTGTGATAGGAATAACAAAAATATAATTTTAAATTCAAATACTATAATCAAGTGATCAAATTATACTCAAGATATGGAGACAAAGTGCACTAGTTTTAAATATGAAGCCCACATAGTATGTATATATAGCTCATATGTAATCTCCAATATCTATCGAATGACAAGTTACTAAGAAACCCAAATAGAAACCTAAATAAAGTTGGGTAGTAGATAAAATGCGACTACATTAACTGACTAACACTACTGGACTTGCAAAATCAAAATCAAAATCAAAGTAGGAAGTTCGCCTCAATCTAGGTTTTCATTTCTACATCGCTACTAGATCAACAAAAAGTTTGAGTACTTGATTATTGACCTCTTTGTGAGAATAAGTGATGCCATCTCCAAATATATAAAGGAATTGCAGTCCTCTATTAAAATCAAAGGATATCTTTTCCCATTTCAGTAGAAAATTATCTGGTTTTAGATATATCCATCTTAATTCTTTTAAGGATTCTTCAACAAAATTGATGATGTAATTTAGTGCCTCTACTTGTGAACATTCGCGATGGTCCCTCATATAAGAGCAAATGGCAGAGGCTATCTCTCCATGGCGCCTATCATCCTAAACACCAACAATTCAGTTATGTTAATACTAAAAGAGCAATGAGTTTTGTCTCTGTATCTAGTGTCTATATCAAAATAAAATAGCAGACCTCAAAATCTTGAGTATCATCAATTAGTCATATGCAAATCCATATGAGCTCATAGAATCTGGATTTATTTAGAAATTTCTTTTCAATAGAGTCATCACTTAAAATGGTTCTTGTCAATAGTCTAGGATGCATGAATATGGGTCCAATGGCTGCACTTGTTGTAGCAATAGTGAGGTACTCATTGAAGGTTGAAATATATCCACTTGATTTCCATTGCGCGTGCTCCATGTTAGCTTCAATATAATCTTCCCACTAGAAAGAACAAAGTGTACTGATTTATTAATATGGGTATCTTAATAGTACCTCATAAATGAACCTGATGTGGGCATTAAGCATGGCATAAATATATGAAATATCTAATTTATAATAACAATAATAATAATCTCATGTTGTGTAGAATTTTACGTGAAAGTAATGCTACTTTGTAGCTATCATATTCAAATACATTTATATACAAAGGGGCTTGAAGAGGTATACGTACTGCTTTTGTAACGAAAGGCATCTGTCACGTCCTTATTTTTGGGTAGCTTCATTTATCAATTCTTTCATGGTTTTGAAAACAAATTCGAGGCACATCTTGAAATTCTGTGGCATATTTGTCACAATTGAGACATCCCAACCTTGAGCAATGGCATTCTGAATAAGATTGAGTTGATCAGGTGTTGCATAGTCGTCAAAAATGTCTTCCACAATGGTGGCAACAGTTGATAATTTTGATACAGCAATCCTGATGCTGGAGAATTCCGATTCATCCGCTGCACTAACCCCCCACATGTAATATTCAATTGACCGCTCTCTCATTGCAATAAGCTTTGGAACGCCGGAATCGACCCACCATCTATAAATCAAAGGATAGTATAAGTTACACATGAAGAAACGGATTTTAACAATTTAAATATGAATTACATTATTACTGAAGATTGGGAATCGTGTTGGATACTAGAATGTAGCAATTAATCAATACATACTTGGAGAGGATCTTAATCTCCATCTTGTAGGTACACTGCAATATATTGAAATCCAGTTTGGCAAGCTCTAAAATCTTCTTGTCCTCCAACCTTGAAAGGAAGAGATGAGATGTGAACATAGTCAGCGTAACAATAACCAATAAGAATGGGAAACTTTAAGGAACGCCTCTACACTTCTGTACCTGCGATCATCTAGCTCGTATATCTCTATGTAGTTTCGTGCCTCCCATCTCGGAAAGGTGCAAGAAAAATCATATGTGAGGGCGTACTCCACCTGCAATAATCAAAATGGAAGTGGGTCATCACGACACCTGTAATCTCTTATCTCTAATCTGGGAAGGGAAGAAAGGATTTATTAATACCTCTTTGAGAAGGCTTGTGCTGTAGGAGTCTCCAATATGAAGTGTTTGTAAGAGGGTCTTAAGGCGGGCGGAGGTGAAGGCTTTAGCCTCTTCCATCACCCACTCTCCGGGGAATCCCACGCTTGATGCTCTCAACAGGTTCACCATGCCCCGCATCACTTGTTCTGATGATCTGCTGTTGTTATTCTCATCATCACCACAACTAGAGAAGAACAAGTGCCCATTTCTATCCTTGAAATTCTCCAGCACATCTGCTCAAAACTCTCCACCATGTAATGTAAATATTTAATTGCGGGCATGGAATATAATTTTGTCATAAAACATTTTGCGTTATTTATAAATATACCTGGAGATACATCGTAGCGGCGGAGCCTTAAGAGTCTCAGTCCTAAAGCCGTAGCATTCAAGTTACAATTCTCGCTTCCTAATCTGATGCCCACACTTGTGTCCCAATTACATCTACAATTAATGTTTCATTTCAAATTAAAGATTAGAAAATGTATATATTACACGTAACCAAACTTTAGAAAATGTGATGTCATGAGATGAGACCGGAAAGCAGAGTCGAGAAAGAGTTTGATCTCAGCGTCGAAATATCGGTCTATTCCGAGGCACTGCAATGCATCAACCATCTCAAGCCGCTCCATTAACAAATCTCCGTCTCCACTTTGCATTTCTCTCAACAACACCTTCACTTCTTTGACAAGTGTTTCAGCGCGTTCGTGGTGTTCAGATTCCTACAGAATACAAAATACATGATTATAAGCATTGCATTGCAGTGAAATAGGGAAACAAGAGTAGCAAACTACAAAATACATGATCTGGTATTGAAGTCGGTATTTCTCCTCCATTCATCGCCATCGCCATGTAAAAAGCAGGTCACAAAATATTATTATTAAACACGAATATTGCAGACACTCTGAGGAATGCACTTACGCTGCTCCCTATTTATAGATGCATTACCGAAATATTTACGAAACTTTAGACCTTTATATTAATATAATAAAAGTTCTTGTCGTTAAGGCGGACAGAACAAAACGATCTCGCGTGTGGCATCTTTCTCGTTTTCGTTTGTTGCCACACAAGGTCCAATAGTTCCGGGGCCACCACCTCCTCTTGTATGGAAATGGCCTTTATTTATTTATTAAATATATCTAGAAGGTTTGAATCTTGGAGGAATGTAGTTAAATATGTTCGAAATATTATTATATTACAATTACTGTTATATTATTGTCACAGCATTGTTATATTATTATTACTATGTTGTATTATTACTTTATTATATTATTTTCATTTTTTGCCAAGCAAAGTCCATTAGTTCTAGGACTACCACTTAGTTTTAGTTTAATTTTATGAAATGATTCTTTCCTATTTTTACTTATACCATTGATAAAGTTTCACTATATTTTCCATTCTTTATATTACAAGTGTCAAAGGATTCAATCTATTTCTTATGATCAAATTGTATCAATATTAGGACTCATGGACCATACAATATTGTAGAACCTAAAATTTCACTCATTGGGTTCAATCAAGAAGGACTCTTCACTTTATAATACTCTACTCATAGATCATTTGTTTTGATGACAATACATGAGGTTTACTTAGCTTGATCTATGTATTCATTGTGAAAATATTCATATCTTATATCCTTTGTATTTAAATCATTAGAATAGTTACTACTAGTTTTTCCATATGCATCAAAATTCCAAAGAACCAATTTGGTTCAATACTTCATGTGTTTTGATCCCAAATCATATCATTAACTAGACTATAGAGGAGGTTACACTTATGACATGAAGAATAAAGTATATCAGCATAAAAATTAAAATCATTGACAATTTTCAAAACTAAACCCAACCCATTAAGGTTATATAATGATAAATGTTATCAGAGGTAGTTACACCAATAAGGTAAATAACATAATATTGATCGAAATTTAGTCGACTAAAAGGCATCAACATAGAAAATAAGTTTCAATGGGACTATTCACAAGTATCCCTGATACATAGTGAACAGACAAGGATAACTTGAAGAGATGAGGAATGGCAAGAAAGATCAAAGGGAGTTACGTTGATGATATGAAATTAAGATATCAGGAAAGATATGATGATGAAATTCATTGTTATAGCTAACAAATTATCAAAACAATAGTTAAAAAGTTGCGTTGATACCGGATGATTTCCTCACAAGAAAATATGCCAACAGGGAAAAAATTGAGCTAAACATAAAAGTAGTCAGCAAGACCTATACCTATGAAAGGGACACAACTATAAGAAATATATTGATAGAGAGATGAGAATAAACTAACAAATCATATCCGTATGACATAGATAATTGGAAAATTTATGTTGATGATCTCATCAGCGTAGCTTTGCATCATGGAGACATAAAACAAATTTCATTATAATAGCCTATGAAAGCATTGACATAACCTATGTTGATGGTGATGAATAATGATCTTATCATAGAAGAGCAGTACAGTTTTATTGATGATATGAAAGCATAACTATGATCAAGATAACCTTATGCTGACTCCAATGGTTTTCTTGTTAGTTAGTTTATTTTAAAATAAGGGATGAAGGAAATATTAAATGGATATACTAGATAAATCAATGGGTCTACACAAGGAAAACTAATCACTTCATAACTTACAGATTTATAATTTCAATATAATCAGTAGATGGTGGGTGATTATTGATACCAAAGGAAGACAAAAGGGAGTTTATAAAGAAAATGGTTTAAAAAATAAATTTCAATGTGAAAGAAATTTGGAAATGGAGTTTCAAAATAGATTCATCAAGTACTATTGGAAGCAAATGAGTAGCCAAAAGTAGGTATTCAATAACAAGGAAGGCCAAGATAGAGGGGAAAAAATACTACAAGAAAATTGAATCAAGATATGATTGATCTTATGCAAGCTCCTACATAGAGGTCATGAAGATCTTTACAACATTTATCTAAAAAGGACAAATTGAAAGATAGGTTCAATTTTTTTCCACTATTTTTTATGAGACAACCCAACATTTATATGTCATTCATAGAAAATCACCTTGGGTAAGCTTGTAGTCCCAAATGTTTTGTGAATTTTTTTCTTTTAGTGTTAGAAAGAAATTATTGTTCAAAAAAGAAACACAACCTAGATGCTCAAGCAATGCAGGGGAATCTTGCATCACAAAATAAAAAGGGAGAGCAATAAAAAAAATGGTTTAATCTCATCATCATCCCACCATAGTATGGTAATAGTGGAACCGAAAAAAAATAACTTGGAGAAGAATTAAAATGGAAATCTCCTTCTAAGGTTGGTGTAAATTAAAATTTTATGGTGTCTTACATGGAAATCCAAGTTAGATGGGTCTAGGATATATTATAAATGATTCATGTGATAAATAATTGGCAAAGCTCGCTAAACCTTTGGTGAGCAGATCTAATAACATGGCTGAAACTGAAGTTGTTGTAGAAGGTCTAAGATTAAGATCTGAAATTGGAATTAAATATCTAGAAGTTGAAGGAAACTCTTCGATTATCATGTCATGCTCTAAGAAAAGGCAAAACAACAAATTGGAATCTTAATTAAAATTAGTAACGACAATCTATTTGCTTAAGAACTTTAACTACATAAAATTATTGCATATATTAAGGGAAGGTAATAAAGCAACTAATGTCTTAGAAAATAAAGGGGTTGATGGAAAATTCATAAGGATCATTTCATGTTCTCCTTTACTTTCTTCTTTAATCCCTCTGCCCCTCTTTTAGTAAAGTTGGCTTTTGCACTATTAGTTACATTTGTTGTATTTCCTTTTCCTTCCTATTTATTTCTATGTATTGACATATATATCAATTCACAAGATATATAAGTGTGAATAATTTAAATAATAAAAATTATCAAAATTGGACATGAAGGTTCAGTTATTACAATTCTCAATTTACATTTATGTACTTTTTTAAATTTGTGTATATATCAATATATGGAATCATATCTCTCCATTTTTATTTTTATTTGTTTCCTATATTATGTTTTAATCTTAATTGAATTTTCAAATCTTAGTGAATTAAGTTTTAAACATATTACTATAGATAGAATTTTAACCCATATCTTACTTTTTCTTAATATATGTGTATGTGTATGTGTGTAGATATAGATAAAGATATAAAATACATAGATACAGATACATATAAATGTGTACATAACTCTCTCTCTCTCTCTCTCTCTCTCTCTCTCTCTCTCTCTCTCTCTCTGTGTGTGTGTGTGTGTGTGTGTGTGTGTGTATTTATATTGTTAGATTGTTTAGAATAATTGAGGGGGTGGTGAATCCATTATCCAAGGTCCATATGTATCAATTGAAGAAGCAAATACTCAAACAACTTCAAATCTTAACATTTGTTAGCTTGGTTTCTATTGTCAAATTTTAGTAACATAAACTATCAATCCATTGTTCTAAATATAACAAATTTGTATAATGTACTCATTAATTGTAAATCATCACAAATAACACCCACATAATTTTTACACTAGGATTAACATGTAAACCCAATTTGGAAAAATCACTACTAACATGCCACCAATATTTTCACTCTTCTAACATGGGCTCTGTTAGGAGCCAATCTTGTTAAAGGTTACAAAACACACTATTAAATGTGATCTTTTTAAAAGATTTAATCACCCTATTAGGAGTGTCCTTATTAGAGTAATTTAGAAAATTTTATTAGAATGCCACCTTGATTAAAGGATTTACATGTGACTATTAGTTCAACCTTGATTAAAGGATTTCAAAATTGATACAATGGTTAGTTAGTAACAGTGGGTTTAGATCTAGAAAATACAACTCACTTTGAAAATATAGAGCTCAATTCAGCTCAAATGTTGATTTACTGACTGGCCTTGATTGTCATCTTAGACTCTAATTCATTTGGGAACCCTTCAAGCAATCACTCTTCAACTTTTCTAAACTCTTCTTAGGCTTCTACTAAAGTTTTCCAATCAATAGTATCACTAACTGCTCCAACCCTCAATACACCTTAAGGTTAGCTCTTGTACCTCCTTAAATAGGTAATTCTATTTTTTGTCTCTTAAACACCATCATAGATCTTAGGGTTAGGTCAAATTCATTGAATCTTTTCAACATTTCATCTCTTCCTTTTTGTTCTAGAAGCTTCTCCAAATTTCTCCTTGAATCCTTGCACAGGAATGTGCAAGAAATTTTTTCATAGATTTAAATGTTCCAGGTCATCCATCCTTATCTTCAACGCACTTTCCATATTTCAAGAAATCAACTCTGTAGGCAAGGAATTATGATTTCTCATAAACTATCAAATTGTTGTCCATTAGCCAATAGTGTGTTCTAACACTTGGTCATCACTGGGTTAGTTGGTCACAACTAAATTTTCTATTTGGTACATATATTGACTCTCCATCAATACTAATGCTTGGTCAACATTATTTATGCTTGGCTTATACTAGTACTTGGTTGACACTAGCATCACTTGGCATGTATTGCAAGTTCATTAGTATTCTTCTCTATTGCTCAGTCAAGCCTATGCATTTGGTCATTCTTTTATCACTTCTTGAAGGCTTTAGTACAACTTTCTTCTTCTCTTCTAATATAATGAAACAATTTATCCTGTCAAATTCTAACTAATTAAGTGTCCATTTGTAGTTTCTCCTTCATAACTCAATCTTTCCTCTAGGTGCTTTTTATGACCAAATTCTCAAAGCCTCTTCATCAATCAAATAGATATGACACTAAAATCAGACAAAAAATTGTCTTACCAATAAGGTTTGACATTAATGACAACATAAAAATTGTTCCAATAGTAGTTTCCAACAATCTCCCTCTTTCACATTCATGACAACACCTCTAGTTACCATGCAATCTAAAACATGTACTAAATCGAGAAAACTCCCTCTATATATAGAATCATATCTCCATTAATATCCTTAGTTTCATATTGATTTTCATCCATGAAATAGCTCTAGTTCTACGAACTCTTCCTTCATTATGATATCTCCTTTTATTTTCTCTGACTATCTTATGATAACATCTTCACAACAACACTTCTTCATATTAATCTCTCCCTCTTTGACAACAATGCCAAAGACAATTTCTATATCATGCATCTCTATTGTGTATATATTTTCATTTTGGATATGAATTTATCCTTTTTTCATATGTATATGACTGATACAACATTCCATCCTTCTTCCTCACTACTTCAAACAACTCCTAAAGTAGAACTGTCTACACATCAACTTGTATTCAGATTCCTACAAAATAAAAAAAGCAAAATACATGATTATAAACATTGCATTGCAGTGAACTAGCTAGGGAAACAAGAGTAGCAAAATACATGATTCATGATGATTTATCCTGTATGGTGTTGGCATGGATTGGATAAAATCATCATCCCATACGTTGAAAGCGTTATCTAGTATTGAAGTCGGTATTTTTCCTCCATTCATCGCCATCACCATGTGAAAAGCAGGTTACAAAATATTATTATTAAACACCAACTTAAAAAATGTTCACGAAGGTTATTGCAGACACTCTTACGCTGCTACCTATTTATAGATGCATTACAGAAAACCTTGGAAAACTTTCGTTGCAACTTCTTATTTTTTAAATATCTATGGTTGTTAATGTGGGAGAAACATGTGAAAAACGTTTTATATGACCTTCATATTAATATAATAGAAGTTCTTGTAATATAATAGAAGTTCTTGTCATCAAGATGGACAGAACAAGAGGATCTCGCATGTGGCATCTTTCTCATTTTCATTTGTTGGCACACAAAGTCCAATACTTCTAGGGCCACCACTTCCTATTGTATGGAAATGGTATTTATTAAATATATGTACAAGGTATGAATATATTTAAATATGTTTAAAATATTATTATATTATAATTAATATTAAATTATTATGATAGTATTGTTATATTATTTTATTATTATTATATTAAACTCTTTGGAAAAAAAATCTTGTCAATATATTTCTATTTTACTTTGATTATTTTTTATTAAAGGAAGTGAGAAGAGGGTCCTGATTTGAGGAATAATAAAAACAAAAAACTTTTTTGGTATGGGCCATTACACCTAAGCTACAAAAAAGACCATCACTAACACAAACTGTTAGAGATCCTCCAAGGAACAAAACTTAATAAAAAACCAGAGTAATTACTACCAATGCTAGAGTCTAACTTATCAGTTGAAACTTTGCTGATAATCACAACAAAAAACCTAGTCTTAGATCACTAAGTATAAATTTAAACCATTTTAAACATAAGAGTATTAAAATTGTATTCCCAAATTACAAGCAGGAGCAAAAGAAAACCAAGTATAACCTTATATAATCTTTTTCAAAACTTGAAAGATGTGTCACATCTTATGCATTTTCTACTATGAGGATAATTTAAAAAATGATAATTTTATATAGTTTAGAATGAGTTAGGGTGGTCAAACATGAGAATATTTTTAATTCCAAAAAATGCTATGTTAGGAAATTCAAAATTAATTGTTTACATAGAATAAAATTACAAAAAAGTAGGCATCACATCCAAGTATGACTTTACTTCTTATATCTAGATCTAAAAAAATAAAAATATTATCATTTGATTGTGATTAAGGTGGTCAGACAGACACCTACATCTTTTTTTCTCCTAAAACTTTTGTACTTTTGCATTCAAATTTTAAATTTTAAGAAAATAAATTATTATTTTTTATTAAAAAAGAGTTATGATTATAGAAACTATGTTCAATTTACAACATATTCTATTTTTACAAATTTTTTTTATATAAGATTAATAACTATTGGAATTACAATAGGAAAGGTAAACTCTAAGATGGCGGGTGGGGGTGGGTGATTGAATGCTTTAAACTTTAACCCATAAAAATATTCACAATACATCCATCTCACAATTCAATAAGTAAACTAAAATACCATGTAAAACATATACATCTAAAGTATGTAAACAAGTAAGTATTCACACATATGACACAAGAAATGATTACCCAGAAACCCTCTAATGGGAAGGTAAAATTGGGGTGGGGATGACACCCACAAATCTTCACTACTATAGTAATAAAGTGTATCGAAGGGTGAACCCACAATAGTGGGTTACACTTTTTCGGAGGAAGAAATTCCTCCAGAAAAGTGTGGACTCAAAAAATTATCTGAGAAGTTTCGATCGAAAATATTTACTTTCAATAGAAAGTAACTTCCGATTGAAACTAACCACCTAGCAAAGTTTCAATCGAAACTTAAGTCAAGTTTCGATCAAAACTTTGAACGCGAGTTTCTATGTGGGTTTCAAAGTTTCGATCAAAACCTTAATCCGCTAGCATAAATATGGACGAAGCCAGTTGTCTCCTCATTATTTCGATCGAAAGTTGGAGAGAGACTGGCATCCGCCTTATCAACCATCCAAAAAAGGTATGAAACATTTGTTTTTTCCCTTCTTCTATTGTTTTAGTTAAAATTTATATGTTTTTAGTATTTAAATATATGTATCTTACATAGCCTGACATTTATTTGAGATGAGATTCATGGCGCTGCCCCATATTCTACACATACTATACAGACTATCCTTGATAGTAAGAGACAAGAGGTCTCCTCTGGTCTTTCACTCGAAGAGGTGCAGGGCTTGGTGCCCAAAGATTTCCTGAAGAGGGAATGTTTCCCTCATTATCTTTCATAAAAGTATGTGAAGGGGTATTCTCCCCTTAAGTGTACAAATCCACAGATGGCTGCATTGATATACCCACGCTTCCTTGCTGCCCATGGTTGTTATCCAAATAATGACCAAATTCCACTCTATTTTGCCTAACAACTTTATGTCGAGGTTCACTTATGTAGGGCGGTGAACTACATAGATTTACTAGGACATTTAGGATAGGGGCATGGTAGACTAGCTGATAGGCAGCTAGGTCATCCCCCACTGGCACATAGATCGATTGTCAGAGAGAGGGCACCTGCTATTTCCCCTGTGTTAGGTCCATCAACTGATGAGGCCATGCATAGCACTTAGTTACGTGGGGTCCTTTAGGGAGTTGGAGAGGTTTTAGTAGCTGTCAGATCTATTTTGAGTGATGAGGTTGGTTAGTATTTGATGTCTCATCGGTGTTCTAGATCATCATCTTATGCTTCATCTTTAGGAGACTTGTACAGTGCAGCAGGCATCCCTTCAGTGGCTGGCTTAGAGGGTCTCACTAGAGTGTTGGCACGAGATACTATGATTGGTCTGGCTGAGGATCTATTAGATACATATAGATTTGTATCAGAGCATCTTAGCATAACCATATCAGATGTTCGAGGTCATGTCCATGGTAGTACTAGGACACATCATCAGCCATATTCCTCTCATCAATCAGGTAGTGGTCATGGTGGTAGTGCACATGATGATCCATCTATTGACCACTCTTTTGCTCCAGAGAGACATATACATACCAGAGACCCTTCAGCCAGTGTTACAGTGCAGGCTCAGAGTTTAGGTGTGGGCCTTGATGATGTTGATTTGAGCTTGTCGACCACAGGATGAATGGACTTGTTGACACGTGATGAGTCTACTTCTATGCCATCTCATCTACATAGTCCACTTGGCTCGTCATTATTAGGAAATGTGCCAGTCACTAGTCATGGGGCCCGTGTAGATGCAGAGATTGACCTTGATGTGATGCAGTGAAATCTAGATGCATTAGTGGACACGGTCGATGCTAGGTAGTCCGAGTATTATCAACTGCTACCATCTACATAGGTAAATTTGGTTTTGTTCATGTTAAAATTTCAATCATTTCAAACTAATTTAATTTAGACATGTGCATGTGTGCACATGTATTTATATCATGCACCTAAATTCAAATGTAATCATGTAGAGAAATTTTAATTTGATGTGTTGCACATGCACATGTACAATGTAGGGGGACATGCCTCTTTTTATTCCAGCTTTGATGCCAGATCGTGTACATCATTGAGACTCATTGGATGATGTTAGTAGTGGATAGGTAATGTTTATTTATGTTTTGATTATGTGTACATGTATTTCAATGTCACTTTCTCTTGATTAAATGTATGTATGTATTGATATCACATTCTCTTGAATTTATATATAGGGGTCAGCACATCCTAGTGAGCAACTTGATACTAGTCAGTCTTCAGAGCGCGTTGTGAGGAGGCATGGCGATGATAGTCCTACACCTAATGATCTATAGTTTTTTTTATCTAGATGATTTGTTGTAGACTTTCATCTAGAGAGACATTCATATATATTAGATAGACACTTTATATACACACATGATGCATGTTATATTTATACTTGATTTGATATAGATGTACCTAGATTTACATGTCTACATGTGTGCACACTATTTATATTTGATATTATCTTCTGATAGATCTCTAGATAGATACATGTTTTTGTTATTTGTTCTCGAGATGATTGATACATGTTACATTATTTTGTGGAATCTAATTTACATACTAGATCTAGATCTAGTATATTATAAATTATTTCTATCTAAGATATGTAAGTAATTTATTTAGATATGTACGTGCATGTTTAATATATTGATTAAATATCTATATCTATATATATATATATATATAGTTCATGTAATTTAAATGTCTGGTAATATATCACATGTATTAAATGTTCAAGTATCAGGTAATTAGTTGTACATAATTCCTAACTCAAGTAAATCTATAGAACTCATCCCTTTTATTTGTAAACATATCCTAGAATTTTATCCCCTTAAGCCCAATGTTCTAAAATTCAAGTCCAACTTAAAACATGTGTACATGTTCAAAATTTAGTTTAAAAAAATTGCAATCTGAACTTGAAAGCTCACATGTCAAGTAATTAGTTAAATTGAAAGCTCGCATGTCTTAAAATTGAAAGCACATGTCCTAATTAGTTAAATTGAAAGTGTACATGTCTTCTAAAATTGACAAGTTAAATGAAATAGAAAGTTCAATATAATAGAAAGTTAAATGAGTTCAAGACATTGAGTTAAAAAATGAAAGAGTAAAAGTTCAATTTAGAAAATTAGTTATTGGACACCAAAATTCAAATTGATCAAATAATTGTTCAACCAAATTTGAAATAGTTTGAACAAAATTTCAAATTGTTCTTGAGTTACATCTCAAATTTTAATCATAGTGAAATTTTAATTCAAGTACACATGTATCCTAGAATTTTATCCCCTTAAGCCCAATGTTCTAATTCAAGTCCAACTTAAAACATGTACATGTTCAAAATTTAGTTAAACAAATCATGTCCTAAAATTGAAAGCTCACATGTCCTAAAATTGAAAGCACATGTCCTAATTAGTTCAATTGAAAGCGTACATGTGTCCTAAAATTGACAAGTTAAGTGAAATAGAAAGTTCAATATAATTAATTTTACAAACTCCTAATTTCATCCCCTTAAGACAAGTGGTGTTTGAATTTCTTTCCCTCAAGGTGCACATGTCAGGTAATTAGTGTACACACATACATATAAGTTCATAATTTCTATAAGTAGTTACTTTAGAATATTCAAAATGAAAGAGTAAAAGAAAAATTTAGAAAATTAGTTATTCCACCAAATTTCAAATTGATCAAATGATTGTTCAACCAAATTTCAAATTGTTCTTGAGTTACATTTCAAATTAGGAGTTGTTTCTATCTCATATCAAGTGGATCAGCTCGTTCTTGGATAACATTTAATATTTTCTCATGATCATCAATATAGAGCCTCCACTTACGTATTCTAGGTCCTTTGACTGGATGAAGAGTTAGACCAATGGCAATAACATGGTTACTATATTGATATACCTTATTGTTAGGTTGATAATCGGTGAAATGAATCCCATTTTTAAGTACTTTTATTTGCTTCAAATATGTTCCTTGTACAACAATAGAACCTGCACATGTACACATTTAAAAAATACATCAATCTTGAATTTAAGTCAAAGAATTTGAATTCATTAAAAACATGTAGATACTTGAAATACATATATACATAATTCAACTATATACTAATGTGTGGGAAAAATAATTTCATCACTTATTTTAGTCTTTGTTAGCTTCTCTCGTTCCATGGTGCAATGTAATAAATAATAGCTAGCACCTTCTACATTTTTTGATTCTGCCATGATTGCAAAAACATTTCCTACACAAACTTATATATGTCAAAATTCTGGATACACATCATTTACATAAGTACATATATAAAATAAAAATTAACCAAAATTATGAAAAATGTATACATGTACATGATCCAGGTATCTATATAGTTCACACATACCAACTCTGATCAATCCTAAAATATGGTTATAATCACTAGAAATCAATGGAATATCATCATAGTTTTCATCCTCAAACTCATTCGTATTAATAACATCTAGTGGCACCAAACTCCATTCACCCACATATCCACGTTCTTGATTAATGCAACCACCATAGTCTTCATCAATACAATTAGGACAAAAACATGAGTATTCTCTTGTGTACAATGACCAAACATTACTATTTGTACTCATAATTGAATGCAAAGATCGTGTCTTCTCTACCCTCTTGCATGCATGCATTGATCTTCTATCAACATCTGAATGTACACAAGGTCCATAATTTAGTTAGAGATCATCTAAAGTAACATATTAAATATAAATTTAAGATTCAATTTAAAAATATGAACAAATTAATTTATATATACCTGATACCTCCAAAAACACTCTAAATGGTATGACTCAATTTTCTTGTGATGATGTGTTATCTTTATTTGTTGGCACTGAAAAATGTGTTTTGCACCACTCAACCACATCATGAGAATTATTAATGTGATATCCTTTATAGTCCATTTGATACTTTCTTAAAGCACGTTTGATACAAGCTTCTACACCATCATGCTCACCCTTTCCATGTCCACTCTCAAAAAAACTCCAAATGTGTGGTATATTAAGGTATTGATGATATCTACATAATACATAAAATGGTCTAGCTGATTTAAATTGTGCTGCAAATCCATCTGACCATACAAAATGTTTTTCTATTTTAATGTTTTTATTTTTCAAATATTCAAAAAATGTCTTAAAATAATGTTCCACAAAATGTGTGTCATGTTCTTTGTCATCACTAATATAAAAGTGATACTCTTTTTTAATGACTCGTGCTTGATCTATACTTTCCACACCATCTAGATCAATTTGTGCATGTCGATAAGAAACTTGAACCATAATAGTAACTTGCTCTGTATAGTAGTATTCTTCTTGAAGTTGTTTTTGAGATACGAAAGAGTAATTCTCTGCAAAGTCAACAACAGATAGAATTGTTCCGAGTGGGAAAGTTTCTCTTAGTGTTTGAAATTGTTCTGCTTGCCACTTAGCAAAAAATGCATGTCATATATATGGTTGAATTAATTTACAAAAATTTGACATAAATTCTCCAGCTGATATCTCATCCTCTACATATTCTAACCTTGTTGATTCTTTTCCAATTTTTGTTTCTAACTTTATGTACTTATATCTCTTACATTTTACCATCCTTGTCATATTAGTATCTTCTTCTCTTAAAGGAAATTTAGTCAAGTTACCACATGTTTCACAGGTTCCTCTTATGTAATCTATTTCACCTATTCCACAATCATTTGGTTTGTCACATAAGATTGATGTTATGAATTGACTCGATCATTTAGGAAAAGTATTTTGAGAAGTTCTACCACTTTCTTCTATCATCTTTTGAAACCCTTCATAGTACAGATCAAATTCAACATGATATCAACAACAACATGTTTCAAAAGATTTATTTATCTTTACAAAATAGGGCTTCAATCTTTCAAACATTGTTTGTCCAATCTTTATGTTAGGATTTAAATTACAAAATGAGAGATACAATTCATGTTGAGTGACATCCAACCAATGTTTTGCATGTTGAATATATTCTTTAGGCCCAATCCTCTGCTTGATGATATCTCTTCTATTTGGTGAAGGATGAGTATTATCAATCCAAAATTGAATAACTAAGTTCTTAACTGTTTCCCCAATCATACCAGATTGAGGAGCTCTACACATTAGTGCCCAATTGCCTTCTAATGTACTATCATTCAAATTGTTTCTCCTTTTCAAATAATGTAGTACTGTCTTTCGACTATACCCAAAATGAGATGATAATGAAGAGATCTGTCTATTTTGGGATGTTTTCTTATTTAAAATAGATGTCAATATCACTCTTCGTGCAATGGATTTATCTGCAGATCTAGTTTTTTTCCCAATGGAATGTAACCCTTCCTTAACACTTTCAACAATATCTTTTTCTAGTTTAGAAGTCCTCCTCTTTTTTATACTTGTATCTATACCCACTAGTCTTAGTGGCTATTTTAATTCATCTTTAACAAGTGAAATTGATAATAGTTTAGTTTTCTCCACTATTGATAGATTCTCAAATTGTGCAATTATGTCTTTAGACTTTTTATTCAATTTCCTCTTCGTAGTATGTGTAGGTTAATTATCATATTCTCTCAAATTTTCCACATCCATTTCAATTAAATGATCTATGTTTCTATGATTAATTTTTCTCTTCAATCTTTGAGCTAAATTAACATTCTCATTTGTTGTTTGATCTTGAGCTACACAAGAAAAAATGAAACAAAGTCTTAAGATACAATCTCTTTAGGGGACATATATGTACGTACATATATACATGTTTAACTTGAGTGAAATACTATGTACTTGATTAAATTATCTAACCTTCAGATGGTCCTTCTTCAATATTTATTGCTTCATCTTCAATTTCCTCATGTCCAACATTTTCATCATCTACTAGAGTTGCACGTGCACGATATAAAAAATAAAATCAAGTAAGTTTATAAGGGGAAATATGGCTCACTAAATTTAAAAATTAAAGATATAAAGTTTGATAGAGACCTAGAATTCTAGAGAGATATATATTATATACTTGCAAGAGATGCACATGTACCTGTTTGAACTTGGGATGAACTTTCTCCAATGTCGGTAGGTTGTCTTGGTTGACTACGTCCTAAATAAATTCATTTATTTAAATTTAATCATAATCTAATAAACCTTAATGGACTATAAATTATTAACATAATTGAATAAACAAGGTAATTCCCATGCTAAATAAATTCATAATTTAAATTTATTCATAATGTAATATTTACCCTAAGGACTAATATGGACATAATTGAATAAACCCTAATGGCCTAAATATGAACATAATTTCAAATAAACTCTTAATATTAAGTTAATCTAGTAATGCTAATTTAAGATAAATATCATATTCCTAATTGGATTTAAACCCTAATGCTAACTAAATAAACTAATTAAATACATTGGAAAAATATTGTGCATGTTTACCTGATCTAAGATAGTATTCTGCTAGCATTTTTTGATGATTTTCATCTTCTTGTTCCTTAGTTCTTCTTCGTGCATATTTACTTGCTCTTTTATCTTTATTGCCCATGTCGTAAATTCTTCGTCCAAAAAATTCGAAAATAGGTCAAAGTTTGTCAAATATTTCTTCCTTCCCAATTCAAAAGCCAATAACTTGATTTCATATAAATGAATATTGTAAAAAATGAAATTCATATTTATATACAAATTTTTTTTATAAAAAAAACCTCCTTATTAGCCGACTAGGGAAAAACCCTAAGGAGCCAACTAGAGAAACACCCCCATGGTTGGAGTTGGATGAAGGTTACAATATTTGATCATGAAACATGATCTACCCTATAAAAGGTATGCACTATTAAAAGCTTACACAGATTGTTAGGTCTTACCCTGTTATAGGATTTCAACACCCTACTAGAAGTGTGCCTGATTAAAGAACTTCAACTCACAATTAAGTAAACACTTTGTTAGATGATTTCAATACAACTTTCCAAGAATATTTTGTTAAGAGATTTGACTGATTCACCTGTTAGAATGTCTCAACAATGGTCTTGCAATTAACACTCTATTGCTTGATGTCAGATCACATTTATATTGATGTTTATTTGATCCTTTGTGATTAGATGTCTCTCTATTTTTCACAGTTTCCTTCCTGTATTCTCCTTTAACTAATTCTGCAATCTAATTTAGATCATAATACCTTGGTCACCATGAAAGTTTTATTTGTGCATTCAAACTCTCCTTCTCTTTGCTCCTCTACACATAAAACATTTAGGATTTTTTTATTCTTAAGAAGACCTAGGTGACTTAGGTATAGGTATTAATCAATGACTTTGATTCATCCATATTGCCCCTTAAACCTTCCCTTTATTTGATTGGATGCATGTAATGCATAGCAATTCACATATAAGATTCATCCCTATCAACAAAAGATCATGATTCAATCCTTATGTTAGCCCAAAGATGGTTTACGTAGTAGTTTGTGCCAATACAAACAACTATGTCAAAACTGTGTTACTCGGTATCTAAAGTCTTTGGTGCTCAGCATTAACTGTGACTTCAATATTGTCACTCAGCATCTGAATTACTCAACATGCACTACTTACTCGACACTTGAATCACTCGGCACATACTATCTGCTTAGCACTTGAGTGACTTGGCACTCACTGTTTACTCGGCATGCTCTAACTTATATGTTGTTCTCGACATATGTTAATTGTCCAACATGAACTAAGTAAATAACTAAAGTGTATAGACACTCACTTGTCAAAACCAATCTAAGATTAACAATCTCCCCCTTTGACATGAGTGCCCAAAACACTTGGTCGTACATTAATAATCTTATCCTTACGAGCATAACATAGATATTTATTCAACTTCTATACAAAATTTCAAAATTAACCAAATTTTGCAACACATGACTTATACCTCAAAATTTCATAACTCCCCCTGAGTTGTTTAATCTATTCTATACCATACTCTGTATCAAAATCTTTCTCCTACTGAGTAGATTTGCATCAACTAATACTCTTTCTCTATTCCTATCTGAATTGATTTTTTGCATCTTTATGTTCTCTTACTCCTTTGTTTCTTACTCCCCCTTGGGTATAGATATCTCTTTGTTCAACTTTCTTGCTCTCCCATTTCTCTTACTCCCCCCTTTTGACACTGATGTCAATGGGTTATACACTGATAGTGTATTTTTCCAAAAATAATTTATGGACCTCAAGTATTATCTTAAGAGAAACATCTCAATTATCATAAGCTACCTCCAAAGAATTAATTTGGATAGCCAACTCGGCAGCAAGATAGACTAAGCCATCTAACGTAGAAAGATTGGGGTCTTTCTTCATAAGTGTTTTTGCATAGACTACCTCCTTGTGTAAAATCTCCATGTGATAAGTCAATGTTGACAAGAGGCTGGTCAGTTTAGCCCTGATATTGGCTTCATCTACTTGTAATGATGCTAACTAAATCTTGGATTGCAAGTGGTTCCTAAAGTCTTTCTCACTTTGAGTTGGAGACTTGGGTTATGTTTCACTACACGACTGCATTTGACTCTCCAGCCTTAGGATGTGATTCCTTACCTCTTGTGTGAAGAGTGTAGGATTACATATTTGGTGTATAGAGAGAAAATGTTCTCTAGTACCTTCTTCACACTCTCTATCTTGGTTTCTAGCTCAACCTATGTCAAAGCAATATCAGTGGATATCTTCTCATTTACCTTTTTTTGAAAATTCTTTTCAGACCCTTCTAATAGTTTGACATTAGTATCCAGGTCTGTATCACTAACTCTTTCCACTATATTGGTCAATTGTTCAATGATAGACTCTGTTACATCTGGAGTAGGTAGATTGAATGCATGTAAGAAAATCTCTTTTATGTTAATCAAAGCTTGCTTTTACCTAGGCTCCCTTCTAAGTAGTTCTTGATTTTTCTTCTTTGTTAGGGCCTTTTGTAGTATGCCCATCTGGTTAATAGGGATTGTTGCCAAATCAAATTTTGGCAATACAGTCTCTTTATCTAGGCTAATATCTCCATAGGTAATTACCTCTTCTACCTTAGATGAGCTAGGACTCGACATTGAAAATTGTAATGGATTGCCTCTGTGCTTGACCTCTAAAGAGCTTGACTAGGAGTACCAAATTTTCGTAATGTCACCAATGCTTGGATTGCTAGTAGCTCCTTCAGCTTGGGTGTAAAACTTGTCTCTTCAGACTTGTCCTTTTCTGCCTCTGTGATTTTAGTTGCACCTTGACGTTATGTTGGAGATGCACGTGTATCTACCTGACCTGTTTGGCTTTGAGTTTTATGATTTTTTGGTGTTCTCATCTTGTCTTCTCCAACTATCTCAAACTTATCTGTTTAAGTTTCTTGTTCATTTCCTAAGATTGGAGTGTCTTGCATGAGTGTACTGACAGTGAAACCTATTGTCACTTTCCTTTGATATACAACTATGGGTTGTGAAATTTTTTAACTTGTGACTTGAGAAGTGATGATAGGCATTTCTTGGGTTTTCACTTCTTTCCCTGTAGTTATAGTCTCTGTCTTTTGAATATGATCCACACATACTAGTACAGGGTTGTCACATAATTTGGTTTGGAAAGTGGACTGAATAAGTATCCTTTTCAAATCTTCCTCTATAAGGAGGTTGATGTTATGAGTAGTAGTATTAGAAACATCCTTTACTTTGACTTCTTTAGTGTTTACACTTGTTACCTATGGAGGGTTGACACTCAATAGATGTGTATCTTGTACACTATGTTCTATTTGCTACTCTTCCTCAATTGGTGTCTAGTTATCAATATTCATATCAGTGCCTCCCTATACTATGCCTTGATCAATATCATCTTCTTCATCCTCTCCTAGCTCAATAGGTTTTTGGTCATCTTCTTTTGATGTTGACAGTCTATATGTTATCTTCCACATTTGTTTGGACTTCTATACAACATTCTCTATATTGTTTCAACAATATGCTAAATGCCCTATACTTTGGTACAAATATTATATCATATTTCTTAATGGATTTAGAAATTTTAGCTAGACTAAGTTCTAACATAACTTGAGAGAGGGTTGTCTCTAATTTGTCTCTCAGTGTATAAATAATAATGCCATTTCCACTCAACTCTAAGATATAAACTTTTAGGTATGGTGTTGGCAAGTTTTAGAAGAGTATTTTTAAATACAGCCATCATGGCATATACTACCTCTTCTACTTGGTTTTTCTCAATCTTTCCAAGATTATCAAACTCAATGTGAGAGAAACTTGATAAATCAACATTGTTTCTAACATTCTCACATAAATTGTCTAGATCTGAGGAGGAAAGGTGACTCACCACTTGGAATTGGTTATTGTCATCTGATTCAATCATCTCCTCATCAAATTCAACTTGGGCAACATACTTCCTCCTTGGTCTCTTCTATGCTCCATCTTCCTTCTTTTTAGGCTTAGCTGCTTCTTTAGCCTTCAATGCAGTAACTCTTGTACTAGCCCTTGTGGTAGGTTTTGTAGGCTTGGGATGATTAGGTTTTTCAATCTTCTTTGGTTTTCTAATTTCTTGAGTCTTTTCTTTTCTTTTCTTCTTATTAGTAGTTATAGATCATTCACTGACTTCTTCTTCCTTAGCACCTTTTGTAGTTTCCACTTCCTCCTCTTGTTGATCTTCTCCCTAACCTTGTGTTAGTGCCAATTGTGCTTGATCTTTTGCATCCTCTTTCTTCTTCATCATCTTTCTCTTCTTCTTCCTCGGCTCCTTCACCAAATTTTTCTTTCAATTTCTTTACCAATTTATTCTTCTTTTTTACCACAAAAGTAGTCTTCAATTCCATAGTGATCTTCGATTTGGCCAAGTCATAATTACCAAATGTTTTGGCTTCCTTATGCACTTCTTTTGCAAGTAATGTTTTGAATTTTTCATAGGCCTCATCAACATTGATTTCATAACCTAATGGCCTTAGCCATCTCACCCTGGGATTCACTGCTTGTACATAAGTGAAATCAATATAAACCAAGATGCAAACATCATCAAAATGTTGCTCCACTAGTGAGACTGGTATCCTTAATGTCTTCTTCATTGATTGCTTAAAATCTTGAAAATAACTAGTCATCTTTGACTCAAAGTTATCACCTAATTGCTCAATAAATTCTCTTATTTGAACTGCAATTGATCTATTCACCTTCCATGTAACCTTACCAAATATAGGAAATGTATCATGCACATAAAAGAAAACACATACCAAAATAGATCCAAATTTACACTATAAACTCTTGGTTTTCTTTATGGCACCCAAATTCTCAATCAATTGTTGCAACTGCATCTCAGCAAGATCATAAGTATTATCCTTCTATACAATTTTTTAGCCCATATCCACTACAATGCAAGGAACAAAACTTAATAAAAAACCAGAGTAATTACTACAAATGCTAGAGTCTAACTTATCAACTGAAACCTTACTGATAATCACAATAAAAAACATAGTCGTAGAGTACTGAGTATAAATGTAAACCATTTTAAACATAATAGTATTAAAACTTTATCCCCAAATTACAAGCAGGAGCACATAAACTAACACAAGAGCAAAAGAAAACCAAGTATAACCTTATATAATCTTTTTCAAAACTTGAAAGATGTGTCACATCTTATGCATTTTCTACTATAAGGATAATTTAAAAAATGATGATTTTATACAGTTTTGAATGAGTTAGGGTGGTCAGACATGAGAATATTTTTTATTCCAAAAAATGCTATGTTAGGAAATTCAAAATTAATTATTTACTTGGAATAAAATTACAAAAAAATAGGCATCACATCCAAGTATGACTCTACTTCTTATATCTAGATCTGGAAAAAAAAAATTATCATTTGATTATGATTAAGGTGGTCAGACAGACACCTACTTCTTCTTTTTTTTCCTAAAACTTTTGTACTTTTGCATTCAAATTTTAAATTTTGAGAAAATAAATTATTATTTTTTATCAGAAAAGAGTTATGATTTTAGAAACTATGTTCAATTTACAACATATTCTATTTTTACAATTTTCTTATATAAGGTTAATAACTATTGGAATTACAATAGGAAAGGTAAACTCTAAGATGGTGGGTAGGGGTGGGTGATTAATGCTTTAAACTTTAACCCATAAAAATATTCATAATACATCCATCTCACAATTCAATAAGTAAATTGAAATACCATGTAAAGTATGTATATCTTAAGTATGTAAACAAGTAAGCATTCACACATATGACACAAGAAATGATTACCCAGAAACCCTCCAATGAGAAGGTAAAACTGGGGTGGGGATGAGACCCACAAACCTTCATTAGTGCAGTAATAAAGTGTATCCAATAAAAATTACAATATTTGATCATGAAACATGATCTACCCTATAAAAGGTATGCCCTATTAAAAGCTTACAAAGACTATTAGGTCTTACCTTGTTACAGGATTTCAACACCCTATTAGAAGTGTGCCTAATTAAAGAACTTCAACTCAGAATTAAGTAAACACCTTATTAAATTATTTCAATATAGCTTTCCAGGACTACTCTATTAAGAGATTTGACTTATTCACCTGTTAGAATATCTTAGCAATGGTCTTGCGATTAGCACTCTATTGCTTGATGTCAGATCACATCTATAGTAATGTTTATTTGATCCTTCTTGATCAAATGTCTCTCTGTTGTTCACAGTTTCCTTCCTCTATTATCCTTTAACTAATTCTGTAATATAATTTAGATCATAATACCTTTGTCACCATGAATGTCTTGTTTGTGCATGCAAACTCCCCTTCTCTTTGCTCCTCTACACATAAAACATTTAGGATTTTGTCATTCTTAAGAAGACCTAGGTGACTTAGGTATAGGTATGAATCAATGGCTTTGATTCATCCATATTGCCACATAAACCTTCCCTTTACTTGATTGGATTCATTTAATACATAGTGATTCACATATAAGATTCATCCCTATCAACATAAGATCATGATTCAATCCTTATGTCAACCCAAAAATGGTTTATGTAGTAGTTTGTGCCAATACAAACAACTATGTCAAAACTATGTTACTCGATATCTGAAGTCTCTAGTGTTCGGCATTAACTATGACTTTAATATTGTCACTCAGCATCTAAATTACTCGACATGTACTACTTACTCGGGCCTTGAATCATTTGGCACATACTATCTGCTTAGCACTTGAGTGACTTGGCACTCACTGTTTACTTGGCATGCTCTAACTTATATGTTGTTCTCGACATATGTTACTTCTCCAATGTGAACTAAGTAAATAACTAAAGTGTATAGACACTCACTTGTCAAAACCAATCTAAGATTAACAATCTCCCCTTTTGACATGAGTGTCAAAAACACTTGGTCATACATTAATAATCTTATCCTTATGAGCATAACATAGATATTTACTCAACTTCTATACAAATTTTCAAAAATATCAAAATTTTGCAACACATGACTTATACCTCAAAATTTCATAACCCCCCCCGAGTTGTTTAATCTTTTCTGTACCATACTTTATATCAAAATCTTTCTCCTGCTGAGTAGATTTGCATCAACTAATGTTCTTTCTCTATTCCTATCTGAACTAATTTTTTGCATCTTTATGTTCTCTTACTCCTCCTTTTTTTCTTACTCCCCCTTGGGTATAGACGTCTCTTTGTTCAGCTTTCTTGCTCCCCCATTTCTCTTGCTCCCCCTTTTTCCTTACTCCCCCCTTTTGACACTGATGTCAATGGGTTATACACTAATAGTGTATTTGTCCAAAAATAATATATGGACCTCAAGTATTAGCTTAAGAGAAATTTCTCAATTATCACAAGCTACCTCCAAAGAATTAATTTGGATGACCAACTTGGCAGCAAGGTGGACTAAGCCATCTAATGTAGAAAGATTGGGGTCTTTCTTCATAAGTGTTTCTACATAGACTACCTCCTTGTGTAAAATGTCCATGTGATGAGTCAATGTCAACTGGATGTTGATCAGTTTAACCCTGATATTGGCTTCATCTACTTGTAATGATGCTAACTAAATTTGGCATGGCAAGAGGTTCCTAAAGTGTTTCTCAATTTGAGTTGGAGACTTGGGTAATGTTTCACTAGATGAATGCATCTGGCTCTCCAAAGTCAGGATGTGATTCCTTACCTCTTGTGTGAAGAGTGTAGGATTACATATTTGGTGTATAGAGAGAGAATGTTCTCTAGTACCTTCTTCACACTCTCTATCTTGGTTTCTAGCTCAACCTATGTTAGAGCAATACCACTAGATATCTTCTCATTTACCTTGTTTTGAAAATTCTTTTCAGACCATTCTAATAGTTTGACACTAGTATCTAGGTCTGTATCACTAACTCTTTTCATAATATTGATTAATTGTTCAATGATAGACTTTGTTTCATCTGGAGTAGGTAGATTGAATGCATGTAATAAAATCTCTTTGATATAAATCAAAGCTTTCTTTTGCCTATGCTCACTTCTAAGTAGTTCTTGATTTTTCTTCTTTGTTAGGGTCTTTTGTAGTATGCCCATCTAGTTAATAGTGATTTTTGTCAAATCAAATTTAGGCAATACAATCTCTTCATTTAGGCTAATATCTCCATAAGTAATTACCTCTTCTACCTTAGATGAGCTAGGACTTGATATTGAAAATTGTAATGGATTGCCTCTGTGCTTGACCTCTAAAGAGCTTGACTAGGAGTACCAAATTTTTGTAATGTCACCAATGCTTGGATTGCTAGTAGCTCCTTCGGCTTGGGTGTACAACTTGTCTCTTTAGACCTATCCTTTTCTACCTCTATGGTTTTAGTTGCACCTTGAACTTATGTTGGAGGTGGAGGTGTATCTATCTAACCTATTTGGCTTTGAGTCCTATCATTTTTTGGTGTTCCCATCTTGTCTTCTCTGACTATCTCAAACTTATCTTTTAAAGTTTCTTGTTCATTTCCTGAGATTGGAGTGTCTTGCATGAGTGTACTGATAGTGAAAACTATTGTCACTTTCCTTTGATATACAACTATCGGTTGTGCAAGTTGTAAACTTGTGACTTGAGAAGTGATTATAAGTGTTTCTTGTGTTTTCACTTCTTTCCCTATAGTTATAGTCTCTGTCTTTTGAATCTGATCTACACGTACTAGTGCAGGGTTGTCACATAATTTGGCTTGGAAAGTGGACTAGATAAGTATCCTTTTCAAATCTTCCTCTGTAAGGGGGGTGATGTTATGAGTAGTAGTATTAGAAACATCCTTTACTTTTACTTGTTCAATTTTTACACTTGTCACCTGTGGAGGGTTGACACTCAATATTTGTGTATCTTATACACTATGTTCTATTTGTTGCTCTTCCTCAGTTGGTGTCTAGTTATCAATATTCATATCAGTGCCTCCCTTAACTATGTCTTGAGAGTTATCATCTTCTTCATCCTCTCATAGCTCAATAGGTGTCAGGTCATCTTCTTTTGTTTTTGACAATCTATATGTTATCTTCCACATTTGTTTGGAATTTTGTACAACATTCTCTATATTGTTTCAACAATATGCTAAATGCCCTATACTTTGGTACAAATCTTATATCATATTTCTTAATGGATTTAAACATTTTAGCCAGACTAAGTTCTAACATAATTTGAGCGAGGGTTGTCTCTCTAATTTGTCTCTCAGTGTCTAAATAATAATACCATTTCCACTCAAACTCTAACATATAAACTTTTAGGTATGGTGTTGGCAAGTTCTAGTAGAGTCTTTTTAAATATAGCCATCATGGCATATACTACATCTTCTACTTGGTTCTTCTCAATCTTTCCAAGATTATCAAACTCAATGTGAGAGAAACCTAATAAATCAACATTGTTTCTAACATTCTCACATAAATTGTCTAGATCTAAGGAGGGAAGGTGACTCACCACTTAGAATTGGTTTTTTTCATCTAATTCAATCATCTCCTCATCAAATTCAACTTGGGCAACATACTTCCTCCTTGGTCTCTTCTATGCTCCAGCTTCCTTCTCTTTAGGCTTGGCTACTTCTTTAGCCTTCTATATAGTAACTCTTGTACTAGCCCTTCTGGTAGGTGTTGTAGGCTTGGGATTATTATATTTTGCAACCTTCTTTGGTTTTCTAATTTCTTGAGTCTTTTCTTTTCTTTTCTTCTTATTAGTAGTTATAGGTGATTCACCGACTTCTTCTTCCTCAGCACCTTCTATTGTTTCCACTTCATCCTCTTGTTGATCTTCTCCCTAACCTTGTCTTAGTGCCAATTGTGCTTGATCTTGTACATCCTCTTTCTTCTTCATCATCTTCCTCTTCTTCTTCCTCAGCTGTTTCACCAAATTTTTCTTTCAATTTCTTTACCAATTTATTCTTCTTTCTGACCACAAAAGTAGTCTTCAATTCCATAGTGATCTTTGATTTGGCCAAGTCATAATTACCAAATATTTTGGCTTCATTATCCACTTCTTTTACAAGTAATGTTGTGAATGTTACAAAGGCTTCATCAACATTGATTTCATAACCTAATGGCCTTAGCCATCTCACCCTAGGATTCACTGCTTGTACATAAGTGAAATCAATATCAACTAGGAAGCAAAAATCATCAAAATGTTGCTCCACTAGTGAGATTGGTATCCTTAATGTCTTCTTCATTGATGCTTAAAATGTTCAAAATAACTAGTCATCACAGACTCAAATTTATCACCTAATTGGTCAATAAATTCTCTTATTTGAACTACAATTGATCTATTCACCTTCCATGTAACCTTACCAAATATAGGTAATGTATCATGCACATAAAAGAATATACATACCAAAATAGATCCAAATTTACACTATACACTCTTGGTTTTCCTTATGGCACCCAAATTCTCAATCAACTATTGCAACTGCAACTCAGCAAGATCATAAGTATGATCCTTCTATACAATTTTTTAGCCCATATCCACTGCAATGCAAGGCACACTATTTAATCTCCTAGACTGATAAAACTTGTGTGCTATTACCCTCACTATAAAAGCTATCAAGGGATCTATTATAGTATCAATGGTCATTCCCCTTTTATTCCATATAGGCCCTGTGTTCTTTTCAATAATTTCCATTGATTCACTTCTTATGGTCTTTAGCTAATCTAGGGTTGGATAACCTATTACTCTATGAAAAATCTTCTTTGTGATTATTACTAGCCCATTTTCTAACCATATAGAGCTATCATAAATCCTACTTAAAACAATATTAATCCACTCTTTTTTGAAGATGTTGGAGAAAATCTAGGGCATGAGTTAACCCTTTCTTCTCGATAATCTTGAATTCTTCCTTCAATGCTCTATTTTCGCATAGTTTCCCATATACTTCTCTAATTTTCATGTCTCCTATTCTTCAAATCTTGCATGTGTAACAATTCCTAACATCTTGAATCATCAAGACTTGTGGTGGTATCAAGACAATGCATTGGAGGGATCCTTCTTATAAGGTATATCTAGAATAGCCTTGAAAGTAGGTTGTTTGATTTCATTGCTAATCAATTGAACATTTAAAACCTCTTTTCCCTCTACACCTTTAATGCCTCGCTAGGTGACCCAAAAGGAATTAACCTAAAGTTTCACTAAGTTTGCCAAACATTTTTATTCTCAGATAATAACTTAACAAAAATAGATATAAAATAGTAAAAGCATTAATTACATTCATATAAACACATACCATAAAATAGATTACAATTCTTTAGGGTCCCATGAAATTGAATCACATTTAACACATTTAATTTACTTAATACTAAAACTAATATATAATAAATTCACATGAAATAATAATATACAAGTATGAATCCATTTAAATAATATATAGTTACAAGATGTCACTTGGCAATAAATAGAACACATAATCATCCACTATACACATCACAAGGTATGAAAGGCTAAAATATCATACCTCATGAAATAGATTGCATCATCTTGTAAGACCTATGAAATCAAATGCAATACAATAGGTATAACGATCCATCATGGAAATATAGGAATAGATAGAAAGGAACATCTACACAAAAACATTCAACACCAACACCCAATGGTTGGATCTCAATAATATAAGAAAATGCACTACCACTCAACCTTGTGAAACCCAAAAAGGTCCACTCTCACCATGCTGAGGAGATAAATTGAAGTCCCAAATAGATAACAAACTCAAAAGTCAAAACAACCATCTAGGTTCAAGGAAACACCTTTAAGAAAACTATCTCAAAGGGTACCAAGACACATGTATCAACTAAACCCTGAGGCAACAAAAACACATAGGAAATATACTATGCAAGTGGGCAAGTATCATCGCATGAGCTAACTTCTAAGGTTAGCCTAGCAACCTCGTTGGACTCTAGACCCCTAGTGTCTCTATGCAACATCAGAATAATTTCATACAAAGAAGGCATACTAACAAATCAACTCTAAGGTTACCTAGCTAGTCTTTTAATCCTTCAGCCCCCTAGTAACTTTCTATGGTACCAATATCTTATTAATTCATTTTAAACCCATTTAATGAAATTTTATTACTTATTAAAACAACCTACAATGGTTACCTAGGCAACCTCTCTAGGGCTCTGACCTCCATTGCAAGCCACTTCCCAACATGACATACATATAACCTACCTAAGCTCAATAAAATCAAAAGATCACAAAAGACCACATACCATACATCAGTTCCTAAAAAAGCAACTAATAAGAACAATAAATATGCAAACAAGGGTTTCAACCTAGAAGAATTCTAAAAATAGAAACACAATAGACACAGAGAAGATATGAATTCGAAGGGTGGAAAACAACTATACAACTAAACCATGAGATAATATTTGGATCTGATGCTAAAACAACAATCACATGAAGCATGCAAAATAATCCCCTTTCTCTGAAAACTTCCTTCTTCAAATTGCGCCTCCAAAACTTGTGTAATTACAAAATAAGGTCTAGATCTCTGATAAAAAGTTATCCCCTACATTTGGGGCTCTAATTATGCAATCACATGAGGGAACTCACTGATCAATATTCTCTTAATATTTAATTATCTTTTATATTTTCATGCAAGATTTTTGCAATTTAAAATATCTTTATTAAATATATTTTCTTTCTCTCTTTAATTAATCAATTATATTATAATTTCATCCATAAGCTTTATGCAATTTAATTAAAATAGCCTTTAATAAATAATTGGTTACTCTCTCTTATTAATCACGAGACACTTTAATAATATATTTATTAATTCAACTAATAATATTATTTAGAGTTTATTATTAGAATAAAACTCCTAAATAATAGTTATTAAATAAGTAAATATAAATATGCCAAAAATAGAACTTTAATAAAATCTATAAATTTAATTCTTTTATTTAATTAATTTTTCTATTGATTAAATATAATTAAATATTGAAATGATCTTAATAATTTTTCATTAAATTAAATCATTAAATATTCTTTTAATTTGATTTAATTAATAGATAAATCGTCATAGACCCACAAGATGAACTATGAACACCCATCATAAAATACAACATACAAGATTAAACTCAAGGGTTATAATCACGAATTTATGTCATGATGAATTTGGAAGGGTAAACATCTCAGATACTTGCCCTACATTTTAGGACAAATGGTTTAAAGATAGGATTTGGACTCGGGCATTATCTCCCCACTCATACCATTGAAATACTATGATAGGGTACACTCATCCTAGCAATTTAGGGAAGTCAATACCTGATACCTGCAATCTGCATAAAATTCATGCATGTACAAACACATATATTCTAATCTAAACAAGAAATGGTGGGGAGTGGTGCATCATGTAGATCCCAACTAGAAGGTGATTATGACTCCCTTCCTCAACCACATTAGAAACGTCACACATAAAGAAAATATACACACACACATGCAATTATGGGGTAAGTATCCATAGAAACTGCATAAAAATCATTCATCTAACATCATTAAATAACTAAAATCACTAAATGAACATACATCTATCATCATCAAAACAATCATGAAATAATTGAAATAACTAACTATACATACATATATCAACTATATATGAAATTCATTTAATCTAATCTGGTAACCAAGTACCAATAATCATAAAACACAATTAGAAAACTAACCTAAATGAATTTGACACTACAATAGAAAAGTCAATTAGGGGTAGGCATTACAAAACCTTTTTCTTGAGAAGAACTAGATGCCATTTCATGCATCTAGGATCTATGAAATTTGAAATTGCATAGCTCAGTACATGGTAAATACCTTATAAATCCTACTAAAATGGTGTCAAATAGCCATTTAAATCTCTTACAAATGCTCAAATCAAATTCTCTAGTTTGTCTTTAGCTCTTTGCATTCTTCTTCAAATTTGAATGATTTCAAATGAAGAAAAAATCAATCAAATAGCCCTTAAAACACTATATTTAATGCTAAGTTCTTACACAACTATAAGCTTGGCATCAATTGATTTTTTGGCTCACTCGACATCCATGTGTCTTTCCATATGCTTGGAAACCACTATGAGCTCGATATTAACTAACAAATTTTCTAACTTGGCATCTACTAACATTTTACTCAACAACCATATGAAACTTTTTCATGCTCGACAGTAATGTGAAAAAATAACAAAACTTAAAGATTTATCCTTGATTTCTAACAACACTCTACATCGTTATTCATGCATATGTAACCTTTTCAAAACTAAATCTTTAGAATTGATGTATGGTATATCTTTTAAATATCAGTCCCACATACCTCTTGATTGCTTAATTTGATGAGGTGTGATCACCTAACCCATTGGGTGATCTCATTTACACTTGATGTGCTGCAATATTCCATTCTCTTCCATGTCTTGTTCATCTCATCTCTAAAATTTTCAATATATGCCTTGCCTTTGTCTTTTTTGAACTCACAACTTGGTACCTTTGACCTTTTTGGACAATATCTATTGATGTGACTAGTATTCAAATAGCTAAAACATGTGTGTAATGCTACACTAAACAAAGACAAAAACTAGGAAACCAAAAACAAGCATAAAGAACCATAGATTTTTTTTTTTATAACCAACTAATACAAGAACAAGAACAATGATTGAGTCACTCTCAATTTGTAGACCTCAAAATATAAGAAGATATCATCCAAATAAATTTCCATAATGATGTTTATACATAAAGAGTTCAGTACAATAATGAAGAACAATATCATTCTTAGATGCCTATGTCCAACATATGGACTCTACAAGTATCAAATTTAGTTTCAAGAAGTAACTTCAACAGTCTTCCTTACCACTAGTTATTCAACTTGAACACCTGAAACATACACAAAAATGCAACACAACACAAAGAGGGCTTAGTACACACTGAGTTGAAAAGCATAGTCCACCTGCATACATGTTAGAATAAACATATATAAAACCATAATGCAGATATCTGAACCAAATAACATAGTGCAATTTTAAAATTAATATGCAAGAAGTAACCATCTTCTTAACAAAAAAAAATTAAACTCGCACTAAGAATAGCTAATAAATGAATCATATATATATTGAGGTGTCATCACTATGGTGCTAAGATAGTGCATCCGTATATGGTAAGCTCATAGACAACACATAGTGGAATTCTCTATGGTACTCATGAAATGATGTAATAGAGACTTGCCTTGTTCTCCGTACTTAACCTTACTAGTTTAAGTCATAGGTAAGGCCAATTATCTTTAATATGTAATTAACCCACCCAATTCATCTTAAAATTATCGTTGAATTAATTAACTGAATAGAATAATTCAATATTCAGCCACCTCGATATACGTTCATTATAGCTATCCTTAAAATACACATCAAACAGATATTCTAAGAATGCACATGCAACGAATAACAGTCAGATTTCACATGATATTACATTCTTCATCTTTTAAAATCTCATCTTCTACTACCAATCTTGAAAGTAAACTTAGGTTATTTTAACAACAGAAATAAATACTATAATACTACGATCTCATAAATATAACTAAACTGTTACATCAGTTTAATGATATTTACTAGTTGTAATACTATACTACTTATTTCGACTATTATAACAAACTAAACTTATCCTTCGAATTGGCCAAGATAATAATACAATGCACATATGATATTCTCGCTTTGAATAACATATCATCAAACACATATATCATAATCTATCTTTTCCATTGAAAACACTCTTCAATTCAATATTGGACATAAAACATCATTAAAATAATAGAATTCCAATTCGCACACATATAATTTTCATCATAATATAAATAATATTGGCATATCTAAAATGCTTCAAAAAAAATCAAATAAAATCATGTCTAACAATTCCCAACAACGTATAGTTAACTATATTTTCCAAGCTCTATTGTTGTTTTAAAACAAAAAGAACATAATTGATGATACTGAGTGTTCATACAAACTCATTTCCATTTTGCCAAATTCCAAGTTCTGACCCATTGACAACATATTTACTATTTAGAATCTCCAATATACTAATAGACAAGATGCAACACAACATAACATGTTACCAATTTACACAACCTCAAGTAACTATTATAAAGGAATTCAAACTATACTACAATGTTAATACAGTGTATTGGTTGTTACTCATGGAAATTTTCAAACGTTTCAATAACCATAAAAGATGTTACACTAATAACATATAAATTCAACATTATTATGGTTTCACACTAACTATTTGTCAAAATGCCTCTGCCCTCGACTACTATCATGAGCCCGTAATTTAATGCAAACTCATGACTAAGGCCGAACCTCTCACCTATTTGCTGCAAATAAACAAGTAAGCTTTGAAATATGGGTTCTCACAGAGCTCGGCCTTGTCAAAGCCGAATACCCACATATAACACAATCACATACTAATTAACTGTCGCAAGCATGAGGCTCCAACCGAGTTTAACTCGGTGAACAAAATATATATTTAGGGAAAAACCCAAATGTATACATATGACTGCACCCAATATGATATCTTCATACTCCACATTCAAAGGTGGATATATATAGAGCTAAGCATCGCACACAGTGCCATGCTCTGCATATACCCATCCTTGAATGTAAATTCACAATATGTAAAACTGATAACCATTTACATCATGCTAATTTAAAATAACATTGCAATTGCAAATAGAGAGAGAGAGTAGGGTAAGAAATTACCCCTATGTGAAAATTGAAGATGTAAAATGCTCTGCAATTTAACTCGATGCCAAAGCCCAAAAAGCTGAGACCAAACTGGTAACAATCTCCACATAGCTTACACATATAACTTGTAAATGACTTCACAATGGAGTGAAGTACAAGAATCCAATAACAACAACAGACAACTCCTAATGAGTAACTCCATTAAGCTTAACCAAATATGCAAGTTTCCCTTCCAACCAACACCTTTCATTATAATGATACCTCAGCAACAAGATCATAGATGTGAATCCAAACAGAGCAATGCAGCCAAGTTTATAGCCCAAATTCTGCAAAAAACCCAACTCGCAAGAAGAAATGACCAACTAAACCTTAGTGCCATAATTCCTCATAATCATGTATTCAATACCCATCAAGAATCACAGAGCTGTGTATTCAGCAGTGTCAAAACCACCGCCATGAATTTGGCTTTCAACACAATGAATATGTTTCCTCTTTCATGGCATTCGATACTCATTTAGGGTTGTATGCCATTTAAGAAATTTAAACCCCTTTTAAAAATAGTAAATGTTTATGCCAACCTCAACTTAGGGTATTTAGCCCCTTTAAACAAGTATATATATATATATGCGATGCAAATTGTGGTTTATTAAACCCTTTAAAAAAAAATGAATATAAGTTATATAATTAAAACCATCTCAAGGGTATATGCATTATAAAGTATTTAATCCCTTTATAGCATATGCCTATATGCTATACAGAAAAACAAATCTAATGCAATAATTCCATCCCTTCTCAATCACGTATATGAAAGTACAATGACAAGTTCTAAATGCATACAACATATTATCATACAAATGTATTTGCAATGTCAAGTTAACACACAATATATTTACTTTCTTTCCGAAATATACAAACACATAATGCAGTTTACAATGAGTTAAATCATAATAAACATAATCGTTACCCAATCAACATGAAATTATTTATATACTAGTTTCGAATCTTAAAATCCTAAATCACCATCACTACTAACAACATAGTTCAAAACAGAAAATACGTTCAGCATAAGTCTCGTGTTTTAAAGGAAAGTAAAATAACCAAGTTCTTACAGAAAAAAAAATATAACAACAGCAAGGGACTTAAAACAACAAGGTCCTAGTAAGCAGAAAAACCCGAAGTAGTGGTCAGGCATGACAGTTTGACTCAACCACCTTTTGTAGTCACTTTTGGAATGTGTTCTAATACAATTCTCAAGAATATGTGTGTACTCTTAATAGTAGTGACAACTATACCTTGTATTATAATCCCAATTATAAGAGTTGACATTGTTTTTTACCTTTTTCTACTTGTTTGATGACCAGTTGGGTTTGGATATGCACTCAAAGGCTCTATGTCCATGCTTTTGATAGTTATAATATTATCCTTCAAATCTTTGAGTGTACATGGTCTTGGTTCTACATTCATGTACCTGATGACCTTATTTGTTGCACTTGTGGTAGTGACCCATGTTTTTTTACTTAACATTATAACTTGGAGTCTTGCTCCTACAAACATTAGCAATATGTCCTATCTTTCCACAATTATGACAAGTAGGTTTGGAGTTCTTACCTTTGTTACTTCTTTCTTCAACACTTCCGGATGTTTCTCTTTCTTTAGTACTAGTGTATCCTAGTATAGATGTATCGTTGTTAGATCTAGGAGATCTCATCAATTTTTCAAAGTACTCAATTGCTTCATTGGGTTTGTTGAAGCTTTCAAAAAACTCTTTTTCCTTTTTTAGATCATTGTTCCACTATTCATTCTACAACTTCAATGTTGTGATCTCAATATCCTTAGCATTTAGTTCATGATTTGCAATCATCATTTGACCCAAAGTTTCTAATTACATGTTAGTAATCTTAGTTACCTCTGATAATCTCTCTTCTAGTCTATTGATCAAAACTATTTTTTCATCTTCAATCATGACTTTATCTTCCATAGCTTTCTTTTTCTGTTTGGTCACCTCACATAGTAATATGGCTTGTGATTCGTTCTTTATCTTAAGATTTTTGATCTCTTCAGCTAGGGTTTAGTTCATTTTCATTAGATATGCAACTGTTGCATCAAATTCATTGGAGTCTCCATTTGCAAAGAGCTTAGTAGTGTCCATCTCTTGGTATTATGTGTCATTCTCAACAAAAATTTCCTTCCTTCATCTCAATGATTTCTTTAGATCTTGTCTTGCTTCGTTCAACTAATGTAGAATGAGTTGTATTTTAATCTTTGGTCCTCAATAGCTTTGCCTAACTTGTAGACTTCCATTTTTGAGATCTTTTTTTAAAGCTCCAAAGCTTTACTTTTAGAGAACTTAGCTCTAATACCAATTGTTGGAATTGCAATAGGAAAGGTAAACTCTAAGAGGTGGATGAATCAGTGCTTTAAATTTTAACCTATAAAAACATTCACCATACATCCATCTCACAATTCAATAAGTAAACTAAAATACAATGTAAAGCATATACATCTATAGTATGTAAACAAGTAAGCATTAACACATATATGACACAAGATATGATTACCCAGAAACCCTCTAATGAGAAGGTAAAACTAGGGTGTGGATGACATGCAAAAATCTTCACTACTACCATAATAAAGTGTATCCAATGAAGGTTACAATGTTTGATCATCAAATATGATCTACCCTATGAAAGGTTTTCCCTATTAAAAGCTTACAAAGACTATTAGGTCTTACCCTATTAAAGGATTTCAAAACCTTGTTAGAAGTGTTTCTAATTAAAGGACTTCAACTCACAATTAAGTAAGCACCTCATTAAATGATTTCAATATAGCCTATTAGGACTACTGTATTAAGAGATTTAACTTATTCACTTGCTAGAATGTCTCAGCAATGGTCATGCAATTAGAACTTTATTTCTTGATGTCAAATCATCAAGATATACCAATGTGTACTTGATCTTTCTTGACCAGATGTCTCTTTTTTGTTCATAATTTCCTTCCTCTTTTCTCCTTTAAATAATTTTGTAATGTAATTCAAACCATAATACCTTGGTCACCATAAATGTCCTATTTGTGATTGCAAACTCTCCTTCTCTTTCCTTCTCTACACATAAAACATTTAGGTTTTTGTCCTCCTTAAGAAGACCTAAGTGACTTAGGATTAGCTATGAATCAATGGCTATGATTCATCTATATTGTTGCTTAAACCTTCCCTTTATCTAATTGGATGCATGCCATACATAGGGATTCACATATAATATTAATCTTTATCAACAAAAGATTGTGATTCAATCCTTAAGTCAGCCCAAAAATGATTTATATAGTAGTTTGTGCCAATACAAAAAACTATGTCAAAATTGTGTTACTCAGCATCTAAAGTACCTAGTGGTCGGTACTAACTGTGACTTCAATACTATCACTCGACATCTAAATGAATTGCAATGCACTACTTACTTAACACTTGAATCACTTGGCACATACTATCTGCTTGGCACTTGAGTGACTTGGCATATGAGTGACTCGACACTTATTTCTTACTCGGCATGTTCTAACTTATATGTTGTGCTCAACATATGTTACTTGTTCGACATGAACTAAGTGAATGAATTAAGTGTATAGAAACTCACTTGTCAAAACCAATCTGAGATTAACAATAACTATTTCCAAATTTCACATCAAGATGACTAACATTTATATCTTGATTTTTCATTGTCACTTAAGGTTATAGCTTGGCTTACCATGATCCTACACATACCCTTGAATATATGTGTATCAATATTGGCTCAAATAAATTTTCCTATATATAATCACTTTGATATATGTATATAGGATTGCTACTAGTTTATAATAATACCCAATGTTATCACTTATGGATGTCACTACTCATAATACAATATAACATCCAAACTATTGTATCTAACAGAAGATTGTGTTTTTTTTTTTTTTTTATACCTTTGTATTTATCATCTTAAATATCATTCAAATAAGGGGACGTGACCCCACGTAAATCCCTTCCTCAAAAGACATGTTGATCAATGAATCACTGGTCAAAGGTTAAGTACACTAGAAAACTAAGTTGATATGAAATGGGCATCACTAATATGATAAACACAATGCCCATGACTTAGGAATATGTAATATGCTTGATGGAGATAATAAACTTCATGACTTAATGCCCCTATCACCTCTACATATGTGGTAGCCAATCACATGCATCATGCTTGGTCATTAGGAGATTAAATATAAGATCAAATGAAAGTGAGATAAGAAATTTAATTTATGATTATAGAAAAACAATTGTAATGATATTATATTAATATATATTTATAAAAAATTTTAATCAAGGAGATAACTTATATGTTTACTATTGGAAATACAATAGGGAAGGTAAACTCTGAGAGTGAGGGGGTGTGGGAGGGATGGGGGGGGGTGTTTTTTAATTAGTACTCAAAATTTTATCCATTAAAACATTCACCACACATCCATCTCACAATTTGTTTGTAAACTAAAATACCAAACTAAGCATATTCATCCATAGCATAAAAAAAAAAAACATTCAACACATATGACATAAGATATTTGGTTACCTAGAAACCCTACAATGAGAATGTAAAACTAGGGTGGAAATGACACCCACAAATCTTCAATAATGTAGCTATAAAGTGTATCCAATGAAGGTTACAATATTTAATCATAAGCTATGATCTACCCTGTAAAGGTCTTCCCTGTTAAAGGCTTACAAAGATTGTTAGACCTTACCCAATTAAAGGATTTCAACACCATATTAGAAGTATGCCTAGTTAAATGACTTCAACTTATAATGAAGTAAGAACCTTGTTAAAGGATTTACAAAAGCCTACTAGGACTACTTGGTTAAGATATTTTTACTGATTCACCTGTTAGAATGTTTTAGCCTTGATCCTTTGGTTAGCAATTCTCTGCTAGGTATCATATCACCTATTTCCTAATGCATACTTGATCCTATCTAATTAGATGTATCACTTCTATCCTCTTCTTTGGTTTCCTCTATTCTCTCTAACTGATTCTGCAATCCATTGGTCTATCACAACTCCTTAGTCACCATGAATGCTTTGTCTATGCATGAAAACTTCTCTCTTCACTCTTAAAATATTTATGGTTTTTTCTCCTTAAGAAGACCTCGGTGACTTAGGGTTAGGTAGTGTTGGTCTTAAATAGTTTTGACATTTGAGTGTCAACACACTTAATCGCTTTCTATATTGAAGCTGAATACACTATGTATGCAGAGCCACAATGTGTGTAGAGTCAAATTTCTAACAGGTTTTGAGTCATAGTTGATGCCAAGCAAGCCAGAATACTTCATATGCCGAGTGAACTAGAATCATATAGATGCCAAGCAAGCTAGAATACTTCATATGCTGAGTGAACCAAAATAATATAGATGTCAAGCAAGCTAGAATACTTCATATGCTGAGTGAACCAGAATCATATAGGTGTCAAGCAATCCATGATAGTATATGTGCCAAGCACTAGTAGTCCAATATGTGTCGAGTAACATAGAATTAGCATATGAGTTTGTGCCCTCACAAACTCAAATGTAAATCATTTTTGGAGCCGACATAGAGAGATTTCAAAAGAGAAAAAGGATAAGAACAAATATTTTATGTTTCCTATTCAATCAGCATGTAGCCAATCAGAAAAATGGAGAAGGCATGCAACCAATGATAAAAATGCATGGAATGAGTAGGAACTTAAGATTCAATATGGATCGTGGATCCATACCTAACCCTAAGTCTTCACAATCTTTAAAAGGAGTTCAAAAACCCATTACATGTGTGGATAAGAATAGTGTATGGGAAGATTATAGCAAAATTCAGTGAGAAGTGAGTAAGACTTAGAGGAAAAGAATACAAACAAACATCCAATTGACCATAACAACACAAGGGATAAGAATAGAGATTAAATCAAGCAAGGGTCACATTAGAGAGAGTAGATCTAGTACCTAAATCTAGCAATTAAAAATTTCATACTATCAGGTTCATTATTCTAATACTTTCTTACCATTGTATTAGAAGTTGGAAATCCTATATTAATAAGTTAGCTTAACAACTACGTAGGAGAACTTTTGGAGAAGGTGATTGAAAATCCTATGTATTAAGTGAGTTTAATAGGCTATTGTAAATCCTTTAATAGGGTAACACTTCATGTAAAGTGTATGTAAATCCTCTAACGAGGTCACTATTGATATAGTGTAAAGGCTTTAACAGGGCAGGACTTTCACAGGGAAAACCATCAGAAGTGGTTAAATAAGTATTGTTGTAGTAATTTCTATGGGTATCATCCCCACCCTAGTTTTACCTTCTTATTCCTAGAGGGTTTCTAGGTTACCAAATTTGGTGTTGTGTTATTGCATGTGTTTACTTAATGTTTATTTATATGTTTATATACATGCAGTTTACTTTTTAGTCATTTGATTTAAAGGGTTGAAAAAGGTTAAAAGTGTGGTACTTCTGATTCAACCCCCCCCCTCCCCCCCCCCCAACACCCCTCTTAGAAGTACTCTTCCCATTTTGAACATTTTGACAATTGGTATTAGACTAGAGATTCTCATAAGGAGAAGCATAACAACTTAGAGAAAAGATCTGAAGATGGAAGTCTTCAAACTTGGGAAGATCATAGACAATCAAGTGGTTGATTTACACCTAGCTCTACACAAAGTGGAAGAAGCTAGAGAAGAATTGAGAAATTCCTTAAAAAGAAGGAAGGAGATAGCCATAACTGAAAATGACATACATTACTAGGAGATTGATACCACAGAATTCTTTTCCAATGGATATTTTAAGGAATTTGATGTAGCAATAGTAGAACTAATGAAGAAAAATAGAGCACAAGCTGAAAAAATTAGATTACTCAAGCTTAAACAAGAATCACAAGCTATAATGCTTTATGAAGTGACTGGAAAAAATAAAAGAGCCATTGAAAACAAGGTCATGATAGAAGAAGACAAGAGAAATCTTACCAATAGACTAGAAAAGAAGACAATTGAGTTTGAAAGGATCTCAAATATGCAGCTAGACACCTTAAGTCAGAAGATGAATGCTCATCGTGAGCTAAACATGAAGGACATTGAGATCTCCACCTTGAAGATGAAGAATGAGAAACTATAGAATGAATTGAAAAGAGAGAAAGAGATAGCAGAAAGCTACAATAAACCCAATGAAGCTATCAATTATTTTGAGCAACTCCTAAAATCACCAAGGGCTAGTAATGATACTTTAGGACTTGGTTACACTAGCACTAAACAAGGAGAATCATCTAAGACTGTAGAAGAAAGGAGTAACAAAGGTAAGAATACCAAACCTACTTGTCACTTCTATGTTAAAAAGGGACATATCTCTAATGAGTGCAGGAGCAAGAACAACCATCAACATGATAGCCTACAAATGCAAGCTTTTGTCACAAGTGCAAAAAACAAGGACACCAAGCACATGAATGTAGAAAAAAGACCATGAGAACACCAAGATTTGAAGGTCACTACTACAACTATAAAAAATATGGACATAGAGCAATTGAATGTAGATCAAAGCCTATGTGGACACCTAATCAACATGCAAGAGGAAACAACCATGGTCATTACTACAATTGGGATTATAACACCAGGTATAGCTATAACTATTGTCAAGAGTATGGACACATTCTTGAAAATTGCATAAGGACACATTTTAGAGGAAGTTACAACAAATGGCTAAGCCAAACTACATGTTTTAGTTGCTTGAAAACTAGTCATATCAGTAGGAATTGCCCAAAAAAGTCAAAAGCACCCAAGATAGAAGTCAACAAAGGAAAAGAGAAGGTTGATGTTGAACAAGACTTGGAAGAAGAAAGGTGAGTGTAGCACATAAAATGGAGAGATCACTTCACCCAAGAGGTCAAGTGATCACACTTCATCCAACTAAGAAAAAAAATGTGTGGGACTGATATAGAAAGTTATATCATACATTAGTTCCAAGATAGAGAAGTACTGCAAAGAAGAAATCAACATGAGCAAAGATGCCAAGCCAAAACTTTGAAGAAGCTACCAAGTTACCCTTGGATGTTGAGTAAAGCTCCAATAAGTGCTAAGTTTCTAATAGGAATCAAGTTGATGGCTAATGCCGAGTGAAGTGGAGAATTAGTGAAAGCCAAGTAAACAAAATACATTGAGAGCTAAGTTATGTAGAAACTTTTAAGTGTTCAGTGTACAACTATTTGTACTAAGCATTTAATGCTAGGTTTGGAAAGGTATAAGATTGAGTTTTGATCATTTTCACATCATTTGAACATAGAGAAAGAACAAGAAGAGTGTAGGAGTGATCAAACAACAATATTGAAGCCATTTATATTGATCTCAATAGCAATTAGATACATTTTGATGATATAAGGTATTTATCAAGTGCCGAGCTATGCAATGTTAAAGTTTTTAATATTATAAACCCTAGTTCAGTACAATGGCTTCTAGTTCAAGGAACCCTAAAGGAAAGGAGAGTCATGAGATATAGTTAGTTAATAATGAGGTTAAAGAACCTAAGTTTAGGCCAATCCTCGAAGTCACCTATAAAAATGACCCTACTGGCGCATTGTCCATTATCCCACCAAAAATTGTTGTGGTACAAGATGTAAGAAAATCTTATAACTAAAAAATAGGAGCATTGGGTGATCTTGAAATATTTCAAGCCTATGACAAATTGTGTGAAAGAAGAATTCTAAAGGATGAATTTCAAATAATCAAAAGGAAGGGATTAACAAATGCCCTAGTATACCATACAGGTTTCAAAACTGAATGGATATAGATTGTTTTAAGCAGAATTTATAATGGATTTTTGTGGCTAGAGATAGGACTTGCAAAAATTACAAAAAGGATAGTACATAGGGTTACAAGTTTTCTAACCCTAGAATGGCCCAAATCCTTGCAAAGTGACTCCAAAAAGGTAATTGAAAAAACACAGGGGCTAAATGGAATAAAAGAGGCATGCCAATTAATATGATTGTAGATCCCCTTCTAGAATTTGCTGTGAGGGTCATTTCTCACAAGTTCTACCAATCTAGCAGATTAAACAATGTACCATGTATTGTTGTGGATGTAGCCTATAAGCTTATGAAGAGATCACACATATGATTTGTCAGAACTGATGTTACAGCAAATAAATGAAAACCTGGGAGCAATAAGAAGATCAAAAGGTGCCCAATGCAAGTTTGGTTAAGTTCTTATGTGAATATTCTTTTATGTCATGGAAGAGTTTCCATCTATTGTAAAAGTGAATTGGAACCCTAACAAAATTGCAATTACACAAATCCATGAGTTCATTGATTAGATGGGTGATAATTTTGAGGCACAAATGACAAGTTAGTTTGAAGATTTTAAGAAATCCATGAAGCAAAGGATTAGAATACCAGTTTCCCTAGTGGAAAAATACATCAATGAAATATTCTTTTTAGTTGACATTGACAATACCTATATTCAGGTAGCAAGACCAAGAGTAAGATGGCTAAGGCCATTTGATTATGAACTTGATGTTGATGAAGCCTTATAAACAATCATAGCATTTCTTGTAGAAGAGATTGATAAGGAAGCTCCTCATTTTGGCACATATGATGTTGTCAAATCAAAAGTTGAAACAAAATTGAAGACAACCTGTGTAATAAAAAAGAAAGACAAACTAGTGAAGAAGATAAAGAAAAGCTTTGGTGCAGATATTGAAGGACAAGAAAGTGTTGAAGTAGAAGAAGAAGAAAGTGAAGAAGAAGAATAAGGTCAAGGCCCAATGGAGTGGACCCAAGGAAGAAAAGAAGATAAGGAAAAAATCATAGAAGAGGTAGGAACCGAGTTAAAGAAGAGAAAGGCTAAAACTCAGTCTTCAACTTAGCCCAAGCCAACGAAGGTCACTAAGCCAGCACAAGCCAAGCCAGCTCCAACAACAAGGGCTAATACAAGAGCATCCACTCAAAAGGCTAAAGAGGCATCAAAAAAGAAGAAGAAAGCCACTAACCAGCTTGCTAAAGAACCAAAGAAGAGAAGAAGGTATGTGGCACAACTAGATACAGATGATGAAGAAAGAATAGAATCAGAGGATATCAGCCAATTTAAAGTGGTAAGCAATCCTCCTAAGTCTGCAATTGACAAAATTTGTGAGAAAATTAAGAATATAGATTTGAATGATTTGAAAAATCTTGATTTCAACAAGATAAGTAGAGAAGAGCAAGATAAAATAGAGGAATCCATGTATGCCATGATGGAAAAAATCAAAAACACACCTCTAGAACTTGGCAATACCATGCCAAAGGAACTATATGAGATAGTTGAAAATAAATGGAATTATTGCCTAAAAATGGAAAAGGATATTAGAGAATCTACCCAGCTCAAGTGAAGCCTAATATGACAAAGGCTCAAATAACAAAGGCAAATAAGAAACATAGTGAAAAATTTGCACTAAAGTATAGAGCCTTTAACGTCCTGCAAAACAAGATAGAGGATGTAGTAAATAAATCCATACAAATGTGGAAAACCATTTATAATATTATTAATGACAAAGATGAAGAGGAAAATGAGGTAGAAACTAGTGCCAAGGAAAAGATCGAGTAGAGGAAGCAAGAAGAGGAGAAGGAAGTATTAGCAAGAGCTAAAGAAGAAAAGAACAAAGAAGGAGAAGAGAAGAAAGAGGAAGAAGACAAAGAAAAAGGAGAGGAGGAAGAATCACACAAAGGAGGAGATAGGGCAATATCTTAACAATAGCAAGAAGAAGAATAGAGTGTGAATGACACACAAATGCCACCTCCTAGCCCTCTACAAGTAACCATCACACCTATAGATACAATAACTATCAAGGATGTTCCTGAAAATTCAACCCAGAACATCAATCCCCTAACTACAGAGGATCTCTCCAACATCCTTCACCAATCCACTCTATAGGCACAATTATGCACAAGCCCTGTATTGGTGAGTGTAGATGAATTACAAAAGACAGTAGTAGAACCACAAAGGGAAAAGGTGAAACCACAAGAACCACCTTTCACTTACACACCTACTCATACTAAAGTTTTGATGCTTCCACCACCTACAACAATAGTTGGCAACACATAAAGCCAAACATAGATGAAGGGAAATTAGATGAGAAGTAGGATACCTCAAAATAAAAGGAGTAGGTTGCCATATAGACATTAGTAGAATTACCAAAGACTAGCACTCCTACAAAGATCATTCAGAAGCCGAGCACTGAAGCCATTCCTTTGCAATTCTCAACTCTATGTTCAAGCTCAACAAGAGTGGCAAGGGTACTTTAGTATGGAGACCCTAAGTTAGATGAAGAGATAATCATTCTTTCTTATGATTCAAAGACCATTACAATGGCATAAATGAATGAAATGTAAAATACATTAGACAGAAGGATGAGGTAGGAAATACACACGAAAGAGTATAAACATAAGCAAGCACTTCATGATATTAAGGGCATCTTTATGGATGCCTTCATCTTGCAGCCACCAGATGAGTCAAAGCCCATAATGTAATAATTATTTAATATAGTTGACTAGGTGACTAGTAAAGACTAGGATATAAGTGTTAAACTTATGGAATGGTCTGAAAGGAAATTTCAAGTGAAAGTAAATGAGAAGATATCAAGTGGAATAACACTTGAATAGGTAGAGTTGACCAAGAAAATAAACAAGGTCAAAGTTATACTTGAGAACATTTTCTCATTATACAAAAAGCTGTGTGATTTTTCTAATTTCACACAAGAAACAAATAAGAGAATAATGAGCTTGGAAAGAAATTTGAAAATTTCTAGCATGCAACTACCAAAAGATCTAGCTCAAAGTGAGAAGCATTTTGCACAATCACTTCACACTCAAAGGGAGTTAGCTATACTGACAGTAGAGGAAGCTAATATTAAAGCTAAATTGATGTAAATTCATTCCTCTATCACCCACATTTAGAAGTCCTCCACAAGGAGCAAGTGTATGTTGAAACAATTTTAAAGAAAGATCCAAATCTTTCTATACTTGATGGACTTGTACACCTTGCTACAGAGACTACCATCCAACACAAGTCACTTGAAATTGCTTTGGAGAATTTGGATGCAACTCTGAAAATAATAATGGAGGTAAATAGTAATTTGCTAGCTAAGTATGACATTACTCCTTAGTACCCTTTGACATTAGTGTCAAAAAGGGGGAGAAAAAAATAAAGGGGGAATGTTTTAGGGAGATATATAAGGGAGATATAATATTTTGATGAAGACATAAATAAGGGGGAGAATACCTATAAATTTTGATAACCAAGAGGGGGAGATACAAAATTTTGATGTTTTAGGGAGATACAAAATTTTGGCAATCATTTGGAATATACAACACATAGGTACAGAATGCAGGAATAGGATAAAAAGACAAAGAGCATCAAGCACATTCAACATAGAATTTTGATATTTTGATTACAAAAATGACAAGGCACAATTAGCTCAGGGGGAGTTAAGGTATTTTGAACAAATTTTGACATTTAGTGGATAAGGTACTCATAAGGATAGATGAATAAATGTCTAGTTAAGTGTTTTTGACACTCATGTCAAAGGGGAAGATTGTTGGTTTTAAACAACTTTGACATTTAAGTGTCAATACACTTAACCACTTTCTATGTTGAAGCTAAATACACTATGTATGTAGAGCCATAGTGTGTGTCAAGTTAGATTTCCAATAGGTGCCGAGTGACATATAGGTGCTGAGTCACAGTTGATGTTGAGCAAGCTAGAATACTTCATATGCCAAGTGAACCAAAATCATATAGGTGCTGAGCAATCTAGGATAGTATATGTGCCAAGCACCAGTAGTTCAATATGTGTCTTGTAACACAGAATCAACATATGAGTTTGTGACCTCACAAACTCAAATGTAAACCATTTTTGGAGCCAACATAGAGATATTTTGAAAGAGAAAAAGGGTAAGAATGAATCTTTTATGTTTCCTATGCAATCAACATGCAGCCAATCAGAAAAATGGAGAAGGCATGCAACCAATGATAAAAATGCATTGAATGAGTAGAAACTTAAGATTCAATATGGATTGTAGATCCATACTTAAACCTAAGTCTTCACAATCTTTAAAAGGAGGTCAAAAACCCATTACATGCATGGATAAGAACAATATATGGGAAGATTATAGTGAAATTCAATGAAAAGTGAGTAAGACTTAGAGGAATAGAGCAGCAAACAAACATCCAGTTGATTAGAATAGCACATGGGATAAGAACATAGATCAGATCAAGCTAGGGTCACATCAGAGAGAGCAGATCCAGTCCCTAAATCTAGCAATTAGATTGCATACTGTCAAGTTCATTGTTCTAATATTTTCTTGCCATTGTATTAGAAATTGGAAATCCTATACTGATAATTTAGCTTAACAGCTAAGTAGGAGAACTTTTGGAGAAGGTGATTGAAAATCCTATATATTAGGTGGGTTTAACAACCTATTGTAAATCCTTTAACAGTGTAACATTTCATGTAAATTGTTTGTAAATCCTCTAACTAGGTCACTATTGATATAGTGTAAAACCTTTAACAAGGCAGGCCTTTCATAGGGAAAACCATCAGAAGTGTTTAAATAATTATTGTTCCAGTAATTTTTGTGGGTATCATCCCCACCCTAGTTTTACCTTATTATTCTTGGAGGGTTTCTAGGTTACCAAATCTGGTGTTATGTGTTATTGCATGTGTTTACTTAATGTTGATTTATATGTTTATATGAATGCAGTTTAATTTTTAGTCATTTGATTTAAAGGGTTGAAAAAGCTTAAAAGTGTGGTACTTCTGATTCACCCTCCCTCTTAGAAGTACTCTTCCCATTTTGAACATTCCAACTAGTATGAATCAATGATTGTTATTCACCCATTTTGCCACTTAGAACATCCCTCAATCTGATTGGTTACATGTACTGTATAGGGATTTGTAATTTAAAAATTTGTTCTTATCATCTAGAATCACTAAAAAATCCTTAAGTCATCCCAAAAATAGTTTATATAGGATTTTGTGCCATTACAAACAACTATGTCCAAAACTATTTTCTCAACACTTGAAGCCTCTAATGCTTGACATCCACTATATCTTCAATATTGTAATTCAGCCTTTGAATGATTCGACATCCACTGTTTACTTAGCATTTGATTCACTCGACATATACTAACTTTTTCATCACTACAATGACTCAGTACTAAATGTTTTCTTGGCACATATTGGTGCTTGACACATACTGTACAATTTTCTTAGCATGCATTATCTTACAACTTATGCTTGGCATGCACTTTATGAATATTACTAAGTGTGTAGTCACTCATATGTCAAAATCAATATGAGATTAACAATCCCTCCCTTCCACATGAGTGGAAAAACACTTTGGCATGCATATATATCCTTAACTTTAAGCATAAATTAGATTATCTATAATATTTACTCGGATTCTATATGAAATTTGGAAACTTCAAAATTCTGTAAAGCGTATGACTTAAAATTCATATCTCAAAACTTCATAACTCCACCTGAGTTGATTGTTCTGTGCTATATCTAAATCTGATACTCCTACTGAGTAAATATGCTTCAACTACTTACTTACTCTATTTTTGCATTTACTCCCCCTTTGTGTAATCTCTTCTTTTCAATATCCCCCTTCCTTTAACCAATATCCCCTTTTTTTGACACTTATGTCTTGGGTGGTACACGGATAGTGTGCTTTTCCAAAAATGTTTTATGGACCTCCATTATTATCTTGATTTCTATATCGCAATCATTGCATGCTATCTCTAGAGAGTGAAATTGAACGTCTAGCTCAACAGAAAGGTATATTAAGCCTTCATGAGTAGAAAGATGTGAATCTTTGTTCATCAATGTTTCTACAAAGGATTGTTCCTTGTGAAACACCTCCATGTGTGGGGTCAACATGGCTTGAATACTTATCAAGGTAGCCCAAATATTTGCATCTTATAAATGTAATGTAGCTAGCTAACCTTGAGTAGATAGCAGTCTTTAAAAATGTGACTGACTTTAAGGTTTTACATGTAATGTTCAGATCTCCTCCTAGTTGGTCAACATCCCTCTGTACTTCTTGTGTGAACAAATTCACATCACACAACTTTGTCTATAGAGAAAATATATTCTCTAACACCTTCTTCACATCTTCCATCTTGGTTTCTAACTCAACCTATCTTAGTGCAATGACACAAGAAATATTTTCATCAACCTTTGTTTGAAACCTCTTCTCAAACCATTCTAAAAGTTTACTGTTTGTATCTAGGTCTGCATCACTGATCTTTTCCACTATATTCACTAGTTTCTCAATAATATGTTTATCCTCATTAGCTATTGGGAGGCTAAATGCATCAAGAAATATTTCTTTGATGTGATATGACACTTTTCTTTGCTTGTGCTCCCTTCTTAGTAACTCTTGATTCTTCCTCCTTGCTAAAGCTTCTTGCAATATGCTCATCTCTTCTATGGTGATTGTTTCTAGGTCAAACTTTGGAAGTTAAATCACCTCATCCAACTTGACATCTATATAATATATTCCTTCTGCAACCTTAGATTATTAGCACTAGGTCTTGATGATTGCAATGGTGTAGCTATTGAAAATCTTTAGAATAATTGGGAGGGGGGTGAATCAGTTATCAAAGGTTTTGATATACAAATAAAACTTTTCATAGCTTAGTGAACCCATATCCATAAAATATATTCATCATGCATTCATCCATTAGATCATGCAATCACTTCAACTTGTAGGTTACTATCAAATCAACTTTGTAGAAATGTAAGCATGAAACATAACAGATTCAATAACACATTTGACACAATGATTTTATAGGGAAACCCAATTTAGGAAAATCCACTAGTAACATGCTACTCATTCTCACTCTTTTAAAGTGATGCCCTATGAAAGGCCAACCCTATTAGAGGTTACAATACACACTATTAAATGTGACCTAGTTAGAGGATTTCAATCACCCTATTGGGAGTGAGCTTTGTTAGAGGACTTTAGATCATTCACTTTGAATGTCACCCAACTAAAGGATTAACAAATGACTATTAGGTCAACCTTAATCCAAAGGATTTACCCTAGACTAGTACAATGATTAGAAAGTAATAGTAAAGTTTGATTTGATAACAACTTACAGCTCACTTGTAGATTACATATCTCTATTGCAGTCCTCTATTCTACTTGACTTTTACATAGTTAAGCTCTGATAGCTTGTTCACCCTTTAGGCATCCATACCCTTAAGCCTTCTTTCTTTTCTTTCCAATAGTAGTCTCTTCTATTCAGACTCTAAATGAAGCCATACCTTAGAACTCTTTTTCTAACCTAGGTTCTCCAAAATTGATCAATCTTGCTTTTGACCAACCATCTCTATAAACATAAAATTAAAGTTCATTTGTCATTCATCATTTATCATCCATTTTAGGGTTAGGTACGATTAGGGAAGATTCAAGTAATCTACCCATCTTTTCATTTTAGTCCCTTCTAGAAACTTCTCCTTTAATCCTCTTTGAATTTGCCTCAAAATGGTTTACCATGAGTTCTTTAACACCAAATCATCATAGTTATCTTCTATACAATTTACAAAATTCAAAAAAATAGTCAACTTAGATTCATCAAATCCACAATTTAACATGAAAACTAGCACTCGACATCAATATGTTGTCACTCAACTTCCATACTATTCTTCCACTCATCATCAACTAGATCACTCAACAAACACTAATGTTTATTGGTGCTCGACATTAGCTAAACTTTACTTGGCTTACACTGTATCACTCGACATACACTAAAATTTCACTTTTCTTGGCTCTAATTAATTTTTTGCTCAGCTTACACTAACTTTTCTCAGCACCTACTTTACACTCGGTCAAGCTTGGTGGACTTAATTCTTCTTACTTGTTCTTCTAGACTTTGTCAGTGTACCTAACGTTCACAACCTTAAGTAGATAATCAATGCACCATATCATCACTATCTTAACTAATTTTTATACTCATTTTTCGTACCATAAATCAACATTTTCTCTAAGTACCTTTTTTTAATCTTATTTCATCAAGTCCTTCTCATCAATAAAATAAATGATAGTACTCAAATAAACTAAGTAGTTGTCAATCTTTTTCAACAATCTCCCTCTTTGGCATTGATGGAAAATCATACCAACAACAATAACAAAAAATAAAAATTCCTTGTATCTCTCCCTCTATCAGCAACTTGCATTTTCTATATAGGTTAAAAAATTATGTTTGATCAATATATAGTCAACTCATCCTTATGACTCCCTCTTGATCATGTTAGTTTTAAGTATCTATCTCTATCCTTATATCTTTCCTCAGCACTATCTCCCTCTTACAAGGTGTATGTAATCATTTCTCTCTCTATATAGTAATGATTAGGTACACTATCTCCCTTTTCTTAGTACTAACTTGCTTTTTGACAAAAATTCCAAAGACCTGTCATTTTATAATGTAGATATGAACATTTTTAGTTTCTCCCTTTGTCATCTAGCTTGTGAATAATTTGCAACTCCAACTCTTTGATTACTTTAGGAAGTTCCTAAAGTAAGATCCATTGCATCAATGTGTAGCATATGCCAATCATCTTAGTTGATGCAAGGCACTTTAGTTCTTCTTAGATAACCTTGGATAGGGGTATCACCCCTAGTTTACCTCCTAGACACTCATGAGAATCCTTATGAAATGTTTTTATAAAGATATCAACTATCTGCTCTTTTATATTCACATATTCCATCTTCACCTCTTTATCTTGATCTAGCTCTCTCAAGTAATGATACTTGATTGCAATGTGCTTAATCTTTCTATGCATCATGGGGTTCTTTGATATATTTGTAACACTTATATTATCACAATAAAGTATCACAGGTTCATTGATTTCCTCCTTCGTACCTCTGAGTAGTTGTTTGATCCACACAATGCTTGTACAATTTACTACAAAAAAATATTTTGTTTCAATAGTAGATTGAGATATGCAATTATTTTTCTTCCTAGTCCATGTAACTAGCCTTTTTTCTAAGAAAAATTCTCCTCCATTATTTCTCTTTCTATCATTAATATTCCTAGCCTAATCAACATCAGTGTAGGCTTGCAACTCAAACTTCTCATTTTCATGTAGAATAGTCCATAATCTTCTATACCTTTTAGATATCTCATTATTTTCTTAACAACCATCAAATGATTATCTTTGGGATTAGTAGAGAATATTGCAACTATTCCAATAGATAATGCAATGTCAGGTTTTCTATGTACTATATATTGTAATTTTCCAATCATAGACTTGCACAATGTTTGATTCACTTAGTTGAATCAACATTCTTTGACAATTTGTGTCCTATAACCATAGGTATGCTTACTAGCATGGAATCTTCCAATCCAAAAAAATTCAGTATCTCCTTTACATATTTTGACTGTGAGATGTATATATACCATATTTCATCTGATGTACTTGCAAACCCATAAAGAACTTGATCTCTCTAAACATAAACATCTCAAATTCTTTCTTCATTTTATTTGCAAAAGCTTTACATAAATTATAAATTTCTATTATCATTAGTCCTCTCAAATCCAATCATCATGAGATAATTGTGAACCCTTTCATACCATGCTCATGGTGCTCGCTTCAAACCATATAAATATTTGTGTAGTCTACATATCATATTTTTTGTTAGCATCAAAAAATCCTTCTAGTTGTTTTATATAAATCTCTTCTTCTAATATGCCATTCAGAAATGTAGATTTAACATCCATTTGATAAACTTTGAAACCTTGGTATGCAGTGGAAGAAAGTAGAGTCATTACTCCTTCCAATCTTGCAACAAGAGAGAATGTTTCTCCATAGTCTATCCCTTCTTCTTGTGCATACCCCTTGCAAAATAATCTTTCCTTATTCCTTGTGACTTTACCATTTTTATCTAACTTGTTTCTATACATCCACTTGGTGTCAATTGCATTTTTATCTTCTGGTCTAGGAATTAAAGTCCATGTCTTATTCTTCTCAATCTATTCAATCTCTTCTTTCATGGAATTACTCTAGTCCACATTTTTTAAGGCATCATTTACTGACTTAGGTTCATGCATGCTAAGAAAACATGTATCATTTCTCAACTTTTTCCTTGTCATTGGTCTTGCATCTTGATCTCTAATAATTTGTGTAGCAGGGTGATGTCTTTTGACATACTTTGACAATCTTGGTTCTATTCTATTTTCTTCATTTGGTCTATCAACTTCTAAATCACTATATACTTCTCTATTAGGTAATCAAACATCTCTTTCATGTACACTAATCTTAGAACTAGAGTGTGCCTCAACTTCATTCTATAACTCAGCACCTAATTGTAGCTTGGTTCATGAATGCAACACGACATTCATAGTGTGTGAGTTGACAGTCACTGAAACTTTATGTTTATTTGTAACATGATTTACAACATCTTTATTAGTAGGCATACCTTCATAGAAGTATACAAAATATTTGTATTTCTTTGTTTCTTTCATAGGTTTAGCCTCATGTACTTCTCTAAATTCATTAAAATTCACATTCGCACTTTCCACTACTTTGTTAGTGTTAGTATTTAAACACTTACATGCTTTACTTCTTGTAGAATAACCAAGTGATATACCTTCTTCACTTTTTGCATCTAATTTACCATTTTTGAAATCTTTGAGAATATAACACTTGCTTCCAAATACCTTAAAATATTTTACATTGGGTGAGTATCCATGCCATAGTTCAAAAGGTGTTGAATGAGTACCTTTCTTGACTTGTACATAGTTCAATGTATAGACAATTGTACTTAAAGCGTCTCTCTAGTATTTCAAAGCAATATTTTTCTCCATCATGAGTGTCCTAGCATAGTCCATTATAGATATGTTCCTCTTTTTACCAATTCCAATTTGTGGAGGTCTTCTAGGAGAAAATGTCTATCTTTTGATTCATCTGTCATTATGAAACATCTCAAACTCATTTGATGTAAATTATCCTCCTCTGTTAGATCTCAAACATTTTAGATTTTTACCTTTTTCCTTCTTGAATCTTGCTAAGTACCACTTAAACATTTGGAAATCATCAGATTTTTGTTTAAGAACTATGTAGTCATCATCCTAGTATAATCATCAACAAATAACATAATGTACTTATCACCTTTGTAGCTTTGTGTATCAAATGGTCCACACAAGTCAGTATGAACAATCTCCAAAATTCCTTTAGAGGTATGAGTCTTACTCTTAAAACTAGACTTTGTCATTTTCCCTAACTAATATTGTTTGCAAACTATATTTTAGTTTTCTTTAGCTTAGGCAAACCTCTGACTCTTCTCATGTTATTGATAATAAACAAAGTTATCAAAATTAACACGACATAACCTCTTGTTCCATAACCACACATCATCAAATTCTACAACTAGACAAGTAGCATCATCCATATCAAGATAGAATAGATTACCTCTAGTCTAATCACCTTTTCCTATTAGTTTTTGATCAATATCATATATCTTAGATATCTTGTTCTCAAACTCAACCTTGTAGCCTAAACTATTTAGTTGTGACACACTCAAAAAATTATAGTTAAGTCCTTCAACATAATAAGCATTGTCACATAAAATATTTTCTATGAGTTTGATGGAACATTTTCCTTTTCTCAAATAGGGTGCATCATTACCAAACCCTACACTATTTCCATCATAATAATTCAAGGTAATGAACTTAATTTTATCTCTAGTTGTGTGATGTGAACACCCAGTGTCAATGATCCATCTGTCATTCTTGTTCATAGAAGACACTATTTCAGTTGCCCCATCCTCATTAGAATCATCCTTCATTACAACATACACCACTTCATCATCATGATCATTAGATCCATCTTTGGTTTCCTCTTTTGCAATGTAGCAAGACTTCTTGCCTTTGTCTTTGTAATCTTTGTTGACTTCATCTCCTCTACTTTTGAACTTGTCTCCACCTCAGTCATTCTCCTTCTTTGGACATCTAGCAACAATATGACCAAACTCATTGCAATTAAAACACATGATAGGTAACGTACCTTGTAATTTTCCTTTACCTCCATGAAATATCCTTGCTGGTAGTGCTTCAAGTTGTTCTACACCCTCCTCATCTATGTCACTATCACTGGAAACATATTTTACCTTTTTCTTCTTCTTCTCATTAGGTTATTTCAATGATAGCTTATCTTTGAAATTATATTCAACATTGTGAGATTTGAAGTTATCAAAATTAGATAGCTCAAAAGTAGTGAGCCTACCTACTAGACCTTCAAGATTAAGATTAGAACATGCTATACATCTTATTTCTTGTATTGCAAAAATTCTAATAGGATAGATGGGCAATAATGTTCTCAAAACTTTTCTTAATATATTCTCATCATCTATCCTACTAGTTAATCCTCTTATAGCATTAACAACATCTTTTATTCTATAGAATTATTGAGCAACATTCTCACCTTCTTGCATTCTCATAACATCAAACTTACCTCTAAGAATTTTAGATTTGGCTCTTAGAGCATTTGTATCTCCTCCATAAATGGTGTGTAGAGCATCCCACATTTTCTTTGCACTATCACAACCCTTGATGTTATTAAATTTGGCATAACTTAAAGCAGAGGAAATTTCCAACATTGCCTAGTTGTGTTCTTTTTTCTTTTTTAGATCTTCGACAATTAGGGCTCTAGCAGGATAAACATGCTTAGTAGCAATGGTAGATTGTGCATGATCTTCAACACCTCCTAGGTGTAGCTTCATTATAATTTTCCTTGCAAAAAAATTATCTCTATTAAGCTTGGATACCTCTCTTTTTGACATCTTACTCTTTTTCTTCTAATACTTTCAAACTAGTTCGCTTAAGCAGATAGCTCTTATACCAATTGTTGGAATTATTTAGAATAACTAGGGGGGGGGGTGAATCATTTATCTAAGGTCTAGATGTAAACATACAAATTTTCATAGCTTAGTGAACCAATTTCCATAAAACATATTCATCAAGCATTCATCCATTAGATTATACAATCACTCAAACTTATAGGTTACTATCAAATCAGCTTTATAGAAATGTAAGCATGAAACATAAAAAATTCAATAAAACATTTTGTCACAATGATTTTATGTGGAAACCCAATTTGGGAAAAACCACTAGTAAGATGCTCCTCATTCTCACTCTTCTAAAGTGATGTCCTATGAAAGGTTACAATATACACTGTTAAATGTGACATCGGTAGAGCATTTTAATCAACTTGTTGTGAGTGAGCCTTGTTAGAGTACTTTAGATCATTCACTTGGAATTTCAGTAGGTTAAAGGATTTAAAAATGACTGTTAGATCAACCTCAATCCAAAGGATTTACCCTAGACCATTACAATGATTAGAAAGTAATAGTAAGGCTTGATCTGATAATAACTTACAACTCACTTGTAGATTACAAATCTCTATTTTAGTCCTCCATTCTACTTGGATTTCATACACTTTAGCTCTGATATATTGTTCACCCTTCAAGCATCCATATCCTTAAGCCTTCTTGCTTTTCTTGCCAATAATAGTCTCTTCTATTTGGTCTCTAAATGAAGCAATACCTTACACCTCTTGTCTAACTTAGTTTTTCCAACATTGATCAATCTTGCTTCTAACCAATGATCTCTATAAATAGAAAATCAAAGATCTTTTTGCATTCATCCTCTATTGTCCATTTTAGGGTTAGGTAGGATTAGGTAGGATTCAATGAATCTACCCATATTTTCATTTTAGTTCCTTCTAGAAACTTCTCCTTAAATTCTCTTTGAATTCACCTCAAAATGGTTTACCATGAATTTCATACCACCAACTCATCATAGTTATCTTCTACACACTTCACAAAATTCAAGAAAACAAAATAGTCAGCTCAAATTCATCAAATCCATGATTTAACATGAATACTAGTACTCTACATCAATATGTTGTCACTAGGCTTCTATACTATTCTTCCACTTGTCATCAACTAGATCACTTAGAAAACACTAAAGTTTATTGGTGCTCAACATCAAGTAAACTTTACTCAGCTTGCATTATATCACTTAGGATACACTAAAATTTAACTTTTCTCAGCTCCAACTAATTTTCTACTCGACTACACTAACTTTTCTTGGTACCTAATATCCACTCAATCAAGCTTGGCAGACTTAATTCTTCTTACTTGTTCTTCTAGACTTTTTTAGTGTATCAAACCTTTGCAACCTTAAGTAGATAAACAATGCACTATATCATTGCTATCTTAACTAATCTTTGTGTTAGAAATAATAGTCCACCAAGATAACTGATGGGGTGGAGGGTTTAATTAGTTATCCAACAACTAATACATTTATCTTCTTTAAGAAAACCTAACCATTCAACCAAAGTAAACAAAAACCATAATAAGATACACACAGACTTGATTACACTAGATATGTTAACTAGGGAAACCCTTGATTAGAGGAAAAACCCTAGTGGGGATGGTGCCTGTTGGTGTTTGAAAATGTTGTAGGTTTCCAATTATGCCAATGAGAACAAAACATATCTAGGGGCAGCTAACTCCCATTTTCAACATATCTTTTTAGACATCGGGCCAACTATAAGGCATGACCCTTCTTCTACTTCAGGCTCTATAAAACCAAGGTGGGTGAACCTCTTAAGATCTAATTATGTGACCAGTGCAATGAGCATAATCAGGATCTAGAATAACAGATGAAACCCCTAAATCTTCTATACTTAACTAGAAATCACAAACATGAAATAGCTAAGAACATGATTCATGAAACTAGCAAGCTAAGTGTAGGCTAAACTTTGAATAACTTTCAGCATGAAAGGGGAAACATTTGATTGATGATGTTGATTCAACACAGTCTCAAATATGCATCAGTATAACAAATGATCCTATAACTGATCATTGCCCTATCCATTGGGCAATTCTATGAATTCAAAGTGTACATCTGTGATATCAGGACATATTTCATATACCCAGACATTAGATCTATCTAATCACCTTGCGATTTAGACATCAATGTTCATTTAGACCTCATTCTCAAAAAATATCCTTCTCAACATAACCAACAACCCTATCAAACACATCAAGCATTTATTTGGCCTTTTGTTCCAACAACAAAATACATCAGACATACAACCTGAAGGGGATGCAAATGGATCTCAGATCTTTGTTCCAAGACCACATAAGACTACAGATTATTGAGACAAGAGATGAGAATTAGAATGAAACTAATGAAATTCTTGCTCATTAGTATTGATTTCCTTGAAACTATACATTCAAATGCATAAAATTAAAACGTGAAAACACCTAACAGATTTGAAGTATCTGTATTTTCTCTACAACTATTGTTCACATGAGAGAATTATGTTGAAGAATGGTGTCATAGTATTGGAAATACTTCAAGATTGGAACAAAAACCTAGTATCACACTAATATGCAAATTTTCTCCAAAGACCTGGAACCAATAATGGTCTCACTGTGAAAAAACTGGAACCTCTACAATAAGAAAGAAAGAGATTGATATAGAGGAAGGAATTCTTGGATTGAATCTACAATTGACATTTGTCCACATGAAATTCCCTCTCTTCACCATGAAAAGACTCTTTCTAATCTCTCTCCTTAATTTCCAGAATCAAATCATCATCATTTGTTTCTAAAAGAAAGAAATATCTGAGATATTTGATTCACCATTATAACTGATTTTGATGCCAAGTTGAACTCATGGTAAAAGTGAAAAGTCAGTTGAATATGGCCTTCAGAATGCAATATAATCTTTTCTAGCTTATTTTTACCACATTTAGGCTTCTATAAGTCTTCAAATCTGCATCATGACCAATTCTGATGATCAAAGATGAAAAACACCCATTCTACTAAGAACGCGCCAAAATTTACAAATTGGACTACAACATGAACTAGTAAACACCTATGCAAAAACCAACCTCAAAAATGGAAAATTCAGCTCGTTCTAGTTTTAGTGGTACATTATAGTGCCCATTTTCAATAAAAATCACCCTAGTTATGGCTTTCTAAAGTTTAGGCCTCTGACTCCATGGTGTGCATCAAAAACCAAAGATTTTGAATTTTTTTAAAAAGTTCTATAGTTCAGACTATAGAATATTCACCTTTTAAAATTAAATTTTTCAAATCTCCTTTTAATGAGAGCATAGGCATTACTTTTATATTTAATAAAAAACTCACTTTCCTCCCTTGATCAATTAGGTAATGCCACTTGTTAACCTTTGATTTGCTCGAACCATCCAATAGTGCCATGTGTCACTTTGATATTGGTTGGCAACCTCATCTTGTTGCCATGTGTCATCGCCACATCAAAGCTCTCTATGTCACTATGGTTAAACATCATACATCTTCCTATGGCAAGGTAGTGATGATTCTCAGATCTTACACATGTCAGCACCTTGTTCTTCTACTGCATCTTCTTGCCACATCATCACTATAGGGACCCATCACTGTCTTGCTAAATTTTGAGGTTTTCTGGTGACTTGCTATGTCACTAGCCAGAAAACCTTGGATTTTCTAGCTAGTGAAGTAGCGACATGCCGAATTCCTCAACTTTTTGGTGACCTTGAAATATGATGATATCATTAGTTTTCTACATGCATGTTCATCTAAAATTGTACGTTGAACCTCCAGCTAACTAGGACCCTCCACCGCAAACTTGCCCTTTTAAAGGGGTGTGTCCCTTAAGACACAAGTCATATTGAGTGTAAAAGTATTTAAAGACTGAAAATAATGCCCTCCTCCTCAATGTGGGATAATTGGGTTAAGACGCCCCCGTCCTCTGCATGTTCTTCATTAGTGTGATCTACTCCCTCATGCCATGGATTCTTTTGTTTTAATGTGCCTAGTGAGCTACCTATCTTCCTATACATCTAGCTTCTTTTGTTGCTCATTTGTGTGGAACTTTTCTCCAACTCCCCTATCACTATGTGGTTCCCTTTCAATGTAAGTATTAAGACTTTGACTTCCATTTTTTGCCTCTACTATTCAATGTGAGTGTAAGACAAGATGTAGTTGTGTGTGGAGCTGCATGGAATCTCTGCTTTTCTTCAAACATTGGCTTCCCTGACATGGGCATCTTTATAAGCTCCTACATTTTGTTTGGTTTCATATGGACCTATCTATGGGTGTTGTCTTACATAAGCCACCCCTTTGCTCAATGTGGAAACTCTAATACTGAATGTATATCCCCCTCTTTTAGTGGCTCTCATTTCCTTCCACTGGCGACTCACTCTATGTGCTCTACAATTTGTTCAATGCCTCTAATCTGCCTTCAAATGTCATGAGCGTGGGATGTCTTCTGTTACTTGCTACTCTTCAAATGCTCCCCCTCTGTGATGCATGAGTTGTTTATGAGCTACAGTGGGAGACCCCTTTTATCCACTTGCTTGGACCTGCTCCCTCCTTGCTGTAGCCATGGTTTTTCATACATCTTACCTTCCTCTTAGCATGAATTTTGACCACTGCTCTGTCCTCTTTATTTCTTATTCATAATATTTCATATGGCTACTCTTTTCGTTCCATATATAGCTCTTTCATGTGGGTCTTCTTCTAATCTTTGGCATCTTACTCAATGTGGATTGCCTTGTGGTTCAACGTGGACTCTGCTACGGTGGCTTCTTGGTCTGCACTTTCTCCTCTATTTATGTCAACTTCATTCTTGCTTTGACCTACATTTTATAATGCATAAGGCTTTATGGAGGCTCCCCTTTCAAGGTGTGGGTTCCTCTCATGTGCTGCCTCATTCTTTATTTGGCATCCTCTGCTCTCTCCTCCATTCTTTGTCCCTGCTATGCCATTTCCTATGAGTTGCTCTTTATGTGGGAGAGTGCTCTCTTTATGCATGTAGCTTTCAGTTGTGCTACTTTGAAGAAAACATTATCCATTTACAATATCAGGGTCTTCATCACACTGGTTTCCTTTAAAAAAAAAAAGTTGAATCCACCTTTTATAACATTTCCTACCTCGACTCTAGAGGTGTCTCCAATAGATTTGATAAGGAAATTGCATCTAGACAACTAGTCACAACAGTTAGGCCTGCAATATTTATAATTGTTGCAATCAATTGATAAAGTTTGTGACTACCAACATTTGATAAACCAAGGAGGCATTCAGGGTAATTGTTCATCTATTAGAAAATTTTGAAAGTATCTAACCAACTCTGGCTCCTCTGATTGCAAAGCGTGAGAGTCCAAATTCTTTCTTGAAACTTGCACTAAAGAAACACCCTTTTTTCTCTATAGTAATATCAGAGTTCAGCTCTGAAATCACATGTAGATGCCTCAATGACTGTGTCTTATGATGTACTAGTTCTTAAATTAGACTAGTAAATGCTAAAGAATGGCTTAGGAACTGCCCCATTATGTCAAAAAATGACATATTACACCTGGGCAACCAAACAGCTGATAGCTCACACCTTTGGGACCTACAAAATACATGGCTGCAAGCAACCTATGAGCATGTACTAATGTAGTAGTTTCATCTCCTCCAAGTATTTTTTTAGGCAATCTTTCCATCAGTCTACTAAAGACCCCATTTAGTTCATTTTCTTGTATGAATTTCCATCTGATGAGAATAAGACTGATAGAAAACTATGAGTGGTCAAAGAAACACTTTCCAATCATCACATACTAATGGGTTTGTGGTTGAATAACTTGTATACTAATCTCCCAATAATACATCCCTTTCCTCTTATGTAATACTATGTTGAAGATGTGTGCCATTCTTATTTGATCAGAAATCACTTATGCATAGGGCATTTCATAAACTGTTCAAATGGGAAAAACTATGAAGAAAACCCTTTTGAAGTATCTTTGGAATTAATTTGGAAAATGCTAATAAATTATTTTTCAATGATAGCTTGATTCACTATAAACTTCTTGTTACACCCATTTAAAACAATTTGACTCCTAATACCTTATCAAATTGACAAGATTAGTTGGGCCCCAAAACAGGTCCGGCTAAAAAATTTGATATCTCAGAGTGACCTACTAAATATCTTGACATTAACTAGATTCAAATTCAAATGCTACTCTACCAGTAAAACTTATTTTACTATTAATCTGCAAACTGTCAAATGTGTGTCAGGAGGTCCTTTGACTGGCCTTAAAAGTTGATCCAAACATCTGATCGAGCTTTGAAATCTAAAACACTGACTCTGTCTTTTGCATTCTTGCACCTTGTTGAATCTTGTCTCATGATGAATTCAGGGTCAAAAGATATTCACTATCAAAATGACCCTTTTAGAATCACTTGCAAGAAAACATGTCAGGAAACACTAAATATCATTCGAATTTGGCTTCGAAGACTGGGTTAACTGATGCTTGGGAAAATGAAAACTGGGGCATTGGTTCACTGTCATGAGGAGAGTATAAGTCTGCAATTTTGGATCATGATGAATAACAGGACGCAAATGGAAATTGGTCAAAGTGAGCTACTTGGAATTTGAAGATTGAGACAATGGTGGAAAAGCAATTTTTTTCAAATGGAATGGACCTGGAAAAGTGTGCATACGGATTCATCATGACTTGCAAACTGACACACTTGGAGCATTTTCAAAGGAAAACACAATGGTACAATCCATTTGATCTTACCAATCATGGATTTCAAGTTATGATGTCATGAACAGGGGTACCAAACAATTTGCAAATGCTGACACCAGTAAAAGCTAGAAATTGCATTTGGAATCATGTTTGAAAACTAAACAAATAGATTGGTCATGAGCTAAAACTTGAAAAATGACAAGTCTCTGACATCTACAATGCAATGCAAAAGGAATTTTATCATTTAGGTCAACTGGTCAAAAGTTATAGCATGTCAAACAAGGCTTCCCAGAATTATGTGCAAAGTGCAAAAGCATGAAAACAGTAACTGACCAACTTTGAGGGATTTAGAACCTAGTCAAATGGATTCAAAATGACTCAAAATCTGAAAGATAGGTTCTTAAGTATAGATATTAAACATTCCCAAAGTGGAAAAACATGAAATATTTCTGGGTGTGAGATATTTAGATGCAAACACAACCTCCTATCACTGTTTGACATAGGTGAAAATGCAGATTTGGAATTTACTCAAAATGAGACTTCACAAAATGACTCAAAATGGAAATTTGACTTCATGAAATAGGTGGATAAGCTAAACAGAAGGTGTTAGAAATATTAAACACCTTAGGGGACTCAAAGGCACAACTAGGTACACATGCATTTATGAGTGCTTATAGGGCTTAATTTGATTCAAAATTTGAAATAGACGCTCAAAATGGGAATGCAATTTTGAGTGCCAACAGTGCCCATAAGATGATGTACAAATATAAATATTCATTGTTAGAGGATGAATCCTATTAGGAGTCTATTACAAAATTTAGTACATAGAGTCTCTATTAGGAGATTCGAACCCCATTAACAGTTGTAGCAAGCTTGATAGGAGTTGTAGTACAATGTATGCAAGATGAGCCCACTGCTAAAACATGCAATTTCAACTACAAGAAGAGCTTACTGCTCCAACATGCAATTTACTATTATGTTCTTCTTTCTTTTGTTATATCAACCAAATCAATAATTGTTAGACCAGGTCACAAACCTTGGATCCAAATATCAAACCTCAAATCACTCAGCAAAACCTTGACAATGAAGTTTGCTTCACTTCCACTCTACTCTGCTCAACTTTGCATTTTTCACTTGTACTACTTACACAATTACTTTTCATGTGTTATTTCCATATATCCATGATAAAGGAAAATTCCCTTCCTTTATACTAAATCCTTTAAAAAAATCCCTTGAGTCAGTTGTTAGACCTTCTCTGTTAATCATTACAAGACCACATTAAGAACACGTTACAGTTAGCGATAACATTAATCTTATGCCTCACAACTTGAACATCTTTCTGTACATGCAATCTTATGAAAATAAAACTTGGCTATGTCATTACTAAAATGTTCTCTTCATATCCTCAACCTCAATTCTTAGAATAACAATTCTGCTAAGAGATACACTAGAACATGCCTATCTTAGAACAAACATCACCAAAACTTAAATTACTTTTTTTAGACTTATCATTTCTTCTTCCAATGTTAATTGCATATAATAGATACTTGGAAGTATCTCCCATAACTTTGGATAGTTAGAATACTCAACTAGCCATCCATGCCAACTTGATCTTTCTATTGTTCTTCTATCAAATACCATAAAAAAATGCTATGTTGACATCAATGTCAAACTCAGTCATAAATGTAGCATACAATCATAGTAACATATCTACAATACTCCCCCATAGGAATATCACCAGTATACAGTCTTCCAACATGCTTGCAACAATATCCCCCTTTAGAATTAATGGCAACATAGATGAAAAACATCTAGTTCCAAGAATACCAACAAAAAGACTATTCATCAATCATTCTCCCTCATTGATACATACCTCATTGTGCTTTCTGTCAAACTGTCATTCCATGTTGTACTTCTTCCAATCATACTATACTTATACTAAGCTTCTCCAACTTTCATGTTGTACATACTATTTTTTCATCTTCTTTTTCATGCTGAACTTCTCCCCTATTGACATCAATGTCAAAGGTTTGAGCAACTAACTTTACTACATCAAACTCTACAACAACTAATACTTAATTAGCTCAAGCATCCAAAGAAACTATTCAAAATAATATCCAACAAGAGTTCTAGATGATTCTATCCATCCCAGATACTCCCCCATACAAGAAGCATTAACATTTAGTCCAAATAACAATGGTGCTCTATTAAACTATATTGATGCATTCTTGCATCTTCTACTTTGATGTAGGAAGGGACATAACCCCAAGCATACCTCACAAATACTCAAAAGTCTCTTTGGGAAGTGGCTTAGTGAATATATCTGCAATCTGATCTTTAGTGCTAACATACTCCAACCTGATTTTCTTTTTTGCAACTTTCTCTCTCAACATGTGATACTTAATAGAAATGTGCTTAGTCCTTGAATGCAACACTAGATTCTTAGACATATTTACCATGCTTGTGTTGTCACAATTTATGACAACAGGTTCATTGATTTCTATCCTTATATCCTTCAGCATCCAATTCATCCAAACAACTTGATTACAATTGTTTGCTATTGCAACATATTTTGCTTCTTCTATACTTTATCATGTACAATCCTACTTCTTGCTTGACCAAGAAACCAATCTTCCTCCAAGAAAGAAGGCTCCACAACTGTTGCTCTTTGTGTCATCCATATTTCCTACCCAATTAGCATCAGTATACACACTTAGAGTAAAATCATTAGATTTGTCAGACCATAATCTGAACTTTGATGTTCCCTTTAGATATCTAAATATCCTTTTAACTGCTATGATGTGCTTCTCTAGGATTAGCTTGGAATCTTACAACAATTCCAACTACATTTTCTATATCTAGCCTTATGTGAGTCAGATATTGCAATCCTCCAATCATAGATATGTACTTCTTTTTCTCAAAAGCAGGTGTCTCATCCTTTGTAGATAACTTGTGTCCAGTTACCATAGGTGTTCCAATGAGTTTTCATGTTTCCAAACCAAAACTTTTCAATAAATCCTTCAAGTTCTTGGTTTGAGAAATAAATATTCCTTATTTATGTTGTACAATCTATAATCCTAGAAAGTATTTTATATCTCCTATCATACTCATTTCAAATTCTTTCTTCATCTCTTCTACAAACTTCTCACTTTCTTCATCATTTCCTCCAAATATGATATCATCAACACATATTACCAAAATCATGAAACCATAATCAATTTCTTTCCAATAGAGATTACTATCTACCATACCTTTTCTATATCCAAGCTTTATCAAATGCTTGTCCAACCTTGCATACCAGGTTCTAGGTCCTTGCTTCAAGCCATACAATGCTTTCCTTAATCTGCACACTATGTTCTTGTCATCTATCAAAGGATAACCTTCAGGCTGCTCAATGTACTCTTCTTCAAGTTATCCATTAAGAAATGCTAACTCTACATCCATTTGATACTCTTTGAATTTCTTTTGTGCTAAACAGGCTAAGAATAATGTTATTGCTTCTATTCTAGCCACTAGAGCATAGGTCTCCTCATAATCTATTCCTTCTTGCTATTACTAACTTTACATACCAATCTTTCTTTTTTCCTTAAAACTTAACTTTGTTCATTCATCTTGTTCCTAAATAAACATTTAGTTCCTATCACATTCTTATATGGTAGTCTCGGAACCACTTCCCATGTCTCATTCTTTACTATCTAATCCAATTCCTCTTTCATGGCTTGTTTCCAATAATCATCTTTATTGGCTTCATCTAAATTTTTAGGTTCAACTTGAGATATCAAAAATAGTTCTGCATTGACTTTGCTTCTTTTCATCACACCTTTATCTTTGCTTTCAATGATCTACTTGGATGGGTGATTCTTTATCATGTTCTTGCCTAAATTAGGAGTTGCTATCTCAACTCTTGGCTCTACTAAAGGTTCCAAGATTTTTTTCTACCTTGGCTCTCCTTCATTTTGTAAATCATTGTTAGTCTCAACAAACACCACATCATTCCTTAGCTTATTAACAACAACATCATTTGAATTGTAATCAATTATTCTCTCTTCTATCTTGAATTTCTCATCAATTCTCACATTTGCACTTTCCATAATAGTCTTCAAAAATATTTCCTCTATTTATTTCTCTTTATTAACCAATCTATACTCATTAACATAGTCTTTCAAGGATCTTACCATACTTTCTCTAAACTCTTCAACTTTATCAAAAAGTAGATTCTTTCTAGCTTTTCTCAATCTCTTAGGACATCTACTTAAAAAATGACCAAATTCTATATATGTCCAACAAAAAAATAAATTCATACCTTATGTTTCTCTCTTTGTAAGTGAATCAATACATTCCTTTATCATTATGTCTTCTTCTGATCTAGATCTATATTCACTTGTACTACTATTCCTTTGTATACAATAGAATGATTCTGGATCTGAAAATTCAATACTCTATTCTTTACACAAATCTAATAACTCACCAAGAATTTCCATCACTCAAGTGTCAAAATTTCCTCTATTATATGTAGGAATGTCTTTCCTAAACATTCTCACCATGGATCTCCCAAAGTTGTTAAACTTTATCTTCAAGGACCTGATGCTTTAATAGCAATTGTTAGAAACAATAGTCTACCAAGATAATTGGGGGGGTGAATTAGTTAGCCAATAATTAATAAATTTATCTTCTTTAAAAAAACTTAACCATTCAACCAAACTAAACAACAACCATAATAAGATGAAATTAGAAAATTATACTAGATATGTTAACTAGGGAAACCCTTGATCAGAGGGAAAACCCTGGTGGAGATGATGCCCACAAGATGATGTTTTAATATAAATATTCCTTGTTAGAGGATGGAGCATGTTAGGAGTCTATTACAACATCTAGTACATGGAGTCCCTATTAGGAGACTCTAACCCTATTAAGAGTTGTGCCAACTCTATTAGGAATTGTAGTACAATGTATGCAAGATGAGCCCACTACTCAAACATGCAATTTCAACTACAAGAAGAGCTCATTTCTCAAACATGCAATTTACTATTATTTTCTTCTTTCCTTTGTTCTATCAACCAAACCAATCAATGTCAGACCTTGTAGACTAGTGCATGAACCTCAAATCCAAATATCAAACATCAGATCACTCAGCAAAACCTTAGCAATGAAGTTTTCTTCACTTCCGCTCTTCTTTGCTAAACTTCTCTTTCTGCAATTGTGTTGCTTACACAATTACTTTTCATGTTATTTCCATATATCCATGATAAAGGAAAATGTCATTTCTTTATAATGAGTCTTCAAAAAAAATTCCTGAGTTAGATATTAGACCTTCTCAATTAACCATTATAGGACCACATTAAGAACACATTGCACTTAGTGATAACATTAATCTTCTACCTTACAACTTGGATGTCTTTTCATACACATAATATTATGATGAGAAAACTTAGCTCCATCATCACCAACATGTTCTCTTTATATCCCCAACCTTGATTCTTAGAATAATAGTTCTGCTAAGAGATATAACAAGTTTACTAGAGCATACCTTTGTAAACTCTATCTTATAATAGACATCACCAAAACTTACATAACTTCTTGCAGATTTTATCATTTCTTCATCCAATGTTAACCATAGTAACTAGATACTTAGAAGTATCTCCCATAACCTCAGATAGTTAGAATACTCAACTAGCCATCTATACCAACTTGATCTTTCCATTGTTCTTCTCTCAGATACCACCAAAAATTGCTATGTTGACATCAATGACAAACTCAGTCATGAATGTAACATACTATCATAATAACATATCTACAATACTCCCCCATAGGAATATCATCAGCATTCATACTTCCAACATTCTTTCAACACTTTTTACTCCGTTTTCATACCATAACTCAACCTTTTCTCTAGGTACTTTTTTTTATCTCATTTTATCAAATCCTCTTCATTAATGAAATAAATGATAATACTGAAATAAACTAAGCAGTTGTCTTACTAGCAAGTAGTAGGTTTGACATCATGACAAAACAATGATTGAAACACATTCTCACACTTGTACCAATATTTTTTCAATAGTATCATTTAAACTTAGCCTATGAAGAGTTTGACTAAGAATAGGGGTTGTAGAGATTGGTAGGGTAACCAATGTTTGGATGGCTATTTCTTCCTCTAGTTTTGTATTGAAGACTAACTCTTTATTCCTATCCTTCTCCTTCTTCTTCTTTTCTTCTCCACCCTGAATCTATGAGTTAGGTACAAGATTACCTTCCTAACCTATATGGACTTGTGTCTCATCCTTCTCAACCATCAATACTTCTTGCAGTGAAGCATTTGACACAAATGTAATGACATTTGATGTCACTATGTCCTTTCTTTGGTATACCACAATGGGCATTGAAACATGTGTGTTAGTGATGACACCTTGTTGTTCTTCTAGACCTTTTGTCTCTATAAATGAAATGGGTACACTAGTTGTGTTATTGTATTATTTATTGTTAGAAATAAGGATTACTAGGGGGGGGGGGGGGGGGGGGGGGGGGTTGTGAATCAGTAATCTGCAATCTTTAGTTGCCAACTAGATATTATTACTTATTTTAAACCATGCATAACAAAGAAATAAAGTAATGTTGAATAATAATAGTAACAATCCATAAAGATAACTCATAACACCATATTTTGTTAACTAGGGAAACCTTGGCCAAGGGAAAATCCTTGTGGGGATGATACCCACTAGACAATATACTAATATATAAGTTCCTTATTAGAGAATGGACCCTTTTAGGAGTCAATGAGAAAATTTTATATACGCAGTCCCTATTATGAGACTTTAAATCCCTATTAGGAGATTCCAACCCTATTAGTAGTTATGCCAACCTTGTTAGGAGTTGTAGTATAATGTATGCAAGAAGAGACAACTTCCCAAACATGCATTTACAACTACAAGAAGAGCTCACTTCTCAATCAAGTAATTTACTATTATTTTCCTTCCTTTATTGATCTCTGATCTTCAACTCAATATTGGATCCCCAAATAGCTCATATAAAATTTTACATATATCATTTTGACAAAATTTTGCTCACTTTGCAATCTTACAAGATAGCACTTGTAAAACAATACTTACACACTTGTTATCACAAGAAGTCCTTTCATAAATACCATGCCTTTACACAAATTACTACTAGGTTGGATAAGACCACAATTCAATTTTCCAAGTCAGATTAAAAATCTAGGATGCCATCCCTAATTGGAAAAGTAACTATTTTGTAAACAAAACAATTCTTTCCTCCAATTTTGATGTCCTACTTCATCAAAACATGATTATCTCTATTATGTATAGTCTATACAAACTCCCATGGTTATACACATCATCATCAACATGTATACTATCTCCATGTAACTTCACTTGTCATAATATGACATCTGCAACATATTATAAACAAAATAATACACTATTGTAAACCAAATTCTATACTTAGACAATTTTTTGATTACCAAACACTAAGTTTCTTTATTTTTGAGGTTTCTTGTGAACATGTGCATCATGTGTTTCCATTAATGAAAATAATTACATATTACTATTAGCCAATTGTCAACAATCTCCCCCTTTGGCATTGATGGAAATAAAATAGGGAAAATTTGCTAAGTGACAAAAAGAAACTAACAAAATATAAACATTACACATATTACAATATACTTTACACTTTTACAATATTAACATGTATTTCTTCCTATTGTATCATGTATACAATTGTGAGATGTATCTCTCCCCCTTTGACATTAATGACAAAGGTCAAAATGTCAAGATACGGTCCAAAAACTATCAAAACTTTTGTTCTTCCTTTATGCTAAAATAATCTTCATACAATCATCAAAAATAGTCTTTAGGCTATTCATACCTTTGGTCCATGTTTCTTTTGTAAACTGTATTGATGTGAGAATTTCACATAATGTAGTGCCTACCCTCATTCACATCTTTTCTGGACATATTGTTGCTATTATTATCAGACTATGATGGACTAGTTTTATGTTGATGGATTAGTGGTATTGTTTTGAGACTATCAGACATTATGTTATGGTTTCAGAGGTTATGTGATGAGATCATTTAGACTTTACATTTTATGCATACATGATGATCATTACATTGTTTTTAGTTATTGTTGATGATCAGTTGATGGTTATTATCTCATGTGTTTATTATGGATACTTACCCCATACTTGCATGTGTATGGTGTGCGTGTTTTCTTATTATATGGCGTTTCTAATGTGGTTAAGGAAGGGAGTCATAGTCACCTACTTAGTTGGGATCTACACGATGCACCACTTCCTGTCATTGTCTATTTAGCTTAGCATTATATATTGTATGTACATGCATAGTTTTTCTGCAGGTTGCAGGTACCGAGTATCGACTTTCCTGAATTGCCAGGATGAGCGTACCCTATTATACTATCTCAATGATAAGGGAAGGGAGATAAATTCTCAAGTCCAAATCCCAAACCTTTAAGCCAATTGTCCTAGTGAAGTAGGACAAGTATCTAGATATTTTACCCACTGAATGTGTTGGATGACATGATTCATAATTTTTAACCCTTTAGACTGATTTTGAGTGATTTGCTCTATGATGGGTTGTCATATTTTATCTTGGAGGTCTATGGTGAATTTTCTATTAATTAAGTCTTAATAAATAGATTTAATTAATAAATTAATTATTTGAGAAAATTAATATAAAATATCATGTTATTTGATATTTTGATTATAATTAATTAAAGGTGAATTAATTGAGGAAAAAGAATTAAATAAAAGAAAATTAGAAAATTAAAATTAATAATAATAAAAAAATAATAATAAAGTAATAAGTAAATAATAATAATAAAAGTTATAAAAGGTAAATGAAAGTTATAAATATTTAAATAGAAATTATATAAAAAGTGTATTGGAGTTATAAGCTTGCATGGGAATTAACGCACTTTTCTATTTCTCATGTGTCAACAACATGGGGGTTAGTGCATCAATTAAGCACATGGTGTCTACAACCCTATGGCTCATCTAGAAGATTGGTAAAGACACATGCTTAGTTGGTGAGACCTTCTAGCTATTTCTAGAAGCATTCTAGGTGATTCCTGAGAGCTCTTTATATTTAGGCATTCCTAGAAGCTTATACATAGTGTTTGGAGTGCAATTGGAGCATTGGAGGACTCGAGAACCCTGAAGAAGGGAGGAGCTTGCTCTATGGGTTTTCTAAGGAAGAGCGATTTAGCATCAGAATCCAGGTAGATTCTTGTGATTTTACTTATGCTATTTTCGCATCTTGCATTCCCTATCTTCTTCGTGTTTTCCATATGTCTTCTGAGGATTTTCCTATTTTAATTGTATGCATTTTCATTATGGATAGTTAAATTGATTTGAGAAACCTTACATGCATAGATCTAAAGAGATCACGAGGCTAGGGTTAAAATTTATAGCCAAATCCATTAGAAAATTAATTGAATGAATCTAGAATGCAAATATTTTATATGATATTCTTAAATTGTGGATATAATTCCTTGTGGAAAAACATACATGTTTATATATTTGGATCTGCATACATACATACATACATACATATATATATATGTGTGTGTGTGTGTGTGTGTGTGTGTGTGTGTGTGTGTGTGTGTGTATGTATATATATATATGTGTGTGTGTGTGTGTGTGTGTGTGTGTGTGTGTGTGTGTGTGTGTATATACATATACATACATATAAATATATATACACATATGTATATATATAATTCACTGAATGATCGATTGTTAAATCGCAGTGGGGAAAACTTAATAAATTGTGATGCGATTCGTATTGTGAATCAGCATTCGAAACAATGTTAAAAAAAATTAATATTAAAATTTTCTTGGGCACGATTTGTACCCCATGCCTGCGAAAGGCAGAGGCCTGCCGTCGCAGGTCTGGGACGATAGGGGTACTATGTACCCATTGTCGGCGCAGTGCCTGTGACGGTAGGTACTACGTACCGCAGCAAGGGTGGGGGGTCATTCAAATATTTTGTTGTGCAAATGTTTATGTTATACGAAATCAAATTTTCATTGTTAAATGATATTTCATATGTTATTTGAATATGAATTTCGGCTTTTCAATGTTGCATTGTTATTAAATTATTAAATGTTATATATATATGTATTTATGTATGTATATATATATATATATATATATATATATATATATATATATATATATATATATATATATATATATATATATATATATATATATATATATATATATATATATATCCACACACACACACACACACATTATCAATAATAAATAATTTATATATTAATTGATGTTTGGAATTTAAAGAGAAATTCTTTAATAACAAGATATTTTATAATGGTGAGCAATATAGATTCAATATAATCTTTAATTTGGAATGATGAATATGGAAAGAATTTCAAATATTATTTTGAAAATGATGGGGGTCTAAATGGAAATATATAAGAGACATTTAGAACATTTAGAAAATTGAGTCTAATGGTTTTTGGGTAGAAACTTTTATCTACAAAAACATGGGTTAGGTTAAACGTGAAGTTTCTTCACTTGACAATTAAATTTGGAAACGTAAATTGAGACTTTTGCATTTAAATTCAAATTTTATATTTAGCAAAACCAAAACATGTGTTTGCATTGTGTATTCTTTATGCTATTGTTTTGGGTTTTGGGTTGACTAGTGTTGACCAGTTATAGGACGTCTACCAGAGGCTTGGGAGTTATGTGATTGTGATGTCATGATGATGTTTTAATCTCAATCTTTATAAACCCAACCATGGTTATGTGATGGAATGCTTATGTATTGGATGTGATTACTGATTGTTATAGTTGATAATTCTTATGTACGAGACACTTGACTTAACCATTATTTTTGGTCAACGATCAATTATCCTTGGTTGTTTTCTAGTCGCCATGATGGGACTATAATGTGGATTTATTCTTGATGATGTCATGTTGTGACATGTTTGACTCAACCATTTTTGGAGTCTTCGATCAGTATGATTGAGATATATTTTGGTTATTGAGAACCATTGGATACTTTGATTATCAGTGATACTTCAGTTGCCAATAGAGAGCTGCTGTGATCATGATTTTCTATGGATGTTTGCTCATGGAGATTTGATGCTTTTATGCATATTTGATGATATTATAGATTATCTTTTGTGATTTTGAGATTTATGATTCCATGAGAATTAGGGTAGGATATCTACATGTAGTGATGGGAAGTGGCTTGCAATGGGGGCCGGGGCCTTAAGAGGCTGCCAGGGTAACTCATTGTAAGTTGGATTAATAAGTGATAACATTCACACCTAATACTAACTGAATGAACCTAAAAAGATAAGTGTTTTTTTCTCGCCCATGCCTTGAGTGCTTGTACAGGCTAGGATGGGAGTAGTGAGAATGCATGGTTGTGACCTTGCATTCCGTAGTATGCCTCATCAGTATGAGAGGATACTAGTGGCCGCATGAGATCAGTATGGACCCATGGAGTTTAGCTAATTGCCAGGGTAACTTGTACGTGATAAATTTGATGACACTTTCCTGCTTGCATAGTAGGTTCCTACATGTCATTGTGTGCCTCTGGGATTAGATGTTGATTTTGTGTTTGGAACCTTTGATTTAGTATACTTTTAGGATTCCTGGACTTATAGGGATTTATGCTATGTGATTTTGTTATCCTATTTGGTACTTGAGATTATCTCCTTAGCACTGTGGGAGTGGACCACTTAGGTACCACATGGTCGGGTGGTAGTGTATTTTCCACTCTTATCATTTGAGATTCATTGAGACATCGTGGCTAATGCGTCCTTCATGATGGTGGATATGTATCCTTTTCATTGGTGATCAACATATGTTAGATGATGATATCTTATGCTTTTATTTGCATGTTAGATTACTTTCTACATATGATGTTTTATATGTTAGGAGTGACATTCCTACTATGTTAATATTGATGATCTCTTCAATGATTTGGAATGTTATGTATAGAGGGATGGCTAGGATCCATGATGGTCTAAAGATGCTATTAATAGTTGGGAGGAACTGTGCACTTAGTTTATTATGTTGATCTTTATGATGGATGTATTTGTCTTCTATGATGATGTATCATGTATATCATGCAATTATCTTTACTTTGATGTATCATGGATTAGAATAGGATGATGTACCTTATTCTATGTATGTATATTCTTTTGAGCTTGTCATAATCTGTGACATGTACAGTGGATGATTGAGTATTTGAAATGTAATGAATAGACTTTGGACTTATCATTATTATTTCATGTGGATGTTGTACTAGATGGATTAATGTATGTTGGATGTTTATAGATGTTATTCAATGTTAAGGGATCTTAAAGAATGTAATCTGATTGTATATGTTATGTTTTCTTTTAGATGGTCATTACTATTGCTTTCGTTATTGTGCAAAGGTTATATATGGTATTTACTTTCATGAAAAATAAAATGCTACTAAACTTAGTGAAAAATTCCAGGTTAATTCTTTGGATCCCTTGGCGGGGCATTACACATAAAGCATATGATGCAATCTCAACTACATTGATATCTGAATACAAAAAGTTTGTATATGTGTCCTTGGCCTTGAAACATTCCTCTAGCTGCTTCTCAACAAAAGATAGTTTCAAACCAATAGATTCTCTAAAATCAAATATTCTCTTCAAAATTTGCTTTTTCTAAAGTTTCAGTTTCCTGATATCATTGTGAACATTGGCAATTTGACTCTCAAAATCATCTACTTTGCTAGATGGATGCTAGATTTGGCTAGATAAAGCCTCTAGCTCATTTATCTTTGTCTCTATCTAACTATCCAAATCTTTAGTCAGCTTGTATGATAAGGTACACTTAACATACAAAGCTTTCCCTTCCTGCTAGAATTTTTGAAGTTCTTTATTCATGTATCAAGATTGACTAAGTCATTCTTGATAGTTTGGTAGATGGTGCTAAATAGGTTAGCATCATGGGAAATTTGAGCCTTGATCTCTGTAACATTCAACAAATTAGTAAACTCTTCATTGAAATACTTTAGCACTTCTTGTGCTCTCTGTTCAGGATCTGACTCAATATGCTTAACTCTCAAAGCGCTATGCAATCTATCAATTACTTCCATTAATGATCTATGTAAAATTTTCACTATTTTATTCTTCTATAAAAGTTTACATAAAGATGAGATCAGATTAGTTTAATCATCATCAGCAATAGCCAAGCTTGCAAGAGAGAGCATAGTAGATGAACTAGCTCGTTTAGTCTCATCCTCCCTCTATTTCTTTGCTACATCTTTAGTTCTTCACTCTTCCTCTTCTTTCCTTTCCTTTTCCTCTCTTTCTCTCTTCTCTTCAGTCATTTCCTCTCTTCTTCCTTAGTTTTCTTTTTCTTCTCTTCTTCTACAATCCTTCTCTTATCTTCATCTTCCTTTCTTTTCCTTTCTTCCTCAAGGCATTGCTGCTTGGCTTCTTCTATTTTCTTCTTTTCAACTTCCAATAGTCTCTTCTCTTCCTCAATTCTTTTCAACTTTTCTTTAACATCCTTAGTGTCTTGTTCATTTGGCTCAAAATCACCAAATGGATTGGTATCATCAATGTTAAAAGTGACATTGGTTTGATCTGCATGGTGTCACTGCTTACTGACACTTTTGAGGTTTTAGGAGCTGGAGGAGATGCTACCTATGACTCTGGAAACATCTTACTAATATTTGCTCTAGTCTCCTTTCTCAACTTATCCTTTTTAGCAACCATAAAAAAAATCGCCTCAATTTGTTCCTTAAGTATGGAGTGAGGTTATTCAAAAATCCTTTTATTTGACCTTCATCATCAGTCTTGCAAATAATCCTTAGCATATACTTCCAAAGTTCAAGGTCTTCTTCTCTTGTAAGAGTCTTCTTATCTATAAGTCTTTCATAGACTTTCTAGTTCACTACTTCAATATCCTTCAAACTTAGATTGTTTTCTATGATATATCTCATAGTAGATATATCAATCTGATCCTTCTCAAAATTATTATATAAATCATGAAACTTGTTTATTTGAAAAAAGTTTCCCTCATTGTAAATAGTTGTATTTATCTTTTCTATCTTTAGCTTGCAAGGTTGTTAAGCTTTGCCTACTTCTTTCTTAGGTGGAGTCACCTTTTTTTCTTGTTTCATTTCCTATCCCTCCTCTTCTTTATAACTTGACTCAATTTTCAATAATGTTTTCTACCTCTTACCTAATTTAGTCACTATCTATTTAACTCTCTTAGTGTTTGAAGATACTACTTCAATTAATCTCTCTAATTTTATTTTCTGCTCATTGGGCTAAACATCAGACACTATTGCATATGGTATGCTTTGTCTTGATGATGTTTCACTAATTGATATTGACAAGGGTTGTATGTTTAGTACACCTTATTTCATTGTTTTTCTCATATCCTTAGATTCACTATCTATCATTCTGGCCTCTGATAATGCCTTCTTCATAATTGATTCAACCTTTTTATGAGATGCCTTCTCAAAGATTGCTCGATGAGCATGTTGTGTGATATTATCATGTGTTCCAAATCTATATTCAAATTTATCTTTATCTAAATTCATCAACAACTCAATGTAACCCACTGCAACATCTTCACTCAATTCATAACTCAAGGGATCAAGAAATGTCTCACAAGGGTCCACTACTTGAATGTATGTATGGTTTGTACCAACTAACATACAAATTTCTTCCTTGAACATATCCACAATTGTAGGAGAAATTCTAAATCTTTGTTTCATCTCATTTTGAAAAATCCTCATAATTAGGTTTCCATTATCTAATATCTTATCTGTAGGGTGTCTTCTACATACCTCTAAGATCTTCTCCATAGTGCATCTATCACTACTCATTATGTTTGTTACTGCCAACTAAGGACATCTCTTAAGTACATGGAAAAATATGTGATTTATCAATTATTGGAATCTAAAAAAACCATTCTTGGTTCTCTTAATCTTTTCAAGGTTTTCCAAGAGTTGCATCCTCAATATTTCACTTAGATTCACTTGCTCTTTCTCTACACATCTTATAAACTACATATAAAAATCCTACTAAAAGTTCATCAATCTTTGAACTTGCACAAATTGAATAAGCAATTATTCTACTTAGAAATCTTACATCATCTTGCTTGATGGAGCTAATTACTATAGCCTTCCCACTGTATACTACCTTAGTGTAACTTTCCACTTTCTTCTTTACCAATTTCTCTCCTATAGGTACACTCCCTTGTTTGCTAAGACTAGTTACCTCATGTATAAGGTCAATAGAAATGTCTACTACATTACCTTGCATCCACAATTTTCCATTATGTATCCAACTTAGTATAATTTGTGTCCATTCATCTATATCTAACTCATGGTAGAAATAATACTTAAACAAGTCTAATTCCCTTAAGTGTTCAAATTTGGGCTTTACTGTCATGTCATGGTTAAAGACAAATTCCATATCCTTATTCAAATATTCATTTCCAATTGACTCAAACTTGAAATTCAAATAATTTTCTACATCTTTAAGGTAAACTACATTGTTCAAAGTGATAGACAATGTAGAGTTAGGGTTTCCTTCATTAGGTTTTATGGAAGCAATCTTAAACTTAGGTCTTTCCTCATTCTTAACACTATGTACTAATGACATATCCATGATCTTTATCAATATGAACTTTTGTCAAATAAATTTGTGGAAAAATGATATTCTAAAAATAGGGTTTAATTTGAAATCACTCCGACAAGTCACTTCTGAATGCTCTTCACTTTGAATGTGTTCGTAATAAAGTAAAATTCAATTTTGTACTCCATTTATTTATCAACTTGATCTTGCATTAATTGCAGACTTCAAAAATATGAAAAAACTATTAATTATGTTTTTTAATTAGATAACTTCTCAAACTCATATATTTGATCTTCAAATGTCACCCAATGTTTACTATAGCCTCCTTCCATCATGAAAAATGTCCTCAAAACTTCACATCATGAAATTTTCTACAAAAAGTTACTTTTTATCTTCAATTACATAATCAACTCTTACTAGAATACCAGTAACTCTAAATTTCATCATAACTTGTTTATATGAGCTCCAAATCACAAGAGAGCTTAGATCCCATCTAAACATAACTGCACACACCTTTTCCCAACTTTGCTACCTCTATTTTGGTCTCTAATTGAAGTTCTCAAATTCTAATGCTGTGAACAAGCTTAATTCAAATTAATTGAATCAAACTCAATGACTAACTTTGATCTTCATGTCTCATCATCATCTAACTTTTCTTTTGAGATATTTGTTCCTTTCACGAATGCTTCATTAAGTTCTTCTTGAAGTTCACTCACAATGTTTCTTTGTTTTACACTATTAGTTCTGGAGTTCCTTTCATGGTTCCTTCTATCATTCCTTCTATTCCTAAAGTTTCTTCCATTGTTCCTTCTATCTCCAAAGTTTTTGTCCATTTTGTAGTGCCTCACTATGTGTCTGAAGTTGCTGCATAACTAACATACAAGTTCTCTACTTCTAGGATTTTGTTGATCATCAAGTGCATGAAAATTCTGAGCAATGTGTCCTAAATTGTTACACTTATAACACATGATCTCTCTTCTATCTTTATAAGATCTTTCTTCTCTTGATGTCCTTTCATTAGATCTTCTTCTATATATAGGGTTAGTATATCTAGAAACTCTACTATTTCTTCTATTATCATACTTAGGTTTCTTACAATCAATTTCATTATGACCCATACTATGACAATTATGACAATAAAAGTCCTTAATATGATTAAATGACTTATTAGTGCAATCTCTTTTCATATGACCTATTTCATTACATAAAAAGCACTTAACTCTAAATTCATACTAGGTTGACTTAGGAGTTTCCACTTTCTTTGGTTCATCCAAGATTTCAAATTCCTTGTCTTTCTCAACTTCTTTTAGTTTCTCAAGAGATTGACTGGATTCAATCATCATATTTGCAGACATGTTAATTAGGTAGCCAAAATTAGTCTTATCATAAGGTGTCTGTATAGACATAGAATCATCAAGTTTTTCTCTACTAGAATAAAGCTTCTCAAGTAGTTGTTTGCACTATGTCAATTCACCTTTCACAATAGTATTATAATTATGGAGTTCTTCATGATCTTCTTTCAATGTTTCAAACTCAGATGTTTTCTTTTCTAGACTTTCTCTTAGATCTAAATTTTTAGTCTTCAAATCAAATTCAACTTTGCTAGGATCATTTCTCAAAGTCAACTTCAGATTTGCAATATTTTATTTTTAATTTTTAATAGTCATCATCAATAGTTCTAGATTCAATAGATTTAGGTTTGGATTTCAAATGTTCAATCTTTTCCTTCAACTGACCAATGTATACTTTGGAGTCTTCATAACTATCCTTTAGCTTATCTATTTGTTCAGTAAGGATGTCAATTTGTTCAAGAGCTTCTTCAAGGTTTTTCATCAACTATTCCATATCCATAGAGATCTTTCTTAAGTTGTTAAGCCTCTTCAAAGTAACTTTGCTTTGATACCAATTGTTAGAAATAAGGATTACTAAGAGGAGGGTGAATTGGTAATCTACAAACTTTAGTCACTAACTAGATATTATTTCTTACTTTAAACCATGCATAAAAAATCAATAAAGTAATTTGAATAGTAATAGTAACAATGCATAAAGATAACTCATAACACCATATTTTATTAACTAGGGAAACCCTAGCCAAGGGAAAACTCTGGTGGGGATGATACCCACTAGATAATATATTGATATATAAGTTCCTTGTTTGAGGATGGACCCTGTTAGGAGTCAATGAGAAAATTTTGTATAAGAAGTTCCTATTAGGAGACCTTGAATCCTTCGTAGGAGATTCCAACCCTGTTAGGAGTTGTGCCAACCCTATTAGGAGTTGTAGTATAATGTATGCAAGAAGATCCCACTTCCCACGCATGTAATTTCATCTACAAGAAGAGCTCACTTCTCAATCAAGTAATTTATTGTTATTTTCCTTCCTTCACTAATCTCTGATCTTCAACTTGATCTTGGATCAAAAGATAGCTCATATAAAACTTTTCATATATCTCTCTCACAAAAGTTCACTCACTTCACAATCTTACAAGATAGCACCTATAAAACAATACTTACACACTTCTTATCACAAGAAGTCCTTTGCAGAAATACCATGCCTTTACACAAATTACTACTTAGTTAGCTAAGACCACAATTTACTTTCCAAGTTACAGTAAACATCTACGATGTCAGCCCTAATTGGACAAGTAACTATTTTGTAAACAAAAAAATTCTTTCTTTCAATTCCACAGTCTTGCTTCATCAAAACAAAATTATCTCTATTTTGTACAATCTATACAAACTTATGAGGTTATACATGTCATCACCAACATGTATACTATCTCCATGTAACTTTTCTTTTCATAATATCTCATTTGCAGCATGTTATAAACAAAACAATACACTATTGTAAACAAAATTCTATACTTAGACAATTTTATGATTACCAAACACTAAGTATCTTTATTTTTGATGTTTCCTATGAACATGTAGGTCATATGTTGCCATTAATGAAAACATTTACATATCACTATTAGTCAATTGTCAACATTTCTCCCCTATTGATACCTTGTCAATTTCATCTATACTGACTAATACATGATTAGTGCATAATTTAGTAGCTAAATTAGAATCTTGTAGTATCCTTTTCAAATCATTCTTTGTGAAAGGATTGATTTTCTACATAGTATTATTAGAAACATCCTTTATCTTGATAGTATCTAGTTGAGTTCATTGGTCCACATGAGGGGGACTGGCACTCAACATATGTATCTTAGGTACATTTTGATCTTGTTGATGCTCTTCTTCAGCTATAGCCTCTACATTTGTTTCTCTCTCTATGCCTCCCTCATGTACATCTTTGATAAATTCATCCCTGGTAATCTCTACTACGTCTTGTTCATCTTTTTCCTCACCTACCTCCTCAGGTGCTTGGTCAATTGCCTTTTTTGTTATCGACACATAGATAACCTTCTATATTTGGGTGCTCTCCTTGACAACAACTTCAATATTATTTTTCAAAATGTTCAAAGCTCTATATTTGGGAGAGAATCTCCCCTTTTATTTTTTTATGGCCTTAGTCATAGATGACTTGTCCAATTTTGGCATTACTCTAGCTAGAGTAGTCTCCCTTATATTCCTTTTAGTTCTTAAATTGTATTGCCATATTTTCTCAACTCTGTCATATAGACTTTTGGGTAGAGAGTTGGAAAGATCAATAAGATAGATTCATCAACCTTATTCATTTCTACCTTACCAAGTTTTTCAAACTCAACATGTGTGAACCCTGACAAATCTGCATTGTTCTTGATATTATCACAAAAGTTGTCTAAATCAAAAGAGGGACCGTGGCTTACCAATTGGAATTGATTGTTGTCATCTAAGTTGGTCCTCTCCTTATCTACTTCATCTAGAGCTATATACTGTAGGAGTTGATGAAATCCAACTCCATAGTCACCAAGATCACCTATATGCAAATAGCTTGCTAAAGAGAAACTGAAGGAGCAAGAGCTTGAAGCAAACAATGTAAGAGAAAATATTTCACAATAGGAAAATGAAATTGCTATGTGAATGGATGAATTTACAATGAGAGAAAGACTGCTTATAAAGGCCTTAAGGAAGCTTGTAGAACAAGCTAGAAGGGAACAAACTCCTGTGTTATCAACAACTCATCACTACATATATTAAATACTAAATATTAAATAAATGCATTAACCTAAGTAAGCTTAAGTAAATAGAATAAATAATAAATAAATAATTATTTATTTACTCTAAAACCCCCCCTTAAGTGCAACTTAGGGGAATACCTTAAGCTCACAAAACTAAGATGAAAATAGAGAATGGGTCCTAGCAACAAGGCCATGTTAGGTACCCATGTACAATGCAAGAAGATGCAACCTCTATAAATGGGGAAAGAGAGAAAACCACATAGGAAAAACCCTCCCCCAAAAAGAGGTAAGTACAAACATGCTGAAAAATAAAGGAAGGAAGGAAGGAAGGCCTCAACAAGACCCCCCAAGGACAACTTCCATCGGAAATGTTTCAAGAGACTCTCTCAAAACCATAACTACAACCAACCCCCCCATGAGAATAGACACCAAAGCCCCCCCAAGAATGATGGAGCTCCTGTAGAAATGATTGCACCAATGAAACTCCAATGTGGAAGGAACAAAGGCACATAACAAGGAAATCCTTGAATGAGAGGGGAAACTGGAAGGCCTATTTGATGCCCAAAAGAAAAAGGATGAGGATCCTGAAATGGAATCCCCAAGGCAGGTGTGATGACACTATCATGAATGTCCATTGTAGTATCTGCAACAGATGTACCTAGAGTCTCAATGAATGAATTTAGAGGATTAGGTAGAATGGAAGAAGAATCTTGCAGAGGAGAAAAGCCCTCAACTGGATTTGGTGTAGTAGCCAAAACATGGATCTTAGGAATAATACAAAGGTTCAAGTATCCTAACTGCACAACATGATGCTTTTGTGAAAGAGAAGAGTCGTGCTCCAACAATGGAGATGGTGGACCAAAGTGTGATAAGGTGTAGAGATGAGTGGAAGGATCAACTACCCCTATAGCAATAAGATCTCTTGTAGCATGATCTTGAATGAAGACTGAATTAGTAGTGAACTCAACTGTCTTCCCTGATCCACTACGTGTAATCTGAGAAATCGAGAGAAGGTTAGCAAACAAAGATGGAACATACAATACATCATTGAATATGCCATCCTATATGTAAATTGAACCTTTCCCATAGATTGGTGATGTAATGTTATTCCCCATGAGAATATGAGGAATAAGAGAAGCCTCAAGAGTAGAGAAGACACCTTAGAAGATGTCATATGGTGAGAAGCACCAAAATCTAGTATCCAAGGAACCTGTGAAGGAGATGTAATGGTAGCCTATAATGCATGACCCTTTCCGAGATCTAATGTAGATGGAAAACATGTGGAAGAAGATCAAAAGGTAGACCCCTATGAGGTAGAAGAGGATGGAGAAGAAACCATGTTCTTCTGAAGAAGAGCTTGCAAATTTGCAATTTGTTTCTCATAGCCATCAAATCTCTTCTGAAAACAATGTCCCTCATCATGAGATTGTTTCCCACAATAGGAATAGGTAGGAGTCTCGGTCTTCTTTTTCTCCTTCTTCTTAGAAGATGATCAACTAGTAGAAGAGGAATTTGATATCTTCTTTGACTTCTGCTCCTATGTATCCTTCGCAAGCAATGCTTGTGACTGTGAACCTGAAAGTGAATCCATTTGAGTAATCTTGGACTATTCACAGATTAATTGATCACAAAATATCTCAAATGAAGGCATCCTATGTCTATCACCCAAGGCATCTATAATGGAGTAGAAAGTGGAAGAGAAGATCTGATACTATCCCCTCAACTTTGAGAGTATCAAAAAGATACACTCATCATCTGTCTTGGTTGTCCCACATCCCTGCAAAAGTGTACGCAAAGATTTTAATTTCATCAAGAAGTCCTCAATGGTGGAAAAGCTATCAGGTGTCAAATAAGTAAACTCTACATCCAGTTGAAGTTCCTGGAACTCATCTACTTGGCTAAACAAAGTCTAACATTTGAGTCGATAAGCTCGTGGAGTAGTCAAACCATCCAAGTGAAATAGTAGATTGTTTGAAATGTTCAGTGCAATCAATCCCATGGCCTCATCCATTTTGTTCTTGTATTGAAGAATCTCTAAAGGGCATGTGAGAATAGGTTGATTCTCATCCAGACATGACCATAAGCCTCTTGACATGAGAAGCCTTATCATTTGTGCCTTCTAGGTGTGATAGTTGTGTGGTGTGAGATAAGTCACAGATGGATCCGTCATTGAGAGAAAGAAGAAGATAGAAGTAGAAGGATCTTATTCTAAAGTAAATTATAGAAAAGAAAATGCTCCCCCCCCTACCAACAATGTATAAATTGGGCACTATTTACTTAGTGTGATTATAATAGCCAATTTAGGGCCTATTTCTAAAAGTAATACTTTTTTCCACAAAACCTATAATCTAATTGAAGATCTAGACAGTAGACAAAAATATATACACTTTTAAAAAAATAGAACCTGATTATGTGTCCAGATGAGCCTGTACTAAGCATTTGAAGTAGCAAAATAAAAAATTGCAAGTTGCAGAAAAATTTAGGAACAAAGATCTCAAACCATCTACACCAATGTGTAGATCACAAAATCTTACCCCAAAACAAAAACAAAAATGCTCAAAAAAATGAGTCCATATGAGGGAGATATCGCTGTTTGAAAATCACCACTATAGTTATTTTTTCTAGATCGCCACCGTTGCACCTCCAAAAAGTAAAGAAAAAAGCCAACAAAATATTAGATCTATTATGTCAAATCCTCTTTGTCCTTTTTCTCCAAATACTGAAAAAATGCTCTTCCTCCCGATTGAAGAAAAAATCACAAATAAACTAGGGTTTATGTCTCCGAATCACGGCTTCAAAAAAATACTTCAAACAAGAAGCAACAGGGAGGCTTTGATAACATGTAGGAGTTGATGAAATCAACTCCACAGTCGCCAAGATCACCTACATGCAAATAGCTTGCTAAAGGGAAACTGAAGGAGCAAGAGCTTGAAGCAAACAATGTAAGAGAAATTATTTCACAATAGGAAAATGAAATTGCTATGTGAATGGATGAATTTACAATGAGAGAGAGACCTCTTATAAAGGCCTCAAGGAAGCTTGTAGAACAAGTTGGAAGGAGGTAGAAGATAAGGTTGACAACCAAGCATCCACAAAAAAGTGGAACATGCTAGAAGGGAACAAACTTCTATGTTGTCAACAACTCATCACCACATGCATTAAATACTAAATATTAAATAAATGCATTAACCTAAGTAAGCTTAAGTAAATAGAATAAATAATTAATAATTAATTAATTATTTACTCTAACATGTACTTCCTCCTCTTTGGTTTATCCTATTGACTCTTCTCTGAGTAGTAGTAGTTCTTTTGCTTAGGGATTATATCGGCATTTTTTGTAGAGGATCCTATACAATTGGAGATTATGAATAGTTTTTCCTTGGCAATGCCATGGTGACACTAAAATCAACAAGTAATAAGGTCATGGAAGGCATCACTATTGTGGATAACATTTTTTACAATCATGGATACAAAATGTCCATTATAAAACTTGACATATCCTTTGACATGGTTGAGCAAACAGTCGTAGACAGATACAATGCATAGGGGATGAGTGTTTAGGGGAATGAGAAAATAGTGGTGAGAGGAAGTGTTTAAGGGAATGGGATGATATGGACCATATATTTTTCTCCCTTATTGATGTTTCTAGACCATATACAGTATGTGTTGTATCCATTTTATACTCAGGCAAAGTCCTCTTTTCTAACAATATTTCAAACAATAAAGTCATTATAGAGTTAGATGTGGTTGTTCCTACTACCATGGCAATTATGGTGTACCAGAGTGCTATGTTTACTCAAGGAAAGGGAATTTATTCATTTATTCCCAAGTGAATTGTGGGAAGATATATTATATCTAACTAACTTATAGTTTATATGAGTATAACAATAATATTAGATAGTTTGTTTTTATATTGAAGCTATGGGAAATAATTTCTATTTAAATTTAATAGTTGTTGATTTAATTTATTTATAGCTAATATTTTTTATAATATTGTACTAATGGTTGTGACTGTAGAGTTGGTACTATGGATGATGATTATTCATAATTGAATGAAATTCATTTTTAAAATATACCAATCATATCATGTCATATCAGTTACACAAGTTTGAATGTCCATTTTGTATGAGCATCTATCTTGTTTTTTCAAATTATTTTAGAACCTTGGCATAAAGCATGTTTATGTAGCATCGTATTTGATGATGTGATCCTCAAACATTATTTAGAAGTGGGGACTTGCCAAGTCAAAGGTTAAGCACACCTGAAAACTAAGTCAATGTGTAATGTGTGTCACTAATATGATATACTCAGTGCCCATGACTTAGGAATATGCAATATGCTCAATAGATATAATAAAACTGACAACTTAATGCCACTATCACCTATGCATACATGGTGTCCAATCATGTGAATCATGATTGGTCAATGGGAGATATAATATAAGATGGAATGAAAGTGAGAGAAGAAATTTTATTAATGATTATAGATGAACAATTGTAATCGTATGATTTAAATGACTAAAGATATAAAACATCAGCACTCCCTCTTAGCTAGGAAAGATAAATACAATTTGATAATAATAGATAATGGACTATCAATATTTTAATCAATTCAAAGAAATTCAATTTAATGATGTCTAAGCTCTTAGTTGATAAAATACTTAGTATGAATTTATACAAACAAGCCAACTAAATTAACTTTAATGTCTAATCTATTATTCATAAGCCTCACAAAATACATACTTACCACATATTGAATATGTATCTATACAAACAACTCAAAGATAGTCAATGGCATTTAAGCACATAGTTGTAAGTCTCACAAAATACATATTCTCATGATGTATGTACAACACTCACATTAAATATATATCACAATTTAATTATTTAGAATATCACCTTAGAAATAACTTACACAATAAGAGGTGATCATTTGAAACTCATCACTTTCATAAGAGGTACAAAAATCTCATATATTTCAACATTCAATAGAATGTAATGATCAATTTTTCTGAGACACGTCCTCATATTTTTTAATCATACCAAGTTATCTTCTAAATTGTTCCACTTTTAATTTAGAAAGTGGTTTGCTAAAAATATTTGCAATCTAATTATCTATACTGATGTACACTTTAGTTAATCACATCCTTCTAGACCATATTGTGAACATGGTGGTATGGTATCTCAAGGTGTTTTGATTTATTATGAAAGAGTTCAATACAATTTCGATTATCAAAATAAATGGAAGTAGGTTCCAATGGTTTTCCAAATAGATCAAATATGAGCTTCCTTAGCTATAGTGCCTCTTTGGTTTCCATGGAAGCTGCATTATATTCTTCTTCAATAGAGCTCTAAGCTACTGATGATTGCTTCTACTAAACCATGATAACATGGTTGATCCCAAAGAAAAACAACATCATGGAGTACTCTTTAAATCTATAGAATTTCCTATCAAAGTTGATGAAATATCAACCCTACAGCTACCAAGAATCAACTGCATGCAAACACCTATCATAGAAAGAGAGAAGATAGAGCTATGGAGGCTGGAATTCCCAGATCCATAGATGAGACATTCTTGATGAGAAAAAAAGAGAAAATGATATTATCAAAAGTGAATTGTTATAATTAAAAAGAGAGGTCATCCTTCTAAAGGAGATTGAAACCCTAACACATAACTAACCTCAATTGCATGATAATAAGTAATAAAAAAATTAATTATTATATGTCTAGAGTTTAGCTTAAGTGAACTAGAGATAATAAGTGACTTAATATTTAAATCAATAATATTTAATTAATTAGAAAAAAAATTATTACTATAATAACCCCCCTTAAGATAAAATTAGGGAGTAGTTAAACTCCTAAAAACTAGTACTAAAAGTAAAATTGGGTCTTAGCAACAAGGCCTAATAAGGTACCTGAGCACAACTAGATCAATAGGAGAAATAGAGAAAACCACATGGGAAAAACCCTACTCCAAAAAGAGATGGAAATAATGTTGAAAATAACTAGTGATGGACTAAAGAAGGCTCAAAACTAGGCAATGTCCCAGAACATAGGAACAAAAGATGATCATAAAGAATACTACTGAAGCATGAACTTGCAAACATTGTCAAATTTTTGATGTGAAGGACCTCCATTGTATAGAACATGACTAGGTAGAGAAGACTAAGTCTAAAGAGCTAATCAATCAATATGAATGGTATCTTTATGGCCTCAAAAGTTAGAAATGAAAGCATTTATATATGGTAAATGATCAATCTCACTGAAATTCATAGGTATCCAACCACTACAAATGCCTAGTACATAGGATAAAATACAAAATACATAGCTCACTCTATCGAACCAAAAAATAAATAGAACCAAAATAACCCCCTATAATGTTGAGACATAAAACATGAACAATGAAATTGAATGCAATATCTCTAGTAGAAAGGAGAACCGGGAACATCAAGAGTGCAAAAGAAGTACAAACACCTATAATGCTATGTGTCATCAATAGATCATGAGGTTATTTTTCAAGGAAGGAACACTTTGGCATAGGGAGGTAGGAATAACTAGGGCCAATGGCACACCCATCTATTCAAACACCTACACAGAGTCAACATAGAAAAAATAATATGGAAAACAAACCACTTGGGAGATAGAGGAAGAAAAATGACTTCATTCATATATTCATCCAAAGTTCTTTAACATGCCTAGTAGTAAGGCCTTCTAGGTTACAACCATGTATCAACTTAATTACAATCTTCGATGACCCAACTTCACATTTTGCTCCTATTCTCTCTAAGTTCTCTCTCCCTATGACTCAAACCAAGACCTCTTAATTCATGCACAAACACAAGTTGGCCTATTGTAAATACACCAAATTAAATGCCAAGGATAAGCCACAAGTCAACTCATAGTAGATATCTAACACTAAATTAAATGCAAAGGTTACCCTCATTAGGGAACCAAACATAGACAACTCAGCATCCAAAGGATGACTTAGCAGCCACATAAACTCAACATCCACAAAATGCTTGACAATCACACAAACTTAGAAACCACATTAACTCAACAACCAAATGAACTCAACATCTAAAGGATAACACAACAACCACATGAACTCAGCATCCAAAGAATGACTCAACAATGACATGAACTCAACATCCAAAAGATAACTCAACAATCACACAAAATTAGAATCCAAAGGATGACTTGGTAACCAAAGGACACTCAACAACAACTAAGAACTAGACATTAACCAAGAAGCTTGGAATGCACTAAATGCTTGACACCTACTGAGAACTTGGAAATGCAAGACATTGCAACTTAGTAGAAACTAGGAAAACTGAAAACATGCAGGACAATAGTAAAACCCAGGATGCTCTTATATCAAACAACTAGGTAGAAAGAAATGATTCTCCTAAATCATGCAAGTATCACATCTTGAGCTAAATCTAACTCAGATTGAGAAATCCATGTAGCATCTTCACTAGGTCTTTTTGTCCATTTTAACAAATACTCATAGTAGTCTTTTCTCACATTCTCTTACCAACTCTTTGTTCCAATATACATTCAACTTCTTCAACCTTCTTCTTAGGATAATCATCTGACACACCCACTTCATCTTTTGACTCATGATATTTGTATAAATTAACAATATTGAATCTAGGAGATATATCCATCTCATCAAGTAACTCAACTTTATATGCATTACCATTGTCAAACTTCTTTAGGATCTTACAAGGTCCAAACTTCTTCATTTTTAGCTTACTATATGTTCAAATAGGAAATTTTCCTTTCTTTAAATTAACCATCACCTCATTACCAATGTCAAAAATATGATGTCTTCTAGACTTATTAGCATTGTCCTTATACTTTTGATTATTTTGTTACAATCTCAACTTCACTTCCTTATGTAAAGACTCCACAAAATTAGAAAATTCTTCCCCTATAACACTTCTCTTCTCTTCACCCAAAACATCCCTCAAATCTAATACTCCTCTAGGTTGCATTCTTATAACAATCTCAAAAGGTGTCTTTCCTATACTCCTATTCATAGAATTATTATATGCAAACTCAATTTGTGCTAGCACTACTTCCCAAGTACTTGGCTTATCTCCAACTAAAAATCTTAATAAGTTACCAAAGCTTCTATTCACAACATCTGTCTATCCATTTGTCTATGGATGGAATGTAGAACTAAACCTTAAATTAGTACCCATCTTCTTCCACAAAGTCTTCAAAAATTAACCAACAAAGTTACTGTCTCTATCACAATCTCTTTAAAAAAAAGTTTAGCAACATGCTCAGCATCTGATGTCTTCATACAAGGTATAAAATGGTCCATTTTAGAAAATTTATCCACAACAACAATTTTAGAAGCATGCCCATAATTCTTTTAGTCAATCCAAGAACAAAATCCATACTAATGTCACTCCAAGGTTTCTTAGGAATAGTAATAGGTGTATACAAACCATATTCTAACTTACTCCATTTGCCACTTGACAAACTCAATAACTCCTTACAAATTTTTGAACATCTTTCTATGTTTATGGCTAGTAATACTTCTCTTTTAGAAAACTCAATGTCTTATCAATTCCAAAATGTCCATCCAATCCACCACTATGTTTTTCCTTAATCTAATTCAACCTCATAGAACTTCTAGGAATGCATAATTGGATACCCTTGAACAAAATAATTTCCTAACTAAAATATTCATCATACTTACTTATGTGATCTATTAGATTTGGTGCTTTTCACTCTCTCCACACCTTAGAAAAATCACAGTCGGTATCATAAAACTCTTTCATTTCATCAAAACCAAGAACTTCAATCTTCATCTCAATCAATAAAGAATGTCTTCTACTCAATGCATTAGGAACTCTATTAGTAACTCCACTCTTGTACTTGATAAAAAATGTGAAACTCTGCAAGTACCCAACCCACTTTATATGTCTCTAATTCAATTTATGCTGACTTCCCAAGTACTGTAAAGCTTTATGATTAGTATATAATGCAAACTCCTTAGGAATCAAATAATGTCTCCACTTTTTCAAGGCTTGAACAATGTCATAAAACTCTTGATTATATGAAAAATACTACCTTTTACCATCATTAAACTTCTCACTAAAGAAATAAATAGGTTTACCTTCTTGACTCAATACAACTCCTATTGTACTACCATTAGTATCACATTTAACTTGGAATACCTTATTGAAATTAAGTAAAGCTAATATAGGCAACTCAACTACCTTTGTTTCAAAGTCTCAAAATTTTTATCAGCTCCATGCATCCACTTGAATTCCTTTTTATTCTCTCTCATTATCTTAGTCATAGTATTACAAATAGAACTGAAATTCCCTATAAACTTTCTGTAGAAACTAGCCAAACCATGAAATGATTTTACCTCACCCACATTTTTCAGGTGTAGGCCACTCCAAATTTAATTTAACCTTCTTAGGATCCATCTTCATGTTGGAATTATTTTAGAATAACTGAGAGGGGGGGTGAATTAGTTATTCAAGGTCTAGATGTACAAATAATTTTTTTCACAATTTAGTGAACCCATAAAACATTCTTATCCATGCATGCATTCATTGTGTGTCAACTAAAACTTATATGTTACTATCGAATCAACTTGTAGAAATGTAAAGCATGAAACACAACACATCCATCAACACATTTGACACAATGATTTAACGTGGAAACTCAATTTGAAAAAAACCACCAATAACATGCTACTCTTTTTTCACTCTTCTGAAGTGATGCTCTATTAAAGGCCAACCCTATTAAAGGTTATAACACACACTATTAAATGTGACCTAGTTAATGAATTTTAGTCACCCTACTAAAAGTAAGCCTTGTTAGAGGACTTTAGGCCATTCACTTGGAATGCCACCCTATTAAATAATTTTTCAATGATTGTTAAGTCAATCTTACTACAAAGGATTTACCCTAGGCGGATACAATTGTTAGAAAGTAATAGTAGAGCTTTGATCTGATACAACTTACAAACTTACTTGTAGATTACAGATCTCTATTAAGTCCTCAACTCTTCTTGGCTTCTATTCTTTACATATTTGATAGCTTGTTCACCCTTCAAGCATTCATCCACTTAAGCCTTCTCACTTAGTATGCCATTGTAAACTTCTTCACTTGGGTCACTTGATGAAGCAAAACCTCTTTCCTTCTCCTTATAATATTTTCACATCAAACTCTCTAACTCTTTTCTTCATGACCAAACATTCCTATATACATGAAATTAGAACATTTTCTTGCTCATTATCCATCATCAAAATTAGGGTTTTTGATGGATTAGATAGGATACAATGTATCTACCCCATATCTTATCTTCTCTAGAAACTTCTCTTTGAATCTATTTGAATTCACCTCCAAAATGGTTTACATAAGATTTTGTGCCACTAGCTCATCAATCTTATCTTCCTCCTGATTCACAAGTTCTAAGAAAACAAACTTTTTGGTTTTTATTTGGAAAATCTTTGATCTTTTTCATAATGCAGTAGCTCAACATTATCAATCTTTTGATGGTTAGCATATACTGTGTTACACAACATCAACTATAAAATCATTTGGCATCAGCTAGATCTTGGTGGTGCTCGGCATCAATTGAAAGTTACTTGTCATCTACTACCTTGCTTAGAATCCACTAGAATTTGCTTTCACTTGGCTCAAATTGACTTTTTTCTTGGCTTGAACTAACTTTGCTCACCTACTATCCACTTGGTCAAGCTTGGCAAATGAACTTTGTTTAACTTTATTCTTTTGAACTTTCTAAGTGTAGCCAGTCATTTTTTAACCTTAAGTAGATCATCAATACATTATGTTATCATTGTCTTAACTAATTCTTGTACTTCATTACATAATCATAACTCAACCTTTCTTCTAGGTACTTTTGTTACATCTTGTTGATCAAATCCTCCTCATCAATCAACTAAGTGATAGTACTTGGAACATATAAGTAATTGTCTTACTAGCAAATAGCAAGTTTGACATCAATGATAAAAAAATGATTGAAATACATAGTATTCTTTAGTAATCTTTCTAATTAGATGATATTTTCAATCAGATATCAACAATCTCCCTCTTTGGCATTGATGGCAAACCAAACTAATCAACCAAGTCAAAAAATGATAAACATCTTGTTCCATCAAATTGACTAGGTTAAAATTGTACAACAATACCAAAAAGAAAACTTGTATTTGAAATTTTTCCCTTTATCAACAGCTTCCATCTTCTGATTAGGTTATAAAATATAACTCCCTCTTTCTTTCTTTTGATCTTCAAATATTCTAATGATGTATTCTCTCCATTTTTCCTCTTACACTTGATTCAAATTTTTCCCTCTATCAACAGCTTCCATATTTTGATTAGGTTACAAAATATAACCCCCTCTTTCTTTCTTTTGATCTTCAGATCTTTTGATGATGTATTCTCTCCATTATTCCTCTTGCACTTGATAATTTTAATGTACTTTCTCCATCTTTGACAATAATATCAAAGACATATACTCAACACTTGGCATCTTTAATATATGCAGATATAGGCTTTTGTAGGTTCTTCAATGTTCTCCCTCTATCACCTTGCTTGTGATTGATTTGTAGTTTTAGCTTTGTGATTACTTTAGGCAATTCCTAAAGTAAGATACACTGCATCAATTTGCATTAAATGAGTGTCAGCTTGTTTGATGCAGGACACACCCTCTATCTTTTACATAGCCTTTGATAGGGGTATCACCCCTAGTTTACCTATTAGATACTCATAAGTATCCTTAGGTAATGCTTTTGTGAAGATATTATCAATTTTCTCCTTTTTGTTAATATATTCCATCTTCACCTCTTTATCTTGAACCAATTCTTTTATATAATGATACTTGATTGCAATGTGCTTTTTCTTTGTATGCATCACGAGATTCTTTGATATATTGATATCACTTGTATTATCACAATAAAGTATCACTGGTTCTATGATTTCTTCCTTCATTCCCTTAAGTAGTCATTTGATCCATATAATATTTGTGTAGTTAATAGCAATAGAAACATACTCTACTTTAGCAGTAGATTGCGAAGTATAACTCTACTTCTTGCTAGTCCATGTAACAAATCTTTTGCCTAAGAAGAATGCTCCTCCACTGGTGCTCTTTCTATCATTAATATTTCCAACCTAATCAGCATCAATGTAGGCTCTCAGTTCAAGCTTTTCATTCTTCTTATAGTATAAACCAAACTCTTCTATTCCTTTCAGGTATCTCATTATCCTTTTCATAGCCATCAATTGATTCTCTCTAGGATTAGCAAAGAATCTTGCAACTATCCCCATAGCTAATGCAATATCAAGTCTATTATGTACTACATATTGCAATTTTCCAATCATGGATCTATATAATGTTTAATTTACCTCAGTTGAATCATCATTCTTTGATAGCTTGAGTGTTGTCACCATAGGTGTACTTACTAGTTTGGAATCCTCAAGTCTAAATGTCTTCAATATCTCTTTGACATATTTTGATTGAGTGATATATACACCATATTTTATCTGATATACTTGCAATCCCACAAATAATTTGATCTCACCAAACATTGACATTTCAAATTCTTGTTTCATTTGATTTGCAAAATCCTTGCACAAAGCATCTTGACCTCCGAATATGATATCATCAACAAATATTTTAGATAACAATATACCTTTTTCTATATCTATCTTCATGTACAAATGGTTGTTATCATCTGTCCTTTCAAATCCAATCTTCACAAGATAAGTGTGAAGTCTCTCATACCATGCTCTTGGTGCTTGTCTCAATCCATATAGGACTTTGTGTAGTCTACATATCATGTTCATATTATTTTTATCAACAAAACCGTCTAGTTGTTCTATGTAGACTTCTTCTTCTAGTATGCCATTCAGAAATGTAGACTTGACATCCATCTAATAAACTTTGAAATCTTTGTATGCATCAAAAGAAAGTAGAATTCTCACTTCTTCCATTTTTTCAATAGGGGAAAGTGTTTCACCATAGTCAATTCCTTCTTCTTGTGCATACCCTTTGCAAACTAGTCTTACTTTGTTTCTTGTCACTTCACCATTCTCATCTAACTTTTTTTTGAATACCCATTTGGTGTCAATCACATTCTTGTCTTCTGGTCTAGGAACTAGACTCCATGTCTTGTTCTTCTCTATTTGCTAAATTTCTTCTTCCATAGCCTTGTACCAATCATCATCTTCCAATGCATCTTTCACTATCTTAGGTTCCTTCATGCTTAACAAACATGATTCACTTCTTAGTCTATTTCTTGTTATTGGTCTTGCATCTTTGTCTCCAATCATTTGATCTATAGGACGATGTCTTTTGACATATTTGGATAGTCTAGGCTCAGTTCTTGTAACTACATTTTATCTCTTAGCTTCAGTGTCACTATGTACATCTCTATTGGGAGTTTCGCCATCTCTTTCATGTGTGCTAATCTTAGAATTAGAATGTGCATTTTCCTCATTCTGCAACTTGGCATCTAAATGAAACTTAGGATTCATAGGTTGCGACTCAACAATTATTGAGACTTGTTGTTGATTTACAGCACGATTTGTAGCATCTTCTTCAATAGGCATTCCTTCATAGTAGTGTACAAATGATTTGTATTCTTCTTGTTCCTTTATAGGTTCAATCTCATGTACTTCTATAAACTCATCAAAATTCACATTTTCACTTTCCACAATTTTGTTAATGTTAGTATTTGAACACTTGTAAGCTTTAATTCTTGTGAAGTAACCAAGGAATATATCTTCTTCAATTTTTGCATCAAACTTTCCACTCCTAACATCTTTAAGAATATAGCATTTTCTTCTAAATACCTTTAAATCTTTCACATTAGGTGGACATCCATACCATAGTTCAAAAGGTGTTGAATGAGTACCTTTCTTGACTTGCACATAGTCTAAGGTATATACAATAGTACTTATAGCTTCTCTTTAGTATTTCAAAGCAACATTCTTCTCCATCATGAGTGTTTTGGTACAATCCATTATAGACTTGTTTCTTCTTTCAACATTACCATTTTGTGGAGGCATCCTAGGTGCAGATGTCTATCTTTTGATTTCTTTTTCATTATAAAACATCTCAAACTCATTTGAAGTGAATTCTCCTCCTTTGTCTAATCTCAAGAATTTCATACTTTTACCTATTTCTTTTTCTACTCTTGCCAAGTACCACTTAAACATTTGAAAAGCCTTAGATTTTTGTTTTAGAAACATGACTATCATCATCTTAGAATAATCATCAACAAATAGCATTATGTACTTATCTCCTTTGTAGCTTTGCACTTCAATAGGTCCACACAAGTCAATATGAATAACTTCAAGTATTTTCTTAGAGGTATAAGCTTTACTTTTAAAGCTTGACTTTGTCATCTTTCCTACTTGAAATTGTTTGCATATCATATTATTTGGTTTCTTCAACTCAAAAAAACATCTAACTCTTTTCATGTTACTGATACTAATCAGGTTATCAAAATTAACATGACATAATCTCTTGTGCCAAAGCCATACATCATCAAATTTTGCAATAAGATAGGTAGCATCTTCTATATCTAGATAGAACATATTACTTCTAGTTTGATCACCTTTTCCAATCAAGTTTCCATTTGTGTCATATATCTTGACAGATTTATTGTCAAACTCAACTTTGCATTCCAAATTGTTCAATTGTGACACACTTAACAAGTTATAACTCAATCCTTCAATATAATAAACATTGTCAAATGAAATCTTGTCTATGAGTTTGATAGACCTTTTTCCTTTTATCAAACATGGTGCATCATTACCAAACCTTACACTATTTTCATCATAACAGTTAAGGTAATGAACTTACTTTTCTCTCTAGTCATGTGATGTGAGCATCCACTATCAATGATCCATTTTTCATTCTTGTTCACACAAGTCATAAGTGTAGTTGCATCATCTTCATCAGATTCATCCTTCATTGCAACATGTACCACTTCATCATCATTTTCATCAAAGTCATGTTCATCGGCAATGTAGCATGATTTCTTGCCTTTGTCTCTATAGTCTTTTCCATCATCTTCTCTTCTATTTTTGTGCTTGTTTCCTTCTCTGTAGTTCTTCTTCTATGTACATCTTGCAGAAATATGATGAACTTCATTGCAATTGAAACAAATGATGGATAACTTACCTTTGAACTTGCGTGTTATTCTATGAAATCTTCTAGGCACCAATGCTTCCAATTGTTCAATGTCTTCCTCATCTGTGTTACTATCACTAGATGCATACTTTATCTTTCTTTTCTTCTTCTTCTTCTTCTTCTTATGATTTACCTCCCTAGAATCCTTCAATAATAGTTTCTCTTTGAAAGCTGATTCAATACTCTCTAGTCTATAGTTGTCAAAATTAGATAGCTCAAAAGCAATGAGTCTACCTACCAGACCTTCAAGGGTTAGATCATTTCCTAGTATACATCTTAACTCTTGGATTGAAAATACTCTAATGGCATAAATAGGCAATAATGTCCTCAAGACTTTACTTAGCACAGTATCATCATCTATTTTACAAGTAGCACCTTTTATTTCACTATCAACTTCTTTTATCCTAGCAACATATTGATCAATATTCTCACCTTCTTCCATTCTCATGTCATCAAAATTACATCTAAGATTCTTTGACTTGGCTCTTTGAATATTTTTTTCTCCTCCATAGATGGTGTCTAGGGCATCCCACATCTTCTTTGCACTATTAAGGCCTTTCATATCATCAAATTTGGAATAGCTTAGGGCAGAGGAAATCTCCAACATTGCTTGATTATGTTCTTTCTTTAACAATATTAACATGATCTACATATTTTCAAATATAAATATTATGAGCCATTGATTATGTAGTTGTTAATATGAATACCTAATATCAGCTGAAACCTTGTTGATAATCCAACAAAAAACTTAGTCTTAGAGCACTGAGTATAAATGTAAACCATTTTGAACATAAGAGTATTAAAACTATATCCCCAAATTACAAGCAAGAGCACATAAACAAACACAAGAGCAAAAGAAAACCAAGTATAACCTTATATAATCTTTTCAAAACTTGAAAGATGTGTCACATCTTATGCTTTTTCTACAATGAGGATAATACAAAAAAATGATAGTTATATATGGTTTTGAATGAGTTAAGGTGGTCAGACATGAGGATATTTTTTATTCCAAAAAATGCAATGTTAGAAAATTCAAAATTAATTATTTACTAGGAATAAAATTACAAAAAAGTATGCATCACATCCGAGTATGACTCTACTACTTATATCTAGAATCTGAAGAAGAAAAATATTATCATTTGATTGTGATTAAGGTGGTCAGACATACACCTACTTCTTATTTTTTCCTGAAACTTTTGTACTTTTTCATTCAAATTTTAAATTTTGAGAAAATAAATTATTATTTTTTATCAAAAAAGAGCTATCATTTTAGAAACTATGTTCAATTTATGACATATTCTATTTTTACAAATGGGTTTTCTGGCTAGAGGTACATATTTATAGGTTGTCTAGCTAGAGCCAAAGTGGAGAAATGGGCAATTATCAGGCTTTGCTACAATGTATTCAATCAAACTTGGTGTGTAGTTATTGAAGATGTCGTTTAGAGTATAGATGAGAAAATCATAATCCCTTTCCCAAAGCTTTACATGGTGCATCCACCTGGGAGCTTTGAGCTAGCCATTGTCCCTAGAAATCCCTCTCTAGTAATTGAGAGAATGCCTTATTTTTCAAGAATGGCCAAAAATGGAAGCCTATATCCATTTTCTTCTTAGGTGGAGAGGGATCTTAGAAGACCATATTTATGCACTTCTTTTCTTCAAGTCTAAAATTGTCGATCCAAAGGGAGAGAGAGCATTTATCAATTTCTATGCTTTGTCTCATGGATTCAATCCATATATTATTCATGCTTATAGCCACATAATCAGCGGACTTGATTATTCATTATGTGTCTCTTGGTGAAGAGGAATGAAGTGACATAATTAATATTCCAAAAGACCCATTCCTAATTAGGCATGTTTACTTAATAAACAAGTCTTATTGTGACCTCCAATTCACATAGGATGATGGACCATAATTTTGATCAAATACTTGATTGATATTTTGCAAAGGAAGTATTGCATGATAGGTTTAGTATGAATGCATGAATTTGTATACTCATTTTGATCGTCGATAGTCTCAGATAATCAGAAGGATAACCGCTTGTGATATTAATGGAAAGATAAATATGTGCATGCACAGTTGCCATAATTAGTAGATCTGATTGATGGTATCATATTTTAGCACTCCCTCTTAGCTAGGTAAGATAACTAAGTATGAACTAATTTAGATATCACCTAGCTCATGATATCAAGGGTTATACAAAACATCAAGTCACGTAAAATTTGTATATCCTTTTTATGGTATGTGCATTGGCATCATGTCACATGATGTCTACAACAACATATCATGGCACATCCATGGATATTGCATCACATTGTATCCACCATGATTACCTCATAAAGAACATATTGATACACAACTACTATCAAGTCAATATGATATATATCAATAAGTTCAAGAGATATTAACTGTCAAGACATTTCCATGAATATCAAGTCAACATGATATTCACCATCATAGTGAACATTGTAAAGACACCACATTACAATGTTGAATACAATTATATATTAATAAATAATTGTCACCGTTTAGCAATGTATATAGGGGGGCCATAAAGTCACATGTATGACAAAAGATTTTTCACGAAGGACTATTACAAATTCTTTCACCACATGATGTTGTCATAATGTCACACACATGACAATTTCCATGAACCATATCAAAGGGTGGAACAACAGTTCTACTTTAAACTTCTATATCACAAAGAAAGATCTAATAAAGTATATTTCAAGAAATCCTTGATACCAAGGCTCCCTCTCAACAAGGGCTTCATTCTTCCCAACTCCAAGATAGTCTCAAAATGTACAAACTTTACTTTGGAGAGAGACTTGGTGAGAATATTAGACATTCATTCTTTAGTGATAATGTACCTTGTCTAGAAATCATCTCCATGGTCTACTCCCTCTAAACCTCTATGATCAAAGATCCATTTGGAAAATCATAAAGGATGATGGTTCATAAACTCAATTCAATGCATTATTAATATTTTGCAAGGAAGTATTGCATGATCTCCAAGAGAGGTATACTTTAGATGTAAAAATTTGCATGCTCAATTTGATATGATAGTTTCAAATCATCAAAAGGATAATTGCATCTGATATTAAATTCAAGATAGATACATGCATGAATAGTTGTTATAATCAATATTTGACTAACATTGTCATATTTCAACACTTTGGAACAATAAGTGTAAACTTTTTCTACAGAAAGGCCAAGAAAGATAGTAGTCAGTATATTAAGTGAACAATTGACACTTTAACACTATACAAGATACACAACTACCAAAACACTAACAATTAAAAATCAAATTTAAACCTCATTCATTTGAATAAACCTTTCAGTGTGTGAATCTTCTCAAATTTGTGGTCATTTTAAATATTCTAACCTTATATTAATAGGTAGAATTTCAACGCATGTGAAGACTTATGCATAGCTTTTAAGGCAAAACTAAAATTCTCAAAAAATAGATAATTTTATTTATTTATTATTTTAGAAATTTAGGAATCTTATTATTACTTTTTCTAATTTTGTTTTATTTATTTAATAAAGTAGATAATTTATATTGATTATTTTAATTATTAAAAATAAATAAATTTTTTATTTTATTGCCAAAATTAAGATTAAAAATATTTGTTTTCAATTAATAAAAATATTTATTATATTATACATATCTATTTTGCTTCTTATTCTATAGGTTTATATATCTAATTATTATTTAGTTTAATTTTTTTGTATTTTTATTTAATAAAAAAGATAATTTATATTAGTTATTTTAATTATTAACAAATAGATAAAAAAATGTTTTATTGTCAATGATAAAAAAAAAAATCAATTATTACAAATCTCTTTTATTTTTTATTCTAGAGAATTAGGAATCTTATGCTGATTTATTTCAATTTTGATATTTTTATTTAATAAAAAACTAAATTTACTGATTATTTTAATTAATAAAAAAATAGATAACAATATTTTAAGGATTTTATTGTAATAAAAATTTTAATTATATATATATATTCATAAATAAAAATCTATTCTATTTTTTAGTATAAAGATTTATGAATATTATTTTTATTTTTTAATTATAGATATATATATATGTATATATATATATGTATGTATATATATATATGTATATATATATGTATATATATGTATATATATACATATATATATATATATATACATATACATATATCTATACATATATGTATATATACATCTACATATGGATATGTACATGTACATATACATATGTATATGTGTGTGTGTGTGTGTGTGTGTGTGTGTGTGTGTGTGTGTGTGTGTGTACTGGTAAATGACCGAAGCCTTTATATTATATTTAGATGTTAAAAGGAAAGTTACAATGTTCTATGTTCAAACAGACACTGGTAGGAAAGAACGAAGTAAGAAAACTTCTAATCTTGCTTGGGACCAAGATCCAATATTATACAAAATTTAAAAGGGCATTCCCTAATAAATTTCGAATTAATGAGATCTTACATTGTCCAATTATTAGATCTAATATTGACAAGAATAAGTTTTCTTGCAATATTCGGCTTGTCTTCAAATTCAGACTTAAATGATGCTAGTAGCAACTGCATATACCTCCTAAGATAGTACTTCTACTAACCTGCATATAAAAAATGATCTTTCTTTCCACAAGTATTAGTAATACTAGACCAACAAGAGTAAATGAAGAGATCGAACAAGATTGGATGAAAGAACCTTTTCTATAACAAATTTAACACCTTCCTCCTTAGCTATATGGAGCTTATTATGAGTTGGTAGAATACCATCTGATTTATCAATTTTTAATGTTCCCGTCCTTTTAATATTTATATGTTCTTGTAGTGTCTAGATTAGTGAATAATCTATACATGCTATATTGTACTATATTGGGAAGGATTAGGAGTGATAAGCATTTTCCATTAAAATATTTCATTGCCTCTTTGTTGTTGCTTACTATAGTTGATTGATTTTTTTCCTTATATGTTTGTTTCACATTTTGATCTTAATTTAAATCTTCCTACATGAATTGCAATGTGTGGAATGAAAACTTGATATTACCAATTTCTAAAGTTAATACCATGATTCTGACCTTATTCATACATTTATAAGAAAATAGAAATGCAAATCCTACAATCATATACAAATGTTGCCAAAACTTTAAAAAAAAATCACGAACTATAATTCTATTTCAAAATTAGATGAACAATGGTTGCATTAATACATGAGAGCCCATGGTAAGTGAATCCTATCAAAACTAGAAAACAATAGAAGCAAGGAGAAATGAAGAATCCAAAACAGAACTAGAACCCAAACAATGAAGAAGAAGGAAACTAAGAGACATAAACTGATACCGTCCAAAATACATATATGCCAAAAGGCAAGAAAGGAGTAACAAGAAGAGAAAAGCTCCAACTAGCTTCCGAGATGATAAAAATTTGATAGTGAAAAAACTATCAAGTAGGGGACACCAATAAACTTTATCCTTCCTATTTATAGTACACATAGATGATTTCCACTATGTCCTTAGGGTTCTCGGTTTGGAAGTTTGGCATAAATTTGAAGGGACTTTTCTCCCTGATGGACTTTTCCAAATTTAGGATACAAAAATCCAAAGCTTCCAGGATATCAAGCTCCACTCTTGGTCGAATATCGGAATTGAAGATTTTGAGATAGTTCCTAAGCCAAGCCTTTCTATGGTCTTTTAAGATCCCTCTCCACTTGAGAAGAAAATGGATACTAGCTTCCATTTTGGGCCATTCTTAAAAAAATAAGGCATTCTCTTGATTATTGGAGAGGGACGTCTAGGGATAATGGGTAGCTCGAAGCTCCCAAGTGGATGTACCATGTAAAGCTCTAGGAAAGGGATTCTAAGTTTCTCATCTATACTCTAAACAACTCCTTCAAGACCTATACACCATGTTGGATTGAATAAATTATAGAAAAGTCTGATAATTGTCCATTTTTCCAATTTGGCTCTAGCCAGACAACCTATAAATGACTTTTCTTGCTAATAAGAATGAGAGGTACATTCTCTAGTTTTGGTTAAGATGACTATTCATTTTTTTATTAAGATACTTGTAATTATATATTAATATATTTTCACTATCAGCACCCTTATTTGCTAACTAATCTACTTCTTTATTACCTTCCCTGAAAATATGCAGAATCTAAATATCTCTGAAGAGATCCAGGAGATTTAGAGCTTCTTCCAGTTTAGAATTTAAAACCTAGTTTTGTGTCTCCCTTTTTCTAATGGCATTTAGTACAATATGCAAATCTCCTTCAATAATAAGTTTTGATATTGTATATGTGAAATGAGGGCCTCAAATCCTCACATACACTTCAACATGATCACTACCTGAGAGATCATCCCAAAATTAATACGAGATTATTCATTCGAGTAACCCAACAGTGTGACCAGTTGCCTTCTAACTAGAAGGATTTTTCCTTTGCTCTCAGAATAAGAAGTAGGCAACCAGACCTCTAGTATGAATTATTTATGTAGCTATATGAAAGTTAAATTAATCTATATGAAATGCATTTTAATCTAATAACAAAGAAAAGAAAATTATATTATATGAGTGCATTTTAAGGTAATATGATATTAATATGCAAGAAAAGTGTGAAAGCTATGAAAAGTATTAGTAAGTGAGTGAATATTCCAACATAAATTCAATGTAATTCAATTCAACCTCTGTAATGAGGAATTGAAAGCCTCTTAAATAGAATTCCTGAAATCAATCAACGGTCGAGATCAAAGATGAGATTCAGTCAGGATGGAAGATTCCTTGTACAGGTGAGGTTAACTAACTCAGATCCTAAGTGTGATGAAGAATTAACTGAATTTCATCTCAATGTGAGAACATGTTGATTAGGTCAATTCCAATTTGAGAGAAAGATCACTCAAAATTCCCATTCTTGAATTGAAGAGAAGATTTGAAAAGAATATTTAATTTAATAAAATAAGATATGACCTCATAAATGCATATTTTAATTAATTTAATAATTAAACCCAATAATTAAAATAAGGACATTATCTCATTAAATTAAATATATTTAATTCCTTCACGCATTAGCTAAAGAAGTAATTTAATTTAATTAAAGTATAAACACTTACAATTAAATTTAATTTAATCAATAGCTTTAATGTAGATAATTTGAGTCGATATTTAGGAATTAAATAAAGAAGTTGATTAATGTAGATTAGGGTTTCCTACCTTTGACACTTAGGTCAAGTAGAAATAATTAGAATTAGAATTGCCTAGTAAAATAGGACTTGGGAATGATTGAATAGACTAGAATTGGTTAACATGGCAATGTGTCAATTTCAATGTATTATATTTGCCCTTCTTTGAATGAATGTGTGAGTAGCACATTTGATTTAAAGAAATTAGAAGTATGATGCCAAGATCAAGAAATGAGATTGGTTCCGAAATTGATGATACGAAGACCACTTTATAAGCTTTTTAAGGTTACCTCCAGAACAAAGTTGAATCTTAGGGAATCTAGATAGAACACCTAGATACTGAGATGATAAGATTTTAAAGGTTATCTCTAAAATAGAGCTTACCCTTAGGGATCTAGATAGAACACTTAGATATTGAGATGATAAGATTTTAAAGGTTATCTCCATAATGAAGTTTAACATTAGGCAATCTAGATAGAACACCTAGATACCAAAGTTGATAGCACAAAGATTGTCAAATTTTATAGAATTGTCCCTAGAACGAGACTCAATTCTCAGGAGTGGGGGGTTTAGACTGTTCCAATACCTACCCATTAAAAGATGACAAGATTAATCATGATTCATTGAATTATCCCCAAAATGAGGCTTAATCCTCAAGAGTCAGGGTTTAGACTATCTCGATACCTAACAATTGAATAGTGATCAAAAGTAAGAGCTTAGAATTATCTCTTGAACAAAGCTTTGTTGGCATTATGATACATTTTTGTCATTAGTTACAACACTTATTGGATTCTGAATGCTTACCGAGCTCTCACCGGACATTCCTTTGTAAGCCAAGCTTTACCTAGTTCTCAGTGTTTACCGAGTGATCAAGGTGAACAAAGAAGTTAGTGTTTACCGAGTGATCAAGGTGAACAAAGAAGTTAGTGTTTACCAAGTGATCAAGGTGAACAAAGAAGTCAGTGTTTACCGAGTGTTCGAGGTAAAGAAAGGAATTAGTTTTGACCGAGTGAAGATGTACTTAGTATTGACCGAGAACTTCGTGATAACTGAGCTCCTAAGGTTATCAAGGAAATTAATTTTACCGAGCTCAGACGGTTATCAAGGAAACTAACTATCATCGAGTCACAAGGTTCTATCGAGTTTTTCCTTCGATCACCGAGCTACAGTTCAGATAGAAGTGTTCACCGAGTGACATCTCTTCTACCGAGTCTCCAGTGGTTACCGAGTTCAGAACTACTCGAAGTGTTTAGTATGGACTGTGCCTTCACTTCTACCAAGTGCATGACGATGCCGAGTAACGCAGTGGACGCTGAGTATCAGAAGGACACCGAGTCAGTTCAGTGAACCCGAGTTTTTACCTTGGGCCGACTTTGTATAGAGATTTGCACTTGTTGTTTTGGCTGACCTTGCATGTATTGTTTATTTGGATAGTATATATATGTAATGTGTTGTATCATTCAAATGCAATTTGGAATGAAAATAGTAATGGTAATGAATGAAACTGCAAAAGTGTGAAAGAAATACATGCGTGCGAAAGTATATGTACTGAGTTGTGAAGGAATTCAGCAAGGTCAAGTTTTGGAGCAGAAAAGTTTTATCTATCACATCAAGGTGAATCAGAGCATAGCGGATCTTATCAGCAATCAGTTGTAATCAGATCCACTGTTTCATTCTAACAGGTGAATCAGTTTTTGTAAATCCTTTAACAAGGTAGACTTAACCATCTTTTGTAAATCTCCTAACAGAGTGCATACTTTATTGTATGTTTGTAAATCCTCTAACAAGGTGGATCTAGCAATCCTTTGTGCTCCTAATAGGGCAGATCACCAAAAGTGATCATTGTAAGCCTTAACCGGCCAACTTCATACTGCAGTAATGAAGCTTTGTGGGTTTCATCCCCACCCCAGTTTTACTTTCTATTTGGAAGGTTTCTGGGTCACCAAATCTGTGTGTTCAAGTGTTGCAAATGATTTTGTTTCATGCGTATAGTAGGTTACTTGGATGAATGGTGAATATATCAGTATGCAGTTTTATTGTTTGAAATTTTAAGAGTTACTGATTCACCCCTCCCCTCTCAGTAACTTGTCATATCTTGAATATTTCCAACAATTGGTATCAGAGCAATAAGGTTCTCAAGATAAAAGTTTCACAGCTTGAGCAAAGATCAAGGACAATGGAGATATTTAGACTTGACAAAACTATTGAGAATGAAAAGATAGATCTAAAAATGGCCATGGCTCAACTCAATGAAGCTAAAGAGCATCTTTCACAATCCTTGAAAAGAAGAAAAGAACTTGCAAGGCAAATGAATGACCATCAGTATGTTGAAGAAAAGATTGAAGATCTCTCACCATCAAGTAGTTCAGATGAAGCTGACAAATCAATCAAAGAACTTTTAGAAAAGAATGGATCTCTGCAGGAAGAAGTAAGAAAGCTCAAAAGGGAACAAGGAATCCAGTCCATCAGGCTATGTGAAATCTTGGAGCAAAGGAACAAGGTAGCTGAAGACTTAGAGGTAAGGAATAATCAATCCTCTCAGCTTGAAAATCTTGTAACTCAATTATCTAATGCAAATGAAGAAATTATGAATCTAAGATCTGAGAATGAGAATTTGAGAAATGAATTAATTACTTAAAGGCAAATCAATGCAAGCTTACAAAGTGATCTAATCTCTGAAAAACAAGTCAATGAGAGAATGGTAAAATCTCAAAAGGACATGGATCAATTGAAACTACAAAATGAAGAAAACTTTCATAAACAAAATGGTAAAGCAGGCATTGGATACAAGGAAGAAGGTGAATCCTCCAAACAGGGTACTCAAAAGAATCAAAGACCTACTTGCAGCCACTGTGGTAAGTTAGGTCATACATCTAACAGATGTTGGAGCAATGGAAAAGGAAAATTTAATGGAAAGTGCTACAATTGCAATCAGCATGGACACAAAGCCAATGAATGCAAAGAGAAACCAAAATTTGAAGGTAAATGTCACAAATGCCAAAAGCAAGTTCATAAGGCATCACAATGCAAATCCAAATCATTTAATCCAGCTGAACAACTTGTCAAAGCAATATTTGGTTGGGATTACAACACTTGGTGTAGATGTCATTATTGTGGAGAATATGGTCATACTGGCATAAATTGTGCAAGGCATCACCTAAGGAAAAGGGATACCACTGTAAGATGTTATACATGTACAGAACTTGGTCATATATCTAAAAACTGCATGAACATAAAGAAAGTCGAGGATGAGAAGAAAATCAAAGTAGACAATATTCAGAAGCAAATGAAGCAGCAATGGATTCCTAAGTCTACCGAGCCAGATAATTCAAGTGATGGAATGGTCACTCAAGAAGTGAGTGACTCTACCATTTCCAATTAAGACTCATCAGGATAAGACCAGGACTGTATCTACAAAGCAATATCCTAAGCAGTCCTAGAATGAAAATATGATCAAATCAGTATTTCAGATACATCAGGATCATGGTCGGTACATGACCTTACCGAGCTCAGTTGGGTGCAATAAGGCTTCTTTCACCAAGTTGCACTTACCGAGCATGGTTGGTTCTTCTCTTACCGAGTTAAGGTCGATTTAACCTATTTTCTTTTGGTCACCGAGTTGTGAAGTTTAAGCCGAGCTAGTGGATGACAGTCTGTCGATCGCAACTACCTCCGTACTGAACATTAATGGCAAATTTTTCATCAAAAGGGCAGATTTCAATCTCATTTTTTCACCGTGAATTCGAGATTTACACAGAAGAAAAAGGGTTTTCAAGCGAGTTCAAGCAATTTGAAGAGATTTTCCAGCGAAGTATTCTTATGAAACCTTTTCACTCACCAAGCAGCAATGGCATCCGCAAGCACCAGCAGCAGCAAGGCGAAGAAGGGTTCCGAAATGCTTGTGAAGGGAACGGAATGGAAGGCACCTACGTTCAAGCTTGTTCCTGCCATCGCTGAATCGCTCGATCCCAATGGAGCTCAATCACAGATTCCACCCAAGGTACTCCTCGTGAATGACATTCACACTCATTTTAAGTGTGCTATTCAAGAAATAGGGACATTGGACATGGATAATGCCCTAGCGGAGTTATGTGTAAATGGTTCTCTCAAAATCGAGCACAAACATTTGGAAACTAAAGGTTTGACTCACATCGCGCATATGCCTAGAAACTTCCAAACCAAATGGATTAGGTATATCTTGAGTCGAGTGCATAATGGTCAGTTGTGGTTGGAACAACCCATTTTGATAACCAAGAAGATGATTCACAAAATCACGGGTCTCCCGATGCTCAGCAAAGCCAAAACCACCAAAACCCTAGGACGGGATGAGTTACAGAGGAAAACCCTAGCCGAGTGGGATGGTAGAGGTTTGAAGGTTAACACTGTAACAGATCCGGAACTAAGATTTGGCATACATATTATTGCATATAAGTTATATAGTTCCAGCAGGTTAAATAGTGTACCGTGTGAAGCTGTGGATTTGGCCCTGAAAATTGCAAAGAAGAATCTTGAGTTTCATCTGTCAGAAGTAATGTTGAAGCAATTAAACAAGAACATGGATAGTATAAGGACATCGAAGAATAACCCCTGTAAATTTGGATCTCTGTTAATATGTTTACTATTTTATGTACAAAAATTCTTTCCATCAAAGGGAACCGTAGAATGGAGAAAAGATGTCCCAATTTTGTATCAGATTAAAGAGTTTATAGCAGAGATGGGAGAAAATTTTGATAGTATCATGGATAACTATTTTGAAGACTTTAAGGAGAGGATGAATAACCGATTCAGAATTCCTCCTAGGCTTGTTGAAGAATATAAAGATGATGTATGTTTTATAGTTGACTGTGACAAGGTATACATACAGGCAGTTAGACCCTGAGTTGCATGGGTGAAACCTCTTCCATATGAGGTAAATATTGATGAAACAAGGGATATCATTGAAGCACTAGTAAATGAGCCAGTAGACCCAAGGCAACGGATTTTTGGTACTTATGATGAAGCAAAGGCCAGAATTGAACTGGAAATCAAAATTCCACAGGCCATCAGCAAAGGTAAGAGGAAAGTGGCCAAACTAAAAACTGCAATAGGTCCTCTTATTCTCACCGAGGGAAAAGGTGAAGATAAAGAAAGTGAAGAAGAAGAAGAAGGAGAAAAAGAATCAGAAAAAGAGCAACCGGCAAAGCAGAAAGGCAAGGTAATCATTACCAAGCCCAAGAAGCAGCCTACTGCAGTATTTACTCGGAGGATAAGAAAAGGTATTCAGGAACCTGTATTGGTCAAGCCTGCACCTACATTCGAGCAAAGGCTCAAATCATTGGAAGAAGGAGCTGTCATCGCAAATTTCAAGGCATTGAAATTTGAGACAAGGACTGATGCAGAGAAAATGAAAATTGAGGAACTGGTACTTAACAAAATGGGAAAATGGAAATACTCCCCGGACCAGATTGTTCTTCATATCTCTAAAGAACTACTGGAGAGAGTACAGCCAAGATGGGAGTTAGCCACCAAGACGGTAAAAGATATATATGAGCAATCCCTGAAGAATCTTCGGCCTAGTCTCACTAGAGTAGAGGTAAAATCTGAATTGAAAACCCATGAAGGTAAAATGATGATCAGATTTCACACTTGTTTGATTTTGATCAAAGATATAGAGCATGTTGTAAATGATGCTACAAACATGTGGAAAAACATCTATCATCTACATAAGCCCAGTGTAGACCCAGTATAAATAAAGGATGATGACAGTAGCAGTAGCAGTGATGAATCAGATAGCTCTCCATCCATCACAGTTACACCAAGAGAGTTGCATGCAATGATGGAAGAGAAAGAGGAAGAGGACAAAGAGGATGAAGCTGAAGAGGAAGATAAGGAGGATGATACGGTAAAAATTGCAGCAGCAGTTATTGCATCCCTTCCTCACTCCCTAGCTAAACCAGTGACATCATCAAGGTTGGAGTCAGCTTCAACAGGTTCATCTATACCAGATTTACCATCTACACCTGCCATATCTCAGCTCCAAGTATCATCAGTGGAAGTGACTATCACTTCATCTACCAAGCTGCATCCCTCTTCGTCTACCGAGCTGCACCCCTCTTCATCTATCGAGTTGGCCTCCTCGACTCCATCATCATCAGTTGGTATTGCTGTGAGTTCTCCAATTTTGACTACTTCAATTTGTTCTACAATTTTGTCGCCATCTACTTCAGGCACAATGAGCTTAGATACTATATTACCGAGTGTATCACCAGTTTTGGCCAGTACTCAAATTTTTTACCCTATACATAATCCTATTGGCACTCAAATCTCAAGCATCCCAGTTTTTACTGCTAGTCCTTCTGTCTCTACTGTTGTGTCTATTCCAAAGGTCAAACCAGTCATCTCAGAAGTCAAACAAAAGCAACCATTAAGACTTATGATCACTGGAAAGGAAATTCCTGAAGACATTGACTTGGACACAGAGATAGTAATTCCAAAGATTGACTTTGATAATGCTACCATTGAAGAAATGAGGTATGCTAGTCAACTTATTGAGAAAAAGGCTACTCAGATGCAGTTAAGATCGGAAAGGGATAAGGAATACAGGATAATTGAGGATGCCCAGAACATAATTACTGAGGCTATAGGTGTTGATGTTGATACTTCTCAACACATTTTGATTCAATTGGAAGAGGCAGTTAATAAATTCAATGAAGATGCCTCCGGACAAGAAAAGCAGATTGAGCATGCAGCAAAGAAATTTGATAATAAGGTGTTGGGGCACATTGCCCAGAACATTGCAATAAATCAAGTTGCATTAACCTCAGTTTTGGCAGATATGGAAAATTCTTTTAATAATGTAACATCTCTTTTTGCTAAGCTTTGTGATGTTACCGAGTACACTAAGGGAATAAGAGAGAAACTAAATAAAATTGATGAGGATCTAAAGGTGAGCGCACAGAACTTGAAGCTTGACCCCAGTTCAAGCTCATCTCATTACCTTAGGATCAAATTTTTGTCAGAGAAGCAGGCAGAGCTGTTGAGAGAAGAGGCAAGGATTCGATCTACATTGATAGATATCCAAAACATGATCCTTCCCATCATGGATTCAATGCAAAAGCACATTGCACATTCAAAGACATTAATCCATGATAATAACTTCTCCATTGCAGACCATATGATTGAACTTTCAGCTGAAGTTCAAGCAGCTCTTTCCACCTGCAAAATTTTGCAAGAGAATTGGGATAAGACTCTCCAGCTTATTCTCCAGGTACATTCAGAGTTCATCTCTCATTTTGGTGTTTCTATATAAGTATATATATTCTTTTATTCTTTGGCATTATTGTCAAAAAGGGGGAGATTATTGTAGGATATGTATACTGTGGGTGAATAAGTGTTTTCGAAGAAATTGTACACAAAGGAAGAGATATACAGCTCATGTAAATACTGTATGTACATTCTATGGGGGAGTTGTATATAACGAAGCTATGTATATTCAGAATCAGTCATCAGCATGTCAGATAAAATTTTGTCTCATAAGTGTTTTTGTCACTAATACCAAAGGGGGAGATTGTTGGCATTATGATACATTTTTGTCATTAGTTACAACACTTATTGGATTCTGAATGCTTACCGAGCTCTCACCGGACATTCCTTTGTAAGCCAAGATTTACCTAGTTCTTAGTGTTTACCGAGTGATCAAGGTGAACAAAGAAGTTAGTGTTTACCGAGTGATCAAGGTGAACAAAGAAGTCAGTGTTTACCGAGTGATCAAGGTGAACAAAGAAGTCAGTGTTTACCGAGTGTTCGAGGTAAAGAAAGGAATCAGTTTTGACCGAGTGAAGATGTACTTAGTATTGACTGAGAACTTCGTGATAACCGAGCTCCTGAGGTTATCAAGGAAATTAATTTTACCGAGCTCAGATGGTTATCAAGGAAACTAACTATCACCGAGTCACAAGGTTCTATCGAGTGTTTCCTTCGATCACCGAGCTACAGTTCAGATAGAAGTGTTCACCGAGTGACATCTCTTCTACCGAGTCTCCAGTGGTTACCGAGTTCAAAACTACTCGAAGTGTTTAGTATGGACCGTGCCTTCACTTCTACCAAGTGCATGACGATGCCGAGTAACGCAGTGGACGCCGAGTATCAGAAGGACACCGAGTCAGTTCATTAAACCCGAGTTTTTACCTTGGGCCGACTTTGTATAGAGATTTGCACTTGTTGTTTTGGCAGACCTTGCATGTATTGTTTATTTGGATAGTATATATATGCAATGTGTTGTATCATTCAAATGCAATTTGGAATGGAAATAGTAATGGTAATGAATGAAACTGCGAAAGTGTGAAAGAAATACATGCGTGCGAAAGTATGTGTACTGAGTTGTGAAGGAATTCAGCAAGGTCAAGTTTTGGAGCAGAAAAGTTTTATCTATCACATCAAGGTGAATCAGAGCATAGCGGATCTTATCAGCAATCAGTTGTAATCAGATCCACTATTTCATTCTAACAGGTGAATCAGTTTTTGTAAATCCTTTAACAAGGTAGACTTAACCGTCTTTTGTAAATCTCCTAACAGAGTGCATACTTTATTGTATGTTTGTAAATCCTCTAACAAGGTGGATCTAGCAATCCTTTGTGCTCCTAACAGGGCAGATCACCAGAAGTGATCATTGTAAGCCTTAACCGACCAACTTCATACTGCAGTAACGAAGCTTTGTGGGTTTCATCCCCACCCCAGTTTTACTTTCTATTTGGAAGGTTTCTGGGTCACCAAATCTGTGTGTTCAAGTGTTGCAAATGATTTTGTTTCATGCTTACAGTAGGTTACTTGGATGAATGGTGAATATATCAGTATGCAGTTTTATTGTTTGAAATTTTAAGAGTTACTGATTCACCCCTCCCCTCTCAGTAACTTGTCATATCTTGAATACTTCCAACAAGCTTAATTCTCAAAAAAAGTTAGGATTATCTCTAGAATGAAGCTTAACCCTCAACAAGTATTTGGAATTATCTCTAGAATAGAGCTTATTCCCCCTGACTCCAAATAGAACACTTGAATACTAGTCCATGAAAGAGATAATTTAAGACCCATCAAGATTCATAGAATCATCCCCAGAATGAGGCTTGATCCTCAAGAGTTGGGGTTTTGATTGTCCCAATACCTATCCATCAAACTCTGATAAGGACTACTATAAGACGTGATCAGCTGATCAAAAGATGAGATAGATGACATAGATGTTAGATAGAGAGGAACAAGATGCCCTAAGTGATGAGATGCCTCAAGTGATGAGGACATAAGATTCAGATTTAATTGAAATCAATTTTGAAAGATTCAATGATGTAATCATCTTGCCCCCTCAAGAGTGAGATAGAAAGATGACACACCAAAAATATGGTGTAGAGTAGTATATGAAGAGATACTAAAGAATTATGAGATGCAAAAGAATATATGAGAGATCAGAATGATCAGAAGAAAATTTGGAGTCAATTTGATGTCATTTCAAGGTCCAAAAGACCAAGTTTGACCAAAGTTGGCTAGAGTTGACTTGAGTTGACTTTTTCTAGAAATTTGAAGAATGTGAAGGAAACGTGATTTGAAAAGATTCCAATATGCACAAAGTGTTGGAAAAATTTGATTGTACAAGCATTTGGTTGCGTCAGTCCAAAACTTTTAAAATTAGATTTTGAGCTATTTAAGTGTGTCAGATTTCAAATTTGAACCAAAAAATAGATTTAGAGCAGTCGAATTAGCTAGGGGGTAATTTTCATGCCACTCATAACACTTTGAAGAATTAGGTCAAAACCTATATAAGGGCCCAAAGGGTCATTTTCAAATCATTTGTGCTTTTGTCTTTTATGGACAAGACAGCTTTGAGGAGAAAATGGTGGTCACTGTGTCTTCACACTAATTCCCAATGACATAGTTGGTAGGTGGACTATGGACATCTGGTGAGTAATCAATAACCTTGCTTCACATTTAATTTTGCATGCTTTTCGAGGTGTTTTAGCATGTTTTAGGGTATTTTTAATTTTGTGTAAATAAGGCTATGATATTGATTTGCATTTAGATTGTACAAGTTATGAGTACTTCTAATTATGAATAACTTATTCAGAGTTTTGGTTGGGATAAAAATAATGAAACTTGAATTCTTATTATTGTTAAACAATTAACTTTGAAATTTAAATCTTGAGTTAGCTTAATTATGTAAATGTCTAAGCTTGAATCTTAGTGTCATCATAAACATGTCAAGATTTTATATATGCTTTATCTTCAAAATACTAGAAGACTTGAAATAAAGGTTTTAATTTATTCATGGAATTTGATATCAAGATTACTTGCGTATCTATCTCTTGAAAAGCTTAATTCATGGAAATACATTATATATGCTCTTCTTATTATTCATGTAGCTATAGATGTTGTATCGTTTCTTGCATATATTTTTTGTGTCATTATCCACTATGCATGGACAACACTATCTTTTTCATTATTCCAAGTATTAACACATAATATTTAGTGACTTTGGGGGTTAATTCCATCTAGCATGCCTAAGAATGTTTGAGTGGTCAATAGAGTGGGAAAATATTGGAACTATGGTTTACCTAGCCACTCAAAGCTAGTAGAGAAAACAATTCAATCCCATAATGAATGGTTAGAGAGATTCACTAATTGGCGACTTTGTACTGGTCAAGACTACAAGTTTTAGCATCACTTGATATGGGACCACAAAATCAAAATGGAATTGAATGTCTAGGTGTTGAAAACACAATTTTATAGCACTTGACATTGCATCCATACCTCGTAGGAGCTCCAAGAGATTCCCTATCAAAGATTGCTTCCCAATGACATTTAGTGACTCTCAAGGTCAATTCCATTCAATGTGCATGAGAAAATTTGAGTGCTCAATGAGATTGAATGAGCTTGAGACTATGGTTTACTTGGCCACTCAGAGCTAGAGGAGTAGACAGTTTGATCCCATGATGAAGAGTTAGAGAGATTCACTAGTAGGCGACATTGTATTGGCCAGCACTACATGTTTTAGTATCACCTGAGATGGGACCACAAAATCAAAATGGAATCAAATCTCGAAAAAGAGAGAGAGGTTATTGTAGATGTCAAAAACATAATCCTATAGAACATAACATTGCATCTATACCTCACATGATCTCTGAGATATGCCATGTAAAATATCACTTTCCTATGGCACTTAGTGACTCTCAGGGTCAATTTTGCTTAGTGTACCTGAGAACATTTGAGCGGTCAACATGATTGGATGAGGAAGTAATAGAGTAGAAATGTGTAGTTTAAAATAAAATATAAATTGAAGACCGAATAATCTAAAATTTTCTGATGGCACGATTTGATCTAATTTAAGAAAATCAACAAATTTTTCAACTAGACAATAATGGATCTAATTTAACATGAATCAAAAAAAATTTCAGCTAGACAATAATATTCATATCTTTATCTTAATGATATTAATTTTTATGTACAACTTAGCTCTAAAAGGCACTAGTAGGAAAGAGCTATCAGAGAAAACCTTCGATCTTCCCAACAAAATATGAAACATCAATTTTACATCAATTTTTTTTGTAATCATATTCAATATAATGAACTAGCTAGATTTGCTCTACATTTTAATGTCTCAAGTATTACCTCATGGTCTGACTCACAAAGCTTCCAGAGAGTCTTGTTATGTGTTTTCCCTCCATATTTGATCAAGTGGACATTTGATGCAACACCAAGGTTTGAATAATGAAGAATATTCCTCTCTATTTTCCAATCCTCAAATAACCACAAGTTAGGTTTCTTCATACAATATCATCTAAGCCATGTATCGGTTACAACCACTGCACCTATATGGTACTCTAAAGTGTCACCATCTATAATCGAGTGATCCAATTTTTTTGGACTTGACACAATGACATAAATAATAATATTTCCCTTCTTCATTATCTTCAAGTGCAATAAAAACAAAAATATGGCCTCCCATGATAAATGTACATAATGTGCTCATTAATTTGGAAAATACAAGGGTAAAAGTTATAGAGTTACATATTGAATTTACATAGATATATATTACCATGTTTCACTAGATCAGACAAGCAATCAAAGTCAATGGATGAATCCATCTCTACCATTTCCAGTGCTTGTGGGGGATTCTAGGTGTCCATTGGGTCCAAAACTAGTATATCCCATTTGTCCACACATTCAGTTGACTCACACTCATCCCAATTTTCCTCTACACATGATAGAAAAAAGTATGCCATATTTTGTGTGTAGATTCTCCATGAACCTACATTAGAGCTTCTAAAATAGTTAAACTGACTTGATCCTATCAGTGTGCAACAATTCTCATATGGTGCAATATTAGTATTATCTATCAACCAAAAAAATCTACGAACTATAGACTCACCTTCCTTACTTGGAACCATTGTAGTGTTACACCACTAGATGATGGATTTTGTATCTATCAATGTTGCTCCATATTTGTACTTTAATTCTTCATGAGCTAAGGCTCTTCTGATGCATGCACCTACTCCATTGCAGTCTTCCTTTCCATGACTAGACTTTGTGAAATTCCACATTTATTGGATTCTAAAAAGCCTGTGCATCCTACTCAACCAATAGAACATCCATGCATTCTTGAATGATATGCATAGTTTTTTAACCAAATATTTTTTTGGTGATATGGTATGCCCCTATGAGCCAAATTGCCATAAAATAATTAAAAATAACCATGTACAAACTCCATAGAATGTGATCGATCATCACTGATGTAAAAATTGCACACCCTCAATATCTTCATGTCATATTTTGTACTTTTAGGTGAATGCATGAATGTTATCTAAAAAAATATAGAAACTTGTGGAGAAGTATAATACTTTTCTTGCACCTCATTTTGTGATTGTATTGTGTAGTTCTCTACAAAGTCTACAGCTGAAACAGTGGTATCCAGTGGAAATGTATCATTGTACAAATTGAATTGTACATCTAGCCATCGACCTCTATGTGTATGCCTTTCATAATTGTAAAAAATCTTTTCATGAAAAAAATTGATGAAGTCATGCACTGGTATCTTTTCAATGACTAAATTACATCTTTTACCCCATTTCCTAGCTTCTAGATCATATTTCACTATCTTATATTTTTTGTAATCTATTATTTTATTTCCAATTCCATGTGTACTATACATAGGTTCACAAGTTCATAAAATCTACAAAGAATAACAAAATAAGCATTTATTGTTGTAATGTGGAGCCTAATTAGACTCGAAGGTTTATTTGGTGTGGTCTCCCTTTAGATTATTCCTATGGGGGTTTGGGGGTAGCACCCCTATAGGGTCCTAGGGTAGTGCCCTAGGTGCACTCCCTATCATAGTGAAGGGTGGGGTTGAGGGGCAACACCCCCACAAGGGTTTTTAGGGGCAGTGCCCTCGAAGCCAATACTGACCTTATATTGTAAAAGGTGTCAACTGCTATTTTTCTATTGGATGAGTTATTCTACCCCTAATTTTGTAAGTAGCAAAAGCTTGTATAAAATGGCTTAGGGTTAGGTATTTTATAATGTATAGTGATAATGTAGCTTCTTGCGGTGGTATTAAGCTATAAGGGATTGTGCATTGTAATAACTTGATAGTAATAATATTGAACTTATTGTTGGTGGATGTAGCCTAGGGATTGGGTGAATCACGTTAAATCCATGTATCTTGTGTTCTCACTTGTGTGTTTTATTATTTTATGATATCGGTTATATTTGTATGTAATTGTTATTTATTTCTATGGTTAATACTAGCTACATGTACCATCCAAGCATGATAACTTGTAAATTGTTGATTGTTCCCTATTTCACATAAAATTTGGATATGAATTCCCTTGAAGATCTAGGTGGCTCATTTATTTCACAATACTACAAAACAAACTTAGAATCCAAAAACACACATATATGTCTTAAAACAACAAAATGGTTAGAAAATTCAAATTATATCCTACAACAACAAGTTATGCATGTGTGATTTATCTTCACATAAAAAGGCTTACCCATCACAAAAAATCTTTGACTTATTCAAATTTGAGGATGCACACTAATAAATTTTGCAAAAAATTATGTCTAAGTTAAGTTTAGAAAATGTTTCACATATGGATCACAATTTTGGCTACCAATCCTCATTTTTACAACATCTCTTTGATTAGGGGAAACACGTGTTATTTGTCAAAAAATATTCAATCAACAATTTCAAAGCTTCACTAATTTCTTTATCATTTCATGGTAGTCTTCGACTAAATGTCCATAACTCATTTTTTATTAGATCTTCCACTCTCTCAGGCCTTACCATGTCTCTCCTTAGACTACCTTTACCAATTTTTAATGTTTTTCTTTTCTTTCTCATCAGTTGATCTTTCTTCATTTGGGTAGTTACTATTGTTGATGTAAGTATACGTCTTGTGATATTACTATCTTTGATGCATGATTTAGAACTCACTTTTTCATATGCACTCATTAGATTTTGTACAATTATTTATTTTTGTTTGAATCATCCATCATTCTTAGCCCAAGATTCTTCATGGTGGGCATAAATTTCAAATTCCTCCTCATTTCAAAAAATAATTGGCATTGACCTATCACATTTAATTTTTCAAAGAATAATCTCCACATACGATAAAATTTTCTTTGACAAGTATGATTACTAATCTTGTCAGGCATTGGTTTCAAAATGTTAGTATCAATATCAAAAAAGTATTTTGGTCTTCTAAAATGAATTCTAGAAGGTGTTATAATCTTTTCTATTCCCTCAACATTTTGAACATCAACATAAGGTTGAGTGAATTACATACCTTGAGTCCAAGATGATGCACCTTGGCAATAAGATGCAAAACATGGAATATCATCTACTTGATATATTGATGTTGTGCCTTCAACATGACATGATAGAGTGTGTACGTCTTGGGATGTAGAAATTGATGTCTCTTCAACATGAGATGGTGATATGACTCCAACATTGGAAGATGGTGTAGCTTCACAATTCAATTGTCTTCTTGAGCACAAGAGACTCATTCATTCTTTTTGTCTTTCCAATTCTTCCTCATTGTTTCTTCGTATTGGTGGTTTGTGTTCCTCTTCACAAGAAAATTCTTCATTGTTGCATTGTAATTTTCTTTGTTCATGTAGTAGTTTTATTATATCTCATTTAATTGCCAAATCTCTCTCCCTCTCTTCCATTGTTTTAGTTTTTGGTTTCTTCCTTGGCATTATGATGATTTCCATATGTCAAATTATTCAAACATCTAAATAACTTACAATTTGTAAATTAAAAAAATCATTCAAATACATATACAATTTAGAATTATTTCAATGAACACACAATATATATAAAAAACTTGTAAAATTATAATGAATTATTCATACATTAAAATCTCTAACTATTTCCAAATAATAATTCATTCAAACACACAAATTTCAATGAATTCATTATATATTAAACAACTTCTCAAATTATATTGAAATTTGTGTCTATAGTAACAAAGAATATTTAAAAAGGAGTGCACTAACCTTTTTTATAAAAAGAATGTTCAAAAGCCCTTCAAATAGTGTATCCTTGATGATTTAATTTGGTGTTTGATATCTTCCAATACCATGAATTTCAATAATTCTCTTAATGTGAGACAAAATAAAACTTTTGTATTGTCACAAATATTGTCTTTATGTGAGTGCCTTAAATTATTGCTTTTAGACTTCATCTTTATGAGGTGGTAATAAACATCAAAATTATTATCTCATAAGAGATATAAAGACAATAGCTATAATAATAAAAATACCATTTTTGCACAAGAGACTTATCTTTAATCTTACTTATTGTCTCTAATTACAACTAAAATATCCTTATTACAAAAAACCTGTTTTGTCTCTCTAAAAGTAAAATAGAAATTATTTAGAGGACCAAGTTCGAAAATTGCATCATTATATTCCTTTAATCTTGCCAGTTCTATTGTTGGTGTAGCTTTACTAAAGATGCTCCATAAGCTTTGTAGTTATGCCTTTGCATATTTAAAATAGTCCCAAAACTAAATAAAAACTATAGAATGCACAGATTTATATTATATAGTTACACCATGTAATATAAGTAATCTTCTTTAAAGAAAAAGCACAGGCCTAGAAGTGAAAATTCACATACATGGTCCATTAATTTGTAATAATACATACCAACAAGGGGCACAATATCTTCTTAGATTTTGATATAATACAAAAAATGCTAATTTATAGAACATAGAAAATACCAAAACAACCACTTTTTTATATTTTCCCATTTCTACTTTTGCTAGCCTCCTCTTGATCATCATGAACCCTCTTCTAATCACATAATATATGTATAAATTAGATTTAAAATCCTCAATATCTATCAAATGATAAGTTACATAGGAATTGAAATAGGCATTCAAATATATTTGGGTAATAGATAAAATATGACTACATAAATCGATACTATTGGACTTAAAAACTTGAGATATAAATCAAAGTAGGAAGTTTTCCTCAATGTAGGTTTTCATTTCTACATGTGTCACAACCCACTCTTTCACTTACTGAAGAATTTGGTTTTGGGATTCCACCTGTAATTTAATTAATCAATTTTAAATATTGGTAAAAAGATATTTTTTTAGTTAAAATGTATTATCTACAATGGTTTTCGAATATTTTTTGTTATGGCTCTATGGGACCAGTTGCTTAGCATCTTTCATGGTGTGGGGAAATGTGTGTGTTCATCTATCTAGCCATCAATGGCAAGACATATTATATAACAAGGCTTCCATTGTGATTTGGGAAGATAATTTTCTGAGAAACAGAGGAGTGCAGATTGGAATGGGAAAATTAGGATTGCGAAAGGAGGAAAGGGGAAGGCAACAACGCTTGTCACATACTTGAAGGAAATGATAGTGAGCTACCAAACTAGGTGCCCCTTCTCAATTAAATTGCTTCTTGAATACTATGGAAACATTGACCCGTTAAGTCTAGAAATCGATCATGTTGTGTTCATTTTATTTTATTTTATTTTTCTAAACAAAAAGTCTTCATTATCTATGTTATAATAGCTTGTACATCTAAAGTTGCATTTGATAGTAGTTTCTAAGGCTTTATCATTAGAAGCACATCATCTTTAAAAAGATTCAAATATATAAAAGAAAACTACATGGCAATCGCCTAGTGTGTTATCGCACTTGAATAGCATGGAAACCAAACTATTTGTCACTATGTTAGTATCATACTTAAGAAGTTTTAATACATGAGGGTTGAGTCCAACTAATTTCATTACCAGTTTGGAGATTCAGGGGACTATGGCTTATAAGCTTCCATTCTTGATTGGGTGTCGATGTTAGATTTTTTGCTTGGACCTGTGCTATGTCTTTGATTGTGAATGAATAATCCTCGATGATTCCCCCAAGATTCTTTCAATATTTTAAATGCTCCATATTTGTAACTGGTACAATTTCCATACATTGGAAGCCTATTAGGATATGCATGCAGAGATGCTATTGACAATGTCTTGTCAATTGTGTGGCTATATAGAAAATGCTAGGTTCTAGGATATATTAGTTGATTGTTCTAGGAATAACACTATTAGTCTTATCCATACTATGATTTTAAGAACAGTCCTTAAGATTGACCCATATAACCATGTCTCTTAGGTTGTCAATTTCTTCATTGTTGCTCGATATAAATGGGTGGATATCTGTAAATGATAGGAGTAACTAGTTTTCTTTTTATCTTCTTTTCTATTAAGATCATATCTCATTCTGATAAGAGATAAATCTTTGTATTAACCTGAACTATAAAATTTTATTATTTTATGACATACTATCAAAGTGATTCGCAAGGCTCCATTTCCCTTATCTGTTGTGATCAGTAGGGTGGGATCATCTCAACCTTCTTAGACACGAGTGTACAGTTGAATGTCTTCACCAAATCATGAATATTGATGCAAGAATTGGACCATTGAGCAGTTGTAGTCTCAGTTGTGCCAGATAAAGATGGTTTCCATTGGTGAGTGAATTCTATAGGTGACATTTAGAAATAGTTTAATTCCATATTAATTACTACCTTACACTCACCATAATTACTTAGATCTTGATGGGAAATACTTGAAACTTAGATTTCATTCAAATCATTGACTCCCTTTAACTACAAAAATAGCAGATTTATTCCACCATTTCCCTGGTGGCTTTGAGCATCAAGTTGTTGTTTATTTAAAAATTATTCCTTACTCATTAATAGAGTGAAGACAAAATTTACTATGATTGATCACAAAAATCTAAACATTAGTGAACATGTGATGTTCTTGACTACTTGATTGGACTGAATTTAGTTTTGTCTTGAAATGTAATAACCATTCTCCCAAATTTTTTCTTTCTTGCGTGGTTACCCTACTATTGTATAATCTTGAACCAATACTTTAATTGTTTGTTTGTCAATGTTTAGATATATACTATACCAAAATAGTGAGATGTCATCAGGATAAAGATGTGTTTGTCTGATAATATAACTTTGGGGATATTGTATCCTATTGTATTAAGTTTAAGTTGATGAATAGTGAATGTATTTGACTATATTTTTGGTTAATGCTTAAATGTTTCATACATTTCTACTTTGGAATAATGTTGTTCAAAATGGATGAAAGGTCCTAGTGATTAGCAAATTGAAAGTATGCTTCTGATAAATCAAGAAAGAATTATATGAATCCTTCTTATTATTGTCCAAGAATTTTCTGAGAAGCTTGAGATTTATGGTGGGATAATACTCAAAAATTGTCATGCAACTCAAATATTTCACATGCTATGAATGTTTTATTAAGATAACTCTTATAGAATGCATATTTTATTGAAATAACTTATGGAAATGCCTATGTGTAGATAGTTCACAGTGAGAAACTATGAATGTGTTCATTTTCTTTTCTATTGCATGAGTGCATTATGTTACCTTTCAAAATGGATGGAGATTTTATGAATATGTTATAACTAATGTATTGCACGAATCCATTACTTTTCTTGGTTTTACCTATTTAGTCTCCCTTGATGCCAAGCTAGGTATCTTTCATGTCAGGAAATATTTCAGTGAAGCTTAACAGTTTCATGGTAGGGTGGTAAAGCACTCCTACAATATTCTTGCCCTTGTGTTCTTAGGCAGGTTCTAGAGCTCATTTCAACTTGGTCATCATGGTGAGACTATCTGATATCCGATATTTGGCATTGGTAATCTAGTAATGAAATTATGGTCTCTTTTAAACTTGAGCATATGTATATGTATTATTTTAGTTAAAGTTAATGATAGTTAATCAACTAATTATGACTAGTCAATATTCAAAAGACTTGACTCTCATTGAATTTTTCCACATTTCATGGAGATTGTTGATGTGGCATTGGTTTTGCAAGGGTAGTCTTTACATATGGTATCAGAGCTCTTAGTTCCACAATTGGGCCTTGAGTTCACTATGCTAGACACCCAACTGTAAGTCAACTAGTTTACTTTATGTTGTATGAGTTGATGACATGGGTTGCATGTTGTGCCTCTTAGCTATGATTACCATGACATAGAAGGATATGATGTTCCTTATGCATGTCATGATTGTGAGATAAAAATTGCATTCCTTTAAAGATTTTCAAAATGGAAAGTTTATGGAATGACTGGTAAATTGTGTACCTCACATGTTCATGATTATAGTTACTTTAAATAATGTGATGGTATAATATGCATATTGTAGTATTAAATTTGAACTATTGAGATAGTCAAAGGGTGGTTGACTTTTGCACTAGGCTATAAAAGCCTACCAAATAAAGATTTGGCTTGTGGTAGCAATGAAAAATGTCCTTTTATTACGTAAATGACATGTGGTGCAAGAATTTATTTCTATTTTATGTCAAATTCATGAGGTTCATTGATTAACCTAATATAATAAGTAGGAAGAACATGGATTCATTTGCAAAAGTATTGCATGTTCCATTATGAATTTAGAAATGTGTGATTATCAAAATAAATTGCATGTGATGCATGAGAAGTTTGGTTGTGTTCTTAGCAACCCTTGATACAAGGTGTCCTTAAACATCTACTCCTTCTTGGTGACTAGTGAGAGTCATTGTGTTTTAAGTGAATTGGGTTTTCATTTTATTATGTTTGGTTTCATGAACTTGGATGTGATGAAGGAATAGCTTGGAATTTTTTGTTCTTTATGACCACCGATCCACCAATTTCTTATATGACCTATTTACTATGATTCTTGTTCACTTTTATTCTAGTTTTGTATCTCCTTTTTGGACTTTGACTTGAGAATTATGAATCTTGTTTTCAAGATTTCTTTGGTCTTGAGGTGGCTAGGGTGTGTGTGTGTATTTTTGATGATGCTAGTCCTGTGATTTGGAAGTGATGACATCTATGATGTTCATTGTGGAGCATTGATGGGAGTAGATTATGAAGAACATACCACTCTTATATGTGAATGAACAATCATATATGTGATAAATCAGAATGTGTTAAACATCTTGTTGTAGAGCAACTTTGAGATGTGTACTTTCCTTCATGGTTGGGCGTAATGTAGCAATTATGGGAAAGATAGATGGATACTTCACATTTAGTTTCTCTATCTACCAGTTCTATAGAATGGATACATGATGTTTTTGTTTCTTCTACCATTAAATCTAGCTTTATAAACTGCTTGTCCAAGCCATTTATTTTCCAGATAATATATATATGTATGTATGTATGTATGTATGTATGTATGTATGTATGTATGGTTATGCTTATTTGGTTTTACTACATATGTGTAGATGTGTAGTTTATTTTTATTCCCTACTACATTCTATGATTAGCCTACTAGGCACATGGTTGTAGTGTAGTGTGTTTCGCAGCTGCATCAGATCCATCTTGTTTTGGGAAGCTAGGCTTCTCATGCCAAGGTCAAGGTATTTTTTGTGTCAGGAAGAATCTTGGGGGAAGTATTCACTCTGTGGTTGGTGAGGTTAAAGCACCTCAAACCTTATTTTATGTGATGACTTAATGGCGTGAAGGTTATACATCACAACACATGCTTACATGTTGGTTAAGTACACTACGGTGACAAGATGGGCTTTAGGGCCTAATGTCACTAAATTGATAAAATTTCGATTTATTGATCTTATAGGTGATTGATGAACATATCTAGATGATTTAATTAATGGTTTTGGTCATATGGTAGACAACATTACACTTGTATGATCTGCTTATTGTTCCATGGTTGACATGTAGGTCAACATTTTCCATGATGCCCATTGAGGTATGATGCTTTAAATTGTACTTCATGTATTTATTAGATCATGCATTTGATGGATGGATGACATGTAGGTGAGCATCCTTGGATAATGTCATGTGTTACATTCTTAAATAAATAATTATTTGATAACTTGTGAACATGGTGAATAAAATAACTGTCGACTATTCAATCTATGGTTTTTCTTTCTTATGACATGTTGTGTTCGACAATTTGGTTGATAATTGGTTATGTAATGTAACTTTATTTGCACCTATCATTTTGACTTGTAAGTTAGAAAGTAGAATGAAGTTGCAAAATTAATTGGAAGATATGTATCTACTTGTTGACTCAACTATTTGTAGATTACTTTTGACTAACCTTATTTGACTTTTTGGCCTATGTGGCAAGTGTATGAAATATGGTCTTCCTATGGAAATGAAAATGGGTATGTATAGGTCCCTCTTTTATCTATTTTGATAATATTTTTGCATTGGTGTTATGTATATGTGATGATCCACCATGCATGTGATTTCTACTCTATAGGAAGTTGTTGACTTCTTTTATTTTGTCAATTTGGTCAATGAATAATGGTCAACAATTTAGTCATCTTGAGTTATCTTTCTGACTTCTAGTTGATATGGTGTTCAACATAGACTTAGCTATTATGCACGCAACTTTGACCCTTTCGTTGACATGTGTGTTTGGGATTTCATAAAATTATCTATTGATGTAGAACTTGGGTCAATGTTACTTTCTATCATTGATCTTTTTGTTATATTGTTTAAATGTATGGAGCTATATGATGTAATTATGTGGTATGCCAACTTTAGCAAGCATTTAGATGCATAATGATGATTAAATGTTAATTATTACATTTGTAATAATTTTTCTAAGGGAAAAATTCACCCAGGAACTAAGAACTCAAACACAAGCACACAGTAGACCAAAAAGAGAGAGTATGATCAGAATAACAATGTATTCAATAACTGATTCATGAGTACACTAGGAGTGCCTGAATATAAAGGCCTCAAGAGAGCTTCTAGAATGCATAGAAGTTAGCATCATGATGTGTCATACAACCAAGCACATGTCCACCAAATATGGGTTATCCTCCATTAAGCACATAAGTAAGTGTGGTGATGAGAGGATAAGCCTACAAGGGTGTGACACATAAAATAGTGTTGTAGACACCATGTGCTTAAATAGAGTTGCATACTCCTATGTTGTCTACATGACAACTCAAAAGGTGTGCAAATTCCCAAGTGTCTCACAAATAAAAATAATAAAATAATGTAAAATAATTAAATAATGCATTAACCTAAGTAAACTTAAGTAAGTGTAAATAGTAAAGTATGTATTTACACCAACAACATTGTAATGTTATATGTGCATGTCGTTATATTTCATGATGATTCAAATGAGGATGAGTTAGATGTAAGGGAATCACATTACTTGATTACGTTTTGTGGACACTGGCCTATTGATGTGGATGAGTACTCACTTACTAAGCACTGCATATTATATGGTACATATGGTATGTGGGTGATCCCACAATAATGGGCTTCACTTTTTGACCAATTTTGACACTAAAATATATATTTTTGCAACAAACATCATGTTCGAGTGACTATATCTCGAAAACTATAAATAATTTCAAGATGACATAAACTAATGATTTTGAATACTCTGTTCCTACTTTGTAACCATATTTTTTAATCTAAAAAAAAAAATTATTTATGTCAATTTTTTCATCTCCTTCGAAAATTGGTACATAATAAAATTCAATATTTTAAAAGAGTGACAGTCCATTTGACACACATAAATTGTTTTCTAAAAATGATAATGAAGTAATTCTTTCGGTGTTAGATTCATAACATCAATATCCAGAGGATGCATTTGGTTTGATTCATTTTGGTTGAATATTGTATAGTTTATGAAGTTTTGAAGTGACATGAATTGTAATTTAGACATACTTTCCATTTGACACTGATAATTTGAAGTCAATTTATTAGAAACCTTTTTTCTTTTTTGAATAGAAAGGTATCTCAATAAGCTAGTTCCTACATATTTTTAAAAAAAACTTTGACCTAATTTACTAGTTTTCCCGAGGTGTCGAAGTTGGTTGATGTTCAATTGGTAATGAACCTATGATGAGTTAAACTCATATTTGAAAGCCTTAATGATTAAAATATGTATTACAATTATAGTCATTAGAAAGCTTGCTCTGAGTAAGACATTTTGGAATTTTTTATTTTATAGTAGAAGATCATTTATCTACAATTATGGGTGTCGAAAGAGAAAAAAAAAATTTTAAAGAAAAAAGAGCTCAAAAAAATGTAATTTTGTATGTTCGCGCAAACATACGACCCAAAAAAATTGGGTAAAAAAATATTTTTAAAATGTTGGAAGTTGATGTTTCATATGTTTGCGCAAACATATTTATCACGTATGTTTACGCGAACATACAAAATATGTTTGCACGAACATGATTAAAAAAAAAATTCACGTGAACATATGGTAAACTCAATTTCCCATTTTGCAATTTTTTTCATTTTTGTTCGTCCCACTAAAGTGGAACCCATTATTGTGGGTTCACCCATGTATGGTTGATTATTTATGTTACTCGTGCTCAAGATGTGATTAAAAGATGAGTAAGAAGTTGTAAATTTAAAGGGAAAACGTTGACTCCTAATATTTGAATTTATCTCCTTGAGATATTAATATTGTGACTGAGCTAAAATCACTATGAGTGCATGTGTATAAGTATGGCAGGAAGTGGATATGAAATACCTACTAGCGGGGTCAAATTCATTTGTCCCAAGGTATGATAAGTAAGAATAGGTATATGTGTGATATCATAAAAATTTTAAGGTAATATGTTACTTGAATTTTGAAAATCATAGAAATAAGGAAATATTTGAGTAGATATTCCATTTGATATTTGATTTGGTTTATGAAATATGATGGACTAATACTTTTGTGTTGTTCTTGTAATGCAACAAAGGGAACAACACATTATAAGAAAGGGCAATATTGTTGGAGAGAGGTAGTCTAACCTTGTAAAACTATAGAATGGTAATGGAATTCACACACTCACATGGAGAATGTTCTTGAAAGGATTAATTATTACATGTTCTTATTGTATTAGTGTGTTTATCTATCTTCTAAATCTATATTAGTGTCATCTTGCAGAGCTGTGTGCTAATTTTATTAGAATGTATTCAAATGAAATGTAGCCTTCTTTTAAGAAAATGAATTATAACCTTGTTATAATAGCATCTGAATGTGAGTACATCCATTATTTTGAATATTGAACCATAAAAGCAAGATAAATAATCTTGATATTGTGAGATCTTTGAATATGAATTATGTATATCATTGCATCAAGATGATGCATTTTCTAAGGGGGGAAGGATGTCACAACCCACTCTTTCTATTACTGAATTATTTGGTTTTGGGATTCCACTTGTAATTTGATTAATCAATTTTAAATATTGGTAAAAAGATATTTTGTTAGTTAAAATGTATTATCTGCAATGGTTTTTGATTCTTTGCTATTATGGCTTTATGGGACCGGCCGCTTAGCATCTTTCATAGTGTGGGAAGATGTGTGTGTTCATCTGTCTAGCCTTCAATGGCCATACTTATTATATAACACGGCTTCCATTGTGATTTGGGGAGATAATTTTTTGAGAGATAGAGGAGTGTAGACTAGAATGGGAAAATTAGGGTTGCAAAGTGAGGAAAGGGGAAGGTAGCAATGCTTGTCACATACTTGAGGAAATGATAGTGAGCTACCAAACTAGGTTCCCCTTCCTAATTATTGCTTCTTGAATACTATGGAAACATTGAACCGTTAAGTCTAAAAATTGATCATGTTGTGTTCATATTATTTTATTTTATTTTTTCTAAACAAAAAGTCTTCATCCTCTGTTATAATAGCTTGTACATCTAAAGTTGCATTTGATAGTAGTTTCTAAGGCATTATCATCAAAAGTACATCATCCTAGAAAAGATTCAAATACATAAAAGAAAACTATATGGCAATCACCTAGTGTGTTATCGTGCACTTGAATAGCATGGAAACAAAAACTATTGGTTACTATGTCAGTATCATACCTAAGAAGTTTGAATACATGAGGGATGAGTCTGATTAATTTCATTACCAGTTTGCAGATTTAGGGGATTGTGCCTTATAAGCTTCCATTCTTGGTTGGGTGTCGATGTTAGATTTTTTGTATGGACCTGTACTATGTCTTTGATTTTGAATGAACAATCCTTGATGATTCCTCCAAGATTCTTTCAATATTTTAAATGCTCCATATTTTTAACTGGTAGAATTTCCATACATTGGAAGCCTATCAGGATACACGTGTATAGATGGTATTGACAATATATCGTCAATTGTGTGGCTATACAGAAAATGCTAGGTTCTAGGACATATTATTTGATTGTTCTAAGAATAAAACTATCAATCTTATGCATACTTTGATTTGAAGAATAGTCCTTAAGATTGACCCATATAACCATGTCTCTTAGGTTGTTAACTTCTTCATTGTGGCTTGATATAGATGGGTGGATATCTGTAAATGATAGGAGTAACTAGTTTTCTTTTTATCTTCTTTTCTATTAAGATCATATGTCATTCTGATAAGAGAGAAATCTATGCATAAACCTGAACTATGAAATCTTATTATTTTATGACATACTATCAAAGTGATTCACAAGGCTCCATTTCCCTTGTTTGTTGTGATCAATAGGGTGGGAACATCTCAACCTTCTTAGACACGAGTATACGATTGAATGTCTTCACCAAATTGTGGATACTAATGCAAGAATTGGACCATTGAGCAATTATAGTCTTAGTTGTACCACATAAAGATGGTTTCCATTGGTGAGTGAATTCTATAGGTGACATTAGCAATAGTTTAATTCCATATTAGTTACTAACTTACACTCACCATAATTACTTAGATCTTGATGGGAAATATTTGAAACTTAGATTTCATTCAAATCATTGACTCCTTTTAACTGCAAACATAGGAGATTTATTCCATCATTTCCCTACTGGTTTTGAGCATCAAGTTGTCATTTATTTAAAAATTATTCCTTATTCATTAACAGAGTGAAGACAAAATTTACTATGATATATCATAAAAATCCAAACATTAGTGAACATGTGATGTTCTTAATTGCTTGATTGGATTGAATTTAGTTTTGTCTTGAAATGTGATAACCATTCTCGCAAATTTTCTTTTTCTTGAGTGGTTACCCTATTGTTGTATAATCTTGAAGCAATACTTCAATTGTTTATTTGTGAATGTTCAGACATATACTATACCAAATTAGTGAGATGTCATTAGGATAAAGATGCATTTATCTGATAACTTAATTTTGGGGATATTTTATCCAATTGTATTAAGTTTAAGTTGATGAATAGTGAATGTCTCTAACTATATTTTTGGTTAATTCTTAAATGTTGCATACATTTTTAGTTTGGAATAATGTTGTTCAAAATGGATGAAAGTTCCTAGTGATTAGGAAATTGAAAGTATGCTTCTATTTGATAAATCAGGAAAGAATGATATGAATCCTTCTTATTATTGTCCAAGAATTTTATGAGAAGGTTGAGATTTATGGTGGGATAATACTCAGAAACTGTCGTGCAACTCAAATATTTCACATGCTATGAATGTTGTATTAAGATAACTCTTACAAAATGCATATTTTATTGAAATAACTTATGGAAATGCCTATGTGTAGATAGTGCATAGTGAGAAACTGTGAATGTGTTCATTTTCTTTTCTGTTGCATGAGTGCATTATGTTACCTTTCAAAATGGATAGAGATTTAATGAATATATTATAAATAATGTATCACACAATTCCATTACTTTTCTTGGTTTTACTTGTTTAGTCTCCCTTGATGCTAGGTCGGGTATCTTTCATGTCAGGAAAGATTCTGGGGAAGCTTAATAGCTTCATGGTAGGGTGGTAAAGCACTCCTACAATATTCTTGCCCTTATGTTCTTAGACAAGTTTTGGAGCTCATTTCAACTTGGTCATCATAGTGAGACTATCTGATATCTATTATCTGGCATTGGTAATCTAATAACAAAATTATGGTCTCTTTTAAACTTGAGCATATGAATATGTATCATTTTAGTTAAAGTTAATGATAGTTAATCAACTAATGTTGACTAGTCAATATTCAAAATACTTGACTCTCATTGAATTTTTTCACATTTCATGGAGATTGTTGATGTGGCATTGGTTTTGCAGGGCCAGTCTTTACAACATGAGCAATCAATCAACACAAACTTTTAATACTTGATGCTTGACCTTTTTATGAGAATAAACCTTGTGTTTCCATCTCCAAATATATAAATAAATTCCTATCCTCCATTGAAGTCAAACGATATCTTCTCCCATTCAAGTAAATAATTATTTTAATTTAGATATATCATTGAAACTCCTTTAACAATTCTTCAACAAGATTTGTGATGTGATTTTGTGCCTTAATTTCTAAACATTTGGGATTTTCCCCTACATGATCCACTTTCACTATTCACTCCATCTAAAGACCAGTGACCATCCCCTCCACATCCCAATCCTACCATCTTATCTACTTCGTCTCAAGATCCCTTTCCATCAAACCATCCAAATCAAGATCCTATCCTTCCATCCCATAATGATAGATCCATAGAAGAGGATCTATCATATCTAAAGTTTTGACTCCTTCAGTTAGTAATGGAATCACATCTTGTGTTCCAAATAATGACCATCATATTGAAGAAAGAAACAAAAGTGTATCTCTAGATGTTGGTATCCCTCCTACCCCTTCATGGTCACAAGTCCTTACATCTTTACCCCAAATTTCCCATCCCTCTTGTTCTACATCTATTTTGGGCCCTTATCCTACTACTTATTTTCAACCCTCCATTTTGGGTCCACATATCCCCTATCCAAATCCCCCACCCTTTCCATCCAGTTTGGGTTCTTATCTACCTAATATGAGTCCTTTATCTCCTCCATCTATTTTGGGATATACTCCTTCCTCACTTCCATCTATTTTAGATCCTTATCCTTCATTCCCTCCATCCATTTTGGGCAATTATATCCATCCATATCATGTATTTCAATCCATCATTCCATCCCCTCAAATCCTCAAGCTAGATCATCAAAGGCACTCATCCTTGAATCCCTTCCAACCTTCAACCTCTATCACTCCATCCATAGTCCCTCCATATCCCCCACGGTCTTGTTCCCATACCATGGCTAATAAAAGAATATTGGATGCCAAAATAATAAATAATAAATCCATGAATCCACAAAAATCCAATTTTCGACATGTCCCTTCTAAAAAACATGTTCCAAAAGAGAAGCCTTTAACCCAAATCAAGGTAAAAGTCAAGAGGCCACAAAGGCCCAAGCTGGAAAAGTCAAATATCATGTGGATACCCAAGATTCTCATAAAAGAAATATGTCTCCAAGAGAAATATCCATTGGAATCCATTCATGCTACTCAAAAGGCCTCATCTATTCATCCTTTATCAAAATCTCCATATATACATCCTTCATCCCCCCAATCCACTTTTGGTCCCTATGCTTCTTATCCTAGATTTACAATCCTCCACCTTCCAACTTTATTGTTAGTCCTTATATTTCTCTTCTTCCATTTTATCCTTAGCCTCATTCAAAAACATCTTTCCTAGTACTTCATCACCTTTCAGGGTGTGTGCCAATGATGATCTTTCCATTTCCCTCATCCATTTTCCCACAAACCTTATGCCTTCCCATCCCTTACTTGCCAACTCTCACCCATCATTCTGCTTATATAATCCAATCCTTTTCAATTCCCTCCCTACCAACATCTATGAGTCAAAATGTGTCAAAAAGGTCAAAAAAAAAAAGCATCCACTACTGAAAACTTGGCAAACAAGCATCATGTCTAATCCCTTTATCCAACTGCTCTATATACTTGGACGCACATTCTATCACCCTTCATACTCATCTCATCCCACCATACCCACCACATCTTATCCATTTCACTTGCCATCCTCTTTCGGATCTTGATACAAATAAAGTCCATCATCATATACATGCTTTTGGTCATCATTTTGACATCCATTCCCCATTGAAGTTTGTCTGCACCTATCATTTATCCACCCACCCTTTCATCCATATAAGCCCTCCCTGATCCTCATGCACTAAATATTATTATCCCCTATCTTCCCTGCTCATTCACCTTTCCTATCCTAGCTTCCCTCTACCTCATTATCCTCTTATACACTCCTCATAAAAAAATCCTCCTAGCTTCCATCTATTTCCTTCATCCTCTTGTTGACAAAATCTTCCATCCTATCCCACCCCTTATAAAACCTCCTCTTCAATAAAATATAATTGGGGGGGGCACCATATTCCTTAGAGACCATGTTGTGTCCATATTTCTATCCCACCATTCTAGCCCTGTTTCCATCTTGTCATCCCCAAAAGCATTAATCTCCCAATCTTTATCTTTTCACATTCCTCTATCCAACCTTCTACTAGTCATACCCTTTCCTTCTATCATTGCACTTCCCACCATTTATCCCTCTTTCCATTACCTAGTACATCTCTTCTTATTGGTATCTAGGTCTAGGCTATCCCCATACACCCCAATGTCATCCATTCATATCCTAATGCTCCTAGAAATCTACCATCCACTACACCATCCCATTGCACATCTTTCAACTCACCCAATCACCTTCATAATCTTCTACCCAACCTTGTTGCAAGCCTTGGTCACACTAAAATCATCATCATTGTGATCCCTCCCTCCCACTCATTGTCGTTAGGTGTATCATTCATCACCCTATCCACCCTCAATCCACTATCTTCTCATCCCAAGCTTTTCATCCCCTCTATCTCCCCATCCCAAGATTTTCATCCCCTTTATCTCCTCATCCCAATTTTTTTATCTACTAATCTCCTCATCTCAAATATTTTGTCTGCTATCTCTTCATCTTTATCTTTCCCACTGCTATCTTTGAATCTTCTAATCTTGATCTTTTTACTCCCACTATCTCCTCGTCCTAAGCTTTTTCTACTATCTTCTCATCCTAAACTTTTTTATCTACTATCTTCTCATTCCAAACTTTTCATCTTCTCTATCCCCTCATATCAAACTTTTTCATTAGCTATATTAAACTTTCTACCCACTATCTCCTCCTCCTCAGCTTTTCCTACTATCTCCTCATCCTGAGCTTTTTTATCTGTTATCTTCTCATCCCAAACTTTTCATCTTCTCTATCTCCTCATCTCAAGCTTTTTCATCTACTATCTTGAGCTTTTTACTCCCACTATCTCCTCCTCCTGAGATTTTTCCACTATCTCTTCATCCTAATCTTTTTTATTTGCTATATTCTCATCCCAAACCTTTCATCTTCTCTATCTCCTCATCTTAAGCCTTTTCATCTATTATCTTGAGCTTTCTACCCACTATCTCCTCTACCTGAGCTTTTTCTGCTATCTCCTCATCCTAAGCTTTTTTATCTACTATCTTCTCATCCCAAACTTTTCATCTTCTCTATCTCCTCATCTTAATCTTTTTCATCCACTATCTTGAGCTTTCTACCCACTATCTCCTCCTCCTGAGCTTTTTTCTACTATCTCCTCATCCTAAGCTTTTTTATCTACTATCTTCTCATCCCAAACTTTTCATCTTCTCTATCTCCTCCTCCTAAGCTTTTTCTACTATCTCCTCATCCTGAACTTTTTAATCTACTATCTTCTCATCCCAAATTTTTCATCTTCTCTATCTACTCATCTCACACTTTTTCATCAGCTATCTTGATCTTTCTACCCACTGTCTCTTTCTCCTGAGATTTTTCCACAATCTCCTTATCCTAAGATTTCTTATCTACTATCTTCTCATCCCAAACTTTTCATCTTCTCTACCTCCTCATCTCAGGCTTTTTCATCTTCTATCTTGAGCTTTCTATCCACTATCTCCTCCTCCTGAGCTTTTCATCTCCTATCTTAAGGTTTTTGTCCATTATCTTCCCATCCCCATCTTTCCATCCCCTTTATCTCCTTATCCCATATTTACCCCCTATCTTCCCATCCTAAGCTTTTCATTTACTATCATCCCATCCCAAGATTTTCATCTCCTTTATCTTCTCATCTCAAGCTTTTTATTTGCTAATCTCCTCATCCCAAATATTTCACCCACTATCTTCTCATCTTTATCTTTCTCGTTGTTATCCTATCATGTTGAGCTTTTGTACAGTAATCCATTGTAAATCATTTGATCTTTCAGCTGTATATTCCTTGCACATTATTCCTTAGCTTGGTCCCAATGTATATCTCTCATCTCTTTGTGTCAGTTCATGCTTGATCACACATTGCAATTATCTTGGTTAGGTGCTTTAGCGAATCCTCATACAGTATCCCTTATCATCAAAATGTTTTCCTAAAGAGTTCTAATTTCCCAACTCATCCTAGTCCTCGATATTACCAATAGATCCTTGTAGGATGCATCCTTCCTCTCATTTGATCTTGGTCCATTAGTATCCAATCCTACCGATCTCTTTGGCAAAAAAATCTTTTATGGATTTACATTTTCTTTTCAGGATTTTAGGTTTGGTTCTTAAAGTATCTCTTCCAAGTGATTTGGGGTGTTCCCTCCTCCAAGTCACCAGGATCTCTTATATCATGGTGTGTTGTGACTGGGGAAATTTGAGAGCAAGGTGTTGATCAGGTCCCTCTCATCTTCTTTTCTACTTGTGAGTCAGTCAGATATGAACCTTGCATATTACAAACATGTGATCACTTGTGGTTATATGATGCACTTGGGAAATATCATTTTCTTGTGGGTTACCCAGTACCATTTACACTCTGCTTCTTTTGAGATTCATGTGTGATGCTAGGGGAATCCTTGTGTGTTTATTTTGTGTGATTCTCATGTAATATTGGTACAAAGGCCTTAATGTTCTTAGTAAGATTGGCATATCTCCAATATTTCTATATCAAAATAAGTGCTCAACTATATGGTGGTACCCCCCTTTAGACCACCCCCATGCTCAAGCTTCAATGGATTACTTCACACTTCCATCCTATTCGAAAATCCCATCTCATTAACACATCCCATCCTATCCAAGAATCTCATCCTATCAAAACATCCCATCCTAACAAAGCATCCCATCCTATCTAAATATCCCATCCTACCCAAGCATCCCATCCTATCAAAACCTCACATCCTATCCCCGCATCCCATCTAATCCTTCCTACAATCATGATCTAGCTATCAATCATATAGTATCCAATCTTGCATCACTCATCATCATGGCTCCTACACCAATCATAATAATAGCTCTTGCATCAAATCATAATCATAGCTTCTCCCTCCATCATAATCTTAGTCATCCCCAATCATAATCCTAGAATCATAATCTCCCCAACCCTACCATCTTCCAAATCATTTCCCTGGGTTCAATTTAAATAGACAATCACCGTCCCCCCTCCCCCTATAACTAGTTTTCTTACCTATTGCTTATCCTTGTGCACATGGTTTTCCTTTGTATCATTCTCCCATAGTAAGAGTATGAGCTTGCTTCAAACCCCTCTCTTAGCCACTCTTAGTCCTCCTACTCACCGTCGATTCTTGTACTTTTCAAGAAGTTGTCAGGCCTCACCTTCTCTCCCCACCACCTTCTTGAGGGGGCATCACACAATCCATTCTCTCCTCTTCTACTCAAAACTGGGGCAACCATTTCACTTTAAAAAGTCTTCTTTGCATCATTTATATTCAAACTTCTTTGAAATAGTGTTGTTCCAACACTATGTCAAAGAGGGACAAAATGTAGACACCTAAATCTGATTACACAATAGGTAATCTTATTTAGCTATCTCTTAGGAAATTATTGATTAAATATTTATTATTTAATTAATTAATTATCATCCCCTAGTTAATTAATTAATTTAACTAACTATAGTCCAATTGATAAAATCAAATGATAACCCAAAATCAAATTATCAATGAAATCCCTATTCCTCTATTAAATTAAATGAATTCTCAAATCTATTTAATTTAATCCCACATCCCCTATTTATTAAATAAATCATTTAATAAAGTATCACAAACCTTTAAAACATCCCTAAACCCTATCCTAACCCTTAATCCAATCCATTCACCCATACTAACCTCACTTAGCCAATTAACTAACCCATCCCATCAAAGCTAGGCCATTTGCCCCCTAACCCCCTTCCTAAGCTAATCCTAATCCCCCTCCTAAACATGTGCACAACTTTAAGCAAGGGTTAAGACTTGCTAACCCAAGCCAAAGTCAAGAATCTCATCCTCACCCTCACCCTCAAACATTTATGGCTCTTACAAAGCATTTATGAGCATTTATGAAGCCCTTATCTCTTGAGCCTCCTTTGTTGACCATCCATCTTGCCCTTCCCTCCATCCAATCACCCTCTAACATATGTCACCTTCTAATTGGCTCCAAACAAGCACAATCTATTTCTTGACCCTCCCTTCCCATTCTTCCATCCTTGCATTCTACCCATCCATCTCTCTACCCCTTAGCTTATAAATGAAATCCTCTCCCTTCACAAAAAGGATCCACTTTTCATGCAAAGTTATAATGTTATTTTGAGAGCCTAAAAAACTACCAAAATACCATCATAATGATGAAATCTCTCCATACCCCCATTGTTGAAACCCTCATCCATACATACACTTGGTAAAAGCCCCCATCCTTTGGGAGCTTGAGCACATCGTGAGCACACATCTCCATCCATTAAAGATATATCCACTTCATCATGGGTTATACCATAAGGAATGTACAATTCTTGGTCTACTTCCTTTTGGGGTGATAACCTTGGTCCTATCTTAAGTGTTAACTATTTAGTTGTGTTAATGCTTTCATTATTAGATTAGTATTCATTTTACACTACTAGATTAGGTGATGCACTTGCTTCTAGTTGATTATCCACATGGAGAACAAGCAATCCTGATCTTGGAATTTCTTTAGAATGCCCATGATTTAGGAATGTTCCCTGCTACATCATCTACTATGAGCTCTCACATGCTTTCATCAACACCTATTTCTTGAGTTCAAAATTATCTTTGTGCAAAGTAATTTTTATTGGGAGGTGATTATTTCTAGAGTTCATCCCACATGTAGTTTTTGATGGGTTGGGTGCATGGTTTTAACTCATTCCAAGCTCTTCAAGCACAAGCTTTTGGTGGTATGCACTACAACCTTTGACATGCACATCAATTTTGGGATTGATCAAGATTTTCTTGGTAAAGGCATTGGATTTTGAGATGCATGTACCTGCATTAGCATTTTAGTACCTACCATGTAGTACACCTTCTAACTATATACATTTATTTCAGCATGATCATCTTTTATTTATGTGCATGTATTTGTATGGGTTGTCCATTTTATTGGTAGGTGTGACTTTTATTGGTGGAAACATTTTTTTTGGTGACCATATTTTTTTTTATCTATGTGGCCTCCACTCCCCCACAAGCTCCTTGGTCCCACCTTTACCTTCTGCCCAACTTTGGGGACATTCCAAGATTATGTTTTTGTTTGGGTTTCGTGGAGATGTCATTAGCCTTACCTTAGGTCATATAGTAATACACGTCTTCTTTTAGGAGTTGCAAGCTATTATTGGCTCTTGCCATTCTCGGTCTCTTCTCCTAAGAACATGGTTTGGAGAACATATTATAGAGCAAGTACATGTCTTATTGACCTGTGATGTTGTTGTTTTTGAAACTCAATCTCTACATCATGTCCAAAAAGAACTTGATTGAAGCTCTCAAAAGTGCATGTAACTCTTAAAAGTCCATGGTTTCAAGGTGAAACTACAGAATTTGCGGCAACTTCTTATCTATGCTTATGACATTTCCTCATTGTATGTGCATATTTTTTGTTTTCATATTACCATAGTCAATCTAAAGCCCTTCCTAATTTCTTCACCTGTCATGCCTAGTGGGTTGTGTCAACTAATGGGAATGTTTCCACATGTAAAATGTGTTTCCTACACACATTTTTTGAGTTCATAGGAAAATTTTCAGCCATACCAGTTGGCTTTTTAGCATAGATGGTGATTTTATTTTTTTGACCAGGGCCTTCCTAAATTTGGTTTCTTCCTTTTATTATTGGTTTGGTACTGACTTTGATTTTAGTGGAAAGTTTGTCGAGTAATGCATGGTTGTTTTTTTTCCAAAATATTTTGGGTTCTCATTGATGGTTTTTCCAACTTGCCATTTTTTGGTGAAATTTAATGACATGTGGATTTTTTCAGCCACTAGTATTATTTTTTCTAGCACTGACCTTTTTCCTAGCAAACGAAATTATTTGCTAGCTTCTATTTCCCATTCACTAGAATTTTTTGGCATATGGCCATTTTCCTATAATATTGTTTCCTTGACAACCATTTGACCATCAAATTTAGGCATGTTACTTGCTGACATTAGTACTTGCATCGTCACTTTTGCTATCCCTTCTTGCTCTATTTCAACTTGCCTTCACTTTTTGCTCATATCTTGGGCATACAAACTCCATTTTTTACATACAAAATATTATGAGGAAGCTAGTTCATTATAATGGTATAGGTATTTTTCCATTTGGATGCATTTTTTGATGGAATTTTTTGTTGTCAAAGTTAGGAATTTAATTTTTCACTCTAGAGATATATCTTGAGAATCTGATCTTCGATTTGGAAATTCTTTATATTATTGGAAATTTATTTTATAACTCTTTCATGTGATGCTCGTTGTTTCTCCAAATTCTACTTCATGCACATTTTATTTAATTTTTGGTATTTTTTGTATTCTAGTGGATATCTTAGTTATTTTAGGGTTGGGGATCAATTTCATTGCTTCAAATGATTCATCATGGGATGTAATATCTTTTATATCAGCCTTTTGTGTCTTCTCATATTTGTAGGCATATATTGTATGCATTTTTATAAACACACTCAAAAAAAATGCCATATTCCATCAGTATTATAATTTGAGTTGTTTTGCCTTGTTTTCCCTTCTAATTTGAGTAGAGTGACCTAATGAAACTTAGAAAAATTGCTATAATTTTGGGATTTACCATACCTTATGTTTTATTGTACATACACTACTCTTAGATTAAACTGGCATGGGGGGTTGATGTTTTTCCCTTATTTTCCATCTTCCTTTGTCATTGTGTATTCCATCCATGAAATTAGCCTCATGGCCTATATGAGATTGATCACCTTAGTTAAAAAATATGTATTCTTTTGTGCATCTTGATCATGCTTCCTTGACATGCGGTTCTATCGATCCATATTTCTAGTTGCATGTCACCTCACCCTTGTCTATGTTAGGGGGGTTCTTCTATTAGTTCTTATGATTCCTAGGTTCGATGGAGTGAGCTATGTATTTGGTATTTGTTGCTATGTACTAGGAGGATGTAGTGGTCGGGTGTTAGGATGATTTAGAATAACTAAGGGGGGGGAAGGGGGGGTGAACGAATTATCCTCGTGTCTAGATGTACCAATTAAACTTTTAGACACTTCAACTAATTTAGATCTAAATATTAAGTAGTTCAGTCTCTGTAGAAATTTATTAGTAAGATCAAAGTTGTAGTCCACTATCCTAGTAATAAAAAAAATTTAGTATGTAAATTATTAATGTTAAAACATCTCAAATAACATTCCCACAAGTATGACACTAGGATTCAATGTGGAAAGCTAATTTGGCAAAAACCACCACAAACATGTCACCAATATTTATACTCTTATAAAGTGAACTTTGTGAGGAGCTAGCCCTATTAAAAGTTAGAATAAACATTATTAGGGGTGACCCTATTCAGTGATTAAATCACCCTATTAGGAGTGGCCTTGTTAGAGGACTTAAGAATATTCTATTAGAATGTCACCTTAATTAAAAAATTTACAAATGATTGTTAGGTCAACCTTAATTAATGAATTTCAACCTGATACAATGGTTAGAAAGTAATAGTGTAGAACAAGATTTAGTATGCAAAGAACATTAACAATAAAGTAAGCATTCAAAAACTAAAACTAAATTCACATATATGCTTAGACAAAGAAAGAAAACAAGAAATGCAAACCTCAAAAGATAAAACACTCCATGCTTTCTTGATTTCGTAGATGTGTCCTTTGATGTGGATGTATGCTCAATTGCTTGCCCAATTGCTTCAATGGGGGAGATGGGTAATGGAAAATTGGTAGCCTTGTGAGCTCTCAATTTGGCATTATAAGGTTAAGATTGATGACTTTGGTTCTCAAAATAGCATGGTAACTTTAGCTCAAGGATTGTGATGAAATGGCTTGGGAGGGCATTCAATTTATAGGCCAAGGGGTAGAGGGATCGATGGCTTAGATGCAAGGATGGAGAGATCATTAAGGAGGGCTAAGATGCACTCAAAGGGGAGCACATGGATTGTGTTTGTTTAGCACCAATGGGAAGGCAACACTTGTCACAAGGAGGATGAGTGTGAGAGGATAGGATAAGGGGTTGGTTAAAGGCATGATGAGGGAGATTGAGTATGGAAGAGGGATGTAAGAGTCATGAGTAGGCTTGTAAGAGTCTTTTATGGTTTGTAAGAGCACTCATGGCTTGGTGGTTTGGATATTTTGGAAAGGGGACTTTGATTTGGTTTAAGAAAGTCTTAAACTTGTTTAGGGAAAGTGACAACATTAGGGGGTGGATTAGGCTTGGGTTTAGGATTAGATTAAGGATGTTAGAGATGTGCAAGTGGATGGGATTAATGAGGGTGGGTGAGTTAGTGGCTAACCTTGGTTAGTATGGGTGGATGGGGTGGATTAGGCTAAATGGAGGATTAGGGATAGGTTAGGGGTTTTTAGATTTGAGGATTTTATTTATCAAATAGATTTATTTAATAAATAGGGATTTTTGGAATTAGATAGGAGAAAAGGATTTAATTGATAAATGATAGGTTATTTGATTTATCAATTTAGGACTATAGATGATTAATTAAATTAATTAGCTAGGGGATGGAAAAAGGATTAATTAAATAGGAATTTAATTAATAATGCCTTTAGAGATAGCTAAATAGGATTACTAAAGTAGTGTAATCAAATTTAGGTGTCTACAAATAGCAGGTTGGTCTAAATAAGTACAACTTACTATGCAAATACAGATCATAGTAGAGCTCATATGTTGATCGCCTAACTAACCTCCATTATCATCTTTGTCTCTAATCATCTTGGAAACCCTTCAAGCAGCTACACTTCCCTTCTTCAGAACTCTTCTCATCCTCCTTCTCAAGTTCACAAATAAATACCATCAAGAGATGCCTCATTAAATAGGTAGCTTGATCTTTTACTTTTTAAATGCCATCGTAGATCTTAGGGTGGTTAGATTCATCAAATCCTTTAATCTTTTTTTTTCCTCCTTCCTCTTCTAGAAATTCTCCAAACTTCTCTTTGAATCAATGTATAGAAACACTCAAACATGATTTCTCTTGAATTAAATGTTCTAGCTTAGCAATTTTTATCTTTAACACTCTTTTCTTATTCCAATAATTCAACTATGTCAGCCACGAATATGAGACTCCTTAACAAACTATCAAATGCTCACACTCAACCAACACTGTGTTCCTCGGCCTCAGTGATGTAGGAGCATCCAGAGGTATAAGGGAAATCTTGTGTCACCCAAAAAAATGTACTTAGACTTAGTTTATGTTTCATGTCTTTTCATTTTTGGATACCCATTTGGGTCAAATAAAGGTTCCAACTCTCACAGTTCAACTATCAGTGTGCTAGAAAATCCCAAAAAAATAGGAGCATGCAATTTGGCCATCATTTTGGTGACCTAGAAGGTGTAAATTGGCCAGATGAATGTAATTGTGATTTAGAGCATTCCAAAAAAAGAATCAGGTCAAAAGGCCCCACGGTTTGAAAGTTATTGTAGTTTTTCGGGTTTTGGAGACCTCCTAAGAATGCTTCAAAGTCAGGTTAGGGGCATTAAATGACCTCGAGAAGGGCCAAAAAATGGGGGAATAAGTAAAGCTTGTCCATAGGGCTATATAACGCTTCAAGAGCTTTTCAAAAATGTAAACGGTTCGTCAATCGGAGCTACGCTTCAAAAGTTATGCCTCTCGAAAGTTCGGTTACTATTTCTTGATTCTTCTAGATTTGCACCAACTTCTAACACTGCTTTTGGAACCTTCTATTTGGTCGGTGGATGCCTACTAGCACTTTCTAGAATGTACTCCTAGTCCTTAACCCTCCGGGGTCTATTTAAGGAGATTTCTGGCATTATAAAAGGCAATTCGGAGTGGAGTTTGAGAGGAGGTACTGAAAGGAGAAATTATCTCCAGATTTATGCTATTGTAAGCCCTTAGGGCATGTTTTGAAGTTTATTTTCTCTGTACTATTTGTACTATCTTATTTTCTTAGTTAATATATTTTCCCTTTTCTGTTGTGTCCATTCTATTCTTGGGTTGTGTCCCCATCACTCAGTCATGACTAGATAATTCCATCATTACTATACTCACTTAATCAAGTTACATTTTTTTCACTCAATTCATTTACTTGAACTTTTCCAAACTTCTCTATTACTCTATTTTTTATTGGAACTCAGTCAACACTAGATTTGTTTGGCTTCTAATGTTTACTCGGTTGACACTAGCATTTCTCAACTTCAACTATTAGTTCCTTAATCTTTCACATTGAAGATTTTTTAAGCCTATATATTTGTTATTTATTTATCATCTTATCTAGGATTTAACACAACTCTCTTCTCCACTTAGTGTTATAATTAAACAACACATCATCTTGCCAAAGTCTAATTGGTCAAGTACCCATTTTAATTCCTCATAACTCAACCATTTCATTAGGTCCTCTTGATATATCTTCTTCTTAAATCCCTTCCATGAATCATATTGATAAGGCACTCTACTCAGGTAGCAATTGTCTCGCCAATATAGGTTTGACATCAATGACAACATAATAATTGTTCAAATTTTAGTTCCAACACTAGGTACCTATGCATTTTTGTGAGATGGATCATTTACCATATAGACACTCTTTTTTTTGTTCCTACTTTGTTCACAAACTTCCATGTTTGATTTATCATCTATTTAGGCTTTGTTGTTCCATGTCATCTGCATCTTTGAGTTTAGTTGTTTACCTTTGTGTGCCTCCTAATTTGAGTAGTGTCTTCTAACACAACTCATGTAGATTATAGTCTTCTCTACCTACTCAACTTATATTTCAGTGTAGGTTTTTCAGATTGTGAGTTAATTTTTGATATAGCTTTTCAAATGTCCATATTCTTTAGTGGAGGCTCTTTAGATCATCAGTTACTTTTTGTTAAGCTTTTCATCTTCTACATGCATCGATGGTGTTATTCATGATCATCCTTTCTATTCCTATCTTCTGGGATATCCACTAGTTTGGAGGCTTGTGCATTCATTTACTAATTCTTTCAACATTTTTTCCATCTCTTCTTGAGATATGGTTTTTCCCATGTATTTTTCTCTATTTCTTTGCTTTACAAATATTTGGTTGTGTTTGGGTACCTCATCAAGACTTTGTTATCAAGACCCAAATATACTTTCACTAGTAGTTTCTAGGATTTTAGCTACTCCTTGAGTTTATCTTAAGGTGGCATGTTAGAGTAATAGGATATTTCTTCTTAACTCTATTTGCTTAAGTTAAAGTGTAGGATTGTAATAATTAATTTTTTTTATTAATTATTATTATGCAATCTACGTTTTACCTTTTAGGGTTTTGATCTCCTTTATAAGGATTGATCTATTTGTAATTATTTACTCATTTTTTGGTTATTAGCAATTTATCTTTTTGCTCATCAATAATGTCTCCTCTATGGATTTACAAACTCCATCCTCCATAGCTTTCTCTTCTCTCTTTGTGTGATAGGCGTGGAGCTACTAGATTGATCTTTCATCAATTTCAACATCCTTGTTCTAGGGTAGCTTCATTAAAAATAAATTTGAGGCACATGTTGGAATTTTATGGCATATTTTTCATAATTGAGCCAACCCAACCTTGAAAAATTTCCTTCTTAATCATTTTGAGTTGATTGTGTATTTCATAGTAATCAAAAATGTCATCCACAATGATGACAACAAATGATAATTTTAATAAAGAAATTCTAATGCTGGAAAATTTGGATTCATCTAGACTACAATAGCACTCTAAAAGAGATATTCAATTGACTGGTCTCTCATTGCAATAAGCTTTGGAACAACAAAATTGAAAAACCATATATAAATAAAAAAATAGATAATAAATGAAGAAATGGAAAAAAAAGTTCTAACAATATAAATTACATTATTACTAAAGATTAAGATTTTTCTTTGTTATTTGACTAAAATAAATAGTGAGGTCACACAACAAATAGTCATTGAAGAACTTAAATGTATTTTAAATAAAAATAAAAATAAACTATAATTATGACTAGTCAACAATCACAAAATAAACTCCCTACATTAAATAAGAGATCAAAAAAATAGGAATATTCTATAGAGATTTGCATACAAGCTTCCTTTATTGACATTTGTGATAGATGTCTCATCTATGGAAGATATTGATGAAATCCTCACATTGATAATGATAATGAAAGTAGTAGTTTAGAAGCTTAAAATTATTTTAAAAACTATAAAAGAAGCTAGGTTTTTGAATAGTTAGAAATAAAAAATCAACTTAAACTAGGGATTTTTGAAAGGCTCTCCAAGTCATTGGCATGAATCTCCCAAACAAAGGTATCCTATAGGTTTTAAGGGCTCCCCAAACCTTGACCTTGGGTTTTATTGAGCTCCCCAAACTATCCCATTTGATAAGACTTGGTTCTTACAACTACATCTTCTCATTGAGATAATAATGAAGAGATATTTTAGTTTTAATCATGTTTAGAAATCTTGTATTGATTTTTTTTTAACAAACGATACAAACTAAATCAACACATTAGAGATTATTAATAGGTAGTAAAATATAGAGAAAGTGTAACATGATACTAGAACATGTGGTAGCATTCTAGTCGAAATACTAAAAATGAAATGTAACTTGTTCAAATAGTATAATAAAATTAGTAATTTTTTCTAAGAAGTTCAAGTTAAAGTGTACTAGTTTTACATATGAAATCCATGTACATGTTGATAAAATCCATATAAGTGGTCCAATATCTATCAAATGATAAGTTACACATTAACCAAAATAGACATTTAACCTACCTCATACATTTCCTTCTAGATCAAATATTATTGAATTTCGTTATCAAATACATCGAGCATTTTTTCTATTTCAGCTTGACACAATAATTGAAGGACAATTTTAGTGCCTGCATGATGAAATTAAAAGAAAGGAAAATAATCTAAGTGAGCTTACGCAATAGAGCAAATAGGGTAACTAGCTAAATGTAGGCTAGTTGGGTAAAACATATTTTTACACTAACATATATCACTATAATACTCAACTTCATTTATTTAGATTATGTTTTTAGCAACATTGTATTAGAAATCATATGTGAATTATGCATTTTATATATCAATTTCATAGGATATGCTATTCTTATTTGGGGTTTCCAATATGACTCCATCTAGAGCTTCAATAAATTTATACTTGATGAGCACTCATGTGAAATAAAATTGTTAGTGCTTCTACATAATTATCACTATTCTTTATATAGGATGGAACATCAATTTTTACTGTCCTTTTGGATGTTTATTGTGACCTTGAAAATGCTTTGATATTTTTAAAAATTCTAAATTCAGTTATAAGACATTGAAAAGGGAAGACTAATATTTATTTTAATTCATTTAAGAAAAGTTTTAAAATAGTACAAATTATTTAATTTGAAATCTATCTAAAGAGAAGTGTGTGAATAATTATTATCTATGTTGTGGTTATAGATAGAGTGAGAGTTATTTGTATAATATTAATTATGCAATGTGGATGTCATTCAAAACCTCAATCCTTTCCCATTGGGATGTTAACAAAGAGATGTTATATTTTCAACATTACTAACAAATATTATATTAATGAAATTTTCACAAAGATAGAACTACATGAACATGTTATAGACGAGTATGAAACATGTTGTAGTATTATGATCAGAATAACAAAAATACAATGTTATGATCAAATAGTATAACATTATTGAATTTCTAATCTATCTAAAGAGAAGTGTGTGAATAATTATTATGTATGTCATGATTGTAGATAGAGTGGGAATTATTTGTATAATATTAATTATTCAATGAGGGTGTCATTAAAATCCTCAATCCTTTCCCATTGGGATGTTAACAAAGAGTTGTTATATTTTCAACAATACTAACAAATATTATATTAATGAAATTTTCACAAAGATACAACTACATAAACATGTTATAGATGAGTATGAAACATCTTGTAGTATTGTGATAGGAATAACAAAAATATAATGTTATGATCAAATAGTATAATCAAGTGATCAAATTATACTCAAGATATAGAGACAAAGTGCACTTGTTTTAAATATGAAGCCCACATAATATGTGTATATAGTTCATATAAAATCCCCAATATCTATCGAATGACAAGTTACTAAGAAACCCAAATATAAACCTAAATAAATTTGGATAGTAGATAAAATGCGACTACATAAACTGACTAACACTACTGGACTTGCAAAATCAAAATCAAAATCAAAGTAGGAAGTTTGCCTCAATCTAGGTTTTCATTTCTACATCACTACTGGATCAACAAAAAGTTTGAGTACTTGATTCTTGACCTCTTTGTGAGAATAAGTGATGCCATCTCCAAATATATAAAGGAATTGCAGTCCTCTATTAAAATCAAAGGATATCTTTTCCCATTTCAGTAGAGAATTATCTGGTTTTAGATATATCCATCTTAATTCTTTTAAGGATTCTTCAACAAAATTGATGATGTAATTTAGTGCCTCTACTTGTGAACATTCGGGATGGTCCCTCATATAAGAGGAAATGGCAGAGGCTATCTCTCCATGGCGCCTATCATCCTAAACACAAACAATTTAGTTATGTTAATATTGAAAGAGCAATGAGTTTTGTCTATATCTCTAGTGTCTATATCAAAATAAAATAGCAGACCTCAAAATCTCGGGCATCATCAATTAGTCGTATGCAAATCCATATGAGCTCGTAGAATCTAGATTTATTCAGAAACGTCTTTTCAATAGAGTCGTCACTTAAAATGGTTCTTGTCAGTAGTAGAGGATGCATCAATATGGGTCCAATGGCTGCACTTGTTGTAGCAACAGTGAGGTACTCATTAAAGGTTGGAATATATCCACTTGATTTCCATTGCGCATGCTCCATGTTAGCTTCAATATAATCTTCCCACTAGAAAGAACAAAGTGTACTGATTTATTAATATGGATATCTTAACAGTGCCACATAAATGAACTTGATGCGGGCATTAAGCATGGCATAAATATATGAAATATCTAATTTATAATAATAATAATAATAATAATCTCATGTTGTGTAGAATTTTACGTGAAAGTAATGCTAGTTTGTAGCTATCATATTCAAATACATTTATATACAAAGGGGTTTGAAGAGGTATACGTACTGCTTTTGTAACAAAAGGCATCATGTCACGTCCTTGTTTTTGAGTGGCTTCATTTATCAATTCTTTCATGGTTTTGAAAACAAATTCGAGGCACATCTTGAAATTCTGTGGCATATTTGTCACAATTGAGACATCCCAACCTTGAGCAATGGCCTTCTGAATAAGATTGAGTTGATCAGGTGTTGCATAGTCGTCAAAAATGTCATCCACAATGGTGGCAACAGTTGATAATTTTGATACAGCAATTCTGATGCTGGAGAATTCCGATTCATCCGCTGCACTAACCCCCCACATGTAATATTCAATTGACCGCTCTCTCATTGCAATAAGCTTTGGAACGCCGGAATCGACCCACCATCTATAAATCAAAGGATAGGATAGGTAACACATGAGGAAATGAAGGAAACGGATTTTAACAATATAAATATGAATTACATTATTACTGAAGATTGGGAGTCGTGTTGGATACTAGAATGTAGCAATACATACTTGGAGAGGATCTTCATCTCCATCTTGTAGGTACACTGCAATATATTGACATCCAGTTTGGCAAGCTCTAAAATCTTCTTGTCCTTCAACCTTGAAAGGAAGAGATGAGATGTGAACATAGTCAGCGTAACAATAACCAATAAGAATGGGAAACTTAAAGGAACGCCTCGACACTTGTGTACCTGCGATCATCTAGCTCGTATATCTCTATGTAGTTTCGTGCCTCCCATCTCGGAAAAGTGCAAGAAAAATCATATGTGAGGGCGTACTCCACCTGCAATAATCAAAATGGAAGTGGATCATCACGACACCTGTAATCTGTTATCTCTAATCTGGGCAGGGAAGATAGGATTTATTAATACCTCTTTGAGAAGGCTTGCGCTGTAGGAGTCTCCAATATGAGGTGTTTGTAACAGGGTCTTAAGGCGGGAGGAGGTGAAGGCTTTAGCCTCCTCCATGACCCTCTCTCCGGGGAATCCCACGCTTGATGCTCTCAACAGGTTCACCATGCCCCGCATCACTTGTTCTGATGATCTGCTATTGTTATTCTCATCATCACCACAACTAGAGTAGAACAAGTGCCCATTTCTATCCTTGAAACTCTCCAGCACATCTGCTCAAAACTCTCCACCATGTAATATAAATATATAATTGCGGGCATGGAATATAATTTTGTCATAAAACATTTTGCGTTATTTATAAATATACCTGCAGATACATCGTAGCGGCGGAGTCTTAAGAGTCTCAGTCCTAAAGCCGTAGCATTCAAGTTACAATTCTCGCTTCCTAATCTGATGCCCACACTTGTGTCCCAATTACATCTGCAATTAATGTTTCATTTCAAATTAAAGATTAGAAAATGTATATATTACAAGTAAGCAAACTTTAGAAAATGTGATGTCATGAGATGAGACCGGAAAGCAGAGTCGAGAAAGAGTTTGATCTCAGCGTCGAAATATCGGTCAATTCCGAGGCACTGCAACGCATCGACCGTTTCGAGCCGCTCCATTAACAAATCTCCATCTCCACTTTGCATTTCTCTCAACAACACCTTCACTTCTTTCACAAGTGTTTCAGCGCGTTCCTGGTATTCAGATTCCTACAAAATACAGAATACAAAATACCAAATACAAAATACATGATTATGAGCATTGCATTGCAGTGAACTAGCTAGGGAAACAAGAGTAGCAAAATACATGATTCATGATGACTTACCCCGTACAGTGTTGGCATGGATTGGATAAAATCATCATCCCATACGTTGAAAGCGTTATCTGGTATTGAAGTCGGTATTTCTCCTCCATTCATCGCCATCGCCATGTGAAAAGCAGGTCAGAAAATATTATTAGTAAACACCAACTTAAAAAGTGTTCAAGAAGGTTATTGCAGACACTCTTACGCTGCTACCTATTTATACATGCGTTACCGAAAAACTTGCGAAACTTTCGTTGCAACTTATTATTTTTTAAATATCTATGGTTGTTAATGTGGGAGAAACACGTCCAAAAAGTCTTAGATGACCTTCATATTAATATAATAGAAGTTCTTGTTGTCAAAACGGACAGAACAAGAGGATCTCGCGTGTGGCATCTTTCCCGTTTTCATTTGTTGGCACACAAAGTCCAATATTTCTAGAGCCACCACTTCCTATTGTATGGAAATGGCATTTATTAAATATATGTACAAGGTATGAATCTAGTTAAATATGTTTAAAATATTATTATATTATAATTAATATTATATTGTTATGACAACATTGTTATATTAAATTTTTTGGAAAAATATCTTGTCAAAAAAAATTTATTTTATTTTAATTGTTTTTTATTAAATAAGGCACAAAGACGGTCCTGACCCATGAAAGAGTAAAAGCATAGTACTTTTCTGCTTTGAGCCATTACACCCAAGCTATAGAAAAGGTCATCACTAACACAAACTGTTAGAGATCCTTCATAGAATAAAACTTAATTAAAAAACCAAAGTCATTACTATCAATATTAGAGTCTAAACCTTGCTGATAATCACAACATAAAACTTAGTCTTAGAGTACTGAGTATACATGTAAACCAATTTATACATAACAGTATTAAGACTATGTCCCAAATTACAAGGAGCACATAAAATAAGACAAAAGCAAAAGAAAAGCAACTAAACATAAAATAAATAGCAAATGAAACCCCAAGGCGAAAATGCTAGGTCTACTTTATGCTATCCGAATCCTCGACCTGGTACCTAAGATTTTCAGTCCAGTTGTGGACATCCTCTGTGCTTTTCATTTCCACCCAAACTGTTTTCCTTCTTCATTCAAGCTTTTTTGAGTTTCCTTTATCCCATCACTAATCTGAAGATAGCCTTTTGCATCATCTCTTTCTAGATCCTACATATAGTCAAGATGGCAACACCCAATTCAATGTCAGTGATGGCATTATAATATTGTTTTTCAGAGATGTCACTTTTTCATTGAGGGCCTTAGTTTGATCTTCCAGGTCTTATTTTTATCTTTTCTACCTTACTTTCCTCATTATTAGCAAAAATCTATGGGGATTTTTGTTCGTTCATCAGAAGGATTGACGACATTATTTACCTATCATCACTACCACAAATTGTTAGAGATCCTCCAAGGAACAAAACTTAATAAAAAATCAGAGTAATTACAACCAATGCTAGAGTCTAACTTATTAGCCAAAACCTTGCTGATAATCACAACAAAAAGCTTAGTCTTAGAGCACTGAGTATAAATGTAAACCATTTTAAACATAAGAGTATTAAAACAGTATCCCCAAATTACAAGCGGGAGCACATAAACTAACACAAGAGCAAAATAAAACCAAGTATAACCTTATATAATCTTTTCAAAACTTGAAAGATGTGTTACTTCTTACACTTTTTCTACTATGAGGATAATTTAAAAATGATAATTTTATGTAGTTTTCAATGAGTTAAGGTGGTTAGACATGGGAATATTTTTTATTCCAAAAAATGCTATGTTAGAAAATTTAAAATTAATTATTTACTTGGAATAAAATTACAAAAAAAGTGCATCACATCCGATTATGACTCTACTTCTTATATCTAGATCTAGAAAAAAAAATATTATCATTTGATTGTGATTAAGGTGGTCAGACAGGCGCCTACTTCTTATTTTTTCCTAAAACTTTTGTACCTTTGCATTCAAATTTTAAATTTTGTAAAAATAAATTATTATTTTTTATTAGAAAAGAGCTATCATTTTAGAAACTATGTTCAATTTACAATATATTCTATTTTTACAAAAAAATTATATAAGGTTAATAACTATTGGAATTACAATAGGAAAGGTAAACTCTGAAATGGGGGGTGGGGGTGGGTGATTCGGTGCTTTAAACTTTAACCCATATAAACATTCACCATACATCCATCTCACAATACCTTGGTCATAATTCATATCATAATACCTTGGTCGCCATGAATGTCTTGTTTGTGCATGCAAACTCTCCTTCTCTTTGCTTCTCTACACATAAAACATTTAGGATTTTTTCATTCTTAAGAAGACGTAGGTGACTTAGGTATAGGTATGAATCAATGTCTTTGATTCATACATATTGCCACTTAAACCTTCCCTTTATTTGATTAGATGCATGTAATACATAGGGATTCACATATAAGATTCATCCCTATCAAGAAAAGATCATGATTCAATCCTTGAGTTAGCCCAAAAATGGTTTATGTAGTAGTTTGTGCCAATACAAACAATTATGTCAAAACTATGTTATTCGGTATCTGAACTCTTTGGTGCTTGGCATTAACTATAACTTCAATACTATCACTAAACATCTAAATGACTTGACATGCACTACATACTCGACACTTCAATCACTTGGCACATACTACTTGCTCAACACTTGAGTGACTTGGCACTCATTGTTTACTCGGCATGCTTTAACTTATATGTTGTGCTCGACATATGTTACTTGTTTGGCGTGAACTAAGTAAATAACTAAAGTGTATAGACACTCACTTGTCAAAACCAATCTAAGATTAACAATCTCCTCCTTTGACATGAGTGTCAAAAACACTTGGTCATACATTAATAATCTTATCCTTACAAGCATAACATAGATATTTATTCAGCTACTATACAAAATTTCAAAAATTTCAAAATTTTGCAACACATGACTTATACTTCAAAATTTCATAACTCCCCCTGAGTTTTTTAATCTATTTTGTACTATACTTTGTATCAAAATCTTTCTCCTGCTAAGTAGGCTTGCATGAACTGATACTCTTTGTCTGTTCCTATCTGAACTAATTTTTTGCATTTTGTTGTTCTCTTACACCTTTGTTTCTTACTCCCCCTTAGGTATCAATATTTCTTTGTTTAGCTTTCTTGCTCCCCCATTTCTCTTGCTCCCCCTTTCCCTTACTCCCCCCTTTTGACACTGATATCAATGGGTTATACACTAATAGTGTATTTTTCCAAAAAGAATTTATGGACCTCAAGTATTATCTTAAGAGAAACATCTCAATTATCACAAGCTACCTCCAAAGAATTAATTTGGATGGCCAACTCAGTAGAAAGGTGGACCAAGCCATCTAAAGTAGAAAGATTGGGGTCTTTCTTCATAAGTGTTCCTACATAGCCTACTTGTGTAAAATCTCCATGTGAGGAGTCAATGTTGACTGGATGTTGATCAATTTAGCCCTGATATTGGCTTCATCTACTTGTAACGATGCTAACTAGATCTAGGATTGCACGAGGTTCCTAAAGTGTTTCTCACTTTGAGTTGGAGGCTTGGGTAATGTTTCACCTTATGATTGCATTTGGCTCTCCAAACTTAGGATGTGATTCCTTACCTCTTGTGTGAAGAGTGTAGGATTACATATTTGGTGTACAGAGAGAAAATGTTCTCTAGTACCTTCTTCACACTCTCTATCTTGGTTTCTAGCTCAACCTATGTCAGAGCAATACCACTAGATATCTTCTCATTTACCTTGTTTTGAAAATTCTTTTCAGACCATTCTAATAGTTTGACATTAGTATCCGGGTATGTATCACTAATTCTTTCCACTATATTGGTCAATTATTCAATGATAGACTTTTTTTCATTTCGAGTAGGTAGATTGAATGCACGTAAGAAAATCTCTTTGATATCAATCAAAGCTTGCTTTTGCTTATGCTCCCTTCTAAATAGTTCTTGATTTTTCTTCTTTGTTAGGGCCCCTTATAGTATGCCCATCTAGTTAATAGTGATTGTTTCCAAATCAAATTTAGGCAATACAATCTCTTCATCTAGGCTAATATCTCCATAAATAATTACCTCTTCTACCTTAGATGAGCTAGGACTCGGCATTGAAAATTGTAATGGATTGCCTCTGTGCTCAACCTATGAAGAGCTTGACTAGGAGTACCAGATTTTGGTAATGTCACCAGTGATTGGATTGCTAGTAGCTCCTTCGACTTGGGTGTCAAACTTGTCTCTTCAAACTTGTCCTTTTCTACCTTTGTGGTTTTAGTTGCACCTTGACCTTATGTTGGATGTGCAGGTGTATCTACTTGACCCGTTTGGCTTTGAGTCCCATCATTTTCTGGTGTTTCCATCTTGTCTTCTCCAACTATCTCAACCTTATCTTTTAAAGTTTCTTGTTCATTTCCTAAGATTGGAGTGTCTTGCATGAGTGTATTTATAGTGAAACCTATTGCCACTTTCCTTTGATATACAACTATGGGTTGTGAAGGTTGTAAACTTGTGACTTGAGAAGTGATTATAGGTCTTTCTTGTTTTTTCACTTCTTCCCCTGTAGTTATAGTCTTTATCTATTGAATCTCATCCACATGTACTAGTATAGGGTTGTCAAATAATTTGGCTTGGAAAGTGGACTAGATAAGTATCCTTTTCAAAACTTCCTCTGTAAGGGGGTTGATGTTATGAGTAGTAGTATTAGAAACATCATTTACTTTGACTTCTTTAGTGTTTACACTTGTCACCTATGGAGGGTTTACACTCGACATTTGTGTATCTTGTACACTATGTTCCATTTGTTGCTCTTCCTCAATTGGTGTCTAATTATCAGTATTCATATCAGAGCCTCCCTCAACTGTGACTTGATCAATATCATCTTCTTCATCCTCTCCTAGCTCAATAGGTGTCTAGTCATCTTCTTTTGATCTTGACAGTATATATGTTATCTTCCACATTTATTTGGACTTCTATACAACATTCTCTATATTTTTTCAGAAATATGCTAAATGCCCTATACTTTGGTACAAATCTTATAGCATATTTCTTAATATATTTAGAAATTTTAGCCTTACTAAGTTCTAACATAACTTGAGTGAGGGATGTCTCTCTAATTTGTCTCTCAGTGTCTAAATAACAATGCCATTTTTGCTCAACTCTATCATATAAACTTTTAGGTATGGTTTTGGCAAGTTCTAGATGAGTCTTTTTAAATATAGCCATCATGGCATATACTACGTCTTCTACTTGGTCCTTCTCAATCTTTCCAAGATTATCAAACTCAATGTCAGAGAAACTTGATAAATCACCATTGCTTCTAAAATTCTCATATGAATTGTCTAGATCTGAGGAGGGACTGTGACTCACCACTTGGAATTGGTAGTTGTCATCTGATTCATTCATCTCCTCATCAAATTCAACTTGGAAAACCTACTTCCTCCTCGGTCTCTTCTATACTCCAACTTCCTTCTCTTTAGGCTTGGCTACTTCTTTAGTCTTCTATGTAGTGACTCTTGTACTAGCCCTTGTGGTAGGTATTGTAGGCTTGGACTGATTAAGTTTTGCAACCTACTTTGGTTTCCTAATTTCTTGGGCCTTTTCCTTTCTTTTCTTCTTATTAGTATTTATAGGTGATTCATCCACTTCTTCTTCCTTGACACCTTCTACAGTTTCCACTTCCTCCTCTTGTTGATCTTCTCCCTAACCTTATGTTAGTGCCATTTATGCTTGATCTTGTGCATCCTCTACATCATCATCTTCCTCTTCTTCTTCCTCGGCTCCTTCACCAAATTTTTCTTTCAATTTCTTTACCAATTTGTTCTTCTTTCTAACCATAGAAGTAGTCTTCAATTCCATAGTGATCTTTGATTTGGCCAAGTCATAATTACCAAATGTTTTGGCTTCTTTATCCACTTAATTTGCGAGTAATGTTGTGATTGTTGCAGAGGTCCTATCAACATTGATTTCATAACCTAATGGCCTTGGCCATCTCACCTTAGGATTCACTACTTGTACATAAGTGAAATGAATATCAACTAGGAAGAAAACATCATCAAAATATTGCTCCACTAGTGAGACTGGTATCCTTAATTTCTTCTTCATTGATTGCTTAAAATCTTCAAAATAACTAGTCATCACTAACTCAAATTTATCACCTAATTGATCAATAAATTCTCTTATTTGAACTACAATTGATCTATTCACCTTCCATGTAACCTTATCAAATGTAGGAAATGTATCATGCACATAAAAGAAAATGCATACCAAAATAGATCCAAATTTACACTGTGCACTCTTGGTTTTCCTTATGGCTCCCAAATTATCAATCAATTGTTGCAATTGCAACTCGGCAAGATCATAAGTATGATCCCGCTACACAATTTTGTAGCCCATATCCACTACAATGCAAGGTACACTATTTAATCTCCTAGACTGATAAAACTTGTGTGCTATTACCCTTACTGTAAAAGCTATCAGGGGATCTGTGATAGTATCAATGGTCATTCCCCTTTTATTCCACATAGCCCCTGTGTTCTTTTCAATAATTTCCTTTGATTCACTTCTCATGGTCTTTGGTTGATCTAGGGTTGGATATCCTATTACTCTGTGAACAATCTTCTTTGTGATTATTACTGGCCCATTTTCTAACCATACAGAGCTATCATGAATCCTACTTAAAACAATATTAATCCACTCTATTTTGAAGATGTTGGGAAAAACTAGGGCATGAGTTAACTCTTTCTTATCAAAAATCTTGAATTCTTCCTTCAACACTCTATTTTTGCATAGTTTCCCATATACATCTCCAATTTTCATGTCTCCTATGCTTCCAATCTTGCATGTGTAACAATTCCTAACATCTTGAATCATCAAGACTTGTGGTTGTACCAAGACAATGTATCAAAGGGATCCTTCTTATAAGCTATATCTAGAATAGCCTTGAAAATAAGTTGTTTGATTTCATTGCTAATCAATTGAACATTTAAAACCTCTTTTCCCTCTACACCTTTAATGCCCCACCAGGTGACCCAAAAGAAATTAACCTAAAGTTTCACTAAGTTTGCCAAACATTTTTATTTTAAGATAATAACTTAACAACAATAGATATAAAATAGCAGAAGCATTAATTACATTCACATAAACACATACCATAAAACATATTACATTTTTTTAGGGTTCCATGACATTGAATCACATTTAACACATTTAGTTTAATTAATAACAAAACCAATATATAATAAATCCACATCAAATAATAATATACAAGTATGAATCCATTAAAATAATATGTAGTTTTAGGATGCCACTTGGCAATAAACAGAACACATAATCATCCACTATACATTTCACAAGGTATGAAAGGCTAAAATATCCTACATCATGAAATAGATTACATCATCTTATAAGACCTATGAAATCAAATACAATATAATAGGTATAACCATTCATCATAGAAATATAAGAATAAATAGAAAGGAACATCTACACAAACACATCCAATAGTGGTATCCAATGGTCAGATCTCAATAATATAAGAAAATGCACCACCACCCAACCTCATGAAACTCAAAAAGATCCACTCCCATCGTGTTGAGGAGATAAACTCAAGTCCCAAATAGATAAAAAACTCAAAATTCAAAACAACCATCTAGGTTCAAGGAATCACCAAGCTATCTCAAAGGGTGCCAAGACACAAGTATCAACTAAACCCAGAGGCAACAAAAACACATAGGAAATCTACTATGCAAGTGGGCAAGTGTCATCACATGAGCCAACTCTAAGGTTAGCCTAGCAGTCTCATTGGACTCCAGACTCCTAGTGTCTCTATGCAACATCAGTATCCTTTTATACAGAGAAGGCATACTAACAAGACAACTCTAAGGTTATCTAGCTAGTCTTTTAATCCTTCGGCCCCCTAGTGACATTCTATGGTACCAGTATCTTATTAGTTCATTTTAAACCCATTTAATGAAATGTTATCTCTTATTAAAGCAACCTACAATGGGTTACCCAAGCAAACTCTTTAGGGCTCCAGCCTCCATTGAAAGCCACTTCCCAACATGACATACAGATAATCTACCCTAAGCTCAATAAAATCAAAAGATCACAAAAGATCACATACCATACATCAATTCTTAAACAAGCAACTAATAAGAACAATAAATATGCAAAGAAGGGTTTCAACCTAGAAGAATTCTAAAAATAGAAACACAACAGACATGGAGAAGATATGAATTCAAAGGTTGGAAAACCACTATACAACTAAACTACGACATCCTACCTGGATCTGATGCTAAAACAACAATCACATGAAGCATGCAAAATAATCCCCTTTCTCTAAAAACTTCCTTCTTTGAATTGCTCCTCCAAAACCTGTGTAATTACAAAATGAGGTCTAGATCTTCGATAAAAAGTTATCCCCTACATTTGGGGCTCTAATTATGCAATCACATGAGGGAACTCATTGATCAATATTCTCTTAATATTTAATTATCTTTTATATTTTCATGCATTCTTTTTGTAATTTAAAATATCTTTATTAAATTAATTTTCTTTCTCTCTTTAATAAATTAATTATATTATAATTTCATGCATAAGCTTTATGTAATTTAATTAAAATAGACTTTATTAAATAATTGGTTGCTCTCTCTTATTAGTTACGAGACATTTTAATAATATATTTATTAATTCAACCAATAATATTATTTAGATTTTATTATTAGAATAAAACTCCTAAATAATAATTATTAAATAAATAAATATAAATATGCCAAAAATAGAACTATAATAAAATCTTTAAATTTAATTCTTTTATTTAATTAATTTTTTAATTAATTAAATATAATTAAATATTGAAATTATCTTAATAATTTTTCATTAAATTAAGTAATTAAATATTCTTTTAATTTGATTTAATTAACAGAGAAATCACCATAGACCCACAAGACGAACTATGAAAACCCATCATAAAATACAACATACAAGATTAAACTCAAATGTTATAATCACAAATTTATGTCATATGACAAATTTGGAAGGGTAAACATCTCAAATACTTGCCCTACATTTTAGGACAAATGGTTTAAGGATAGGATTTGGACTCAAGAGTTATCTCCCCACTCATACCATTGAAATACTTTGATAGGGTACACTCATCTTGGCAATTCAGGAAAGTCAATACCCGATACCTACAATCTACATAAAATTCATGCATGTACGAACACATATATTCTAATCTAAATAGGAAATGGTACGAAGTGGTACATCATGTAGATCCCAACTAGAAGTTGATTATGACTACCTTAACCACATTAGAAATGTCACACATAAGGAAAATATGTATGCACACATGTAAGTATGGGGTAAGTATCCATAGAAACCGCATAAAAATCATTCATCTAACTAACATCATTAAATAACAAAAATCACTAAATGAACATACATCTATCATCATCAAAACAATCTAGAAATAATTGAAATAACTAACTAAACGTACATATATCAACTAAATATGAAATACATTTAATCTAATCTAGTAACCTAGTACCAATAATCATTAAACACAATTAGAAAACTGACCTAAAAGAATCTAACACTATAATAGAAAAGTCAATTAGGGGTAGGCATTACAAAACCTTTTGATTTAGAAGAACTAGATGCCATTTCATGTATCTAGGGTTTGTGAAATTTGAAACTGCATAGCTCAGTCCATGGTAAATACCTTATAAATCCTACTCAAATGGTGTTGAATAGCCATTTAAATGTCTTGCAAACACTCACATCAAATTCTCTAGTTTGTCTTTAGCTCTTTGCATTCTTCTTCAAATTTGAATGATGTTTAATGAAGAAGAAATCGATCAAATAGACCTTAAAACACTATATTTAATGCTAAGTTCTTACATAGCTTTAAGCTCGACATCAATTGATTTTTTGGCTCACTCCACATCCACATGTCTTTCCATATGCTTGGCAACCACTACAAGCTCGGTATTAACTAACAAATTTTCTAGCTTGGCATCTACTAGCATTTTACTCAGCAACCATATGAAACTTTTTCATGCTTGACAGTAACATGAAAAAATGAAAAAACTTAAAGATTTATCCTTGATTTCTAATAATACTTTTCATCTTTATTCATGCATATGTAATCTTTTCAAAACTAAATATTTGGAATTGATACATGGTATATCTTTTAAATATTAGTCTCACATACCTCTTGATTGCTTAATTTGATGAGGTGTGATCACCTAACCCATTGGGTGAAGTGATCCCATTTCCACTTGATGTGTTGCAATCTTCCATTCTCTTCTATGTCTTGTTCGTCACATCACTGACATTTTTAGTATCTACCTTGCCTTTGTCTTTATTGAACTCACAACTTTGTAGCTTTGACCTTGTTGGACAATATCTATTGATGTGACCAATCTTCAAACAGCTAAAACATGTGGTTTTACTCAACCACCTTTTGTAGTCACTTTTGGAATGTGTTCTAATATAATTCTCAAGTATATATCTATACTCTTGATATTAGTGACAACTATACCTTGTATTATAATCACAATTATAAGAGTTGACATTATTCTTTACCTTTGTCTGCTTGTTTGATGACTAGTTGGGTTTGGATATGCACTCAAAGGCTCTATGTCCATACTTTTGATAGTTATAATAGTATCCTTCAAATCTTTGAGTGTGCATGGTCTTGGCTCTACATTCATGTGCCTAATGACCTTGTTTGTTGCACTTGTGGTAGTGACCCATGTTTTTCTGCTTAACATTCTAACTTGGAGTCTTGCTCCTACAAACATTAGTAGTATGTCCTATCTTTCCACAATTATGACAAGTAGGATTGGGTTCTTACCTTTATTACTTCTTTCTTCAACACTTTTGGATGATTCTCTTTCTTTAGTACTAGTGTACCCTAGTCCAGATGTATCATTGTTAGATCTAGGAGATCTCATCAATTTTTTAAACTACTCGATGGCTTCACTGGGTTTATTGAAGCTTTCAACAAACTCTTTTTCCTTTTTTAGATCATTGTTCAACTATTCATTTTGCAACTTCAATTTTGTGGTCTCAATATCCTTAGCATTAAATTCATGATTTGCAATCATCATTTGACCTAAAGTTTCTAATTGTATGTTAGCAATCCTAGTTACCTCTGACAATCTCTCTTCTAGTCTATTGGTCAAAACTCTTTTGTCATCGTCAATCATGAAATTATCTTCCATTGCTTTATTTTTCTATTTGGTCACCTCACATAGTAATATGGCTTGTGATCGTTTCTTTATCTTAATATTTTTTATCTCGTTAGCTAGGGTTCTATTCTTTTCCATCAAATCTGTAACTGTTGCATCAAATTCATTGGAGTCTCTATTTGCAAAGAGCTTAGTAGTGTCCATCTAGTGGTATTATGTGTCATTCTCCTCAACAAAAATTTCCTTCCTTTGTCTAAATGATTTCTTTAGATCTTGTCTTGCTTCATTTAATTGATGTTGAATGAGTTATATTTTAATCTCCTAGTTCTCAATAGCTTTTCCCAACTTGTAGACTTCCATTTCTAAGATTTTTCATCAAAGCTCCAAAGCTTTACTTTCATAGAACTTAGCCCTAATGCCAATTGTTGGAATTGCAATAGAAAAGATAAACTCTACAAGGGGGGTAAATCAATGCTTTAAACTTTAACCTATAAAAATATTCACCATACATCCATCTCACAATTCAATAAGTAAACTAAAATACTATGTAAAGCATATACATCTAAAGTATGTAAACAAGTAAGCATTCACACATATATGACACAAGATATGATTACCTAGAAACCCTCCAATGAGAAAGTAAAATTGGGGTGTAAATGACATGCACAAATCTTCATTACCGTCGTAATAAAGTGTATCCAATGAAGGTTACAATGTTTGATCACCAAATATGATCTACCCTGTGAAATGTTTTCCCTATTAAAAGCTTACAAAGACTATTAGGTCTTACCCTATTAAAGGATTTCAAAACCCTATTAGAAGTGTGTCTAATTAAAGGAGTTCAACTCACAATTAAGTAATCACCTCATTAAAGGATTTTAATATAGTCTATTAGGACTATTGTGTTAAGTGATTTGATTGATTCACTTGTTAGAATGTCTCTGCAATGGTCCTGTAATTAGCACTTTATTTCTTAATGTCAGATCACCGAACTATACTAATGTGTACTTGATCCTTCTTGATCAAATTTCTCTTTATTGTTCATAGTTTCCTTCCTCTATTCTCCTTTAACTGATTTTGTAATATAATTTAGACCATAATACCTTGGTCACAATGAACATCATGTTTGTGCATGCAAAATCTCATTCTCTTTCCTTCTCTACACATAAAACATTTAGGTTTTTATCCTCCTTAAGAAGACTCGGGTCACTTAGGATTAGCTATGAATCAACAACTGTGATTCATCTATATTATATCTTAAACCTTCTATTTATCTAACTAGATGCATCTGATACATAGGTATTCACATATAATATTAATCTTTATCAACAAAAGATCGTGATTCAATCCTTAAGTTAGCCCAAAAATGATTTAGATAGTAGTTTGTGCCAACACAAACAACTATGTCAAAATTGTGTTACTTAGCATCTAAAGTCCCTAATGATCAGTACTAACTATGACTTCAATACTATCACTTAGCATCTAAATGACTTGCAATGCACTACTTACTTAACACTTGAATCACTTCGCACTTACTATCTACTTGGCACTTCAGTGACTTGGCTTATGAGTGACTTGACACTTATTGTTTCCTTGGCATGCTCTAACTTATATGTTGTGCTTGACATATGCTACTTGTTCGATATGAACTAAGTGAATGACTTAAGTGTATAGCCACTCACTTGTCAAAACCAATCTTAGATTAACAATAACTAGTTCAAGATTTCACATCAAGATGACTAACATTGATGTCTTGATTTTTCATTGTCACTTAAGGTTATAGTTTGGCTTACCATGATCTTCCACATACCCTTGAATAGATGTGTATTAATATTGGTCTCAAATAAATCTACCTATATATAATCAATTTGATATATGTATATAGGATTGCTGCTAGTTTATAATAATACCCAATGTTATCACTTATGGATGTCACTACTCACAATACAATATAATATGTGAACTATTGTATCTTAGTGAAGATTGTATTTTTATTTGTTTTTATACTTTTGTATTTATCATCTTAAATATCATTCAAATGAGGGGACATGACCCCACATAAATCCCTTCCTAAAAAGACATTTTGATCAATGAATCACTGGTCAAAGGTTAAGTACACCAAAAAACTAAATTGATATGTAATGGGCATCACTAATATGATAAACACAATGCCTATGACTTAGGAATATATAATATGCTTGATGGAGATAATAAACTTGATGACTAAATGCCCCTATCACCTTTGCATATATGGTAGCCAATCACGTGCATCATGCTTGTTCATTAGGAGATAAAATATAAGATGGAATGAAAGTGAGATAAGAAATTTAATTTTTGATTATAGACGAACAATTGTAATAAGATTATATATTAATAATTATTTATACAAATATTTAATCAAGGAGATAACTTAAATATGTTTACTATTGGAAGTGCAATAGGGAAAGTAAACTTTAGGGGGGTGTGGGGGGTTGAATCAATACTCAAAACTTTATGCATTAAAACATTCACCACACATCCATCTCACAATTTGTATGTAAACTAAAATACCAAACTAAGCATATTCATCCATAGCATGAAAAAAAAATGTTCAACACATATGACATAAGATATTTGGTTACCCAAAAACCCTATAATGAGAAGGTGAAACTGGGGAGGCAATGACATCCACAAATCTTCACTAATGTAGCTATAAAGCGTATCCAATGAAGGTTACAATATTTTACCATAAGCTATGATCTACCCTATGAAAGGTCTTCCCTATTAAAGGCTTACAAAGATTGTTAGACCTTACCATGTTAAAGGATTTCAACACCTTGTTAGAAGTGTGCCTAGTTAAAGGACTTCAACTTATAATGAAGTAAGCACCCTATTAAAGGATTTAAAAAAGCATGCTTGGACTACTTGGTAAATATATTTTTACTAATTCACCTGTTAGAATGTTTTAGCCTTGATCCTTTGATTAGCACTTCTCTGCTAGATATCATATCACCTCTTTCCTAATGTATACTTGATCCTATCTAATTAGATGTATTACTTCTATCCTCTTCTTTAGTTTCCTTTGTTCTCTCTAACTAATTCTACAATTCATTAGTCTATCAAAACTCCTTAGTCACCATGAATGCTTTTTCTACACATGCAAACTTCTCTCTTCACTCTTAAAATCTTTATGATTTTTCTTCCTTAAGAAGACTTAGGTGACTTAGGGTTAGGTAGGAATCAATGATTGTGATTTACCCATTTTTCCACTTAGAACATTCCTCAATTTGATTGGTTGCATGTACTGAATAAGGGTTTATAATTTACAAAAAAAAATTTATCATCTAGAATCACAAAATAATCCTTAAGTCAGCACAAAAATAGTTTACATAGGAGTTTCTTCCATTACAAACAACTATGTCCAAAACTATTTACTTGGCACTTGAAGCCTCTAATGCTTGACATCCACTATATCTTCAATATTATAATTCATCCTTTGAATGACTCGACATCCACTATTCACTTAGCATTTGATTTACTCGGCATTTACTAACTTGTACATCACTAGAGTGACTCAATACTAAATGTCTTCTTAGCACATATCGGTGCTTGATACATACTATACAATTTGCTCGACATGCACTTTATGAATATGACTAAGTGTGTAGTCACTCATATGTCAAAACCAATATGAGATTTACAATACCCCCCTTTCACATGAGTGGAAAAAACACTTGGGCATGCATGTTTATCCTTAACTTTAATCATAACTCAGATTATCTACAGTATTTACTCAAATCATATACAAAATTTAAAAACTTCAAAATTTTGCAAAGCTTATGACTTAAAAGTCATATCTCAAAACTTCATAACTCCCCCTAAGTTGATTGTTCTATGCTATATCTAAATCTGATACTCCTACTGAGTAAATATGCTTCAACTACTAGCTTACTCTATTTTTGGATTTACTCCCCCTTTATGTAATTCTTCTTTTCAATATCCTCCTTTCCTTTAACTAATATCCCCCTTTTCTGACACATATGTCCTAGGTGGTGCACGAATAGTGTGCTTGTCCAAAAAAAATTTATGGACCTCCATTATTATCTTGATTTCTATATCCAAATTGTTGCTTGTTGCCTCTAGAGAGTGAAATTAAACATCTAGCTCAGCAGAAAGGTCTACTAAGCCTTCATGAGTAGAAAGATGTGAATCTTTCTTCATCAATGTTTCTACAAAGGCTTGTTCCTTGTGCAACACCTCCATGTGTGGGGTCAACATGACCTAAATACTTATAAAGGTAGCCCAAATATTTGCATCTTATGCATGTAATGTAGCTAGCTAATCTTGATTAGATAGTAGTCTTTGAAAATGTGACTGACTTTGACCAGGAGATGATTTTAAGGTTTTACCTGTAATGTTTAGATCTCCTTCCAATTGGTCAACATCCCTCTGTACTTCTTGTGTGAACAAATTCACATCACACAACTTTGTCTATAGAGAAAAGATATTCTCTAACACCATCTTCACATATTCCATCTTGGTTTCTAACTCAAGCTATCTTAGTGCAATGACACAAGAAATATTTTCATCAATCTTTGTTTGAAACTTCTTCTTAGACAATTCTAAAAGTTTATTGTTTGTATCTAGGTCTGCATCACTAATCTTTTCCACTATATTCACTAGTTTCTTAATAATAGGTTTATCCTCATTAGGTGTTGGGAACCTAAATGCATCAAGAAATATTTCTTTGATGTGATATAGCACTTGCCTTTTCTTGTGCTCCCTTCTTGGTAACTCTTGATTCTTCTTCCTTGCTAAAGCTTTTTGCAATATGCTCATCTCTTCTATGGTGATTATTTCTAGGTCAAACTTTGGAAGTTAAATCACCTCATCCAAGTTGACATCTACATAAGATGTTCCTTTTGCAACCTTAGATTATCAACACTAGGTCTTGATGATTACAATGGTGTAGCTATTGGAAATCTTTAGAATAATTGAGAGGGGGGTGAATCAGTTATCCAAGGTCTCGATGTACAAATAAAACTTTTCATAGATTAGCGAACCCATATCCATAAAATATATTCATCATACATTCATCCATTAGATCATACAATCACTTCAACTTGTAGGTTACTATCAAATCAACTTTGTAGAAATGTAAGCATGAAACATAATAAATTTAATAACACATTTGACACAATGATTTTACAAGGAAACCCAAATTGGGAAAAGCCACCAGTAAAATGCTACTCATTCTCACTCTTTTAAAGTGATGCCCTATAAAAGGCCAACCCTATTAAAGGTTACAATACACACTATTCAATGTGACCTGGTTAGAGGATTTCAATCACCCTATTAGGAGTGAGCTTTGTTAAAGGACTTTAGATCATTCACTTGAAATGTCACCCAGTTAAAGGATTTACAAATGACTATTAGGTTGACCTTAATCCAAAGGATTTACCCTAGACTGGTACAATGATTAGAAAGTAATAGTAAGGTTTGATCTGATAACAACTTATAGCTCACTTGTAGATTACATATCTCTATTACATTCCTCTATTCTGCTTGGCTTTCACACACTTTAGCTTTGATAGCTTGTTCACCCTTCAAGCATCCATACCCTTAAGCCTTCTTGCTTTTCTTGCTAATAGTAGTCTCTTCTATTCAGACTCTAAATGAAGCCATACCTTAGAACACTTTTCTAACTTAGGTTCTCCAACACTGATCAATATTGCTTTTGACCAGCCATCTCTATAAACATAAAATTAAAGATCATTTGTCATTCATCCTTTATCATCCATTTTAGGGTTAGGTAGGATTAGGTAGGATTCAAGTAATCTACCCATCTTTTCATTTTAGTCCCTTCTAAAAACTTCTCATTTAATCCTCTTTGAATTTTCCTCAAAATGGTTTACCATGAATTCTTTAACAGTAACTCGTCATATCTTCTACACACTTTATAAAATTCAAGAAAACAAAATAGTCAGCTCAGATTCATCAAATCCACAATTTAACATGAAAACTAGCACTTGACATCAATATGTTGTCACTTGGCTTCCATACTATTCTTCTAGTCATCATCAACTAGATCACTCAACAAACACTAAAGTTTACTGGTGCTTAGCATCAACTGATCTTTACTCAGCTTACACTGTATCACTTGACATGCACTCAAATTTCACTTTTCTTGGCTCCAACTGATTTTCTTCTTAGCTTGAACTAACTTTTCTTAGCACCTACTTTCCATCAGTCAAGCTTGGTAGACTTAATTCTTCTTACTTGTTCTTCTAGACTTTGTCAGTGTACCCAACGTTTGCAACCTTAAGTAGATAATCAATGCACTATATCATCACTATCTTAACTAATCTTTATACTCCATTTTCATTGAATAAATCAACATTTTCTCTAAGTACTTTTGTTATCTTATTTCATCAAATCCTCCTCATTTGTCAAATTAATGATAGTACTCAAATAAACTAAGCAGTTGTCAGGGTATCTGCACCAAGTTGTGGTGCCAAAAAGGTGACACCCTTTTTCTTTTTCAATTTTCAATAGCACGTATGCACTATAGTGTGTACACACATTTCAAAAAGAAAAATATTATAAATGGGTTGCATACTTGCAACCCATTCATTTTCACTTCTTTTTCTTACCTCTCCTCGCAGTAGCGCGTACGCAAATTGTAAGAAATCAAACTTTTCACCACCCGCCTTACCAATATGCCTCCTTACCGATGAAGTTCGAGATCATGAGCATTCCATATGTTATCTAAATTTCTTTTTGCATTGTTTGATATGTTTTTTATATTGTTTTGTAGGGTTTTTACAATTTTTCTTTAGATTTGTTTATTTATTTAGATTCCAATTGATTTCTTATTAGGAATTATCAATAATGAATCATAAAATCCCCAAGAAGCTCAAAACCCTCAAGAAAATAAAAACCAAAACCCTCCACAAGAAGATCAACAAATTCTGTAGCCTAAACCAATTGCAAGACCTCCACCTGGCACACAAGAAAATATAATAAATGAAATAGAAAGAGGCAAAAATGAATTAGAAGGACTCATTGGTCGATTGAAAGAATGTGGACAAACCAATCCAATGAGAGCTTAATTGGCATCATCCCTCGAATCCATTAAGACCCATATATCTTATATTAGTGGTCAGTTAGATGTTTGGTAGGTTAAGAGGGATGATAAAAAAAGATATGATACAAATAAATTTTCATATCAAGATGTTAAAAAAAAAGAATACCAAAAGGTAGAATATGTGCATTACTTAGAAAACTCAGTAAAAAAAATACTATTAGAGAGGGTACTAATTGGTTCCCCATCCATTGGTGCATACACAATGCTATTAGAAATAATTTTTTGGATAGATGTTGGATGGTTTTTGATGCCCCTCCTTGCAACAATCATGAGGTCCACATCTATTTTTTAAAGAAATTGTATTGTGAGTTTGTCCTTGGGAGATCCCCAATTATTTTGATATATTAGACTCCCGAGGTAGAGGTGCGGGGTCATCATTTGAGAGGTCAGGGGCACGTCATGGCCCTAATGTAGCTAGGGCACCTGTGGTCAAGCCACAGGGTGAGCATGTGACTATTCCTTCAGTTGTGAAGGAACATGTAGAGGCCAATGCTCTAGGGACCATTAATGGTTTTTTGTAGAACCTCATCCATTGTACAAGTCCATTAGTTGAGGGGGAACCTTCTATGCATCGCGGTCACATGTGCACATCATGTAGATCCTTATGCACATTTGGCACTCATGCTGGAGATGGAGTGGATGATGGGCTCGTCATTGATTAGTTCTTGAATGACACATTTGGCATTGACACATAGGTAAATTACAATTATAATTTACTAATTTGATCACATTTCATATGTATAGTGAATGATTAATTAATTAGCATCTATTGACATTGTTCAAAATTCAGAGTCAGAGTGTTGGCGGGCCTAGTAGCGATCCCCCAGACCCATTTTTTGCCCCGTCCACGAGTCCAGAGGTATGTATTGATTTAATCAATTAAATTAATACATATATTTATTAAGTAATCATATTAATGATTGACACAAAAAATTATGCATGTGCATCAGTTCTCTATAGGACCATCGACATTTACTACGGACTTAGAGCATAGACATCATACGAGCTTCGTAGAGGTACATTTGTTTCATGTAAATTTAATTCATTTCATTATATTTCTTTCATTTTTCATGTTACATGTAATTTGTATTGTATGACATGTAGCTCATGACATCGAACACTCCTCCTCATCTTTGGCAGTCCGTCAATTGTGGAGTGGCCATAGCTAAGGCTAGTTCACAGCCATTGACTAAGGTATGCAAGAATTTTTTTGGTTTTAGTTGTTGTTTATAATAGTTAGTATCAAAATGTCTAATTTTATTTATAAGTAATTATATTGATTGAATTGTTGTAGGGTCTCATTACACCTGATCCTCCACAAGCCTTCTAGTTACACTTGCAGAGTGACTATATGATGGCAGTAAGAAAATAATTAATTTTGTGTGTACATATATTTGATTTCAATGTATAATAATTATTGATTCATATCTACTTTTATTTGTATTAGCTCGAGCTAGAGAAGAGCCTGAACAAGAGGATGAGTGAGCGTGTGAGGAAGACCCCATCATCGCCACCATCTCCCTCCACATGATGACAGAAAACCTTAAGAGATTTGTTTCCTTCCCCTTGTGGAAGGAAAAGATATAGTTGATAGACATGTATATGTATAGGCATCAGTGGACATATATCTTGGATTTTATGTCAGTGGACATATTGGATATACATTTGATGTATATATGACATTTTATATTTGATGTATGACATTTATTTGATGCATGATGTTATTAGACTTATGACATTATTGGTTAATATATGATATGTTTGTTCATGTACGACATTATTGGTTATCATAATATATTATGTGTTTGTTAATGTACATGACATTATTAGTTGTCATTTTATATTATATGTTTGTTCATGTATGACATTAAATTAGATATATTAGTGTATGAAATTAAATTAGATATGTTCATGTATGACATTAAATTAGATATGTCCATGTATGACATTAAATTCAATACCTAATCAGTTCGAAACTTTGATAGAATATTGATTAATAATAAACTTTATCACTGCTTAAGCATAATAAGTTTATCATTTCCAATATGCCATCGTCATATGATTTATAATGTTGTTTATGTTTAAAATTTTCCTTCTTTATCATTTGTTTATCAAGTTTAATTCAATACCTAATCAGTTTGAATTTTTGATACAATATTGATCAGCAATAAACTTTATCAGTGTTAAAATAGCTATTTATCCCCTTGCTTATGTTTGAACTTGGTGTGGGGCCTTGTGTTATCTCCTAGCTTAGGGGAGTGGGACAATAAGGTTCCATGTTTGGGTGGAAAGTCTTTTATCCATTGAGTATTTTTCTAGAGTTTTTCAAGAGCCTTGGATGATCTTTCTTCACACAATCCAATTTTACATCTTTTTTTGTGTGTGACTAGATGTTGCAACATCACATTTTTGTATCATGACTATGATATAATACTTAAATATATCCATTTTGTATAGAGATCATGTTGGAGGAGAAAAATGTTAGAAGTATATGAAAACATGATATATAATGATTGCTTGCTCCTTGTAATATGTATATGTACACATGCTTAGATGTAATAAAGAAGAATGGATATATCAAGATGATTGTCCTTAGTATGCTTATGTGATTTTTATGCTATCTAATTGTAATAATGGATTCAATTATTTATAATAAAATCTTGTTCATATATTTATGATGGTTTTTACTTATGGGAACTTATGTATGTGTTTCTAGTAGTGATGTTTGGGAACCTTTAAGAACTTGGTTGTTGAGTTAATATAGAATATTCATATATTTAATCAATGAGATATATCAAAATATTTAATGTTAGAACAATTGAAAATGAAATGTGTGTGTTTCAATTTTTTGTTAAAAATAGAATAAAATTTATTCCACTTTTACCCTTATTAGTTATGTGATCTCTTAGGTTCCCTACCAGGGGGATACAAGGAAGAATTACTCTCTAGATTTCTTAGATTACTGGATAGATTTCTTGTAATAGTGTGGTTATTTAAATTGAGACTTTTGATGCCTTTGATTCTTTAGGTGTAGATAGGCCACAAAACTTACAAGCTAGTTAAATTTACTACTAGTCTATTTTAATTTTTAAATAACTTATATATATATATATATATATATATATATATATATATATATATATATATATATATATACATATATATATATATATATATATATATACATATATATATATACACATATATATATATATATACATATATATATATATATATATGTGTGTATATATATATATGTATATATATGTATATATATGTATATATATATATATATATATATATATGTATATATATGTATATATATGTATATATACATATATATATATATATAGATATATATATATATATGTGTATATATATATATATGTATATATATATATATATATATATATATATATATACATATATATATATATATATATATATATATATATATATATGGTGCAGGGTACTCAAGGCACTCAAGGTCTTCATGAAGCATTTTCAAGGACTTTGCATCATACCACCTTTCTAGGTGTCTCTTCAACAAGTTGATAAGGTTTTTAGGTATTAGGAATAAGATCATGCCATAACAAGCCCATTTGTAAAGGCTCAAGGTTCATTTAGTGTTTATATAAACCATGAATCCTTAGAGACCTATAAGGGAAAAAAATAGGTTTAGAATAAGGAATATACTCCAAATAAGGTTGAAAAGACCTTAGAATAGGCTTAGGTAAGTCTTAGGTAGGTTTGAAAGTCTTAGGACTTCTTGGTTTGAAAATTGCAAAAATGCAACAAAAGTTGCTAAGTAATTTTTTGTCAAAAGTTGCTAATTAGGGAGGAAGAAGTTTGAACCAATTCCAACTATTTCTATGAAAATTAATTGGTCAAGAAAGCATATAAATGTAACACCCAACCTTCCCAAAAGAATAGATTGGTCTGATGTACAAATTTTTGCAAGTTTTAATAAAATTTACTAGTTTTTTGGCTCAGAATTGCTACATTCTCGCTTCCACACATGTTTTACGGATTGGGATAGGAGGTTGAATGGTAAAAGGAGAAAATTTATTGAGTCCACTAACTTATGCACTTGATTTGAGGTTTATTGGTGATTTCTAAGAAAAGTTAGAGCATTTTTTCTAAAATCAGTCCAGAAACCCTAGGTTCAGGAGGGTTTTGTGCAAATGGACCTATAGCTTTAAAAATTGTACGGTTAAAATCACAAAAAACCCAATAGAAATGAAAGCCCTAGGAGTTTTCTTACAAATTCAAAAAGTTGGAGTTGAAAAACCAAGGGAAGGTAATTTTACTTGCAAACCCTAGGCATAATATTTGCATGTATTTGGTCCTAAATTGTAGGAATTTGAGTTGTTAGAGTTGTAGGTGAAGGAAATAAACTAATTAAAGGTGTATTGAGTGTTTAAATAATCCCTAGAAGAGATCCTAATCCCTACACTTGATTCATGAACCCATTCTTTTGGTCCTCCTTTGAAAGCCAAGCCTTTTAGGGACTTATTAGGTCTATGTACTTTGGTGGATCCTTGGAGTGCTGGAGTGGATCAATTTTTGGTCTTGGGATATGTTGTTAGAGGTATTAAACCTCACCAAAATCCACTATATCTTCAGTGATTTCATAGACTATTCAAGTGAAAACCTTAAAATTTCATGTTTTGCCTAGTAGCCCTATTTTTGCAAAGTTGTTGTTTGGTCACCATTCTAAATTGTGGGTTGTGTTGAAAGGATTGGTTTGAGGTCCTATAGGTTGGGAGAAGCCCAAGAAAACATCTCTAAGTGTTAGAACTCTTGGTGAGTCTTTAAGGAGATTGTCAGTGATTTAAACCTAGTTGCCTAATTCAAAACATAAATTATTACATATAGCCAAAAATTTATCATTTGAAATTTATGTCATTGTCATATTTATTTATGATCTTCTTGTTCATATTTAAAGCTTGCCTTATATGTTATGCATCTAAACATTTATCATAAATTATTATTACAAACATATAACAAATCTGAAACTAAAAACAATACATTACATTAATTCTAAGGTTTAGTTATGATGTAGAGCCTAATAGGATTCTCAAGGTTTAGTTATGATGTAGAGCCTAGTAAGATTCTCAAGGTTTCATTAATTCCATATGTTAGATCTGCCATCATAGAATACCAATTGTAATTGGCACTCACATGTATTCCAATGCATATATTTCCTTATATTCACAATTGGTCAATGTCGTACCTTATAAAAGATAGAATTTTATAGGTAAAATGATACAGAGGTTAGGGTACAATAAGAACAATGCTGATGTCAATCCAAAAAGATAGATTATACACCCAAACTTCTACACCTTGAAACAACAATAACACTAAGGGATCATCATTAATCCATACAACTTTACACTAGAAAACTTGGCTTCACACCCATGAATGGTGGATTATCACAAATAAGGTTGATCAGCATGTTAAGGGGTTCATCCCAATGCTAAAACTAAGGAACGATGGCCAAACAACAACCCAAACACTAATTTCATAACTTTGTTCTCATAATGCAAGATCTAGGCTACTAGACCTTCCAAAGATAAATTAGGCAACAAGTACCATATCTTCCAAAAGACCTTAGGAACTAATTAGCATTCCAAGTACCCTTTGTTGATTTTGTTATATCCCCAAAAGGGAAAGTGCTGAAGCTATTTACAAGCCTTCCAAAACTGGATTGTTATACAGGCCTAACTGCCCCAATTAGGTCACCTTAACAAAGGAAATACCAAAAATCTAGTGAGAAAGACCAAACCAATGCATCCAATGATTAGGTTAGGACAAGGGAAAGCAGATTCCAAAGTTTCACTTACTGGTTCAAACCTCGACGTATGAAAATTAGCAAATTCCATAATGCAGCAGAGTTGTCACATGGTAATGCCAACTCATTTGTGCAAATTCTATGAAGTAGATAAAATGCATAAGATAATCTTGTCAAAACTTAAGAGATAAGGAAACAATCAAACCCTAGTACTACTCTCGCTTGAGTACACTTAACTATAAATTTTCCTCTATGGTTAAACCCACTCTTCCTACAATACAATTTGCAAAACTTTCACCAAGTGTTGTGCCTTATGAACCATTCAAAAGAATTCCCCTTAAGCTCATTGAATTATAAGTAGGAGACATTTCTACAAGAAGTCAAATTTTGATATTGCTATCAAAATTCAACCATGTAGTATTTGAGAAAAATTCATTGACCCATGTTTCATGAGTAGTGGTTTACATGAACTAATCTCTCATGATAATGAATAGAACACTTAACACTCATTAAATTTAATTAATGCTTAGAGAGGTGAACTACCAATACTATTTGGGAGGTCACCCATCCTAGTACTAATCCAACTCAAGGGTGCTTAACTAAAAATTTTCCCCCATGGTTAAAACCACTCTTCTTGCAACTCCATTTGTAAAAGCTTCATCAAGTGTTGTTCCTTATGAACCATTCATTAGTAATCCCCTTAAGCTTGTTAATTGATAAGTAATATATGGGTATGTGCAGGATCATGGTGTACCAAACTATGGCCTTAAGTGGCAATGAAAAATCAACAAATCAGGTTTATGTTAACTTGACACATAATTTTGAAGTGGTTATGAACTTTATATCAAAAAGTTGTAAGAAAATAATATGTAGGAAACTGAATTTAATTTCTAAACAACTAGGCCTTATCAGGAGATAAAAATAATTAATTGGTCAAAAGTTTGAATTTTAATGCAGTACTAAGAATATTTCAGGGCAAAAATAAAAAGTAGGTGTATGTCTGACCACCTTAATCATAATCAAATCATAATAATTTTTTAATATAATTATAGATATGAAAAGTATACTCATGCCTAGATGTGACACATATTTTTTGGTATTTTTATTCCAAATAAATAATTAAATATGAATTTTCTACCAAAATTTTTTTGGAAAAAAAAAAGTCCCGTGTCTGACCACCCTAACTAATAGAAAATTTTACCAAATTTTTATTTTTATTTTTTTTTCTTATACTGAGAAAAGTATAGAATGTGATGCAACTTTTAAATTTAAAAAATGTTATACCATTTGAAAGTTATAGGTATTTTTCAATCAGTATGTCAATCAGCACTTTACAATAATCTTCATTGATAATTAACTATTAAATACTTATCAAACTCAGAATTTGACAGAAATTATATTGATGGAATCTACAGAGTGATATTAAAAAACACTTTTTATTTAATTCAATTTTGATCAAAATAACATTGTCAGACGGCTACCTGAAGTCTGAGTATCATTAAAACCCTCTTCAAACACTTCTTTTGGGTTGACCGGGTAGGCTTGGTAAATACAAAGCCTAATTGGATATCCAATTTCAAATTCGATATCCAATTCTAAATTGAAAATCTGATTTGAAATCAGATATCCAATATGCTGCAATTGGGAAATTTCAAATTCCAACCCATTTTGAAGGGAAAATTGGATTTAAACATTATAGCTTATGATTTATAAATTATTTCACTTATATTACTATGTAAAGATGTCTATATATATATATATATATATATATATAATAACGTAATGTAAAGATATAAGATATAATCTAGTAATATATAATAATATATTATGTTAATCTTATTACAATCTATAAATATAATTTATATTATTATTATTATTACTAAATATAATAACGTAATTTATATATATATATAATACATATTATATATTATTATATTAATATTTATGTTATTAATATATATATATATAATAACGTAATATTTTTATTAAATATAATAACATAATATATATATAAATATAATTATATATTATTATATTATTATATATGTTATTAATATATATGAGTCAAAGGGGGTCATAGGTCAACCATTGACCCCCTTTAACGCATTAAATGATGACATATGTCCCTGGGGGTCCTAGGACCCCTAGGGACATATTACAATGGTTAATATGGGACAAAGGGGCTCATACGATGACCTATGACCCCTTTTGAACCATTAAATAACGACATATGCCGCTATGGGTCCTAGAACCCCAACGGACATATTTGAATTGTTCATATGGGTCAAAGGGGGTCATAAGGTGAACTATGACCCCCTTTGATCCATTAAACGATGACATATGTCTCTAGGGGTCCTAGGACCCCTACGGACATATTCGAATGGGTAATATGAGTCAAAGGGGGTCATAGGTCTCTTTGACCCATTAAATGATGACATATGTCCCTGGGGGTCCTAAGACCCCTAAGAACATATTTCAATGGGTAATATGGGTCAAAGGGGGTCATAGGGTGACCTCTGACACTCTTTGACCCACTAAATGATGACATATGTCTCTAGGGGTCTCAGAACCCCTAGGGACATATTCAAATGGGTAATATGAGTCAAAGGTGGTCATAGGGTGACTTATGACCCTCTTTGACTCATTAAATGATGACATCTATCGCTAGGGATCCTAGGACCCCTAGGGACATATTCAAATGGGTCATATGGGTCAAAAAGGGTCATAAAGTGATCTATGACCCCCTTTGACCCATTAAAAGATGACATATGTCTCTAGTGGTCTTAGGACCCCTAGGGACATATTGAATCGTTCATATGGGTCAAAGGGGGTCATAGGTGACCTATGACCCCCTTTGACCAATTAAACGATGACATATGTCTCTAAGAGTCCTAGCCCCTAGGGACATATTTGAAATGTTCATATGGATCAAAGGGGGTCATAGGGTGACCTATGACTCCGTTTGACTCATTAAACAATGACATATGTCTTTAGGGGTCCTAGAACCCCTAGGGACATATTTGAATCATTCATATGGGTCAAAGGGGGCCATAGGGTGACCTATAACTCATTTTGACCCATTAAACGATGACATATTTCTTTACGGGTCCTAAGACGCCTAGGGACATATTCGAATCATTCATATGGGTCAAAGGGGGTCATAGGGTGACCTATGACCTTCTTTGACCCATTAAACGATGACATATCTCTAAGGGTCCTCAGACCCCTACGAACATATTTGAATGGGCAATATGGATCAAAGGGGGTCATAGGTCCCCTTTCACCATTAAACGATGACATATGTCCCTAGGGGTCCCTATGACCCCCTTTGACACATTAAACAACGACATCTGAATGGTTCATATGGGTCAAAGGGGGTCATAGCGTGACCTATGACCTCGTTTGACCCATTAAATGACGACATATGTCTCTAGGGGTCCTAGGACTCCTAGAGAAATATTTGAATGGGTAATATGGGTCAAAGGGGGTCATAGGGTGACCTATGACCCCCTTTGACTTATTAAACAACGACATAAGTCCCTAGGGGTCCTAGGACCCCTAAGGACATATCTGAATCGTTCATATGGGTCAAAGGGAGTCATAGGTCACCTTATGACCCCCTTTGACCCATTAAAGGATGACATAACCTATGACCCCCTTTGACCCATTAAAAGACGACATATGTCCCTAGGGGTCCTCCATATTTGAATCATTCATATGCATCAAAGGGGGTCATAGGTAACCCTATGACCCCTTTTGACCCATTAAATGATGACATATGCCCCTTGGGGTCCTAAGACCCCTAGGGACATATTCGAATCGTTCATATGGGTCAAAGGGGGTCATAGAGTGACGTATGACCCCCTTTGACCCATTAAACAATGACAAATGTCCCTAGGGGTCCTAAGACCCCTAGGGACATATTTCAACGTTTAATGGGTCAAAGGGGGTCATAGGTCAAGATCCTTAAAGATATATTCAAATCGTTCATATGGTCAAAGGGGGTCATAGGGTGACCTATGACCTCCTTTGACCTATTAAGCAATGACATATGTCTCTAGGGGTCCTAGGACCCTTAGGGACATATTTGAAAGGGTAATATGGGTCAAAGGTGGTCATAGGTCACCCTATGACCCCCTTTGACCCATTAAACGATGACATATGTCCCTAGGGGTCCTAGGATCCTTAAAGACATATTCGAATCATTCATATAGGTCAAAGGGGGTCATAGGGTGACCAATGACACCCTTTGACCCATTAAACAACGAAATATAGCTCTAGGGGTCCTACGACCCCTAGGGACATATTTGAATGGCTAATATGGGTCAAAGGGGGCCATAGGTCACCTTATGACCCCTTTTGACCCATTAAACAATGAAATATGTGCCTAGGGGTCCTAGGACCCCTAGAGACGTATTCAAATCATTCATATGGATCAAAAGGGGTCATAGAGTAACTTATGACCTCTTTTAACCCATTAAACGATAACATATGTCCCTAAGGGTCCTAGGACCCCTAAGGGCATATTCGAATCATTCATATGGCTCAAAGGGAGTCATAGGGTGACCTATGACCCCCTTTGACCCATTCAAGGACGACATATGTCCCTAGGGGTCCTTGGACACCTAAGGACATATTCGAATGGGTAACATGGGTCAAAGGGCCTTATGACCCTCTTTGACCGATTTAATGACAACATATGTCCCTAGGGGTCCTAGGACTCCTAGGAACATATTTGAATCGTTCATATAGGTCAAAAGGGGTCATAGGTCACCCTATGACCCTCTTTGACACATTAAACGATGACATATGTCTCTGGGGTCCTAGGACCCCTAGAGACATATTTGAATGGGTAATATGGGTCAAAGGGGGTCATAGGGTGACCTATGACCCGCTTTGACCCATTAAACGATGACATATGTCCCTAGGGGTCCTAGGAACCCTAAGGACATTTGAATCATTCATATAAGTCCAAGGGGGTCATAGGGTGACTTATGACACCCTTTGACTTATTAAATGACGACATATGTCCTTAGGGATCCTATCACCCCTAGGGACAAATTCGAATGAGACATATGGGTCAAAGTGAGACATAGGGTGACCTATGACCGCTTTTGACCCATTAAATGATGACATATGTCCCTAGGGGTCCTAAGACCCCTAGGGACATATTTGAATCGTTCATATGGGTTAAAGGGGGTCATAGGGTGACTTATGACCCCCTTGTACTCATTAAATGACAACATATGTCCCTAGGGGTTCTAGGACCCCTATGGACATATTTGAATCATTCATATGGGTCAAATGGGGTCATAGAGTGACCTATGACCCCATTTGACCCATTAAACGATGACATATGTCCCTAGGGTCCTAGGACCACTAAAGACATATTCGAATCATTCATATGGGTCAAATGGGGTTATAGGGTGACCTATGACCCTATTTAACTCATTAAACGATGACATATGTCTGTAAGGGTCCTAGGACCCCTAAGGACATATTCAAATCGTTCATATGGGTCAAAGGGGTCATAAGGTGACCTATGACCCTCTTTGACCCTTTAAACAATGACATATGTCCCTAGAGGTCCTAGGACCCATAGGGACATATTCAAATGGTTAATATGGGTCAAAGGGCCCTATGGCCCTCTTTGATCTATTAAATGACGACATATGTCCCTAGGAGTGCTACGACCCCAAGAGACATATTTGAATCATTCATATGGGTCAAAGGGGGTCATATGGTGACCTATGACCCTCTTTGACTCATTAAATGATGACATATGTCTCTAAGAGTCCTACGACCCCGAGCGACATATTTGAATGGGTAATATGGGTCAAAAGGGGTCATAGGGTGACCTATGACCCCTTTTGACATATTAAATGATGACATATGTCCCTAAGGGTCCTAGGACCCCTTAAGACATATTCAAATCGTTCATATGCATTAAAGGGGGTCATAGGGTGACCTATGACCCATTTTGACCCATTAAATGATGACATATGTCCTTAGAGGTCCTAAGACCACTAGGGACAAATTCGAATGGGTCATATGGGTCAAAGGGGGTCATAAGGTGACCTATGACCCCTTTTGATGCATTAAACGATGACGTATGTCCTTAGGGGTCCTAAGGGTCCTAGGACCCCTAGGGACATATTCGAATCGTTCATATGGGTGAAAGGGGGTCATAGGGTGACTTATGACCCCCTTTGACCCATGAAACAATGACATATGTCCCTAAGGGTTCTAGGACCCCTGAAGATATATTGGAATCGTTCATATCGATCAAAGGGGGTCATAGGATGATCTATGACCACCTTTTACCTATTAAATGATGACATATGTCCTTAGGGGTCCTAGGACCCCTAGGGACATATTTGAATTGTTCATATGGGTCAAAGGGGGTCATCAGGTGACCTATGACCCCCTTTGACCCATTAAGTGACAACATATGTCCCTAGGGGTCATATTCGAATGGGTAATATGAGTCAAAGGGCCCTATGACCATCTTTGACCTATTAAATGACTTCACATGTCCCTACATATCCTAAGACCCATAAGGACATATTCAAATCATTCATATGGGTGAAAGGGTGTCATAGGGTGATCTATGACCCTTTTTGACCCATTAAAAGATGACATATGTCTCTAAGTGTCCTAGCACCCCTAGATACATATTTGAATTGGTAATATGGGTCAAAAGGGGTCATAGGGTGACCTATGACCCCTTTTAGCTCATTAAACAATAATATATGTCCCTAGGGGTCATAGGATCTCTAAAGACACATTCGAATCATTCATATGGGTCAAAGGGGTTCATAGGGTGACTTATGACCCCCTTTGACCTATTAAATGATGACATATGTCCCTAGGGGTCCTAGGACCCCTAGGGACATATTCAAATTGTTCATATAGGTCAAAGGGAGTCATAGTGTGACTTATGACCCCCTTTGACCCATTAAACGATGACATATGTCTCTAGAGGTCCTAGGACACCTGTGGACATATTTCAATGGGTAATATGGGTCAAAGGCAGTCATAGGTCACCTTATGACCCCCTTTGACCCATTAAATGATGACATATGTCCTTAGGGGTCGTAAGACCCTTAGAGACATATTCAAATAATTCATATGGATCAAAAGGGGTCATAGGGTGACCTATGACACCCTTTGACCCATTAAACGATGACATATGTCTTTAGGTGTCTTAGGACCCCTAAGAACATATTTGAATGGGTAATATAGGTCAAAGGGGGTCACAGGTCACCCTATGACCCCCTTTGACCCATTAAATGATGACATATGTCTCTAGGGGTCTTAGGACTGCTAGGGACATATTTGAATCGTTCATATGGGTCAAAATGGGTCATAGGGTGACTTACGACCCCCTTTGACCCATTAAAAGATCATAGATGTCCCTAGGCATCCTAAGACCGCTAGGGACATATTCGAATCGTTCATATGGGTCAAAAGGAGGTCATTGGGTGACCTATGACCCCCTTTGACCCTTTAAACGACTACATATGTCCCTAAGGGTCCTAGGACTTAAGAACATATTTGAATGGGTAATATGGGCAAAAGGGCCCTATGACCCTTTTTGACCCATTAAACAATGACATATGTTCTTAGGGTTCCTAGGACCCCTAGGGACATATTCAAATCGTTCATATGGGTTAAAGAGGGTCATAGGGTGACCTATGACCCTTTTTGACCCATTAAATTACGACATATGTCTCTAGGGGTCCTAGGACCCCTAGGGACATATTTGAATGGGTAATATGGGTCAAAAAGGGTCATAGGGTGACTTATGACCTCATTTGATCCATTAAATGATGACATACATCCATAGGGATCTTAGGACCCCTAAGGACATATTCGAATTGTTCATATGGGTCAAAGGGAGTCATAAGGTGACCTATGACTCCCTTTGACTCATTAAATGATGACATATGTCCCTAGGGGTCCTAGGCCCCTAGGGACAAATTCGAATTGGTCATATGGGTCAAAGAGGGTCATAGGGTGACCTATGACTCCTTTTGACCCATTAAATGATGACATATGACTGTAGGGGTCTAAGGACCCTAGGGACATATTTGAATCGTTCATATGGGTCAAAGGGGGTTATAAGGTGACCTATGACCCCTTTTGACCCATTCAATGATGACATATGTCGCTAGGGGTCCTGGGACCCCTAGGGACATATTTGAATCATTCATATGGGTCAAAGGGGCTCATAGGGTGACCTATGGCCCCCTTTGACCCATTAAATGACGACATATGTACTTAGGGGTCCTAAGACCACTAGGGACATATTCGAATGAGTATTATGGGTCAAAGTGCCCTATGACCCTCTTTGACCCATTAAACGATGACATATTTTCTTAGGGGTACCCCTAGGCACATATTCAAATTGTTCATATGGATCAAAGGGGGTCATAGGGTGACCTGTGACCCGCTTTGATTCTTTAAATGATGACATATGTCTCTAGGGGTCTTAGGACCTTTTGGGACATATTTGAATGGGTAATATGGGTCAAAGGGGTTCATAGGGTAACTTATGACCCCCTTTGACCCATTAAACAACGACATATGTCCCTAGGGGTCCTAGGACCCCTAAGGACATATTTGAATCATTCGTATGGGTCAAAGGGGATCATAGGGTGACCTATGACCTCCTTTGACCTATTAAACAACAACATATGTCCCTAGGGGTCCTAGGACCCATAGGGACAAATTCGAATGGGCCATATGGGTCAAAGGGGGTCATAGGGTGACTTATGACCCCCTGTGACCCATTAAATAATGACATATGTCTCTAGGGGTCCTAAGACCCCTAGGGACATATTCAAATTATTCATATGAGTCAAATGAGGTCATAGGGTGACCTATGACCCCTTTTGACCCATTAAATGACAACATATGTCCCTAGGGGTCCTAAGATCCCTAGAGACATATTCATATCGTTCATATGGGTCTAAAGGGGTCATAGGGTGACCTATGATCCTCTTTGACCCATTAAATGACGACATATGTCGCTAGGGATCCTAAGACCCCTAGGAACATATTTGAAGTGTTCATATGTATATGGGTTAAAAAATGAAAGGATATATATATATACTATTTATACTATTTTATGATAATAATAATAATAATAATAATAATAATATAAATAAACACTAAATATTAATATTATTATATCTATAGTAATAATAATAATAATAATATAAACACTAAATATTTACACTCTTATATCTATAGTAATTATATTAATACTATTATGGGTATAATAATAATATTGATACTATAGCTACATTAATACTACTATATATTAATATTATTATATATTAATACTATTGATACTTTATATTAATACTATTATACTATTAATACTATTATGTATTAATACTATTATACTATTAGGTTAGTAATAAACCAAAGTCAGTTTCCCTCTAATGATTTTCATAATATTAATATAATTATGGTAAATGAGAGAAATTATAGCAAGTTTTCTCCCCAAAAATTCACTTTGCAAAATTGGATATTCGATTTTACTGGCACCAATTTTCAATACTTTCCTATCCCTACAGACCCGACAACATTACTTTTTAACTTCTTTTTGCACGGGTTTTTTAAAAAGTCACGTTTTGGATTCCAACCAATCGAAAAAATTTCAAAAATATAACTTTAGGTGTTCGAATTTGTCATTTGAATGGGGAGCATCAGTCGTCGAAAGGATAAACGCAAAAGGAAGATATCTAATGAAGACATTGTGGCATATAGGGAAAGGGACAAAATGAAACACCGAAGGAAAAGACAAGGTATGTTAAATATTAGTCAAGTTGGCAATGAATTAATCGAAGGTGAAATCATAGAGTTAGATAATGAATATGTACATTTGGAGAATGAAAATGTACCTATTGAAAATGATAATGCTGAAATTAAAAATTTGGAGAATGAAAATTTTGAAGAAGAAATGCCACCAAGTCATAATCCAAATTGCATAATTGACCATGTCGAAGATGACAATGCATAAGAACCTAATGCACAAGAACCTTACATATCTCCTAATTATAATCGACATGAAGGTTCTAAAATACCAAAATGGATAATTGAAATTGATGAAATGATTATTACTAGTTTGGAAGGGAAAAAAATTAAAAAGAACCATTCTGTTATGGGCTTCAAGACTATATTAGATGTTTTTCGGCAACAAGATAGTTGTAGAGCAATGTCAGCTTTTCATGCACTTATTAAAGATGCAAAAGATGAGACCTATGCTTTCCAAATTGAAGATTCGTGTCAATAAAAAGTTGGAAAGAAATGTCATTATTGTGAAGAATCTTTTTAGTGCTCTTAATAGCATTGGAAAAAATAGCAGAGAGAAGGATAATAGAGCTACTTGAAGGGTTATTACAACCTTTTTGGTAAGTCACCATTTGAGAAAGGGTAGATATATGAGATGAACTTATATTGATTTGAATCTAAATTGTACTACTTTGAGAAGAGCACTTAGTCGACGAGAGAAAATTGATGATCCTCTTCAAAATAAAACATGGGCATTTGGTGGGAGACTTCCACATTTTGATAAGGAGCTATCTGATGATGTGAAAGAAGAAATTACACAATTTTGGCACTCTAACTCACGAGTATCACCCAATGCTAAAGACGTCTTAAAGTTGAGAATTGGCATCAGAGACCGCACACCACATCCTAAATACCATTTGGAGGTAAGTCAAACTATGTTGCTCAAACAATTTAGAGAGAGTCATCCAAGTCTTCATATATCACAAAGGGCTTTTGAATCTTTGAAGCCATTTTATTATGTGCCAGTCAAAATTTAAAATACATGTTGTTGCAAATATCATGTTGAGTTTTCTATGCACCATGAACTATTACGCTTCATCCATTCTACTTTGCATAGTAAAGAAATGTTGGAGGATTGTGGGGCTAGTGGGCTTCCAAAATCATCAAGAGACTTCCTAGATCAACTCTTATGTCATAGAGTTGATGGTTGTTCCTGTATATGAGCGATGTTAGTATGCTAATAGAAATCGAATTTAAATAAAGCTTCTATAAACTAAACAAAATTCATAAACTTCAAGATAGACTAAGATGAACTCTCAATTGAAAATATGAGCTATTAATGGACTCTCTCAATGAGAAGCTCTCTTGTTGAGTGGCTTTTTCTAAATATATAGGATGTATGCTCAAGCTTATGCTTCAAAAAGGGCTTCAAATGGAGTTGGAATTTGGGTGTGAGTGTATGGTTTTGATGTAAAATGGCTTCTTAAAATGGAATTATGACTTTACTTCATGGATTGTGTTATTTTGCAAAGGGTAAGGATCCAATTTATAGGCAAGAGGCTTGAGGGATTGAGGGCTAAGATGCAAGGATTTGAAAAAGCTCATGGAGGGCTCAGATTGCATGAGAGGAGAGCACATGGATTGTGCTTTCTTACAACCAATCAAGGAGTGACACATGTCACATGGTGAGAGGATAGAGGAAAGGGGAAGGATGAGTCAACAAAGGAGGCTCAAGGGATAAAATCTTCATAAAGACCCTCATAATGGCTTGTAAGAGCAATAAAAGGGCTTGGAAGAGTCATTTATGGCCTAGTGGGGTTCATAAAATTTTATGGTTGAGATATTTTGAGGGAGATGAGAGCAATTTCAACTTGGACTTGATTAGGAAGGTTTTAAGCTTGCTTAGTCTTGTGCAAATGATTAGAGGATGGATTATGATGGTTTAGGATTAGCTTAGGAATAGGAAAGTGGATGGCATTTAATGAGGGTGGGTGAAGGAGGAGATATTTGTTAACTTTGGCTTGGGTTAGTAAGTCTTAACCCATTTTTAGGGAATGTGACAAGGTTAGGAGGGGATTAGGATTAGGTTTAAAGAAATCTTCTAGAAGAGTCTAGACTTTGGATGAGGATAAAGACTTTCTAAAATAGTCTAGAATTTCCTAGGATGAGGATGAAGACTTTCTAGAAGACTCTAGAACTTCTTAAGATGAGGATAAATTAGATTTTTAAGAAATAAATAAAGTTTTATTTATTTCAACGGTTTGGGTTGAGGAGATATTTATTAAAACTTTTTTAATAAACATGAGGATTAATATTTAATCTTAATTAAATATTTTGAGTTGGGATTAGGAGTAGGAAATGATGGGATTAGCCTTTAATCAAAATTAAAGAAGGATTTAGAAGATTTTGGAAGAGGTTAGTGGTCTTAAGGAAATTGGCCAAAATTTGGGCAAAAAATAAATTTTTTATTTTTTTTGGGTTTTTTGGTCAATTTATTAATTAAATAATTAATAAATAAAGAAATAATGTTTAAATAAGATTTAAACATTTTTGGAAGGGATTCCTTAATTAAATATTTTTAATTAAGATAAAGGGATTTAATGGCATAAAAATAAATTAATTAATTAATAAATGATGATGTCATCAGAACTTTTTCAGAAAATAAAAATACTTTATTTTCTAAAGGTTTTTAGTTGTCTACAGTTCCTTTTATAGAAATGCTTGCTTAAATGAGAAGTGTTCAGAATGTGGTGACTTATCCAAGGTTGACACATGTTTCCATGAGGGGTGCAAACAAAATCTTGAAAAGACAATACTAAAAAAAAGGGTATATGAAATGGTGAAATACACATTGAAGAGTGGGAGTGAGAGCTCTAGATGCGAATTGGTTGGAAAAGATATCAGTGTGGCTAATTTTATTTCAGATTTCAAGGTAAATATTTTTTACAAGTATGCAAGACATAGTCATAGGTCTCAGTGGTTGGATCAACAATTTAGAACGTGTAAGGAGACTTTTCCCATTCCCACTATTATATGAGTTATTGATTTTGCTGAGAACTACACATTGCAACCTCAAAATGAGACACAATTTCAGTATTACAACTCCATTCAGATTGCAGTTTTTGTTCACATAACATATAGACATGCCCCTGATAGTGTGGAAGATAATCGAAAGATTATTAGAGAGTATCATTTTTTTATGAGTAATGATAGATCTCACTCTCACAAGTTTGTGCAACATTGTTTTGAGATTTTTTTTGATTTCTTACATGAGCGTGCAATTGCTATGGATAGAAATATCATTTGGTCAGATAACTGTACAAGTCAATTCAAGAATGCTCGCATGTTTTATTGGTTGTGTAGGATGCATGTAGAGAGAGGGGTGCCTCATATTTGGAGTTTTTTTATGTTTGGCCATGGAAAAGGGGAACATGATGGAGTAGGGGCATGTGTAAAGAGAGCTCTAGTTAAAGAGCAACTGAAGAATTCAACAACAAAGCTTCTTGATGCTTGTAGCATTGTTGATTGGTGTACTTTAGCATTATCACAGGGGGGGACTCTTGATTTAGTGGTACGCAAGTTCTTTTAGTTGGTTGAGGAAGGGTCCATAGGTAATAGATCAGATTGTACTACAGTGAGAGACTCATCAAAAATGAATTTATTTTGGAGCTCTGATTCTAGTACATGGACCATTTGGACACGACAACTAGCTTGTTTTTATCGTACTTATTTTTAGTGTGATTGGGATCACTATGAGTCAAGTGAGTGGGTGGACACATGGGCTCCACATTATCTTACTCCATTGTCTATCATACCCTCTATGAAAAATCATGACATGGAAAGTTCACTTGAGCATAACCATCTATCAGATCTAGTTCAGCCAGGACATGTCTTTGCATTGGTTGCACTATAGGAGAATGATGAGAAATCCAATTATTGGTTAGCATGTTGTATAAGAGGTAAAACTTGCACAATCGATCACAGATGATGATGGATTCACATATCCTACTGATTCAGTGGTTGTTGTTGGAACATAGTTGTGGACATACATGCTTAGAAGGAACAGAATTTTTGCATTCGAAGACTATTAGAAGCACAAAGTAATTCTCATATATTCCCATCTTATTATAGCAACAAATGTAAAGTTGTTGAAGCATCAAGGAAGACCAAAAGTAAAAGAAATTTTTACTATTGCTAATGCTGATCATGAAGCCCTGATGGAGACCCTAAAATAGAGAGAGGACCCTATTGGAATACTCAGCTAGGTATATATACTTCTTACATTATTTTCTTCATAATGATTTAATGAATTGATGATTATCTTGTTTAATACAATAAGTTACTAATTTTTTTATGATATTGGAATGTAGGTACATTATGAATAGTTGGAGAGGGGTGGTATTGGGGAGAATTTCTAAAATTTATGATGTATTATGATGTAAAATGTGTACTTTTTTGTATATGGTTTTTGTATTTTGGTAGGTTCTTTGTAAGGGATTATAAGAGGAAGATATTGAATAAGTTCTTGCAAATCATATTTGCATGTGATACAAGGCTATAAGGACAATTTTAAGAGCATTTATAACTATATGAAAGATAATTGTTTGCGGATATCTTATTACAATTTTGGTTTTTTCCTTATTTGACATAAAGCTAACATTATGATTATTAAAACTATTTTTATCAAACTAATCAAATAAAAAAATTCTAGAAAGTATGGATGAACAATTAGAATACTTGATTTCTTCCATTTTGCAACCAATCATGGCATTTGAAAGCATAAAGAGGCATAATATTGTATAATGTTTTGAAATACTTTCATATTGAAAAGTTGTATGAAGCACATTTGGGATAAGCCATGAAATCTATGAAAGAAGATAGCATGTAGGATAAGAAATTAAAGCCAATAAGAAAGATAGCATATGCATAATGACATGATATGAAGTTGGATATGAAGGCTATGAGTGAATGAGAAAGTAAAATAGCGAATCTCATGGATAAGATAGCCAATACGTAAGGATAGCTCAAAATTGTCAAGATCAAAGAGGAAGAGGGAATAGATGGATGATGGAAGAATTAAACATGATGCATGTTTACCAGGTTTTCATCATGGTACTTATCCAAAGAGAAACAAGAAGTGGTTTTCACCATAGAATTAATTTAGTTCTCTTTACTTTTTCTACCAAGGTGCCACAAATAATGGTTTTCACCAAGGCACATTTTTTATCTTCTTTTCTATTTTTATTTTATTTTTTAGAAATAGGTCCTCTTTTCAAGTTAGATAATGTTCCTATAGGAAAGATAAGTTATGATAAGCCAAGATCATAGATAAGTATGCTCAATGATGTTGATAGGGTGAAGGAAGTGAGATGATAGTAGGATAAGAGTTCATTCCTTGGAAATATTGTATGAGTATGGATAGTAGGTAAGTGTAGCTTTGAAAATATTGCATAAGGGTAGGTGACAAAGTGGGGAAGATCAACATTTACACACACCTTGGAGGGTTTCCGAATGATGGAGGAATCATGGAGGAAATAGATCAAGGTTTAGATGTATGAGCTGGTAGGACAATGTTAGAAGAAGATTGAGTGGAATATTTGTAAGCTTTTGAGAAAGATGTTTGGAAGAAAATGGAGTGGAAGCCTTTGGAATGTCAACTTAGATTTATGTTCAATATTAAAGTCTTTTAAGAGAGACTTTGGAATCCATATAGCTTTAGATTTTCCTTTGGATACTTTATAACACATTTCTTCAATAATGGGTTTAGGAACCCATATTTTCTTTGATTTCACTTTTTGAATAGTGAACCTTTGTGGTATCTTCAATATATTTTCGTTATGTCCATTCACATGTTGATTAGATGAGACATAATGATCTCTATTTTTTAATGTATTATTTTATTTCTTGTGTTGAACATCCAAATTACTTCCAAAAGATTTGGGACTTATGGATGAATAAGGCTGATATGACTGGTTTAGATGGTTGAGTGGACGGTTATTTTCTAGGATGAATGTCTTGTTGATCTTGAGGTACATTAGGAGAGCTAGAAGTAGAAAGTGTAGGATAAGGTTTGAAGAATTTAGATTAGATGGATAAGGACCAAGGATAGAATTAGGAAATGCAAAGGGATAGTGACTAGGGATTTCAACATCTCTAGAGTGAGTAGCATGACCAAAGTCATCAATAGACTCATGAGTACCTTTTATAGGAGAAAGACCTTTGATAGGAGTGTTTGAATCTTGAGCATAGTTTTGAAGTGGATATGGAGAAGTAGAACATTAGGAGACACTTTGATCTTGACATGTTTCTTTATATAGCATAAAAAGATCACTTTTTCCATAAGTTTCAGTAAGCTCAATGGAGGTAGTGGAAATGGTATCCTCATCATATGTAGAAGGTGGGTAACACAAAGGATATAGAAAGGTGAAATTTTGGATTAGATAAAAAGGTGTTTGATCTTGATCATTATTTATATATTTTTCTTTTTGAGAATCATCTTGATATGGAGCACATTTTAAGGACAAGAGAAAATGTGAGGTGTGCATGATAGAATTCTTAGTAGGATGGAAAAGGTTTGCAGACAAGTGAAGGTTAGCTTGATTTTCTGTTAGTAGTAGCCCTTGAGGGTATGCATGGTCTATATGGAAAGAATTAGGTTCTTTGTTTGGTGGAGGCATTTTGGAAAGCTTTGACACTTTTGAAGGTTCATTATTGTTATAAGAAGTGAAGGTGTCAAGGAAATCATCACTTGACATAGGTTCATCAGCATGGTCTTGTGACACATGAGTTTTTAGAGGTATCAACAATCCCATCATAAATGAGATCTTGGATTTTATGTTTCAACACTATGGAATCTTTTGGTTTATGAAGTTTTCTTCCATGGAAGTGGCAATAATGATAATTTATCCACCATGGAGGTTTGATTTTGGGTTCATGAGGTCTAGAGTTGTCTAGTAATGTGATGGATTCATTATCAAGAAGTGTTTGCAAGATGTTATCATGAGAATCTTCCAATGGAGTAAAAGTTCTCTTGAAAATTTCTCCATCATAATTTTGTTGTTTCTTAAGTGAATAGAATGCATCCATGTATTCATCACTATCTTGGTCAAAGATAGGTCCATAATGAAAGTTTGGCATAGGCTCAAAGGAGGTATCACTTGCTTGTTCTCTAAAGAGGTCTTTAGATCTAGAAGATGAAGATATTTTATGTCTTGGAGTAGAATATGTAGACCTTGAAGAATATGACCCATGTGTATGTAAATTTCTTAAGGGAGATTAATTTAAGAATGCAATATTCTCCTCTAACCTTTTCTCAAGTTTAGAATTGATTTCTATCATGTGCTTAGAGAGATGAAGGTAAGAAAGATTATTTGTCTCTTCTAGCTCTTTGTATTGAACATATAGATCTTGAAACTCTTTAGTGGCATGGAGGATATCATGATCATCTAGATTTGGTTGAGGTTTGGTAGCACAAGGTTTGAATACCATAGCGGTAGATAGATAATAAAGAATGAAGGAGACTAGAGGAAGCTAATAAGGTGACACAAGATAACTTGATGTCCAAACTAGAGAGGTAGAGTGTTCACATGTCAAAGAGAGGTAGAAATGAATGAGTGACTTATTAAAAAAATTGTCCAAGCAGGTTACAACACTAGTGACTCAAGTCAAGAGCTACGAAAAAATCCCAAATAGCAATGTAGATAAAGAAAGAGAGATGACAAGTGAACAAATTTAAGTGTAGTCAATAGATCAAGGAGACCATTTAGTGAAATAAATTCTTAGTATGCATATCATAGACCATGAAGTTAGGAAATACCAATATCTCTAAGACCAAAGAGCCATTTTAAGCATGTTCAAGCACTAGAGACATAGAAAATCAAAGTCAATTTATGAAACTCCCCTTAGCAAAAATGCAAACAAATATTTGCACTTGATGTTTTGACTTGGTTGAAAAAGTTTGACAATAATTGATAATATTGCAAGCTTGATATTCAAAAGCAATTTTTTTTCCAAGAAAGATAGTGACACATGGAGTAGTCTTCAAACGATCAAGCAAGGCACAAAGCAACCTTTCATGATACAAGTCAAAGGGGTCAACCTTTCTTGACAACTTTTCAAAATCTAACTCCGAATGGCTACAAGTCAGTGCCATTAGCTCCAAGTGGATGGGTGAACCCTAGTGACACCCTTGTTCCAACTACGGAGATGCTCTATCGTCTGTGGCCACCCCGTACTAAGGAGTCCCCAAGGTTCTCTAAGTGCATTTTGAGGTCGATCTTCTGAGGGTCATAACTCAGAGCTCATGAGGGCTATTGATAAACTATCAAATGCTATAGGACGTTGATGTTGAGGCCTAAAATAACCTATCTCATTTTTGAGAGATCACATTTTGTTTGGATTCGGCACAACAATCTCACTCGATGCCAAAACTCGCAACGTTCCTCAGTTCATAGGTGCACCACAGCATAATTTTGAAACCACTAATCTTGGCATTAAATTGTCAATTCCATTAGCTCCAGATGGGCAGGTGAATCCTAGTCACACCCTTGTTCTATCCATGAAGACCATCCATCATTTGCGGCCACCCCGTACCGAGGAGTCTCCAATGTGCTCTAAGTGCATTTTGAGGTCGATCTTTCAAGGGTCATAACTCAGAGCTCATGAGGGCTATCAATGAAATTTCAAATGCTACAAGATTGTGATACTGAGGCCTAAAATAACCTATCTCATTTTTGAGAGATCACATTCCTTTTGGATTCGGCACAGCGATCTCGCTCGATGCCAAAACTCGTAGTGTGCCTTAGTTCATAGGTGCACCACAGTGTAACTTTGAAACAACTAATCTTGGCATCAAATCGTCAATGCCATTAGCTCTATATGGGTAGGTGAACCCTAGTCACACCCTTGTTTTGGCCATGGAGATCATCCATCATTTGTGGCCACCCCGTACCAAGGAGTCTCTAAGGTGCTCTAAGAGCATTTTGAGGTCAATCTTTCGAGGGTCATAACGCAGAGCTCATGAGGGCTATCAATGAAATGTCAAATGTTGTAGTATGATGATACTAAGGCCTAAAATAACCTATCTCATTTTTGAGAGATCACATTCCGTTTGGATTCGGCACAATGATCTCGCTCGATGCCAAAACTCGCAGTGTGCCTCAGTTCATAGGTGCACCACAGCGTAACTTTGAAACCACTATCTTGGCATCAAATCGTCAGTGCCATTAGCTCTAGATGGGTGGGTAAACCCTAGTCACACCCTTGTTCCAGGCACAGAGACCATCCATCATTTGTGGCTACCCCATACCGAGGAGTCTCCAAGGTGCTCTAAGTGCATTTTGAGGTCAATATTTTGAGGGTCATAAATCTGAGCTCATGAGGGCTATCGATGAACTATCAAATGCTATAGGATGGTGATACTGAGGCCTAAAATAACCTATCTCATTTTTGAGAGATCACTTTCCGTTTGGATTCGGCACAGCGATCTCGCTTGATGCCAAAACTCGCAGTGTGTCTTAGTTCATATGTGCACCATAGCATAACTTTGAAACCACTGATCTTGGCATTGAATCATCAGTGTCATTAGCTCCATATGGGTGGGTGAACCCTAGTCACACCCTTGTTCCAACCACAGAGACCATCCATCATTTGCGGCCACCCCGTACTGAGGAGTCTCTAAGGTGCTCTAAGTGCATTTTGAGGTCGATCTTTCGAGGGTCATAACTCAGAGCTCGTGAGGGCTATCAATGAATTGTTAGAGGAGACAAGTTTGTAAGAAGTAGTGGCTTAGTTTTTTTGCTAAAATAAGTTATTGCGAAGGCTTTATTAGAGGGTCTTGGCCAAACTAGTGGGGTGTTTGCCCACTCTCTAATTTTAGAGATAGTTAGGTTTTGGAGGGAGATTAGGGGAGCTCTACTACAACTATCCTTACCCTAGCTTGGACCAAGGTTGGTATCTCAAACTTGCTTCTTTTCCATTTCTTTCTTTTAGCATGGTTAAGAAAATATGCAAGTGTGGAGTTTATCAATGGAGTATGCATTGCATTTCATTGTGGAGTAGAATTCATGTGAGTGCTTGAATGGTTTTCATTCCATGTAGATTAGTGTGACACCATTGTGCATCTTGTTGTATTCTATGGAGTATTGTGAGTATGAGGTTTGGATTTCCTCTATTTCCCTTTTGTATTATGGGTGTTGATATTGTGTTGTGAAAATGTGATGTGCTCTTGAAAATTTCTTGTTTTATTTCTACTTGGTTTTGTTTTCTTATTTTGTGCTTGAGTTTTGTTATGGGCATGAGACTTATACTCACCCTTGTGGGAAGGGAAGAGAAGTCCAAGTTGAAGGGCTTAAGTTGGGTTTGAAAAATGTATTGAGAACCTTGGAGTATGGGCTCCATTGTATGCCATAACCATTCATATCTTGCTAGGGGTGATAAGGAAAGTATGGTGTAGAAAGGAAGTTTGAGGAGTTACAGCTGATGGTAGTGGGTTTGGAGGAGGAAATGTGGAGGCCTCGAGAGGGCATTAACTTGTTGATTTATGATAGCCCCGAGAGGGCATGAAATTTGCTGAATTATGATAGCCCCGAGAGGGCATGAAAATTGTTTATTACAGATATGGTTTGGTATGGAAATTCTCCATTTTAGAACACACCTTCACCCTATGTTTATGGTTCCATCTATGAAGCCATTGTGAAATAGCCTTGGGGGGAAATTGTTCAAGTTTGAAATGTAATGTTTATGCATTGAAATATTGTATTTGTATCCCAATTTGAGCCTTGTTCCCTAGCGCGGGGGTGGTCTCTTTGAGGCCTATGGTTGGGTGGAAAGCACCCATGGTCCTTGTTATTTTGTTGTGTTGCATATGTAGATTTGTGTCCAAGGGAGCAATGGAAATGGCTTGGAATGATCATCTTGCAGATTGATGTTTGATGAGAAAACTTGACATCGTGCCCTCATTTGTGAAGGAGGATTCACGAGCTTGTTCATGTTCTCAACAATCATGTTGGACAATGTTCATGCTACTCATTGTCCATATCTTTCAATGTTCATGTTCCTTATGATTTTTAAAAGTCCCTTATGTTGCCCCATTGTGATGGAAAGAGATTGTATCATTGTTACCTAATGTACGTGTAGAGGAAATAGTTGATAAGGTTATATATGCATCTTTCATTTGAAGTTTATATTGTTATGAAAGCATTGGTATGAGTCACAGATTTGCTTTGACATCACTTTTATCATTTGAAAATGTGAAAGAAAGTTTTCTCCTTGTGGTATTGTAAATGACTAGTTGATAATAACAATACATAGATGTTATGTGATACCATTGATTGTATAAATTTAAAACTTAGTAGATTGTTTACAATCTTGTTGTGCACTCAATAATTTTGAAGGAAAATTTTATGTTCATATCACATGCATGGATAACATTGATTTTAATTACTAAGCTTAATGCAATTCTAAGCAAGGAAATCATCAAATTAATTTCATGATATAACAAAATGAAGTTTGTTGTAAGAGAAGACATAATAAAATCTATGAGATACATTGTTGTAGGCATGCATTTTCCTCTCTGGAAAATGTATGGTAAAGGCAAATAAATCCCTTCCTTAATACAAAGCAATAAAACATTAAAGAATATTCCCACATTCTAGACTGCTATCCAATAAAAATAATAATAATAATAGCATATAGAGACTATTGAGTGTCCTAGACTAATATATTTCCTAAGTGACAAAATGGTACACATTACAATCTTGTGACCTCTAAGTCACATCCAACACTCAAATAATAAATTAGTAATTAAATAAATAAAGGCATATTAGTGTGCATGTTAGAGAATATGAAAAATTTAAATATTTAACTCAAAAATAAAATAAAAGCCAAGATTGATCTTGACCACCCTTCTTGAGTAGCCCCCAACATTTCCTAAGCCATCATAATGCAAAAAGTTTTCTCCACTCCCCAAGGCATATTGTTAAATCTAACATTCATTCTGACATGTCATGTCAAAACTTTTATCCTTGAGCTTGCCTCCTTGAAAAGGGGTTTCATCCCCATTAATATACTTGGGTGCATAGGAGAAAGGGTTTATGTCACATCCTTGTCTTATGCACTAGTCATCCCCTCCTTGCAACAGTGGTCACGTGTTCCCAAGCATAGGTAGTTGACTTGTAATTTCTTGCAGCAGTGGTCATGTGTTCCCAAGAATAGGTAGTCGACTTGAAATTAAGGGCGAGTAGGATAGCAATCCCAAGGGATTTGTACTTAGGAGAATGTCAAGTTGACATTTAATATGACTTGTTCACATTAGGATTGTTGATTGGAGGGATGGGAAAAAATGTCCTAAGGCTTGGATTAGTCAAAATTTTGCACATGACCCACGAGGGACCTTGTGGGGACCACGTGTAGGAAGAAATGTGGCCTTGGTAAGAGTTAGGGAATGATGAGGATTTAAGATAGATAGGAGATTCACCCTTTAGATTTGTTTTTATTTTTATCAGATAATTATTTAATCATTTCAAGTCTTGAATAGAGGATAATGAAACTTAGTGTATTTGAGCCTAGTTTAAGGGTAATGTTTATATCAAGGGGCTCATTTAGAAACATGTAACAATTAAACCATATGGTAATGGAAAAGCTCAGTATAGGAAAATAAATTAAATGAAATAAATAAGTTTATGAGAATGCATATATAATTGAACATGATGTTAAGTACAGAGGGTTTAATTAAATTAGTGTTAAGACTGTAAATTAGGATAGTTGGATGTAGATATAATAGGGTTAATATGAAGTAATTTGTCGGGATGATGGGATTAGAGAATCAAGGATAAGAATGGATGGTGGATTAAAATAATAACTCAAATCTAGTTTTATCTAGTCAATAAAGCACATTGATAGATAAGAGTTACTAGATAGAATTGAATGCATGACAAACCTGTGTAGATGTTGGATTTAATGTCAAGTGAATTTTATATTTGGCTTGAGGGAATGTTAGTTAGATAATGAATGTTGTGGATTCGATTGAAGATATTAGTAGAATATCAAAGTCGATAGAATATATATACCAATTTGAAAATGTAGTGTAGGAATAAAGCATTAGTTAGCTAGTATGTAATAAGGGTCAATAGGCATGTCATTAGAGCTAGCTCGTCAGCTCATGTACCCTATGTATAATTAATGATAATATGATTCATGTACACCACATTTTACTATGTTAGTTGCATGAAATGATGAATACATATATGTTAGAACGACAAGGTATGTTATATACAAACCTTATTTATACGCTTGCACCTAATCCTTGCATAAACAATTCATCTAACAAATTTAAATTGACACACTCAATATGATGGTGTAGTAGGATGTGTTTAAATATTGATCATGAATTATTATTGAGTTAAGTACTTTGAATTGGCCCTTAGACTTACTAAGAGTTCCTCATTTTATGTGCTTACTAATTCATACTATGAAACTACTTTGAATCTTAACATGCTTTGATAATAATAATATTGATAGTGAGAAAGTGAGCTTATGGTGAATAATTAGATGTAATAATGTAAAAAGTAAATGTAATAGTATAGTAATTATAGTAATTAAAATAGTAAATGTAAAAGCATGGCAATGTAGCTAGATTAGTTAGTAGTTGATGAGCTAGATAGTTAGTAATTGTCTTTTGTTAGAGTGAGTTTAATTTATGTATTGAAATGGTAATTTTTGTGTTTAGGAAATTGTAGTGAGTGCTAGTTTGGTGAGGAAGCAATGTTGATAGAATGCATAAGGATGACTAAATAGAGTAAAGAGGGAGAAAATGACTCAGTATTGGTCCAATATTTGAGAGGATCTGTAACCAGTAAGATATGGATGCAAGCACATGATACACGTTTGACACATAAAACAAATTGTTTATTCCATAAGTTGTGTGTAGTCTATGTTGAATGATGGATACTATCAATACAAGTGGCCCCTTCTCCATCATGTAGACTTTGAAGCTACCTTTGGGGCATATCTTTTCTAATTTCCAATGGTTAGATCCGATATAGTGTGGTAGATAAGTGCACATTTTCTTATTTGACTAAGGGTGCTCATGTGATGAGTACTAAATCTAAATTGTCTAGATACGTGTGTTTAATCGATTAAGATATACTACACTTCTACACCATATAGTAATTGTCACATTAATATATATTGTAATGATTAATGAATGTATGTACATAATAAGTAATTCTGATCCCCTTCCCTTACATGCTAGAATCACGACCTAGTCCATATGATACAACCGACTAACCCTAATAGAATATTAGTATCAAAGGCTTGTTAGGATATCAATTACCTCACTAATTTATGAGTGTTGTATCTTGAACTTGCTCTTTTTACTCGTGACGCTAACTTGAACTAGACTATCATCCAATCTATTTGAAAACCACCTGTGACTAAAATGTTACAACCAGATGACACTATCCACATGAGTCTTGAACTCTATTCAATAATAACCTTGTTTTACAATATGTAATTTCTTATGAAACTTCATAAGCTACAAAAAAAAAAAAATTTAAAATTAAAAACTGTTTTGTTTTTACTAGTAAAATTTAGGGCATGACACATGATCCACGATAAATTGAACAATACTAGATACTAAATTAATTGTATATCATTGTGCACATAAATGACAAAAATATATATCAAAATACATGTATCCATAGACAAAATTTTACACAAATATATATCAAAGATCATGTATCCATAGACAAAGTACTCAAATATATATCAAAATACATAGATCCATATACAAAATGTGGTTGATCATGCCATTAGAATGTGTATAATATCAATGTTTCTATATACAATGTCGCATATGCCATCTCAAAATGTCTCATGATGCATCCTATGAAAACTATACTATCCTAGGGTGCTGGTGGATGATCAAAATGCAGCCTCTTCGTTGCACTAGGTGGATCAGATGCCTCCTACATAAACAAAAAAGAAAAATTCAAAGTTAGACTACTAAATTTATATGACTCTACGTATCGAACATTAAATTACTCAAATTCATAATGATCTTTTTTGTAATGGAGATTAATAATATCAAAATTTCATAATAAATACCTCTCTCATCGACCTCCTACACTGGTCAAGAGTCCTCTCATATGCCCTCGGCAATGTTGATACCTCTTTGATTGTGGGTTGTATATGTTCAAATACCTTTGTCAGATGAATCTACAATTTAAACTATAACATTATAATTCATAGCATGCTAAATTTATAACATATTTAATCATGAATTCAAACTAAAACTTACTATTGTAGGCTCCTCCTTGGGAGTGAGTGGCCACATCATCAAATCTACATAATTATCCCGTCAGACCTCATGTGCACTAGGAGTCTCCTATAAGATACAAAATAGTAGTTGTTAATATCACAAAAATCAGTTTTGAATTTATTTATGAAGATAAGGATAATAAAAAAAATGATACTTATACATACAATGGGGTTCTCAATGCAAATGGAAATCCCTAATGGTCTATGATACAGAATTTGTACAAGCTCATCACTAGTACCGACACCCTATATACAATAAAGAATGTAATTAAATGGGATTACCACAAACATTTTACAAGAATGCATTGATATTTAATCAAATAGAAAGTGCCTAATTACCTTTCCTTTGTCAGTGCATGCTGGCTCACCCTCCGCACTTTGTCCCTCTGGGACAGGTACTACATGCAAGATAAAAGAAATATTAGCAACCATATATGCTACAATATCAAATAGAAAAAAAATTCCAACACAACATATTGTATCGTAGATGTCTCAAGGCCAAATGAAATTGCCAAGAGCATAGCATCATCAATCTGTCTGAGCTCCTCCTCTGTCATCAACTAAACATGAGTGAAGATCATATACATATAAAAGTCAATATGGCTTAAAAATTAAAATTACTCTATTATAAAAATTAACTTTAAATCACATATGTCATAAAAAATATATATATACACATACCGGCACCGAAGGAGTCCATGCCTCTGCATTCTCCTCCTCTCTCACATCAGGGTTTGTAGCCTCTACGTGTGTGTCTGGTGTATCCTCATCTAATACAAAATGATACTCAAGAAGATCACCTATGGGACCCAAGAAAATATTCTTGCATGTAATGCAAGTGTGAGGCACACAAACATGTGATGAGCTAGCCGATGATGAACTGGCACCAGCATCATCAACATGAGGAGGCAAGATTGACCTAGCCTGAGATATCATTAGGCTACTCAGCCTATGAATGGCTCTGATAGTCTGAGAGCTAGCCTCTAGCATAATATCTAGATGTTGCACTCGAGGAGGAGGGGAGATATTAGGTGAGGGGACAAAAGTGCCAGCTTTCTTCCACTAGGAAGAGGGTCTATCTTGAGGAGCTCCTAGTCCTAAGCCCATGTTGGGCTTCATGCTCCAATAGTTCACTTTAAGTTTCAACACAAATTCAACATATAATTTTCTAAGGAAATAAAATGGCATGTCTAAATTTCCATGTGGAGGGATATCATAGACCATCCACCAACGATCCCAAAAGTTTGCACGTATGGTGTCATTTGTGCACCATTTAATCGATAGTTTAGATTTTTTTGGGTCAACTAGTAAACCCATTTTCGAGTTTGCAAAAAGGTTGGCCAAATTGTCTTTGCTTATGTTGAGGGCCGCAACCTCATCATAATCAAAACCATCATCAAATATCTCGTACATTTGATCACGCCAACGAAGAGTGACATTTTGTTGGTTTGTAAGGGTTTCAATGTTATCCACTATGGTGTTTAACATGGAAAACATAGGAGCCAATGCAGGTACATTATTATATGTTCTATGCAAACCTCTCAATTCAGTTAGATTTTCATTTATCAAATCCTCGATTTGAGGAGGGTTTTGAGGGGGTAGAAGATCATTTGGTGGACAGTTTTGTGGGGGTACTAGATAGTTTGGTGGGGGGTTAAGAGGAATATTATTTCCTACCTCAGTGTCATCATTCTAATCAACCATTCCTATTGAATTGCAAAACGTAATACATATTAAAAAAAAACCTTAATTTTAACTCTCTTTTTTAAAAAAAAAGCCTAGATTCAATTAAAACAATCAAAATAATGCTAAAATCTATCAAATTTAGATTAAAATTTAGTTTAAAAAACAAAAAACTTTCCTTAATATCTGATATCCGATTTTGTATCTGATATCTGGTCGCATGGTAATACTGGCCCCCAAAAAGTGAGAAATAAGGGCCCGTGGGTCTATTCTTTTTTTTAATGTATGCTATAGGTATCGGATATCCGATACTATATCGAATATCCGATATTGGATCAGATATCCAATCCCGCCCATATCTTATATTTTATATATAAGATGTATAACATATTTTATATTTTATATATAGCTTTGAAATATTATATTTTATATATATTATAATATAAAATATTATATTATATTATTATAATATAATAATATTATTATATTATATTATTATAATATATTATATTATATTATATTATTATAGTTTATAATATATTATACTTTATTATTATTATATTATTATTATATTATAGTATAATAATTATTATTATTATTATATTATATTATATATTTAATAATTATTATAATAATACTATATTATATATTTAATAACAATATTATATAATAATATTATAATAATATTATATTATAATGTATTACAATGTTATAATATAATGTTTTTATATTATTATAATATAATAATAATGTAATATAATTATCGAATATCTGATATATAATCGTATATCCAATAATATCATATATCCGATATTAAATCGGATATCCGATATTAGATCGGATATCCGATATTAAATTGGATATCTGATATTAGATCAAATATCTGATATGGCTTGGCCTTTCCTTCTAGGCTTGGTACTTGGATAGGTGAAAAAAAGTCAGAGAAGATTTTGAAGCGCTTTTAGACATGTTCAAACTCTATTTTTTTCACATCGCCACTTTTTGGTACACCATGATCCTGCACATATCCATATATATTCCACAACATGTCAAATTGTGATATTTCTATCAAGATTCAACTATGTTGTTTCTAAGTCAAATTCATTGACCCATGTTGCATGAGTAGTAGTTTTCATGAATCCATCTCTCATGAGAATGAATAGAACACTTAGAACTCATTGGATTCCTACATATCAATTAACACTCACCAATCCAAACAATAGACTACACCATCCTGTTAGCTCCTAGAAGCAGTAATTTGTAGGCCACACGCTAGCAATCCTCACAACACAAACCAAATGAATTGCAAATCCAAAATCATGCACTATTCCAAGTCTTCTACCATGCTTTATGCTCTGAGATATGCCTCCTCAAAGATCACAACTCTATGGCATTTAGTGACCCTTAGGGACGTTCTAGTTTGGCATGCCCAAGAATGTTTGAGCACTAAAAAAGATGGGAGGCGATTGAGGATAGGGTTTACCTAGCCACTCAAAGCTAATGGAGTAGACAATTCAATCCCACAATAAAAGGTGAGAGAGATTTGGCAGTTGGCAACTTTGTACTGGCCAACACTACAAGTTTTAGCATCACCCGAGATGGTGTCACAAAATCAAAATGGAGTATGATCTCTAAAAAGAGAGAGAGGTTATTGTAGGTTTCCACAACATAGTCCTATAGGAACTAGAATCACATCCATACCTCATATGACCTCTGAGATATGCCCCGTCAAATATTGCAGCTCTATGGCATTTAGTGACCCTTTCAGCATACCTGAGAATGTTTGAGCACTCAACGGGATGGGACAAGGTTGGGAATAGGATTTACTTGGCCAACTAGAGCTAATAGAGTAGACAGTTTGATCCCATGACGAAAGATGAGAGAGATTTGGCAACTAACAACTTTGTACTGGCCAACACTACAAGTTTCAACATTACCCAAGATGGCATTGCAAAATCAAAATATAGTATGATCTCTAAAATGTGAGAGAGGTTATTGTAGGTCTCCACAACATGGTCCTATAGGAACTAGAATCACATACATACCTTGCATGAGCTCTAAGATATGCCCTATCAAAGATCGCAGCCCTATGGCATTTAGTGACCCTTAGGGACGTTTCATTTTGGCATACCTGAGAAATTTTGAGCATTGAATGGGATAGGATGAGGTTGGGGATATGGTTTACCTAGCCACCTAGAGCTAACAAAGTAGACAGTTCTATCCCATGATGAAAGGTGAGAGAGATTTGGCAGTTGGCAACTTTGTACTGGCCAACACTACAAGTTTCAGCATCACCCGAGATGGTGTCGCAAAATCAAAATAGATTATGATCTCCAAAAAGTGATAGAGGTTATTGTAGGTCTCTACAACATGGTCCTATAGGAAGTAGAATCGCATCCATACCTCGCACAAGCTCTGAGATATGCCTCGTCAAAGATCGCAACCCTATGGCATTTAGTGACCCTTAGGGACATTCTAGTTCAGCATGCTTGAGAAAATTTGAGCACTCAATGAGATGGGACAAGGTTGGGGATATTTTTTGCTTAGCCACTTAGAGCTAACGTAATAGACAGTTTGATCCCACAACCCTTTTTCCACTAAGTTGCAAAATTAAGCAACTTTTACAACTTTCAACAATGCAAGTTTGCACAAAAAGTGTAATTTTTACATTTTTCACTTGATTCCAATTATACAACTTGGAAAAGGTTTGGAAATAGTAAAATAAATTATTTCCAAATGCTCATCCCTTCACAAATTCTCAAACTTCTGCAAAGTTGTCAGTATTTTTGCAATTTTGCTTTGACAACTTTTGCAATTTCTTGCAATTTTTGACATCTTAACTCTTAGATGCCTAAAACTTAACCTAATGACCCTAAGGACCTTTATAATCTTCTAATAAACCAAAGCACTCCTAGGAATCCCCAATCACAAGGAAAACCTATCACAAAGACAACTAATCACTAGTTTCTCTCAAGGGCATCACAAGGCTTATTTGACACAAAACCCCACAAATACAAATAACAAAAAAGGGTAACTTCCAAGCATTGAAATGGTATATTTAGGTACAAACTAACATGAATCCAAAAGTAGATTCAAACTATGCAACTTTCATTGGCCAGTTGCTTCACAAACTCTAGACTAGGCTTGTAGCCTTGAACATGGAAAATAATAAACATCTCCTCACAATCCAAAGAAATGAATCACTTATTTGGATACCCTTTTCAGTTTTATACAACATACTAAAGCCTTGGGGTCTCAAAAGAAGTATGCAAAAACTGAGTTTTTTAAGGCTCACGTAGGAATGTAGGCAATTAAGCATCCATTAACAAAGGAAGTACCCTACCCCTTGATTAAAAATTCAATACAAAAATTATAACATGAGGGGGATCATGTAATATTATCACATACCAATTTTCAAGCCTCGAAACCTTCTCTGTAGTGAGTTATGGAAGATGTTGCTATGAATTTTTAGCATGCACATGGATCTTGCATGCCTAGGGCATCAAGTTTTTCTCTCCAGCATCATTATTTTGACCTAAAACCAAAAGGAACATAAAATAAATTATCCTAACTTTGATTCCACCAAGGGTCATTAATTTCCCATGGTGGAATCTCAAGATATGAGGGAAAATAGATGAAACCCTAGGTAATGGCACAAAGTGGGGACAACAGTTAGTAAAATGGGAATATCTTGAGTTGTAGAGCGAATTAGAACCTCATTCCAAGTGCAATAGAAAGAAGATTCACAAATATATCCAACCATACTAGATATCAATACTTATATGTGATCAACTTGACCAATGAGCTAGTGTTTTTCATGAGTTTGAGTATAATAATCTATCTTTTGTTATGATTGAGTTTAATATTTTAGTGTTCTGATTGTTTAGTGTTGAAAATGACTAGTGTTAGTTTTGATAAGTGGTTGTGACCATTGGAGGACATATATTTAAGGTTTCCACAAGAGGAGAAACCCATTGTATGGCTAGGTAAACAACAAACACTTAATAAAACTCAAAAATTTTGCCTTTTCTCTATTGTTTCAATATTGTGCAGCCAATATGGATTGGTAGAAGTAAAAGTTTGGTGTGTTTTGATATAGGATTTATTTATTGTTCCATTTCATTTGGTTTTAAGTCTTTAACTTATCTACAAAAAAACTTACATCGATTTCTGTAGAGGTTGGTCAGATTTACCCTAAATCTGAGGGTTTCTTCAAGATGGCCTCCTAACTTGCAATTCCCCCATGGGATTTCAATGCAACTTTTGGGAATGAAAGTTAGGAGATGGTACTTAAAGATGGAAGAGATTCAAAACTATAGGTTTAGGTTACCTATTTTTACCAGCAAGCCCTAGACTGAACATTTCTATATGTCTAGTCTAGATTTGAAGAAGAAAGAAGGATTAGACTCCCAAGTTGATTGATTTGACCCAAGTGAAGGGTGTAGAAGGAAAAATTAATGGTTTATAAGAGATCCAAGGGTTTGAACCAAGTTTTTGAACCCATTTGTTTATGTTTTCCTTGTAACCCAACCTAAACTGGCCATTTAGGACTGTGACACAAAGTGGGCATAACTTGATGCTAGAGCAAAGTTTGTGATTGATCTTTTGGAATCTATTAGGAGTGGTTGAAGGGTGTTTAGTTATGTAAAAACATTGGATGGTCTATTGTATGGTTTGGGAGTTTGACCATTGAAACTATGAATTGTCCTAATAAGAAGTGTTGGTAACAGTTTTTGCAATTTGATTGTTGAGTGTGAGAAACTTCAAAGGTGGGGTTTTCTTATTGGTTTGAGTCTATAAAAAACCATTTCTATCAGAAATTTTGAGTGTTGGAACCATTTAAGAAGTATTTGTCATTTTAAGCCTATTGGTGATAGGGAGTCCCTAAGTGTTGTGGTTGGTCCAAGTTGTTTGAGCACCCTAGGTTTGAGGTTTGGGCTTTTGAAGTGGAGTCCACTTAGAGGTAGAGTCCACCTATGTTAGAGGTCTAGTGGATCAGTCATTAACCTTGGAAGAAGGCCTAGTTACTGTTTGGAGGTAGAAAGCAAGTTAAGGTGCTGATTAGAGTTTGGAAGGGCAGTTTGATGTTTTTGCTGCATACTCTGCATCACCTAGGTTTGAGGGTTGGGCATGTAGAATGGAGTCCACTTGTAGTGTAGAATATGGTGGATCAAAGGTCCAAATAAAAACTCAATAAAATGCACAATTGAATCTAGTGACCAAAAGTGACTTCAATAAGTGAAATGGTAAATTATCCACCGACAAGTCTTAAGATGTGATCCAATAGCCCTAAAATATGCAATCCAAGGTACTTGAACAAGTTTCAGACTTTATGGAGTACCTTAACATACTAAAAGGATAGGGTAGGTTTCTTTGGAAGGTATATGACTATTTTCATTTTTTCTTAGATTTTTAAGGCCTAATTCTCATGCATTTACAAAGGAAGTCAATTTGACTCCAAGAGGTTTCTAGGTACCAAAGCCCCAAATTGTGCCCTTGAAACCCTTAAATTTAGGGCTTCCTCAATGTCATGCTTCCCAAATTTTCCTACGACAAATAAAGTTTGGAACAACTTGTATACAACATGTATATACACATTCCATCATAAAATATTGCCCTTGTTTGGCCAAAACTCTCTAACCTTCAGCCTATTCTCCAAATTCACTTAGTTTCTTAGTCTTCTTTATGGTGATCACCACATAAATTAATCAAACTTGCATTTCCAAGATTAGTAAAATATTATACATGTTAAATTTATATTATGTATGTCAATAAGATGCCATTCTATAAGAATCAGAGTGCTACATTCATAGAATGGCATCTTATTGGCATGAAAGTACTTGAACAAAAATCACTAATAAACATTGAGGATGTGAATTGATAATACTGTTTCACAAATGATTTTGGAATCTCACCCTTTATCATTGGTGCCAAGGAACCATGGCCAAATAGCAACCAAAACTCAGATTTCTTAACTCTGTCTAGGTAATACAACATTTTAGTCTACTAGCCCTTCCAAAGACAAAATGTGCAACAAATACAATATATTCCAAAGGACCTTAGGAGCTAATTGTCATTTCAAATACCCTTTATGTAATTTGTTAAATCCCCAAAAGGACAAGTGCTGACACCAATTACAAGCCTTCCAAAACTAGACTATTCTATAGGCCTAATTCCTTCAATTAGGTCACCTTAATGAAGTACCAAAAATTCAATGGGAAAGACCAAACCAAAGCAACAAATAGTTAGATAATGAGAAGGGAAGGTAGATTCCAAATTTTCACATACTGGCACAAACCCCAAGGCATGCAAATCCATGAGTTTCATAATGCAACAAAGTTGTCACATGGTAATGCCAACTCTTTAATGCAAATTCCACCATCATCTCCATCCTAGAAACCACCAAAATCATAAAGTACATATGAAAACCTCCCATTCCACCAAAAATTAGAATTTTCCAACAGTGGAAATGGGACAAATCAGCATTTTTGTTCAAAACCCTAGGTAGTGAGGGTTTCAAAGCAACTTTCACAAAAAATCGTATATCTTGCACCACCCAATGTTTCAAGAGCTTGGATTAGGCTCATTTGAAAGGAGATTTAGAAACCTTCAATAAAAAATAAGCCCACTAATCTATACAATCTGTATGTAATGTATGGAAAAATAGTCTTCTGCAAGAAAATGATGGCTTTCTTTATTGATTTCAAAGTAAAAGTACATCTATGTCTTCCACCTGCCTATATAGGCTTATGAAGACCTTCCTCCAACTATTCCAACCAATTTTAAAAGGTTGTGACTATTGGAGGGAACCATTAGAAACAATTATTATTACTATATGCATAAATATTGCATTCTTGTTCTAGTTATGAAACTCATTTATTTTTTATGACTTTATTATGACCTCTAAAGATACTAACATCTCCTAAGATTCCTAATAATACCTTAAGAGATTACTAGACCCTTGTGACTTCATGAATCAACTAGTTTATAGAAATACCAAAGTTGTCCAGGGTTGACACAATAGGGTCAAATTGCAAGAAATAAGCAAAAATGCTAAAATCAACCTTGAAAAAGGCCTATAAGACCTTAGAACCATTTGTTTTGATAGGAGGAGACCTTATGAGAAATTAGTAGCCCTCCACCAACACAAAAGTCGTCATGGGGCATCACGGGGCATTCCAAAAGGATCCTACACTACACCACCTTCCTAAAGGATTCATGAGCAAGACAATAAGTTTTTGGGATGTTAGGAATAATTTCATGATGTTATAAGCCCATTTGTAAATGCTTGAGGCTCATTTGGTAATTCTATAAACCATGAGTCCCCAAGGCCTATAGGGCATTAAGTAATTAGGTAATAGGTGGAAACACCTTAGATGAGGTTAATAAGGATCCTAGAATAGTTTAGAAGTCCTAGGTAGTCAATTTCAATAAAAATTGCAAAGCAATTTTTGCTTAAAAGTTGCACATTGCTAATGAAGGAGTTTGAACCAATTATAACTATTCCCTGGGTAGTTGATTAGTCAAACATGCTTATAAATGTATGATCCAACCTTCCCAGCAGAACAAGTTGGTTGATGTATGGATTTTTTCTGATTTCAATAAAATTTACTAGTTTTTAAGCTCAAAACTGTTGCATTTTCATTTTCCCACATGTTATACAGATTGGGAAGGGTGGTTGAATGGTCTAATGAAAGATAGCTAATTGCTTCATTTTCTTGACATTAAAGTATAGAAAATCTCAAATCTTATATGAAGAATTGTTTCCAATCAATAAAAATAAAATCAACATCTGGCTGAAGAGATGCATCAACATGCACAATAACTGCATGTCAAATATCATGCTACTTAAAAAAATAGATTTCAATTATTGAACCTCATACAGTTGGTGAATTATAGATTCAATTTCAAACCATTTCCTACAACTATAGTTTAGCAATCCTTTAAGAAAAATGGTGCAAAGTTGGAGAAATAAAATGTTGAAACTACCCCTAACTTTCTTACTTCTATTGTTAAGCATTTTCACTAAGGGGACAGGGTTGAAAATTTTATATTTTTATGTCTATCAGAGAAAATTCCACTAGCAATTTTACTGCTACGTTAGATATTAGCAAGTGTTATAGATTTCTTAAATTTAAACTACCAACTTTTACTTTTAGTGTTATTTCTTGGGATAAATTTTTTTATGGAATCAATACATTGGATATATATTTCACTCTATGCCTGATAGACCAATATAGATAATGCATGATATGAAAATAGTCAACTATTTATTTTACTACATCTATCCTTCACATTCCCATCCATTTCCCTATGTATAAAATGTTAGATTTATATAATACAAGGTTAATCATTCCCATTTCATGGTCTCAGGGCCCTTGATCCCATGAAATGGATCCTCTACATTAAAGAGATTAGTATAACTATTAGGTAAAAGTATTGAAAACTATGACTATTATGTGGATGTGTAAAACAACAACTTTGATTAAGTTTTAAAACATTCAAAAGGAATTGGAAATTTCTGCTAGGTTAAAAGTTAATAAATGCTCTAATTAAAATAACAAGCGATCATGGGCAATTAAAAGAAACATTAAGTACATAATAATAATAATGCAAGGGCATTAAAAGAGCACACATTTGGAGTGTGACAAAAGTTAAGGAATAGACCGTGGTCACATGGAAGGTGAAGAGGTGCTTGAAAGAGGGTACTCATGAGGTGGCAATATATATATATATATATATTTATAAGGTTGTGGCGAAGTATATAAAGGTCCCACATGGCTAACTTCCCTTGATTGTTTCAACTATTTTTATTTTACTTCCTATTGGATTACTTTTATTTTTCCATCTCTTTCTTAGAAATAATAAAAATAGTTGGACGAGTAGATTTGTACTATGCATTATCTTTAGTGCTAAGATTGAGATTGTTGTTAGAGGAATGAAGATAACTTGGAGAAAAAGAGGTGTTGTTTCTAGGTTCTCTTACTTGTTTAAGAATTTACTAACTATATTTCATATTGATTAACTCTAGAAAGAAACTAATTTGTAAAGAATTATTTTTTGTGACACTGCATCAATAATTTAAGAAAGGATACATGAGAGTGTCTTGTTTTCAAATTTGAACCCAAAACACATAAGGCAATAAAAATTGTAAGAAGGAATAGAACCAAATAAATGAAATATCCTTGTTTGTTCTTTTCAAGGCATCTAAATGACTGATGTCCTACTTGGTTACAAATAAAGCACTTACCAGTGAACACATTAGGCCCTCTTCCACTAGACCTTTCTCTGCCATTAGATCTTCTACCCCTAAATGCCCCTCTATTAGTAGACTCACTTTCAACATTTGAACCACTAGATTCATCCTGATTTTTATTAAAAAATAAAAGAATGTTAGTCATAATTAATATCATTATTGGTAACAATGTTCCAAATGAAAATAATTATTTGTTTGAGCTTCTAGCAATGATCAAGTGGCTTACTGAACATGGCTTGATGAGTCTTGGAAACTTCTCCCATTGTATCTTTGCTTTCGCCAGTTTGAAGTTTCTGGTTACATGCACACAATCATGAATTTACATCACAAAGCATTCACATTCTAAAAATTTTCATGTTCTTTCATTACATTTTGATCTAAACAAAAAATTCTAAACTTTCACTTATTCAAATGACTAGCCTAAAAATGGGTCCTATTAAAGAATCTAATACAAATTCAAATAATGTATCTAGATTCTAAACAAATCAAAACATAAAATCTATGATTTACACTTATCTCATCTCTTACACATCATAATAATACAGTCCACCTTGTCATGTGAATAATCTTGAGGGAGAGGTTGCAATATTGTATTTGGGTCCAATTGATCACTCTTTCTCTCTCTCCCTCCCTCACTATTCAATCTAATGAGCCAACTAGATCTGCTCTAAATTTTAATGTCTCAAGTATTTCCTTGTGGTCTGGCTCACAAACTTTCCAAAAAATCTTATTTTGTGGTTTTCCACCATATTTTATCAAGTGGACATTTGATGCGACAACAAGGTTTGAATAATGAAGAATCTTCCTCTCTATTTTCCAATCCTCGAATAACCACAAATTAGGGTTCTTCATAGAATATCGTGTAAGCCATGTGCTGGTTACACCACTACACCAACATGGTACTCTAAACCTTCACCATCTATAACTAAGTGATTCAATTTTTGTTTGGCTTGGACACAACGACACAAATAATAATTTGTCCCTTCTTCATTGTCTTCAGGTGTAATAATAGCAAAAACATGGCCTATAGTGACAAATGTACGAAATGTGGTCATTAATTCAAAAAATACTAGGGTAAAAGTTATAAAGTTACATATTGAAATTACAAAGATATATAAATATATATATTACTAGGTTGCACCAGATCAGACAAGTGGGTCAAAGTCAATAAACGAATCCATCTGTATTATTTCCATTGCTTGTGGGAGATGATAAGTGTCAATTGGGTCCAAAATCGTATATCCCATTTGTCCACCCATTCAGTTGACTCATAGTCATCCAAATTTTCCTCTGCACATGATGGATAATAGCATGCCATTTTTCATGTGTGGATACTCCATGAACCTACATCAGAGCTTCTAAAAGAGTGCAACTCACTAGATCATGTTAGTGTGCAACAATCCTGATATGGTGCAATGTTAGTATTATCTATCAACCAAAAAAATCTATGAACCATAGACTCACGTTCCTTACCTAGACCCATTGTAGTATTACACCAATGGACGATGGATTTTGCATCTATCAATATTGCTCCATCTTTGTACTTTAGTTCTTCACAAGCTAAGGCTCTTTTGATGCATGCACCTACACCATCGTGCTCTCCCTTTCCATGACTAGCCTTTGTGAAATTCCACATATATTGAATTCTACACAACCTGTGCATCCTGCTCAACCAATAGAACATCTATGCATTCTTGAATTGAGATGTACAATTGTCTAACCAAATAATGTGCTGATGATATGTGATGCCCTTGTTAGCCAAATCTCCATAAAATAGTTGAAAACAACCCCATACAAACTCCATAGAATGTGATCAATCATCGCTGATGTAAAAATGGTACTCCCTCAAAATCTTCTTGTCATCTTATGTACTTGTAGGTGAATGCATGAATGTTATGTGAACAAATATGGAAACCCATTTAGAAGTATAATACTTTTCTTGCACCTCATTTTGTGGTTGTACTGTGTAGTTCTCTATGAAGTCTACAACTAAAACAATGGTATCTAGTGGAAATGTATCCTTGCACAACTTGAATTGCAAATCTAGCCATCGAGCTCTATGTGTATGCCTTGCATACTTGTAAATAATCTTTTCATGAAAAATCTTCATGAACTCATACACTGAAATCTTTTCAATGACTAAATCACATCTTTTTCCATGTTTCCCATCTTTTAGAGAATATGTCACTATCTTAAACTTTTCATAATCTACTATTTCATTTCCAATTGCATGTGTACTATCCATATGTTGACAAGTTGATAAAAGTTGCAAAGAACCACAAAATAAGCATGTACCATCCAAGCATGATGTCTTGTAAAATTGTAAGTTGTCCCCTATTTCACATAAAATATTGGATATGAATCTCCTCGAAGATCTTGGTGGCTCATTCATGTCACAATCCTGTAAAACAAACGCAAAATGCAAAAACACACATATATGCCTAAAAACATCAAAATGGTTAGAAAATTCAATATTTATCCTACAACAACAAGGTGCGCATGTGTGATTTATCTTGACATAAAAAGGTTTACCCATCTCAAAAAATTGTGTCTAAGTTGAGTCCAAAAAATGTTTCACATGTGAGTCACGATTTTGGCTACCAATCCTCCTTCTTAAAACATCTCTTTGATTAGGGGAAACACGTGTGTTATTTTTCCAAAAATCTTCGATCAGTGATTTCAAAGCTTCACTAATTTCTTTATCCTTTTATGGTAATCTACTACTAAATGTCCATGACTCATTTTTTGTTGGATCTTCCAATCTCTAATGCCTTAGCATGGCTCTCCTTAGAGTACCTCTACCAATTTTTAATGTTTTGCTTGTCTTTCTCATGAATCAAGCTTTCTTCATTTCACTACTTACTATTGTCAATTTAAGTACTCGTCTTGTGATATTATTATCTTTGGTGCGTGATATAGAACCACTTTGTCATAAGCACTCATTAGATTCTTTACAATACTTTTTTCATTTGAATTGTCCATCATTCTTAGCCCAAGAATCTTCATGATAGGCCTAAATTTAAAATTCTTCATCATTTAAACAAATAATTGGCATTGACCTATAATATTTAATTCTTCAAAAAATAATCTCCACATACAATTAACTTTTATTTGACAAGTGCGCTTGCTAATCTTGTCAGGCATTGATTTCAAAATGTTAGTATCAATATCAATCGAATATTTTGGTCTTCTAAAATGAATTCTAGAAGGCATTATAATCTCTTCCATTCCCTCAACAGTTTGAACATCAACATAAGGTTGAGTTTATTGCATACCTTGAATTGAAGATGATGTGTCTTGGCAATAAGATGCAATGGAATATCACCTACTTGATGTGTTGATGTTGTGTCTTCAACATGACATGATGGAGTGTGTACATTGTTGGATCTACAAATTAGTGTCTCTTCAACATGAGAGGATGATATGACTCCAACATTGAAAGATGGTGTAGCTTCACAATTCAATTGTTTTCTTGAGCATAATAGTCTCATTCATTCTCTTTGTCTTTCCAATTCTTTCTCTTTGTTTCTTTGTATCGATGGTTTTTTATCCTCTTTGAAAGTCAATTCTTCATTATTACTTTGAAATTTTCTTTGTTTATGTAGAAGTTTCATTTTATCTCTTTTAATTGCCAAATATCTCTCCCTATCTTCATTTGTTTGAGTTTTTGGCTTCTTCCTTGGCATGATGATGATTTCTACATGTCAAATTATTCAAGTTTACATCTAAATTACTTACAATGTGTAAATTAAAAATTATTCAAATACATATAAAAATTACAATTATTTGAATGAATACACAATATATATCAAACAACTTGTCAAATTTCTAACCATTTTGAAATAACATTTCATTCAAACATACAAATTCCAATGAATTAACTATATATTAAACAACATGTTAAATTATAATAAAATTTGTATCTATATATCAACAAACAATATTTAAAAAGGATTGCACTAACCATTTCTATACAAGGAATATTCAAAAAGTCTTCAAATCATGTATCCAATGATTGAATTTGGTGTTTGCTACCTTCAAAAAGTCTTCAAATAGTGTTTTCTATGTTGAAATCCATGATTTTTGTCAGAATAACATAATGCACAACAGACCAAAAGTAGAGAATGGATGAAATGGGCCCCAAAGTTTCTTTTTGACAATTTTTGGGCAATTTCACATAGTGTGTACATAGAGCATATGCACTATAGCATGTACACACTATAAAGCATATCCACTATGTCAAAACAAATCCCTCTCTATCCAACCAACTCTCTCTCTCCCCTACTCTCTCTCTATCCCACCAACTCTCTCCCTACTCTCCCATCCCCTACTCTCTCTCAATCTCACTCTCCTCTCCCATCCCCTACTCTCTCTCTCACTCTCCCTCTCCCATTGCCTACTCTCTCTCACTCTCCCTCTCCTACTCCCTCTCCCATCACCTAATCTCTCCCATCCCCTACTCTCTCTCTCTCCCCTCTCCCATCCCCTACTCTCTCTCTTGCTCTCCCTCTCCCACCACCTACTCTCTCTTTCACCCTCTCTCCTCTCCTATCCCCTACACTCTAGATCTCTCACACACACTCCCATCCTCCCTCTCTTGCTGCCTACTATCTCTTTCTCTCTCTCCCCCATCCCCCTACTCTCTCTCACACTCTCTCCCATCCCCTAATCTTACTCTCTCTCCCATCTCATTCTCTCTCTGCCACCTCCTACTCTCTCTCCCATCCCCTACTCTCTCTTACACACACTCCCATCCCCCCTCTCTCTCCCTCCCCCACTCCTCTCCCACCACCTAGTCTCTCTCTCCCATCCGCTACTCTCTCTCTCTCTCTCTCTCTCTCTCTCTCTCTCTCTCTCTCTCTCTCTCTCGGGCTACTCTATCTCTCCCCTCTCCCATCCCCTAAGCTCTCTTTTATAGATACACACTCCCATCCCCCTCTCTCTGTCCTCTCCCATCCCCTACTCTCTAGATCTCTCACACACACTCACATCCCCCCTCTCTCTCCTCCTCTCCCACTCCCTCTCCCACTGCCTACTATCTCTCTATCTCTCTCAAGTTCTCTCTCTCCCTCTCTACTCTCTCTCTCTCCCATCCCCTACTCTTACTCTCTCCCTCTCTCTCATCCCAACTCTCTCTCACACTCTCTCCCACCCCCTACTCTCTCTCACACTCTCTCCCATCCTTTCACTCTGTCTCTCCAATCCTGTACTATCTCTCTACCACCCCCTACTCTCTCTCACTCTCTCCCATCCTTTCACTCTATCTCTCCCATCCCGTACTCTCTCTCTACCACCCCCTACTCTCTCTCTCACTCTCTCCCATTCTTTTACTCTATCTCTCCCATCTTGTACTCTCTCTACCACCCCCTACTCTCTCACACTCTCTCACATCCTTTCACTCTATCTCTCCCATCCTATACTCTCTCTGCCACCCCCTACTCTCTCTCACTCTCACACTCTCTCCCATCCCCTACTCTCTCTCTTTCATAGACACACACACTCCCATCCCCCCTCTCTCTCCTCTCTCCCATTCCCTACTCTCTAGATCTATCACACACACTCCCATCCTCCTCTCTCTATCTCCATCTCCCTACTCTCTCTCACACTCTCTCCCATCCCCTACTCTCTCACACTCTCTCCCATCCCCTACTCTCACTCTCTCTCCCCCATCTCGTTCTCTCTCTCTGCCACTTGCTACTCTCTCTCACACTCTCTCTTACACACACTCCTATCCCCCCTCTCTCTCCCTCTCCCACTCCCTCTCCCACCACCTAGTCTCTCTCTCTCCCCTCTCCCATCCCCTACTCTCTAGATCTCTCACACACACTCCCTCTCCTGCTACCTACTATCTCTCTCTCTCTCTCAAGTTTTGTCTCCCTCTCTACTCTCTCTCTCCCATCCCCAACTCTCTCTCAAACTCTCTCCCATCCCCTATGTTGGAGTTTGAAAATGTTACCCATTTACAATTACCCTGATGAGAACAAGATGCATCTAGGGGCAGCTAACTCCCATTATCAACACATCCATTCAGACACCAGGCCAACTATAAGGCTATACTCCTTCTGCACTTCAGGCTCTGCAAAACTTAGGCGGGTGAACCTCTAGATTCCTTATATGGTACCAGTTGTCAAAGCATACACTGAATCTAATGCAAAGCAGATAGAAACCCTTATTTCTCCTAATAACTTATGAAATAACGTATATCTGCAATAGCTAGATGCAAAACAATGAAATTCATAAGCTGAGTGAGGGCATTCTTTTTAGAGCTCTTCAACGTGAAAGGGAAATTCATTTGATTAAAGATGTTGATTCAACAAAACCTCAAAAATGCAACAGTATAACCAATGATCCTATAACTGATCAGTGCCTGCTCCATTGGGCAATTCCATGAATTCAAAACATACATCTGTGACATCAAGGCGTATCTCATATACCCAGACATCAGATCTATCCAACCACCTTGTGATTCAGACATCAGTGTTCATTTAGGTCTCATTCTCACAAAATATCCTTCTCAAACAACCAGTAACCTTGTTTAAACATATTGAGCATTTACTTGGCCCTTTGGTCCAACAGCAAAATACATCAAACATACAACCTGAAAGGGATGCAAATGGGTCTCAAATCTTTGTTCCAAAACCACATAAGACTTATAGATTGCTGAGACAGGAGACAAGAACCAAAACAAAACTAGTGAAATTGTTGCTCATATGTATTCCTTTCCTTGAAACTATACATTCAGATGCATAAAATTTAAACATGAAACAACCTAATATCTCAGAACTATCTATATTATCTCTACAATGCTGTTCACATGAGAGTTCTGCTGAAGAAAATGGTGTCACAGTCATGGAAACATGTCAAAATACTGGAACCAATGGTCTCATAGTGCAAAAATTGGAATCCCCAATGGTATCACAGCAATGAACTTTTTCTTCCCAAAAATTGGAACCCCTACAAAGTGAAGAAAGAAAGAAAGATATAGCAAGAAATGAATTCCCGGATCTGATATGCAATTGCCAGGTGTCCACTTGAAATCCAATCCTCTGTAACTGAAAAACCTCTTTCTTCCCTCTCTCTATCAACTGGCAGATCAAATCTTCATCATTATACCTCTCAAAGGCATCAAAATATCTGAAAAAGTAATGATGAAAAGATGCAACTGATTCTTGATGCATTCACGGTAAGAAGTGAAAAACTAGTTACAATGTGATTTCAAGAAGCCAAGGAAACAACCTCAAATTGATTTTCTTCACCTTAAGATTGCAACTAACCACTAAAACCATCCTCTAACCAATCCTAATTATCACTGAAGAACTCAGCCTGTTCTGTCGCCAATGCCTCTGATTTCACAAATTGTCCTATAACTTGAACCAAGAAGCACCTGTGCAAAAACAAACTCCAGATTTGGAAAGTTTAGTTCTTCCCGGTTTTGGCAGTATATTGGAGTATCTATTTTGGGCAAAATTTGACCCAGATATAGCCCTCTGAAGTTCAAGCCTCTGCTCATGTCTCTATGACAATATTTCACAAATATATGAAATTTCAAAAGTTAAAACTATATCAGAAGTTCAAACTTTATTTTTAAAAAAAGTCTATGTCAGTTTCTTGGCAAAATAATTTTAAAATGAAAATTTTAAAATCATTTTATTTTTCCTAGCCTCTTTAATTTTGGGTCAACTCCAGGTTTGACCAATGCCACGTGTCACTTTCTGATTGGACACCTGATCTGCATCATCTGCCACGTGTCATCACCTGATTCACCAGCTTGTTGCTAGGCAGGACCCGCTTGGCATTCTAACTCTTGCCGGATTTTGGGGTTTTCCAGCGACCTCGCTACCTCACTAGCCAGAAATTCTGAGATTTTCTGGCTAGCGACATAGCGACTAGCCGAATTTTACGCTTTTCTGGCCTCTCCATATTTGCTAACATCATCTCTGTTTTGCACATTTTTCGATCAAAATATTATCGTTCTTTCCTCCAGCAACCGGGTCCCACGATGAAAGCTTTGGCTTTTCGACAACCTCTCTCTTTAAGACAATCGGTAATGCGTGTGGAAAAGCATTTAAAGTGAAGTAAATTTTAAAACGCGACAAATATGGGATAAACGTCTAAATGAACCTCCTCTTCTCTGAGCGAAAATTCAGACGCCTCCTTTTCTTATTCAAACTGTGGGCATTTCTCCCTTTTGTGTAGACTGGCAACTTTCTTGAAACAAAAGCTGTGGCTCTTTGGTCTATGACTGGCAGTTTCTTCTTTACCTGTGATTTACTCTTCCTCCTTTCATCTTTGCTGGCTGCTTCACACGGGTGTCCCTGAAACGGCTTCCCTCTTTCCTTTTGCGTGAGACATGGATACACTTTTGTTTGATGTTTTCTTCGTGTTGCTTAAGGATTTCCATTGCAAGGCATCTTCTATTTAACACGGCGGCTATCTCTTTGAGTCGGATTCTATTCATGTTTGCTCTACCTACTCATACTATAACGTGGATGGCTTCCTTTTTGAAAAATCGTGAGCTTCCTTGTTCCTGGCATGAACCTTCCTACCAATGCGTGGATCTCTTCTTAACAAATGCAACATCTTGATACAATGATTTCTTTTGCTATGTGCTTTCCTCATTGACTGGGCCAGCATGGGTTGAGTACCTCATTCTTTTTAAAACATTGGGCTTCCTTGCTGGGCCCTTTTTATTTCGCAGGGTCTTACTTGATCTCCATCGACTATCTTTTGAAGCTTAAGTCTTGAATCTTCTAGTGGGCTTGGACTTCTCTTATTTGCATATAGACGTGTGCTATAACATTCTTTTCCTATTAAATGATGCCTGCCTTTATAAATTATGATCCCTTGCTAAGATGGCGTGAGGCCTTCTTTTCTTTACTGAGCCTTATCTTGCGTCAACTGTGAACTTGCTTCTTCCTGGATGCTGTGTGAGCATTTCTTTGCCTGCGAGCAATGTCTCTATATAAGGTGTGGTCCTTTCTTTAAAAATGTTGGTCCTTACTAATATGTCACCTGCTCCAAATCTTGGGCTTTAATACTTCCTTTGGCTGATGGGGAAGTTCAAAAATAGACTCTTTTGATTGGTCAGAACTAGGAGCTTCAGCTAAGGTACTTAACCCTTGTACATTAGCATTATTTGATTCAACAATTTGTGGCTCAAACATAGAATTTAGATTAATTTCTCTTCCATGATCTGAGACACATGGCAAAGAATTATTTAAATCATCAATATCAGGTGGCTTCTTTTGTTGACATGGGTTTCATAATGCCCCATTTTGGCATGGATATCTCATCTTATTAGGCGGCTTACTCTGTTTCTCTGCCACTCCATGGAAGTCCGAACCATGGGTTACTTAATATCTTTATCTCATTTTTATTTGTCCAAGCTCCTTATTGATATTCAATGCTCGATATTGGAACTCTGACTTAGAAAAAACCATCATATATCCTTTTATCCTTAAATCCCAACCTCTTATCAATCTAGCGCAAATTAGTCGGGCCCCACAATAGGCCCAGCTAAAAAAAATTTGTTTCCAAATGACTAAACTAGAAAACTAACTCATTCATCCTCTGGCAATGATTTGAAACAAATTTGACCACTGCAAGCAAATTTGAAACTCAATTTACATCTTTCTGCCAACTGTCAATTTTGCATCAGGAGGCCCATTGACTGCCCTTGAAAACTGACCCAAACCTCTGGTCAGGCTCTAAAAATAGGCACACTAATTCTCTATTCCACATATTATCAACCTGCCAAATCTCGTCTCATGACAAATTCCAGGTCAAAAGATATTGACCGTCAAAGTTGAATTCTCGGATTTATCTGCAAGCAAACACGTCAGAAAGCAATAAACTGGGTTTGGATTTGGCTCAGAAAATTGGGCAAATGAGCACATGGGGAAATGAAAACTAGGGCATTAAAACTCTGTCACGAGGACAATATGAATCTGCAATTTGGGCTCACGATGAATAACTGGGCGCATTTGGCAAGCGTCTAAAATTGGCTACCTGGATTTGCAGGACAGGAAACGATGACAACATAACAATTTTTACAAACGGAATGACCCTGGAAAAGTGTGCAAACGGATTCGTCAAGATTTGAAAACTGACACACTTGGGGTATTTTCAGTATAGAACATAGAGAAGCAAACCATTTGATATCGCCAATCACGGATTAGGAGTTATGATGTCACGAACAGGGGTTCCAATCAATTTGCAAATGTTGACACTAATAAAAGTTAGAAATTCCATTTGGAATCGCGTTTGAAAACTGATCAAACGGATTCGTCAAGGGCTGAAACTTGAAACATGACAAGTCTCTGATATCTACAATGCAACGCAAAAGGAATTTCAACATTTGGGTCAACTGGTCAAAAGTTACAACATGTCAAACAGGGCTTCCCAGAATTATGTGTAAAGTGCATCAGCATGAAAACAGTAACTGACCAACTTTGAGGGATTCAAAACCTAGTCAAACGGACTCGAAATGACTCAAAATCTGAAACATAGGTTTTTGGATATGGATATTAGGTACTCTCAAAGTGGCAAGTTATGATACAATTTTGGACAAAAGATATTCGGGTTCAAACACAGCCTCCTGTCGCTGTTTGACACTAGGGCAGAATTGCAAATTTGACAAATGCTTGAAACAGGACTTCGTCAAATGACTCAGAAACTCAATTTAACTTCACAAAACACTTAGGCATGTTGAATGAAAAGTGCTAGGAGCATAAAACACCTCATAGGGTTCAAAGGTACAATCGGGTACAATCTCATTTAAAAGCATTTATAGGGCTAAGATTTCTCAACAGGGCTCAAAATTGACCATGCAATTTTTAGCGCCAACACCCTACTCTCTCTCTCTCTCACTCTATCTCTCCCATCTCATACTCTCTCTGCCACCTCGTACTCTCTCTCACTCTCTCCCATCCTTTCACTCTATCTCTCCCATCTTGTACCCTCTCTCTGCCACCCCCTACTCTCTCTCACACTTTCACACTCTCTCCCATCCCCTACTCTATCTCTTTTATAGACACACACACACACTCCCATCCCCCCTTTCTCTTCTCTCCCATCCCCTACTCTCTTGATCTATCACACACACTCCCATCCCCCTCTCTCTATCTCCCTCTCCCTACTCTCTCTCACATTCTCTCCCATCCCCTACTCTCTCTCAAACTCTCTCCCATCCTTTACTCTCACTCTCTCCCTCTCCCACTACTTACTCTCTATCCTCCATCCCCTACTCTCTCTCTTTCATAGACACACATGCTTATCCTCCCACTCTCTTCTCTCCCATCCCCTACTCTCTAGATCTATCATACATGCTCCCATCCCCCCATCTCTCTCCCTCTCCCTCTCCCACTTCTTCTCTTGCTGCCTACTATCTCTCTCTCAAGTTCTCTCTCTCTCCCTCTCTACTTTCTCTCTCCCATCCCTTACTGTCACTCTCTCTCTCCCATCCCCTACTCTCTCTCACACTCTCCCATCCCCTACTCTCACTTTGTCTCTCCCATCCTGTATGAGCTCTCTTTTCCACCACCTACTCTCTCTCACACTCTCACACTCTCTCCCATCCCCTAGTCTCTCTCTCTTACACACATTCTCATTCCCCCTCTCTCTCTCCCTCTACCACTTCCTCTCCCACAACCTACTCTCTCTCCCCATCTCCTATTTTCTCTCTCCCCTCTCCCATCCTCTACTCTCTCTCTTTCATAGACACATGCATTCCCATCCTCCCTCTCTCTCTCCTCTCCCATCCCCTACTCTGTAGATTTTTCACACACACTCCCATCCCCCCTCTCTGTCTCCCTCTACCACTCCCTCTTGCACCACCTACTATCTCTCTCTCAAGTACTCTCTCTCCCTCTCTACTTTCTCTCTCCCATCCCCTACTCTCACTCTCTCTCTTCCATCCCCTACTCTCTCTCACACTCCCATCCCCTACTCTCACTCACTCCCACTCCCTCTCTCTCTCTCCCATCCCATATGAGCTCTCTCTCCCACCCCCTACTCTCTCTCACACTCTCTCCCATCCCCTACTCTGTGTCTCTTAGACACATTCCCATTCCCTCTCTCTCTCTCTTCCACTCCCTCTCCCACCACATACTCTCTCCCATACCCTACTCTATCTCTCTTACAAACACTCCCATTGCCCCTCTCTCTCTCTCTCCCACTCCCTCTCCCACTGCATACTATCTCTATCTCTCTCATTCACTCCCTCTCTACTCTCTCTCCTATCCCCTACTCTCACTCTCTCTCTACCACCTCTACTCTCTCTCACACTCTCACACTCTCTCCCATCCCCTACTCTCTCTCTTACACACACCACATCCCCCCTCTCTCTCCCTCTCCCACCCCCTCTCCCATTGCCTACTCTCTTTCTCTCCCATCCCCTACTCTCTCTCTATCTCTCTCCCCTCTCCCATTCCCTACTCTCTCTCTTTCACACACACACCCATCCCCCCTCTCTCCTCTCCCATCCCCTACTTTTTCTCTCACTCAATCTCCCTCTCCCACCACCTACTCTCTCTCTCTCACTCTCATTCTCCCTCTCTAATATCTCTCTCTGTTACCCCCTATTCTCTCTCTCACATTTTTACACTCTCTCCTATCCCCTACTCTCTCTCTCTCTCTAACACACATTTCCATCCCCCCTCTCTCTCCCTCTCCCATCACCTACTCTCTCTCCCATCCCCTATTCTCTCTTGAGCTACTCTCTCTCCCCCCTCTCCCATTCCCTACTCTCTCTTTCACACACATGCACTCCCATCCTCCTCTCTCTCGCTCTCCCTCTCCCACTCCATCTCCCACCACCTACTCTCTCTCTCCTCCATCCCCTACTCTCAATCTCTCTCTCCCACCCCTACTCTCTCACACTTCCTCTCTCTCCCATCCCCTACTTTCAATCTCTCTCCCCCATCCTATACTCTCTCTTTGCCACCCCTACTCTCTCTCACACTTCCTCTCTCTCCCATCTCATACTCTCTCTGCCACCCCTACTCTTTCTAACTTCCTCTCTCTTCCATCCTATACTCTCTCTACTACCCCTACTCTTTCCCACTTCCTCTCTCTCCCATCCCCTACTCTCTCCCCTCTCCCATCCCCTACTCTCTCTCTCTCTCTCTCTCTCTCTCTCTCTCTCTCTCTCTCTCACACACACACACACACACACACACACATACACACACACACACACACACATAGCCATCCTCCTTGACTCTCTCTTTCTCTTGCTTTGCATCTCTTCTTCCTTCTCTATGCATTATTTAGGTCTCAATAGTTCATGCACACTATAGTGCTCATGCGCTATTGAGACAAAATTTTAAATTCTTTAAATAGTGCATGCATGCTATAGTGGGCATGCACTATAGAGCATACACGCTATTCAAAGCTTTGAATTAAAACCAAGCCTAAGGCTTGGTTTTACCTTGGAGATCCAACCCAAAGATTTGGAATTTATAAATAGGTTTAAGATTTTTTTTGCTACAAACATACAAAAAATGATTGATTTTCCTTGTGTGCTCTCCTTCAAGATTCCTCATGGTTGGGCATTGATAAGATCAGGTTACATGACATTGTAGGTCTATGTGTTAGCTATATAACCATATAATTTATTTTTAATTTGAACTATTTCAAGCCTTTCATCTATAATTTCTTTTGAATCTATGTTCATTTTTTGTCAAAAACCACCATGTACTAATTGGGCTATAGATTTTAGCTCGTTCATCAAATTTTGCAGCAACTTAGTTTTTATTCTACACACTTTGAAAAAAAAAGTTTTGATTTTAGATTAGTTCTCAATTATTTCTAGGGGCAGTACACAGGTATTTCATGTTTTTGGGATGTGTCTAGTTAAAAAATTCATTAAAAAAAATACACAATATAAAATTAATCAAAAAATCTAGGATAAACTGCATATTGTTAAGTAACTTTTGACCAGAGCAATTAAAGAATTTCAAAAAAAAGGTTAAAATTTTAGGGGGGCCACACTTTATACTACGTTATATTTTTTAGGAATAAATAGTACCATTTTTTGTAGCCCCCTTTTTTGAGGACCTAAAACTAAACCATTTTGAAAAAAAATATTAGTAGTTTAGAAACTAGATTCAAAGGACTACGACTTTTGTTTTTGTCATATCTTAAAATTTTGATCATAACTATCTTCAAATTCTTGTTGAAGTTCAAAAATTGCTGATTTCAGGAAAAAGGTGTCCACTTATACCCCCCTTTTGGCACCACAACTCGGTGCACTTACCCATCAATCTTTTTCAACAATCTCCCTCTTTGGCATTGATGGCAAACCATACCAACAACAATATAAAAAAGAAAATATTTTCTTGTATCTCTCCCTCTATCAACAAATTGCATCTTATGTATAGGTTACAAAATTATGTTTGATCAATAGACAATCAACTCATCCTTATGATTCCCTGTTGATCATGTTAGTTTCAGGTATCTATCTCTATCCTTATATCTTTCCTCAGCACTATCTCCCTCTTACAAGGTATATGTAATCATCTCTCTCTCTATATTAATGATTAGGTACATTATCTCCCTTTTCTTAGTACTACCTCCCTCTTTCAAAACAATTCCAAAGACCTATCATCTTATAATGCAGATATGAACATTTTTAGTTTCTCCCTTTGTCACCTAGCTTGTGACTAATCTGCAACTCTAGCACTTTGATTACTTTAGGTAGTTCCTAAAGTAAGATCCATTTCATCAATGTGTAACATATGCCAATCATCTTAATTGATTCAAGGAACTTTTTATTCTTCTTAGATAACCTTGTATAGGGGTATCACCCCTAGTTTACCTCTTAAACACTCATGAGAATCCTTAGGAAATGCTTTTGTGAAGATATGAGCTATCTACTCTTTTATATTCACATATTCCATCTTCACCTCTTTATCTTAAACTAGCTCTCTCAAGTAATGATAGTTGATTCCAATGTGCTTAATTTTTGTATGCATCACAGTTTTCTTTGATATATTTATAGCACTTGTATTATCACAATAAAGTATTAGTAGTTGTTTGATCCATATAATGTTTGTACAATTACTACAAAAACATATTCTATTTCAATAGTAGATTGAGATATACAATTTTGTTTCTTACTAGTCCATGTAACTAGCCTTTTTTCTAAGAAAAATTGTCCTCCATTAGTTCTCTTTCTATCATCAATATTCCTAGCCTAATCAACATCAGTTTAGGCTCACAACTCAAACTTCTCATTTTCATGCAGAATAATCCATAATCTTCTATACCTTTTAGATATCTCATTATTATCTTAACAGCCATCAAATGATTATCTTTGGGATTAGTAGAGAATCTTGCAACTATTCCAATAGATAATGCAATATCAAGTTTTCTATGTACTACATATTGTAATTTTCCAATGATAGACCTATACAATGTTTGATTCACCTCAGCTGAATCAACATTCTTTGACAATTTGTGTCCTATCACCATAGGTGTGCTCACTAGCTTGGAATCTTCCAATCCAAAATTTTTTAGTATCTCCTTTACATATTTTGATGTGTGATGTATATATACCATATTTCATCCAATGTAGTTGCAAACCCATAAAGAACTTGACCTCTCTAAACATAGACATCTCAAATTTTTTCTTCATTTCATGTACAATTTAAGCTTTACATAAAGTATCCTGACCTCCAAATATGATATCATCAACAAAAATGTTAGATAGCAAAATACATTTGCCTTTTTCTATCTTCAAGTACAAATTTCTATTATCATTAATCCTCTCAAATCCAATCTTCACAAGATAATTGGGAAGCCTTTCATACCATGCTCTTGGTGCTTGCTTCAAACCATATAAAGATTTTTTTAGTCTACATACCATGTTTTTTTAGTTAGCATCAACAAATCCTTCTATCTATCTTATATAAACCTTTTCTTCTAATATGTCATTTAGAAATGTATTTTTAACATCCATTTGACTTTGAAACCTTCATATGCAGTGTAAGAAAGTAGAGTCCTTACTCCTTCCAATCTTGCAACAAGAGAGAATATTTCTCCATAGTCTATTCCTTCTTCTTGTGCATACCCTTTGAAAAATAATATTTTCTTATTCCTTGTGACTTCACCATTTTCATCTAACTTGTTTTTGTACATCCACTTGGTATCAATCACATTTTTATCTTCTATTCTAGGAACTAAAGTCCATGTCTTATTCTTCTCAATCTATTCAGTCTCTTCTTTCATGGCATTACTCTATTCCACATCTTTTAATGCATCATTCACTAACTAAGATTCATCCATGCAAAGAAAACATGTATCATTTCTCAACTTGTTCCTTGTTATTGGTCTTGCATCTTGATCTCTAATAATTTGTGTAGTAGGGTGATGTCTTTTGACATACTTTGACAATCTTGGTTTTATTCTATTTTCCTCATTTGGTCTATCAACTTTTGAATCACTATATACTTCTCTATTAGGTAATCCAACATCTCTTTCATGTACACTAATCTTAAAATCAAAGTGTGCCTCAACTTCATTCTGTAACTTAGCACCTGATTGTAGCTCAGTTCATGAATGCAACTCAACATTCATAGTGTGTGTTTTGATAGTCACTAAAACTTGATGTTGATTTGTAACATGATTTACAACATCTTCATCAACAGGCATACCTTCATAAAAGTATACAAAAGATTTGTATTCCTCTAGTTCCTTCATAGGTTTAGCCTCATGTACTTCTCTATATTCATCAAAATTTACATTCGCACTTTCCACAACTTTGTTAGTGTTAGTATTTAAACACCTATACACTTTATTTCTTGTAAAATAACCAAGTAATATACCTTCCTCACTTTTTTCATCTAATTTACCATTTCTAAAATCTTTTAGAATATAACACTTGCTTCCAAATACCTTAAAAAATTTAACATTGGGTGAGTATCCATACCATAGTTCAAAAGGTGTTGAATGAGTACCTTTCTTGACTTGCACATAGTTAATTGTATAGATAGTTGTACTTACAACCTCTCTCTAGTATTTCAAAGCAATATGTTTCTCCATCATGAGTGTACTAGCATAGTCCATTATAGATATGTTCCTCATTTCACCAATTCCATTTTGTGGAGGGGTTCTAGGAGAAAATGTCTATCTTTGATTCCTCTGTCATTACAAAACATCTCAAACTCATTTGATGTAAATTCTCCTCCTCTGTTAGATCTCAAATATTTTAGAATTTTACCTATTTCCTTCTCGACTCTTGTTAAGTACCACTTAAAAGTTTGGAAAGCAACAATTTTTTGTTTAAGAACTATGTAGTCATCATCCTAGTATAATCATCAAAAAATAACATAATGTACTTATCACCTTTGTATCTTTGCATGTCAATTGGTGCACACAAGTCAATATGAATGTTCAATCTTCAAAATTCCTTTAGAAGTATGAGTCTTACTCTTAAAACTAGACTTTGCCATTTTTCCTAATTCACATTGTTTACAAACTATATTTTAGGTTTCTTTAGCTTAGGAAAACCTTTGACTCTTCTCATGTTACTGATAATAACCAAGTTATCAAAATTAACATGACATAATCTCTTGTTCCATAACCACACATCATCAAATTCTACAACTAGACAAGTAGCATCATCCATATCAAGATAGAATAGATTACCTCTAGTCTAATAACCTTTTCCTATTAGTTTTCCATCGGTATCATATATCTTAGAAATCATGTTCTCAAACTCAACCTTGTAGCCTAAACTATTCAATTGTGACACACTCAACAAATTATAGTTAAGTCCTTCAACATAGTAAGCATTTTCACATAAAATATTTTATATGAGTTTGATGGAACCTTTTCCTTTTCTTAGATAGGGTGCATCATTATCAAAACCTTACACTATTTCCAACATAATAATTCAAGGTAATGAACTTACTTTTATCTCTAGTTGTGTGATGTGAACACCCACTGTCAATGATCCATCTATCATTCTTGTTCATAGAAGCCACTACTACAATTGCCTCATCCTCATTAGAATCATCCTTCATTATAAGATACATGATTGAATCATCATGATCATCAGATCCATCTTTGGTTTCCTCTTCTATGATGTAGTAAGACTTCTTTCCTTTGTCTTTGTAATCTTTATTGACTTCAACTCCTCTACTTTTGAACTTGTCTCCACCTCAATCGTTCTTCTTCTCTAGACATCTAGCAACAATATGACCAACCTTGTTGCAATTAAAACACATGATAGGTAACTTACCTTGGAATTTTTCTTTACCTCTATGAAATATACTTGCTATTAGTGCTTCAAGTTGTTCTACAGCCTCCTTGTCTGTGTTACTATTAGTGGAAACATATTTTACCTTTTTCTTCTTCTTCTCATTAGGTTCCTTCAATGATAGCTTTTCTTTGAAAGTAGATTAAACATTGTGAGATTTGAAGTTATCAAAATTAGATAGCTCAAAATTAGTGAGCCTACCTACTAGACCTTCAAGAGTAAGATTAAAACCTGGTATACATCTTATTTCTTGTATTGCAAAAAATCTAATAGCATAGATGGGCAACAATGTTCTCAAAACTTTTCTTAATATATTCTCATCATCTATCCTACCATTTAATCCTCTCATAGCATTAACAACATCTTTTATTCTATAGAAGTATTGAGCAAAATTCTCACCTTCTTTCATTCTCATACCATTAAACTTACCTCTAAGACTTTTAGATTTGGCTCTTAGAGAATTTGTGTCTCCTCCATAAATGGTGTGTAGAGCATCCCACATTTTATTTGCACTATCACAACCCTTGATATTATTGAACTTGGCATAACTTAAGGCAGAGGAAATTTCCAACATTTCCTAGTTGTGTTCTTTTTTCTTTTTAAGATCTTCAATAGTTAGGGCTCTAGCAAGATAAACATGCTTAGTAGCAATGGTGGATTGTGCATGATATCCAAGACCTCCTAGGTGTAGCTTCATCAAACTTTTCCATGCAACAAAGTTATCTCTATTAAACTTGGGTACCTCTATTTTTGACATCTTACTCTTTTTCTTCTAGTACCTTCAATCTAGTTCTCTTAAGTGGATAGCTCTGATACCAATTGTTGGAATTATTTAGAATAACTAAGAAGGGGGGTGAATCAGTTATCCAAGGTCTAGATGTAAACATACAAATTTTCATAGCTTAGTGAACCAATATCAATAAAACATATTCATCAAGCATTCATCCATTAGATCATACAATCACTCAAACTTAGAGGTTACTATCAAATCAACTTTGCAGAAATGTAAGCATGAAGCATAAAAAATTCAGTAACACATTTGACACAATGATTTTATGTGGAAACCCAATTTGAGAAAAATAACCAATAACATGCTATCCATTCTCACTCTTCTAAAGTGATTCCCTATGAAAGGCCAACCTTATTAAAGGTTACAATATACACTATTAAATGTGACATCAGCAAAGGATTTCAATCACCTTGTTGTGAGTGAGCCTTGATAGAGTACTTTAGATCATTCACTTGGAATGTCCCTATGTTAAAGAATTTATAAATGACTGTTAGGTCAACTTTAACCCAAAGTATTTACCCTAAACTAGTACAATGATTAGAAAGTAATAGTAAGGCTTGATCTAATAATAACTTACAACTCACTTTTAGATTACAAATCTCTATTTTAGTCCTCCATTCTACTTGGCTTTCATACACTTTAGCTCTGATATATTGTTCACCCTTCAAGCATCCATACCCTTAAGCCTTCTTATTTTTCTTTTCAACAACAATCTCTTCTATTTGGTCTTTGAATAAAGCAATACCTTAGACATCTTGTCTAACTTAGTTTCTCCAACATTGATCAATCTTGCTTCTGACCAATGATCTATATAAATAGAAAATTAAAGATACCTTTGCATTCATCCTCTATTTTCCATTTTAGGGTTAGATAGGATTAGGTAGGATTCAATGAATCTACCCATATTTTTATTTTAGTTCCTTCTAGAAACTTCTCCTTAAATCCTCTTTGAATTCACCTCAAAATTCTTTACCATGAATTCTGTGCCACCAACTCATCATAGTTATCTTCTACACACTTTACAAAAATCAAGAAAACAAAATAGTCAACTTAGATTCATCAAATTCATGGTTTAACATGAATACTAGTACTTAGCATCAATATGTTGTCACTCGACTTATATACAATTCTTCCACTTTTCATCAACTAGATCACTTGGAAAACACTAAATTTTATTGGTGCTCAACATTAGCTAAACTTTACTCAGCTTGCACTATATCACTTAGGATACACTGAAATTTGACTTTTCTTAGCTCCATCTAATTTTCTACTTGGCTGCGCTAACTTTTCTTGGCACCTAATATCCACTCAATCATTGGAAAACTTAATTCTTCTTACTTGTTCTTCTAGACTTTCTCAATATATCAAACCTTTGCATCCTTAAAAATTCTTCTTACTTGTTCTTCTAGACTTTGTCAATATATCGAACCTTTGCATCCTTAAGTAGATAATCAATGCAATACATCATCACTATCTTAACTTATCTTTGTGTTAGAAACAATAGTCCACCAAAATAATTGAGGGGGGGGGGGGGGGGGGGGGGGGGGGGGGGTGTGTGAATCTGTTATCCAAAAATTAATACATCTATCTTCTTTAAGAAAACCTAACCATTCAACCAAAGTAAACAACAACCATAATAAGATACACATAGACTTGATTACACCAGATATGTTAACTAGGGAAACCTTTGATTAGAGGGGAAAACTAGGTGGGGATGGTGCCCAAAAGATGATGTTCAAATATAAATATTCCTTGTTAGAGGATGAACCCTATTAGGAGTCTATTACAACATTTAGTATATAGAATCCCTATTAGGAGATTCCAACCCCATTAAGAGTTGTAGCAAGCTTGATAGGAGTTGTAGTACAATGTATGTAAGATGAACCCACTACTCAAATATGCAATTTCAAGTATAAGAAGAGCTCACTGCTCAAATGTGCAATTTACTATTATGTTCTTCTTTCCTTTGTTCTATCAACCAAACCAATAACTATTAGACCATATAGACTAGGTCACAAACCTTGGATCCAAATATCAAACCACAGATCACTCAGCAAAACCTTAGCAATGAAGTTTTCTTCACTTCCACTCTACTCTTCTCAACTTTGCATTTTGCACTTGTACTACTTACACAATTACTTTTCATGTGTTATTTCCATATATCCATGATAAAGGAAAATTTCCTTCCTTTATACCGAATCCTCAAAACAATTCCCTAAGTCAGTTATTAGACCTTCTCAATTAATCATTATAGGACAACATTAAGAACACATTAACTTAGCAATAACATTAATCTTCTGTCTTGCAACTTTAACATCTTTCTGTACATGCAATTTTATGAAAAGAAAACTTAGCTACATCATTACCAAAATGTTCTCTTCATATCCTCAACCTTGATTCTTAGAATAACAATTCTTCTAAGAGATACAACAAGTGTACCAGAACATGCCTCTACAAACTCTATCGTAGAATAGACATCACCAAAACTTACATAACCTTTTTTAGACTTATCATTTCTTCTTCCAACATTAACTACATATAATAGATACTTGGAAGTATCTCCCATAACTTTGGATAGTTAGAATACTCAACTAGTCATCCATACCAACTTGATCTTTTCGTTGTTCTTCTGTCATATACCATAGAAAACTTCTATGTTGACATCAATGAAAAACTTAGTCATAAATGTAGCATACCATCATAGTAATGTATCCACAATACTCCCTCGTAGGAATATCATCAGCATAAATTCTTCCAACATGCTTGCAACAATATCCCCCTTTGGAATTAATGGCAACATAGATTAAAAAAAACATCTAGTTCCAAGAATACCAACAAAAAGACTATTCATCAATCATTCTCCCTCATTGATACATACCTCATTGTATTTTTTGTCAAACTGTCATTCCATGTTGTACTTCTTCCAATCATACTCTAGTTATACTAGACTTCTCAAACTTTCATGTTGTACATACTATTTTTCATGTTGTTTTTCATGCCAAACTTCTCCCCCATTGACATCAATGTCAAAGGTTTGAGAAACTAACTTTACTATATCAAACTCTACAACAACTAATTCTTACTTAGCTCAAGCATCCAAAGAAACTATTCAAAATAATATCCAACAAGAGTCCTAGATGAGTCTATCCATCCCAGATACTCTCCCATACAAGAAGCATCATCATTCAGTCCAAATAAAAATGGTGCTCTATTACACTATATTGATGCATTCTTGCATCTTCTACTCTGATGTAGGGAGGGGCATAACCCCAAGCATACATCACAAATACTCAAAAGTCTCTTTGGAAAGTGGCTTAGTGAATATATCTGCAATCTTCTCTTTACTACTCACATACTCCAATCTAATTTCTTTTTTTGCAACTCTCTCTAAACATGTGATACTTAATAGAAATGTTCTTAGTCCTTGAACGCAACACTAGATTCTTAGACATATTTACCATGCTTGTCTTTTCACAATGTATGATAATAGGTTCATTGATTTCTATCCTTATATCCTTCATCATCTACTTCATCCAAAAAACTTGATTACTATTGTTTTCTGCTGCAACATGTTTTGCTTCTATTGTGCTTTCTGATGTACAATCCTACTTCTTGTTTAACCAAGAAACCAATCTTCCTTCAAGAAAGAAGGCTTCACCACTGGTGCTCTTTTTGTCATCCATATTTCCTACCCAATTAGCATCAATATGCACACTTAGAGTAAAATCATTAGATCTGTCACACCATAATCTGAACTTTGATGTTCCCTTCAAATATTTAAATATTCTTTTAACTGGTATGATGTGCTTCTCTAGTATCAGCTTGGAATCTTACAACAATTCCAACTACATTTTCTATATCTAGCCTTGTGTGAGTCAGATATTTCAATCCTCCAATTATAGATTCGTACTTGTTTTTCTCAAAAGTAGGTGTCTCATCCTTTGTAGATAACTTGTGTCTAGTTACCATACATGTTCCAAAAGGTTTGCATGTTTCCAAACTAAACCTTTTCGGTAAATCCTTCAAGTACTTAGTCTGAGAAATAAATATTCCTTATTTATGTTATACAATCTATAATCCTAAAAACTATTTCATATTTCCTATCATACTCATTTCAAATTCTTTCTTCATCTCTTCTGCAAGCTTCTCATTTTTTTCATCATTTCCTCCAAATATGATATCATCAACACATATAACCAAAATCATCAAACCATCATCAATTTCTTTCCAATAGAGATTACTATCTACCATACCTTTTCTATATCCAAGCTTTATCAAATGCTTTTCCAACCTTGCATACTAGGTTTTGGGTCCTTGCTTCAAGCCATACAATGCTTTCCTCAATCTGCATATTATGTTCTTTTCATCTATCAAAGGATAACCTTTAGGCTACTCAATGTACTCTTCTTCAAGTTATCCATTAAGAAATGCTAACTTGACATCCATTTGATACCCTTTGAATTTCGTTTGTGCTACATAGGCTAAGAAAAATCTTATTGCTTCTATTCTAGCCATTGGAGCATAGGTATCCACATAATCTATTCCTTCTTGCTATGACTAACCTTCACATACCAATATTGCTTTGTTCCTGATGCAGCAGCATCCAAAGGTATAAGGGCAATCCTGTGTCATCCAAAAAAATGTACTTAGACTTAGTTTCTGTTTCATGTCCTTACATTTTTGGATACCCATTTGGGTTAAATAAAGGTTCCAACTCTTACAGTTCAACTATCAATGTGCTAAAAAAATCCTAAAAAAATAGGAGAATGCAATTTGGCCATCATTTTGGTGACCTAGAAGGTGTGAATTGGCTAGATGAATGTAATTGTGATTTAGAGCATTCTAGAAAAAGAATCAGGTCAAAAGGCCCCACAGTTTGAAAGTTATTGCAGTTTTTTGAGTTTTGGAGACCTCCTAAGAATGCTTCAAAGTCAGGTTAGGGGCATTAAATGACTTTGAAAGGGGCCAAAAAATGGGGGACAAGTGAAGCTTGTCCATAGGGCTATAGAGCGCTTTGAGAGCTTTCCAAAAATGTAAACAATTCGTCAATCAGAGCTACGGTTCCAAAGTTATGCCTCTCTGAAGTTTGATTATCGTTTCTGGATTCTTCTAGATTTGCACCGACTTCTAACGCAGCTTTTGGAACCTTCTATTTGGTCGGTGGATGCCTAATAGCACATTCTAGAATGTACTCCTAGTCCTTAACCCTTTGAGGTCTATTTAAGGAGATTTATGGCATTGTAAAAGGTAGTTTGGAGTGGAGTTTGAGAGGAGGTACTAAAAGGAGAAATTATCTCTAGATTTATGCTATTGTAAGCCCTTAGGGCATGTTTTGAAGTTTATTTTCTCTGTACTGTTTGTACTAGCTTATTTTCTCAGTTAATATAATTTCCCCTTTTTTGTTGTGTCCATTTTGTTCTTGGGTTGTGTCCCCATCAAGTGATATCAGAGAGATGTTCTCTAAGCTAAAGCTCAAGAGGGAGAAACATCCCCAGCCCTATCGGATTGCTTGGGTAAAAGATGATCATAAGGTCCTGGTAAGTGAACAATGTTTAGTGAAATTCAAAATTGGGAGTTACCATGATGAAGTTCTCTGTGATATTATTTCGATGGATGTTTGCCATCTATTGTTGGGTAGACCGTGGCAATTTGATAGACATGCAGTACATGATGGACATGCAAACACATACTCTTTGACAAAGGATGGAGTTCGCCACAAATTGGAGCCCATTGAAAAGGAAGGTGAAAAGGTATGTAGCAGTGTTAGGATTTGTCTTGTTGATGAAAGGAAGTTTTTAGATGGCATGAAACATCAACATATGTGCTATGCTTTGATTCCTAGGAAAGATAAAGAAGGTAGTAGTGAAATACTAGTTGAAGTTTCAGATTTAATAGGGGAGTTTGGAGATATTATCTCTGATAATGTTCCAGATGGATTGCCGCCAGTAAGGCAAATTAGTCATCAGATAGATCTGATTCCAGGAGCTAGTTTGCCTAACAAGGCTGCTCACAGGATGACTCCTACTGAAATAGAGGAGCTAAATAGACAGGTTCAAGAGTTGTTGAGGAAGGGCTTGATTCGAGAGAGCTTGAGTCCATGTGCAGTACCTGCAGTACTCACATCAAAGAAGGATGGAGAGTAGAAGATGTGTATAGATTCTCGAGCTATAAATAGGATCACCATCAAGTACCAGTTTCCTTTGCCAAGGATGGATGATATTATGGACTGCTTGAGTGGAGCTCAGTACTTCACAAAGATAGATCTGAAGAGTGGTTATCACTAGATACAGATTCAAGAAGGAGATGAGTGGAAAAAAGCCTTCAAGACCAAGGAGGGTCTTTATTAGTGGTTAGTCATGCCCTTTGGATTGACGAACACCCCAAGCACCTTCATGCGGCTCATGAATGAGGTACTTAAGAAGTTCTTGGGAAAATTTGTTATTGTTTATTTGGATGATATTTTAATTTTCAGCAAGACTTTGGAAGAACATTTACTACATATTCGTAGTATCCTTGAAAGGCTAAGGGAAGAGAAACTATTAATTAATCTGAAGAAGTGTAACTTTGCAAAAAGGGAGTTAGTCTATTTGGGGTTTGTTATATCACCTGAAGGTCTCAAAATGGATCCAGAGAAGGTAAAATTCATCTTGGAATGGCCTACTCCAAGGTCTGCTACTGAGGTAAGATCATTTCATGGTCTGGTTAGTTTTTACAGGAAGTTTATTAGGAATTTCAATGGCATATGTGCACCCCTAACTGATACAATAAGAGGGGATAGAAAAGAGTTCAAATGGACTGCAGTAGCTGGGAGAAGTTTTGAATTGCTGAAGAAGAAGGTAACAAAACAGCCTGTGTTGGCACTTCCAGATTTTAGAAAGGTTTTCCAGGTGGATTGTGATGCCATTGGCAGCACTATTGGGGCTGTATTAAGCCAAGAAGGTAAGCCTATTGCATATTTTAGTGAAAAATTGAATGATGCAAAGAAGAAGTATTCTGTTTATGATCAAGAGTTCTATACAATAGTTCAGGCCTTAAAGAAATGGAGGCATTATTTATTGCCAAAAGAATTTGTTTTGTATATTGATCATCAGGCATTACAGTACCTAAATAGCCAAGGTAAATTGAATCAGAGGCATATGAAGTGGGTAGAGTTCTTGCAGAGCTATACATTTGTGTTGAAGCATAGAAGTGGAAAATCTAACAAGGTTGCAGATGCACTAAGTAGGAGACAGTTGTTGCTTATAGTAATGCAGGTTGAAGTAGTTGGGTTTGATGAACTCAAGAATATGTACCCCGAGGATCCTGATTTTGCTGAAGCATGGAAAGCTTGTAAAGAACCTTTTGTTGTAGATAGAACCAAGTGGTTAGACTATTTGATTCAGGATTGCATGTTGTTCAAAGGTAGTCAATTGTGCATTCCAAGGAGTTCCATGAGGGAAAATCTGATTAAGGAGAAACACAGTGGAGGGATGGCAGGACATTTTGGTCAAGATAAGACCATTTCCATTCTTAGGGAACATTATTTTTGGCATCAAATTACACAGGATGTGAAGAAGTTTGTACAGAGTTGCCAGGTTTGTCAAGTTGCCAAGGGGTTTATTCACAATACTGGCCAATATCAGCCATTGCCTATTCCATCAAGGCCATGGGAGGACATAAGTATGGATTTTGTTCTTGGATTGCCAAGGACACAAAGGGGTAATGACTCAGTATTCGTGGTGGTTGATAGGTTCTCCAAAAAGGCACATTTCTTTCCATGCCACAAAACTCATGATGTTGTCCATATTGCAGACTTGTTTTTCAAAGAGGTGGTAAGACTACATGGTCTTCCAAGGAGTATAGTTTCTGACAGAGACACTAAATTTGTGGGGTATTTCTGAAGGACATTATGGAAAAAGTTGAGAACAAACTTGAAATTTAGTTCCATGCATCACCCACAAACTGACGGCCAAACAGAAGTGGTAAACAGAAGTCTGGGCAATTTTTTGAGATGTTTAGTTGGGGATAAGCCCAAGGGATGGGATTTGATTCTACCATAGGCAGAGTTTGCTTATAATAACTTTGTAAATAGAAGTACTAGAAAATCACCATTCCAAATTATATATGGGAATAGCCCAAGGACTGCACCAGAGCTAAGGAAGATAGAAGACGGGGAGAGGATGAGTGCTGAAGCTAAGGAATTTGCTAAACATATCAAGCGTCTACATGAGGAGGTTCAGGAACACATAACCAAGATGAATCAAGAGTATAAAGCTAGGGCTGATCAAAGGAGAAGACATAAGGAATTCCAAGTAGGAGATTTAGTCATGGTGCACTTACAAAAAGAAAGATTTCCAGCCGGTACTTACAACAAGCTGAAAATGAAGAAATTTGGCCCCCGCAAAATTTTGAAGAAACATGACTCAGGAAATGCATATGAGGTGGAGCTGCCAGATGGTATTCACATTTCTCCCATTTTCAACATTGCAGATTTAACAAAGTATCATGATGATGGTGCAGATGAGGAGCTGGTGTTAGAGCCATGTCCAATTCCTGCTTCTAAGAAAGAGGAGATAGAAGACATTCTAGATCATCGTGTGGGTAGGAGTACCAGAAATAGGTAGTATGAAGAGTATTTGGTGAAGTGGAAAGGACGGCCGATCGAGGACTCAACTTGGATTTCAGCAGCTGAGGTTTCCCATTTGGGATTTCCTCTACCATCCATAAAGTGACAGGATCACTTTTCAATCTACCCTGGGTGTCTGATGCAGGAGTATCCAGAGGTATAAGGGCAATCCCGTGTCACCCAAAAAAATGTACTTAGACTTAGTTTCTGTTTCATGTCTTTACATTTTTGGATACCCATTTGGGTTAAATAAAGGTTCTAATTCTCACAGTTCAACTAATAGTGTGCTAGAAAATCTTGAAAAAATAGGAGCATACAATTTGGCCATCATTTTGGTGACCTAGAAGGTGTGAATTGACTAGATGAATGTAATTGTGATTTAGAGCATTCTAGAAAAAGAATCAGGTCAAATGGCCCCAGGGTTTGAAAGTTATTGCAATTTTTTGAGTTTTGGAGACCTCCTAAGAATGCTTCAAAGTCAAGTTAGGGGCATTAAATGACCTTGAAAGGGGCTAAAGAATGGGGGATGAGTGAAGCTCTCCATAGGGCTATAGAGCGCTTCGAGAGCTTTCCAAAAATGTAAAAAATTCATCAATCAGAGCTATGGTTCAAAAGTTATGCCTCTCGGAAGTTCGATTACCGTTTTTGGATTCTTCTAGATTTGCACCGACTTATAATGCAGCTTCTGGAACCTTCTATTTGGTCAGTGGATGCCTACTAGCACTTTCTAGAATGTACTCCTAGTCCTTAACCCTTTGAGGTCTATTTAAGGAGATTTCTAGCATTGTAAAAGGCAGTTCGAAGTGGAGTTTGAGAGGAGGTACTGAAAGGAGAAATTATCTCTAGATTTATGCTATTGTAAGCCCTTAGGGCATGTTTTGAAGTTTATTTTCTCTGTACTATTTGTACTAGCTTATTTTCTCAGTTAATATAATTTCCCCTTTTATGTTGTGTCCATTCTGTTCTTGGGTTGTGTCCCCATCAGTTCCTTACAACTTAACTTTTTTCATTCATCTTATTCCTAAATACCCATTTAGTTCCTATCGCATTCTTTTTTGTTGGTTTGGGAACCAATTCCCATATCTCATTCTTTACTATATGATCCAATTCCTCTTTCATGGCTTGTTTCCAATAATCATCTTTACATGCTCCATCTACATTTTTAGGTTCAACTTGAGATATCAAACATAGTTCTTCATTGAATTTGCTTATGTTCATTACACCTTTATCTTTGCATTCAATGATCTACTTGGATGGGTGATTCTTTATCATGTTCTTTCCTAAAGTAGGAGTTGTTATCTCAACTCTTGGCTCTACTGAAGGTTTCAAGATTTTTTTCTACCTTGGCTCTTCTTCATTTTGCAAATCATTGTTAGTCTCAAGAAACACCTCATCATTCCTTGGCTTATTAGCAACATTTTCATTTGAATTGTAATCAACTATTCTCTCTTCTATCTTGAATTTCTCATGAATTCCCACATTTGCATGTTCGATAATACCCTTCAAAACTATTTTCTCTATTAACCAATCTAGACTCATTAACATAGTCCTTCAATGATATTTCCATACTTTCTCTAAACTCTTCAACTTTATCAAAAAGAAGATTCTTTCTAGCTTTTCTCAATATCTTAGGGCATTTACTTGAAAAATGACCAAATTCTTTAGATGTCCAACAAAAAAAAAATTTCATACCTTTTGGTTCTCTCTTTGTATGTAGATCAATACCTTCCTTTATCATTATTTCTTCTTCTAATTTGGATCTATATTCACTTGTGCTACTATTCCTTTGTATACAACAGAATGATTCTGGATCTAAAAACTCAATACTTTGTTCTTTACACAAATCTAATAATTCACCAAGAATTTCCATCATTTAGGTGTCAAAATTTCCTCTATCAAATGTAGGAATATCTTTCCTAAACATGCTCACCATGGATCTCCCAAAGTTGTTAAACTTTATCTAGAAGGACCTAATGGTCTAATAATAATTGTTAGAAACAATAGTCCACCAAGATAACTGGGGGGTGGGGGAGAATCTGTTAGCCAATAATTAATTTATTTGTCTTCTTTAAAAAAACTTAACCATTCAACTAAAATAAACAATAACCATAATAAGATGCAATTAGAAAATTACACTAGATATGTTAACTAGGTAAACCCTTGATTGGAGGGAAAACTCCAGTGGGGATGATGCCCATAAGATGATGTACTAATATAAATATTCCTTGTTAGAGGATAGACCCTATTAGGAGTCTATTACAATATTTAGTAAATAGAGTCCCTATTAGGAGACTGCAACCCTACTAAGAGTTGTGCCAACCCTATTATGAATTGTAGTAAAATGTATGCAAGATGAGTCCACTACTCAAACATGCAATTTCAACTACAAGAAGAGCTCATTGCCCAAACATGTAATTTACTATTATGTTCTTATTTCCTTTGTTCTATTAACCAAACCAATCAATGTCAGACCTTGTAGACTAGGTCATGAACCTCAAATCCAAATATAAAACCTCAGATCACTTAGCAAAAACTCAGCAATGAAGTTTGCATCACTTCCACTCTTCTTAGCTAAACTTCACATTTTGCACTTGTGCTACTTACACAATTACTTTTCATTTTATTTCCATATATCCATGATAAAGGAAAATTTCCTTCCTTTATAAGGAGTCTTCAAAACAATTCCCTTAGTTAGATATTAGACCTTCTCAATTAATCATTATAGGACCACATTAAGAACACATTACACTTAGCAATAACATTAATCTTCTAGCTTACAACTTGGACTTCTTTTCGTACACATAATATTATGACAAGAAAACTTAGCTACATCATCACCAACATGTTCTCTTCATATCCTCAACCTTGATTCTTAGAATAACAATTCTACTAAGAGATATAACAAGTTTACTAGAACATATCTCTATAAACTCTATATTATAATAGACATCACCAAAACTTACATAACTTCTTGCAGATTTTATCATTTTTTCTTTTAATGTTAACTGCATTAACTACATACTTAGATGTATCTACCATAACCTTGGATAGTTATAATACTCAACTAGCCACCCATACCAACTTGATCTTTCCATTATTCTTCTATTAGATACCACAGAAAACTACTATATTGACATCAATGACAAATTAGTCATGAATGTAACACACCATCATAATAACATATCTACAATACTCCCCCATAGGAATATCATCATCATTCATACTTCCAACATTCTTTCAACACTTTGTACTCCTTTTTCATACCATAACTCAACCTTTTCTCTAGGTACTTTTGTTATCTCATTTGATCAAATCCTCTTCATCAATCAAATAAATGAGAATACTCAAATAAACTAAGCAATTGTCTTACTAACAAGTAGTAGGTTTGACATCAATGACAAAACAATGATTGAAACACATTCTCACACTTGTATCAATATTTTTTCAATAGTAGCATCTAAACTCAGCCTATGAAGAGTTTGACTAAGAACAAGGGTTGCAAAGATTGGTAGGGTAACCAATATCTGGATGGCTATTTGTTCCTCTTGTTTCATACTAAAGACTAATTCTTTAGTCCTATCCTTCTCCTTCTTTATTTTTTCTTCTTCACGTTGTATCTGTGAGTTAGGTACAAGACCACCTTCCTATCTTATATGGAGTTGTGTCCCATCTTTCTCAACTATCAATACGCCTTGCACTAAAGCATTTGACACAAAAGGTGATGACATTTGATGTCACTATGTCCTTTCTTTGGTATACTACAATGGGAATTGAAACATGTGTGTTAGTGAGGAAACCCAATTGTTCTTCTAGACCTTTGGTCTCTATAGATGAATAGGGTACACTAGTTGTATTACTGAAATGGGTACACTAGTTGGTCTCTATAGATGAAATGGGATTACTGAGAGGGGGGGGGGGGGGTGGGGGGGGTGAATTAGTAATCTACAAACTTTAGTTGCCAACTAGATATTATTACTCACTTTAAACCATGCATAACATATCAATAAAGTAATGTTCAATAGTAAAAATAACAATCCATAAAGATAACTCATAACACCATAATTTGTTAACTAGGGTAACCCTAGCCAAGGGAAAACCCCCTTGGGGATGATACCCACTAGATAATATACTAAAATATAAGTTCCTTATTAGAGGATTGACCCTGTTAGGAGTCAATTAGAAAATTTAGTATAAGCAATCCCTATTAAGAGACTTTAAATCCTTGTTAGGAGATTACAACCCTATTAGGAGTTGCAATACAATGTATGCAAGAAGAGCCGACTGCCCAAACATGCAATTTCAATGACAAGAAGAGCTCATTTCTTAATCAAGTAATTTATTATTATTTTCCTTCCTTTACTAATCTCTAATCTTCAGCTCGATATCAGATCACTAGATAGCTCATATAAAACTTTACATATATCACTCTCAAAAAAGTTTTCTCACTTCACAATCTTACAAGATAGCACTTGTAAACCAATACTTAAACATTTGTTATCGCAAGAAGTCATTTGCATAAATATCATGCCTTTACACAAATTACTACTAGGTTAGCTAGGACCACAATTCACTTTTCCAAGTTAGAGTAAACATCTAGGATGTCATCCCTAATTGGACAAGTAATTGTTTTGTAAACAAAACAATTCTTTCCTTCAATTTTTATGTCCTACTTCATCAAAACACGATTATCTCCATTTTGTTTAGTCTGTACAAACTTCCAAGGTTATACACATCATCACCAACATGTATACTATATCCATGTAACTTCACTTGTCATAATATGACATCTGCAATATATTATAAACAAAATAATACATTTTTGTAAACCAAATTCTATACTTAGACAATTTTTTGATTACCAAACACTAAGTATCTTTATTTGTGAGGTTTGTTGTGAACATGTACACCATGTGTTTCCATTAATGATAATAATTACATATCACTATTAGCTAATTGTCAACAATCTCCTCCTTTGGTATTGATGGAAACAAAATAGGGAAAATTGGCTAAGTGACAAAAACAAACTAGCAAAATATAAACATTACATATATTACAATATACTTTACACTTTTATAATCTTCACATGTATTTCTCCCCATTGTATCATTTATACAATTGTGACATGTATCTCTCCCCCTTTGACATCAATAACAAAGGTCAAAATGTCAAGATACTATCCAAAAACTATCAAAATTGTTGTCCTTCCTTTATGCTAATATAATCTTCATACAATCATCAAAAATAGTCCTCAGGCTATTCATACCTTTGGTCCATGTCTCTTTTATAGACTATGTTGATGTGAGAATTGCACATAAAGCATATGATGCAACTCAACTATGCTGATATCTAAATACAAAAAGTTTTTATATGTGTCTTTGGCCTTGACACATTCCTCTAGCTACTTCTCAACAAAAGATAGTTTTAAAGCAATAGATTCTCTAAAATTAGATATTCTCTTCAAAAATTTCTCTTTTTTAAGTTTTAGTTTTCTAATATCACTATGAACACTGGCAACTTGACTCTCAAAATCATCTACTTTGCTAGATGGATGCTAGAGTTGACTGGATAAAGCCTCTAGCTCATTCATCTTTGTCTCTATCTAACTGTCCAAATCTTTAGTCAACTTTTATGATAAGGTACACTTAAGATACAAAGCTTTCCCTTCCTACTAGAATTTTTGAAGTTCATTATGTTAGAATTCTTTTAGAATAACTAAGAATGGGGGTGAATTAGTTATCCAAGGTCCAATAATGTCCAATACAATTTTTTTGTCAAATCCTTAATGGCATATAATTGAAATTATCATGCATGCAATTTAACATTAAACAATCATGAAAAGTAAACATGCATCACACCATAACACAAAGGATTTTGGTGACCCAAAAACCCTCTAGGAATAAGAAGGTAAAACTAGGGTGGGGATGACACCCACAAAATAACTTCACTATTGATTTCAACCACTTCTTATGTTTGCCCTATTAAAGGCTTTACACACTATTAGATGTGATCCTATTAAAGGATTTCTACACCCTGTTAGGAATGTGTCTTGTTAGAGGACTTAAGAACATTCAACTTAGAATGTCACCCTGTTAAAGGATTTACATAGAGCTGTTAGGCCCACCCAAGTCCATGGGATTTATAGTCACCTTCTCAAAAGGATGTTTTATCCCTCTCTAAGGATCTCCTATCCTCCTCCTAAGGATCTCTTATCCTTCTTCTGGGGATCTTCTATCCTTTTCTTGAGGCTTATCCACCTAGTTGTTAAGCTAACCTAGCAATGTAGGATTTCAATGTCTAATATAATGGTAAGAAAGTATTAGAAAGTTTTTGACTTGATAAAGATTGCAACTCTAACCTTGCAAATTTTAGATCACTCTTCAATTCTTTTGTTTGCTTGGCTTTTCTTCCTTGTAGTGATGACAGCTTGTTCACCCTTCAAGATCTGTCTCCTTGAGTTCTTCCACTCATTATGCCAATGCACTCTATGGTCACTTGATCAACTTAGAGTCTTGATTCTCTATACTTACTCCTCACTGTGTCCTCCATTTGACACTTAACACTAGCTTTCTCTTGGCTTCTTCGCACGACTACACTTATGACCAACTCCCTCTTCCTTACTTGATTTCTGACCTATAACTTCCTATAAAGAAGTTTTTTTTCTTCATTTCCCACTCATAAATTTGATTTGATTTGAGAAAATGATATTGTTTTCCCTCCAAATTGTTTGTTCCAAAAACTTCATGATAAGTCCATCAGTATTCGCCTTGAATTGGTTTGCATGGTTTACATAAAATTCTATGACATCTACTCATCATCCTTATCATGCAACTAATTCACAAAATTCAATGTAACAAACTTATCGTTACTAATTTGGCAAATTTTTTGACTTAACAAATAATGCTACAACTCGGCATCATTGGTTTACTGATGCTCGGCTCCTTCTATGTTACTCAGCTTCTACTGCATTTATTGATGCTCAAAACTTGAAGACTTTTCCTAAGTCACTCGGCACTTGAACAATCTTGTGTTACTCGGCACTAGAAGGATTGCTCGGCACACACTGAAGTTGAACTTGCTCAGCTTTAACTAGCTTGTTCAGCACTCACAAATGAACTTAGTTAGGCTCTACAAATGACTTAGTTAAACCTTACATCTTTGATGTGTCTTAGTGTGTCCATTCCCTGTGTATTAGAGTATGTCATCAATACACTATTTCATCAATGGTTTAGTTGATCCTTGTACTTCATTACAACATCATAACTTCAACCTTTCTCTAGGTGCTCTAGTTACATCTTATTGATTGCCTCCTCCTTGTCAATCAACCAATTAATAGTATTTGGATCACTTAAGCAATTGTCATTCCTACAAGTAACAAGTTTGACATCAATGACAAAACAATGATTGAAAAAATTCTTTATCAATTCCATCATTCTTCATTCATGATCTTTTTAATCATTTCCAACACATTATGCATGTATCAAGATTGATGAAGTCATTCTTGATATTTTGGTAGATGGTGCTAAATAGGTTAGCATCATGGGAAATTTGAGCCTTCAACATTCAAAAAATTGTTAAACTCTTCATTGAAAGACTTTAACACTTCTTGTGCTCTCTATTTGGGATTTGACTCAATATGCTTAACTCTCAAAGTGCTATGCAATCTATCAGCTACTTCCATTAATGATCTATGTAAAAATTTCACTATTTTATTGCTCTATAAAAGTTTAGATAAAGATGAGATCAAATCAATTTGATCATTATTATCAGTAGCTAAGCTTAAAAGAGAGACTGGAGTAGATGAACTAGCTTGTTTAGTCTCATGCTCCCTCTATTTCTTTGCTACATCTTTAGTTCTTCTCTCTTCCTCTTCTTTCCTTTCCTTTTCATCTCTTTCTCTCTTCTCTTCTAGTGTCTTCCTCTCTTCTTCCTCAGTTTTTTTTTTCTTCTCTTCTTCTACAATCCTTCTCTTATCTTCATCTTCCTTTCTTTTCCTTTCTTCCTCAAGGAATTGTTGCTTGCCTTCTTCTATTTTCTTCTTTTCAACTTCCAATAGTCTCTTCTCTTCCTCAATTTGTTTCAACTTTTCTTTAACATCCTTGGTGTCTAGTTCATTTGGCTTGAAATCACCAAATGGATTGGTATCATCAATGTTAAGAGTAACATTGGTTTGATATACATGGTGTCATTTTTTACTAACACTTCCAAGGTTTTAGGAGCTGGAGGAGATGCTACCTATGACTCTATCAACATCTTACTAATAGCTACTATAGTCTCCTTCCTCAATTCATCCTTTTCACCAACCATATAAAAAAAAGCCTCAATTTGTTCCTTAAGTATGGAGCAAGGTTATTCAATAATCCTTTTATTTCACCTTCATCATTAGTCTTGAAAATAATCCTTAGCATATACTTCTAAAGTTCAAGGTCTTCTTCTCTTGCAGGAGTCTTCTTATCTATAAGTCTTTCATAAACTTTCTAGTTCAATACTCCTTCAATATCCTTCAAACTTAGATTGTTTGCTATGATATATCTCATAGTATATGTATCAATCTAATCCTTCTTAGAATTATTATATAAATCATGAAACTTGTTTATTTGAACAAATTTTCCCTCATTGGCAATAGCTATATTTATCTTTTCTATCTTTAGCTTCCAAGGTTGTTGAGCTTTGCATGTTGCCTTCTTAGGTGGAGTCACCTTTTTTTCTTGTTTTGTTTCCTATTCCTCCTCTTCTTCATAACTTGACTTAATTGTCAATAATGTTTTCTACCTCTTACCTAGTTCAGTGGCTAGTTGTTTGACTCTCTTAGTCTTTGAAGATACTGCTCCAACTAATCTCTCTAATTTTCTTTTCTACTCACTAGGCTAAACACTAGAGTCTGTTGCATATGGTATGATTTGTCCCAACAAAGTTTCAGCAATTGATACTAACAAGGGTTGTATGTTTAGTACACCTTGTTTCATTGTCTATCTCATGGCCTCATATTCGCTCTCTATCATTCTGGCCTCTGATAATGCCTTCTTCATAATTGATTCAAATTTTTTATGAGATGCCTCCTCCAAGGTTGCTTGATGAGCATGTTGTGTGATCTCATCATGTGTTCCAAATCTATATTCAACTTTATCTTTATCTAAATTCAACAACAAATCAATGTAGCCCACTACAACATCATCACTCAATTCATAGCTCAAGGGATTAAGAAATGTCTCCCAAGGATCCACTACTTGAATGTATGTATGGTTTGTATCAACTAATATATAAATTTCTTCCTTGAACATATCCATAATTGCAAGAGCAATTCTAAATCTTTTTTTCATCTCATTTTGAAAAGTCCTCATAATTAGGTTTCCACTGTCTAATATCTTGTCTGCAAGGTGTCTTCTGCACACCTCTGAGATCTTCTCCATAATCCATCTATCACTACTCATTATGTTTGTAACTAACAAGTAAGAAAATATCTTAAGTACATAGAAGAATATGTGATTTATCAATGATTGGAATCTAAACACACCATTCTTGGTTCTCTTAATCTTTTCAAGGTTTTCCAAGAGTTGCATCCTCAGTATAAGCTACATATATAAATCCTACTGAAAGTTCATCAATCTTTGAACTTGCACAAACTAAATAAAAAATTATTCTATGTAGAAATATCACATCATCTTTCTTGATGGAGCTAATTACCATAGCCTTCCCATTGTATACTACCTTAGTGTAACTCTCCACTTCCTTCTTTACCAATTTCTCTCCTATAGGTACACTTCCTTGTTCGCTAAGACTAGTTACCTCATGTATAAGGTCAGTAGAAATGTCTACTACATTATATTGCATCCACAATTTTCCATTATGTATCCTACTCAGTATAATTTGTGTCCATTCATATATATCTAACCCACGATAGAAATGATACACAAACAAGTCTAATTCACTTAAGTGTTCAAATTTGGGCTTCACTTTCATGTTGTGGCTAAAGACCAATTCCATATCCTTATTCAAATATTCACTACCAATTGACTCAAACTTAAAATTCAAATAATTCTCTACACCTTCAAGGTAAACTACATTGTTTGAATTGATAGAAAATGTAGAGTTAGGGTTTCCTTCATTAGGTTTTATGGAAACATTCTTAAACTTAGGTCTTTCCTCATTCTCAACACTGTGTCCTAATGACATATCCATGATCTTTATCAATATGAACTTTTTCCAAACAAATTTATGGAAAAATGATATTTTAAAAATAGGGTTTGCTTTGAAATCACCCTGACAAGTTGCTTTTGAATGCTCTTCACTTTGAATGTGTTCATAATAAAGTAAAATTCAATTGTACTCCATTTATTCATCAACTAGATCTTGCATTAATTACATAATTTCAAAATATGAAAAACTTATTAATTGAATTCTGTAATTAGATAACTGCTCAAACTCATCTATTTGATCTTCAAATGTCACCTGACATTTACTATAGCCTCCTTCCATCATGGTAAACATCCTCAAAACTTCAAATCATGAAATTCTCTACAAAAAGTTACTTTTCATCTTCAATTACAGAATCAACTCTTACTAGAATACTAGTAACTCTGAATTTCATCATAACTTGTTTATTTGAACTCCAAATCACAAGAGAGTGTAGGTCCGATCTAAACATAATTGGACAAACCTTTTCCCAACTTTGCTACATCTATTTTGGTCTTTGACTAAAGTTCTCAAATTTTGATGTTGTGAACAACCTTAATTCAAATTAATTGAATCAAACTCAATGACTAAGTTTAATCTTCCTGTCTCATCATCATCTAAATTTTCTTTTAAGATATTTGTTCCTTTCATGAATTCTTCATTAAGTTCTTCTTGAAGTTCACTCACAATATTTCTTTGTTCTACACTATTAGTTTTAGAGTTGCTTTCATGGTTCCTTCTATCATTCCTTCTATTCCTAAAGTTTCTTCCATTGTTCCTTCTATCTCTAAATTTTTTATCCATTCTACAGCACCTCACTATCTATTCAAATTTGTTTCATAACTAACATATAGGCTCTCTACTTCTATAATTATTTTGATCATCAAGTGCATGAAAATTCTAAAGAATGTGTCCTAAATTGTTACACTTATAACACATGATCTATCTTCTATCTTTATAAGATCTTTCTTCTCTCGATGTCCTTTCATTATATGTTCTTTTATCTATAGGGTTAGTATATTCTAATCTTGTCGATGCTCTTCTTCAGCTATAGCCTCTACATATGCTTATTTCTCTATTTCTTCCTCATGTACATCTTTGATAAATCCATCATTGGTAATCTCTACTACCTCTTGTTCATCTTTGTCCTCACCTACCTCCTTAGGTGCTTGGTCAATTGTCTTTTTTGTTATCGACACATAGATAACCTTCCATATCTGGGTGCTCTCCTTGACAACCTCTTCAATATTATTTTTCAAAATGTTTAAGGCTCTATATTTGGGAGAGAATCTCCTCTTTTATTTTATTTATGGCCCTATTCATAGATGACTCATCCAATTTTGGCATTACTCTGGCTAGAGTAGTCTCCCTTATATTCCTTTTAGTTGTTAAATTGTATTGCTATATTTTCTCAACTCTATCATATAGACTATTTGGTAGAGAGTTGGAAAGCTTATTAAGATAGATTCCTCAACCTTCTTCATTTCTACCTTTCCAAGTTTGTCAAACTCAACATGTGTGAACCCTGACAAATCTACATTATTCTTGATATTATCACAAAAGTTGTCTTAATTAAAAGAGGGAATGTGGCTTACCAATTGGAATTGATTATTGTCATCTAACTTGGTCCTCTCCTTATCTAATTCATCTAGAGCTATATACTTCCTCCTCTTTTTTTGATCCTATTGACTCTTCTCTACAGTAGTAGTAGTTCTTTTGCCTATGGATTATAACAATATTTTTGCAGAGGATCTTGTACAACTGGACATTATGAATAGTTTTTCCTTGGCAATTCCATGGTGATGCTAAAATTGACAAGTAATAAGGTCATGGAAGGCATCAATATTGTGGATAACTTTTTTTATAGTAATGGATATAGAATATCCATTATACAGCTTGACAAATCCTTTGACATAGTTGAGCAAACAATTGTAGACAGAAACAATGCATACGGGATGAGTGTTTAGGGGAACGAGACAATAGTGGCGAGAGGCAGTGTTTAGGGGAATGGGATGATATGGACCATATATTTGTCTCCCTTATTGATGTTTCTATACCATATACAATATGTGTTGTATTCATTTTATACTCCGGTGGAGTCCTCTTTTCTAAGAAATATTTCAAACAATAAAGTCATTGTAGAGTTAGATGTGATTGTTCCTGCTACCATGGCAATTATGGTGTACTAGAGTGCTATATTTACTCAAGGAAAGGGAATTTATTCATTTATTCCTAATTGAATTGTGGGAAGATATATAGTATTTAACTAACTTATAGTTTATATGAGTATAACAATAATATCAGATAGTTTGTTTTTATATTGAAGTTATGGGAAATAATTTCTATTTAAATATAATAGTTGTTGCTTTAATTTATTGATAGCTAATTTTTTTTATAATATTGTACTAATGGTTGTGACTGTAGAGTTGGAACTATGGATGATGACTATTCATAATTGAATGAAATTCATTTTTAAAATATACCAATCATATGATGTCATATCAGTTACACAAGTTTGAATGTCCATTTTGTATGAGCATCTATCTTGCTTTTTTGGATTATTTTAGAACCTTGGAATAAAGCATGTTTATGTAGCATCCTATTTGATGATGTGATCCTCAAACCTTATTTATAGTGGGGGACTTGCCAAGTCAAAGGTTAAGTACACCTAAAAACTAAGTCAAAATGTAATGTGTGTCACTAATATGATATACTCAATGCCCATGACTTAGAAATATGCAATATGCTCGATGGATATAATAAAATTGATGACTTAATGCCCCTATCACCTATGCATACATGGTTTCCAATCACATGAATCATGATTGGTCATTAGGAGGTATAATATAAGATGGAATGAAAGTGAGAGAAGAAATTTTATTAATTATTATAGACGAACAATTGTAATAAGATTTTATACACACACACACACACACACACACACACACACACATATAAATACATACATACATATTTAATCAAGAAGATAACTTAGATGTTTACATCTTATGATCTAAATGATTAAAGATATAAAATCTTAGCACTCCCTCTTAGCTAGGAAAGATAAATACAATTTGATAATAATAGATAATGGACTATCAATATTTTAATCAATTCAAAGAAATTCAATTTAATGATGTCTAAACTCTTAGTTGATAAAATACTTAGTATGAATTTATAAAAACAAGCCAAATAAATTAACTTTAATGTCTAAGCTCTTCTTCATAAGCCTCACAAAATACATACTTACCACATATTGAACATGTATCTATAAAAACAACTCAAAGATAGTCAATGACATTTAAGCACATAGTTGTAAGTCTCACAAAATACATATTCTCATTATGTATGTACAACACTCACATTAAATATATATCACAATTTAGTTATTTAGTATATCACCTTAGAAATAACTTCCACAATAAGAGATGATCATTTGAAACTCATCATTTTCATAAGAGGTACATAAATATTATATATTTCAACATTCAATAGAATGTAATGATCAATTTTTCTAAGAAACATCCTCATATTTTTTAATCATAACAAGTTCTCTTCTAAATTGCTCCACTTTTGATTTAGAAAGTGGCTTGCTAAAAATATTTGCAATCTGATTATCTGTATTGATGTACACTTCAGTTCAATCACATCCTTCTTGACCATATTGTGAACATAGTGTTATGGTATCTCAATGTGTTTTGGTTTATTATGAAAAAGTGGATTTGGAGAGAGTTCAATACAACTTCGATTATCACAATAAATGGAAGTAGGTTCCAATAGTTTCCCAAATAGATCAAAGATGAGCTTCCTTCGCCATAGTGCCTCTTTGGTTTCCACAAAAGCTGCATTATATTCTTCTTCAATAGAGCTTTAAGCTACTAATGATTGCTTCTACTAAACCATGATATCATGGTCTATCTCAAAGAAAAAAAAAATCCTAGAGTACTATTTAAATCTATAGATTTTTTTATCAAAGTTGATGAAATATTAGCCCCACAGTTCCCAAGAATCAACTGCATGCAAGCACCTATCACAGAAAGAGAGAAGATAGAGTTGTAGAGGCTGGAATTCCCAGCTCTACAAATGAGACATTCTTGATGAGAAAAAAAGATAAATTGATATTATCAAAAGTGAACTATTATAATTACAAAGAGAGATAATTTTTATAAATGAGATCAAAACCCTAACACATAACTAACCTAGGTTGCATGATAATAAGTAGTAAAGGAACTAATTATTATATGCCTAGAGTTTAGCTTAAGTGAACTAGAGATAATAATTGACTTAATATTTAAATCAATAAGATTTAATTAATAAGAAAAAACTTTATTACTATAATAACCCACCTTAAGATAAAATTAGGGAGTAGCTAAACTCCTAAAAACTAGTACTGAAAGTAAAATTGGCTCTTAGCAACAAGGCCTAATGAGGTACCTAATCACAACCAAATCACTAAGAATAGAAGAAATAGAGAAAACCACATGGTAAAAACCCTACTCCAAAAAAAGATGGAAATAATGTTTAAAATAACTAGTGATGGACTAAAGAAGCCTCAAAACTAGGCAATGTCCCAAAACATAGGAACAAAAGATGATCATACAGAATACTACTGAAGCATGAACTTGCAAACATTATCAAATTGTTGATCTAAAGGACCTCCATTGTATAGAACATGACCAAGTAGAGAAGACTAAGTCTAAAGAGCTGATCAATCAAGATGGATGGTATCTTCATGGCCTCAAAAAATAGAAATGAAAGCATTTCTATATGGTAAATGATCCATTTCACCGAAATGCATAGGTATCCAACCACTACAAATGCCCAGTTAATAGGATAAAATACAAAATACATAGCTCACTCTATTGAACAAAAAAATAAATAGAACCAACATAATCCCCTATAATGTCGAGACATAAAATATGAAAAATGAAATTGAATGCAATATCTCTAGTAGAAAGAAGAACCAATAACATCAAGAGTGCAAAAGAAGTACAAACATCTATAATGGTACATGTCATCAATAGATCGTGAGGCTATTTTCATGGAAGGAACACTCTGACATAGGGAGGTAGGAACAACTAGGGCCATTGACACACCCATCTATTCAAACACCTGCACAGAGTCAACATAGTAGAAATAGCATGGGAAACAAATCACTCAGGAGATAGAGGAAGAAAATTGACTTCATTCATATATTCATCCAAAGTTCTTTAACATGCCTATTAGTAAGGTCTTCTAGGTTACATCCATGTATCAACTCAATTACAATCTTTGATGATCCAACTTCACATTCTACTCCTATTCTCTCTAAGCTCTCTCTAAGTTCTCTATCTCTACAACTCAAACCAAGACCTCTTAATACATGCACAACCACAAGTCAGCATGTTGTAAATAAAAAAAATTACATGCCAAGGATAAGCCATTAGTTAGCTCATAGTAGATATCTAATACTAAATTAAATACAAAGGTCAGCCTCACTAGGGAACTAAACACAGACAACTCAGCATCCAAAGGATGACTTGACAACCACACGAACTCAACATCCACAAAATGCTTGACAATCACACAAACTTAGAAACTACATGAACTTGACAACCAGATGAACTCAACATCTAAAGTATAAATTGACATCCAAAGAATGACTTAACAATGACACAAACTTGGCATCCAAAGGATAACTCGACAACCACATGAAATCAAAATCCAAAGGATGACTTGGTAACCAAAGGAAACTTGGCAACAACTAAGAACTAGACATTAACTAGGAAGCTTGGCATCCATTGAATGCTTGACACCTACAAAGAACTTGAAAATGCAAGACATTGCAACTCAATAGAAACTAGGAAAACTGAAAATATGCAGAACAATAGTAAAACCCAAGATGCTCCTATATTAGACAACTAGGGTAGAAAGAAATGATTCTCCTGAATCATGCAAGTATCAAAACCTAAGCTGAATCCAACTTAGATTGAGAAATCCATGTAGCATCTTCACTACATCTTTTTTTCCATTCTAACAAATACTCATAGTAGTCTTTTCCTCTCATTCTCTTACCAACTCTTTGTTCCAATATACATTCAACTTCTTCAACCTTCTTCTTAGGATAATCATCTGACACACCCACTTCATCTTCTAATTCATGATATTTGTATAAATCAACAATATTGAATATAGGAGATATATCCATTTCATCAAGTAACTCAACTTTATATGCATTACCATTGTCAAACTTCTTTAGGATCTTAAAAGGTCCAAACTTCTTCATTTTTAGCTTACTATATGTTCTAATAGAAAATCTCCCTTTCTTTAAATGAACCATCACCTCATTATCAATGTCAAAAATATGATGTATTCTAGAATTATCAGCATTCTCCTTATACTTTTGATTACTTTGTTACAATCTCAACTTCACTTCCTTATGCAAAGACTCAACAAAATTAGAAAATTCTTTCGCTGCAACACTTCTCTTCTCTTCATCCAAAACATCCCTCAAATCTAATACTCTTCTAGGCTACATTCCTATAACAATCTCAAAAGGTGTCTTTCCTATACTCCTATTCATAGAATTATTATATGCAAACTCAGCTTGTGCTAACACTACTTCCCAATTACTTGGCTTATATCCAACTAAAAATCTTAATAAGTTACCAAAGCTTCTATTCACAACCTCTATCTATCCATCTATCTGTAGATGGAATGTAGAACTAAACCTTAATTTAGTACCCATCTTCTTCCACAAATTCTTCAAAAAAAACCAATAAAGTCACTATCTCTGTCACAATCTCTTTAAAGAAAAGTTCAGCAACATGCTCAGCATTTGATGTCTTCTTACAAGGTATAAAATGAACCATTTTAGAAAATTTATCCACAACAAAAAATATAGAATCATGCCCAATCATTTTTTTAGTCAATTCACGAACAAAATCCATATTAATGTCACTCCAAGGTTTCTCAAGAATAGTAATAGGTGTATACAAACCATGTTCTGACTTACTTCATTTACCACTTAACAAACTCGATAACTCCTTACAAATTTTTGAACATCTTTCTATGTTTGTTGCAAGTGATACTTCTCTTTTAGCAAACTCAATGTCTTACCAATTCCAAAATTTCCATCCAATCGACCACTATGGTTTTCCTTAATGCAATTCAACCTCATAGAACTTCTAGGAATACATAACTAAATACCTCTTAATAGCATACCTTCCTGAATGAAATATTCATCATACTTACTTATGCTATCTATTAAATTTTGTTCTCTACACTCTCTCCATGCCTCAGAAAATCACAATCAGTATCATAAAACTCTTTCATTTCATCAAAACCAAGAACTTCAATCTTCATCTTAGCTTGTAAAGAATGTCTTCTACTCCATGCATCAATAACTCTATTAGTAAATACACTCTTGTGCTTGATAACAAATGTGAAACTCTATAAATACCCAACCCACTTCATATGTCTCTAATTCAATTTATGTTGACTTCCCAAGTACTATAAATCTTTATGATCTGTATACAATGCAAACTCTTTAGGAACCAAATAATGTCTCCAATTTTTCAAGGCTTCAACAATGGCATAAAAATCTTGATCATATGAAAAATACTTCCTTTTAGCATCATTCAACTTCTCACTAAAGAAAGAAATAGATTTAGCTTCTTGACTCAATATAACTCCTATTGTACTACCACTAGCATCATATTTTAACTTGGGATGCCTTATTGAAATTAGGTAAAGCTAAAATAGGCAACTCAACAACCTTTTGTTTCAAAGTCTCAAAATTTTTATCGGCTCCATGCATCCATTTTAATTCCTTTTTATTTCCTCTCATTATCTTAGTCATAGAATTACAAATTCAACTAAAATTCCCTATAAACTTCCTATAAAAAGTAGCCAAACCATGAAATGATTTTACCTCACCCACATTTTTCAGGTGTAGGCCACTCCAAAATTGATTTAACCTTCTCAAGATCCATCATCATGTTGGAATTCTTTTAGAATAACTAAGACGGGGGGTGAATCAATTATTCAAGGTCCAGATGTACTAAAACTTATATGTTACTATCAAATCAACTTGTAGAAATGTAAACCATGAAACACAACACATCCGTCAGCACATTTGACACAATGATTTAACATGGAAACCCAATTTAGGAAAAAACACTAGTAACATCCAACTCCTTTTTTACTCTTCTAAAGTGATGCCCTATTAAAGGTCAACCTTATTAAAGATTACAATACACACTATTAAATGTGACCTGGTTAATAGATTTCAGTCACCCTACTAAAAGTGAGACTTGTTAGAGGACTTTATGCCATTCGCTTGGAATGCCATCCTGTTAAAGAATTTTCAAATGACTACTAGTTCAACCTTACTACAAAGGATTTACCCTAGGCTGATACAATTGTTAGAAAGTAATAGTAGAACTTTGATCTAATACAACTTACAAACTTACTTGCAGATTATAGATCTTTGTTAAGTCCTCAACTCTACTTGGCTTCCTTTCTTTATAGATTTGACAAATTCTTCACTCTTCAAGCATTCATCCTCTTAAGCCTTCTCACTCAGTATGCCATTGCAAACTTCTTCATTTGGGTCACTTGATCAAGCAAAACCCCTTTCCTTCTCCTTATCGGATTTTCACATCAAACTCTCTAACTCTTTGCTTCATGACCAGACATTCTTATACACAGGAAATTAGAACATTTTCTGACTCATTATCCATCATTAAAATTAGGGTTTTCAATGGATTAGATAGGATACAATGTATATACCCCATATCTTGTCTTCTCTAGAAACTTCTTGTTGAATCCATTTGAATTTTCCTCCAAAATGGTTTACATAAGATTATGTGCCACTAGCTCATCAATCTTATCTTCCTCCTAATTCACAAGTTCCAAAAAAATAAACTTGTTGACTTTTATTTGGAAAATCTTCAATTTTTGTCATAATGCAGTAGCTCGACATTATCAATCTTCTGATACTCAACACATAGTACGTTAATCAACATCAACTGTAAAATCATTTGGCATCAAATGGATTTGGTTGGTGCTTTGCATCCACTAGAATTTTCTTTCACTCGGCTCCAATTGACTTTTTTCTTGGCTTGAACTAACTTTGCTCACCTACTATCCACTTGGTCAAGCTTGGAAAATGAACTTTATTTAACTTTATTCTTTTGAACTTTCTAAGTGTAGCCAATCATTTTGTAACCTCAAGTAGATCATCAATACTTTATGTTATCATTATCTTAATTGATTAAGTAACTCAACCTTTCTTCTAGGTACTTTTGTTACATCTTGTTGATCAAATCCTCCTCGTCAATCAACTAAGTGATAATACTTGGAACATATAAGCAATTATCTTACCAACAAATAGAAATTTTGACATCAATGACAAAATAATGATTGAAACATACAATCTTCTTCAGCAATCTTTCTAATCAAATGATATTTTCAATCAAATATCAATAATCTCCCTCTTCAGCATTGATGGCAAATAAAATTGATCAACCAAGTCAAACAAATGATAAACATTTTGTTCCATCAAATTGACTAGGTTAAAATAGTAAGACAATACCAAAAAGAAAACTTGTATTTGAAATTTTTCCCTCTATCAACAGCTTTCATCTTCTGATTAGGTTACAAAATATAACTTCCTCTTTCTTTCTTTTGATCTTTAGATCTTCTGATGATGTATTCTCTCCATTTTTCCTCTTGCACTTGATTGAAATTTTTTTCTCTATCAGTAGCTTCCATCTTCTGATTAGGTTACAAAATATAACTCCCTCTTTCTTTCTTTTGATCTTCAAATCTTCTGATCATGTATTCTCTCCATTGTTTAAGCTCTTGCACTTGATCAGTTTAATGTACTTTCTCCATTTTTGACAACAATGCTTAAAACATATCTTCAACATTTGGCATCTTTAATATATGCAGATATAGGCTTTTGCAGGTTCTTCAATGTTCTCACTCTATCACCTTGCTTATGATTGATTTGTAGTTTCAATTTTGTGATTACTTTAGGAAATTTCTAAAGTAAGATCCACTACATCAATTTGTATTAAATGAGTGTTAGCTTGTTTAATGAAAGGCACACCCTTTCTCTTTTACATAACCTTTGATAGGGGTATCAATCCTAGTTTACCTGTTAGATACTCATAAGCATCCTTAGGTAATGCTTTTGTGAAGATATCACTAATTTTCTCCTTAGTGTTAATATATTCCATCTTCACCTCTTTATCTTGAACCAATTCCCTTACATAATGATACTTGACTGTAATGTATTTTGTCTTTGTATGCATCATAGGGTTCTTTGATATATTGATAGCACTTGTATTATCACAATAAAGAGTCACTAGTTCTGTGATTTCTTCCTTCATTCCTTAAGTAGCTATTTGATCCACACAATGTTTGTGCAGTTAATAGTAGCAACAACATACTCTACTTCAGTAGTAGATTCAGAAGTACAACTTTGCTTCTTGCTAGTCCATGTAACAAGTCTTTTGCCTAAGAGGAATGCTTCTCCACTAGTGCTATTTTTGTCATTAACATTTCTAGCCCAATCAGCATTAGTGTAGGCTCTCAGTTCAAACTTTTCATTCTTCTTATAGTATAAACAAAACTCTTTTGTTCCTTTCAAGTATCTCATTATCCTTTCCATAGGCATCAAGTGATTCTCTCTGGGACAAGCAGAGAATCTTGCAACTATCCCCATAGCTAATGCAATATCAATTTTTTTATGTACTATGTATTGCAATTTTCCAATCATGGATCTATATAATGTTTAATTTACCTTAGTTGAATCATCATTCTTTGATAGCTTGAGAGTTGTCACCATAGGTGTACTTACTAGTTTGGAATCCTCTAGTCCAAATGTCTTCAATATCAATTTGACATATTTTGACCGAGTGATATATACACCATATTTCATCTAATATATTTGCAATCCCCAAAAGAATTTCATCTCACCAAATAATGATATTTCAAATTCTTGCTTCATCTGATTTGGAAAATCCTTACACAAAGCATCTTGACCTCCAAATATGATATCATCAACAAATATTTTAGATAATAGTATACCTTTTTCCTTATCTATCTTCATGTACAAATTGCTATTATCATCTATCCTTTCAAATCCAATCTTCATAAGATAAGTATGAAGTCTCTCATACCATGCTCTTGGTGTTTGTTTCAATCCATATAGGGCTTTGTGCAGTCTACATACCATGTTTTTATTATTTTTATCAACAAAACCTTTTGGCTATTCTATGTAGACTTCTTCTTCTAATATGCCATTCATAAATGCAGACTTGACATCCATTTGATAAACTTTGAAACCTTTGTATGTAGCAAAAGCAAGTAGAATTCTCACTCCTTCCATTATTGCAACAGGGGCAAATGTTTTGCCATAGTCAATTCCTTTTTCTTGTGCATACCCCTTGCAAACTAGTCTTGCTTTGTTTTTTGTCACTTCACCATTCTCATCTAACTTGTTTCTAAATACCCATTTGGTGTCAATCACATTCTCATCTTCTTGACTAGGAACTAGACTCCATGTCTTGTTCTTCTCTATCTATTGAATTTCTTCTTCCATAGCCTTGTACCAATCATCATCTTCCAATGCATCTTTCACTATCTTAGGTTCCTTCATGCTTAACAAATATGATTCACTTCTCAATCTATTTCTTGTTATTGGTCTTGCATCTTTGTCTCCAATGATTTGATCTGTAGGATGATGTCTTTTGACATATTTGGACAGTTTAGGCTTAGTTCTTGTAACTACATTTTATCTCTTAGCTTTAGTGTCACTGTGTACATCTTTTTCAGTTGTTTCAACACCTCTTTCATGTTTGCTAATCTCAAAATTAGAATGCACATTTTCCTCATTCTTCAACTCAATATCTAAATGCAACTTAGCATTCATGGGTTGTAAATCAATAGTTATTAAGACTTGTTGTTGGTTTGCAGCATGATTTTTAGCATCTTCTTTAGCAGGTATTCCTTCATAGTAGTGTACAAATGATGTGTATTCTTTTGGTTCCTTTGTAGGTTTAGTCTCATGTACTTCTATAAACTCATCAAAATTCACATTTTCACTTTCCACAATTTTGTTAGTGTTAGTATTTGAACACTTGTAAGCTTTACTTCTTGTGGAGTAACCATGGAATATACCTTCTTCACTTTTTGCATCAAAATTTCCACTCCTAACATCTTTAAGAATATAGCATTTGCTTCCAAATACCTTAAAATATTTCACATTAAGTGGATATTGATACCATAGTTCAAAAGTTGTTGAATGAGTACCTGTCTTGACTTGCTCATGGTTCAAGGTATATACAGTAGTACTTACAACTTCTCCCTAGTATTTCAAAGTAACATTCTTCTGAATCATGAGTGTTCTGGCACAATTCATTATAGACCTGTTTCTTCTTTTAGCAATACCTTTTGTTGGAGGGGTCCTAGGTGTAGGTGTCTATCTTTTGATTCCTTTTTCATTACAAAACATCTCAAACTCATTTGAAGTGAATTCTCCTCCTCTGTCTAATCTCAAGCATTTTAGACTTTTACCTATTTCTTTTTCTAATCTTGCCAATTACCACTTAAACATTAAAAAAGCCTTAGATTTTTGTTTTAGAAACATGATTGTCATCATCTTGGAATAATCATCAACACATAGCATTATGTACTTATCTCCTTTGTATCTTTGCATTTCAATAGGTCCACAAAAGTCAATATGAAAAACTTCAAGTATTTCGTTAGAGGTATAAGCTTTACTTTTAAAGCTTGACTTTGTCATCTTGCCTAGCTGACATTGTTTGCATATTATATTATCTGGTTTCTTCAACTTACGAAAACCTCTAACTCTTTTCATGTTACTAATACTAATCAGATTATCAAAATTAACATGACATAATCTCTTGTGCCAAAGCCATACATCATCAAATTTTGCAATAAGACAAGTAACATATTCTATATCTAGATAGAATAGATTACTTCTAGTTTGATCACCTTTTCCAATCAAGTTTCCATTTGTGTCATATATCTTGGTAGATGTATTTTCAAACTCAAATTTGCATCCCAAATTGTTCAATTGTGAAACACTTAACAAGTTATAATTCAATCCTTCAACATAATAAGCATTGTCACATGAAATCTTGTTTGTGAGTTCGATAGACCCTTTTCCTTTTATCAAACATGGTGCATCATTACCAAACCTTACAATATTTTCATCATAACAAGCTAAGGTAATGAACTTACTTTTGTCTTTAGTCATGTAATGTGAGAATCCACTATAAATGATCCATTTGTCATTCTTGTTCACACAAGTCATAAGTACAGTTGCCTCATTTTCATCAAATTCACCCTTCATTGCAACATATACCACTTCATCATCATTTTCATCAGAGTCGTGCTCATCAGCAACATAGCATGACTTCTTGCTTTTTTCTCTATAGTCTCTTCTATCATCTTCTTTTCTATTTTTGTGCTTGTTTCCTTCTCTGTAGTTTTTCTTTTGTGTACGTCTTGCAGCAATATGACCAACTTCATTGCAATTGAAACAAATGATCGGTAACTTACCTTTTAACTTGTCTATTTCTCTATGAAATCTTCTAGCCAGCAATGCTTCCAATTGTTCAATGTCTTCCTCATCTATGTTATTGTCACTAGATGCATACTTTATCTTTCTTTTCTTCTTCTTCTTCTTCTTCTTCTTCTTCTTCTCCTTCTTCTGCTTTACCTCCTCTGAATCCTTCAATAACAGTTTTGCTTGGAAAGATGATTCAATACTTTCTAGTCTATAGTTGTCAAAATTAGATAGCTTAAAAGCAATGAATCTTCCTACTAGACCTTCAAGGGTTAGATCATTTCCTAGTATACATCTTAACTCTTGGATTGCAGATACTTTAATGGCATAAATAGGCAATAATTTCCTCAAGACTTTAATTTGCATTATCATCATTTGTTTTACTAGTAGCACCTTTTATTGCACTAACAACTTCTTTTATCCTAGCAACATATTTAGAAATATTCTCACCTTCTTCCATTCTAATGTCATCAAACTTACATCTGAGACTCTCTAACTTGGCTCTTTGAACATTTTTGTCTCCTCCATAGATGGTGTCTAGGGCATCCCACATCTTCTTTGCACTGTTATGACCTTTGATATCATCAAATTTGGCATAGCTTAGGGAAAAAGCAATCTCTAACATCACTTGATTGTGATCTTTCTTTGACAATATTAACATGATCCACATATTTTCAAATATAAATATTATGAGCAGTTGATTGCAAAGTCATTAATATGAATACCTGATATCAACCAAAACCTTATTGATAATCACAACAAAAAACTTAGTCTTAGAGCACTGAATATAAATGTAAACCATTTTGAACATAAAAGTATTAAAACTATATCCCCAAATTACAAGCAGGAGCACATAGACAAACACAAGAGTAAAAGAAAACCAAGTATAACCTTATATAATAATTTTCAAAACTTGAAAGATGTGTCACATCTTATGCTTTTTCTACTATGAGGATAATACAAAAAAATGATAATTATATAGTTTTGAATGAGTTAAGGTGGTCAGACACAAGGATATTTTTTATTCCAAAAAGTATTGTGTTAGAAAATTAAAAATCAATTATTTACTTGGAATAAAATTACAAAAAAGTATGCATCACATCCAAGTATGACTCTACTTCTTATATCTAGAATCTAAAAAAAAATTATGTTATCATTTGATTGTGATTAAGGTGGTCAGATAGACACCTACTTCTTATTTTTTCCTAAAACTCTTGTACTTTTGCATTCAAGTTTTAAATTTTGAGAAAATAAATTATTATTTTTTATCAGAAAAGAGCTAACATTTTTAGAACTATATTCAATTTATGATATATTCTATTTTTACAAATGGGTTGTCTAGCTAGAGGTACATATTTATAGGTTGTCTGGCCAAAGCCAAAGTGGAGAAATGGGCAATTATCAAACTTTTCTATAATGTATTCAATCCAACTTCACGTGTAGGTCTTGAAGAAGTTGTTCAGAGTATAGATGAGAAACTTAGAATCCCTTTCCCAGAGCTTTACATGGTGCATCCACTTCGGAGCTTCGAGCTAGCCATTGTCCCTAGATGTGCCTCTTTGGTAATCAAGAAAATGCCTTATTTTTCAAGAATGGCCAAAAATGGAAGCCAGTATACATTTTATTCTCAGGTGAAGATGGATCTTAGAAAACCATATTTATGCACTTCTTTTCTTCAAGTCTAAAATCGTCGTTCCAAAGGGAAAGAGAGCATTTACCAATTTCTACACTTTGTCTCATGGATTCAATCCATATATTATTCATACATAGAGTTGCATAATGAGTGGACTTGATTATTCATTATGTGTCTCTTGGTGAAGAGGCATGAAGTCACATAATTAATATTCCAAAAAACCCATTCCTAATTAGGCATGTTTACTTAATAAACAAGTCTTATTGTGACCTCCAATTCATATAGGATGATGGACCATAAACTTGATCGAATACTTGATTGATATTTTGCAAGGAAGTATTGCATGATAGGTGTAGTATGAATGTATGAATTTGTATACTCATTTTGATTGTAGATAGTCTCAGATAATTAGAAGGATAATCGCTTGTGATATTAATGGAAAGATAAATATGTGCATACATAATTGCTATAATTAGTAGATCTGATTGATCCTATCATATCTTTGCACTCCCTCTTAGCTAGATAAGATAACTAAGTATGAACTAATTTAGATATCACCTAGCTCATGATATCAAGGGTTATACAAAACATAAAGTTATGTAAAATTTGTATATCATTTTTATGGTATGTGCATTGGCATCATGTCACATGATGTCTACCATAACATATCATGGCACATCCATGGGTATTGCATCAAATTGTATCCATCATGATTATCTCATAAAGAACATATTGACACACAACCGCTATCAAGTCAATATAATATATATCAATAAGTTCAAAAGATATTAACTATCAAGACATTTCCATGAATATCAAGTCAACATGATATTCACCATCATAGTGAAGATTGTAAAGACACCACATTACAATGTTGAATACAAGTGTATATTAATAAATGAGTGTCAACTTTTATTAATGTATATAGGGGGGCCATAAAGTCACACGTATCACAAAAGATTTTACACAAAGGACCATTACAAATTCTTTCACCACGTGATGTTGTCATAATGTCACACACATGACAATTTCCATGAACCATATCAAAGGGTGGAACAAGAGTTCTACTTTAAACTTCTATATCGCAAAGAAAGATCTAATAAAGTAGATTTCAAGAAATCATTGATACCAAGGCTCCCTCTCTACAAGGGCTTCATTCTTCCTAGCTCCAAGATAGTCTCAAAATATACAAACTTTACTTTGGTAAGAGACTTGGTGAGAATATTAGACATTCATTCTTTAGTGATAATTTACCTTGTCTAGAAATCATCTCCATGTTCTACTCCCTCTAAAACTCTATGATCAAATATCCATTTGGAAAATCAGAAAGGATGATAGATCATAAACTCAATTCAACACATTATTAATATTTTGCAAGGAAGTATTGCATGATCTCCAAGAGATGTATACTCTAGATGTACAAATTTGCATGCTTAGTTTGATATGATAGTTTCAAATCATCAAAAGGATAATCATGTGTGATATTAAATGCAAGATAGATGCCTGCATGAATAGTTTCTATAATTAAGATTTGACTGACATTGTCATATTTCAACACTTTGGAACAATAAGTGTAAACTCTTTCTACTGAAAGGCCAAGAAACATAGTAGTTAGTATATGAACAATTGACACTTTAACACTATAGAAAATAGACAACTACCAAAACACTAACAATTAAAAATCCAATTTGAACCTCATTCATTTGAATAAACCTTTTAGTGTGTGAGTCTTCTCAAATTTGTGGTCATTTTAGATACTCTAACCTTATATTAATAGGTAGAAGCTCAATGCATGTGAAGACTTATACATAGTTTTTAAGGCAAATCTAAAATTCTCAAAAAAAAAAGACAATTTTATTAATTTATTATTTTAGAAATTTAGGAATCTTATTATTATTTTTTCTAATTTTGTCTTTTATTTAATAAAATCGATAATTTATATTGATTATTTTAATTATTAAAAATAAATTCAAAAATTGTTTTATTGCCAAAATTAAGGTTAATTTTTTTTTCAATTAATAAAAATCTGTATTATATTATACATATCTATTTTACTTCTTATTCTACAAGTTTAGATATCTTATTATTATTTATTTTAATTTTTTTATATTTTTATTTGATAAAAAAGACAATGTATATTAGTTATTTTAATTATTAACAAATAGATAAAAAATGTTTTATTTATTATTCTAGAGAATTAAGAATCTTATGCTCATTTATTTCAATTTTGATATTTTTATTTAATAAAAGACTAAATTTATTGATTATTTTAAGTAATAAAAAATAGATAACAATATTTTTAGGATGTTATTGTAATAAAAAAATTAATTTTATATATATATATATATATATATATATATATATATATATATATATATAATTTTAATTATTTTTTATGTAATTTTTTAATTAATTAAATATATATTTTTTAGTCGATAAACAACTGAAGCCTTTATATTATATTTAGATGTTAAAAAGAAAGTTATAATGTTCTCCGTTCAAATGGGCACTAGTAGGAAAGAATGGAGTAAGATAACTTCCAATCTTGCCCGAGACTAAGATCAAATATTATATAGAATTTAAAAGGGGCATTCCCCAGTATATTCCCAATTAATGAGATCTTACATTGTCCAATTATTAGATCTAATATTGACAAGAATAACTTTTCTTGCAGCAGTCAGCTTGTCTTCAAATTTAGACTTATGGTGATGGTAGCAACTACATATACCTCCTAAGATAGTAATTCTGCTAACCTACATATAAAAAATGATCTTTCTTTCCACAAGTATTAGTAATACTAGACCAACAAGAGTAAATGAAGAGATCGAACAAGATTGGATGAAAGAACCTTTTCTATAACAAATTTATAACACCTTCCTCCTTAGCTATATGTTTCTTATTATGAGTTGGTAGAATACCATCTAATTTATCAATTCTTAATGTTTGCATCCTTTTAATGTTTATATATTCTTGTAGTGTCCAGATTAGTGAATAATCTATACATGCTATATTGTACTATATTTGGAAGGATTAGGAGTGATAAGCATTTTCCATTAAAATATTTCATTGCCTCTTTGTTGTTGCTTACTATAGTTGATTTATTTTTTTCCTTATATGTTTCTTTCACATTTTGAACTTAATTTAAATCTAATTGTTCCTACATGAATTGTAATGTGTGGAATGAAAACTTGCAAATTAGATGAACAATGGTTACATTAATACTGAGAGCCCAGGGCAAGTGAATCCTATCAGAATTAGAAAACAATAGAAGCAAGGAGAAAGGAAGGACCCAAAACAAAACCAAAACCTAAACAATGAAGAAGAAGGAAACTAAGAGACATAAACTGATACTATTCAAAATACATATATGCCAAAAGGTAGGAAAGGAATTACAAGAAGAGAAAACCTCCAACTAGCATCTGAGATGATAAAAAATTGATAGCGAAAAAAACTATCAAGTAGGGGACACCAATAAACTTTGTCCTTCCTATTTATAATACACATAGATGATTTCCACTATGTCCTTAGGGTTCTCAGTTTGGAAGTTTGGCAGAAATTTGAAGGCACTTTTCTCCCTGATGGACTTTTCCAAATTCATGATACAAAAATCCAAAGCTTCTAGGATATCGAGCTCAACTCCTAGTTGAATATAGGAATTGAAGATGATGAGATAGTGTTGGTCTAACTTTTTGTTTAATAGAAGTTTTTTGTCCAATTGTAGAAAAGTCAAAATTTTCATTTTAGTGAAATATAGGGTTTTTAGATATTTCATTCGTTTGCTAGCCTTTGAAAAAACTATGTGAAAATCCTACATTCTTTCTATTCGTAAATTGTCAGGCGCAAAATATTTGAATTTTCAAATAAGGCAAATATTCTGTCATCTTTTATCTTTTGTGCTCTAAAGATACCTTTCCTCTCATATTCCCCAACTGTCCGATCTAAGTAGATCCACCGTTGTCATTACCTCGCTTTGCAAACATGCCTACTTTTTATGTATGGCGAGGTAGCGAGTGCTGAAAAGTTTATAAAACGGGACCGCAAAATGAAGATACGACGGTCGGAACTTTATTTTTTGGCTGATTTATTAGTCAAGTACACATTGCAATTACCATCAAAATAGGAAGGGGGACCCAACAGAAGCAGTCTGAAGTTAGAGCTGGAATGATGATTTTTTCGATGTTTTGCTACCTCGCTATCGGAAAAATTTGACATCTCACTGTTAGCAAAGTAATGAGGCCCCGTGAAATTGAAGAGTCGATAACATTGCAATTCATCAGTACCATGACTAATCCAGGTGGCATGATAAGTAATAACTACTGTTGTCAGAAGTAGTTAATAGCAGCAATAATAATTTGATGGACCCTTGCATTTCAAGGTGCCAAAATTCATTAAAGTTTCCTGAGTTCGCTACCTCGCTATCGAAAAAATTTGACATCTTATCGTTAGCAAAGTAGCGAGGCCCCATGAAATCAAGAGTCCGTGGGACCTTTGGTGATGTGGGATGATGATTAGGACTAAAGTAAGATCTTAAAGGGTGCCAACTGTGTAGAATTCCATACTTCATCAATGCCCTTTTGATCAAATGTGCAAGAGATCCTGAGCATCAGATTAGAATAGAATCAACAGTCCTCGCTACCTCATTTTGAAAAGTTGCATGTTATTTAAGCTATGCGATGTAGCTAGTATGAATCAAAAGCCTGCGTGCAATTTCCTCACCTTTGATTAGACCTATGATCAATGACCATCATCTTCTCACTATGAAGAGTTGCGAGGAAGATATCTATAGTGACATAGCGAATAGGGCCCATCGCCTTCTTTCTGAGCAAGCCCAGTAACATATCATCTGCTGAATTCAGATCAAATCAATGGTTGTTGCTGCTTCACTATGGCAAGGTGCTCATTCTTTATGCATAACAAAGTAGCGACCTGTTGACACGTGTCCTCAGTTGCCAGTGGGTCTGGACATAAGCACCATCAAGGAAAGAGTTATGTACATGGTAAGTTTTCATTAGATGAATTGACCAACATGTCAAGTGCAATGCCTAGTTGTTCTCCCCATATTACATGATCGTAGGATTATTGAAGATCAACGGCACAGCTTTAAACACAGAATGTGGTACCACTCTCTATATTACTTAGACATGAAAGCATCATTCGTGAGAAAAAATATAGTATAATACAAAAAAATTTCATCAGTTTCATCTTATGCGAGCAAAGATTTTGAGCCATTCTTGTGCAGAAGCAATTACTGAAGGAAAGTGTGCTGAAGTTTGGCAAAATTTTTGAAATTGTCTGTTAACAGAAAGTTTGCAGAAATACAGAGGAAAACAAAGATAGAATTCAAGTAAGTAGTACTACCATAATCTTCGTAGTCTTTTCAGTTCTGTAAAAAATAGTCCAAGATGCCTTCGAAGAAGGGATTTTCAGGTCAAATAAACTATTTGGATAGAAATGTGCATGATGACTTGCTTGAGTTTCTCCCTGAGTCTACTCTAGAGACAGTGCAAGTTAAAAGGTTGACCTCATTGAACCCTAGGCTAAGGATAGCTGATGGATTGTATGATAAGGGTAATTGGGTCCAGGATGCTCAAACTTCTCAAACTGGTTTGAGTTTGTTCAAAAAATTGTTTGCAGAAAGGAAATTATATGCCCCACATGCCAATATATGGAATTTTGATCTAGGAAAGCTAGTTTTTCCAAGTGTGTTTATGGATTATGACCTTCTTAAGGCTGTGGCGAGGAGTTATGATCAAGCCACTAGGGTAGTGAGGAGAATGGATGGTGAAGCTTTAATTACCATCAGTCCAGAAGAGATTAGGGAAGTTTTTAGTTTGGGACCTCTCACTAGGTATCATGTGCCCATTGATTTGATAGAATTAGAAAAAGAATATATGTCAAAAAGGGATGTAGTTAGACAAGGTGCACTGAAGGCCCACATAGGCAGAATTGGAAACCTACCAGCAATAACATCATCTTCTAAAGAACCTTTCAAGAAATCATGCTTTAATGCTAGGGCAGTAGAGATATACAGGACCCTGTGCAGAGTCTTTAGAGAGGGTGAAGAAGATTTTATTCCTGTGAGCTTCATGTATATGATCACCCAAATCTCCTCTTTCGGTGTAGAAATAATTTTTGATTTTGTATCTTACTTGGCTAATGAGATTCACAGTGGATTAGTGGGGATTGCAAAGAGCAAGGTGGAGAAGGTTTGGGGTCAGTACTCCCTATTGATGCATATGTTTCTATTTAAAGGGGTTACATATTTGGGTAAAGAAATGGTTTTAAATAGGGAACAAGAGAGGGAAGCACTACCAGTTCAATTATGGAGTGCAGACATGACTGGGGAAGCAGAAAATGCTAGTTTTGTTAGATTTGATAGGCACTTTGCTTCTAAACTAAGATGCCTCATATTGAGTGACAATCCCAGAATTCCTAAGGCACTAATGCACCTTGTTAGGCCTATGGACAGACCCCATAGTCTAAAAGTTTCACATAATTGAGGAGATATCATCCCATATCTGGTCTCAACTGTCATTAGAGTTTATGGATTCAAAGGGACACCCCATGTACTACCCTATTAGGTGCCTTTAAAGGTAGGAGTAGCTGAATTTTTATTGTAGTTGGGAGGAGTGGAGGAGACCTTTTTGCACAAAAGGGTAATAGGATCAATTTTCCCTACTTGCAATGTAGCTCACCAGTTTGTAATAACTAAAGAGGGGTGGATCTTCCTCTACAAATTTTTGGATCAGTATAAGATGGTAGTATCTCACTCTCATTTTTGTGACATAGAAGATTTCTTTAATTCTGCTTTTAGACATAGGATCAAGCTTCGTCCAAGTCAGCATGAATTCTATTTCCCTGAAGATGTAACAAGGAATGAATATTATCTCCAGGAGAAAGAAACAAAGAAAGAGAAATGGAGAGTCTATTCAAAAGTTTTGGAGTTTATTAATTGTTTTAACAAGGATTACAGACCTCTTATTAATGCTACAACTAATGCAGATAGAATAAATAAGCTCATGAGTACATTCCCCAAAATAATGGAGGTAATGAATGAGAAGAAACAACATTTTATTGATTCTTTTCCAGATAAAGCTAGGGAAGTTATGAGGAAATTGGGTTTCACCCCTAACATAGGGGTAGGTCCACTGGTTGTGCGAAAGAGGACAGGATATACTATTATTCGGGATCAGATGCCCATTGTAAACAAAGGAAAGCATATAATTGAATCTACTAGTACTATTTTTGAAGAAAGACCCCTTGAACCTTCTCCCAAAAGAAGAAAAATAATAAGGGAAGAGGAATCCCATGATGAAGGTTACTCACCTTCCCAAACTCTAATGAGAATTGAGGAGGAGCAGCTCACCAATGAGAAAATTGAACAAATGGGATCACAAGGAGGAGTTTTTGTTACTCAAGTAGAAATTGACGAAGGGAACCCCCAAGAGCCTCTTGTGCCAAGTTTTAAATTAACTATAGAAGATTTCAAGGGAAGGGAATTAGACCCTATTTTAGAACAAGCCAGTCAACAATTTTTGTCTGATAACAATTTTGTAAAATCTAGGGCTTTCCATAAAATTTGCGTGGAGAGAAAACATGCACATTTTTGAGAAAAGATGTAGGAATATGAAAATAGAGCATCTAGAAATGGATGAAGCCTCTATTCAGATTCAAATAAAGGAACAAATTATACAAGAATTCCATAATATAAACCCTAAAGAGGGTAGACAGATGGTGAAAGATGCAAATATTTTATTATTGCCCAATTGGGATATTGCTGATGCCTTAATTTTTAATTCTGTGTCAAATAATTTAGGATTACAGGATCCAGATAAAGAGGAATTCTTGGGAATAGCATTCAGTAATGACCAAGCTGCTCTTGTTATGTGGTCATTAAGAAGAGGATCCAGGACTACTCCATCACAACCTGATGATTCAGGACTAACAGGGAGTATCATTGTGAGGAGGGTCGTTAATAATTCACATGTACAGGCAACCCACATGAATGTGGACTATTCTAAATTTGCCTTGGCCACTGCAGAAAAAGAAGAAAAGGAAATGACTGATCTACAGAGTAAGTATAAAATAGTGGTGGATGCCTACAATAAAGAAGTAAAAAAGAGAATTGAGCTTGAAAATAAGCTATTGGGAAAAACCTCTAGGTCAAAAATAACATACCCTCACCCCCCAGTTGAACCTTTTAAATCCACCCCTATTAATAAAATACCAGACACCCCTGAAAGGCCCCAATTCTATACTGTAGAAGATTTTGAAGAAGAAAAAACCAAATTATATGAGTTGCAAGTAGAATTAAAAAATCAGTATGAAGGAAAATTAAAGTAGGGTGTAATGTATTTAAGGAATAAAATACAATGGTCAACCTTCTTTGATCAGTTGACAAGAATTGCAACCCTTATGGACGAGTTGAACAGAGATAAGGATAAATTGACTCCCCTAGCATAGAAGTGGAGGGAGAGGAATAATGATATTACAATTATATGTATATCTACTGTCCAAATGCCATACCATCAAGTAGAGAAAATTTTTGATTTGTTAAATAAACTAGAAGATTTTGATGATAAAAGGGATTCTTTACAGAAAAGATTAACACTCTATTTTTTCAAATATATTGCTAAAAATTTCACTTTATTTCCTTGTGCTTTAGAATCTGTTGATACAATAAAGGAAAAAGGAGTTAGATGAAATATTTGATGAAAGGATTAGGAACATCATGACTAAAATTGGCCACTAGTTTTGGGCAAGGACAAATGAAGAATTGGTAAAGATACAGTTATATTATAATGACATCAAAAAAGAGCTTGATGATTTAGAAGAAATTGAAAATTCTTTACTGGTTATACAAAGAGAGGCTCTAAATTTTTATTGGACAGATGATGCTGCCTATAATAAATGGAAAAATCAATTTATAGAACAGATGTCCGGAGAAGATGAGGAGGAAGATGTAAAAGTAAAAGTTACCCTTGTAGTTAGTAATGAAGACATGGAAAATCCCCAGGTTAAAGTAAGTTTGCAGGTAACTGAAGATGATACATCACTTTTAGACCTCATGACTATGTACTCTGAGGATGAAGAATGATTGTAAAATCAGATCATATTTTCTTGTCTCAACAACTGAGAAGCATAACAGAAAGGGACCCACCAAGGAATGTTTGATGTAATAAACCTTTTTGTTATTTGTTTTTGTCTTTTATGATAGAAGTTTATGTAAGTGTCTTTTAAAGGACATCTATCATTTTTGTCTTTAGCCTGAAGCTTGTTGCATCTCACACTATTTAAGTGAGATCCCAAGGCTAAAGAATGGTCTGAATTCTATTTTTCTAAGTGATATGCTTAGTCTGTCTTTGGTCCAAATTTTGAAAGCAAGTTTATGATGTATTTTCTCTGCCAATTCTCTGAGAATACATGAATATAGAATTAGTTGTGTTTCTTTCTGAAGGTCATTCTGAGTCTATTGTAAAGGATATACCATTTTCAAAGAAGATGAATACAAATTGTGAACTATCCCCATATTATTCTTTCTAAATCTTGTCTCCTTTCAATTACTTGGTTGTCTTGATATTGTATAAGTAAAGGCTTGTGCAATTAAATGCAATCTAGTTAGGTTGTATATCTATTTATCACTGTTGTTAATTCAATGGATTAAATAAAAGCTTTGATGAATATGATAAGGTTTCTTTAGTAGTGAAAAAGGTTTTTGAATGATGAATTCTGATAAGAATTGCTAATAGAATTTGTTGTAAGGAAACAAATTAGATCTAAGAACTTGCTATAGACTCTAAATCCCAATGGATTAGGCACTGATCAAGTTGATATAGTTGAAGGAGAAATATATCATAAATGATTATCAAAATGCAGCATCAAATCAAATTTTACTTTTATTTCCTGTAGATCTTCAAAGCTGGCCAGCACTTGTCTGCATGGAATGTTTTAGCTTCAGTTAGCCACTATTGTTAAGAACATCTGCAGATCTATAGAATAATTCTTAGCCATATCAATTTTATGGGATGTGTTTATCAAGTCAATAAGAATTAGGTGTATGTTTGAGGATCTTGAAATGAGAATCAAAATGAAACTAAGAATAATCGTCATACAGTTGTTCTAGTTTTGAATCATCCCTAGGTATACTCACCCTGGTTTCGCAGAGCCAAAAGAGTAGAAAACCATCTATGGTTTTGTTGAGGTTGGGACCAAATACTTTACATATGCAATTGTTACTAAGAATAGGCTAGTCTTTAGATTGTGTATGTACTATCATTCTGGTATTAAGCATTTTGTCGTTTAGTAGTTTTAGTACATTTTAAAACTCCAACAAATAGTTCCTAAGCTAGGCCTTTCTATGGTCTTCTAATATCCCTCTCCACCTAAGAATAAAATGAATACTGGCTTCCATTTTTGGCCATTCTTGAAAAAATAAGGCATTCTCTCGATTACCAGAGAGGGACATCTAGGGACAATGGCCAACTTGAAGCTCCCAAGTGGATGCACCATGTAAAGCTCTGGGAAAGGGATTCTAAGTTTCTCATCTATACTCTAAATGACTTCTTCAAGACCTACACACCATGTTGGATTGAATACATTATAGCAAAGCCTGATAATTGCCCATTTCTCCACTTTGGCTTTGGCTAGGCAACCTATAAATGACTTTTCTTGCTAATAAGAATGAGAGGTATGTTCTCTAGTTTTGGTTAAGACGGCTATTCATTTGTTGATTAAGTTACTTATAATTATAGATTAATATGTTTTCACTGTCAACACCCTTATTCGCTAACTAATCTGCCTCTTTATTACCTTCCCTAAAAATATGTAGAATCTATATTATCTTCGAAGAGGTCCAAGAGATTTAGAGCTTCTTCTAGTTTAGAATTTAAAACCTAGTTTGGTGTCTTCCTTTTTCTAATGGCATTTAGTACAATCTATGAATCTCCTTCAATTTAATAAGTTTTGATATTGTATATGTGAAATGTGGGGCTCAGATCCTCACATACACTTCAACATGGTCATTACCTGAGAGATCATCCCAAAATTAATATAACATTATTCATCTGAGTAACCCAACAATGCAACCTATTGCCTTCTAACTAGAAGGATTTTTCCTTTGCTCTCAAAATAAGAAGTAGGCAACCAGACCTCTAGTACGAAGGATTTATATAGCTATATGAAATTTTAGTTAATCTATATGAAATGCATTTTAATCTAGTAACAAAGAAAAGAAAATTACACTATATGAGTGCATTTTAAGCTAATATGATATTAATATGCAAAAAAAGTGTGAAAGATATGAAAAGTACTAGTAAGTGAGTGAAAATTATAGCATAAATTTGATGTAATTCAATTCAACCTCCATAATCAGGAATTAAAGGCCTCTTAAATAGAATTCCCAAAATCAATCAATGGTTGAGATCAAAGATGAGATTCAGTCAAGATGGAAGATTCCCTGTGTAGGTGAGGTTAACTAACTTAGATTCTAAGTGTGATGAAGAGTTAACTGAATTTCATCTCAGTGTTAGAACAAGTGGATTAGGTCAATTCCAATTTGTGAGATATATCAGTCAAAATTCCCATTCTTGAACTGAACAGAAGATTTGAAAAGAATATTTAATTTAATAAAATAAGATATGACCTCATAAATGCATATTTTTTATTATTTGAATAATTAAACCCAATAATTAAAATAAGAAAATTATCTCATTAAATTAAATACTTTTAATTCCTTCACACATTAGCTAAAGAAGTAATTTAATTTAATTAAAGTATAAACACTTACAATTAAATTTAATCTAATCAATCAATTTAATATAGCTAATTTGAGTCAATATTGTTAACCTCATAATGGTTTTTGACACTTGAGTGCCAATACACTTAACCACTTTCTATATTGGAGCCAAGTACACCATGTATGCTAAGCCACAACATGAGCTGAGTTAAGAAAGACTTTAGGTGTCGAGTGATCTTTAGGTGCTGAGTAGGCTTTAGGTGCTGAGTGAAGATCAAGTACCGAGTGAAGTTCAAGTGTCGAATGATTTTAGGTGCTGAGCATGATACAAGTGCGAAGTGATATTTAAGTGCCAAGTCATAGATGATGCCAAGAAATACAAAAATTCTATAGGAGTTGAGTAAGCCAATTTGTTATTAGTGCCCAGCATCTGGAATCAACAAGTGTCGAGTAACACAAAATATACATATGAGTTTGTAACTTCATTGATTCATATGTAAACTGTTTTCATGGCCAACATATAACGAATCTCGAAGGATTAAATGATAAGATTGAATATTTTGTATTTCCTATGCAATCTACATGCAGCCAATAAGAAAAATGGAGAAGGCATGCAACCAATAAGAAAAGTGCAAGGAATGAGTGGGAAGCAAAGATTTAATATTGATCATAGATCCATGCCTAACCCTAAGTCTTCGAATGTCTTTATGAGGAAGATGAAATCTCATTAGAAAAAGTAGTGGATGTACAAGGGTGTGAAAGGAAAACTATTTCAAAGTAAAGAGTATCAGATCTCAGAGGATCAAGATCAGAGAAAGCAGATCAAGTGCCTATATATAGCAATCAAAGGATTGTAAGCTATCAAGTTTATTGTACCTAATACTCTTTAGCAATTGTATTAGAATGAAAACCCTATGGGGATAGGTTAGCTTAACAACTATTTTGTAGATCCTTTAAATAGGTGATTAAATCCTTTAACAGGGTGACACTTCATGTAAAGTACTTGTAAATCCGTTAACTAGGTCACTATTGATACAGTGTAAAGCCTTTAACAGGGTAGGCCTTTAACAAGGCAGATCATCAGAAGTGGTCAAACATTATTACTTCAGTGATTTTGTGGGTATAATCCCCACCCTAGTTTACCTTCTTATTTTTGGAGGGTTTCTGGGTTATCAAAATATCAAGTTTTATGTGGTGATGATTATGTGTGTTTCATAATTGTTTGATATGTTTATATACATGCAATCTACTTTCAGTTAAAAAGTTTTAAGGGTCAAAATACAGTACTTCTGATTCATCCCCCCTCTCAGAAGTATTCTTCCTATTTGAATATTCCAACAATTGGTATCAAAGCTATTGGTTCTCACAAAAAGAAGTCTAACAACTTGGAGAAAAATATCTAAAGATGGAAGTCTTCAAACTCTGGAAGGTTATTCACAATCAAGTAATTGATGTGCAACTGGCTCTACACAAAGTAGAGGAAGCAAGGGAGGAATTGAGAAAATCCTTGAAGAGAAGGAAGGATATAGCCATAGCTGAAAATGATATAAACTACAAGGAGATTGATACCACAAAACTGTGTGCCAATGGAGACACTAAAGAGTTTGATGCAGCAATAGCAAAACTCATGGAGAAAAACAAAGTCCAAGCAGAAGAGATAAGATCTCTCAAGATGGAACATGAATCACAGGCCATAATGTTATGTGAAATCACTGAACAAAAGAAAAGAGCAGTTGAGGATAGAGTCATGATGGAAAATGACAAAAGAAATCTTGCAAATAGACTTGAAGAAAAATGTACTGAATTAACAAGGATCTCAAACATGCAGATGGATACACTTGCCCAAATGATAAACGTTTATCATGAACTCAATATGAAAGATATTGAGATCTCTACTTTGAAGATACAGAATGAACAACTGTAGAATGAATTAAATAGAGAAAAAGAGGTAGTAGAGAATCTCAACAAGTCAAGTGAAGCCATCAAGTATTTTGAACAGTTGCTGAAATCCCCAAGATCCGCCCATGATACATCAAGACTTGAAAACAATAGTACTAAAGTTGGAGAATTATCAAAGAGTGTTGAGCAAAAAGATGCCATAGGTAAGAATTCAAAACTCACTTGTCATTACTATAATAAGAAGGGGCATACTACTAATGTTTGTAGGATTAGGAGATTCAATCAGCCAAATACACCCAAGAGAAAGAGTTACTATCACAAGTGTAACATGCAAGGAGATATGACACAAGATTGCAGATCCAATGTCACAAGGACTCAAAGATTTGATGGACATTGTCATAATTGCAAGAAGTATGGACATAGAGCATTTGAATGTAGATCAAAGCCTATGTGGACATCAAATAAACCAGCAAAATCAAAAGGAAATGAAAGTCACTATCATTGGGATTACAACACCAGGTATAGCTATCATTATTGTCAAGAATATGGACATATACCACAAAACTGCATAAGAACACATTTCAAAGGGAACTATAAAAGATGGTTGAATCAAACCACATGTTTCAATTGTCTGAAAACTGGTCATACCAGTAAAAACTGTCCTACAAGGTCAAAGGCACCCAAGACTGAAGAAAATAAGGGCAAAGAAAAGATTGATGTCAAAAAGATAAGGGGGCAAATGAATAAGACTTGGAAAAAGAAAGATGAGTGCAACACATCAAGTGGAGGGATCACTTCACCCAATGGGTCAAATGATCACACTTCATCAAACTAAGCATGAGAAGTATATGGGACTGATATACAAAGTTATATCACACATCAGTTCCAAGACAAAGAAGCAATGCAAAGTATAAATCTGCATGAGACAAGATGTCAAGACAAAATCTAAATGATGTTGCCAAGTTGTCTTTGGATGCCAAGTTAAACTCCAACACATGCCAAGTTCCTAACAGCGACCGAGTTGATAACTGATGCTGAGTTGGTTAACTCCAATGCAAGCTGAGTAAAGTGGAAATGTAGTGTAAGCCGAGTGATGTTAAAAATCCTTCAGAAGCCAAGTTGGCAGTTGAGCATTTAATGCGATGAAAATAGGGTATATTATCATGATTCCAATTAGTTTTCCTCATCACGATCAAGAAGCAAAGAAGAGAAAGAGAGTAGAGTGACTTCATAACAAAGACTGTAGCATTTCAAGAAAATTACAACATCTCTCAACATGTTTTCATTGATCTTGAGGTATTTTCATTTATGTCGAGCTACGCAGTTTCATATTTCATAAAAAAAAAAAGCCCTATTTTGCATAAATGGTGTCAAGTTCCAAGAAAATTGAGGACAAAGAGTCATTTGAAGTTCAGTTGGTGTCCAATGAGGTCAAGCAACTTGATTTTCATCCCATTCTTAAAGTTGCATACAAAAATGATCCAGTCGGAGCTCTCTCCCAAATACCCCCAAAAGTTGTAATGGTTCAAGACATGAGAAGATGCTACAATTGTAAGATAGGAGCCCTAGGAGATATGGAGATAATGCAAGCTTATGAGAAATTGTGCGTAGATGGAGTCTTAAAAGATGAATTCAAAATTGTTGAAAGAAAGGGTTTGACCCGAGTTTTAAGCTTTCCCACCGTATTCAAGACAAAATGGGTTAAACTTGTGTTAAGTAGAATTCATGGTGGAAGTCTTTAGTTGGAAGATATTCCCATCAAATTAACCAAAGGAATCATACATAGGGTAACTGCATACCCTACCCTAGATCGGATCAAAACCTTGAGAAGTGAATTGAAGGAGGTTATTGAAAAGAACACTGGTGCTCAGTGGAATAAGAGAGGAATGGCAATTCACACCATTCAGGATCCTCTAGTTGAGTTTGATATTAGAGTCATTTCCCATATGTTCTATCAATCCAGTAGACTCAACAGTGTGTCATGTATTGCAGTAGATGTAGGTTACAAATTGGTGAAAAAGGATCATACTTATGATCTTGCAGAACTGTAACTACAACAGATTACTAAAAACCTAGTTGCCATAAGAAGGACAAAGGGTGCTCAATAAAAATTTAGAGCAATTCTAGTTTGTATATTCTTTTATATTCAGAATGAGTTTCCCTCTTTTGGCAAAGTTACATGGAGGAATGATAGAACTATCATTTCCCAAATCAATATATATATAGAATAGATGGGAGAAAATTTTGATACCCTGATGACAAGTTATTGTAAGGATTTCAAGAAATCCGTGAAGCAAAGATCAAGAATACTAGTTTCCTTAGAAAAACATACTAATGCTTTGTGCTTCTTAGTTGATATTGATTTTACCTATATTCAAGTATAATTCCAAGGGTGAGATGGCTAAGGCCATTTCGATATGAAATCAATATAGATGAAGCTTTTGTAGCAATAACTGCATTATTGGCAGAAGAGATAGATAAAAATGCTCCACACTTTGGCACTTATGATGTGGTAAGATCAAAGATAAATATGGAGTTAAATATTGTCTCCACATTAAAGAAGAAAGACAAATTGTTGAAGAAGATTAAGAAGAAATTTGGTGAAGGAATTGAGGCTGAAGTAGAAGAAGAAGAAGATGACAATGATGATGATGAAGATGAACAAGAACAAGGCCTAATGGAATTAACTCAAGGCCTAGGTGAAGACAAGGAGGAAGGTGCAAAGGAAGAAGAAGCCAAGGAAGCACCAACTGAAGCTGAGTCAAAGAAAAGAAAGGCAACAGAACAGCCTCCAGCTTAGCAAAAACCAAAGAAATCTACCATGCCATCACCTCAAAAGCTAGCAACCCAATCTACAACAAGGGCCTCCACTAAAAAGGCTAAAGAGGAAGCTACAAAGAAGAAACCAATGAAGGAAACATAGGAAGAGCCGAGGAAAAGAAGAAGATATGTGGCTCAACCTGATACTGATGAAGAAGATCAATCTGAAAAGGTAAGCCATTTTTTAGTTGATACTTTATGTAAAAAATTGGAAATGGTGATTTAAGCAACTTAAATAAAGTTGATTTCAATAAGTTTACTAAAGAAGAACATAATAGGATAGAGGAAACAGTTAATGGAATGATGGCACAGTTCAAGTACACTCCTCTTGAACTAGATGGACAATTACCAAATGAACCATCTAAAATTGTAGAAGACAGATGACATTTTTGTTTGAAAATGGAGAAGGAGATGAGGGAATCAACCCTAGCAAGCATATTGCCTGATTTGACTAAGGAACAAATAAAGAAAGCAGTCAAAAGGCATAATACTAGGCTTACACCTATGTACAGGGCATTCTTCATTCTCCAAAACAAGATCGAAGAAATTGTTCAAAGAACAATAAAATCATGGAAAAACTGGTACAAAAAGATTGAAGATTTTCTTGAAGAAGAATACAAGGAAGAAGCTACTACTCCACCAATAGAGAGAAGAAAAAGGAGAGAAGAGAAGATAGTAGTAGAGAAGGGAGAAGAAGAAAAGAAAGAAGAAGAAGAAAAGAAAGAAGAAGAAAAGAAAGAAAAAGAAAAGAAAGAAGAAGAAGAGAAGAAGGAAGAAGAAAAGAAAGATGGAGATGAGGAAGAGACATTAAAACAAGATGTAATGGCAACAGCTGAGAAGTAACCAGACCAGAGTGTGCAAGACACACAATTGCCACCCTCTAGCCCTCCTCATGTACCCATCACACTTGCAGAAACTATAACTATAAAAGATGTTACTGACACTTCTGGTCAGAACATCAATCCATTAACTACAAAAGACCTCAAAAGAATCCTTGACCAATCTACATAGCAAGCAAGATTGTGTACAGATTCAATATTGGTCAGTATGGATGAATTACAAAAATTAGTAGAAAGCACAGTTAGAGATAAGATGAATCCACAAGAACCACCTTCCATCATATCTACAACTACTAGTGGTCAACCTCAAATTCTCACAGTTATTTCATCAAGCATAGTTGACACCACAATATAGAAGTCGAGTGCGGCTGTAGAAAAAGAAACAGAACAAACAAGACAAACTATTACATCTAATCCTATAGCACAAACACAAGGTGCACTTCCTAAGATTACCATAATTGATCAAGGTAGTAGACAGCAGGAGGAGAAAATAGAGGAAATCCCTAAAGAGCAAGAGGCAATACAAACATTGATAAATTTTCCTACCTTGGGAACTCCTTCACAATAGCCATTGCAAATATCTACACTAGGATCTAGTACTACAAAACTTGCAAGGGTACTTCACTATGGAGACCCTGAATTAGATGAGGAGATAGTCATACTAGGCTATGACTCAAAAACAATAACCATTGATCAAATCAATGAGGTGCAAGAAGTGCTAAATAGGAGAAAGAGACAAGAGATACTCAGGAAGGAGTATAAACAAAAGCAAACACTACATGAGATTAAGGACATCTTTATGGATGCCTTCAGTTCACAGTCACGAGATGAGTCAAATCATATCATGGAGTAATTATAAGATATTGTTGACTAGGTGACAAATGAAGACCAAGAGACAAATGCAAAACTTATAGAATGGTTTGAAAGGAAATTCCAAGAAAAAGTAAATGAGCAAATATCAAGTTAAATTGTACTTTCCTAGGTTGAATTGGAAAAGCTAATAGATAAAGTAAAAAAGGTACTTGAGAACATATTCTCATTGTACAAAAAGTTGTGTGACTTTTCATACTTCACATAGGAGACAAGCCAAAAGATACTGAGCTTGGAGACAAACTTAAATATTTCAAGCATGCAACTACCAAAAGATCCAGCTCAAAGTGAGAAGCATTTTGCTCAATCCCTTCACACTTAGAAAGAAATAGCTGTATTAATAGAAGATGAGGCCAATATCAAGGCAAAACTGATACAGCTCCAGTCCTCCATTACCCCACATTTGGAAATACTCCATAAGGAATAAGTCTATGCAGAAATTGTTCTCAAGAAAGATCCTAATCTTTCTACTTTAGATGGACTTATTCATCTTGCTGCAGAGATTGCCATCCAGCACAAGTCACTGGAAATTGCTTTGAACAATTGGAATGCAGCTCTTAGGATGATTATGGAGGTAAATAGCACATTTTTGGCAAAATATGGTCTTAACCCTTAAAATCCTTTGACATAAGTGTCAAAAAGGGGGAGATACATATCTTATTAACAAAGGGGGAGATATTATAAGATGCATGAGGGAGATGAGAGAATGGAGGAAACAAAACCAAGGAAACCAAGGGGAGCATGATATACAGATAATGGCACAAACAACCAACTCAGGGGGAGTTACAATAATTTTGAGGTATATATTGTAAGTTACACAAATTTTGATTAAAGGTTTTTTTTAAACCTTTGTATATACCAAGCAGATTAGTTAATGTACTCATAAGGTCAGTTAAGTGTTTTTGTCACTCATGTCAAAGGGGGAGATTGTTAACCTCATAATGGTTTTTGACACTTGCGTGCCAATAAACTTAACCATTTTCTATATTGGAGCCGAGTATACCATGTATGCCAAGCCACAACATGAGCCGAGTCAAGAAAGACTTCAGGTTTCAAGTGATCTTCAGGTGTCGAGTAGGCTTTAGGTACCGAGTGAAGATCAGGTGCCGAGTGAAGTTCAAGTGCTGAATGATTTTAGGTGCCAAGCATGATACAAGTGTCGAGTGATATGTAAGTGTTGATTCATAGATGATGTCAAGCAATATAGAAATGCTACAGGAGCTAAGTAAGCTAGTTTGTTATTAGTGTTGAGAATCTGGAATCAGCAAGTGCCGAGTAACACAGAATGTACATATGAGTTTGTAACTTCATTGATTCATATGTAAACCATTTTTATGGCCGACATATAAAGAATCTCGAAGGATTAAATGATAAGATCAAATATTTTGTATTTCCTATGCAATCTACATGTAGCGAATAAGAAAAATGAAGAAAGCATGCAACCAATAAGAAAAGTGCAAGGAATGAGCAGGAAGCAAAGATTCATTATGGATCAAAGATCCATGCCTAACCCTAAGTCTTTGAATGTCTTTATAAGGAAGACAAAATCTCATGAGAAAAAGTAGTGGATGTACAAGGGTGTGAAAGGAAAACTATTTCAAAGTAAAGAGTATCAGATCTCAGAGGATCAAGATTAGAGAAAGTAGATCAAGTGCTTGTATTCAGCAATCGAAGGATTGTAAGCTATCAGATTTATTGTACCTAACACTCTCTAGCAATTGTATTAGAATGAAAACCCTATGGTGATAGGTTAGCTTAATAGCTATTTTGTAGATCCTTTAAATAGGTGATTAAGTCCTTTAATAGGGTGACACTTCATGTAAAGTGTTTGTAAATCCTTTAACCAGGTCACTATTGATACAGTGTAAAGCCTTTAACAGGGTAGGCCTTTAATAGGGCAGATCATCAGAAGTGGTTAAACATTATTACTGTAGTGATTTTGTGGGTATAATCCCCACTCCAATTTTACCTTCTTATTTCTGGAGGGTTTCTGGGTTATCAAAATCTCAAGTGTTATGTGGTGATGATTATGTGTGTTTCATAATTGTTTGATATGTTTATATGCATGCAATCTACTTTTAGTTAAAAAGTTTTATGGGTCAAAATACAGTACTTCTGGTTCACCCCCCCCCCCCCCCCCCCTTCTTAGAAGCATTCTTCCTATTTGAATATTCCAACAAATATTCAGGAACTAAATAAAGAGTGTGATTAATGTAGATTAGGGTTTTCTACCTCTGACACTTAGATCAAGTAGCAATAATCAGAATCAAAATTTTCTTGTAAAATAGGACTTAGGAATTATTGAATAGACCAAAATTGGTTAACATGGCAATGTGTTAGTTTTGAGTATTACATTTTCCCCTCTTTGAATGAATGAGTGAGTAGCACATTTGATTCAAAGAAATCAAAAGTATGATGCCAAGATCAAGAAATGATATTGGTTCCAAAAATTGATGATACAAATACCACTTTATAAGCTTTTTAGGTTATCTCCAAAACAAAGTTGAACCTTAGGGAATCTAGATAAAATGCCTAGATACTAAGATGATAAGCCTTTAAAGGTTATCTCCAGAATAGAGCTTAACCTTAGGGATCCAGATAGAACACTTAGATATTGAGATGATAAGCTTTTAAAGGTTATCTCCAGAATGAAGTTTAACCTTAGGGAATCTAGATAGAACACCTAGATACCGAAGTTGATAGCACAAAGATTGTCAAATTTTATAAAATTGTTCCCAGAATGAGACTCAATTCTCAGGAGTGGGGGTTTAGACTGTCCCAATACCTACCCATTAAAAGATGACAAGATTAATCACAATTCATAGAATTATCCCTAGAATGAGGCTTAATCCTTAGGAGTTAGGGTTTAGACTGTGCCAATACCTATCCATTGAATAGTGATCAAAAGTAAGAGCTTAGAATTATCTCTTGAACAAAGCTTAATTCTTGGAAAAATTTAGGATTATATCTAGAATGAAGCTTAACCCTCAACAAGAAGTTGGAATTATATCTAGAACAGAGCTTATTCCCCTAGAATCCAGATAGAAAACCTAAATACTAGTCCATGAAAGAGATAGAAAGACCCATCGTGGGTCATAGAATCATCCCTAGAATGAAGCTTGATCCTCAGGAGTTGGGGTTTTGATTGTCCTAATACATGTCCATCAAACTCTGATAAGGACTACTATAAGATGTGATCAGCTAATCAAAAGATGAGATAGATGACATAGATGTCAAATAGAGAGGAACAAGATGCCCTGAGTGATGAGATGCCTCAAGTGATGAGGACATAGGATTCATATTTAATTGAAATCAATTTTGAAAGATTCAATGATGTAATCATCTTGCCCCCTCAAAAGTCAAATAGAAACATGAAACACTAGAAATATGATGTAGAGTATTATATGAAGAGGTACTAAAGAAATATGAGATGCAAAAGAATATATAAGAGATATGAATGATCAGAAGAAAATTTGGAGTCAATTTGATGTAATTTCAAGGTCCAAAAGACCAAGTTTGACCAAAGTTGGCTAGAGTTTACTTGAGTTTATTTTGTGAGGCCTCGCCTTAACCCATCGTACCATAGTGATACCTTATTATTATTTTGATACTCACGACTTAAGATGCCGATACATTATCTGATGCTTTGAACATATCATATTGTTTCATGTTGTGTGATGTTATTTTCAGATGTTTGATGTTTGTCATTTAATGTTTTATGTATATGTATGTTGATGAATTAAGTAAAAGGTAGGATTAACATTTTGGTTTAAGAGATTTTAAATGGTTAAGAATTAACTAGGATGAAAGAAACCCCGATCGATGTATGTTTCAATTTATGTGAATTTTTGATATGTATATACATATGTACATGTGATTTTATGGGGCTACTGATGTGTGCAATGAGTGTGTAGGATATTTTAGCCAAGAAACTCGATGGAGGAATAGAACTGATCCCTATGTGCTAATTGTGGAAACCTTGTTGTTCATAATTAAATTAATTGTGAGATGTATGTATGTATCTTTTTGTGATCAATAAATGTTAATGTTTGTAACTATGTTCTTTTAGTGTCGCTTGATACTCGTGAATTGTTTATGTTCTTTAGCATGCTAGTTAGGGTTAGCTATGTAACCTTTGGACCTAAGTCAGATTAAGTTAGTGTCTTTTTTCTAATTTGGTTCTTAATCAAGTTTAGTCATCCTTAATCTAGATTAGTGCTTAATCTACATTTTTAGAGTTGTTAGATGGTCTTAATTGTTTCCTAGCTTTTGTTTGGTTCCAAACCTATTCCTAAGGCTTTATAACATGAAATATTTATACCCAAGGGGTATGGGTATGGGTTGGGGTTCTTTTCCAACCCCTAAGCCCCTTTTTTTTGACTTTTGAGATCACTCAAAAAGTCTCTTTTTGCCTTTGTGCGAAAATTGCAAGTGGCTACCATGAGTTGCATCACCTCACCTCCACTTAGTGGTTAACCTTAGTGTGGGTTGAGTTAGGAACTTCTAGATTTATAGGTGGGTGGGAGAAGTTATTGCTCTTTTTTGTGGTTGAGTTTGAGGCTTATTTAGAGGCCCTTCTTGGAGTAGTTTAGGTTGTTACCCAATCTCTACATTTAGAGAGGAGTCTTGGAAGATTGAAGCAAGGAAGGGAAAAGCTCTACTCAAATTTGTTCATTTTTCATTACCTCTTTGTGAAGGTAGGAGTTTTCATCTCCCTTGTTAAGATTTTCATGCTTGTTTAATGTTTATGCTATGGTGTTGTTATTTGGATGCTTGTATGTATGTTGGGTATTTTGGGAAGATTTGAAAACATGTTTTTATTGAATGTTTTCCTTTCATGTTTATGTTTGAATTTTGATATTTTCTTTTATGGGTGTTTTGGTATTACTCACCCTTGGATAGGGCAGAAGTGACCAATTTTCGGAAAGGTATTTTTAGTTGGACTCCAACAAGTGTAGAGTCTCTTCTCAAGATGAGAAGAGGGAGAGAGGGTAGGGTGTTATGGACCCCTAACTGTCAACACAAACTTTGTATGAGTATGGCATGTTAAAATGGAAGAACAGAAGTTCTTGGTTTATAGCCCTAATTGGGAATCTATTTTGGTGTTGTGTCTAACTTCTCCTATTGGAAGAATCCACCTTTGCCTAGTTTTGATTCATTGTGAATCCTATTGTGAAAACCTTGTATGAATATGCATGTTTAATTGTCTCTTGGTCATGCTTGTTGTCACCTTATCAGATTATGTTCCCTCCACGGTTCTTAAAAATGTGTTGAAAAAATTGATATGGAACCCTTGATGAGGGTCATGAAGTAAATTCAATTACATTGTTCTAAATTTTGGGATTGGAATCCTATGTATTTTGTATTTCAAAACCTTGTTGTAATGGCAACGAGGTCGAGTTTTTTTCCTGGTTCTTTCCTGGCTGAGCCTTTGAATCAAGTTTGCCAATAAAATGGTGATTGAGTATAATTGCTTATCGTGTGATTCAATCGTAATTTTTAATTATATGGATGCACATCAAAAATAGGATGAAATGATGATGGTTTAGTTAAGCAAAATTTTCAAGTTTCCTTATATGTTGAAAATGAAAATTATGTTAAGGAAAGAAAAAAAATAGATATGGTTGATATATTTCAATTCGAGTTGTTTAGGAGATCAAATAAATCATGTATTATTGTGACACAATTATTAAATCCGTGGTTTAAATCCATTCAAATAATATACCCCTTGAAAAAAAAATATATACATTACCTTGTAAATCTATACTTAGTAAAATATGTCAAAAATAGAGTTGTATCCTAGAGCCAAATAGTCTCTGGAATTTGTATGAGAGAAACAATTAAATGCCTTTGGTAATAGAGAATCTAAAATATTCCCTTAATAACCTTTTAGTTTTATTGAATGTTACATTTAAAATGAAGAAAAAAACAATAATAAAATAAATATCAAAAAAGAAAAGAAATTTTAAATATCCTAAATATCTAATTCTTATCTATTTAACTTTTGGCTTTAAATCCTCCATAGTGTGCGTCAGTTTTGAATTGTATTTTTAAAAAAATTGTGTGTTTTTGCCTCATAGTTTGGGCATGACAGACTTTTTCTAGAAATTTGAAGAATGTGAAGAAAATGTGATTTGAAAAGATTCCAATATGCACAAAGTATTAGAAAAATTGTACTATACAAGTGTTCGATCGCGTCGGTCCCACAATTTTAATATTAGATTTTGAGCTATTCAAGTGTGTCAGATTTCAAATTTGATCTTGAAAATGGATTCAAAGCAGTCAAATTAGCCAAGGCTTCATTTTTATGCCAATCGAAACACTTTGAAGAATTATGTCAAAACCTATATAAGGGCCCAAAGGGTCATTTTCAAATCATTTGTGCTTTTGTCTTTTATGGAGAAGAGAGCTTTGAGGAGAAAATGGTCTCTTCACACTGATTCGAGCACTCTAAATGACATAGTCAGTAGGTGGACTATGGGCATCTGGTGAGTAATCAATAACCTTGCTTTGCATTTATTTTTGCATTCTTTTTGAGGTATTTTAGCATGTTTTAGGGCATTTTTAATATTTTGTGTAAATAAGGCTATGGTATTAATTTGCATTTACATTGTACAAGTTATGAGTACTTCTAATTATGAGTAACTTATTCAGAGTTTTTGTTGGGATGAAAACAATGAAACTTGAATTCTTATTATTGTTAAACAATTAACATTGAAATTTTGAATCTTGAGTTGGTTGTATTATGAAAATGTCTAAGCTTTAATCTTAGTGTCATTATAAACATGTCAAGAGTTTATATATGCTTTATCTTCAAAATACTAGAAGACTTGAAATAAAGGTTTTAATTTATTCATGGAATTTGATATCAAGATTACTTGTTTATCCTTCTCTTCAAGAGCTTAATTCATGGAAATACATTATATATGCTCTTCTTATGATTCATGCAGCTATAGTTGTTGCATCTTTTCATGCATATATTTTTTGTGTCATTATCCACTATGTATGGACAACACTATCCTTTTCATTCTTCCAAGTATTGACACATAATATTTAGTGACTTTGGGGGTTAATTCTATCTAGCGTGCCTGAGAATTGAGTGATCCATTTTTTTTGGCCTTGACACAATGGCATAAATAATAATATGTCCCTTCTTCATTATCTCCAAGTGCAATAAAAACAAAAAAATGGCCTCCAGTGACAAATGTACGTAATGCGCTCATTAATTTGGAAAATATAATGGTAAAAGTTATAGAGTTACATATTGAATTTACATAGATATATATATTACCAGGTTTCACTAGATCAAACAAGCGATCAAATTCAATGGATAAATCCATCTCTATCATTTCTAGTGCTTGTGGTGGATGCTAGGTACTCCCTCAATATCTTCATGTCATCTTTTGTAGTTGTAGGTGAATGCATGAATATTATTTGAAAAAATATGGAAACTTCTTGAGAAGTATAATACTTTTTTTACACCTCATTTTGTGGTTGTATTGTGTAGTTCTCTACAAAGTCTACAACCAAAATAGTGTTATCTAGTGGAAATGTATCCTTGTAAAAATTTAATTGTACATCTAGACATCAGCCTCTATTTGTATTCCTTTCATAATCATAAAAAATCTATTCATGAAAAAAATTGATGAAGTCATACATTGGTATCTTTTCAATGACTAAATTACATCTTTTACCCCATTTCCTAGCTTTTAGATCACATGTCATTGTCTTATATTTTTTGTAATCTATTATTTTATTTCCAATTGCATGTGTACTATACATAGGTTGACAAGTTCATAAAATCTACAAAGAACAACAAAATAAGCATGTATTGTTGTAATGTGGAGACCAATTAGACTTGAAGGTTTATTCGATGTGGTTTCCCCTTAGATTATTCCTGTGGGGGTTTGGGGGTAGCACCCCTGCAGGGTCCTGGGGTAGTGCCCCAGGTGCACTTCCTATCATAGTAGAGGGTGGGGTTGAGGGGCAACACCCCCACAAGGGTTTTCAGGGGTAGTTCCCTTGAAGCCAATACTGACCTTATATTGTAAAAGGTGTCAACTACTATTTTTCTATTAGACAAGTTATTCTACTCCTAATTTTTTAAGTAGCAAAAGTTTGTATAAAATGGCTTAGGGTTAGGTATTTTATAATGTATAGTGATAATGTAGCTTCTTGTAGTGGTATTGAGTTGTAAGGGATTGTGGATTGCAATGACTAGATAGTAATAATATTGGACTTATTGTTGGTGGACATAGCCAAGGGATTGGGTGAATCATGTTAAATTCTTGTATCTTGTGTTCTCATTTGTGTGTTATATTATTTTATGATATTGATTATATTTGTATGTAATTGTTATTTATGTTTATGGTTAATACTAACTGCATGTACCATCCAAGCATGATAACTTGTAAATTGTTGACTGTCCCCTATTCCACATAAAATTTGGATATGAATTCCCTTGAAGATCTAGGTGGCTCATTTATTTCACAATCCTGCAAAACAAACTTAGAATCCAAAAACACACATATATGCCTTAAAACAACAAAATGGTTAAAAAATTCAAAGTATACATACACAACAAGTTATGTATGTGTGATTTATCTTCACATAAAAAGGCTCAACCATCTCAAAAGATCTTTGACTTATCCAAATTTGAGGATGCACACCAATAAATTTTGCAAAAAATTATGTTTTAGTTAAGTCTAGAAAATGTTTTGCATGTGGATCACAATTTTGGCTACCAATCATCCTTTTTACAACATCTCTTTGATTAGGGGAAACACATGTTATTTATCAAAAAAACTTCAATCAACGATTTCAAAGCTTCACTAATTTCTTTATCATTTCATGGTAGTCTACTGCCAAATGTCCATAACTCATTTTTTATTGGATCTTCCACTCTGTCAGACCTTACCATGGCTCTCCTTAGACTACCTCTACCAATTTTTAATGTTTTTCTTTTCTTTCTTGTCAGTCAATCTTTCTTCATTTGGGTACTTACTGTTGTTGATGTAAGTATATGTCTTGTGATATTATTATCTTTGATGTCTGATTTAGAACCCACTTTGTCATATGTACTCATTAGATTGTGTACAAAATTTTTTTTGTTTGAATCATCCATCATTCTTAGCCCAAGATTCTTCATGATGGGCCTAAATTTCAAATTCCTCATCATTTCAACAAATAATTGACATTTACCTATCACATTTAATTTTTCAAAGAATAATCTCCTCATACGATTAACTTTTCTTTGACAAGTATGATTGCTAATCTTGTCAGGCATTGGTTTCAAAATGTTAGTATCAATATCAAACAAATATTTTGGTCTTCTAAAATGAATTTTAGAAGGTATTTTAATCTCTTCTATTCACTCAAAATTTGAATATCAACATAAGGTTGAGTGAATTACATACCTTGAGTCAAAGAGGATGCACCTTGGCAATAAGATCCAAAAGATGGAATTTCATCTACTTGATATATTGATATTGTGCCTCCAACATGACATGATAGAGTGTGTACATCATGAGACATAGAAATTGATCTCTCTTCAACATGAGATGGTGATATGACTCCAACATTGGAAGATGGTGTAGCTTCACAATTCAATTGTCTTCTTGAGTGTAAGAGACTCATTCATTCTCTTTGTCTTTCCAATTCTTCCTCTTTGTTTCTTTGTATTGGTGGTTTGTGTTCCTCTTTGGAAGAAAATTCTTCATTATTGCATTGTAATTTTCTTTGTTCATGTAGTAGTTTTATTATATCCCATTTAATTGCCAAATCTCTCTCCCTCTTTTCCATTGTTTGAGCTTTTGGTTTCTTCCTTGGCATTATGATGATTACCATATGTCAAATTATTCAAACATCTAAACAACTTACAATTTGTAAATTAAAAAATCATTCAAATACATATACAAATAAGAATTATTTCAATGAACACACAATATATATAAAAGAAGTTGTAAAATTATAATGAATTATTCATACAATAAAATCTCTAAATATTTCCAAATAATAATTCATTCAAACATACAAATTTCAATGAATTCATTATATCTTAAACAAATTGTCAAATTATAATGAAATTTATGTCTATAGTAACAAAGAATATTTAAAAAGGAGTGCACTAACCTTTTCTATAAAAAGAATGTTAAAAAAACCTTCAAATAGTGTATCCTTGATGATTTAATTCGGTGTTTAATATCTTCCAATACCATGAATTTCAATAATTCTCTTAATGCAAGACAAAATAAAACTTGTGTATTGTCACAATATTTTCTTTGAGTGCCTTAAATTATTGCTTTTAGACTTCATTTGTATGAGATGATAATAAACATCAAATTTATTATCTCATAAGAGATATAAAGACAATAGCTATAATAATAAAAATACCATTTTTGTATAAGAGATTTATCTTTAATCTTACTTATTGTCTCTAATTACAACTAAAATATTCTTATTACAAAAAACTAGTTTTGTCTCTCAAAGTAAAATAGAAATTATTTGGAGGACCAAGTTTGGAAATTGCATCATTATATTCCTTTAATCTTGCCAGTTCTATTTTTGGTGTAGCTTTACTAAGGATGCTCTAGAAGCTTTGTAGTTATGCCTTTGCATATTTAAAATAGTCCCAAAACTGAATAAAAACTATAGAATGCACATATCTATATTATATAGTTACACCATATAAGATAAGTCATCTTCTTTAAAGAAAAACCATAGACCTGGAAGTGAAAATTCACACATATGGTCCATTAATTTGTAATAATACATGCTAACAAGGGGCACAATATCTTCTTAGATTTTGATATAATACCAAAAATGTTAATTACTAGAACATAGAAAACACCAAAATAACCACTTTTTGATATTTTTCCATTTCTACTTTTGCTAGCCTCCTCTTGATCATCATGAACCCTCTTTTGATCACATAATATATGTATAAATTTGATTTAAGATCCTCAATATCTATCAAATGATAAGTTACATAGGAACCAAAATAGGCATTCAAATATATTTGGGTAATAGATAAAATATGACTACATAAATAGATACTACTGGACTTAAAAACTTGAGATCTAAATCAAAGTAGGAAGTTTTCCTCAATGGAGGTTTTCATTTCTACATGTGTCACAAACCACTCTTTCAGTTACCGAATAATTTAGTTTTGGGATTCCACCTATAATTTAATTAATCAATTTTAAATATTCATAAAAAGATATTTTGTTAGTTAAAACATATTATCTACAATGGTTTTTGAATCTATTTTGTTATGGCTCTATGGGACTAACTGCTTAGCATTTTCCTCAATGTGAGGAGATCTATGTGTTCAGTTGTCTAGCCATCAACTGCCCAACTTATTATACAACTGTCCTTGTAATTTCAAGAATAGTCCTTAAGATTGACCAATATAACCATGTCTCTTAGGTTGTTAACTTCTTCATTGTGCCTTGATATAGATGGGTGGAGATCTATAAATGATAAGAGTAACTAGTTTTCTTTTTATCTTCTTTTCTATTAAGATCATATGTCATTCTGATAATAGAGAAATATGTGCATTAACCTAAACTATGAAATCTTATTATTTTACGACATACTATCAAAGTGATTCAAAAGGCTCCATTTCCCTTGTCTGCTATGATCAATAGGGTGGGATCATCTCAAACTTCTTAGACATGAGTGTATGGTTGAATGTCTTCACCAAATCATGGATACTAATGCAAGAATTGGACCATTGAGCAATTGTAGTCTCAGTTGTGCTAGATAAAGATGGTTTACATTGGTGAGAAAATTCTATAGGTGACATTTGGCAATAGTTTAATTCCATATTAGTTACTAACTTACACTCACCATAATTACTTAGATCTTGATGGGAAGTACTTGAAACTTAGATTTCATTCAAATCATTGACTCCTTTTAAGTACAAACAAAGGATATTTATTCCACCATTTCCCTGGCAGCTTTGAGTATCAAGTTGTTGTTTATTTGAAAATTGCTATGTACTCGTTAATAGAGTGAAGACAAAATTTACTATGATTGATCATAAAAATCTGAACATTAGTGAAAATGTGGTGTTCTTGATTGCTTGATTGTATTGAATTTAGTTTTTTCTTGAAACGTAATAACCATTCTCCCAAATTTTCTTTTTCTTGAGTGGTTACCCTGTTGTTGTTTAATCTTGAACCAATACTTTAATTGTTTATTTGTGAATGTTTAGACATATACTATACCAAATCAGTGAGATGTCATCAGCATAAAGATGCATTTGTTTGATAACTTAATTTTGGGGATATTGTATCCTATTGTATTAAGTTTAAGTTGATGAATAGTGAATGTCTCTGACTATATTTTTGGTTAATGCTTAAATGTTCCATATATTTTTACTTTGGAATAATGTTGTTCAAAATAGATGAAAGTTCCTAGTGATCAACAAATTGAAACTATGCTTCCATCTGATAAATTAGGAAAGAATGATATGAATCCTTTTTATTATTGTTGAAGAATTTTCTGAGAAGCTTGAGATTTATGGTGGCATAATACACAAAAATTTTCATGCAACTCAAATATATCACATGCTATGAATGTTGTGTTAAGATAACTCTTACAAAATGCATATTTTATTGAAATAACTTATGGAAATGCCTATGTGTAGATAGTGCATAGTGAGAAACTATGAATGTGTTCATTTTGTTTTCTATTGGATGAGTGCATTATGTTACCTTTTGAAATGGATGGAGATTTTATGAATATGTTATAAATAATGTATTGCACAATTCCATTACTTTTCTTGGTTTTACCTATTTAATCTCCCTTGATGCCAAGTTGGGTATCTTTCATGTCAGGAAAGATTTTTGGGAAGCTTAATAGCCTCGTGGTAGGGTGGTAAAGCACTCCTACAATATTCTCACCCTTGTATTCTTAGGCAGGTTCTAGAGCTCATTTCAACTCGGTTGTCATGGTGAGACTATTTGATATCTAGTATCTAGCATTGGTAATCTGGTAATGAAATTATGGTCTCTTTTAAACTTGAGCATATGTATATGTATCATTTTTGTTAAAGTTAATGATAGTTAATCAACTAATGTTGACTGGAAAATATTCAAAAGACTTGACTCTAGTTGATTTTTTCCACATTTCATGGAGATTGCTGATGTTGCATTGGTTTTGCAAGGGCAGTCTTTACATATGGTATTAGAGCTCTTGGTTCCACAATTGGGCCTTGAGTTCACTATGCTAAACACCCAACTATAAGTCAACTAGTTTACTTTATGTTGTATGAGTTGATGACATGGGTTGCATGTTGTGCCTCTTAGCTATGATTACCATGACATAGAAGGATATGATGTTCCTTATGCATGTCATGATTGTGAGATAAAAATTGCATTCCTTTAAAGATTGTCAAAATGGAAATTTTATGGAATGACTGGTAAATTGTAGACCTCATATGTTTATGATTATATTTTCTTTAAATAATGTGATAGTATAATATGCATATTGGAGTATTAAATTTGAACTATTGAGATAGTCAAAGGATGGTTGACCTTTGCACTAGGCTATAAAAGCCTACCAAATGAAGATTTGGCTTGTGATAGCAATGAAAAATGCCTTTTTATTATGTAAATGACATGTGGTGCAAGAATTTATTTCTATTTTATGCCAGATTCATGAGGTTCATTGATTAACCTAATATAATAAGTAGAAAGAACATGGATTCATTTGCAAAAGTATTGCATGTTCCATTATGCATTTAGAAATGTCTGATTATCAAGATAAATTGCATGTGATCCATGAGAATTTTGGTTATGTTCTTAGTGACCCTTGAATGCAAGGTGTCGTTAAACATCTTCTCCCTCTTGGTGACAAATGAGTGTCATTGTGCTTTATGTGAATTGGGTTTTCATTTTATTATGTTTGGTTTCATGAACTTGGATGTGATGAAGGACTAACTTGAAATTTTATGTTCTTTATGACCACTGAGCCACCAATTTCTTATATGACATATTTACTATGAATTTTGTAAATATTTTGGTTTTGTAACTCCTTTTTGGACTTTGACTTGAGAATTATGAATCTTTTTTTTCAAGACTTCTTTGATCTTCAGGTGGCTAGGGTGTGTGTGTGTGTTTTTGATGATGTTGGTCTTGTGATTTGGAAGTGATGACATCTATGATGTTCATTGTGGAGCATTGATGGGAGTAGATTGTGAAGAACATACCACTCTTATATGTGAACAAATAATCATATATGTGATAAATTAAAAAATTTTGAACATCTTGTTGTAGAACAACATTGAGATGTGTACTCTCCTTCATGGCTGGGTGTAATGTAGCAATTATGGGAAAGATAGATGGATACTCCACATTTAGTTTCTCTATCTGCTAGTTCTGTAGAATGGATACATGTTGTTCTTGTTTGTTCTACCATTAAATCTGACTTTATAAAGTGTTTAGCCAAGCCATTTATTTTTCAGATTATATATATATTATATGTGTGTTTGTGTGTGTGTATACATACATACATATATATATATATATATATATATATATATATATATATATATATATATATATATATATATATATATATATATATATATATGCATATATATATGTGTGTGTGTATATATATATACATATATGTACATATGTACATATATGTACGTATATGTACATATATGTATATATGTACGTATATGTACATATATACATATATGTACATATGTACATATATGTACATATACGTACATATATACATATATGTACATATATGTATATACATATATGTGTATATATATATATGTATATATGTATATATATGTATATATATGTATATATTAATGTATGTATATGTATATATATATTTATGTATGTATGTATGTATATACATACATACATACATATATATATATACATACATACATACATACATACATATATATATATATATATATATATATATATATATATATATATATATATATATATATATATATATATATATATATATATGGATATGGTTATGCTTATTTGGTTTTACTACATATGTGTAAATGTGTAGGTTATTTTTATTCCTTACTACATTCTATGATTAGGCTACTAGGCACATGGTTGCAAAATAGTATGTTTCATAGGTGCACTAGATCCATCCAATCCATCTTGTTTTGGAAAGCTAGGCTTCTCATACCAGGGTCAAGGTATTTTTTGTGTCAAGAAGAAACCCAGGGGAAGTATTCACTTTTTGGTTGGCAAGGTTAAAGCACCTCAAATGATATTTTATTTGATGATTTAATGTCATGAAGGTCATACATCACAACAAGTGCTCACATGTTGGTTAAGCACACTATGGTGACAAGATGTGCTTGAGGGACTAAGGTCACTAAATTGATAAAAAATTGGATTTACTGATCTTTTAGGTGATTGATGAGCATACTTAGATGATTTACTTAATGGTTTCGATCATATGGTAGACAACATTGCACTTGTATGATGTGCTTATTGTTCCACGTTTGACGTGTAGGTCATTGAGGTATATGCTTTAAATTGTACTTCATGTATTTTATTAAATCATGCATTTGATGGATGGATTATGTGTAGGTGAGTATCCTTGGATAATTTCATGTGTTACATTCTTAAATAAATAATTATTTGATAACTTGTGAACATGGTGAATAAAATAATTGTGGACTATTCAAACTAGGGTTTTTCTTTCTTATGACATGTTATGTTCAACAATTTGGTTGATAATTGGTTATGAAATATAACTTTATTTGCACTTATCATTTTGACATGTAAGTTGGAAAGTAGAATGAAGTTGCAAAATTAATTGGAAGATATGTATCTACTTGTTGACTCAACTATTTCTATATGACTTTTGACTAACCTTATTTGAATTTTTGGCCTATGTGGAAAGTGTATGAAATATGGTCTTCCTATGGAAATGCAAATGGGTATGTATAGATCTCTCTTTTATCTACTTTGATAATACTTTTGCATTGGTGTTATGTGTATGTAATGATCCACCATGCATGTGATTTCTACTCTATAGGAAGTTGTTGACTCCTTTTATTTAGTCAATTTATTCAAAGAATAATGGTTAACAATTTAGTCATCTTGAGTTATCTATCTAACTCCTAGTCAATATGGTGTTTGACATAGACTTAGCTATTATGCAGCCAACTTAGACCCTTTTGTCAACATGTGTGTTTGGGATTTTGTAAAATTATCTATTGATGTAGAACTTGGATCAATATTACTTTCTATCATTGATCTTTCTGTTATATTGTTTAAATGTATGGAGCTATATGATGTAATAATGTGGTATGCCAACTTTAGCAAACATTTAGATGCATAATGATGATTAAATGTTAATTATTACATTGATAATGTTATATGTGCATGTCATTATATTTCATGATGATTCAAATGAGGATGAGTTAGATGTAATGGAATCGCATTACTTGATTATGTTTCATGGACACTAGTCTATTGATGTGGATGAGTACTCACTTACCAAGCACCGCATATTAGATGGTACATATGGTATGTATGGTTGATTGTTTATGTTACTCATGCTCAAGATGTGATTAAAAGATGAATAAGAAGTTGTAAATTTAAAGGAAAAATGTTGACTCCTAATATTTGAATTTATCTCCTTCAAATATTGATATTGTAAATGAGCCAAAATCACTATGAGCACATGTGTATAAGTATGGCACCAAGTGGATATGAAGTACCTACTAGTGAGGTCAAATCCATGTGTCCCAACGTATGATAAGTAAGCATAGGTATGTGTGTGATATCATAAAAAATTTAAGGTAATATGTTACTTGAATTTTGAAAATCATAGAAATAAGAAACTATTTGAGTAGATACTCCATTTGATATTTGATTTGGTTTATGAAATATGATGGACTAATACTTCTGTGTTGTTCTTGTAATGCAATAGAGGGAATGACAAATTATAAGAAGAGGGAAATATTGTCAGAGAGACGTAGTCTAACCTTGTAAAACTATAGAATGGTAATGGAATTCACACACTCACATGGAGAATGTTCTTGAAGGGACTAATTATTACATGTTCTTATTGCATCAGTGTGTTTATCTATCTTTTAAATCTATATTAGTGTCATCTTGTAGAGCTATGTGCTAATTTTATTAGAATGTATTCAAATGAAATGTAGGCTTCTTTTAAGAAAATGAATTATAACCTTGTTATGATAGCATCTGAATGTGAGTACATTCATTATTTTGAATATTGAACCACAGAAGCAAGATAAATAGTCTTAATATAGTGAGATCTTTGAATATGAATTATGTATATCACTGCATTGTGATGATGCATTTTCTAAGGGAGGAAGGATGTCACTATTGGAAATTCAATTGAAATGATCATTGTGAGAAGAAGATTGAAGATCAAAGAGGGAGATTGTTGTTAACAGAATGTTTTCAATAATTGTTTTGTCATTGATGTCAAATCTGCTATTTGTATGAATGGTATTTTCTTATAAGATCCAAGTACCATCACTTAGTTGATTATTGAAGAGGATTTGATCAAAAAATGTGCAAGGATTAGTTAAGACAATGGTTAAATGATGTATTGATAACATACTCAAAGATACAGAGGGTGCTCACACTTAGAAACATTGGAGAAATAAGTTGTAACAAGGTTGACTGCAAAGCTTAAACTACGTTCATTAGTGGGTGTCGAGCAAGCTAGTTGAAGCCGAGCAAATTTTCAGTTGGAGCTAAGAAATAGGAAATTCTAGTGTGTGCCAAGTGATCTTCAGGTGATGAGTAAAGTTCAAGTGCCAACAAAAGTATCATGTGTCAAGCATCAAAAAACCTTAGTTGGTGCCGAGTGAACTTCAGGTGCCGAGCATTAGTAAAATCATAGTTGATACTGAGTAACACAATATGTGTCAAGCACCAGTGTTTCAATAGTGTCCAGTTGTTGCATTATTTTGAATGACAAAGATTTGTCAAACTGAGCCAACAAAGTTGTTGCCTTAAATTTTTTGTACTAGTTGGAGGATAATGATGATGAGCTAGTGGCATAGAATTCTATGTAAACTATTTTTGGGCGAATTCAAAAGGATTATTTAAAAAATTTCTAGAGGAAACAAAATATGGGTTAGATTCAATGAATCCTACCTAATCCATATGAATTGAAATTAAAGGAAGGAAGAATCGAGCAGGAAAGGAAATCCAAGATTTCTATTTAAGGAGTCACTGACCAAGAAGCAAATGTTGTTGCTGAAGTGCCAAATTATAAAGTGGTTAGAAGGGTTTCAAATAGAAGGTATGTAGGAGAAGGAAGAGCACAAAGGCTCTACTTCTACAAGTGGTCAAGAAGATATGGTTGCACTAGTACATTGAGCATGGAGACTCAAGGAGACTAAGCTTGAAAGGAGAACAAGCTAACTGAGTTGCAGAGATTGAAGACCAGGCAAGGTGAAGAGCTAAGAAGTGATCTGAGATCTGCAAGTTAAGTTGTATGTTTTATTCAAGTCAAATATTTTCTAATGCTCTCTAGCAATTGTATTAGATATGGAAATCCTATGGACTTAGGTTGGTTTAATAGCCATTTGTAAATCCTTTAATAGAGTGGCATTCAAAGTGAATGTTCTAAAGTCCTCTAACTAGGCCCACTTCTAACAGGGTGGATAAATCCTCTAACAAGGTCACATTTAATAGTGTGTTGTAATCCTTTAATAGGTTAGGCCTTTCATAGGGAATCACTTCAAAAGAGTGAGAATTGAGTAGCATGTTACTCATGGTTTTTTCCAAATTGGGTTTCCATGTAAATCACTATGTTATGTGTTGATCTTTTATGTGTTATGCTTGCATGTTGATTTATAGTAACTTTTTGAATAGGAAAGTTAAAGCTTGGATGAATGAATGGGCTCAGTACACTTAGTGAAAAAGTTTGAATAGAATATTTGGACCTTGAATAACCAATTCACCCCCCCACCTCTAGCCCCCTCAGTTATTCCAAAGCATTTCTAACAATTGGTATCAAAGCCATCTACTAATTTAGTTTCAAGGTACTAGAAGTAGGAAGATCAAGATGTCCAAGAGAGAAGTTCCCAAGCTCAAAAAAGACAACTTTGTTGCATGGCAGAGTCTAATGAAATTGCACCTTGGATCAATAGGTGACTATGCAAAAACCTTAATTGGAATAGAACATGTAAATTTGGTTGGACCTCTTACTGTAGATGATTTGAGAAAAAGGAAGGAGCACAATCAAGTAGTGCTAGAGATTTCCTATGCACTTAGCTATGTAGAATATGATGACATCAAAGATTGTGACACTACATTCAAGATGTGGAAAGCCCTAATAGATATCTATGGAGGAGATTAGAATGTTCAGAGAAAAAAGAGAGAAAGCCTTAAAGGAAAGTTTGATGACATGAAAATGGAGGAAGGTGAAAATGTTGCTCAATATGTTGCTAGAATGAAAGAAGTGGTAAGTGCAATAAGAAGTCTAGGTGGTCAATTGGAAGAAGAAACTATCAACAACAAATATTTGAGAACTCTACTCCCTATCTATGCTATTAGAATTTCAGCCATCCAAGAGCTAAGGTGTGTACAAGGAAATACACTAACCTTTGAAAGAATAGTGGGAAGACTTACTACATTTGAGTTATCCAATTTTGACAACTACAAACCTGAGAACCTTGAATCTACCTTCAAGTCTAAGTTGACAATAAAAGACATTGAGCAGGAGACATCAAACAAGAAGAGAAGAAAAGGAAAACATGCATCCAATGGTAGTAGCATAGATGAGGAAGATGTAGAATAGTTAGAAGCATTACTAGCTAGGAGATTCCATAGAGGCAATGGTAAGTTCAAAGGTAAGATCACTATCATATGTTTTAATTGAAATGAAATAGGTCATATTGCTACAAGATGTACACAGAAGAAGAACTACAAAGAAGGAAATAAGTACAAGAACAAAAAAGAAGATAATAGCAGAGATTTCAAGGACAAAGGCAAAAGATGCTACATTGTTGAAGAAGACTCTAATGACAATGATGATGAAGTAGTCTATATGGCCATGAAGGATGAATCAGATAAAGACAAAGATGAAGCAACAACATTGGTTACCTATGTGAACAAGAATGACAAGTGGATCATAGATAGTGGATGCTCACATCACATGACAGGAGATAAAAGTAAGTTCATTACCTTTACTCAATATGATGAAAATAGTCTTAAATTTGGAAATGATGCTCCATTTCAAATCAAAGGAAAAGGTTCCATTAAACTTATAGAGAAATTTTCATGTGATAATGCATACTATGTTGAAGGATTGAACTACACCTTGTTGAGTGTATCATAGTTAGGTAATGTAGGTTGCAAAGTAGAGTTTGGAAACAAAACTACCAAGATCTATGACACTGATGGAAATCTGGTAGGAAAAGGTGAACAAACTAGGAGTAACTTATTCTATCTAGATATGGAAGATGCAACTTGTCTTGTTGTTAGATTTGATGATGTGTGGTTGTGGCATAAAAGATTGTGTCATGTTAACTTTGATAATCTAATTAGTATCAGCAAAAAGAAGAAGGTCAGAGGATTGCCTAAACTAAAGAAACCTGAAAAGAAAATGTACAAACAATGTCAACTAGGGAAGATGACCAAGTCTAGTTTCAAAAGAAAAACATACACTTCTAAAGAAGTACTAGAGTTGGTCCATACAGACTTATGTGGTCCAATAGAAGTGCAAAGCTACCTAGGAGATAGATACATAATGCTATTTGTAGATGACTATTCAAGGATGATGATTGCTATGTTCTTCAAGCAAAAATCTTATGCATTTCAAATGTTCAAGTGGTATTTAGCCAGAGTTGAGAAAGAAATAGGTAAGAGTCTAAAATTCCTAAGGTCAAACAGAGGAGGTGAGTTTACATCAAAAGAATTTGAAATATTCTGCAATGACAAAGGTGTCAAAAGGAAAACATTACAACCAAGGACTCCACATCAGAATGGTATTGCTGAAAGAAGAAATAGATTAGTGATAGATTGTGCTAGAACCTTGATGATGGAGAAAAATGTTGCACTAAAGTACTGGAGAGAAGTTGTAAGTATTGTAGTCTACACACTAAATATAATCCAAGTCAAGAAAGGTACAAATGCAACACCTTTTGAATTGTGCTATGATCACTCACCTAATGTTAAACATTTCAAAGTACTTGGTTGTAAATGCTATATTCTTAAAGATACTAAAAATGGCAAGTTTGATGCAAAGAGTGATGAAGGCATATTCCTTGGATACTCTACTAGAAACAAAGCATATAAGTGTTTGAATACTAACATTAACAAGATTGTGGAGAGTGCAAATGTAAATTTTGATGAGCATGCAGAAGTTCAAGTTGATGGAACTAAGAAATTAGAGGATTATAGATCCTTTGTATACTTCTATGAAGGAATGACTATTGATGACAATGCTACAAATCAAGTTGGGAATTAGCAACAAACTTTAGTATCAATCGAGTCACAGCTAGTGAATGCCGAGTTGCACTCAGAAGCCAAGATGCATAATGTAGAAAACATACATTCTAACACTAAAAATAGTACACATGAGAGAAATGATGAAGTACCAGATGAAAAATAAAAAATTGACTCTGAAACTGAATGATCAAACATGGAAAGAAGGACAGAACCAAGATTAGCCAAGTATGTAAGAAGACATCAGCCAGTAGATCAAATCATTGGTGAGAAGGATGTCAAACCAATGACAAGGAATAGAATCATAAATGAATCATGTTTGCTGAGAAAAGTTGAACCTAAAGCAATGAAGGATGCACTACAAGATGATGACTGGTATAAAGCTATGGAAGAGGAGATAGATCAGATTGAGAAGAACAAAACCTAGACCCTAGTTCCTAGACTAGCTGACAAGAATTTAATTGGTACCAAGTGGGTGTTTAGAAAAAAACTTGATGAGAATGGTGAGATAACAAGAAACAAAGCCAAACTAGTTTGCAAAGGCTATGCACAAGAAGGACTAGATTATGGGGAAACATTTTCCCCCTATTGCAACAATGGAAGGAGTAAGAACACTACTTGCATATGTTGAATACAAAGGTTTCAAAGTCTACCAAATGGATGTCAAATCTAATTTTCTAAATGGTATACTAGAAGAGGAAGTCTATATAGAACAACCTAAGGGATTTGTTGATGACATGAACAAGGACATGGTCTACAAACTACATAAGGCACTTTATGGATTGAAGCAAGCACCTAGAGCATGGTATGAGAGACTGCACAAATATCTTGTGAGGATAGGATTTGAGAGAATAGATGAAAATAGCAACTTGTACATCAAGGCTAAAAAAGTTAAACACATTTTGATATCAGACATCTTTGTTAATGATATAATATTTGGAGGAAAAGATGTTCTATGCAAAGATTTTGTTGATCAAATGAAACATGAGTTTGAGATGTCAATGTTTGGAGAAATCAAATTCTTTGTTAGTTTACAAGTACATCAATTGAAGCATGGCATATTTGTGATCCAATCCAAATACATCAAAGAGATACTCAATACATTTGGGTTAGAAGATTCAAAACCAGTCAGCACACCAAAGGTAATCAGACATAAGCTATCCAAGAATGATGAGTTAGCTAAATTGAATCAGCCATTGTATAGATCAATGATTGGAAAGTTGCAATATGTTGTACATAGTAGACTAGACATTGCATTAGCTATTGGAATAGTGGCAAGATTTTTTGCAAATCTAAGACAGAATCATCTGATGGCAATAAAGAGAATACTGGGATACCTAAAAGGAACTAATGACTTCGGTTTGTTTTACAAGAGAAGTGAAAATTTTGAGCTAAAAGCCTACACTGATGTAGATTGGGGAGGTAACATTGATGATAGAAAAAGCACTAGTGGAGGAGCACTTTTCTTGGGAAAAAGATTGATTACATGGACTAGTAAAAAGCAAAGTTGTACCTCATAGTCCACAGTAGAAGCTGAATATGTTGTAGCTGCTATCAATTGCACCAATATTGTATGGATTAAACATTTGTTGCAAGGTATGAAGGAAGAGGTAAATGGGCATGACATATTTTATTGTGATAATACAAGTGCTATCAACATATCAAAGAACCCTATAATGCATGCTAAAACCAAGCATATTGCAATCAAGTATCACTATGTAAGAGAGTTAGTGGAAGAAAAACAAGTAAAGATGGAATATGTAAGCTCAAAGGAACAAATTGTTGACATCCTTAGAAAAGCACTACCTAAAGATGCTTTTAAGTATCTTAGAGGTAAGTTAGGGGTGATACCCCTAGCTAAGGCTACTTGAAGCAAAAGCAAGACTACCCTACATCAAATGAGTTGATTGTTGAAGATTTTACACATTGATGTGGAGAATACCTACTTTAGGGTTCATGCCTAAAGTAATTAAAGTCACAAGCAAGGTGATAGAGGGAGAAATTGAATGAACAAAGGAACAAATTGTTGACATCTTTAGAAAAGAACTACCTAAAGATGCTTTTAAGTATCTTAGAGGTAAGTTAGGGGTGATACCCCTAGCTAAGGCTACTTGAAGCAAAAGCAAGACTACCCTACATCAAATGAGCTGATTGTTGAAGATTTTACACATTGATGTGGAGAATACCTACTTTAGGGTTCATGCCTAAAGTAATTAAAGTCACAAGCAAGGTGATCGAGGGAAAATGCTACACTTACATGATAAGATGCTAATATGTCTTTGCCATTGTCATCAAAGAGGGAAAAGTACTGAGAAATTGATCAATAGCATTTGATCAAAAGCATGAGGGATAAAATGTTGATCAAATGAAGATAGAAGGAGAAATAGTAGAACTAGTCAATAGTTGATAGTGTATATGAGAAATATGTTAGCAAGTAATACTAATCTATTCAAAAATAAAAGCATTAACTAGCATATAAACCATAACATAAAATGAGAGACTAAAGAGGAAACCCCAATTGGAAATGTGAGCCAAATGAATGGACTCTCCCAATGGGATTTAGCTCCTTTCTTGGTAGATGGGTCTAAAGACTGGGATGTATGCTCAAGGTTTCCAAAAAATAGCTTCAATGGAGATGAAAAATGGAAAATTGGTAGCTTTGTGAGCTCTCAATTTGGCATCATAAGGGTATGGTTGATGGCTTTTGGCTCTCAAAAGGGCATTGTAACTTTAGCTCCAAGATTGTGATGAAATGGCTTGGGAGGGGATTCAATTTATAGGCTAAGGGCTTGAGAGATAGAGGGCTAAGATGGAAGGAAAGATGAAAGCTTAAGGAGGGCTAGGATTCACTCAAAAGGGAGCACATGGATTGTGCTTGTTTAGCACCAATCAGGGAGTGACACATGTTACAAGGTGAGTGGATGGAGAAAAGGGGAAGGATGAGTCAACAAAGGAGGCTCAAAGGATAATATCTTCATAAATACCCTTCATTATGGCTTGTAAGAGCTTGTAAGAGTCTTTATGACTTTAGTAAGAGCATTCAAAGCTTAGTGGTTGGGATATTTTGAGGGGAGTTGAGATTTTTTACTTTCCTTGGCTTAAGAAAGTCTTAAGCTTGCTTAGGGAATGTGACAACATTAGGGGGTGGATTAGGCTTGGGCTTAGGATTAGATTAGGGATGTTAGAGATTTGCAAGTGGATGGCATTCATGAGGGTGGGTGAGTTAGTAACTAAGCTTAGTTAGTATGGGTGGATGGGGTGGATTAGGCTAAAAAGAGGGTTTAGGAATAAGTTAAGGGTTATTAGATTTGAGGGTTTCATTTATCAAATAGGTTTATTTAATAAATGGGGAGTTTGGAATTAGATAGAAGAATAGGATTTAATTGATAAATAATAGGTTATTTGATTTATCAATTAGGACTATAGATGATTAAATAAATTAATCAACTAGGGGATGGCAAAGGATTAATTAAATAGGAATTTAATTAATGATGCCTTTAGAGATAACTAAATAGGATTACCAAAGCAATGTAATCAAATTTAGGTGTCTACATTTTGCCCCTCTTTGACATAGTGTTGAGACAACACTATTTCAAAAAAGTTCGAATGAAGATGACACGAGGAAGATGTTTTAGCAATGAGGTTGCCCCAGTCTCAGATAAGAAGAGGAGACTAGACTTAGATGATGCCCCCTCAAGAAGGCGGCAGGGAGAGAAATGAGGCTCGACGACTTCTTGAAAAGTACAAGAAATTGAGATGAGCTAAGACATAGGTTGGCAAAGAGAAGGGGCTGAATTAGCTCAAACTCTCGCTATGGGAGAATGATAAAGGAGAATCAAATGCACAAGAGGAAGCAAGCTTAAGACTTTAGGGAAGGTGGAGGATGAAGGAGCAGAGCACTATAAAAAGGAATCTAGGATAGGGAGATGGATGAGGGGATTATAAAGCTGATGCAACAGGATTTCAAAGAGTCGGATTGGTGGAAGATGGGTTTCGGAGATCCCTAGGACTAGGATTGTGGATCTCGAAAGATGAGGCTTGGTGGATTGATTTGGATTGGTGGATCCCTAAGACTAGGATTGTGGATCCCTAAAGCTAAGAGTGAGGAGTGATCCAAAGAGATACTGATGCATAAGTTGGGGTAAGAGTGACAGATGCAGGATATGGATGGGGGATAATAGAGATGAAGGGAATCCATTGAAGCTTTTTTAAGCGGGGGGATACTTCAAAAAGAAGTACCACCATGTAGTTGAGCACTAAATTTGCTATAGGATTGTTGGTTAATTGCCAAGGTTACCAAGAACATCAAGGCCTTTTCACCAACCATCCAAAGGACTGATGAACTGACTCAAAACAAACATGCAAGGATTGCCCTAGCATCACACATGAATCCTAGAGGAAGCAGTGTGGAAACGACACTGGAGAACCCACAAGAAAAAAAGAAAAACAAACGAAAGACCTGATCAAGACCTTACGCTCTAATTACCCCATTCGCAGCATACCATGATATGGAAGATCGTGGCAACCTTGAGGAGGGAACAAGGAGATTGCTTGGAAAAGATATTTCAAGACCCAACAGGGAAGAGTCCAAATCAAAAGAAAGTGAAAATCCAAAAGAGAACCGTTTGCCAACGAGATGGGTAGGACAAGGTACTAACAGACCAAGATCAGACATGAGGAAAGCTATATCCTTCAAGGACCTATCGGAGAGCACCTAAGCTGGTGGATCGGGATGAGTGATGCATCTGGCAAGCTGAACTAAGAAGGATAACACTTTGGTGACATGAGATCTAGCTAAAGGATGCATTGGAATAGCTAACCAAGGGTTGGGCGATGTGTGCAAGATGTTGATCAAGGACAAACTGACACGAATGCTAGATAAATACAATGGTACTAAGCTAAAGAGGATGTACAAGCTGATGGACAAAGATATGTTACAAATGTACCAGTTTGTTCATGTTTTGGTTTTTGTGAGATGGAAATGTTTGTGAAGGATGGGATGTCTATAATAGGTGATAGGTGGATAGGTAGATGGTTTGCAAAAAGCTTAAGTGAAAATGGGGTTTTGTGTGTGGATGTGATAGTATACAAGCTAGGATACAAGATTATCTACAAGCTAGAGTATGGTACAAGCTTTGGACAAGATTCGGATATACAAGGTATGGTACAAGATTTACAAGGTATAATACAAGCTTTGGTATAAGATTTACAGTCTAAGGTACAAGATTTTACAAGCTGTATAGGAGATATTTATAAGCTCCATTAAATTTTGGATATTTGGTTTGAACACCAAGGGAACAAGTGGGTGTTTTATGGGATGGTGGGTGGATGGATGAGGAATAGGATAGTGATAGATAATGGATTAGTCTTAGTACACAAGGTGCTTGAATTACCAGGTTTTCACCAAGGTACCTATCCAAGGCACTTGAATTGCCAAGTTTTCACCATTGGACGCTTATTTCTCTTTACTATTTTTATTTTGTATTTTTCAAAAGCTAGGTATACCAAGGATCTTCAGGCATAGAACTTCTTGAGATGAATGATGTTAGTAGGATCATTCAAGAGTTCTCCTTCTAGTGTAGATAGCTGATAGGCTCTGGAGCCAAAGGAAGCAGTGACAACATAAGGACCGAGCCATGTAGGTTCAAACTTGCCTTTCTTTTCTCGATCTGCTTGGACTTTCATGTTTTCTTTGAGGACCATGTCATTGGGTTGAAAGTGTCGTGGAAGCACCTTCTTGTTGAAATTCCTTTTGAGACAAGTCTGATAGACTATGAGATGATCATAGGCTTGTTGTCGCTTCTCGTCTAAGAGATCTAGTTGGGTGAGCCAAGCTACTCTGTATTCTTCATCTGATATAATCCCTTGCAAAGATATGCGCAAGGAGGGAAGTTCAACTTCTATAGGTAATACCGCTTCAACACCATAGACTAGGGAGTATGGAGTTGTGCCTGTGGATGTACGAAAGGAAGTTCGATAGGCCCATAGGGTTGAATTTATTTGTAGGTGCCAATCACGGCCGGAATCATTGACAACTTTCTTTAGGATTTTGAGGAGGGTTTTGTTAGTTGCCTCTGCCTGGCCGTTACCTTGTGGGAAATATGGGCTAGAAAAGCGATGATGGATGTGGAGGGAAGTGCATAATTCTTCCATGTTGAGATTTTCAAAGTTACCTTCGTGATCAGTGAAGATGGTGGATGGGATGCTGAAGCGACAAACAATGTGGTACAAGATGAACTTGGAGACCTGAACTCCTGTAGCTGAGACTAGGGGGACTACTTCCACCCATTTAGTTAAATATTCTGTAGCTGTTATTATCCATTTATGTCCATCAGATGAGAGGGGTGTGATAGTTCCAACTAGATCAAGGCCCCAACAAGCAAAAGGCCAAGGTGGTGCAATAGGCTGTAGATCCTGTGCTGGAGTGTACACAAAATTTGCATGCTGCTGACATGGGAGACACTTTCTAACAAAGTCACAGGAGTCTTCTTCAATGGTAGGCCAATAGTAGCCTGCTCTAAGGATTTTTCGTGCTAGGACAATACCACTCGTGTGGGCACCACAAAGTCTAGAGTGTACTTCTTTTAACACCATCGCGGCCTCGTTTTGGTCTAAACATCGAGAGAGAGTATCGTAATAACCCTGACAATATAGGGTATTGGCTATGATAACATAGCAAGATGATTTTCGGATGAGGTTCTGGCATTGGGTACGTGTGAGGTGAGGGGATATGATACCATCGTTAAGGTAAGCATGAATCTCATGGTACCAAGGGGATTGGGGATCAACCAAGATACAAACATGGTTTGAATCCTCATTCGCATAGGCGGGTGTGAGGAGCTGCTCCACTAAAAACTCATACTGTGTAGCTGCTTGGGGAATTTCCAAGAGTGAGCCTATAGTAGCCATAGCATTGGCTGCTTTGTTCTGTATTCGAGGCACTTGTGTAAACTGAAGCCTTGTAAAATGTTGGGTTAGCCGATCAACTAGCTCTTTGTAGGGTAATAGCTTTTCATCTTTGGTTTGATATTCATTTAGGGCTTGCTTGATGATGAGCTAAGAATCGCCAAAGATTTGTAACTCAGCAATGTTCCACTCTGCAGCTATCTTTAATCCTACTATGAGGGCCTCATATTCAGCTATATTGTTGGTGCTAGGGAATTGTAGCTTGAAGGCTTTTGGAATGTAATCTCCTTGAGGTGTGACCAACAATATTCCTGCCCCTAATCCATGAGATGTGTATGAGCCATCAAAATAAAGTTTCCATGGGGGTTGTTCTTCAATTAGACAGATATGCTCATCTAAAAATTCTGTGATCAACGGATAAGCATCTATTAGAGGTGCATCAGCTAGGTGATCTGTTATAGCTTGCCCTTTGATTGCCTTTCTGTCCACATACTGGATGTCAAATTCGCTAAGGAGCATAACCCATTTTGCTAGCCATCCTGTGAGTGCTGTTCTAGAGAGCATATACTTGAGAGGATCAATTTTGGAGACTACTTGGATGGTATGACTTAGCATGTAGTGGCGAAGCTTTTGAGTTGAGAAAACAACTGCCAAACAAGCTTTTTCCATACGAGTGTAATTGAGTTCATAACCAACTAGGGTTCTACTGATATAGTAGATGGCTCTCTCTCTGTTATAATCATCATGTTGTGTTAGAAGTGCCCCTAGAGAAGTAGGTGTTGCTGATATATACAAGATCAATGGACGACCAGGAACTGGTGGAACCAAGATAGGGGGATTGGTGACATATTGCTTGAGCTGATCGAAGCTATGTTGACATAAAAGATCCCACTTGAAGTTCTCATTCTTCTTTAGCAAGTGTGAAAATGGTGTACACTTATTTGCAAGTTGGGAGATGAAGCGCCGGACAGATTGAAGTTTTCCTTGAAGAGAGTGAAGCTGTCATAGTGTCTGGGGAGGAGGCATGTCTAAGATAGCCTTGACCTTCTTGGGGTCGATCTCTATACCTCGTTTAGAAACTATGAAGCCTAGAAGCTTGCCAGATGTGACCCCAAAGACACATTTCTTGGGATTCAGCATGAGATGATATTTGGCTAACCTATCAAAGACTTTCTCCAGGTCAGCAAGATGATCCATGAAGGTATGAGACTTGACCAAAATATCATCCACATAATCCTCCAAAATGCTATGGATGAGATCATGAAAAATGGTTGTCATAGCTCTTTGATAGGTAGCCCCAGCATTCTTTAGGCCTAAAGGCATCATGTTGTAGCAAAAGGTTCCCCAAGGGGTAGTGAATTTTGTCTTATGCTGATCCTCTTCTGCAATCTTGATCTGATTATACCCAAAAAATCCATCCATGAGGGACAAAATTTCATGTCCAGCTGTAAGATCTACAATCATATCTATGTTGGGCAAGGGAAAATCATCTTTTGGACAAGCTTTGTTAAGATCTCTGAAATCAGTGCAGATTCTGATGTCGCCAGAAGGTTTAGTGACGGGGACCATGTTAGAGATCCACTCTGAGTAGTCGATAGGTCGGATAACCTTAGTAGCTAATATTCTTTCTAATTCAGCTTTGACCAATAATGCCACTTTGGGGTGCATTTTTCTAAGCTTTTGTCTGACGGGCTTGATCTTTGGATCGACTGCAAGATGATGAACTACAAGCTTTGGATCAAGCCCTGGCATGTCCTTATATGACCATGCAAATTGACCAATTTTCTCTCTCAATACCTCAAAGAGGAGGTCAGCTTGGTCCTGTGATAGGGATGCAGCAATGTGAACAAGCTTAGGGATCTCTAAAGAACCGATGTTGACTTCCCTAGTATCCTCAATTAGAATAGAAGACACCTCTGGTCGATTATCTTGAGGAGGAAATACTGAATCCTCATGTTCTACTTGTGGCTCTGGATGTTCTTGCTGAGGGGTTCTCTTTGCTGCCTTAGCTAGTCCCAGATTCACCTTAGTTTCAATTTTGGGTGTATCAGAACTAGGTTGGGGATTTTCTCCAAAATACCCCTTGGAATCTAGCTTGTAGATATAGGTAGAATCTGGCTTTGTCTTCTTATGAGGAGTTTCGGCTCCCATGAATCTTAGAAGTGCTTCCTCTGATGCAAACTCATCAATATGTATGACACTTGGTTGGTCCCAATCTATGAGTTGTTGATGGGCGAGTGGTAGGTCAATGAGGTGGATGGATAGTTCTTGGAGAACAGAGTCTCCAAGGGAGATTTGGTCTAGGATATCATCATAGGCTCTCTTTTCAACTTCCTCAAGAATTTCTTTGATTTTGACAAGGTCACGGTGAATGTTCAAAAAAGCGTGACCGTTCTCATTGGTACCCCCAATTGTGGGTATGCCAAAGCCAAGACCTGACTTCAATTCCCACTTATGTGCGTCGATGGGGCACTGCATGCCTCTTTCTTTTGGTCCTAGACCACCACCTTGATAGTTCCATTTTTCAGTGATGAGCTTATGTTCTTGGGGATGCTTTTGGCTGAAGTGATCAAGGAGTGCTTGATTTCTTTGAGGTGCATCCTTATGTAACCATTTGTTGATATCTGGAGTGAGCTCCTCATGAAGAGGGATTTTCGAGGATACAAAGGTTGTTGGGCCAAACTGTTTGTATTGAGGAGGTGGAATCTCCTTAGCTTTTTGATATGTCGGTCGTCCATGGGCATGTGGATCAAGTGGGAGTGCCCCAACAGCAAATGCATCCGACAGACTATACTCTCCACAACCTTTGTTATTGATCTTCACGGTAGACAGGGTAGAGGCGAGGATGGTTTTTGGGTCATTATAAGTGTGGGATGAGCTGGCGATGGATGTACAGATATCAATTCCAAGGCAATGGTTTGTATATGAAGCTTCAACCACATTGTAGTAAGAAAAGGGTTCTGGATCGGCATGGATGGTTACCTTAGTGCCTTGATGCAGAAATTTGACGCACTAATGGTAAGTGGATGGAACGGCTTTCATGGCATGAATCCATGGGCGACCGAGGAGGATGTTAAAAGGTAGGTTTAGATCAATAACATGGTAGAGTGTCTCTTGGATGACTGGCCCAACCTTGATTGGCAACAAAATAGTTCCTTCTGTGGTTCTTTCCAAGTTGTCATAAGATTTGATGGTGATAACCTCACCGATGATATCTGCCTCAGTATACCCAACTTGTTTTATAAATTTTAGGGTGCAAATATTCAAGGCTGATCCATTATCTATCATTACTCTTTTCATAGCAAAGTTGGATACCATGATGGCTATGCGAAGTGGAAGGGTGTGATCTAGCTCGACCACGGGTATGTCAGTGGGTTTGAACGATAGGGCACATGAGGATGAGAGGTGTCCAACAAGATTACAAAAATCAGTAGCATTGATATCCAAAGGGACACGGGATTCTATGAGAGCACTGTCAAGGATGTTCTTGTACACAAGACTAGTGCGAAGAAGGTCTAAAATGGAGATTTGGGCTGGCATGTTCCCAAGCTGTTCCAAGATATTGTACTGGCTTTTTGATGGAGCTGATGGTGCTGGTAAAATGGGTGGGCCTGCGATGTTAAATCGGGCTGTTCGAGTGGTGACTGCACACTCATTGTTTGGTCCTTGGATATTGATAACATTGATAGAAGGCTCTTTCTCAAATATACAACCTATAAGGCTACCATAGTCTATATAGGATGAAGTGTGGTCATTGTTCTTCCCATGCTGTTGGTTTGGCTAACGGTTGTTGGTGTTGTTGTTGTTGGTTTGGATAGGTGCTTTTTCAGGATTTTGATTGTTGTGAGGAGGAAAAGCATTTTGATAGATCTGTAAGCCTGCATTGGGAGAGGTTTGGGCACCAACAGTGATTTCCTTCTGATTAATGAGGTCCTGCACATAGTCTTTCAGTTTCATGCATCTGAGGGTAGTGTGACCTTTTACCCTATAAAATTTGCAGTACTCATTGGCTTTGTACCATGCAGCTTTGGATTGGCTTGGGTCAATTTGCTGGGTAGGAGGAAATTTGATGAGGTTTTCCTTGACTAATTTCTCAAAAATGACATCCAATGGCTCACCAAGGGGTGTATAGTTTCTAGGTGTAGGTTGGAATCTAGGCTTTTGTCCTGCAATTACATTGATGGCATTAGCTTGATTGCTAGACCCTTGGAAGCTGGGTCTTGGATTGTGGTTTTGATAGCTTTGGTTATTCTGTTTTTGGTAGTTGATAGCTTGTTGATTGTTTGGTTGATATGGTGGGTTGGACTGGTTGTGAGAAGGACCAACAATATTCACATGTCTGGTGTCAATGATGCCATCTGTTGCAACGTGCTTGTTTTTGTTCCAATATCTAGACTTGTCATTGGAATGTGATTGATTTTGGTTGGCCTCTTTGTAAATCTTGACAACACCATCTTTAATGAGTCCTTGGTCAAGGATCATTCCTTTCTCTTTGATATCTTTATAGGTCTGCAAACAGTTCATGGTCATGTGGTGAGCCAAGCTGGGATGGGCATTATCAATAAACATTTTCACCACATGGCGCTTTGGCAAGGTGCAAGATATGTGGGTGGTAAGGGTTTGCCATCTTTGCAGGTATTCAGCAAGCCTTTCTCCAGCTTTTTTCTTAGTGTGGACAAGGTCAACTATTGATAGCTCTGTTTCAACAAGATGGGCATATTGGGCTACAAATGCCTCAGATAATTCAGCAAAGTTTTTAATTGTGCCATAGGGGATTCTGTAAAACCATTCAAGAGCTGGTCCAGCCAAGTTTTTGGGAAAAAGGCACAAGAGGAAGACATCATTGTATGCCACGTCTTGGCAGTGCATGTAAAATTCTTTGATATGTGTGACAGGGTCTCCTTTTCCTCTGAATTTGTCAAATTTGGGTACCTCAAAGCATTTGGGAAATGGTGTCATGGTAATGGCTTTATCAAATGGGTAAGGACACACATTCTCAAACTTGAATGTCTTCGGATCATTCCCTTCTTGGATGGCTTTCAGAGCTATCTTCATTTGCTCCCATTTTGAATTGATAGGTGATGGCTGGGGTGCCCCCAATGTAGGAGTGCCTTGAGGTAGGTATGCTCTAGATGGGGCCACTGAATATGGATGGCTATGAGGGATTTGCTGATAGGGATTGTACATTGTTTGGGTAGCTACATGGTGGATGACGGGTTGTCGAGGGGGATGTGGTGCATATTGCTGCATGTGCTGCGAGGCTTACTGTTGATATGGGATTTGAGGTTGGGATTGAGGAACATAAGCTGGCTATGGGATAAATGAATGGCTTTGTGGAGGTAAGGTATAAGATGGTTGTGAAGCTTGGGGAAAGGATCAGGGGGCTTGTGTGGTTTGACCAATATATGTGGGTTGTGCCCCCATTTGGGATGGTATCTGCAAATAATTGGTGGTTGGTTGGGGTGGTGGATTACCTCCTAGAAGTGGCATTGAAAAGTAGTTGGTAATTGGAGGTAATGGATTAGTTGGTGGTGGAGGTGGTGGGAATTCAAAGCTTGGGAATGGACCTGATGGGGTTTGATAGCTTTGTGGCTGGATTTGGAAGCTTGGTAGAGTGGTGGCAGGGGCTGGGGTCACTTGGGAGCTAGGAAGAACATTGGTAGTAGCTTGTGGGGTTTGATAGCTTTGTGGAGTGAGGGTAGTAGCTTGTGGATTTGTGGCTGATGGCACTGAGCTTCCAAGACCTAATGGAAATGATGGGATTGTGCTTTGGGCTGTGGTGAACAAGCCAAGGGTGATGAAAGGTTGATTACTTGGCCCCATGGGTGGAATCCCTATTGTATATTGCTGAGGCTAGCCAAAGATGCTAGCACTGATTTGGGAGATGGGTGGATTTGGAAGGCTAGGTTGGGGAGTAGCAACAACAATAGTGAAGGGGGTGAATGGTGAGGTGTTTTGGGTAAAGGGGGTTTGGAGCGGAGAGGTATGAACCAAGGATGGAGTGGTGGTGGCTGGGTTGGCTTGCGGCATGGAGATTTCAACTTGGGTGGATGATGGTACGTTTGGGTCTGTTGGATCATATGGATTGGCTGGAGGCTCTTCTTTTGGCATATAATGAGGATAATTTGGATCATAAGAGCCTATGGGTGGTGGCAGCTACCCAAAAAAGGGTGAGATTGATTTGATAATGGAGGGGGTCTTCCAAAGTCAAAGGTTCCTACATTGTCTCTTCGAAAATTAGCCATCATTGTCTCTTTGTTCTTGTCTATAATGGCATTTACCAACACTGCATTTCCTGGTTGGTTCATGAAAGCTTCAATGTTAGTAGGTGATGGCATAGCTTTCTCTGGGCTGAAGGATGGATGAATGCTCAAGGGGGGTGAGGTTGTTCGATCCAAATGATAGGGCTCCATTGTTTCTTTCTTCTTGGCTAAGCGAGTGAAGGGTGGCATGAAAAATACTCCTAGGGATGAGATGCAATAATGCTGATGGATGCAAAAGGGGTAAGGCTTCTCTATGCAAATGATTTCCTAGGTTGAGGCAAAGCTACATGAAAAAACCTAAAGAGGATTGGGTTGGGGATTCTAACTTCAAAGATATGTTGTCAAAGCACAAAAGGTCTACTTTCCTATGTGCAAGCTTGGTGGTGATTGTGTCAACTTAAGGATAGACTGATGATCCTTTAGGAAGAACACAAGATTGACCACTTGTGGATCCCAACCTTTAGCTCAAGGTGATGAGGGATAACAAGTGACAAAGCTAGATTACCCTAGACAAAGCTCTGTCAAAGGGATAACCTTGGTGAGATTGGTGGATTTGAAATATTTTAGGAATGGAAAACTTTTGGCAAGGTGACAACAAATTTTGAAGGCTTGGATGTGCAGATTTTGGATTGCTAGCTAGATGGTTTGGTTCTAAATGAGATGAATGAGCTAATAATGCTTAAGGGGATAACCTAAAATGGATGGATTTTCTACAAAGATGACTCTAAAGTGAAGCTTATCCAAGAAGATGTGGAGAAATAAGGGGGTCTAATCATAGAAATCATGCCTAGTTGGTAAGGCATAAGCATTGTTAACTTCTGGATTTTGGCTAAATTTGATGGTGCGCTCTAACCAGGCCTCTTGAACTGCTTTGTTGGCAGCTTTGTCCTCTGCTTTGTGGAGTTTGGCAATTCGAGGACTTGGTGTTAGTTCCTTTCTCTTGGCTGAAAGCTCTTGGTATGCTTGAGATGGCTTGAGTTTGACTTTGTGGAACTTCTGTTTGGGTTTGGGTTGCTCTGACATGAATTCTTGAATTGGCTTTGAGAGACCTCGATTATTTTGCTTTAACTTGTTCAACTTCTGGAATAGGCAATGACTACGCTAAGTGTGCCCTAAGCTAGGATTGACCAAGTTTGGCAAACATGCATTCAATAAGTAAAAGACCAATCAATAGATAGAAACAACCAGATAGAAGTTTTGATTCCCAGAATGTGATACTTGCACCAAGGAGTGTGTGTGTTCTACAAATGTTTCGATCAGTCACTTCAAACACATTAACATCCTAGATGGTTGTCTACAAGGCTGACAGTTGGTTTAGCTAGGGAGTCCTCAATATACCCAAGGTACATGAGGTCCAAATCCGTAGATGAAACCAAAAAGATGTCACACAACCGAGAGGAGCGGTAACCCACTTCTCCTCTTTCACTTCTTAAGGGTATAAAGTTCCTTGAGGCTTAGCTTGAGTGACAAAATCTTGATCCCAAGAGAGGTGTCTTTCGATTCACCTCCCGGTTCTTATACTCCGTCGGAACACTGGAGTTGAGGTCGTCCCAAGGGGTGATGAAATCCCCAAGCAGGCCTCCTAAAAAGAAACAAGGTTTTGGATCCTACTCTTATGCACCCAAGATGGCCTCGAAAGATGACAAGGGGAGAGAAGACTTGGATGACCTTGGGCTAAAAAACATGCTTGTTCTTTTACCAACTGACTCTTATGTGTGCTAATCTAGACTTTGCAAGCACTCATGTTTAAGAGACAATGTTCAATTCCAACTTTAAGCACCAACAAAAGTAAATTGATCGAAGAATGAAAACAAGAAGAAGAGTTAGGGTCAACAAAAGCAAACTTGCGCGCCCAGAGGCCCTCCACGTCAAGTATCGATTAATTTTCTTTAATGCATTCAAGATTGAGTGTGAGTTTGTTTTAAAGCCCAAAGCAAAGATGTGTGAGATCCAATTTCAAGCGTGCACCCGGAGGCTCTCCATGTTAGTTGTTGTTCAATTTTAGTGCCCAAACTTGAAGTGTGATTGATTTAATCTAGAGTTTTGATCATTTAAGAATTTTGATAAAGTTAAAGCAAACGTTCAAAGACCAAGTGACTGAGTTAGATTGTGGAACATTTAACACCTTTTTCAAGTAGACCCATCCCCATAAATGGCACTGAGATTGCAACCAATGGTTAATATTTGATGGGTGATTAGAAAAGAGGTGAGTCCAAGGAACTACTCAAATTGATTTTTGTAAATTTGTATTTTAACTTAACAAAGTTTCTTAAATGTCCAAAAATCAAACTTTACCTAGATTGCATGTGGAAAAGAGATTTGTTTTGTTCATTTTTAGAAGCTCCAAATGAATTGTTTGATATTGCAATGGTTAATTGATCCTTGGCATTCAAGATTGGATTTTTTGTTTTAATCATGCATTCAAGAAAAATTTGATTTTAACCCATGACATTCAAGAGTGTGTTTTTTAGCAACATTCATTCAATAGAAAATGTGTTTAACCATTCAAGTTCATTCCATGAAAAACCTAAAAAACATGATTAGTCACCCAAAAAGTTGCTCCAGCCTGCAATAAGACAAAAAAGAAATTGATTAGTCACCAAAAACTTCAAAAAATGAAAGCTTAACTATGGAAAAGAAATTTTTAACTTTTTTTGTTGTTTTTCCTATGCGTAAAAATGCTTAAAATGGTCTAAATGGTCTAAAGCTTAACTACAAAGTGCAGAAATAAAGATTTTTTTAAAAAAGTACAACAGTGACAGGCGAAGACGATAGTTAATCAGGTGCAGACGCCAGACTGTGGAGATGCTAATTTGCGCAGACGACAGAGGAAATTGGCGGCGGCAGAGATGACAGTCTAGGTTGCAGAGACGACAGTATGTTTGCTGGCGGCAGCGGAGACGAAAGAATGGCTAATGGCGGCAGTGAAGACAACAGAATGGATTTTGAATAAGAAAATGGCCGGGTGGAAATGATGGTTAGAGGCGGAGATGATGCTAAAATCCAGGTGGAGACGCTGATCTGCGCAGACGACAGAGTTCACTTCGAAGATGACAGTTTTGAATTCAGAGACGATAGTCGACCAGTCGGAGACGTTGATATGTGGGCGTGCCAAAATGTAGAAGCTGAAGAAGCTGATCAGAATAGAGAATAGTAGAAGAAGAACAATGCATACAGAGGGAGAAAATGCAAGAAGGATAGAAAGGAAAGAAAAGGATACATCAACTAAGAGGGAGATGTGAAAACTGATGGTGATGATAATACAATTACTTTTTGGCATTTGACTTACTATTCTAACCTAGTTAGCATTTGGTTAAATAGTTTAGTTTGATGGTTGATTAGTTTGGTTTTCCATCAATGCCAAAGAGGGAGATTGTTGGAAATATGATTGAAAAGATAATTGTGAGAACAAGATTGAAGATCAAAGAGGGAGATTGTTGCTAACAAAATGATTTCAATAATTGATTTGTCATTGATGTCAAATTGTTATTTGTAGGAATGATATTTTCTTATAAGATCCAAGTACCATCACTTAGTTGATTGATGAAGAGGATTTGATCAATAAGATGTAACAAGAGCACCTAAGGGAAAGTTTGAGTTATGATGTTATAATAAAGTGCAAGGATCTGTTAAATCAATGGTTAAATGATGTATTGATAACATACTCAAAGATACAAAGGTTGGTCACATTTAGAAATATTGGAGAAATAAGTTGTAACAAGGTTGACTAAAAAGCTTAAACTAAGTTCATTAGTGGGAGTTGAGCAAGCTAGTTGGAGTCGAGCAAATTCTTAGTTGGAGTCAAGCAACAAGAAATTCTAGTGTGTGTCAAGTGATCTTTAGGTGCTGAGTGAAGTTCAAGTGCCAAGAAAAGTATCATGTGCCAAGCATTAGAAAACCTTGGTGCTAAGTGAACTTCAAGTGTCAAGCATCAGTAAAAATATAGTTGATGTTGAGTAACATAGTATGTGTCAAGCACAAGTATTTCAATAGTGTTGAGCTACTGCATTATTTTGAATGATGAAGATTTGCCAAACTGATTCAACAAAAAAGTTGCCTTGAATTTTGTGAACTAGTTGGAGGATAAGGATGATGAGCTAGTGTCACAGAATTCTATGTAAACCATTTTTGGAAAAATTCAAAAGGATTATTCAAGAAGTTTCTAGAGGAAACAAAATATGGGTTAGATATAATGAATCCTACCTAATCCATATGAATTGAAACTAAAGAAAGGAAGAATCAAGTGGGAAAGGAACTTCGAGACTTCTATTTAAGGAGTCATACGCAAAGAAAAAAATGCTATTGATGTTGCTGCTGAAGTGCCAAATTGTGAAGTAGTTAGAAGGGTGTCAAGGAGAAGGCATCTAGGAGAAGGAAGAGCATAGAGGCTCTGCTTCTACAAGTGTTTGAGAAGAGATGGTTGCATTGGTCCATTGAGCATGGAGACTCAAGGAGACTAAGCTTGAAAGGAGGGCAAGCTAACTGAGTTGCAGAGATTGAAGACCAGGCAATGTGAAGAACTGAGAAGTGATCTAAGATCTTAAAGTTAAGTTGTATGTTGTAATCAGGTCAAATATTTTCTAATACTCTCTAGCAATTGTATTAGATATGGAAATCCTATGGACTTAGGTTGGTTTAATAGCCATTTGTAAATTCTTTAATAGGGTGGCATTCCAAGTGAATGTTCTAAAGTCCTCTAACCAGGCCTACTTCTAATAGGATGGATAAATCCTCTAACAAGGTCACATTTAATAGTGTGTTGTAAGCCCTTAACAAGGCAGGCCTTTCACAAGGCATCACTTCAAAAGAGTGAGAATTGAGTAGCATGTTACTTATGGTTTTTCCCAAATTGGGTTTCCATGTAAATCATTGTGTTATGTGTTGATCTTTTATGTGTTATGCTTGCATGTTGATTTACAATAACTTGTTGAATAGGAAAGTTAAAGCTTGGATGAATGAATGGGCTCACTGCACTTAGTGAAAAAGTTTGAATAGGACATTTGGACCTTGAATAATTGATTCACCCATGCCCTCCCTCCCCCACCTTCTTAGTTATTCTAAAGCATTTGTAATAGTCACAACCCACTCTTTCAGTTACTGAATAATTCAGTTTTGGGATTCCACCTATAATTTAATTAATTAATTCTAAATATTGGTAAAAAGATATTTTGTTAGTTAAAATATATTATCTGCAATGGCTTTCAATTCTTTGCTATTATGGCTCCATGGGATTGGTCGCTTAGCATCTTCTATGGTGTGGGGAGATGTGTGTGTTCATTTGTATGGCCTTCAATGGCCATACTTATTATATAACAAGGCTTCCACTATGATTTGGGGAGATAATTTTCTGATAAACAGAGGAGTGCATACTAGAATGGGAAAATTAGGGTTGTAAAGAGAGGAAAGGGGAAGGCAACAACACTTGTCACATACTTGAAGGAAATGACAGTGAGATACCAAACCATGTGCCCCTTCCTAATTATAGCATCTTGAATACTATGGAAACATTGACTCATTAAGTCTAAAAATTGATCATGTTGTGTTCAAATTATTTTATTTTATTTTTTCTAAACAAAAAGTCTTCATTCTCTATGTTACAATAGCTTGTACATCTAAAGTTGCATTTGATAGTAGTTTCTAAGGAATTATCATTGGAAGTACATCATCTTGGAAAATATTCAAATAGAGAAAAGAAAATTATATGGCAGTCACCTAGTGTGTTATCACACTTGAATAGCGTGGAAACCAAACTATCGGTCACTATGTTACTATTCTACCTAAGAAGTTTGAATACAAGAGGGTTGAGTCCAACTAATTTCATTACCAGTTTGGAAATTTAGGGGACTATGGCTTATAAGCTTCCATTCTTGATTGGGTGTCGATGTCAAATTTTTTGCATAGACCTCTACTATGTCTTTGATTTTAAATGAACAATCCTCGATGATTCCCCAAAGATTCTTTCAATATTTTAAATGCTCCATATTTGTAATTGGTACAATTTCCATACATTGGAAGCCTATCAAAATACATGTGTAGAGATGGTATTAATAATGTATCATCAATTGTGTGGCTATACAAAAAATGCTAGGTTCTAGGACATATTAGTTGATTGTTCTATGAATAAAACTATCAGTCTTATCCATACTGTGATTTCAAGAACAGTCCTTAAGATTGACCAATATAACCATGCCTCTTAGGTTGTTAACTTCTTCATTGTGGCTCAATATAGATGGGTGGATATCTGTAAATGATAGGAGTAACTAGTTTTCTTTATATCTTCTTCTCTAATAAGATCATATGTCATTCTGATAAGAGATAAATTTGTGCATTAATTGAGCTAGGAAATCTTATTATTTTACAACATACTATCATTTAAGTGATTCACAAGGCTCCATTTCCCTTGTCTATTGCAATCAATAGGGTGGGAACATCTCAACCTTCTTAGACACAAGTGTATGGTTGAATGTCTTCACCAAATCATGGATACTAATGCAAGAATTGGACCATTGAGCCGTTGTAGTCTCAGTTGTGCCAGATAAAGATGGTTTCAATTGGTGAGTGAATTCTATAGGTGACATTTAGCAATTTTTAAACTCCATATTAGTTACTAACTTACACTCACCATAATTACTTAGATCTTGATGAGAAATACTTGAAACTTATATTTTGTTCAAATCATTGACTCCCTTTAACTATAAACATAGGAGATTTATTCCACCATTTCCCTAGAGGATTTGAGCATCAAGTTGTTGTTTATTTAAAAATTGTTCCTTACTCATTAATAGAGTTAAGAGAAAATTTACTATGATTGATCATAAAAATCTAAACATTAGTGAACATGTGATGTTCTTGATTGCTTGATTAGACTGAATTTATTTTTGTCTTGAAACGTAATAACCATTCTCCCAAATTTTCTTTTTCTTGAGTGGTTAACCTATTGTTGTATAATCTTGAAGCAATATTTTAATTGTTTATTTTTGAATTTTTAGACATGCACTATACCAAATTAGTGAGATGTCATCAGGATAAAGATGCATTTATCTGATACTTTAATTTTGGGGATATTGTATCTTATTGTATTAAGTTTAAGTTGATGAACAATGAATGTCTCTGACTATATTTTTGGTTAATGCTTAAATGTTGCATACATTTTTACTTTGGAATAATGTTGTTCAAAATGGATGAAAGTTCCTAGTGATTAGGAAGTTGAAAGTATGCTTCCATCTGATAAATCAAGAAAGAATGATATGAATCCTTCTTATTATTGTCGAAGAATTTTATGAGAAGCTTAAGATTTATGACGGGATAATCCTCAAAAATTGTCATGCAACTCAAATATTTCACATGATATGAATGTTGTATTAAGATAACTCTTACAAAATGCATATTTTACTTAAATAACTTATGGAAATGCATATGTGTAGATAGTGCATAGTGAGAAATTGTGAATGTGTTCATTTGCTTTTCTATTTCATGAGTGTATTATGTTACCTTTCGAAATGGATGGAGATTTTATGAATATGTTATAAATAATGTATTGCATAATTCCATTACTTTTCTTAGTTTTACATGTTTAGTCTCCCTTAATGCTGGGCTGGGCATCTTTCATGTTAGGAAAGATTCCAAGGAAGCTTAATAGCTTTGTGGTGGTTGGTAAAACACTCTTACAATATTCTCATACTTGTGTTCTTAGAGAGGTTTTGGAGCTCATTTCAATTTGGTCATCATGGTGAGACTATCTGATATCTAGTATCTAGCATTGGTAATCTAGTAACAAAATTATGGTCCCTTTTAAACATGAGCATATGTATATGTATCATTTTAGTTAAAGTTAATGATAGTTAATCAACTAATGTTGACTAGTAAATATTCAAAAGACTTGACTCTCATTGAATTTTTCTACATTTCATGGAGATTGTTGATGTGGCATTGGTTTTGTAGGGGCAGTCTTTACAACATGAGAAATCAATCAACACAAACTTTTAATACTTGATGCTTGACCTCTTTATGAGAATAAACCTTGTGTTTCCATCTCCAAATATATAAAGAAATTCCTATCCTCCATTAAAGTCAAAGGACATCTTCTGCCATTCAAGTAAATAATTATTTGAATTTAGATATATCCATCTAAACTCCTTTAACAATTCTTCAACAAGATTTGTGATGTGATTTAGTGCCTTAATTTCTAAATATTTAGAATTTTCAATCCTATTATGAGGAAATTGAAGAGGTAGTCTCTCCATGGCACATATCATCCTAAAGATCAACATTTGAATTATTTTAATATTAAAAGAGAAATAAGTTTTGTCTCTATATCTAGTTTCTGTATTAAGATAAAATACTAAACCTCAAAAACTTGTGCATCATCAATTACCTATATACACATCCATCCATATGAGCTCATAGAATCTAGATTTATTAAGAAAAATCATTTTATAGAATCATTTCTTAAAATGGTACCTCCTAGTTGTATAGGGTGCATCAATATAGGTCCAATGGCTACACTTTTTGTGGAAATAGAGAGGTACTCATTATAAGTTGGAATATATACACTTGATTTTCATTATGTGTGTTCCATGTTAACTTCATCATAATCTTCCCACTAAAAATAATGAAGTTTACCAATATTAATATTTATATATATATATATATATCTTAATAGTTCCTTGTAAATAGTTTTGATGTGGGAACTAAGTATGACATAAATACATGAAATATCTTGTCTATAAGAATAATAAGAATAGTCTCATCTTTTCTTTTCTTTTTTACCTTAAGAGAATACTACTTCATGTCTATTAGATTCAAATGTTTATATAAATTGATTTGAAGCAGCATACAAAATAATTTTGTGATGAAGGACATCATGCCATGTCTATTTGTTAGAGTAATAAGATAGTTTCTTATAACTCTAGTTTACTTAAGGTAAACTTTAGGCATATAATAATGAATTCTTTTATTAATTATTTTCATGCAACCTAGGTTTTACCTTTTAGAGTTTTGATCTCCTTTATAAAAATCAATTTCTTTGTAATTATTGATTCACTTTTTGATTAATAATAATTTATCATTTTTCACATCAAGAATTCCTCCTCTATGGATCAATCAATTCAGCCTCCATAGTTTTTATATCTCTCTTTTTATGATAGATGTTTTCATGTAGGTGATTCTTGGGAGCTATGAGGTTGATCTTTCATCTACTTGAACATGGTACCAAAGCTCCAAACTTCCATGCCCTTGTTCACTTCATGAGACATTTGGCCTTAGTTTTCATATCTAGTTTCCACTAAGGATTTTATATTGTATTTGGGGAGGACCTTTATTTTAGGTGACTGTTAGCCCAAAGGAACATCACAATTCAGCTTAGAGCACCTCAAAACCCCTATTTCCATATAAAATTTATCTAGTTAGGCCAAAGTTATTTCTAAGGAAAAATAAATTGCATCTAGGTTGTACAACCTAGGCATGCAAATTGAGAAACAATAATTTATTTTTATTTTTTTAATCTAAAAAAACTAAAAGAATTTTTTTCTTTATTTGGTGCAACTACAATTGGGGGGTGCAGGCTTTCACAAAAGTTCTTCTTTGGTTTTTAGAGAAAGTGCATTTTTTTTCAGGAAGGCATACTTTCACTTGCAATTCTTTGTACTTTCATGGGCTCCCATGTTGGTCTTTATGGCCTTTCTAACATTTTTTAGGGGAAACACTATTTCTTTTAAAACCCCAACCTCCATCAGCCCATGCACATGCCTTCTTGCTGTAGACACCTAAATCTGATTACATAATAGGTAATCTTATTTAGTTATCTCCTAGGAAACTATTGATTAAATATTTATTATTTAATTAATTAAATGTCATTCCCTATTTAATTAATTAATTTAATTAACTATAGTCCAATTGATAAAATCAAATGATAACCTTTAAAACATTCTTAACCCCTAATCCAACCCATTCACCCATACTAACCTCACTTAGCCACCTAACTAACCCATTCCATCAAAGCTAAGCCACTTGCCCCCTAACCCCTTCCTAAGCTAATCCTAATCCCCTTCCTAAACATGTGCACAACTTTAAGCAAGGGTTAAGACTTGCTAACCCAAGCCAAAGTCAACAATCTCATCCTCACCATCACTCTCAAACATTTATGGCTCTTACAAAGCATTTATGAGAATTTATGAAGCCCTTATCTCTTGAGCCTCCTTTGTTGACCATCCATCTTGCCCTTTCCTCCATCCAATCACCCGTTAACATGTGTCACCTTCTAATTGGCTCCAAAAAAGCACAATCCATGTGCTCCCCTTTGAATGCATCTTGACCCTCCCCCATCATTCTTCTATCCTTGCATCCTGACCACCCATCTCTCTACCCCTTAGCCTATAAATGAAACCCTCTCCCTTCACAAAAAGAATCCACTTTTCATGCAAAGTTATAATGCTATTTTGAGAGCCTAAAAACTACCAAAATACCATCATAATGCTGAAAACCCTCTATACCCCCATTATTGAAACCCTCATCCATACACACACTTGGTAAAAACCCCGATCCTTTGGAAGCTTGAGCACATATCTCCATCCATTAGGGACATATCCACTTCATCATGGGTTATACCATAAGGAGCCTACGATTCTTGGTTTTCTTCCTTTTGGGGTGATAACCTTGGTCCTATCTTAAGTGTTAACTATTTAGTGGTGTTAATGCTTTCACTATTAGATTAGTATTCATTTTACACTACTAGAATAGGTGATACATTTTGGCATGCCCGATGGGACCCTGTATTCAGGTCACTATAATCTTGTTTTTTCCTTGTTATATGTTAGACTAACCAATCTAACATTTTGTGCTTATGTGTGTGCGCAAGTAGTTTGCTAATTATTTTGTAGGTACGCATGTCTCTCATTAGAAATCATGATCCTAGCCATATAATTGGTTTTTACTTTAAAACACTTCCAAGCACACTTTGTTTGTGATCCCACCACTCTAGAATCACAAACTCACTATCATGGGATCATTGTCATAAACTAGCGGGAACACAAACCCACAAAGGTAGGATTGATGTTTTCCTAACTACAGTTAATAATGTGTCATTAATCACATCCTTTGCATCTCCATTGACCCTATTCCTACAGGAACATCATTTTCACTAGTGGGATTGCTGGAAAAAATTAGTGAGAATACTTTATCTAGTTAGTCAACCACTAAAACCTAGGTTCTCCCTCCTCAAGTGAACCCATTGACCCATCTATGTGCAAGAATGCTCCCCCAAGAACCTATGGAATTTCCATTTTGTGGGATCACTCTACAACCTTTTAACCGACAACCTATTTTTCTTTTTTTTCATCAGTTCTATGCACTGCAATCCTATTGCCTCTTAGCTACATTTCCACACTATGGGATCACTATTCAAACCTATGGGATCATTATCCTAAACCCATGGCATCATTTTTCAAACCTACAAGATTGTTATTTTACCTCGCAAGATTTTACTTTTAGTGGTTCTATAGGATACAAACTATTCTGAGTTGATTTACGCATATCAAAAATAACTAAAAAAGTTAAAATTATTTTTTGCATAGTTAAATATTCATTTTATGAATTTTTTTCTATGACTAATTAGTTGACTTTTTTGCAATAGTGTAGCTTGGAGCATCTAACCACACCTAACCATGTTTTTTGTCAAATTTTCTTAAGAATGAATCTGAGTGCTTAAAAACTTGTCTTTGAATGCATGTCACACTTAATTTGATCAATCAAACAAACTCTAGAATGACTAAGATCAATGAACCATTGCTATAATTAACACCTTAGTTTGGGCATAAAACATTTTTACTCAATCTTGAATGCCTAAAAATCAATGAACATTGCAAATTAACACACTTAAACTTTGGGGCTTAAAAAGTACTCATTCAATCTCGAATACTCTAAAGGAAAAATATTATTATCATTTTCAAAGCTTTCTCATGCAATTTTCTTATGTTCACGATGCTCAATTTACTTATGTTGACGAACTCTCGATCTTTATTATGCTGATGATGTTGTCAAGTTGGAATGAAAATTGTATGCCATAAACACGAGCGTCTTCAATCATAGATTACAAAATCTAAATCATCAATTGGGAGCAAACAAGTGTCTTTTAAACCAAAGATCACTTATGTGATCTTGTTTTACACTTTTTAGGAGGTCTACTTGGGGATCTCATCACCCCTTGGGATGACCTCAACTCTAGCATTTTGGAAGAGTATAAATATCGAGAGGTGAATCAAAAGACACCTCTCTGGGAAGCATAATTTTGTCACTCTAGGCTAAGCCCCAAAGAACTTTATACCTTTGGGAAGGGAAGGTGGAGATTTGGGTTACCGTCTCCTCTTGGTTGTGTGGCATTATTTTCTTTCATCTATAGATTTGGGCCTCACATAACTTGCATATATCAAGGACACCTCTAGATAATCTTGTATATCCTGGTAAACATCTTATAGGTCTATTGGTGCGTTTGATGTGCTTAAGTGTTCAAAACCCTCCACATGTTTCATAAAAGATCAAGCCCTTTTGCTAAAGAGATCACTTATACATCATTCACAATAGTTTTTAGCCAGTCCATTCACAATGACCCTAAGTTTACCTTGTGCCACTTTATCCCTTGGTAAATCATTCAATCCAAATAAAAGGCATACTTAGCATAGTCACTACCTCATCATATATTCATCCAAACTTCCAAAAACATTGTCATCCTAATCACATCCTTTCCTACAACATTCTATGTCTTCCATCAAGTCTTCCTTATCCTAAGCTAGCTAAGTATTCTTAGTCATTCCACACCCTATTTCCATATCCTCTAGAGTCAGTCTTTCCTTCTATCATGAGCCTAATCTAAATCCAAATCTAAGCTGCCATATTTATCCTAATCGACATTTTTGTATTCCTCTATATTCATCCTTCATGCCCAAAACAACATGTTATAATCCTATTATGATGAGTTTGGTCATCCCACATTTTATTCCACTCCATCCTATTCCAATGATGATGATCATCTTGTCAAAAATGATGGGTATATTGAAAGCCTTAGAGATATTGCTCCCAACATCCTCCAAAATCTAAATATTCCTCCCAACTACTCCATCATTCCTCTATGCATACCCACTAGTACTCTTTACCATGCCTTTGACAAGGGAAATCCATTATTATCCTCATCCTTACCTTCTTCCTATATTGTTCCAATATATTCCTCTTATACATCAGTCATACCTCTATCTTCCTCCACTTTCCTTTCTCAATCTCCACCATTCTAGAACAATTATAGTAGCTACATCCCTATTCCAAACCCACCATCCCAATCTCCTCCAAACCACTTTCCAAATATGCCAACCAATCCTATTTATACAATGTCTCACCCTAATCCCCTTACTCTTCCCAGTCCAACACACTCGTCTCCAAGGAATCCTATAAGGAAACCCAAAGAAAATTCATCTCCCATGCCCATCATTCCTCTTACATCATCCTATTGCTATCATCCCTATTTCCTCCACCCCTCTTATCAAACCCCTTCCATATCCTACCTCCTATCCATTTAATCCATCCAAATATCATCTACATTTCATCCTCCTAGCATTACCCAAATCCCATGTAATAAACCTAACGAGTCCCTCCTCCATTAGCTCATCCCCATTGAAGAAACTCTCACCCATCCATCTACCTCACTAAAAGAAACCATCCATGATTCTCCTATCATACCATCCACTCCCATCCATTCCTATCAAGATCTTGTCCAAAAGCATGTTGGAATATCCCATGACATAAAAGAAGATCCCACCATCCCACTTATTCCCCTACATGATCCACTTTCACTATTCACTCCATCCAAAGAGTAGTCACCATCCCCTCCATATCCCAATCTTACCATCTTATCTACTCCATATCAAGATCCCTTTCCATCAACCCATCCAAATCAAGATCCTATCCTTCCATGCCATAATGATAGGTCCATAGAAGAGGATCCAACTATCATATCTAAAGTTTCAACTCCTTCAGCTAGTAACGAACTCACATCTTGTGTTCCAAATAATGAACATCATATTGAAGAAACAAATAAAAGTGTATCTCTAGATGTTGGTATCCCTCCTATCCCTTCATGGTCACAAGTCCTTCCATCTTTACCCCAAAGTTCCCATCCCTCTTGTTCTACATCTATTTTGGGCCCTTATCCTACTACTCATTTTCAACCCTCCATTTTGGGTCCATATATCCCTTATCCAAATCCCCCACCCTTTCCATCCATTTTGGGTCCTTATCTACCTAATATGAATTCTTTATCTCCTCCATCTATTTTGGGACCTACTCCTTCCTCGCTTCCATCTATTTTAGATCCTTATCCTTCATTCCCTCAATCCATTTTGGGAAATTATATGCATCCATATCCTGTATTCCAATCCATCATTCCATCCCCTCAAACGCACAAGCTAGATCATCATAGGACTCATCCTTGAATCCCTTCCAACCTTCAACCTCTATCACTCCATCCATAATCACTCCATATCCCCCATGCTTTTGTTCCCATACCATGGCTAATAAAATCATATTGGATGTCAAAATAAAAAAGAATAAATCCATAAATCCACAAAAATCCAAGTTTTGACATGTCCCTTCTTAAAAACAGGTTCCAAAAGAGAAGCCTTTGATCCAAATCAAAGCAAAAGTCAAGAGGCCACAAAGGCCCAAGTTGCAAAAGTCAAATATCATGTGGATACCCAAGATGCTCATAAAAGAAATATGTCCCCAAGAAAAATCTACATTAGCATCCATTCATGATACTCAAAAATCCTCATCTATTTATCCTTTATCAAAATCTCCATATATACATCCTTCATCCCCCCAATCCACTTTTGGTCCCTATGCTTCTTATCCTAGATTTCTAATCCTCCATATTCCAACTTTACTATTAGTCCTTATATTTCTCTTCGTCCATTTTCTCCTTAACCTCATTCAAAAACATCTTTCTCGATACTTCATCACCTTTCAGGGTGTGTGCCAATGATGATCTTTCCATTTCTCTCATCCATTTTCCCACAAACCTTATGTCTTCCCATCCCTTACCTGCCAACTCTCACCCATCATTCTACTTATATAATCCAATCTTTTTCAATTCCTTCCCTTCCTACCAACATCTATGAGTCAAAATGCCTCAAAAAAGTCAAAAAAAAGTTTTTAAAAAAAACTATCTAGTACTAAAAACTTGGCAATTCAAGTGCCTTAGATAAGTACCATGATGAAAACTTGGAAAATAAGCCTCATGCATAATCCCTTTATCCAACTGCTTTATATACTTGGGGGCACGTTCCATCACCCATCATACCCATCTCATCCCACCATACCCACCACAACTTATCCATTTCACCCTCCATCCTCCTTTGGATCTTGATACAAATAAATTCCATCACCAGATACATGCTTTTGGTCATCCTTTTGAAATCCATTCCCCATTGAAGTTTGTCTTCACTTATCCTTTATCCACCCCCCCTTTCATCCATTTAAGCCCTCCCTCATCCTCATGCACTGAATATTTTTATCCCCTATCTTCCCTTCTCATTCACCTTTCCTATCCTAGCTTCCCTCTACCTCATTCTCCTCTTATCTTCCAACCCTCTATCCTATCATACTCCTCATAAAAAAATCCTCCTAGCTTCCATCTATTTCCCTCATCCTCTTGTTGACCAAATCTTCCATCCTATCCCACCCCTTATAAAACCTCCTCTTGAATAAAATATAACTATGGGTCACTATATTCCTTGGAGACCGTGTTGTGTCCATCGTTCCATCCCCCCATTCTAGCTCTATTTTCATCTTGTCATCCCTAGAACCATTCATCTCCCAATCCTTATCTTTTCACATGCCTCTATCCAACCTTCTACTAGTCATACCCTTTACTTCTATCCTTGCACTTCCCACTACATATCCCTCTTTCCATTACCTAGTACATCTCTTGTCATTAGTATCTAGGTCTAGGCTATCCCCATATGCCCTAATGGCATCCATTCATATCCTAATGCTCCTAGAAATCTACCATTCACTACACCATCCCATTGCACATCTTTCAACTCACCCATTCATCGTCTTAATCTTCTACCCGGCCTTGTTACAAGCCTTGCTCACACTCCAATCATCATCATTTGGATCCATCCTTCCCACTCCTTGTTGTCAGGTATATCATTCCCTTATCCATATCACCCTATCCACCCTCAATCCACTATGTTCTCATCCCAAGCTTTTCATCCCCTCTATCTCCTCATCCCAAGATTTTCATCCCCTTTATCTCCTCATCCCAAGCTTTTTATCTACTAATCTCCTCATCCCAAATCATTCATCCACTATCTCTTCATATTTATCTTTCCTACTTCTATCTTCTGATCTTCTAATCTTGAGCTTTTTACTCCCACTATCTCCTCCTCCTAAGATTTTTCTAGTATCTCCTCATCTTGAGCTTTTTTATCTATTATCTTCTCATCCCAAACTTTTCATCTTCTCTATCTCCTCATCTCAAGCTTTTTCATACACTATCTTGAGCTTTCTACCCACTATCTCCTCCTCATGAGCTTTTTCTGCTATCTTCTCATCCTGAGCTTTTTAATCTGCTATCTTCTCATCCCAAACTTGTCATCTTCTCTATCTCCTCATCTCAAGATTTTTCATCTGCTATCTTGATCTTTTTACTCCCACTATATCCTCCTCCCACACTTTTTCCACTATCTCCTCATCTTAAGCTTTGTTATTTTCTATCTTCTCATCCCAAACCTTTCATCTTCTCTATCTCCTCATCTCAAGCTTTTTCATCCGCTATCTTGAGCTTTCTACCCACTATCTCCTCCTCGTGAGCTTTTTTTTCTATCTCCTCATCTTGAGCTTTTTTATCTACCATCTTCTCATCCCAAACTTTTCATCTTCTCTATCTCCTCATCTCAAACTTTTTCATCCGCTATCTTGAGCTTTCTACCCACTATCTCCTCCTCCTGAGCTTTTTCCACTATCTTCTCATCTTGATCTTTTTTATCTACCATCTTCTCATCCCAAACTTTTCATCTTCTCTATCTCCTCATCTCAAGCTTTTTCATCCACTATCTTGAGCTTTCTACCCACTATCTCCTCCTCCTAAGCTTTTTTTTGCTATCTCCTCCTCCTAAGCTTTTTCTGCTATCTCCTAATATTGAGCTTTTTTATCTACTATCTTCTCATCCCAAACTTTCCATCTTCTCTATCTCCTCATCTCACACTTTTTCATTTACTATCTTGAGCTTTCCACCCACTATCTCCTCCTCTTAAGCTTTTTCTGCTATCTCCTCATCCTAAGCTTTTTTATCTACTATCTTCTCATCCCAAACTTTTCATCTTTTCTATCTCCTCATCTCAAGCTTTTTCATCTGTTATCTTGAGCTTTCTATCCACTATCTCCTCCTCCTAATCTTTTCATCTGCTATCTTAAGGTTTTCATCCATTATCTTCCCATCCCCTTTATTTCCTTATGCCACACTTATCCCCTATCTTCCCATCCCGAGCTTTTCATCTTCTATCATCCCATCCCAAGCTTTTCATCTCTTTTATCTTCTCATCTTGAGCTTTTTATCTGCTTATCTCCTTATCCCAAATATTTCATTCACTATCTTCTCATCTTTATCTTTTTAGTTGCTATCCTATCATGCTAAACTTTTGTGCGGTAATCCCTTGTAAGTCCTTTGATCTATCAGCTATATATTCCTTGTGCATTAGTCCTTAGCTTGGTCCTAATGTATATCTCTCATCTCTTCATGTCAGTTCATGCTTGATCGCACATTGCAATTATCTTGGTTAGGTGCTTTAGCAAATCCTTGTACAAGATCCTTTGTCATCAAAATGTTGTCCTAAAGAGTTTTGATTTCCCATCTTATCTTAGTTCTCGATATTACTGATAGATCATTGTAGGATGCATACTTCCTCTTGTCTGATCTTGGTCCATCAGTATCCAATCCTACTAATCTCTTTGGCAAAAGGTTAACTTTTTTATAGATTTACATTTTCTTTCAATTTATTTTCTTTTAAGGATTTTAGGTTTGGTTCTTAAAGTATCTCTTCCAAGAAATTTGGGTTTTTCCCTCCTCCAAGTCGCCATGATCTTTTATATCATGGTGTATTGCAACTGGGGCAATTTGAGAGCAAGGTGTTGATCAAGTCTCTCTCGTCTTCTTTTCTACTTGTGAGTCAGTCAGATATGACCCTTGCATATTACAAACATGTGATCACTTGTGGTTACATGGTGCACTTGGGAAATATCATTTTCTTGTGGGTTACCTAGTATCATTTCCACTGTGATTCTTTTGGGATTCATGTATAATGCTAGGGCAATCCTTGCATGTATGTTTTGCATCATTCCCATGTAAAATTGGTACAAAGGCCTTGATTTTCTTAGTAATATTAGCATATCTCCAATATTTCTATATCAAAATAAGTGCTCAACTATATGGTGGTGCTCCCCTTTGGACCACCCCCATACTCAAGTTTCAATGGATTACTTCACACTTCCATCCTATCCAAACATCCCATCTCATCAACACATCCCATCCTATCCAAGCATACCATCCTATAAAAACATCCCATCCTATCCAAGCATCCCATAATATCAAAACATCCCATCCTATCCAAGAATCCCATCCTATCTAAACATCCCATCCTACCCAAGCATCCCATCCTATAAAAACCTCACATCCTATCCCAACATCCCATCTAATCCATCCTACAATCATGATCTAGCTATCAATCATATAGTATCCAATCTTGTATCACTCATCATCATAGCTCCTACACCAATCATAATCAAAGCTCTTGCATCAAATCATAATCATATCTTCTCCATCCATCATAATCTTAGTCATCCCCAATCATAATCCTACAATCATAATCTCCCCAACCCTACCATCTTCCAAATCATTTCCCTAGGTTCAATTTAAATAGCCAATCACCCTCCCCCCTCCCCCTATAACTAGTGTTCTTACCCATCGCTTATCCTTGTGCACAAGGTTTTCTTTTGTATCATTCTCCCATAGTAAGAGTCTAAGCTTCCTTAAACCTAATCTCTTAGCCACTCTTAGTCCTCCTACTTGCCCTTGATTCTTATACTTTTCAAGAAGCTATCAGGCCTTGCCTTCTCTCCCCCCCACCTTCTTGAGGGGGCATCACACATTCCATTCTTTTTGCTTCTACTCAAAACTGAGGCAACCATTTTTCTTTAAAAAGTCTTCTTCGCATCATTTATATTCAAACTTCTTTGAAATAGTGTTCTTCCAACACTTTTTCAAAGAGGGGCAAAATGTAGACACCTAAATCTGATTACACAATAGGTAATCTTATTTAGTTATCTCCTAGCACATTATTGATTAAATATTTATTATTTGATTAATTAATTGTCATCCCCTAGTTAATTAATTAATTTACCTAACTATAGTCCAAATGATAAAATCAAATGATAACCCAAAATCAAATTAGTTTCCTACACTCACCGAGCTTCATAGTTTACACTGAGCTTCATAGTTTACATCGAGCATCTTAGTATCTATTGAGCAGGTAGACTATGTCATGGGAATCCTATGTAAATCGAGCATTAGAAGTTGCAATGTTTATCGAGTGATGAAAGTGCAATGTTTATCGAGTAATGAAAGTGTAATGTTTACCGAGTGATGGAAGTGTAATGTTTATCAAGTGATGAAAGTGTAGTGTCTACCAAGTGAAATCAAGGTAAACAAAGGATTCAGTTCTTATTAAGTAATACTACATCTACCGAGTCACTAGTGGTTACCGAGTTCAGAACTATGTTGAGTGATTAGTATGGACTGAACCTTCACTTCTACCTAGTGCATGACAATGCCGAGTAATGCAGTGGACGCCGAGTATCAGAAGGTCACCAAGTCAGTTTAGTGAACCTAAGTTATTTACTATTGGGTTAACTCAGTAATGTTTTGTTCACTTGTATTTTAGCCGACCTTGCAATTATAATTATTAGAATGATATATATGTAATGTATTATATCATTTACAATGAATTCATGAGAGTATCAAGAAATGGACATGTAGTGCTTTGAGAAGAATAAAAAGTGAATCAGAAGCAGAGCAGAGTATGCAGCAAAGTCTACAAGGAGCAGTAAAGATTCATCAGTCACAAGAGGTGATTTGTACTTCAAGGATCTAATTAGTAGTCAAGTTGTAAGTAGATCTGTTGTTTCATCCTAATAGGTGAATCAGTTTTATAAATCCTTTAACAAGGTAGACTTAACAGTCTTTGTATAAATCTCCTAACAGAGTGCATACTTCATTATATGTTTGTAAATCCTCTAACAAGGTGGATCTAGCAGTCCTTTGTGCTCCTAATAGGGAAAATCACTAGAAGTGGTCAATGTAAGCCTTAACAGGCCAACTTTATACTACAATATTGAAGTTTTTTGGGTATCATCCCCGCCCTAGTTTTACTTTCTATTTGGAGGGTTTCTGGGTTACCAAATCACTGTGTACATGTGTTATAAATGTTTGATATCTCATATATGTAGTAGATTAGATGAATGAATGGTGAATAGTATATATGGTTAAAGTGTTGAATTATTTAAAGTTTTGAAGTTACTGATTCACCCCTCTCCTCTCAGTAACCTGTCATATCTTCAATATTTCTAACAATTGGTATCAGAGCTTTATGGTTCTCAGGATAAAGTTTGATAGCTTGAGCAAAGATCAAGGATAATGGAGATATTCAAACTTGACAAGGCAATTGAAAATGAAAAGCTAGATCTGGAAATGGCTATGGCTCAACTCAAAGAAGCAAAGGAGCATCTTTCCCAATCCCTAAAAAGAAGGAAGGAACTTGCAAGACAAATGAATGACCATCAGTATGTTGAAGAAAAGATTGTAGACCTTTTACCATCAAGCAGTTCAGATGAAGCTAATGAGGCAATCAAGGAACTCCTAGCAAAGAATGGCTCTTTGTAGGAAGAAGTAAGAAAGCTTAAAAGAGAACAAGAAATCCAATCAATCAGGCTATGTGAAGTTTTCAAATAGAGAAACAAGGCAAATGAAGACTTGGAGGAAAGAAATAATCAATCCAATCAGCATGAAGATCTTATAGATCAACTATCTAATGCAAATGAAGAAATTATGAATTTGAGATCTGAAAATGAAAGCCTAAGGAATGATTTAATCACTGAAAGACAAATCAATGAAAGCTTACAAACTGACTTAAGATCTAAAAGAAAAATCAATGAAAGTTTGGAAAATGACCTAAATGCTAAAAAACAAATCAATGAGAGAATGATAAAATATCAAGAAGATATGAATCAATTAAACCAACAAAATGAGCAGAATCTTCATAGACAAAAGTGTAAAGCAAGACTTGGATATAATGAAGAAGGTGAATCTTCCAAACAAGGTGCTCAAAGGAATCAAAAACCTATTTGCAATCACTATGGTAAGTTAGGTCATACATCAAACAAATGTTGGAGTAATGGAAAAACAAAATTCAATGGTAAATGCTACAATTGCAATCAGCATGGTCACAAAGCTAATGAATGCAAGGAAAAACCAAAATTTGAAGGCAAATGTCACAAATGCAAGAAGCATGGTCACAAGGAATTCCAATGTAGATTAAAATCATTCAACCTAGCTGAACAACTTATTAAGGCAATCTTTGGATGGGATTACAATAACTGGTGCAGATGTCATTATTGTGGAGATTATGGACACATTGGCAAAGACTATTAAAGGCATCACTTGAGAAAAAGAGATACAAAAATAAGATGTTATACATGCACTAAACTCGGTCATATAGCCAAGAATTGCATGAATATAGGAAGAATTGAAGATGAAAAGAAAGCTAAAGCTAATAAGATTTGGAAACAAATGAGACAATAGTGGATTCCTAAATCTACCGAGCAAATCAGTTCAAATGATGACAATGTCACTCAAGAAGTGGGTGACTCCACCATTTCCAATTAGATTCATAAAGGGGGATTTGGAACTACATCTTCAAGTGCTATCTCAAGCAGTTCCAAATGAAAGAAAGAAAAAGATCCAATCATTATTTCAGATACAAAGGGTCACAAGAAATCAGGTCATACCAAGCAAAGTCAGTCTCAGACTCAACCGAGCTAGGTTGGGAGTAACTAAAGTTTTGTTCAATCACAAAGTTGCAAGCTTCTACTAAGCAAGTGAATGAATAACAGCTTGTCAAGCACTATGTCATCTCAGCTACTTTCATACTGAGCATTAATGGCAAAATTTTCATCAAAAAGATAGAATTTGATTTCATTCTTCATCGTGATTTCAGAGCTAAGAGATTTCCAGGTGCACTCAAGCAAATTCCAAGCGATTTTCTAGCGAAGAATTTGTTCAAATCTTTTTTTCTTACACCTACTGAACACTGATGGCATCTGGAAGTAGCAGTAGCAGCAAGGCAAAGAAGGGTTCAAAGATGCTAGTAAAGTGTGCAGAATTGAATGCGCCTAACTTCAAAATTGTTCCAGCCATTGCAGAATCTCTTGACCCTAATGGAGCTCAATCCCAAATTCCATCAAAGGTACTCCTCATAAACGATATTCGTACACATTTTAAATGTTCTGTTCAAGAGATTGGAAACATAGAAATGGACAATGCCTTAGGAGAAATGAGTGTTGAAGGCTCTTTAAAACCTGAGCATAAGCATCTAGAGACCAAAGGATTAACCCATATCTCACATATGCCAAGAAGTTTTGAAATTAAGTGGATCAAGTACATACTCAGTCATGTTCACAATGGGAAACTATGGTTAGAGCAGCCAATGTTAATCACCAAGAAGATGATTCATAAGATTACTAGTCTCTCCATACTCAGCAAAGCCAAATCTACCAAAACCCTAGGTCGGGAGGAGTTATAAAAGAAAACCCTAGCTGAATGGGATGGTAGAGGTTTGAAGGTTAGCACTGTTACTGATGTTGAATTAAGGTTTGGCACTCATGTCATTGCTCACAAGATTTACAGCTCTAGTCATTTGAACAGTGTGCCCTATGAGGCCGTGGATTTGACATTCAAGATTGTGAAGAAAAATCTAGAATTTGACCTATCAAAATTGTTGTTGAAACAATTGAACAAGAATATGGATAGCATAAGGACCTCAAAGAATAATCCCTACAAATTTGGCTCCCTGATAACTAGTTTATTTTTCTATGTTCAAAAATTCTTTCCATCAAAGGGCTCAGTTGTATGGAGAAAAGACACCCCAATTCTATATCAGATTAATGAGTTTATTGCTGACATGGGTGAAAACTTTGAGAAGGTTATGGATAATTATTTTGAAGATTTCAAGGAAAGAATGAATAATAGGTTCCCAATTCCACAAAAACTAGTTGAAGATTACAAAGATGATGTATGCTTCATGGTTGACTATGATAAGGTATACATTCAGGCAGTCAGACCCCGAGTTGCATGGGTGAAACCTCTTCCTACAAGGTAAATATTGATTAGGCCAGGGACATTATTGAAGCACTAGTGAATGAGCTTGTAGATCCTAAGCTTCCTACCTTTGGTACTTATGATGAAGCCAAGACTAGAATTGAGCTTGAAATTAGGCTACCCCAGGCTATAAGCAAAGGAAAGAGGAAGATAGCCAAATTGAAAATTGCATCTGGCCCTCTTATGCTTGCTAAAGATAAAGGTGAAGATGAAGAAGAAGAAGAAGAAGAAGAAGGTGGAAAACAAGAATTTGAAAAAGAAGAGGAACCGCCAAAGAAGAAAGGGAAGGTGTTTATCACCAAACCTAAGAAGAAGCCAACTGTAGTATTCTCTAGAAGAACCAGACAAGGCAAGAAAGAAATTTTACTTATTAGGCCTCCACTCACATTCAAGGAAAGGCTTAAACAATTAAGGACTAGAGCAAGCATCAGCAATTTTAAAGCTCTCAAATATGAAACTCGAACTTCAGTAGAGCAAAAGGAGATTGACGACTTGGTAATGGAAAAGTTAGGACCTTGGAAATTCTCTCCTAATCAATTTGCATCTCAAATTCCAACAGTACTTCTTGAAAAAATAAAAGTTAGATGGAAGAACATGGTACAAACTGTCAAAGATATATTTGAGCAAAAATTGAAGGAATTAGAACCCATTCTGACAAATGTAGAAGTCAAAAAGGCATTGAAAGATCATGAAGGAAGAATGAATAAGAGATTCAATACTTGTCTTATATTATTAAAAGACATTGAATTAGTTTTCAAAAATGCTACAAATATTTGGAGTGATACATATCATCTCAGGAAGCCATCAGATGATCCTGCTGAAATTAAGGATGATGATAGTAGTGACAATGATGATTTTGATAACACTCCATCTATCACAGTTACACTAGGAGAGTTGCATGCACTAATGGAAGACAAGGAGGAAGAAGCACTTGAGGAAGAAAAAGATGAAGAAGATCTAGTAAAAATTATAGCAGAAGTTATTGCATCCCTTCCTCACTCTCCACCAAAGACTATTACATATACTATGGAGATAGCTTCTACAAGTGAGACTGTGAGCACAATTACCACATCAATTGCTCAATCTTCACCAGCCACCTCCTAGCTCCAAGTATCTGAAATAGAAGTGTGAAGCACTTTATCTACCGAGCTACCTATCACTTCTTCAGCTACCGAGTCAGCTTCCTTAGCTCCTTCACCATTAGTGAGTGTACTAGTAAGTTCTACAATTTTGTTTTCATCAATTCTAGTAAGTTCTATAGTTTTGTTTTCATCAGCATTATCTATATCCATTTCAACTGTAATTAGTTCATACACTACTATGGGTACTCTATCGAGTGTGATACCATTTTTGGGAAGTGTTTCAGTTTTTTATCCAGTTAATACTTCTATTGGTATTCAATCCTTGAGTCCTATCCCAATTTTTATTGCTAGCCCTTCTATCTCCACTATCGTGTCTATTCCAAAGGTCAAACCAGTAATCACAGAAGTCAAACAAAAGCATCCATTAAAACTTGTGATCACTGGAAAGGAAATTGAAGAAGACATTGACTTAGACACTGAGATAGTGATACCAAAGATTGATTTTAACACTACTACCATTGAAGAGATGAGGTTAGCCAGTCAACTCATAGAGATGAAAGCTATGCAGAAGCAGTTAAGGTCTGAAAGGGATAAGGAGTACAAAATAATTGAGAATGCAAAGGATATAATTACAGAAGCTATAAGTGTTGAAGTAGATTCCACTCAACACATTTTGATTTAGTTAGAAGAGGCTATATAGAAATTTAATGAAGATCCTTCCGAACAAGAGATACTAATTGAAAAGGCTAAAAGGAAATTTGATGACAAGGTGCTAGAGCATATTGCTCAATAGATAGAAATCAAGCAAGTTGAATTGTCCACACTTTTGGGTAATTTTGAAAATTCTTTTAATAATGCAGCATCACTTTTTGCCAAACTTTGTGATGTTTCTAGTTTTACTAAAGAAATAAAGGATAAGGTAAATAAGATTGAAATTGATATGCAATCAAGTGCACCTAAGCTAAATTTGGACTCCTCCTCCACAATCTCTCATCACACCAAAATTAGATATCTGGCAGAAGTGCAGGCAGAACTATTGAGAGAGGAAGCAAGGATCTGGTCTACACTAATAGACCTCTAGAACATGATCCTTCCTATCATGGACACAATGCAAAAACATATTGCTCATTGAAAAACATTGATCCAAGATCAAAACTTCTCAGTGGCTGATCACATGATTCAATTATCAGCAGAAGTTCAAATTGCTCTCTCCACCTATCAAATTTTGTAGCAAACTTGGGATAGTACTTTTGCCACCATCCTTAAGGTACATCAAGATTTTTTATCTCACTTTGGTGTAGTCATATAAACTATATATGTAGTCTTTTGGCATTATTGTCAAAAAGGGGGAGAGATTCAGCATAATAAATGAGGAGAGTTATCAGTATAAGTGAAAGGGGGAGTTAGCACTTAATAGAGTTAGCATGTGTACATAAGTATCTTTGTATATACATCATCAAGAAGACTATATATGCAGTAGTTCTAAAAAGATCAATTTTGAAAAATCAAAATTCAGTGAATCAGGTTATGTACATATGTTTTGGCTTATAATTGTTTTGTCACTAATGCCAAAGCAGGAGATTTTTGGCATTAAGTTATTATTGCCATTAGTGATAACACTTATCTATATAAGTTTAGCTACCGAGCTTAGCACTCGGTTTCCTACACCCATCGAGCTTCACAGTTTACACCGAGCATCTCAGTATCTACCGACTAGTCAGATTGTGTCATGGGAATGTTGTGTAAACTGAGCATTAGAAGTTGCAATGTTTACCGCGTGATGAAAGTGAAATGTTTACCAAGTAATGAAAGTGTAATGTTTACCGAGTGATGGAAGTGTAATTTTTATCGAGTGATGAAAGTGTAGTGTCTACCAAGTGAAATCAAGGTAAATGAAGGATTCAGTTCTTACCAAGTAATACTACATCTACCAAGTCACTAGTGGTTACTGAGTTTAGAACTATGTTGAGTGATTAGTATGGATCAAGCCTTCACTTCTACTGAGTTCATGATGATGCCGAGTAATGCAGTGGACATCGAGTATCAAAAAGTCATCGAGTTAGTTCAGTGAACCCGAGTTATTTACTATTGGGCCGACTCAGTAATGTTTTGTTCACTTGTGTTTTAGCTAACCTTGCAATTATAATTATTGGAATGATATATATGTAATGTATTATATCATTTACAATGAATGCATGAGAGTATCAAGGAATGGACATGTAATGCTTTGAGAAGAATAAAAAGAAAATCAGCAGCTGAGCAGAGTATTCAGCAAGGTCTACAAGGAGCAGTAAAGATTCATCAGTCACAAGAGGTGATTTGTACTTCAAGGATCTAATTAGCAATCAAGTTGTAAGTATATACACTATTTCATCCTAATAGGTGAATTAGTTTTGTAAATCCTTTAATAGGGTAGACTTAACAGTCTTTGTATAAATCTCCTAACAGAGTGCATACTTCATTGTATGTTTGTAAATCCTCTAACAAGGTGGACCTAGTAGTCCTTTGTGCTCCTAATAGGGAAGATCACCAGAAGTAGTCAATGTGAGCCTTAATAGGCCAACTTTATACTGCAGTATTGAAGTTTTGTGGGTATCATCCCCACCCTAATTTTACTTTCTATTTGGAAGGTTTTTGGGTTACCAAATCACTGCGTACATGTGTTATAAATGTTTGATCTCTCATATATGCAGTAGATTAGATGAATGAATGGTGAATAGTATATATGGTTAAAGTGTTGAATTGTTTAAAGTTTTGAAGTTACTGATTCACCCCTCACCTCTCAGTAACCTATCATATCTTGAATATTTCCAACATTGTTAACCCAAGCCAAAGTCAACAATCCCATCCTCACCCTCACCCTCAAACGTTTATGGCTCTTACAAAGCATTTATGAGCATTTATGAAGCCCTTATCTCTTGTGCATCCTTTATTGACCATTCATCTTGCCCTTCCCTCCTTCCAATCACCCTTTAACATGTGTCACCTTCTAATTGTCTCCAAACAAGCACAATCCATGTGCTCCCCTTTGAATACACCTTGACCCTCCCTCACCATTCTTCCATTATTGCATCCCAACCATCCATCTCTATACCCCTTAGCCTATAAATGAAACCCTCTCCCATCACAAAAAGAATCCACTTTTCATGCAAAGTTGTAATGCTACTTTGAGAGCCTAAAAACTACCAAAATACCATCATAATGTTGAAATCCCTCCATACCTGCATTGTTGAAACCATCATCCATACATACACTTGGTAAAAACCCCCATCCTTTGGGAGCTTGAGCATACTTTGAGCACACATCTCCATCCATCAGGGACATATCCACTTCATCATGGATTATACTAGAGCCTACCATTCTTTGTTTGCTTCCTTTTGGGGTGATAACCTTGGTCCTATCTTAAGTGTTAACTATTTAATTGTGTTAATGCTTTCATTATTAAATTAGTATTCATTTTGCACTACTAGATTAGGTGATACACATGCTTCTAGTTTATTATCCACATGGAGAACATGCAATCCTAATCTTGGAATTTCTTTATAATGCCAATGATTTGGGAATATTCCCTGCTACATCATCTACTATGAGCTCCCACATGCTTTAATCAACACCTATTTCTTGAGTTCAAAATTATCTTTGTGCAAAATAATTTTTATTTGGAGGTGATTATTTTTAGAGTTCATCCCACATGTAGTTTTTGGTGGGTTGGGTGCATGGTTTTAACTCATTCCAAGAACTTCAAGCACAAGCTTTTGGTGGTATGCACTACAAACTTTGACATGCACATCAATTTTGGGATTGATTGAGATTTTCTTGGTAAAGGCATTGGATTTTGAGATGCATGTACCTGCATTAGCATTAGAGTACCTACCATGTAGTACACCTTCTAACTATATGCATTTATTTCAGCACGATCATCTTTTATTTATTTGCATGTCTTTGTGTGGGTTGTACATTTTATTGGTAGGTGTGACTTTTATTGGTGGAAACATTTTTTTTTATGACTATATTTTTTTTTTATCTATGTGGCCTCCACTCCCCCACAAGATCCTTGGTCCTACCTTTACCTTTTGCCCAACTTTGGGGACATTCCAAGATTATGTTTTTGTTTGGGTTTCTTGGAGACATCATCGGCCTTACCTTAGGTCATGCAGTAATACATGTCTTCTTTTAGGAGTTGCAAGCTATTATTGGCTCCTACCATTCTTGTTCTCTTCTCCTAAGAACATGGTTTGGAGCACATACTATAGAGTAGGTATGTGTCTTATTGACTTGCGATGTTGTTGTTTTGAAAAATCAACATCTCCATCATGTCTAGAAAGAACTTGATTGAAGCTCTCGAAAGTGCATGCAATTCTTAAAAGTGCATGGTTTTTAGGTGAAACTACAAAATTTGTGTTAACTTCTTATCTATGCTTATGATATTTCCTCATTGTATGTGCATATTTTTTGTTTTCACATTACCACAATCTGTTTCAAGCCCTTCCTACTTTCTTCACCTGTCATGCCTAGTGGGTTGTGTCAACTGATGGGAATGTTACCACATGTAAAAAAAATTGCCTGCACACATTTTTTAAGTTTATAGGAAAATTTTTAGCCATACCAGCTGGCTTTTTAGCATATATGGTGGTTTTCCTTTTTTGACCAAGGCCTTCCTAAACATGGTTTCTTCCTTTTACTATTGGTTTGGTGATGATTTTGATTTTAGTGGGTAGTTTGTCTAGTAACGCATGGTGTTTTTTTTTCAAAATATTTTGGGTTCTCATTGATGGTGTTTTTCCAACTTGGCATTTTTTGGTGAAATTTAATGACATGTGGTTTTTTTCAGCCATTGGTATTATTTTTTCAAGCACCAACCTTTTTCCTAGTAGGTGAAATTATTTTCTAGCTTATATTTCCCATTCACTAGCATTTTTTGGCATATGTTCATTTTTCTAGAATATTGTCTCCTCGACAACCATTTGACCATCAAATTCAAGCTTATTGCTTGCCAACATTAGTACTTGCATCATCACTTCTGCTACCCCTTCTTGCTCTATTTCAACTTACCTTCACTTTTTTGCTCAAAACTTGGGCATACAAACTCCATTGTTTACATACAAAATATTACTAGGAAGCTAGTTCCAAGTTCATCATAATGGTATAGGTATTTTTCTATTTGGATGCTTTTTTTGATAGAATTTTTTATTGTCAAAGTTAGGAATTAAATTTTTTACTCTAGAGAAATAACCTTAGAATCTGATCTTCGATTTGGAAATTCTTTATATTATTGGAAATTTCTTTCAGAACTTTTTCATGTGATGCTGGTTGTTTCTCCAAATTCTACTTCATGCGCATTTTATTTAATTTTTGGTACTTTTGTATCATAGTGGATATCTTGGCTATTTTAGGGTTGGGGATCAATTTCATTGCTTCAGATGATTCATCATGGGATGTACTATCTTTTATATCAGCCTTTTGTGTCTTCTCATATTCGTAGACATATATTGTATACATTTTTATAAATACACTCAGAAAAAGTGCCATATTCCATCAGTATTATAATTTTAGTTGTTTTGCCTTGTTTTTCCTTCTACTTTGAGTAATGTGAACTAATGAAACTCATACAAATTACTATAATTTTGGGATTTACCATACCTTATGTCATATTGTACATACACTACTCTTAGATTAAACTAGCATGGGGGGTTGATTTTTTTCCTTTGTTTTCCATCTTCCTTTGTCAATGTGTATTCCATCCATGAAATTAGCCTCATGGCATATATGAGATTGATCACCTTAGTTAACAAATATGTATTCTTTTGTGCATCTTGATCATGCTTCCTTGACATGCATATCTATCAGTCCATATTTCTAGTTGCATGTCACCTCACCCTTGTCTGTGTTTGGGGGGGGCGGGGGATGGTGGGGAGTGTTCTTGTTGGAAATGATTGAAGAGAAATGATTGAAGAGATCATGAATAAAGAATAATGGAATTGGTAAAGAATGTTTTCAATCATTATTTGTCATTGATGTCAAACTTTCTGCTTGCAGGAATGACAATTGCTTTAGTGATCCAAATACTATTAATTGGTTGATTGACAAGGAGGAGGCAATCAATAAGATGTAACTAGAGCACCTAGAGAAAGGTTGAAGTTATGATGTTGTAATGAAGTACAAGGATCAGCTAAGCCATTGATGAAATAGTGTATTGATGACATACTCTAAGATACAGAGAATGGACACACTAAAACACATCAAAGATGTAAGGTTTAGCTAAGTCATTTGTAAAGCCTAATTAAATTCATTAGAGAGAGTCGAGCAAGCTAGTTAGTGCCGAATAGATTCTCAGTTGAAGATGAGTGAAGATCAAGTGCTGAGTGAAGATCAAGTGCCGAGTGAAGATCAAGTGTCGAGCATGATACAAGAGCTGAGTAACATAGAAGGAGTCGAGTATCAGTAAACCAATGATGTTGAGTTGCTGCATTATTTTGAAAAGTCGAAGATTCGCCAGATCTAAGCCGACATGGTAGTTATCTAGAATTTTTTGAACCAGATAGAAGATAAGAATGATGAGCTAGTGGCACAAAACACTATGTAAAATGTTTTTGGAAAACACAACTGAATTCTAGACAAATTTTCTAGATGAAGATGAGATATGGGACAGATACATCGTATCCTACCTAATCTATTAAAACCCTAAAGTTAGAGAGGGACAATCGAGCAAGAAAAGTATTCTAGATTTCTATTTAAGAAGTCATAAGGTCACAAAGAAAATAGAGCGGGTCAAGTATGAGAGCATGAAGTGCTAAAGCAGCTGCTAAGGAGGAAGAGAGCACAAAAACTCTGTTTTGATAGATGACCATAGAGATGATTGCATTGGTATGATGAGCAAGAAGACTCAAGGAGACAAAGCTTGAGATGAAGACAAGCTATCAAAGCCGCAGTGATTGAAGCCAAGCAAAGGATTGAACTAAAGTGTGATCTAAAATCTGCAAGATATGTTGTGAGTTGTATCAAATCAAAAGAAATTATTGTTACTCTCTAGCAATTGTAACAGTTAGTATAAACCCTATGGACTTAGGTTGATTTAATAGCCATTTTGTAAATACTTTAATAGGGTGACATTCCAAGTGAATGTTCCAAAGTCCTTTGATCAAGCCCATTCCTAACAATATGGTGAAATCCTCTAACAAGGTCACATTTAACAATGTGTTGTAAGCCTTTAACAGGGCATCACTTCAGAAGAGTGAGAATTTAGTAGCATGTTACTGGTGGTTTTTCCCAAATTGGGTTTTCACATAAATCATTGTGTCATGTGTTGATCTTGCATGTTTTATTCTTGCATGTTGAGTTGTTGTAACTTGCTAAGATGGTTGTTTTAAGCTTGGATGGATGAATAGTTTAATGGGCTCGCTATAATTAGTGAAAAAGTATTATTAGGGCATTTAGACCTTGGATAACTGATTCAGCACCTCGCCCCCCGCTCTCAGTTATTCTAAAGAATTCTAACAATTGGTATCAGAGCTTTGCTGCTGATTTAGTTTAAAGGCACTAGAAGCAGAAAATATCAAAATGCCTAAGAGAGAAGTTCCCAAGCTCAACAAAGACAACTTTGTTGCATGGAAAAGTTTGATGAAGTTGCATCTTGGATCCATAGGAGATTATGCCCAAAATTGAATTGTTATTGAACATGTTGATCCAGCTACTACTCTTACTGCAGAAGATTTGAAAAACAAACAGGAACACAATCAGACAATGCTGGAGATTGTTTCTGCACTCAACTATGCTGAATTCGATGATATCAAAGGATGTGACACTGCATTTAAGATGTGGAAAGCCCTGTTAGACATTTATGGAGGAGATCTGAATGTCTAAAGAGAAAAAAGAGAAAGCCTCAGAGCAAATTTTGATGGCATGAAAATGAAGGAAAGTGAGAATGTTGCTCAGTATGCCTCTAGAATAGAGGAAGTGGTAAGTGCAATAAGATGCTTGAATGGTCAATTAGATGATGATACTATTAATAGTAAGTTCTTAAGAACCTTGCTCCCTATCTATTCTATTAGAGTATTAGCTATACAAGAGCTAAGATGTGTACTAGGAAACACTCTAAGTTTTTAAGGTATAGTGGGTAGACTCACTGCATTTGAGTTATCTAACTTTCACAACTACAGACCTGAGAATGTTGAATCTTCCTTCAAGGCCAAGCTATCACTGAAAGATACTGAATAGATGAAATCAAAAAAGAGAAGAAAGATGAAATATGTATCTAGTGATAGTAGCACTAATGAGGAAGATGTGGAACAATTGAAAGCATTGCTACCTAGAAGATTTCATAGAGGCAAAGGAAAATTCAAGGGTAAGTTGCCTATCATTTGTTTCAATTGCAATGAAGTAGGACATATTGCTACAAGGTGTACACAGAAAAAGGATTACAAAGAAGGCAACAAGTACAAATACGTGAAGAGACATCACCCTGCTGAATAGATAATTGGTGACAAAGATGCAAGACCAATGAGAAGGAATAGACTAAAAAATGAATCATGTCTATTAAGAAAATTAGAACCTAAGACAGTGTAACTGGTATAAAGCTATGGAAGAAGAGATTGATCAAATAAAGAAGAAAAAAACTTGGAGTTTGGTTCCCAGACCAGCTGACAAGAATGTGGTTGGCACCAAGTGGGTATTAAGAAACAAGCTAGATGAGAATGGTGAGATTACTAGAAAAAAAGCTAGACTAGTATGTAAGGAGTATGCTCAAGAAGAAGGATTAGACTATGGGGAAACATTTGCCCCTGTTGCTAGAATGGAAGGAGTAAGAACTTTACTTGCATATGCTGCATATAAAGGTTTTAAAGTCTATCAGATGGATGTAAATTCTACTTTTCTAAATGGTATATTGGAAGAGGAAGTTTATATTGAACAACCAGAGGGATTTGTTGATGAGAACAATAGGGATATGGTTTGTAAACTACATAAAGCACTCTATGGTCTGAAACAAGCACCTAGAGCATGGTATGAAAGACTTCACAAGTATCTAGTGCAAATAGGATTTGAAAGAACTGATGATAACAACAACATGTACATCAAATTAGAAGAAGGTAAGGATATTTTTGTATCTGAAATCTTTGTAGATGACATAGTTTTTGGAGGAAAAGAAGTGCTTTGCAAAATTTTTGTTGACAAAATGAAACATGAGTTTGAGATGTCTATTTTTGGAGAAATCAAGCTCTTTGTTGGATTGCAAGTACATCAACTAAAACATGGTATATTTGTGACACAATCAAAGTACATCAAAGAGATACTTAAAATGTTTGGATTGGAAGACTCTAAACCAATCAGCACACCAATGGCAACAGGACATAAGCTATCCAAAAATGATAAATCAGTTGAAGTCAATCAAACAATGTACAAATCCATGATTGGAAAACTACAATATGTTGTACATAGAAGACCAGACATAGCATTAGCAGTTGGAATAGTGGCTAGATTCTCTGCTAATCCTAAAGAAAATCATCTCATGGTAGTAAAAAGAATAATGATATATCTCAAAGGAACTGATGATTTTGGCCTATATTACAAAAAGAATGAGAAGTTTGAGCTCAATGCATACACAGACACAGATTGGGGAGGCAACATTGATGATCGGAAAAGCACAAGTGGAGGAGCATTATTCTTAGGTAAAAGGCTAGTTACTTGGACTAGCAAGAAACAAACATGCACATCTCAGTCCACTACAGAAGCAAAATATGTGGCAGCAGTAGTCAATTGCACAAACATTGTGTGGCTCAAACATCTATTGAAAGGAATGAAAGAAGAAGTAACCAAACCTGTGATACTAGATTGTGATAATACAAGTGCTATAAACATATCCAAGAATCCAGTAATGCATGCAAAAACCAAGCATATTGCAATCAAGTATCACTATGTCAGAGAATTGGTAGAAGACAAACAAGTGAAGATGGAGTACATTCACACAAAGGAACAAACTGCAGATATCTTCACCAAACTATTGCCTAAGGATGCTTATGAATACCATAGAGGCAAGTTGGGGGCAATGCCCCTAACTCAAGCAGTTTAAAGCAACAAAGAAGCTACCCTACATCAACAGGAACAAATCATTGAAATATTAGAAGAATGATGCAGAGGATGACAACAGAAGCAAAAACTCCAGATCAATCACAAGCATGGTGACAAAGGGAGAAAACATGAGATGCAAAGCTTATATTTAGCATGTTAAAGATGCTACATCTTTGGCATTTATGTCAAAGAGGGAGATTTATGAGAAACTAATCAATGAAAGGAAAAGATATGGAGATATATGAGATCAGTAGTAAGGATGCAGCAATCAAGATGGAGAAGCAGAAAGAAGCCAAAAAACGTATATAATTTTGGTGGTAACTAAGTTGATCAATTGATCAGTTTGGTTTGCCATCAATACCAAAGAGGGAGATTGTTGGAAATGATTGAAAAGATCACGAATGAAGAATAATGGAACTGGTAAAGAATGTTTTCAATCATTTTTTTGTCATTGATGTCAAACTTGCTATTTGTAGGAATGACAATTTCTTTAGTGATCCAAATACTATTAATTGGTTGATTGACAAGGAGGAGGAAATCAATAAGATGTAACTAGAGCACCTAGAGAAAGGTTGAAGTTATGATGTTTTAATGAAGTACAAGGATTAGCTAAGCCATTGATGAAATAGTGTATTGATGACATACTCTAAGACATAGAGAATGGACACACTAAAACACATCAAAGATGTAACGTTTAGCTAAGTCATTTGTAAAGCCTAACTAAATTCATTAGAGAGAGCCGAGCAAGCTAGTTAGTGCCAAACAAATTCTCAGTTGAAGTCGAGTGAAGATCAAGTGCTGAGTGAAGATCAGGTGCCAAGCATGATACAGGAGCCGAGTAACATAGAAGGAGCCGAGCATCAGTAAACCAATAATGCCAAGTTGCTGCATTATTTTGAAAAGTCAAAGATTCACCAGATCTGAGCCAACATGGTAGTTATCTAGAATTTTGTGAACCAGATAGAAGATAAGAATGATGAGCTTGTGGCACAAAACACTATGTAAAACATTTTTGGCAAACACAACTGAATTCTAAACAAAGTTTCTATATGAAGACAAGATATGGGATAGATACATTGATTACTACCTAATCTATTGAAACGTTAAAGTTAGAGAGGGAGAATCAAGTAGGAAAAGTATTCCAGATTTCTATTTAAGGAGTCATAAGGTCACGAAGCAAACAGAGTGGGTCAAGTATGAGAGCATGAAGTGCTGAAGCAAGTGCTAAGGAGGAAGAGAGCACATAAACTCTATTTTGATAGATGACCACAGAGATGATTTCATTGGTATGATGAGCAAGAAGACTCAAGGAGACAAAGCTTGAGATGAAGACAAGTTGTCAGAGCCGCAGTGCTTGAAGCCAAGAAAAGGATTGAACTGAAGTGTGATATGAAATCTACAAGATATGTTGTGAGTTGTATCAGAGCAAAAGCAATTATTGTTACTCTCTAGCAATTGTAACAGTTAGTATCAATCCTATGGACTTAGGTTGGTTTAATAGCCATGTTGTAAATCTTTTAACAGGGTGACATTCCAAGTGAATGTTCCAAAGTCCTTTGACCAAGCCCATTCCTAACACTATGGTGGAATCCTCTAACAAGGTCACATTTAACAATGTGTTGTAAGCCTTTAACAAGGCAGGCCTTTAACAGGGCATCACTTCAGAAGAGTGAGAATTGAGTAGCATGTTATGGGTGGTTTTTTTCAAATTGGGTTGCCACGTAAATCACTGTTTCATGTGTTGATCTTGCATGTTTTATTCTTGCATGTTTAGTTGTTGTAACTTGCTAAGATGGTTGTTTTAAGCTTGGATGGATGAATAGTTTAATGGGCTCACTATAATTATTGAAAAATTATTATTAGGGCATTTAGACCTTGGATAACTGATTCACACCTGCCCCCCCCCCCCCCCCCCCCCCCCTCTCATTTATTCTAAAGAATTCTAACAGTTCTTCTATTAGTTCTTATGATTCCTAGGTCTGATGGAGTGAGCTATGTATTTGGTATTTTTTCATATGTACTAGGAGGATGTAGTGGTTGGGTGTTAGAATGATATAGAATAACTAGGGAGGTGAGGGGGCTAAGCCAATTATCCTCATGTCCAAATGTACCAATTAAACTTTTAGACACTTCAACCAATTTAGATCTAAATATTAAGTAGTTCGGTCTCTATAGAAATTTATTAGTAAGATAAAAGTTGTAGTGCACTATCCCAGTAATTAAAAAAAAAAAATAGTATGTAAATTATTGATGGTAAAACATCTCAAATAACATTTGCACAAGTATGACTCCAGGATCCAATGTGGAAAGCTAATTTGGCAAAAACCACCAGAAACATGTCACCAATATTTACACTCTTATAAAGTGAGCTTTGTGAGGAGCTAGCCTTGTTAAAGGTTAGAATGTACACTATTAGGTGTGACCTTATTGAGTGATTAAATCACCCTATTAGGAGTGGCCTTGTTAGAGGACTTAAGAATATTCTATTAGAATGTCACCTTAATTAAAAGATTTACAAATGATTGTTAGGTCATCCTTAATTAATGAATTTCAACTTGATATAATGGTTAGAAAGTAATAGTAGGTTGATCTAAATATGTACAACATACTGTGCAAATACAAATCATAATGTAGCTCATATGTTGATTGACTGACTAAACTCCATTATCATCTTTGTCTCTAATCACAAGGAAACCCTTCAAGCAGCTACACTTCCCTTCTTCACAACTCTTCTTAGCCTCCTTATCAAGTTCACAAATAAATACGATCAAGAGATGCTTCAACCTCTTTAGGTTACCTTTATGCCTCATTAAATAGGTAGCTTGATCTTTTACTTCTTAAATACCATCGTAGATCTTAGGGTGGTTAGATTCATCGAATCCTTCAATCTTTTTTTACTCCTCCTTCCTCTTTTAGAAATTCTCCAAACTTTTCTTTGAATCAATTTATAAAAACACTCAAACATGATTTATCTTGAATTAAATGTTCTACCTCAGCAATTTTTATCTTCAACGCTCTTTTCATATTCCAATAATTCAACTATGTCAACTAGGAATATGAGACTCCTTAACAAATTGTCAAATGCTCACACTCAGCCAATATTATATTCCTCAACCTCAGTCATGACTAGATAATTCCATCATCACTATACTCACTTAATCAACTTACATTTTTTTCACTCAATTCATTCACTAGAACTTTTTCCAACTTCTCTATTACTCTATCTTTTACTGGAACTCAGTCGACACTAGATTTATTTGGCTTCTAATGTTTACTTAGTCAACACTAGAATTTCTCAACTTCAACTATTGGTTCCTTAATCTTCCACATTGTATCTTTGTTAAGCCTAAATATTTTTTATTTATTTATCATCTCATCTAGGATTAAAGACAACTCTCTTCTCCACTTAGTGTTATAATTAAACAACACATTATCTTGCAAAAGTCTAACTAATCAAGTACCCATTTTAATTCCTCATAACTCAACCATTTCATTAGGTCCTCTTGATATATCTTCTTCTCAAATCCCTTCCATGAATCATATTGATAAGGCACTATACTTAGGTAGCAATTGTCTTGCCAATATAGGTTTGACATCAATGACAACATAATAATTGTTCAAATTTTAGTTCCAACACTAGGTACCTATGCATTTTTGTGAGATGGATCATTTACCATATAGACACTCTTTTTTTTGTTCCTACTTTGTTCACAAACTTCCATGTTTGATTTATCATCTATTTAGGCTTTGTTGTTCCATGCCATCTACATCTTTGAGTTTAGTTGTTTACCTTTGTGTGCCTCCTAATTTGAGTAGTGTCTTCTAACACAACTCATGTAGATTATAGTCTTCTCTACCTACTCGACTTATATTTCAGTGTAGGTTTTTTAGATTGTGAGTTAATTTTTTATATAGCTTTTCAAATGTCCATATTCTTTAGTGGAGGCTCTTTAGATCATTAGATACTTTTTTTTAAGCTTTTCATCTTCTACATGCATCAATGGTGTTATTCATGACCATCCTTTCTATTCCTATCTTCTAGGACATCCACTAGTTTGGAGGCTTGTGCAGTCATTTACTAATTCTTTCAACATTTTTTCCATCTCTTCTTGAGATATGGTTTTTCCCATGTATTTTTCTCTATTTCTTCGCTTTACAAATATTTGGTTGTGCTTGGGTACCTCATCAAGACTTTGTTATCAAGACCCAAATATACTTTCACTAGTAGTTTCTAGGATTTTAGCTACTCCTTGAGTTTATCTTAAGGTGGCATGTTAGAGTAATAGGATATTTCTTCTTAACTCTATTTACTTAAGTTAAAGTGTAGGATTGTAATAATTAATTTTTTTTATTAATTATTATTATGCAATCTGCGTTTTACCTTTTAGGGTTTTGATCTCCTTTATAAGGATTGATCTATTTGTAATTATTTACTCATTTTTTAGTTATTAGCAATTTATCTTTTTGCTCATCAATGATGTCTCCTCTATGGATTTACAAACTCCATCCTCCATAGCTTTCTCTTCTCTCTTTGTGTGATAGGTGTGGAGCTACTAGATTGATCTTTCATCAATTTCAACATCCTTGTTCTAGGGTAGCTTCATTAAAAATAAATTTGAGGCACATGTTGGAATTATATGGCATATTTTTCATAATTGAGCCAACTCAACCTTGAACAATTTCCTTCTTAATCAGTTTGAGTTGATTGTGTATTTCATAGTAATCAAAAATGTCATCCACAATGATGACAACAAATGATAATTTTAATAAAGAAATTCTAATGCTGGAAAATTTGGATTCATCTAGACTACAATAGCACTCTAAAAGAGATATTCAATTGACTGGTCTCTCATTGCAATAAGCTTTGGAACAAAAAAACTGACAAACCATATATAAATCAAAAAATAGATAATAAATGAAGAAATGGAAAAAAAAGTTCTAACAATATAAATTACATTATTACTAAAGATTAAGATTTTTATTTGTTATTTGACTAAAATAAATATTGAGGTCACACAACAAATAGTCATTGAAGAACTTAAATGTATTTTAAATAAAAATAAAAAATAAACTAGAATTATGACTAGTCAACAATCACAAAATAAATTCCCTACATTAAATAAGAGATCAAAAAAATAGGAATATTCTATAGAGATTTGCATACAAGCTTCCTTTATTGACATTTGTGATAGATGTCTCATCTATGGAAGATATTGATGAAATCCTCACATTGATAATGATAATGAAAGTAGTAGTTTAAAAGCTTAAAATTATTTTTAAAACTATAAAAGAAGCTAGGTTTGTGAATAGTTAGAAATAACAAATCAACTTAAACTAGGGATTTTTAAAAGGCTCTCCAAGTCATTCGCATGAATCTCCCAAACAAAGGTATCCTTAAGGTTTTAAGGGCTCCCCAAACCTTGACCTTGGGTTTTATTGAGCTCCCCAAACTATCCCATTTGATAAGACTTGGTTCTTAAAATTGCATCTTCTCATTGAGATAATAATGAATAGATATTTTAGTTTTAATCATGTTTAGAAATCTTGTATTGATGTTTTTTTAACAAATGATACAAACTAAATCAACACATTAGAGATTATTAATAGGTAGTAAAATATAGAAAAAGTGCAACATGATACTAGAACATGTGGTAGCATTCTAGTGGAAATACTAAAAATGAAATGTAACTTGTTCAAATAGTATAATAAAATTAGTAATTTTTTCTAAGTTCAAGTTAAAGTGTACTAGTTTTACATATGAAATCCATGTACATGTTGATAAAATCCATATAAGTGGTCCAATATCTATCAAATGATAAGTTACACATTAACCAAAATAGACATTTAACCTACCTCATACATTTCCTTCTAGATCAAATATTATTGAATTTCATTATCAAATACATCAAGCATTTTTTCTATTTCAGCTTGACACAATAATTGAAGGACAATTTTAGTGCCTGAATGATGAAATTAAAAGAAAGGAAAATAATCTAAGTGAGCTTAGGCAATAGAGAAAATAGGGTAACTAGGTAAATGTAGGCTAGTTGGGTAAAACATATTTTTACACTAACATATATCACTATAATACTCAACTACATTTATTTAGATTGTGTTTTTAGCAACATTGTATTAGAAATCATATGTGAATTATGCATTTTATATATAAATTTAATAGGATATGCTATTCTTATTTGGGGTTTCCAATATGACTCCATCTAGAGCTTCAATAAATTTATACTTGATGAGCACTCATGTGAAATAAAATTGTTAGTGCTTCTACATAATTATCACTATTCTTTATATAGGATGGAACATCAATTTTTTACTATCCTTTTGGATGTTTATTGTGACCTTGAAAATGCTTTGATATTTTTTAAAATTCTAAATTGAGTTATAAGACATTGAAAAGGGAAGACTAATATTTATTTTAATTCATTTAAGAAAAGTTTTAAAATAGTACACATTATTTAATTTGAAATCTATCTAAAGAGAAGTGCATGAATAATTATTATCTATGGTGTGGTTATAGATAGAGTGAGAGTTATTTGTATAATATTAATTATACAATGTGGGTGTCATTCAAACAATCAATCCTTTCCCATTGGGATGTTAACAAAGAGATGTTATATTTTCAACATTACTAACAAATATTATATTAATAAAATTTTCACAAAGATAGAACTACATGAACATGTTATAGACGAGTATGAAACATGTTGTAGTATTGTGATCAGAATAACAAAAATACAATGTTATGATCAAATAGTATAACATTATTGAATTTCTAATCTATCTAAAGAGAAGTGCGCGAATAATTATTATGTATGTCATGATTGTAGATAGAGTGGGAGTTATTTGTATAATATTAATTACTCAATGAGGGTGTCATTAAAATCCTCAATCCTTTCCCATTGGGATGTTAACAAAGAGTTGTTATATTTTCAACAATACTAACAAATATTATATTAATGAAATTTTCACAAAGATACAACTACATAAACATGTTATAGATGAGTATGAAACATGTTGTAGTATTGTGATAGGAATAACAAAAATATAATGTTATGATCAAATAGTATAATCAAGTGATCAAATTATACTCAAGATATGGAGACAAAGTGCACTTGTTTTAAATATGAAGCCCACATAATATGTGTATATAGTTCATATAAAATCCCCAATATCTATTGAATGACAAGTTACTGAGAAACCCAAATATAAACCTAAATAAATTTGGATAGTAGATAAAATGCGACTACATAAACTGACTAACACTACTGGACCTGCAAAATCAAAATCAAAATCAAAGTAGGAAGTTTGCCTCAATCTAGGTTTTCATTTCTACATCACTACTGGATCAACAAAAAGTTTGAGTACTTGATTCTTGACCTCTTTGTGAGAATAAGTGATGCCATCTCCAAATATATAAAGGAATTGCAGTCCTCTATTAAAATCAAAGGATATCTTTTCCCATTCGAGTAGAGAATTATCTGGTTTTAGATATATCCATCTTAATTCTTTTAAGGATTCTTCAACAAAATTGATGATGTAATTTAGTGCCTCTACTTGTGAACATTCGGGATGGTCCCTCATATAAGAGGAAATGGCAGAGGCTATCTCTCCATGGCGCCTATCATCCTAAACACAAACAATTTAGTTATGTTAATATTGAAAGAGCGATGATTTTGTCTCTATCTCTAGTGTCTATATCAAAATAAAATAGCAGACCTCAAAATCTCGGGCATCATCAATTAGTCGTATGCAAATCCATATGAGCTCATAGAATCTAGATTTATTCAGAAACGTCTTTTCAATAGAGTCGTCGCTTAAAATGGTTCTTGTCAGTAGTAGAGGATGCATCAATATGGGTCCAATGGCTGCACTTGTTGTAGCAACAGTGAGGTACTCATTAAAGGTTGGAATATATCCACTTGATTTCCATTGTGCATGATCCATGTTAGCTTCAATATAATCTTCCCACTAGAAAGAACAAAGTGTACTGATTTATTAATATGGGTATCTTAACAGTGCCACATAAATGAACTTGATGCGGGCATTAAGCATGGCATAAATATATGAAATATCTAATTTATAATAATAATCTCATGTTGTGTAGAATTTTACATGAAAGTAATGCTACTTTGTAGCTATCATATTCAAATACATTTATATACAAAGGGGTTTGAAGAGGTATACATACTGCTTTTGTAACAAAAGGCATCATGTCACGTCCTTGTTTTTGGGTGGCTTCATTTATCAATTCTTTCATGGTTTTGAAAACAAATTCAAGGCACATCTTGAAATTCTGTGGCATATTTGTCACAATTGAGACATCCCAACCTTGAGCAATGGCCTTCTGAATAAGATTGAGTTGATCAGGTGTTGCATAGTCGTCAAAAATGTCATCCACAATGGTGGCAACAGTTGATAATTTTGATACAGCAATTCTGATGCTGGAGAATTCCGATTCATCCGCTGCACTAACCCCCCACATGTAATATTCAATTGACCGCTCTCTCATTGCAATAAGCTTTGGAACGCCGGAATCGACCCACCACCTATAAATCAAAGGATAGGATAGGTAACACATGAGGAAATGAAGGAAACGGATTTTAACAATATAAATATGAATTACATTATTACTGAAGATTGGGAGTGGTGTTGGATACTAGAATGTAGCACTTAATCAATACATACTTGGAGAGGATCTTCATCTCCATCTTGTAGGTACACTGCAATATATTGACATCCAGTTTGGCAAGCTCTAAAATCTTCTTGTCCTTCAACCTTGAAAGGAAGAGATGAGATGTGAACATAGTCAGCGTAACAATAACCAATAAGAATGGGAAACTTAAAGGAACGCCTCGACACTTGTGTAGCTGCGATCATCTAGCTCGTATATCTCTATGTAGTTTCGTGCCTCCCATCTCGGAAAAGTGCAAGAAAAATCATATGTGAGGGCGTACTCCACCTGCAATAATTAAAATGGAAGTGGATCATCACGACACCTGTAATCTGTTATCTCTAATCTGGGCAGGGAAGATAAGATTTATTAATACCTCTTTGAGAAGGCTTGCGCTGTAGGAGTCTCCAATATGAGGTGTTTGTAACAGGGTCTTAAGGCGAGAGGAGGTGAAGGCTTTAGCCTCCTCCATGACCCTCTCTCCGGGGAATCCCACGCTTGATGCTCTCAACAGGTTCACCATGCCCCGCATCACTTGTTCTGATGATCTGCTATTGTTATTCTCATCATCACCACAACTAGAGAAGAACAAGTGCCCATTTCTATCCTTGAAACTCTCCAGCACATCTGCTCAAAACTCTCCACCATGTAATATAAATATATAATTGCGGGCATGGAATATAATTTTGTCATAAAACATTTTGCGTTATTTATAAATATACCTGCAGATACATCGTAGCGGCGGAGTCTTAAGAGTCTTAGTCCTAAAGCCGTAGCATTCAAGTTACAATTCTCGCTTCCTAATCTGATGCCCACACTTGTGTCCCAATTACATCTGCAATTAATGTTTCATTTCAAATTAAAGATTAGAAAATGTATATATTACAAGTAAGCAAACTTTAGAAAATGTGATGTCATGAGATGAGACCGGAAAGCAGAGTCGAGAAAGAGTTTGATCTCAGCGCCGAAATATCGGTCAATTCCGAGGCACTGCAACGCATCAACCATCTCAAGCCGCTCCATTAACAAATCTCCATCTCCACTTTGCATTTCTCTCAACAACACCTTCACTTCTTTCACAAGTGTTTCAGCGCGTTCCTGGTATTCAGATTCCTACAAAATACCAAATACAAAATACCAAATACAAAATACAGAATACAAAATACCAAATACAAAATACATGATTATGAGCATTGCATTGCAGTGAACTAGCTAGGGAAACAAGAGTAGCAAAATACATGATTCATGATGACTTACCCCGTACAGTGTTGGCATGGATTGGATAAAATCATCATCCCATACGTTGAAAGCGTTATCTGGTATTGAAGTCGGTATTTCTCCTCCATTCATCGCCATCGCCATGTGAAAAGCAGGTCAGAAAATATTATTAGTAAACACCAACTTAAAAAGTGTTCAAGAAGGTTATTGCAGACACTCTTACGCTGCTACCTATTTATAGATGCATTACCGAAAATCTTGCGAAACTTTCGTTGCAACTTATTATTTTTTAAATATCTATGGTTGTTAATGTGGGAGAAACACGTCAAAAAAGTCTTAGATGACCTTCATATTAATATAATATAATTTCTTGTCGTCAAAACGGACAGAACAAGAGGATCTCGCGTGTGGCATCTTTCCCGTTTTCATTTGTTGGCACACAAAGTCCAATATTTCTAGAGCCACCACTTCCTATTGTATGGAAATGGCATTTATTAAATATATGTACAAGGTATGAATCTAGTTAAATATGTTTAAAATATTATTATATTATAATTAATATTATATTGTTATGATAGCATTGTTATATTAAACTTTTTGGAAAAATATCTTGTCAAAAATTTTCTATTTTATTTTGATTGTTTTTTATTAAATAAGGCGAGAAGAGGGTCCTGATCCGTGAAAGAGTAAAAGCATAGTACTTTTCTGCTTTGAGCCATTACACCCAAGCTGTAGAAAAGGTCATGACTAAAACAAACTATTAGAGATGCTTCATAGAATAAAACTTAATTAAAAAAACTAGAGTAATTACTATCAATATTAGAGTCTAAACCTTGTTGATAATCACAACATAAAACTTAGTCTTAGAGTACTAAGTATACATGTAAACCAATTTATACATAACATTATTAAGACTGTGTCCCAAATTACAAGGAGCGCATAAACTAACACAAAAGCAAAAGAAAAGCAACTAAACATAAAATAAACAGCAAATGAAACCCCAAGGCAAAAATGCTAGGCATACTTTATGTTATTCGAATCCTCAACCTGGTACCTAAGATTTTCAGTCTAGTTGTGGACATCCTCTGTGCTTTTCATTTCCACCCAAACTATTTTCCTTCTTCATTCAAGCTTTTTTTATTTTCCTTTATCCCATCACTGATCTGAAGATAGCCTTTTGCATCATCTCTTTCTAGATCCTACATATAGTTGAGATGGCCACACCCAATTCAATGTCAGTGATGGCATTATCATATTGTTGTTCAGAGATGTCACTTTTTCATTGAGGGCTTTAGTTTGATCTTCTAGGTCTTATTTTTATCTTTTCTACCTTACTTTCCTCATTATTAGCAAAAATCTATGGGGATTTTTGTTTGTTCATCAGAAGGGTTGACAACATTATTTACCTATCATCAGGCCCTAAAACAACTTCAATATGGACTCCTTGAGATTCCTACTCAATCTCCTCTGACTCTTCATCTGCTTCAGCTTTGAATTCCTCCTCTATGACATTGTTCTCTATTTTCTCAGGCGTATCTTCGACCTCCATATCATGGGTGTCCTTAGTTTTATCTTAGGTTTTCTCTCTACTTTCTTCCTTATAGTTCTTTCCTTTTCTAGACTTTGGTCTCTCTGACCTCCACCTCACCCTGTACTGCAACAAGGAGTGCACTTCGGGTGTTGCCTAGCCCCAAGACCCTGCAAGGGGCACTTCCCCCAAACCATTGTAAAAATAATCTAAGGGGAAATCACGTTGAATAACCCTCTAAGTCTTATTATGCTCCACATCACAATAGCTCATTGTTGGGACATCCTTGTCAAAGTCATCACTTGAAATGTCCATAATTAATTGAGGCAATTGATTGTTTTTCATAACCTATAAGTAAAAGATAGTCGATAAAGTAACAACGTACATTATACCTTGGAAATAGGGATTTCTTGGTCTAAGTATACTAATCAAGGAATGTAAAATACTCTTTTCACCCCCACAATAATATTTAAGGACTTAATCAAAAATAATACATCAAAAGGAATACACAAAATAAGAGTAGAACTAAGAGAAATCAAAGACTATTGGATAACAAACACATAAATATTCCCTAACATATAGAGGACATCATTGAAATATTAGAATGAAAAAAAAAAACTTTTTTTTCTAAATATTGAATAATAAATGCATACCTCTTTGTGTATGTACCTCCTCTACTTTGTGTTAAAGTGGATTAGATTTATATAATATTTATGCACTTCTTTTCTTCAAATCTAAAATTGTCAATCCAAAGGGGAAGAGAGCATTTCTCAATTTCTACACATTGTCTCATGGATTCAATCCATATATATATATAATTCATACTCAGAGCTACATAATAAGAAAACTTGATTATTCATTATATCTATCTTGGTGAAGTGGCATGATGTCACATAATTAATATTCCAAAAGAACCATTCCTAGTTAGGTATGTTTACTTAATAAACAAGTCTTATTGTTACCTCCAATTCACATGGGATGATGGAACATAAACTTGATCGAATAGTTGATTGATATTTTGCAAGGAAGTATTGCATGATAGGTGTAGTATGAATGTATGAATTCGTATACTCATTTTGATTATAGATAGTCTCAGATAATTAGAAGGATAATTGCTTGTGATATTAATGGAAAGATAAATATGTGCATGCATAGTTTCCATAATTAGTAGATCTAACTGATGCTATCATATTTCAGCACTCCCTCTTAGCTAGGTAAGATAAAAAAGTATGAACTAATTTAGATATCACCTAGCTCGTGATATCAAGGTTTATATAGAACATAAAGTCACATAAAATTCGTATATCCTTTTTATGGTATTTGCATTGGCATCATGTCACATGATGTCTACCATAACATATCATGGCACATCCATGGATATTGCAACACATTGTATCCACCATGATAATCTCATAAAGAACATATTGATACACAAGCCCTATCAAGTCAATATCATATATATCAATAAGTTCAAGAGATATTAACTATCAAGACATTTCCATGAGTATCAAGTCAACATGATATTCACCATCATAGTGAACATTATAAAGTCACCACATTACAATGTTGAATACAAGTGTACATTAATAGAATGATTGTCACCTTTAAGTAATCTATAATAAGGGGGCCATAAAGTCACATGTATGAAAAAAGATTTTACACAAAGAATTGTTATAGATTCTTTCACCACATGATGTTGTCATAATGTCACACACGTGACAATTTCCATGAACCATATCAAAGGGTGGAACAAGAGTTCTACTTGAAACTTCTATATCACAAAGAAAGATCTAATAAAGTAGATTTCAAGATATCATTGATACCAAGGCTCCCTCTCTACAAGGGCTTCATTCTTCCCAACTCTGAGATAGTCTCAAAATGCATAAACTTTACTTTGGTACGAGACTTGGTGAGAATATTAGAAGTTCATTCTATAGTGATAATTTACCTTGTCTAGAAATCATCTCCATGGTCTACTCCCTCTAAACCTCTATGATCAAAGATCCATTTGGAAAATCATAAAGGATGATGGATCATAAACTCAATTCAATATATTATTAATATTTTGCAAGGAAGTATTGCATGATCTCCAAGAGAGGTATACTCTGGATGTACAAATTTGCATGTTCGATTTAATATGATAGTTTCAAATCATCAAAACGATAATCGCGTGTGATATTAAATGCAAGATAGATGCATGCATGAATAGTCGCTATAATCAACATTTGACTAACACTGTCATATTTCAACACTTTGGAACAATAAGTGTAAACTCTTTCTATAGAAAGGCCAAGAAAGATAGTAGTTAGTATATTAAGTGAACAATTGACACTTTAACACTATAAAAAATAGACAACTACCAAAACACTAACAATTAAAAATCCAATTTGAACAATTGACTCAAAGAGAAATAGAGCGAACTCAACCTTTTGGGGCCACATTTGATATGCAGCGAACCATCAAGGATATATAAATGGTGCCACCAAGGGATTAGTACACTTCATCACACGATACCCTCTAACATTAGTTAATTTTTTATCATCTATCTCTCCACTTTATGGCACCACTAACACTATGAGAGAGAGTGCCATGAATTGTATGTAAACTCATGCTATCATAAGGGGTAAAACCCTAAATAGTTTTGATCATGTTGATCAACTCATTTATAATCACAGTCACCTTGTCCCGGGATGTTGTAGGGGAGGTGAAGCTTTTAGACTATGATATGTGGAATCAAAACTATAAATGATGAAGAGTCTCAATAAATAATGCATGTCTAAGCAATACTAGTAGAACTATATGATAATGCACTATTTGTGTAGCCATGTACACTAGACTCTCTAGAATCACTATGACCAAAGGCCATAATGATGGAATGTATATAGAAACAACACAAGAGAGATAATAAAAGAGATATGATATGCACATATCTATGTAAATTTCATTAAAATCTAATGTAATCATAACATACATTCAAAGATTGTGCAATGAATATTAAACTTCAAGTACAATCTAAATAAGCCTAATAATAATAAGTAAATCATAAATGAATATCTAAATGAATGTAAATAAAATTAAGTACAAGCATTTTAAATGAATCTAAATCAAATTTTAAATTACAATTTGATTGATAAAACTACACTACACTATATTTTAATTGTAATTTTAGGTACAAATATTTCAAATAATTTAAGTGAAAGTACTCATACTTGAAAATCTAATCATACATGTTAGGGTTCTAGTTATATTAATTAGGTTCAACATTTTTGAATGATGAGATTATGATTACACGGTTCAATAGAGAATTTATTAGGAAAATCATGGCAATGACAATTTGGTTTATGAGTTCAATATGAGTTTTTATTTGATTTATGATTATTTATTTATTTGATTTATGATTATTTATTTATTTTAGAATCATGTAACCTAGTTATTTCATTGAAGTATTAAATTGGGATTAAAGTTTTGATTTATCATCCACTTGTGAAATTTAGGGAAGGTGGGGATAGGCTATATCATCCACTCAAACAATGGTGCTTGGATAGAAAAATTAGAAAATCAATTGGAATCTAGTCAAATAATATAGAAGAACTTGAAGCTTTGATGGAAGGACTCAAAATATGTATAGAACTAGACACTCAAAGAGTAATAATTGAGGAGGACTCCCAAATAATCTTAAATTCCTTAAGAAATGGAAGGACCCCAAATTGGAAAATCAATTCAAAACTTGAATATGTAATACTTTTATTAGGAAAATTTGAAGACATTAAAATGCAGCATATATTTCATGAAGGGAACAAAGAAGTGGATAAATTAGCAAACATGGGAGCAGATAGTGAGGACATATATGATAAAGCAAATTAGCATAAACCATCAATGATAATTAAAAAGAGGAAGTAGAAGTTAAATAACTAATACAAACTATAATATCATTCAAACAATAAGCACTCGTAGAATACAAAAAACATAGGAATACAAGGCTAATCAAAGACTAGCACTGGAATTTATTTACATAATATATGTAATTAAGGAAAATAATACAAATCAATCTCAATTAAACTGAAAATAGAAGATACATTTAATGATCAAAAGTTATCTAAGGACTTTCTTAAAATAATTTGAATAATTGTTGAATTAAGGAAATTGTCCTCATGCTATCGTAATATGATTGTGATGATGTCTCAATTGAAGAAAATTACAAGAAGCTCCTATGGACTAACCTATGTACATCATAAACCTTTATTCATTATTTAATAGTTAATAATGATCTTAGTCAAGATGTATTTATCTTTGCAAATATAATGAACAATTTCATAAACAAAGCAAGCAATGTGGAGGATCCACGAGAGGTAAAGAAGGGATTATCTTCCAAAACCCCAAAAAGGACTGGGGCAAGTGTATATAAAATTAAGAAATCTATTTGATGAAAAGATGTAAACACCATAAGTATTTGGAAAGAAGAATATATCTTACATTAGGCCAGGCAAATGGGATATGCCCCACTTAATTTTGTACTTTGTATAGGACCTTGGTATCGGGCAAGATTGAAAGTTTTATTTCTCTGTTCCTTTCCTACCAGTGTCCATTTGACGGAGACTTTGTACTTTTTATTTTATTTAACAATATAATCTATAAGACTTTGACCTTTTACCAATATAAAAAAAAGTTTTTCATTAATTACAATTTAAAATATATATATCTGTAATATATTACAAGACTTTTTATTTTTTATTTTTTATTTTGATAAGATTACATCCAATATGTTTAATGTTCACAAAATCATTTATTTCTCTAACAGGTGATGACATCAACTCTCTCCCGGCTTGCCTTTGTAGAAGTCTGTGGCATAATAAAGTTGATAACAATGGAAGATAAAATAGAAGAATAACGGAGCAATTAGATAAAGGTATATTCTATAAGAAGCTTGCCGGTACAGATTTATTCCAAGCGGTTAGATTTAATCCAAGCGGTTTGGAATGAATCGACAGCGTTCAGCTCCAGTCGATTTTTTAGCGAGGTATTCAATTGGCAAAGAAAATATTTTTATAGCTGCAACCCTAGCCAAACCATCTTGACCAGCGACACTGGAATGTGGAACATAAACAGAAGATCATTCATTTTTAAATCGATAAGCTGCCATGAAATCCTTCTTCAAATATACTTCGATGTCGACCGTTCAATCAAATCATTTTATTTCTCCCCTATCAACTTTCTGAACTCACTTATCTGGTGCCTGAGCAGATTCGCAGCCGTTTCTTTTAGACCCTGTAGACATTACATAAAAATATATCGGTTAGTCCGATCCGAAACATTAAAGATATGAAATTTCCGTAATTTGTGATTAAATCTTGAAATATTTCTGAATTTTGACTGTATAATTTTGTTTTTTGAAACATTTCGGATCAATTTTCACGATTCGTCGTCCGAACAGATGATATAAATTGAGGAAAGTGAACTAAAACTTAGATACGAATTCTTATCTTCACATCTAAGAGTTGATCGACCGCCGACTCTTACCACAGTACAGCCTTCGGAATAATCCTTTGCCTGTTCCCGGAGAATTTTTCCTAAATTCTCCAAGCCCAATTCTTTCCACTGCAAATTGCAGAAAATATTCGGATTTCGATTCGATAAAATCATGGTACTCAAAAGCATTATTTTTCAAAAGAAATTAACAGGCTTTTAACTCACTTCTTGGATTAAGTCCATGTCATAATCATCTTGCATGTAGTTGAGCCTTGTCTCGAAATCTCTTCGTAAAACAAGTTGAGCTTTGTCAGAAGTTCTGTCCAGCCGTTTTGCAGCACATTAAATAAGATCATTCTGAAACAAATAAACAAAGGAAATTTATATCTATAACAGACAATATAAACGTACCTTGCTGCAGCTTCGGGGATGAAATGCTGTCCTGAAGAGGAGAAGAGATTAAAATATGAGTAAAATAAGGAAAAATAAATCCTTAGATTTCAAGAAATGTCGCACTTACCAAACCATAGCTGTCTTTCTAGCTGGTTAAGCCTGCAAGAATATAACAACACAGGCATTAACATTAACATGAGATCAATATTTTTTTTATAAATAAATATATTGGAACTTTATAATCGAAGATTTAGAGTTACTATTATTTTGTTGGAAGAATTAATTTCTATCCAACAAATATTGTCGGCAGCCCAACCCAGCACCGTCCTTAATAAATTACATAGCCCACAATGAAACCGTCCACAATAAATAGCCATTTCAGCCCACAAATATAGCCGCCTATGTTTTAATATATGTAATATTATAATAAATTATAGCATGTGTAATATGTTTGGTCTGTAGTCTAGAGAGTTCTTAGACCTCTATAAATAGAGGCATTATGTAAGGATTTTAGTATCAGATGTTTATCTGATCATGGTGGATCAGTAGAGCCCATTTTGGGTTTCTCATGGTGGATCATGAGTGGATGGAATGCTGTAGCATTCTATAGATTTGTAATAGATTTCAGATATGTTAATGAGTATGAAGTGTTGTAGCACAACTTGATGTCTTCGTATTTGTCTTTGATCCACTCTATCCACCTCCTTCAAAGTGGTATCAGAGCTAATGGAATATGATCCTAGAGATCGTGGAGAGCTCAAGAAGTTTAAAATTGGTGAAGAGTGTTGTGGCAACGTAGCCCAACAGGCAATGGCATTTGAAGTTATCTTCTGCAAGAATAAAGAGAAGAACAAGTCAAGAGATTGCTATGAGAAACAAAGAAGCTATGAAAAGAAAGAAGCCAAAGTTGAAGTGTGCGTTACAAACATGTGGAGGATCTTTGTGCAAGCGGGAGTGCCAAAGAATGCATACACATGACATGAAAGATATTGATCATGAAAAATTTTATTATGTTTGTGTTTGAAATATGTGTGTTAGTTGTTAAAGTTAAGTTAGTTATCTTAGGTGTAATAAAAGGTGAGATGGTGTGCTAAAGCTTGTTGTCATAGTGCAAAGGTCTCTGTGAGAGCCGATTTGGAGTTTAAGTGTTGGAATCTGGATGAGAAAATGTTTAAGGCTTTGTCATATCAAATGTGGTCATGTAATAGTAGATTGCTGAATTGATATCCCCCAATCAAGTGATGAAAATTGAATTAGTAATGATTGTTAATGGGCTATGTGAATGTATGGGGTGCATTATCGGTTGTGCCCGACACCCCAAAGTTTTTTGGTTTGACATATTGATGAACCATGTATGTGAAAAAGATTCCTATAGAACTAGCGAGTACAGCGGCTGGGCACCCATGTATCTCGGTAGATGAATTTCTTTTTATATGGACTCAATAATTAGTTTGATGCAAATACAAAAGAGAAAGGCCCAGAGTGATGATAGTTTCCCTGTAGTGATGATTCATGGTCAGTAGAACCAATGAATACTTGGTTTGTAAACCATTGGAGTGCAAAGTTTATGGTGATCTTGAAACCATCTATGTGATATTTGTAAAGTTCGTGGTGAGCTTGGAACCACTTCAGAATTGCATTGGTTAGGGGTAAGCCGTAAAACTCAAAGTAATTATAATGAGGGAAAACAATATAAATGCAGTAGCATTAGTGACAGAAATTAAGGGGGAGTGTTGGAAGAATTAATTTCTATCCAACAACTATTGTCGGCAGCCCAACCCAGCATCGCCCTTAATAAATTACATAGCCCACAATGAAACCGTCCACAATAAATAGCCATTTCAGCCCACAAATATAGCCGCCTATGTTTTAATATATATAATATTATATTAAATTATAGCATGTGTAATATGTTTGGTCTGTAGTCTAGAGAGTTCTTAGACCTCTATAAATAGAGGCATTATGTAAGGATTTTAGTATCAGATGTTTATTTGATCATGGTGGATCAGTAGAGCCCATTTTGGGTTTCTCATGGTGGATCATGAGTGGATGGAATGCTGTAGCATTCTATAGATTTGTAATAAATTTCAGATATGTTAATGAGTATGAAGTGTTGTAGCACAACTTGATGTCTTCGTATTTGTCGTTGATCCACTCTATCCACCTCCTTCATATTTGAATTATTGTTTTTATTGGAAGCCAAGATTGGGAGTGGTGATTTAAAATTGTATTGTTAAGCGGGAAAAATGTCAGTCACACATGAGAGAACAAAGCAAACTCAAAGACTTCAAAAACTCGAGAACAAAATCGGAGAATATACCACATGTAAGCTTCCCATCGCTTTGTCCGTCTGTAATAATGGACTCCAATGAATTTCTTATTTCGTTTGGTCACTCTGTTAATGCGAGGGGGTTTTCCACTCAAGCCGTTGTTTTTCACGCGAGTTCTGTCTCCATCTTCATGATTCTCCTGCTGCATAATTTTCTTAGGGTTGTGATTTAATTTTTGTAGGAATCTTGAAGAATTCTGATCTATACCGTTTGGTTGTATCGATTTTAACGGAGGATAAAAAACAGGTTCAGCTTCAAGAGTAGTATTGACGATATGAGTGTCCATGAATTTCATATAACGCTGAAAATTGTCAGTGGAAGCTGATAGAGACCGGTCACATGGGTGATCGAAGGGGTTAATAAAAGTGGCAATGCGAAAGAAAGAAGGGCTGATAAGCGTGGAACCGTGGCCTTCGTCATCGGCTTCGTAGCCGGAGCAAGAAAGGTGCTGCTGCTTCTTATTTTGCTTCACCATTGTCAAAGAAGATAGGTAACGATAAAAAGCAAAGAAGTGCAAAGTTTGGAAGATACTATCTGATAATAGGACGATAATAAATCTAATTATATAATTGAGGAATGTTGTGGACTACGATCGAACCGGTCGGCCTTTTAAATAAATTTAAGTTTGAGGATTGGCGCGGGGAGGTAGCGGGCGAGAGGGCAACCTCTATTTTGTTAAATTCATTAATACAGAAATTTATCGTGAATTAGATTTTAATCTCGAAGGTGGTATAAGTACGTACGAATATGATCGATTATGCCCTTCTATTTGTCTTTGCATTGTTTCAATCTTTAAAAAAAAAATAGATATGTTCAGTTGAGAATATTATTAGATTTATTTTATTTATTAAATTTTACTATATAGCATAGATTTGATATTGATTAATAGTGATTTTTATTTTTGTTGGTTAAAGTTTGGAGATCACAACATTTAGCGTAAAAATATCTTGAATTAAAAATAATTTAAATGTCACCCAAAACTATCTTTAACTCTCTTTTTTCTTTTGCATGTGAGACTATTGTATGTATGTTTTATGGCGTGCTTCATATTGTGTAGAGTAGTTTGTGTCCATTCTTCAAATAAAATGTTTTAATGCGAAGTTCAAATTAATTATATAATGTCATATGTTAGGCAATTAATTATTCGTTATATATGAAAATGATTATAATTCTAATGCATAGAATGTGAAAACATTAACATTTTGAGTTTATTAAGAAATTTTGGATTTATCTTTACAAAATAACAGCTTCAATCTACCTTTTAATCACACATATATCCTACATGACAACATAAGTAGCATGTCATATAATGATGAGCTTTGGCTAATTATTGTGAGATGATTGGGTTTTCGGTAAAGATTTTAACCTTGAGTGTAATTGTGCAAGAAATATTTTACCGTGTGTGTGTGTCTGTATAGATAGATAGATAGATAGATTGACGTGATTACAATACTTTTCTAATTTGTCCTCATGATCATACTAGGTGCTTAGGTAGTTTCCCTGAATCTATCCTATATTTATATATATTATTTATGAATCTTATACGAAGGTTTGGTCTGTCACCATTTTTTTTTTTCTTTGTTCTATGTTCAGTTATTTGTCTCCTTCATTTTATTTTTATGTCAATTTGGTTGTCTTCATTTTAAAGATATTTATATAACTTTATATCTTTCTTATCATTATAATATTAATATATATTCCTTTTTTTTTTTTTTTTTTCCTCTTCTTTTATTTTAGTGGTCCTTTTGTTGCTTCCCTTTTATCTTTTATAGTCTACCTTCCTAATGATTATTTTGTTTCTATTCAATTTAATGACTTTATCATATTTTTTCTTTCTTTCCCTATCTATTATGGCTTTACATGATTTCCACATGTTTATTATAGCTTTTGGATCCTTATTGTTGGCCCTCTCAATGAATAATTACCTTAAACAACCTCTAGAATACTTTAAGGAGGGATCTATTTTCATAGGTTATTTTCTTTCTTTGTAGAAAATGATTGTGTACGCTTGAGAATGGAACCAATGTGCAAACTTTCATTGTTTCAATTTTTGTGGTAATATTAAGCTTCAATGATGAAATTATATATTAGAAAACATCAAGAAGATGTGACTAGAAGAGGGATAGATATTTTCTTGGGTGAGGGATAATTTAATTAAAAATTCACTTTTAGATGCAATGGTGATATAGTGGGGACATGCATAGCTTGTATGATGTGGACTAGGATTTACAATCAAGAGATTATATCATCGTGTAAAGATTTTTTGCATAAAATAAGTACTTTTTTATTAATAAAAGGCCGAAGTCAAAACTTTTTACTATTAATCTATAAAGTTTATACCTAGTTCCTTCATTCGAATTGGTATTAAAAGGAAAGAAAGGAGTCAAGAAAATCTCCAATTGTACCCAAGGACTTATATTCATTAAAGATATAGAAATTAATATAGGGACACTTCACTTTACAAAATTTATAAGAATTATTCATCAATTCACTCAATTTGATCTTTTCCTTTCTATATTTCTCTATGTAGTTTCCTTTTTAGTAGTTACACTTTGTTGTTTTGACTTCATATTTGATTGTCCACCTTTTTCCTACATACACTTTCCTCTTGACCAAGGTCATTATTAGAAGAAATTGATAAAAAATATTATAATAATTTTCTGAATTAATTTAAGTTATACATATGACATGTACATCTTACTATAAGTGATAAAGGAAGTACTTGAGGTCTCAATAAATTTATTTTTAGTGTCAATACTAGGCTTGAAATTATCTTTCTAGAAGTTTATATGGTTGCATAAGTTGATATTTTGGCAAATAACAAGAATATAGTAAGGAAACCTATTTTGTCTTTTTATTATCAATAGCAGGATTGAAATACTCTTTCCAAAATTTTATAAGGTTGCATAAGTTGGTAGTTTAGCATATAACAAGAATGCAATGAGGAAACCTATTTTAGAATACAAAAATAAAAAATGCAGTTGATGCTAATTAGCAGGAAAATGTGTGCAACTTATGTTTCCTCCATAAATGGCTTTATATCATACCAAGCTCTAATTGCATGTGGATATACAATTATCCATGTGTAGAAGGGTATGAGATTGCTTTCTTAGCAATTTTGGATTTAGATATATAATTCAAATTATATCACCAATAATTGTTAAAAATGGCCGGAAGTAATTGGAGGTAAAAAGAGACATCAAAAAGGTAAAATTGAGGGCTGAAACATAGAATCCGTAGGAGACTTGAAGAAGATTCATTAGAGGACCTCATAATCATTAAATGCAAAAGTTAATCAAAAGTATAATATCTTTTTTATGGTTATGGTCAAGTTTCTTATGTAGGATATATTATGATCTTATATGTGTTTATAAGTTATAGAACTCTAAAAGAATAGTGTCTTTGAATTGGACAGCTAAAAATATAGTTATAGACTTAACTATGAAACCATTAAAGGACTAAAAATGTAGACAATTTTCAAATTTTGGCTGATGACATTACATGTTGGTCTATAAATATATGTAATTGGGTCATAGATATTTCTTAATATTATAATTGGCTCAATAAATTTATAGTATACATGCATATATAGTTATTAAAAGTATGGCAGAGTTACAAGGCTAAATTATGGTTTTTTATGTTCGTTAACTTTGTTTTCTTGATATGGTAGTCTTTGGATTTTTTCATTAGTAGTTTTTGGTACTCTAAATCTACGAGGAATCTAGGAAGTATTTGATGATCATTGATGGTTCATTAGCAATTTATTCATAAATGATAATTTCCATTATGAGTTGAAATATGTGATCTCATTTATAGTGGAGGGACTAATAGATTACATTCTAATAATTTGTTAATTAGTGCAAAAAAATCTTCTTTAATTTTTTTTAGAGAAATAACATTAGTTTGAGGTTTTTATTATGGAAATTGGTTAAATTTTAGGATTATTTGAGTATCAAGGTCAATTTAGATATAGTTTTAGTTGAGCGTTCTCAAGTATGATATGAAGTTATTGGCCCTCAGATATCCAATGAGAATTGTAAACATTTTCTTCTTTTCAACTATTTTTATGAGTATTTTAAAAGATATGAGGAGCTATTGAATAGAAAATTTAGTATGTTGTTTTTATCTTATTCTTGAAAATATACTGTGGATCTCCATTGTTCTCGTGGTATATTTATATATGTAGGAATTGTATATATACCAATTTATATTTAATTTCATGCTCTTCCTTTATTGGTTTGTTATGTTTTAATATGCATAGATCTATACATTATGTTCAAACAACATGTGTGCTTTATGTTGGTACCTTTATACTCAATTGTGTGTATTAGATACATACATGTTGTGTCGCTATTCAGGATTTTTGTGTTATTTTGTAGTACCTTGTCTTGAATTTGTCAATTTAACTAAGTTGTTTCCTATTTACTAGCATAAGATAATATCTCTAAGGAACTAATTGGTAGGTTTTATGATAATGTATTATATGCATTTGATAATATATTTTTAATTAAGATGGAAAATTAGGACACCATGGTATATATGTTTGATTATAAGAATATGTTGACTCACATTAGCTAGATTTTGTAGCTAATTTAGTTTTACGCTAGCTTGTTGTTGTAAATGTTGAGTACTATTGTTTATTCAATAAATAAAATTATTCTTTTTCCTTTTCTATTATTGTTCTAATTTTAAATTGGCATGCAATATGAGCAAGATATATGAAGAATAATTTGATGGTATAAAACTTATATATTTATTGGAAATGAAATATCTAACAAGATGGAAGATTGGCAAAATGAAATTATGTTTTGACGATTGTATCTAAAAAATTGAATTAGAATAAAAGTAAGATTGTGTATGTTTTAAAGAACAAGCACCATTATCAATGGCATCATTTCAATAACTTAGAGATTTAGGAGTGGCCTCTAATTCTTGTCATTTGACAAATAAAGGAAATAATAAGTGATAAATGTAATCTATATGGATCCATCATAGGTGTTTTAAAAGAGTCTTTTTAGGATATATATCTTCCCTAATCTTGTTTAATGTCAATATTTTAGGCAACAAATCATAAATTTATTTAAAAGTAAACTTTTTAGAAGGTCTAGGTTATACCAAAGGATCTCTTTAATTGGTTTTTTTTCACTAGATTGAGTATGTAAAAAATAAAAATAAATAAATAAAATATCAACTAAGGCCAATTATCTATCTATATACATATACATATATACACAAAAAGATAAAAGGTGTATATTACATATTGATATTGTTAAACTAAATATATTATATTTTTAAAAGATCAAGTAATTTAATATGAATATATAATAACTAAAATTAGAATATATAATATATAAATCTAGTGTTATTTAGTTGTGATCATTTTCCAATAATATTGTAATAAAAGTAATAAATATATCAGAAAATATGAATAATTGTTTCAAATAGTTAAATCATTTAGTAAAGTTACATGGAAGAAATGTTAGAATATTTTGAATAATTGAGAGGCAGTGGGGCAATCCATTATCCCTAGGTCTATATGTACAAATCAAACACTTGAAACTTAAACAAACTTAAACCCAATAATTCACTAACTAAAAATTTTCACTGTAATCCAACTTTTTTATTCTATTTAGCTCTATATTCTATATGTGTTGACTTGAATAAAATTATCATAGTCAATAATAAACTTAAACTTTTAAAAATAGTAATTAGCATAAGCACATAACAAACATCCATGCACAATTTTTGACACTGGGATTTAACTTGGAAACCCAATTTGGAAAAAAAAAACCACTAGTAACATGCTGCCACTTTTCACTCTTCTAAAGTGAGCTCTATTAGGGGTGAACCCTTTTAAAGATTACAAAAAAAACTATTAGGTGTAACCATGTTAAACGATTTAATTACCCTTTTAGGAGTGGCCTTATTAAAAGACTTAAGAACATTCCATTAGAATGCCATCTTGATTAAAATATTTACAAATAACTATTAGGTCAACCTTATCAAAAGGATTTTACAACTACCACAATAGTTAGAAAGTAACAACAAAATTTTGAACTGATATCATACAACTAACTTTGCAAATTTAGATCTCTGTTTAGCTCAACTTTGGTTCATTGATTGGACTAGATCATTCTCATCATCTCAAATTTTCTTGACAACCCTTCAAGTAATCCTTCACTTCAAAAACTTCACACTTCTTCTTGCAAGTTTGTTCACCACTTGTCTTCATAATTTTTCAATCCAACAACCCCAAAAACATATCAAATACCTCCTTAAATAGGTAGCTTTGATCATTTGTCACTCAATCACAATTATAGATCTTAGGGTTTACAATCAGATCCAAAACATTCAATGAATCTTCACACCTTCTTCTTCTTCTTCTCTTCTTGAAACACTTCTAGAAATACCTCCTCAAATCTTAGCCTTAAATCACCCAACTAAACCTTTCCTTGTATTAAATAATAGAACTCATCAATCCTTATTGTCAACATGTTTTGCTCATTCCAAGATTTCAACTATGTCGGCCATAAATCTTGACTCTTTTATAAACTATTCTTTTGTTGTCACTCGGTCATCACTAAATTGTCTTTCTCAATCATAATTATGAAACTCAGTCAATACTATCACTTGACAATCTCTTTCACTCAACAATCTCTATCAAGAAATCATAAATTTGAAGTTAAATAGTTTAGAAATAGAAATTTGGTTAGTAAATAAATTATTTATAGGAAGAGAACAAGTTTAGATAATAAAATATATTGAATAAAAAAATTAATATAATTACATAAAGAGAATTGTACATCTTGTAGTTATTGAATTTTCTATGTAAGTGATATACAGTTAGATATTGATGAGAATTGCCTATTGTAGCATTTTACATAATCATTAACATCTACATAAATATATATAACATTAGAATCAATGAGATCTTGGATAGTGTTCTTAAAAGAATCTAGCACCTTTCAGTGGCATTACCAGTTTGATGATGATATTGGAAAATATATTTGGTATCAAAGGATCTAGGAAGAGGTTTTTTTGGGTCAATTTGTGAGATAAGAGGAAGCTTAATAATATTATCGTTGAGTAGCTTTTTCATTACATTACACAAAGATTTAGAAAATTGAGTATAAGTATGATTAGGTCTAAAAATAGAGGATAGGGGAGGCATGCCTTTGGACATTGTTGTCACTTAATCATCTACTATATCAATTGGAAGGTTTTTTGAGGTTGATGTAGTTGTTACTAGGCTTATAAAACTAATGAGCATGAGATGTGTCATCACTTGGATTTGATAATGATGAAGCACTACACACAGCTGTAAAAAGAGGTAAATTCAATGACAATTTTTTCTTTTTTCTTTTTTCTTTTCATTTTAAAAAATGAGAACTAAATATGTATTATGTATCAGTATTGGTGTTATAAATGAAAATGGTGATAGTAATGAGGAACTCATAGTCATGCATCATTCTAATGTCTAAGGTTTTGTCTCTCAATTATCTCTTGGGTGTTGCTTATATTTAGTAGATAGCATATACCTATGTTATTTAGCTAGTGAATAATCTCAAGTAATTTTGTTACTATCTTAGGCTTGTTTTAGAATTATTGTACAAATAAATACATTAAAAAATTTATCTAAGAGCCTCTTGGAACTGATAAATTCAAGGCAAGGTTTTGTGTACATAGGGTGCTTTGGTTTTGGAAACTCTGATATACTTATGTTTTAAATCCATTAGAATAAACTTTATATTATACTTTATTTTAAATCAAAATCTCTCAATAATCCGATTATGGAATTGTAGTTGTAGTAAGCATCAGATGGTAGTATGGGATTTCATAGTCACAATGTTTTGAAATTCAGGGATATGTGTATTTTCCTCATTTGAATATAATGGTTTGAGGTGTGAACACATCTTTTAGAAGTTTGATTCATTTATTTTTTGTTGTCAATTTTCATTCTTTTGGATGCATGTTTTAATACAAATTAGAGAATATAAATGAATTATCTTTGATACTATTCTATCATAGGGAGGTTAGTAACATAGAAGTATCATTTAAATAACCTTTAGCTATAGATAAAATAGATTCATTTGGGGTTGTAGCATAAGCTCATGAAGGCTCACTAAAAGGAGAAAATTAGATAGGTCTAGAAAACTTAAGCTATAATATAATTGAGTCAAATAATATTTCAAAGGATGCTATGAAAAAGTAGGATTTTATAGATTTTATAAACATCTTAAAAATTGTCACACATAAGCAAGGATCATGTTGCTCATTTGTAAGTCAAGCAATAGATATTTATAACTTTGAATCAATCTGATATTTCCATATGCATCTAGTTAATTTTGAAATTTATGATCAATCTTTTGTGCTCACATAATCATATTTCTATCTATTGTACATTTGATTTATTTTACTCTATTTTAATTAATTTTTTGGTATGTAAGAATTGAAGATACTATTATCTATATAATTTTTTTAACAATATTTATTCAACAAATATGAAATATAATCAATATATTTTATTTTACAATTTATTAATATCTTCTACTTATAAATTGATGATCTTAAGGGGCTTTCTATTGAATGGTTCACATGGCACAATACTTGGTGAAGGTTTTGCAAATGGGGTTGTAAGAAGGGTGGGTTTACCCATGGAGGAAACTCCATAGTTAAGTGCGCTCAAGTTGGAGTAGTATTGGGATGAGTGACCTCCCGAAAATTCCCAGTGCTTCACCTCTGTGAGCATCACCTAGACCCATTTAGTGCCAAGTGTTCCATTTATTCTCATGAGAGATGGATTTATGTGAACCACTATTCATGAAAAATGGGTCAATGAGTTTGACTCAAAAGCTACATGGTTAAATCCTAATAGAAATATCACAATTTGACTTGATGTGGAAAATATCTCCTACTTATCAATTGATGAGCTTAAGGGGCTTTCTAAGGCACAACACTTGGTGAAGGTTTTGCAAATGGGGTTGTGAGAAGAGTGGGTTTAACCATGGAAGAAAATATGTAGTTAAGTGTGCTCAAGTTGGAGTAGTACAAGGATGGGTGACCTCCCAGGAAGTCTTAATGCTTCACCTCTATGAGCATCACCTAGATCCAATGAGTGATGAGTGCTCCATCCATTCTCATGAGAGATGGGTTCATGTGAATCACAACTCACAAAACATGGGTCAATGATTTTCACTCAAAAGCTATAGAGGTAAATCTCGATAGTGATATCACAATTTGACTTATTGTGGAAAACATCTCCTACTTATCAATTAATGAGCTTAAGGGGATTTCTATTGAATGTTTCATAAGCCACAACACTTGTTGAAGATTTTGCAAATGGGGTTGCAAGCAGAGTGGGTTTAACTATGGAGGAAACTTTATAGTTAAGCACGCTCAAGTTGGAGTAGTATTGGGATGGGTGACCTCCTAGGAAGTCTCAATACTTCACCTCTGTGAGCATCACCTAGACCCAATGAGTGCTAATTGTTCCATTTATTCTCATGAGAGATGGATTCATGTAAATCACTACTCATCAAACACGGGTCAATGAGTTTGACTCAAAAGATACACAATTAAATCCTAATAACAATATCACAGTTTGACTTCCTATGGAAAATATCTCATACTTATCAATTGATGAGCTTGAGGGGCTTTCTATTGAATGGTTCATAAGACACAACACTCGATAAAAGTTTTGCAAATGAGGTTGCAAGAAGAATGGGTATAAAATGGAGGAAACTCCATAGTTAAGTACGCTCAAGTTGGAGTAGTACTGGGATGGTTGACCTCTCGAGAAGTTATGGTGTTTCACCTCAGTGAGCATCATCTAGAGCCATTGAGTGCTAAGTGTTCCATTTATTCTCACGAGAGATGAATTCATGTGAATCAATACTGATGAAACATGAGTCAATGAGTTTGACTCAAAAGCTACACAGTTAAATCCTAATAGCAATATCATAATTTGGCTTGCTATGGAAAATATCTCCTACTTATCTATTTATTAATAGTTTTTTTTAACAAATCAATTTATAATACCTTTTATATTAAAAAATGATAATTTTATCTTAGAAATGTGTATCATATCACATGGATCATATTAATGGTTATACCTATGAGTGATTATATGTTTGATTTAATTTTTATTAAATTTAATTACTAATTTTTACAATATTTTTTTAATAAAGTAATTTAATTTTTTACATTTTTAAAAGGTAAAATTAAAATGTGTATAAAAGATTGGTAAATTTTTCGAACAAAATTTAAATATTAATTTTATAAATTGTTTTATTTTAGAAAAATCTATAGTAATTGATTTGATTAATTTTTTATATTAAAAATCGAGACTTCAAAAGATCTTATACAAAATTAACAAGGGGGAGCAAAACAACTAGCCCACGACTCCAAAAGAAATAACAGAATTACATAACTTTTTTAATAAAATAACTTATATTATATACAAATTTAATAATAAATATATATAATGATAATCAAATGATCATTTAATTTTGTTTCAAATTATATTAAATTTTAAAGATATTTTATACTAATAAAACCAGAACAGTTGCTAGTTTTTGGGGGCAGGAACTACATCAATCTTTAATAAGCTACATTTAATTTTTAATTAACGATGAATACGAGTTGAATTGTGGGGCGCAGGGAAATTCTCGAACTTCCATTGGTGAAATACAGCTATTTGGTGGCAGAAATCAGCTAACCTTGCGTCCAAAATGTGAGTGGGGTTTGGATAAACAGCGAGTGTGACTTCCCAACGGGTAGCGGGTTTGCAGGAACAATCAATCGGAACAATCCACTAGACGACTGCAGCTTTGAATTGTTAAATTGCTCACGAGCACGTAAGATAAGATTGCATCGCCCCATCCAAAACATATTAACTTTAATCGTACATTATCAAAAACATTGGAGATTAAATATTAATTTAGTGATTCAATTTCCTACGTGTTTTACTGATTCATTTCCCATGTAGAGACATCTAAGATTCTTCTGTTTTCATAAACAAATACCACGTAATCGAGTCCTCTCCGTATTTGTTTTTTCAAACAATAATTATTATATAAGCAACGGCCTATTTCGAACGTAACTAATTATTGGAAGATATGGTGTAGTTGGTCCCACCGTCAACGGAAACTACAAGGGACTAAAACAGAAGACCTTCCCGTCTTTATCCGACAAAAGTGCCAAAATTAAACGTTGGTACCTTAAAAAGGTTTAAATTTTAGATTGATTGAATTTCTCGATATTGTGGAAAGGTCTTTTATATTTCAGGACAAGGATATGTTGTTTAGGTGTCTCTCCATGAAGCACCTAACCAAAGATGTAATCTATTTAAATTAACGATTATGGTACAAATATTACTAGCAATTGCATGCAATGATAAGTCGATAGGAGTGATGGCAATGAAAAGTGAACATAATTATTAATAAGATTTTCATCAAGAATAAAATTCAAGATGACATAAAATATTATAGTTTCAATTTCAAAAATCCAAAATGAAAATAAAATCTCAAATTAATACTGTAGAAGATAAAGTAGCATTAAGTTAGATCTCAAGTGAATATTATTTCCAAAGCCATTTATTACAACAACCTCACATTTTGTCATATAAAACCTTGTCCATCAACGTTATTCTATTCATTTCATGACTCACATTTCAAGTACAAGTAGGAAGGAACATGGATGAGATAAATGACCTTAAATTAAATGTCAAAAGAAAATATTAAATGATATCAAATAAGTCTCAGTTCAAAGGGCAACTTTAAAAGATTCCAAAAGAAAGTGGTAAATACAAATACATGAAATTAAGATTCTCAATATGTAATAGACATCTAATAACACTCATCCACATCTTAAACCAAATCATCTCTGATCGACGAAGCTAATTAGTCCATATGTTCTACCCTATGTTCCCTAATAAAGAAAATTAAATAAACTAAATCATTTGTTAGACCAAAATATATATCAATGATTCCCTTAAAATCTCACACTTATGAGTACTTATATCAAGGAATCATATAAATTAAATGTGCTATAAAATAAATGTACACAAAAGTCTATTTGAAAATGCATGAGTATCAAATGTTTTTGAATGAACGGACATAACAAGTAATATTAATTACAAATTGAATTGCACAAACTCTCATATACCGCTAAGTTGAAATATGAATAGGATGACCAAGGCCAAAGTTATAATAAGTGTACCAACTATTACCTGAACTATGAATAATGAGATATATAACACATAGACCAAAGCTTTCAAGGTAAATCAAGATAAAAAGGTGAATATCCTTTGACCAAACCTTGTTAAAAATATAAATAACTATTACCATGTAGTAAAAATCAATGATACTAAAAATCAACAATAAATGAATTCCAAAAGTTTGAGAATTCGGTCAAATGACTATGCGATGTTTGTAGAAATGGTAAAACCTATGGATTTCACCAACAGTTCACAACTCTTTAACTCTTAACACAAAACATTTCTAACTGGTGTTGAACACCAATATTTTAATCAAATTATAGTGTTGAAAGATTTAAAGAATATTTGAATTGCCATAACATGTTGGTAGTAAGAAGATGCATCAATTCAAAAAGTGTTTGCCTAGTAAATTGCATCTAAATTTGAGACCTAAAGCCTAACAATAGATTCTACATTTCCTTTCAACGTATGTAGCTCTCTCGACTTGGAAGAGATGCATTTAAATTAAATTTCTAATTTTCTTGTGAAGATCTTGAAACATAAAATCAAGTACAATTATAAATTTTTCATTAAAAATAAGAACAATCAATGGTCTTACCAAAAAAAAAAGAACCAATTCACATGTTATAGACACAAGAAATGAAAAAATCTTACACAAAATTGATTTTCCCACTTCTCATTACAAACTAGTTCTTGCAACTTTCTAATTTTTTATTATATATTAAGTAAATAATCTAAAATTAAGAATGATTAAAAATAAAGGACACTGAGAATAAAAATTATTTTTTAGAAATTTAGAAAAATATAATATTTTAAGATTACTATCAGAAAATGAATGGGAACATAAGAATTCATCAATACTGTCAAGATTTCTGTTGAAAAAAATAGCCTATTGGTTAAAATAATATAAATAAATGAATTAATAGAGGTGTCTATGGACTTAATTAAAAAATAGGAAAACTTCAACTTAACAAATATTTTAACAAAGAAATTCCATGAACCTGCTATAGCTCTATTGTCCTTCATGAATCCATGCCATAAACACAAAATGATGCATAAAAAACTTCAACTTAAGAAATATTTTAAGAAAGAGATTCCATGAACCCACTATAGTTCTATTGTCCTTCATGAATCCATGCCATAAACACAAAATGATGCATGGAAATTATCATTCCTCCTTTTGAAAAATGTGTTTCCACCACAATTTCATCAAAGGCTTGAATCTGGTTAATCATGATTGCAACCTACCATTTTAGAAGTAGCCATATAAAAAGAATTCTAATTTAACAGCACAACACTTTTGTTAAATTTAACAATTTTTTTCCACTTGTTTATGGTAGTTCTAAGGTTTGAAACATGCAAGGATTTCTTGTGAGAAAAAATAGGTCCAATTTATGTGCAACATTCTAACTATACAACTATACAGATCTTTGCAAATAAAGTGCAAAAGTTTGGTCTTAGGAAAGGGGAAAATAAAGAAATGCACAATCAGGGGGAGGGATCTGGGTTTGAAAGCTATAAGCGCATTGTCAAGATTGACTTTGGAATACAAATTATATTGGAAGCAATATCATAATGGTGTTTGTCCATTGCAACTCTTGCAAGCAATATGCAAGACAATCAACACAAATTCTGCAAGCAACATGCAAGGCAATCAACACAAGTTAGAAATTTGCATGGAGAATCTACAGTTTAACTTTTTTAAAAATCTAAAAATAAATTTATCAGAAAATTAATTAGAAAATTAAAAATCGGCAAAGTCTTACAAATTTTATGGTAAATTTTTTTTTTCCCCACAATAAGTCTATCAGGTTAAATATTATTTTGTATTATATATAATTTAAGCCGATAGGTTTATTGTGGGAGCTTTTGCTCCCAAAAATTACTATTTCACCATAAATATTGTAAGACCTCTTTTCGATTGATTTTCAAATGAGACATTGATAAAAATATATTTTTATAATTTTCAAAAATGAAATTTCATTCTTCTCAATCTTTTCTATAAATTGTTTTCTTGTAGAACTAGTAGTTCATAGATTCACATCTACTTTCTATTATATATGCTTGTTCATTCAATTTCATTTATATTTTGAACATGTAAACAACATTTTAAATTACTATTAATTACTTCAATTCAAGATATTCATGTAATGTAGAATAGATACCATAAAATATCAACAAAATTTTTTTTTCTTATAATAGGCAATAGTACACAAATATAAATATCTTTTTGAATTTCAATTAATTTAATTTAAAAAATAATTATTATTACTTTAATATTTGATAGAAAATTAATATAAATATAAAATTATTCACAATGGTGCTTTGCACTAAGTTGTTTTCCTATTCTTAGCTTTTCTCTTTCATGCTAATATATTGTACTGTATTTGTATCTATCTAGTTTTGTGATACTCTTTCGTCCTGGTGATGGGTTGAGGCCTAGCCTCCCCTGATTCCTTTTTTTTTTTTGTATCTCTTTTGATCTCTCGATTTTCAATATAAAAAAAACTAATTAATTAATATAAATATAAAATTATTCACATAATTTTAAAGAAAAATAATTTTTAAAATACTTTTTATTTATTTATTTATTTTTAATTAGGTGGTGTTTTTAATATCTATTCCAAGTAATTATGTATTAATCATAGTATTTATAGTGCTATTATTTGTGACAATTAAAATTATCCCATTTTATTTTTGAACATTAATAATTATAATTTCAACTTTATAGAAAAAGATCAATTCTATCAACCATACCAATGAAAAAATATTTCTATCATATGAGACTCTTTAAAAATAAATAAATATTAAATTTTATTTTATTATCTACAATTAAAACAATTATATGTATTCACAAAGAAAAATATTCTAATTTTGAAAATCGAAATTATTTTCTTAGCCTTACTTTACAAGAGCTTCATTTATGTATGGATTTTCATTATCAATAGTTAAACTATGTATATACATTTAAGCTATGAGTGTGTGACAATTTAATTTTTATTTATTAGGGTTGATAGGTAATTTACATTATGTTTCCAATATAGGATTGGATCATATATTTCTTATTAATATAATTTGTAAACTATTATATAAATTTTCCAAGATTTAACAATTAAAAATATTTTAAAATATTAATTATTGCTATATAAAATCTAAAAGGTCTTAGCAAAAATCTTTTTCTTTCACATTCATATGAACAAATGACTTCTATCGGCTAATTGTTAAGCATAAATAAATGCACAACTACTAGTATAATCTTGTAAGATGTTTTTTTGTATATTATATAATATAATTTTGTAAGATGCTTTTTACTTTTTATTTTTATTTTTAAATATGAGATGCTTTAAGAGTAAGTCAAGTTTTGATTTGCTTTTATTATAATTCAATTGTAGTTGATTCATATTTCATCAAGAATGATTTATAATAATTCAATTTTTACAATGATAATAAATATTTAACATTCTTACATTTAGGTGATCTTCAAAAAATTGAAACATTGAGTGTACTTAAAAATGACTTTTTCTAATACTACTATTTATAAAACATGGAAAAAATACATATAACCCTAAAAATAATGTCACAATTTAAGTTTTTATTACTTTAAATGCAAATATGAATTTATTATTTTTGTTTACTCTCGCTTTCTTTTAAAAGTCTAAAAAATCAAACTCTAAATCTATTTCTCAAACTAATATTATTAGTCCATGCCTTTTAAAGCAAGGACTACTATTTTTGGTGTGCTTTTTTTATGATAAATTTCTTTGAAAAATGCAATGGTTGTTGCATTAATGCTAATTAAAATGAATTTTCAACATCATCTTTTTGTTTTTTTATTGGACAAGCTCTATTTTCCCATTAGTCTTTACATTTTTATGCTTACAAAAATTAGTGGAAAAAATATTGGGGCCTTGTGGTAGATAGTGGCAATGCACAACAACCTTTGTCTTGTTGGCAAATACAAGACTAGGGAAAATGGCAGTTGCCTCTTAGATGTGTCCCATGCATGTTACATTTGTAGAGTGGGTTTAATGGTATCTATTACTTTCTATGTTATTTCAAAGCCCTAACATAGTATCAAATTTTATTTTGAAAGCATTTGGAGTGAAATTTTTTTTTTTTTTAAATAATTTATTTTATTGGAAGTCTTTTTTGTTTCATTATCTTGTAGAACATAAACAACCTTGCATTTACAAATATTACTAGAGTTGGGTAATCTTACACATTTCTAATTGGGGATTATCAATGGTCTCTCAACGATTTTTCTAAATGAGCTGAAGAGTATAAGTTTTACAAGATTGTAAGAAATCTAGAAAACTTGGAATATGTGGCTATAAGCAATATCAACTTGTCAATGGAAAATGAACACTCAAGTGATTCCCTTAATAGCCTCCCCAATCTCATCAAATTTACCTCTTTACAAATGAGCTTTCAAGTACATTGATACCTTCTTTTCTAAACATCACTTGGTTATTGCATTTGCATCAGATTTTCAATTCATTTCTATTTCTAGTTCCATTTTGATTTCAGAATGTGCCCTTGGTTTCCCTTGATCCCTAATAGTGTGATCTCAAAGGGTGCATCTCTTCAAACTTCTTGCACCCTTCAAGCATTAGAAATATTGATGTGTTACATAACTACAACTTAGGAAGAGTTGTTATGCAAATTTTCTTATGTTCTTTCGATCCGATAAGGTTTTTCTTTGATGTGCTTAATTCTAGTTCTGAATGCTCTCTTTCATGCATAATATTTGTAATTTTAATATTAATAGTTGCAATTTCCTTGATGAGTTTGTTATTAGAGAAATTTTGACAATCTTTGTGTCCTCTAGCTCTCCATCACTCTTTTTATTTTTTCTACAACTTTAAATATATCTATGATGCACTTAATCCTGCTTATTCAATGAGTGGACAACACTCATAAGATCTATACTATGTCATTGGTCAAACAACATAAAAAAGGCCTAGCCAATAAAAATAATATTTGAACCCCATCAACGGCTTAGAGAGCCCCAAGATTAGGAGGTGAGAAAATAATTATAAGTCTTTTATTTAAAAAGATGATAAAATGAATGTCTATCTTTTTCAAATTATAAGAAGCCTCTGACATTAAATTTTAACAACTTTTCAAAACTATTAATAACAAAATCTAGAAACATTTTTTTACATGGATTTTTCAACCAAAACAAACCCTCTATAAAATTTCAAATGAAATTTATCAAGTAAACTAAGGAGGAAATAAAAAGGTAGCAACCATTCCTCATTGAGAAGTAATAATGTGGAACTTTAGAAGTTTGTTGGTACACCATAAACTAATGGGAATTTTAAAAGGTATGTCATTATTGACATATATACTTGGTATCTATATTCAAGTGAAAGTTTTAATAAGATTGCTAATAGAAAAAATTTGGTAGAAAAGAATTAAAGAACTCAACCTGAGAAAAATATTAGAATGAAATATTTTTTGAGAACCACCCATTACAACCTTTGATTTTATGTTCATTGTCATGTAACATGAGTGCAATTTTATGTTCATTGTCATCCAACATGAATGTGATTTTACATTTATTGTCATTTGAATGTGATTTTTGAGCAAATAATTTTCTACCATTGTTGATGCTATCAACTCAACTGCTTTACAAAGGATGAAAATAGTAACTCATATTAATCTAGGTTTCTAGAGCTATGAGATTGATCCAAACTTGAATAGTCATTTAGAAACCATATGACGTGTAAATATTTTTCCAATAGTTACACTCTTATAGAAATTCTAGAATTATCTGACATACAAAATAAAAGTTTCTTTTTAAATTTTACTAATTATGTACAACAATAAATATGTATCTCAAACAAAAATGTGACATGTGGTACTTATTTTTATGTTTCCTTATAAATCATAATTTTTTAAAAAACAGTACACATTCCTTTAAAAAATGAATGAATATAAAGTCACATTTAAAAATAATAATTTAAAATTATATTTTGAATTAAAAAATAAGAAAAATAACAATTGTTGAATAGTCACTCATGACTCATACACTACACTTTCTTAGGTAGAATAACAAATAGATTCCAAAACATATCTTAGTGCCACCAAGAAAAACTAAAACAATAACTATAAACAACTACATATAGAAACAACCCAAAACAAGTGATACTTAGTAGCTAAGTACTTGCCTTTTGTTGTAATTAATTATAATTATAATTATATATATAAATTTATCATTTAGCGACTATTATTATAAGACTTAAATATATCAATTGATTAGTTATTATGATATTTAAAAAAAATTATAGTAGATAGTTGAAATTTTAAGTACAAAAATCTAATAATAATCCTACAAAGTATTTGTTGATTTTTTAAACTATATTTTTAATTTTAATTAAAAATATTTTAATTGTATTATTTAATAATCTTCAATGTAGTTTAGTGTTGTATTTTTTTTAATTATATATAATCATTAATGTATTATATGATATAGTATTATATTATACCATATTATAGTATCATATTTTATATAGTAATAATTTGTTAAATAAAAAATAGATCATTATATTATAATATTTAATGTTATATCCTACCATTATTATTATACATCATGAACTGTATTTGCAAATTATATATCATCATTAATACATTCTATGATATAGTATTATATTATGTCATATTATAGTATCATATTTTATATAGTAATAATTCTTTAAATAAAAAATAGATTATAATAATGTATTAGATTATAATTTTTAATTTTATATTCTTGTATTATTAAATATGCATCATGAATAGTATTTGGCAAATTATTACAACAAATATAGATGTCTCAAAATTTCTATTTTTATAGTACTTTCCTAAAAAAGCCTATATAAGAGGCTAAATGTTTTAGCCAATTAGATGGCTAAAAATTAGTTTTGTTGATTTCTACACATAAAAAATTGCATCTAAACTATACAATATATTAATTTTATAAGAAAACATAAAAATAATTGATTTCTATTGGTGGAAGTAATGAATTTTAATCATTAATTAAATTGGAGAAATAAAAAAGTGATACAATAGTACTTAGTCTATTGACAAATACTAAAAATCATAAACAACCTTAAATAATCATAAAATTCTTTATAATAGAAAAGACATTCTCCATTAAAGATAACCAACACACTAATAAAAAGTAAAAACCTAATATTATTGCATTCTTTTCCCTACATATATGTAACTTCAATAAGTTAAGCAAGTATCCATATTCCCTGAATGTAACTTTCATAACTGAAAGTATCCACATATTCATAGATATAGGCACTCAATATCGCTCATAAAATGCAGAATATATTCCTCTTCCATTCAACCAATGCCGTTTCTAAAAGTCACATTAAAATCAGACTCTCGCCTATAGATCCCCAAAATACTAAAATTCCCAAATGGAAAAAGTGCTTTGGGAGTGTGAGGAACAGATTTCTCACATGGTTTGGCTTAGCCGTTGAGATGACGGCTTCTCCTCCTTTAAAGTCTCTCTCCTGTGGCTTCTGTTATTGTTTCGTCCGTCCGAGAGACGTATCCGCGTTGAAGGCCATTCAGAGACTTCACAAACGGAGGCCACGTGGAATCTGGAGCGTGTGAAGCAGATATCAGGGTAAGCAGGGCTCGAACCTCCGACTCGGCTCCCAAAAATTCCTTCGATGAGGCAAATGACTTCTTCCCCTCTCGATGGAAGGCTGGATTGTGAAGACATGCTGTACGAGGAATCTGAGCCGGAGGATTCACGCACAGATTGGGTGGTGTTACGAGTAGGAGGTCAGGTGTTCGAAACCTCGAAGCAAACACTCTGCGCGGAGCAGTCCATGCTGGCGGCCTGGGTGCTTCGCCACCGTAACAACAATGACGAGAATCAGGAGAATTCTCGCGTTCTGCGAATTGATAGGGACGGCCAACGCTTCAGACACGTCTTGAATTATCTCCGTAACGGCACGGTTTGGCTTCAGGACGTGGCCTCGCTGCGAGAACTTCTCGAAGAGGCAGAGTATTTCTGCCTTTCTGGTTTGCAGGGGCTTTGCGAGGAAAAGATCAGGAATATTGAGGAGGCGGATGACGCGATGTGGAAGAAGAGTGTTGAGGCTTTGCAGGATAAAATTCTCAATTCCGTCGGAAACTTCGAGAAGTTTCGTTCCGGCTGCGGCAATGGCGAGGTGTATGCCGTGTTGAGAGGGAGGCGGCTCGGCTGCAGAGACGGCGAAGAGCCGGAGTTTCGCCTCGATGTAGATTTTTGAGATCGGCCTCAGAGTGATCGATGTTGTGGCTTCACTTCTCTGGAAATCTGTAGTTGTCGATATGAAAGGTAAAGCGCAAAATTTCCTTTGTTGTGCCAAAGGCTAGGGTGTATAGTTAGGGGAAATTAACTGTACAAGTTATGTTGGATAGCTGTAACGTGAAAATTGTTTTTTTTTTTCCAATGAATTTGTAATTTTGACCGTAGAGGATGACGAGGCCAAAGGTTTCGGACTTTTCCCCTAGGGTTAGAGCACTGGAATAATAGAGTATAACTCTAATAGGACCAAGACTTGCGGTATAGGCCGTGATCTGAAACAGACTATTATGTGTACAGGGCGTGCTAGCTAAGCCGTGATCTTAAAAAAATGTCTTTTCTAATAAACTCTTGTGATTTGTAATCTGGTGGATGCAACGAGCAAAGGTTTCTGTCTTTGCAGCAGAACTTGCAGCCATGGAGGTAACAGATTCTGTAAATGCGGTGTTTCGAATTCGACAGAATTGTAAAATATGATGCATGCATTGTTACTGTCACCTGTATTTTTTTAAAGGTCAAATTTTAGCCAGTCGTTACAGGCTGATGCAAGTTGAGCAATCGGTGATGAATAATAAATAATCTTTGAAAATTGCAAAATTTATAGAAATTACGGTTTTTATCTTATATAAGAAGATTTCAATTCAGGGAAAAAGACATGTTTTCTTCTGTTTTAATATGTTTAATTTGAAATAGTCCAATGGAAATTGATTGTACAAGTAATGTTTATTAGGCTGTAACCTGCAACACTCATTTAAATAATTTTTTTAGTTTTGACCGTAGAAGTTCAGAAGGCCAAACAATTCAGCCTTTATCCCTAGGGTTACAGCACTGGAAGAATAGAGTATCACTTTGAAATGACCAGTGCGTGCTCTATAGGTCATGGTCAAACATATTGTGTATACAGAGCGTGCTGGCTAAGCTGTGATCTTAAACATTGTATTTTCTAATATTCTCATGTGATATGTAACCTGTTGGATGACACGATAAAAGATTTCCGGCTTTTTTGCTTGGATTGAAGCTGCAGAGATGATATGTTTGTAAATATAGTGTTAGGAATTTGATAGAATTGTAAAAATTTGGTGCATATATTGTTTCCTGGCACCTGTTTTTGCCTGTAAGGCTAAATTATTTGTCAGTTGTTACAGGTTGGGCAATCCGTTATAATTACTAATATACATTGTACGCACATGGCAAAATTTATAGAAATCACAATCTTTATATTTTGAGTTTGATCTCAATGAACATCCTCCTCTTTAAATTTTACATTTCTTCTCATGGCGACAGATTGTATTATTTCCACGTCCCCTTTCACTGAAAATAGGGAGAGAGAGAGAGAGAGAGAGACGCCTAGATCTTTCTGGTAAGGTTAAAGGGCACAAAAAATTGAAAATTTTGTGGATATGATGTTTGTGATGTGATCTAATTGTTTACTTTCAAGGTTTGCGAATGTGTGGTCACTGTCATCTTATATACTGTATAATGGTGGATAAGATGAGATCTAGGTGTTGCTGGTAGGGCTAATGACAGAAAAAATAGTAATTTTGTGTATATGGTGTTGGTTATTTGATAAAAATTGTTAATTGTCAAGGTTTGTGAATGTATTGCCAGCTTATACCTTGTTTTGTCAATAATGTTAGTTTTCGCCAATTACAGGCTGCTGTAGCTTGGGATGGTTTGACTTCATAAATTGCAGAATTTATGGAAACAATATATTTGTTTTCTTTGGGATGCTTTGGAATTTGGTGAATTAGATGTTGTGTTAGTTTGATTAAGCAAGAAGTTTCAATTTATATAAGCCCTGTCCTGTTTTACAATTAATGAACTTGTACCCTTTTTCGAATGTGAATTTTGCATTTTATTTCAATGTAGAATTTGTTGTGAGGGTGAATGATTTTTGCAGGTTTATATGGTAAATTAATTGCCTTTGCAGTGTTATGAAATACCACTTTTCAAGTGAATTTTCTTTTCATTTTAATGTAGCAGGTTTTTGGGCGGTGAATAATTTTTGGAGTTTTACATGACAAATAAATTATCTTTGCAGGGTACTGAAATATCAAGCTTCGATCTCTGCATGAAGTTTTAGTTAAGGCTGGGCTGTTTGATAATCTTGCTAGTTGAATCCAGTTGATTATTTCAAATGTCACCAGTTTGAGAAAGGATTCATTTTAGAGTTTTTTGTAAGGACAAATTAAATTTTTTTGTGTTCCAGGGGGATGCCTCCCCAGCCCTGAAACCCCCATCCTTGTCTCCAATGGCATTTTGGGTATGAAGGAACAGAAGGAGACCTCTCCTGCCATCCCCACACATCTTCGAATTTTAAAGATAGTTCAAATGTGCCGCAGAAACAGAAATTGCTGCGAGGACATTTATCCATCTCCAAAATGGTTGGGGATGTCTGATACGTCCCCCTTGACCATCCCAGCGATGAACAGACATCCCCCAGTGGCAAGAAATTTTTTATAATATTTGAAAAAGCTATATATTCATTTAACAGGAACATCAATGCCCAGGATTTATGGTTTCACTTTGAAAAATTTGAAGGTCCCAAATAAATTTTTTATTTTTTAATTTATATGGTGTCATTGTCATTTATTATTGTCATTTGGCAGTTGCAAAAGAGATTTAAGGTGCATTGGCCATGGTCTGGGACAGTCTAGTATTTTGTGATAAGTGCAGACAAACAATTTCTTTATGGAATGTAGTTGGCATGCAGGATTTTACAGCCATCATCCAACATCATTTTAACAGTGTCATGTTATATTTCCTTCTGATATACTTTTGTCCAGTGGTTTGTAGAAATTTGAATCTCTTCTCTCTCTCTCTCTCTCTCTCTCTCTCTCTTCATCTCCCCCTCCAATTTTGTCATTACTCCACTGTTCTCAAATAAGGGCCCTAGTACTGCCATCCCCAAAACATGCCTCCTCCTCTCCAGCCATCCTTGTCCATGCTGACTTGTGAAATTGAACTGAAACAGCAATTGTGTATTTCACAGTTGAAAAACGAAATTGTGAAGTAAGATTTTGAACATTAATCTTTGCACAGATAGATTTAATGTGATATCTGTTGACCTTACTCGGAAAGACTTGAAATGTAGATAGATTTGGCGTGCAACATTATTGACATACTAGTCTTATTGAAACATTTGTTAAGTAAATATATTTTCTTAGGGCACACATCACTTTTAGTTTTATAACCTAGTGTAAGAATGTGGTCAGAGAAAATGGAAATGCTTTCTGGCAAATTAGCATTTTTCCACCTTCATAATCTATTTGTTTCACCGATACATACAGTTCTGAGTTACCTAAGAAGTGGCTTTGAAATTTAAAATGTTCTTGTAGGTAATTTATGGTCAATGTACTTACTGGAAAAATTGATGGGAAGATTGATCTTCCCAGCCTTAGTTTAAGAGTCAAAAACCTTTATGACAAAATTTTGGAAAATCTATCTGTTGAACTTAGAAAGACTCTCAAAATGTAGATAGATTTGGTTTGCACATACTAGTCTTATAGAAATATTTGTTAAGAAAATATATTTTTGTTAAAGTACACACGACATTTGGTCTTATAACAAAGTGTAAAACTGTGCTCTGAGAAAATGTAAATATGTTCTGGTGCATTAGCATTTTTCTGGCATCAAAATTTATTTGTTCGACCTATACATACAGTTCTGAGTTATGTAAGAACTGGCTTCTAAATTTAAAATGTTCATGGCTGTGATAAAAAAATACCATTATGATGTGTAATAATAGGCCCTTTTTCTTGTTGCTCTGTAGTTTAAACCCAAGTTACCGGTTCGAGTTCGATTCGAAGTTTGCCAGTGCGACAATATTTTGGAAAGGGTTTTAGGTTCGTTCATACAAGAACATATAATTTTTTTCTTAAATAAATAAATACACACACACACACACATACATATTTATGAAGCCTAGAAGCATAGAGTATTATAAAATCATATGATTTAATCATTTAAACAATAAAAACATCATAGGCATAAACTTTAGTCTTTAAACATGTAAGTTGTAATCATAGCATCATGAATCAAAGTAATACCATCATATACTTTTGCTCAATCACCTATTTGCACAACTCAAATGATGTTAGAAGCCAAAATAACCTAAATACATTCACTTTTTAGGGCTGCAGAGCTTAAAAAATATCAAATATTTAAAAAAAAAAAAACTTTAAAGCCACCAGTCTCTGGAAAGTTGCCCAGGTTCAATGCAAATTCAAACTGAGCCCATCAAATTCGCCCAGGTTTGAATTGCATACCTGCAGGTCCGAATCGGCCCCAGCAAAATGGAACCCTGTCCGAACTTTGGTCGAATGGTACCAGTATTTCGAATTGGTTCAAACCCAGACATGGTTCTGAGGGCAAACCAGCAAACCTGGGTAACTAAGTTTAAACCCGGGAGAATGAGTTATTCTGAGAGCAATGTGTGTAGATTTCTGTATATTGAATGTATAATTTCTAGATGTTAAAAAACTAGATTCAGTATCCAGAAATCTGTGTACATTGCTACAATGGACTGGAAATTTCATGTTCTGAAATTACCTGAGAGGTTTAATCTTTTCGTGAGGGGTTATGGAGCTGAGAGTGATTCTGTTTATCTCCGTTTCATTAGATAAGTATTTTAAGAAGCTCTATGAATCATATTTCTTTCTACAGCTGAGAATGTTTATCTGTAATGCAGATTGTGCTATAATTTCAATATTCAGCTTTCCTTCAGGGGCATAAAATTCACAAGGGCTTATATAACAAATTAATTACCCTTGGAGAGCACTGAGCTGTCAGATTTGATCAATGCCTACAATTTTAGTAAAGTAGAGGCGTTTCAAATTATTGCTAGTTAAATGAAAATGAAAATTATTTCAGATGTCATCAGTTGATAAAAAAATTCTGATAAGAATAGTAAGAGAAAAATAAATTTTGTTTAGACCTTCTGTTTCTTATCTTATTAAATTGTTTGAGATAGCTGAATTTTACATTTGAACTTAACAGCAGCTGTGATTGACCCAAATAGAAACTTTGAATATTCAATATTGTAATAGAACTAATTTGAGTGTTCAAATTAAATTATGCTCAGATTAATTTGTTCTGTTAAGTCTCCAATCTTGACCTTACTAGCTCTTTAGTTCTAGCTTGATCTGGTTTTTCCATGTTCACTCCGCTAAAACATTATAAAAGTTCTACTTTGATCTAGTTACATGTTGACTCTACTAGAAAGACTGTTGAATTCTAGCTGGATTTGCTTTACATGTTGACCCTACTGAAAGATTCCCAGATTCTAGCCGGATCTGGTCTTTACATGTTGACCACACTGAAAGACTGTTAAAACTGTAGCTTGATCTGAGTGACTCATGCTGATCTTGATTGAAAGGCTCTTACATGCTTGAACTTTAGCTGTATGTGGTTCATCCATATCCTTCACAGACCAGTGCGAGAGGAAAATCTCTAAAAATGATGTTATTCAAAGAACTTGATAGTAGATACTAGAGGCATCTACAAATGGTGCTTAAAAGATGTTAAATGTAGTTGTGAAATTTGTGTTTGACTGCCATGAAATCTATTTCATTTACTTTCTTTCCACAATTAATCAATAAGTGGCATCAGAGGTTAAATATGGTAGTAATCTTGTACTTGATCTACAGAAGGTACAAAGTCAGATATGGTCTGGTGTGGCTCAACATATCATAAACTTTGGATATTAGAAAAGGGTACAAAATGAGGTGAAGTAACTTTGCTAGTATAGTTGCTTCTGCTATACATAAGTTATGTTGAATTTTGAACAGCATCTTTGTTTGCCACTGAGAAAGTGAGTGTTTCTACATGTGCAGACTGCACACTTTATTTTTACAGCGACTTTATTCCATTCATTGAATTATAATATTTTTATAACAAATTAATTTGTTTTGTAGAGCACTACTTAGCCAATAATAATGACATTCAAGACACCTGATTCCACAGGCATGTGCAATGGTGGATATAGAAGGCAACATTTTGTTGCAAAATTTCTGTTTCTCTTCCATGAAATTTGTTTGCTCCACCTGTTTTAACAGCTAAACAAGATGCAGTCAGAGAGTTTAAGTTTGGGAATGATCTTATAGGTGATATGGAGGAAATACTTATTCGGAAAATTAAATATGGTTTGGTGGGGCTTGAATAATAATTTATTAGAAACTTTGTTAGAGCGTGGAAACTTGAAAGAGGTACAAAATGAGGTAAAGTCTACAGTATTTTGCTATCACAGTTGCTTTCGGTGCTCACAAACATGCTGGCTGATTTGTTATGTACCAATTATCTTTAAAGAATGTCAAAATGTTATTCTTTCTTTTGTCTGGTTTTTAAACCCTGGTTGATGACATGACCATATTTTTCCGTAGGAGCACCTGGGTTTACAGTTCTGAGTTAGTAGAGTTTGTAAATATTGTCTCTGCATTAGGTCAATTCAGGATATTATAATCTATCAAGGGTTTGTGATCTTTTTATTGCCTGGCTCTGTGTCTTCCTGTAAGCAGGTTTGGTTTGTTGTCAAATATACAAATGGCATAAGGTTGGGATAACGAGGATAAGTAGTAATCTTAAATTGAATAACAGTTTTTACCATGTTGGTATGGCTTGGATTTATGTGTAAGATGCTCTCGTTTTCACTATTTACAGTTGATGAAATGATTATAACAGCAACATAGAGTGTAAACAAGAGCAGAAATGATCAGCAAAACAGAGATAAAAGAGAGCAGCATAATACACTTGAACAGAGCAGAGATGCACAAAGGAAACTGAAACTTATTCAATAAACACTATCAAATTGTTACATCCATGTATGGGGCAAGCTGATCTACTTATAGATGTGTGCAACCTTCTGAAGAATTCTATCTAGACACTACGGTGGGGAAAACTTTTGGAGTCTTCCTTGTAACTGTATATTTCCAGAAACTATAATAAATGCCCAACTACTGCTTTATTAAATAAACATTATTCCAACACCCTCCCTTAATTTCTACCATTAATGGATCTATATGTGGGAGAAATTAAAAATTCGAATAGGACATGGGTTCTGACATTAAGCCTTCTTCGGTACCCATTTACAACATAAGATTTTGGTTCCCCTTATCACTGTTATTTTGTTCCTCTTGACATTATACTTTGGATTTTTTACCAGTTTACCCATAACCATTTGAGATTTTTCAACTAATACATTTTATTTTTGCTTTAGGTTTTTCACCCAAGAAAGTGGTCTTTAATTTCCACAAACCCTTCAAAGACTTGATACAAATATCCTATCAATGATGGGGAAATCATCTCTAAGTTTTTCTCTTTTATGAAATCTAATTCTTCGACAATGATTCTAATTTGCTCAAATCACTTGTACTCCTCCTTGAGAATTCACAGTTTGAAGGATTTTTATTATTGCTCACCACTTTGAAGGATTTTTATTATTGCTCAAACTTGAACATTTGCACTTAAATAAACTTTTGATCATACCTACAATCTTTTGCCAACTTGATCCATAGCTCCATCCAAAGTCCATTTTTAAACATTTACACTTTCTATTCCAACACATCATTTCACTATGACTCTTTAAACCACAAATATTACATGGATGTAGATCCCAACACTGTCTTTCGTGTTTCTTTTTCTATTACAATTTGAACATTGCATATATTGTTTACTTTGAGCAATTTTTCTTGAACCAATAACATCATTTCTTTCATCGACTGTATATCCAAGTCCTTCATACTTTGGTCTCATTGTTGGTAGAATAGGTTCTATGATTCCTTGTTCATGTTTTCCCATCCTTTACCTTCGTAACCCATTTTCTTTATGATATTCCAACCAACATTTTTACTATCACAACTAGTATTGTTTGTGAACACATTGTCCTTTTCCTTTTTACATTCTTTATCATCTTTAAAAACACATTTATCAAGTGATGATTCCAAATCTTTTGTACTACATAAAATATCACATACTAATTTTGTCTCCAAGTATACATTCCTCAAAGTATGTAATTGATTTAATTCATCTTTTAATAGGCCATTCCTTTCTTCTATTTTCTTCATTTCTCTCTCCAATTCTTCATTTCTTTTCTTAACAATATCAAATGACTTTAATTGTTGTTCTAGCTCTCCATTTGCTTCTATATAAACATTAATTTGCTCTAGAAAGTTATGTCTTTCTACAATTAGTTCATTTCTTAATTTTTTCAATTCTCTTTGCAAAACATCATTTTCACATATCACTGCTGCATTTTCTATCTTTACCTTCATTAACTCTTCTTCTCAATTATTGGTCTTCTCCTTTTTAACTCTTCCAGCTTTTTCCGTTGAAATTAAATTCTCTCTTTTTTGTCAATTTTTTAACAATATCTCAAATCTTAAAAAAAACAGATTTACCAAACAAGTATAGTTTTATGTAACTTTTCAATCCGAGCTAACTCTTAAAGCTATACGTAATTCTTAATAGTCTTTGTCAAGATCAACAATTGCCATCAAATCTTATGTGTACCTTGATTCATTTTTTTATGACACTAGTGGCAGCGATTTGCAAACTTTGATCTCTTTCAACTTTGGTCAGGAGCTGAAGACTTCAATCGCCCACTAAAAACACATAACCTTTTTTAAATAGACTTTAGTGTGCTCTATAAACACAATGGTGCCTTTTTTCTTTTTCAAAACTGGCTGCTCCAAAACAATGCTTGCTCTTTCTTCCAGCTGGGCCAATCATTTTACCAAATTAAACTTCAGCAACATTTCTCTTCTCCAGGCAAATTTCTTTACAACCACCAATCTGGTTATTACAAAACTTTAGATCTGCAAACAAATTAGAGTTTCACATAACAACAAAAATAGCACAGCCCATGAATCACAATATGCTTTGATACCATGATGAAATGATTATAACAGCAACATAGACTATAAACAAGAGCAGAAATGATCAGCAAAATAGAGATAAAACAGAGCAGCAGAATACACTGGAACAGAGCAGAGATGCACAAAGGAAACTGAAACTTATTTTATAAACACTATCAAATTGTTACATTCATGTATGGGGCAGGCTTATCTACTTATAGATGTGTGCAACCTTCTGGAGAATTCTATGGAGACACTACTGTGGGGAAAACTTCTGGAATCTTCCTTGTAACTGGATATATCCAGAAACTATAATAAATTCCCAACTAATGATTTATTAAATAAACATTATTCCAACAACAGTTAATTACTAATAGTAATTTTAGAATCTCTTTGGACTGCACCATTGATTTTTTGTGGAAATATTAGTGAGTTTTGTTTTCAGTTATAGACTCTGCAGTCTATTTTAATGCTGCATTGAACTATTCAAAGAGAGAACTTAGTTTTACTTAGGGTAATTCAGATTATTACTAATCTAGTAAAATGCATCAGGATCAGGTATCATTTAGCGAGTTTTGTTTTCAGATTCTGCAGTCTATAATGCAGCTTCATTTCGTGCGTGGAATATTTCTACAAGTCTGATGATAATTTGTTTGCTGTTATAGAGCATCCAACTATTCAAAGAGAGAATCTAGTAAAATTAGGATCATTTAGATTATCACTAGCCTAGTAAAGAATGCATCAGGATCAGGTATCATTTATTTGGCACAAGATTTTATTAAAGAGTTGTATGGAGGAAAACTTGAATTTTGCTTGGAATCTTTTCTTTCTTCCATGGTTTTGTTTGAATCTAGTAAGTCATTGACCTGAATTTCAAAATTTGAGCTATTTTATAACTTTCATTTTGAACGGGCTTTTCACTCTATTTGGAGGACTCCTAGAATGTTGTCAGAACTTGGCATATTTGAACAGAAACAATATAAAAGTACCGCCTGTAAGATAAAAATGTTATGTTTGGGCTCATGATAGTTTTAAGTGCACTATTTTTTTTGATAAAATAATTTTTTTCGCCGTATATAACTTCAAGAGTTTACACTATAATCTATGTGATAAAATATATATACTCGTATTTTACTTTATAGGCGTGTAATAATTGCTTGCTGAAGATGCAGAGTATTTACATGGTATAATGTGTGTTTTTACTCTATGTATATTCCTTTTTGGGCTTCTTTTGACAAAACTCAAAATTTAGAGACCTGCAGGCCATGTCATGTAAAATGGATGCATAAGAATTCATCCAGAAAATAAGCGACGGACAACAGTCAACCCAGGAAAAGAAAACCTGATCAAAATGGGAAAAAACTAATAATTTGTCCAAAATTAGTTGTCATTTTATCTTGTTTCTAATAATTTCATGCTTTCACATCACATACCAGATCTTTACTTGTGACTTCTAGCTTTTCGTGTCTAACTTATTTCCTTGGCTTCTTAATCCGTCCTATAAATAGGGCAGTCATGGTAGTTTAATTTTTACAAAACAACTAAGATAAGGGTTCTATGGAAGGGGCCTGGGCTCTATTTTGTGGAGATGGCAGTTCTATGATAAGAGTTTTTTGGGAGCTAGAGGTTTAAATTTTTTTTGGAATCTTTTCTTACAAAATAGGAACCTCAACTTAGGAGGCCTCTCAATTTGAATGGGAAAATGGGTTGGGCTGGATTTAGCCTCACCAACTTAGGAGTTCTTTTTGCCACATGTCAACAATTTATTAATTATTTTAAAGATTTGATTATGATAGTAATAAAATAATGATTTAAAGGTTTATTGGGAATCTTTTTTTACAAAATAGGAACCCCAACTTTGGAGGCCTCTCAATTTGAACGGAAAAACGGGTTGGGTTGGATTTACCCCACCAACTTAGGAGTAGGATCATTGGCTTCCTTAAATTTAGAAGCTAAAAATTTAAAGGTGAATCAAATTTTAAAAGATTAGGGAATGCAAGCACAATGCTATTGTAATTGTTGAACTAGTGAAAAAACATGGTAGGCTTCCATATTAGAAATCTGTTATAATCAAACTGTTGTTTGGTGGGGTGGCTAGGTTTTTTCGCTCTGCTAGGGTTTCATGTGATCTTTTAGTTTTCTTGTGTATGACTCTTTGTCTAAGCTTTCCTTCTGTTGTTTCCACTTGTCAAACCACATTTACTACGAGAGTTTTTAGGCTAGTTTATAATGGCCCCGGCCAGTGGTGACCTAGTTGTTGATACTGGTGTTCACGCTACTGCTTTGGAAAGCTATGGCGCCTCCATTGAACAAATGTCCTCACAAATTCGTCTTGAAAGTTCTTCACGAGGTAATCTTGATATTATCCTTTGCAAGAATTTGATGTTATTTGTGATTGGTCAGAACAACATACCTTAATAGGCTATTTTGTGGGTAGGACTCCTCCCGAAGCTATGCTCCAAGAATGGGTTAACAAGAGTTGGACTCCTCATGGAGTTTGCCTTGACGCTGTACAAAACCTTACCAAAGGTTTTTTTTTTTTTAAATTTTTTATTTCGCTTTGCCAACTCATCACAGGCAGATGTGATTTTTAGCAATGGTCCTTGGTTTGTGTGTTCCTGCTTGTTTTTCAAAGATAGTTTGAGACTTCACTGTCTCTGATGACATTAGGGTTCCTATTTGGGTAGAGTTCCCAGGTTTACCCTTGCCATGTTGGTCGTTTATTGAGTCCATTGCCAATACTCTTGGCAAAGTTATCACAAAGGATCATGAGAAATTTTTCAACACTCACTCATAGAAACATGTTTGCATTGAGGTTGATCTTTCCAAGGATCTTAATGATTGTGGAAATACAAAATGGGGCTCAAACATTTTCTCAGAAGGTGCTTTATTTGAACTTACGTAACACCTGCTATAGGTGCCAATCAACGAAACACAAGATTAGGGATTACCCTTTGGCTGTGCCTAGGGTTAAACCCTTGCCTAAAGAGGTTCCTGCCAAACTAGTAGAAGGGAAAAAAGAAGAATGGACTATTGTTGGGCACAAGGGCAAGGCTCCCTTGTCTCCTAAACAATCATATGTAGTAGCTCCTATTTCAACAAGTGTGCAAACCTCGGCTAGTTTAGGGATGCAAGTGGTTTTTTTGGAACCAAACTCTAGTATTTTATAGGTTTCACACCCTAGTGTTTCATAGGGGATTAAGGCAACCGCTAGGGCTAATGCCTCAATTGTGATTTGTACCCCTCTTGTTGTTTCTTCCATAGCAACTCAGAATGTGTGGCATTCTTGCAATCCTCTCGGATGTGCTGAGAAACTAGAGGAGAAGCAATTGGCCATCAGTCTAGAGGATTTTCCTTCTGGCTTTAACTCGATTTCTACTTTCTTGCAGACTAGTTACTCCTCTCTCAAGGATGAGGAAGATATGGAAGAATTTTCATGTATTTTTTTTTATCATGGAATGTGCGAGGTCTCACAAACCTCTTCAGAAAGTACTATGTTAGGGATACCCTTCATAGACTTGGAAATTTAGATTTTCTCTATATGCAAGAAGTTAAGACCTCTGGTTTCATGCTTTCTTTTGCATGTCACATCATTTGGCTAGATGGCATTATGCTTTCCTCTCAACACGATGTTGGCAGAGGTGGTGTAGTTACTCTTTTGTCACCTCGTCTTCATTCTGCTATTATTTCACACGGTTTTGACCCCATGCATAGAATCATTTGGCTTTTGCTTTTCGTTAACAATCATTCTTTTGGAGTCGTTAATATTTATGCTCCTAATGATGCTATGGAAAGATCTCAATTGTGAGGCTGGTTGGCTAACAACTTGCCTCCAGCTACTTGGTTTATGTGTGGTGACTTCAATATGGTTGAGTTGGCTTTTGACAAAGATGGCATTTTTCCTTTTCATTGGACAGTTGAGGAAAGAGAAGCCTGGTACTACATGTGCAATAAATTGGGCCTTTTTGATTCCAATACTAACCGCAAGCAACATAGTGGGGTTTGGTACACTTGGTCCAACTTTTGAGTTGGCTTTGATTGTATTTTAAAGCATCTCGATTGTGTCATGATTACTGCACAATATTTTTTCTCCTTTTCTAATGATCGAGATTTACTTGTCATTCCCTTGCCAGATGTGACATTATTTGACCACTATCCCATTTATTTTGCCATTTCATGGTAAACAATTGTCTAGAAAGTTGTCAAGTCACAATTCTTCCTTAACACGTCTGTGCTGATGCATGCTTCCACTATTGCTCATATCCTATGTGTCAAGAATTTGGAGCCACATCCACATTCCCAAACAGAGTGGATTCAGTAGTGGAATGATGCCATTACCAGAATTGCTCACTTTCTATGCATCTATGGATGGCAATTGGTGGTTTTCAGAAGGTGGTCTTATGAATCCACTACTTCTGTGCTCAAAAAATCTTTTGAGGCTCTCTTCCTTAATCCTTTTGATGTTGATTTGCAAAATCAACTTGCCAAACTTCGCCATGACGAACAAGTTGTGGATAATTATGCCACTCGGGGAGCCCAAATCAAAGCTCGCCTCCATTGGTTGGAGGTTGGCGATAAAGCTTCGAAGGAGTTCTTTCAGGCTCTTTGAGCCTATCATACCAATTTTAGGATTAAAAAAATCAAACAAAACACTTTTGTTCTCTCTAGTCTCCTTGAAATCTTGCAAGCATTTGTTCATCAGTATGAGAACATTTTTGCTTCGCAGGGAAATTCGGTTGCTTAGGAGAAAGCTCTCAGAAAGTGTATTTTTGTTACTCCAAACCACTTAGCAGTTGAGCAACATGCTTTTTATGAGCAACCTTTTACCCTCTGAGACATTAATGAGGCGATTTTCTCCATGGTAGATAATAAGTCCTCTGGGTGTGATGGGTTCCCTTGTGAATTTTACAAACACCTCTGGGAATATATTGGTCCTGATTTGCACAAAGTTTATCTTGAAGCCTATCATTCTAAAAGTCTAGGAGCTATTATCAATAAAGGAAATATTAAATTCATACCTAAAGCTGGAGATCCGGAGGATATTTGCAATTGGTGGCCCATTACCCTTTTGAATGTGTCATATAAGATTATTGGTAAGGCAATTTCTCTCAAAATTCACCATCTTCTGCCTTTAATTGTGTGGCCTGAATAAATTGGCTTTATCAAGTCCAGATATATTCTTGACAACATTATTGTTGTCTGGGAAGGAATGGAGTGGGCTTGCAAGTCCAAGCAGCTTGCTATTTTTTTGAAAATAGATTTTGCAAAAGCCTATGGACGAATTGAATGGCCTTTCATTTTGGCTATGCTTCAAGCTCTTGATTTTGGTCCCAATTTTCTCCAATCCATGGAGATGCTAATGCTTGCATTATCATCAATAACTCCCAACTTGATGCCTTTGGGCTTTTTTGTTCCATCAAGCAAGGTTGCCCTCTAGCTCCAACACTTTATGTTCTTGTTGTTGAAGGGTTTGTCTATTTGCTAGCCCACTCCGTATCTTTAGGTTTGATTCGTGGCATTGCTTTGCCAGAATCCTCTTCCCAGTTGGTTAATGGTCATTTTGCTAATGATTCTTTTCTCACTCTTTTGGAGGATAAAGAAAACATCAATAATGCCTTAAATTGACTTGACACTTTTTGTCAAGCCTCTAGCTCTACTATTCAATGGCATAAAATGGTCTGTTATCGCCAGTCTTTTTTGCTAGCACCACCTTGGCTGAACCAGTTTGAATGGAAATGGGTTGCTCACGGGGAGATCTTCTGCTTTCTAGGCATTCATTTTGCCTTTCAAGCATCGCCAACAGATCTGTGGAATGTAGTGCTTGCCAAGATTACTAAGAAGTTGGATTATTGTCTTACAAAATTGCTTTCACTTGCAGAAAAATTCCAGATTTGCTCAAAAGTCCTTGCAACTATGCATGTGTATTATTTTTCTTGTCGGGCTCCTTCAAAAGCCTCTTATAAAAAATTAGTGAGATTGCTACATGATTTTCTCTAGGCCTCTAGTTCCCATCATCATGGCTTTTATAGAGTTGCTTGAGATTTTTGTTGTCTCCCAAAAGAGTCTAGAGGTATTGGCCTTCTCTCCACACAAAAGTAAGGCCTTTCTCTGTGTGCCAAATGGATTATTCTTGCCATCACTAGAAATGAAGCCTAGAAGATTTTGGTTTGGCATTGCATTTCTTCTAGATTCCCCGTCAACAGGCCTGCATGGAAAGGGATTGGCTTTCACACCCTTCTCATCATGTGAGAACCCGTGCTCGTACAGGGCTCTTTTGTTATCAAGAGCATATGGAAAGCTTGGAAAGCTATCAAACCTTGGCTTCACTAGTTTGGTGATGAGTTTCGTGATGGGCTCTCTTTAAACCAACAAAACATTTGGTGGTCTCCCCTATTTTCCATCCAGGGTATTCCCCTTGCCAAGACTCAAGGTGTTAGTGCTTTGCGTTCTTTCAAACGAGGCATCAAGACTCCTAAATATCTTTTCTCTAGGGTTTCCATGAGTTTTAGATCTTAGGAAGATATGCAAGTCCAATAGAGTCTTGCCCGTTCAGATCGACAGACTTTTGACTTATTGTTTTCTACAATTCCAGGGCACTTAATTCATAAAGTGGGTATTCAATCTATTAAACCTTGGTGGACTGATTGAAAGTGGTATCCTACCACTCCTTTCACTAGTTGCAAACCAAGTATGGGTTATAGATGGCTTTCTCCCCATCTGTCGATGGTGGATACACTCAATTAGAGATGGCATTTGCAATCTTCTCTTTCTCAATGGAGAAAGCACTTTGACACTATTTGGAGTGCTATTATAGAACCCAAGATTGCCCATTTTGCTTTGTGCCTAGCTTTTCAAGGTCTTCGCCTCAGGCCTCAGCTCAAGCATTTTGGGGTTCTAAATCCTAGGTGTCCATTCTGTGGCCAACTAGAGTCCTTGCATATTTTAAAGCTTTTTCGTCCTGAAGCTTTTTGTTGGCACATGGTTATTTTGGGTGATTCCCCTAGGATCCCTCAAAAATTTACCTAGATTTGGCATACCTTTAGGATGGAAATTTTGTTCACTCCGTGGAAAGATAGAAATGCTATTCTTTTCACTCACAATTTTCTTGATATTAATATTGCTATGCACACTAAGGCATGCATTTTTAATAATGTAATGATGCAGATTCAAGTGCAAGCAAACAAGGTGCTCTTGGAGGTGGCCCACCTTCAAGAGCTTCTCAATCACTGGGGCAATGCCCCTTGTACTGTTGCCAAGGTACCTTCAGATGCCTCAGTTGATACCTTGATGCCTAGAGGCCGTCGCCAGAGGCGCAACTCTTCAGGTCACCGCTCGCACACTCTGCGTTCCCAGGGTTCCTGCCATCGCTCTCCCAGTGGTGGCGATGATGGATGGAGGTGCCACTTGGTTTCCTCATCCTATGGTGGCACTGGCTGGTCCGCAGCTTCTCTTGGCGCTCGATGAGTGGTTTCTGGGAAATGGCCTTTTCACTTGGAACTGGCCATTTCATCTCCACGACCTGATATGAAGGATGCTGACTATGCCACTAATGTTGTTGTTGATGGTTGGACTGCTCCTAATCTGCCTCCCAATCCCAAGGATGATTGGGGATTTCATGATAGAGACGAGCCACCTCCCTTAGCAAGCAGTGCTTTAGCCGCTTGAGGGTTTCTTTATATGTTATTTTTTATGAATAGTTAATAATTTTGGCTTCAGCCATTTGAATTCTCATTAGGTGATCTTGTATCCTCTAGCCTTTTTTTGTGAATTGTAATCTTAGCATATTATTTATTAATAAAAAAGGACTATTCATAAAAAAAAAGATTAGGGAACTTTTCACCTTTAAATATTCCTAAAAACCTTCGAGAGCTGGTTGATTCTGAGAAGGTCTTAGTCAGACAATTTATAGGGTTATGATACATGTTGTATGCATGAGGCAGATTGATTAATTTTGCTTAATTTTTTTTCCTATCAAATCGTTCTTCAAGGGATGGATTTCATGCTTGTTAGTCTATTTGTTTGATGGAAGTGGGATCTAATTGTAATTTTACAATACCATAATTTACATATTCATTGGTTTTTTGTAAAAAATGAAAACAAAATAAGTATTTGTAATTCAGATTTGACGCCAAAACTAGCATACTAATCTTCCACCTTAAACCCTATATTTGAATAATGAATTCCAATTCCTCTTAAGTTTGTATGCATGGTAAACAAATTTAAAGTCCACATTTTGAAGTTCATGTGCAATACGAGCATGTTGCATATTGGCACAATCAATGTTCCATTGGCAACCATTGCGACCACCAACACATTACTCCATGTTTACAAAACCTTGCTAGCAGGTATATTGATGTGTTGACTCCTTAAGGTAAATAATTACACATTTAACAACCATTCAATTAAGTAGTTCTTTAAGGAACTAAAATGAGTGTCAACAAGATGGAGTATTGGTGCTATGTGATTTTACATAAGTACCATAGTAAAGATTTGAATTGAATAGGTCAATTAATGAAGGCAAAGTAAGTTGGCAACTATAGTGCTTGGTTTGTATTATTCACCCATTAACTCTATTTTACTTGTACCGGTCACCATGGTAGTCACATTAAAAATCACTATAATGTGTGCCCTCTTCCCCTCCTATAGAAGACACACCTCTACTATTCTCCCATAGTGTTTGCCCCCACTTCACATTCTCATCTAATTCATAAACAAAACCAATTTATAAAATAACATTATTTACCTTTTACTATTATAAATAAAATGAATAACCCAAAAATGAATGATGCCTTTTATAGTATTGCAATGCAGTACATCTTACAGATATTTGCTAAATGATGCAACATTAACTGCACAAAATAAGTCTTCACTCAAAATTGATCCCATTAACATTATCAACTCCACCACATGTGGAGTAACCCTGTCATATTACTTAAATATGAAGTAATCTCTCTTTTTGTGGACACCATTTGGTGCTCCCCCGTGCTGGCATTTTCCCTTTGCACTATTTCCAGTCACCCTCATTGGTCTCCTATTGGACATTAATAAATTTACCTTATCTCCTTTTGTACATTCTAAATCACTTCAAAATTGTGATTCAACACATTTATATACCATTAAATAGTTTTTAAAAAAATATTTGATTTGGTTTAATAATTACATTTTAAATGACTACTTTATTGCCTTTGCATTGAATTATGGATAAGGTATCTTTCACGTTGGAGAATGTGAAACTATTGGTAGGACAACTCACACTTTGGTGTATATTAGAATGTCAGATTATCATTTTATGCTACCTATTTTTCCTACATTACCTTTTTATACCATCTACATTGGCCATCGAAGATGAGCAAGGAGTACTTTGTATAGTGTGCAGCATATGGAGTAAAAAATGCTATAAAATTCATGGAAATTTTGATGGTAAATGATGTTTTAATGGATCTTCCTCTTTTTTTCAAGTTATCAATTTTGTAGATAGGCTAGTAATTTTTATTCTACTATCATTTTATATAATTTGGCAAGATAGAAGATGTGGCTACCTAACTAGTCCTTCATGGTGGTAGTGGGATGTTGTCTAGAATTGGTGGGTATTTTGGTCGGTCTATTTTGGGGATGGTCTGAGAGTTGGAATCTTTGTTGATTACCTATTCTTTTATACCTCCTAAGAATAAGACCGATTGGTTGGGCCTATTAATAAGGATGATACAAGGTTTCTTTTGTTTTTGAAGCCATTCTTGGTTGATGCTTCTTTTGTGGGGGATTGGTTGAAGCACCATTTTGATGTGGTTTTTTTATATTTCTTCTATTTACAATGGATTTTTCATTACTTTATATTATATTAAGGATGATTTATCAGTCTCTTTTGAGGCTATCTATTTGGGTTGTTTAAAGTCTAATAGGCCTTTGTATATTTTGATAGGATGTTGTGATTTTTAGTTCCTTTCTTTTCTTATTGTTATTGTGCTTAAGAAAGATGGTTTGTGGAGGATGCTTATCGACTATAGGATCTTGTAATACAACCTCTAGGAATCAAAATTAAAATAGTGGCAGGGGGGGAGAGCCATACTTACTGAGATTTGCATCAAGGAAATCTCGTCATTGTTCTATTCGGAAGAAGCTTTTTTTTCCCAAAAATGTATTTATTCTATGGATTTGATTATGGTAATTGTATAAATATAATCAATTTTATGAATGCTAATTTCATATATGCCAATCTCTTAGTTTCAACCAATGCAAGAGGAGACCCTAGATTAATATTAAAGATCAATAGCAATCTTTGTTAGGTGATTTAGCTTCCACTATCACAAACATATGGTACTTTTGAGGAAGCAAAATAGGGACCATTGAAACCTCAATACATAAGAATGGACAATAGGAGGAGCTTAAGAACATAATTTCTACACATCTTTGTATGTTTGTTAGAGATGTCTATAGGGTTTTAAAGTTATAGATTGTGGTAGATGTCATAATTGTGATTCCTAGAGGCGAGGATAATGCCCTCAACAAGAAAAAAAATGAAATAGCCAAAAGACCAAAATATTTTTAATCAAAATATCTAAGAATACCCTTATTTAAAAATTGCGAAGGAGTTCTGACCACCAATTTAGTTTTAATATCTTCATCATATATATACAACCTTCACATGTAGATAAGAATTGATCATAGAAGGTATATGCATAGGTGATGAGAAAGAAGAATTCGCTAGAGAATTGTTGGGAGATGACCTAGCCACTAATGTACTAGTGATATATAAAAATCTTACAAAATCATCACTAGTGCATTTGGGGTTGGGTCAAGCTCCCAACAATGCTTTGAAAATTCTTCAAGTTCATCACCTATGCATATACCTTTTCTGAGAAAATCTTAGATGTAGAGATAAATGTTGTATAAGTTGAGGATACTTAGAAAAATATTGGTGATCAAAAGTCCTTGGTTGTTTGCTAATAAGGTTGTTCATGGTTTTTCTTTATTAGCAAGCTTCTAGTGTATTAGTTGTTTTGTTTTGATGGTTTTTTGGGCATATTCCGTTTCCTATAAAAGTTGAAATTTTGACATCTACGATTTTCTATAACCTAAGAAAACTATCCATCTCTAATAGAACTACAAACATGTGTTGAAAATTATAGATTTATAGCTCTGCCTGTTGTTCATTAGCAAGGAGATTTTATTAAGTGTACGAGTATGAGGACAATATTGTGTATCTCCAATATGAAACCTATGTTTCAATTTTTTTGTAGAGTTTCTTGTCCTATGTTATTCTATTTCTACTTCGTATTATTCTATCCTAGACAATGCTTTTCAAGTACACACTAAATTTAGGGTTCAGATACAACTTTCTCATTATAGCTTTTATTGATGTCACTTTTGGCAAGTTTGAATAAGAATTTTTAGAGGATATAATGAGAAGATCTTTGTAGTTGAGAAAGCCTCTACATTGTTATGATGGTTATGGAAGATTGTGTTCCCAAGAAGAATAATCACATATGAAGAGGCTTTCAAATTACATTCCTGATAATGTACATCACTTTGTTCAAAATTTCATAGAGCACACTCTTTTGTCACTTCAAGTTTATTCTTATTTACTGTTCCTATATGGTACACATTATTTGCAAAAGAACTTTACAGACAGCATGTACTCATGTTTCGTTTTGGAAAAAGGTATTCATTTGATAATGTTAGAGTAAAATTTTTTTTTCTTATTAATTAAATCATATTGATTTAATTATTAAGTCACCTATTATCTCTAGTTTACTTAAGCTAAACTTTGGGGATATAATAATTAATTATTATAATGCAACCTAGGTTAGATTCTTGTTAGGATTTTGATCTCCTTTATAAGGACAATCTCTCTTTGTAACATTCATTTTTTTTTGATAATATCAATTTCTATTTTTTCTCATCAAGATGTCTCATCTATGGATCTGAGAATTCCAACCTCCATAGATTTTGCTTCTCTTTCTATGACAGGTGTTTGCATAAATGTTATTATTGGGAGCTATAGGGTTGAGCTTTCATCAACTTCAATATGGTATCATAGCTCAAGATCTTCATGCCCCTATTTTGTTGAGATTTTTGGCATTGGTTTTCACATCTAGGCTTTCAGATTTGTGCTTTTTCTTTAGAGGATTTCATATTAGATTTAGGGAGGACCTATTTTTCAGAGCACTTTGAGCCCAAACGAACATCACTGTTGAGCTCAAAGCGCTCAAAAACCCCCATTTCCATATAAAATACATCATGTTTGGACATTGTCAAAATCTAAAGCAAATTATTTTTAACCCAAGGGCTTTTTTTCCCTGTGACTCCCACTGCATAGTTTTTGGTGCCCAAATTGGTGCATTGATAGGCATATATTTTTTTTCTCTCACATTTGTTTTGGTTTGCATGAGTTTTTGGGATGATTTGACATTGCTTCCTATGCCCATGCACAGATGTATCCTTAAATGATGCACCCAAATTTTTTGGGCAAACCATCATCCTTCTAATGCTCCTCTTTAGAGCCCCCATCATCCCCTGTGTGATTTAACAAGTCAGTGATATTTTTTAAAAATGATTGGGTGATGGTTTTGGAAGAAAAACACTTTATCTAGGCATTGATTTGGTAACTTGTGGTCCCTAATTTTTGTTCAATTACTTTTCAAGCACCTTGCACAAGCTTCCATGTGGCATATTTTGTTGTCACATCTTTTCATTACTATATTTTTACTAGGCTACAAACTGTTGGAGATAATGGGCCCTTCATCTACTAGTGGAGGTATTTTTTTATGATGTGCATTTATGGGGTCACCATGTTAGTGGACCATATCTTTTAGACCGATCTCTAGTTTTGTGCCCCCACACTTTGACCTTCTTTCCAGTGGTATCCTTTTGGACTCATCAGATCACAAACTACTGGGTGTGATTTTTGGTTGGGCATGTTTTGTGGTTTGGCGTATTTTTGCTAAAACTTTTTTCCACATGTTTATTTTTTGGCCACTAGATTTTTTTCTTTGGCACCAATTCTTTTACCGATGACTTTTTCACATCTTTGTATTATTGCCAATGATAGTATATTTTTCCTAGTAGGGGTCATTTTTTGGCTTTTTTCTTTGCCTCAATGGGCATTTTCCCATCAAATTTATGCTCATCACATGTTGACATCAACATTGCATTAGTCTTCTTGTTTGCCTTCTAGGCTCTGTTTGGACGTACCTTCAATTTTTTTCTCATATCTTGGGTATACGAACTTCATTTTCTTTAAACAAGATATCACCAAAAAGATGGTTCTGAGCTTGTCACAGTGGTATTGGCATTTTTTAGTTTTCATACCTTTTTGATAGTGTTTTTTACTATCAAAGTCAAGGGTTCCTTTTTGTACTCTGGGAGACATATCTTGAGCATCCAATCTTTGATTTGAGAATTTTTTATATTGTTGGAAAGGTCTTTTAGAGCTCTTTCCATTGATGCTAGTTATTTTTCCATATTCTACTCTAGGCACATTCTATTCATCCTTTTACTTTTTTGCATTTTGGTGGATATCTTGGTTGTTTTAGGTCTAGGGATTGATTTTGTGGCTTCAAATAATTCTAGTTATTTTTCCATATTCTACTCTAGGCACATTCTATTCATCCTTTTACTTTTTTGCATTTTGGTGGATATCTTGGTTGTTTTAGGTCTAGGGATTGCTTTTGTGGCTTCAAATAATTCATCATGGGTTGTAGTATATTTTGTAATCAGCCTTATGTCTTTTTTGGTCTATTTAGACATCATTTGTATGCATTATTGCAAACCCACTGAGGTAAAGTGTCATTGCATCTGCATTTTTGTTTTAGTTGTTTTTTCCTTATTTTGCCTTTTGATTCAAGTAGTGTCATCTGAGGACACTCATGCAGATTATTGTATTCTTGGGATTCACCATATCTTGCACCTTATTGTACATGCACTACTCTAATTAAAGAGCTATTGGGGGTTTATATTTTTCCTTTCTTTGCCATCTTCCTTTGTCTAGTGAGTTTCCCTTCTATGACATAGCCACATGACATGTTTGAGATTGATCATCTCAGTACACACATATGTACTCTTTGTGTATCTTGATCACAATTCCTTGATATACAGTTCTTTTGGCCCACTTTTTTTAGTTTCCTATCGTATCACCCTTGTCTTCATTTGGGGGGTTGTTCTTTTGTTTCTCATGTTTCCTTGGTTAGATGGATTGAGCTATGTATTCAATATTTGTTCATATAGGCAGATGCAGTGGCTGGGTACCTATACATTTCGATGAGATGGATCATTTACCATATATACTCTCTTTTCATTCCTACTTTGGTTACAACTTATTGAGCTATCATTTTCTACGATGCTTAATGACAGGAATCATTTTGAACTCCTCCCTTGAAAAGCTAATCTAAGATCAATTCCAAGGTTCCAGGTGATCTTGCGACCAATTGGAACCTACTTAATTGAAGATAAATGTGTACATGTTGATGAGGATGCATTGATTGATTCAACCAACTCTGGATAAGATGTTTGATTTGGTTTTTTGAAAAGTAATCATAAAAGAGATATATTTTTGGTATTTTCTATTTTATGATGAATGTAATTCATCGATGTGACAATATGAATTCCTATTTTAACCAAGTGTTAACAAAGATAATAACAAAGACAAGGTAATGAAAGATTAAAGAAAACAACTTGAAAGGGAAATTCCTAATGGATAGAAACCATGGTAACAACACATCTACGAGTTAAATTATTGAAAAGATGGGGTAGGAAACCAATGAAAATAGGAGCAACACTTCCTTAATTCCATTGATGCAATCGTCAATGGAATCTCAATAATAACTAAAAGATGTTTCACTTCTCATCAAATCACTAGGCCATGAAAAGTGCACTCATGTGAGACAAGAAGCTATGCAAGAATAATAAGTGATCTTTTCTCCAACTCTATATATTAGTAGAATTCATTAAGAGTGAATGCACCAAGTTGTGGTGCCAAAAAGATGACACAACTAAAATTTTAAAATTTCTAAAAGTATGCACACGCTATAGCGGGCACACACTTCTTGAAATACTATATATGGGCTGCAAACTCGTGACCCATGCCATTTTCCCTTTTTCCTTTTTTTTAGTGCCTTCTTTCCTTTCAACAATGCGCACACGATTTGTGGAAGTTGAAGAATTTTCTCACTATCCTCCTCAAAATGCTTCCTCATTGCCGCAGATCAAGATCAGGATCATCAAGTATGTTTTTTACTCTTATTTTTGCATTGTTTTGTATGTTTTTGCATTATTTTGTATGTTTTAAAAAAATTTCTTCAATTTTATTTATTTATTTAAAATGCAATTGGTTTCTTATAAGGAAATATGAATAATCAACCACCAAATCCCTAGCCTGATCAACAAAATCAAAATGAAAACTCTCCACAAGATCAAAATGAAAACCCTCCACAAGAAGAGCAAGAAGTTCCACAACCTCTACTAATTGAAAGAATTCCTCCTAGTACCCAAGACAATATAAAAAATGAAATAGAATCAAGGAAAAATAAATTAGTAGTAATTATTGGTAGGTTGAAAGCTTGCAAGAAAACCCTCTAAAAGATCAAAATGAAAACCCTCTACAAGAAGAGCAATAAATTCTATAACCTCCACTGATTAAAAGACCTCCTCCTGGCACTCAAGATAATGTAACAAATGAAATAGAAAGAGAGAAAAATGAATTAGAAGTAATCATTGGTAGGTTGAAAGCTTGCAGGAAAACTAATCCTATGAGAGCATAGTTGGCATCCTCCCTTGAGTCTATTATGAGCCATGTAGCTTATGAGCTTATGTTAGTAGTCAGTTGGATATTTGGTGTGTCAAGAGAGAAGAACAAGGAAGATATTATGCAAACAAATTATCCTACAAAGATATAAGAAAAAAGGACATAGCAAAAGTTAGCATATTTGCATTGTTTAAAAAGCCTAGAGAACAAGACACTGTTAAACTTACAACTAAAAGGTTCCCCATCCATCGGTGCATACATGATGATATTAGAAATAACTTTTGAGATAGATGGTGGATGGTCTTTCATGTCCCTTCCTGCAATAATAATGAGGTTCCAATGTATTTGTTAAAGAAATTGTATTATGAATTTGTCCTTGGGTAGATCCCCAATTATTTTGATATGTTAGATTCTCAGGGTACAGGTAGGGGGTCATCATTTGAGAGGTCAGGGGCACGTCATGATCCTAATGTAGTTAGGGCACCTGGTTTCAAGCCATAGGGTGAGCATGTCATTATTCTTTCAATTATGAAGGAACATGTAGAGACCAATACTCTAGGGACTATCAATTCTTTGACATAGAATCTCATTCATTGCATTAGTCCATTAGTTGAGGAGCCTTCTTTGCATTGCAGTCACATGTGCAAATCATGTGGATCCTTATGCATGTTTAACAGTCATGTTGAAGACACTATGAATGATGGGCTAGTCAATAATGAGTTTCTGAGTGACACATTTGACATTGACACATAGGTAAATTACAATTATAATAAACTAATTTGATCACATTTTGTATGTACAATAAATAACTAATTAATTAGCATGTTTTGACATTGTTCAATATTCAAGGTAAAAGTGTTGATGACCCTAGTACAGATTCCCTAGCCCCATTTTACGTCCCGTCGAAAAGTGGTGAGGTATGTATCAATTTAATCATTTAAATTAATACATATATTTATTAAGTAATCATATGAAGGATTGACCAATTTTTTTTATTTGTGTACATTAGTTCTCTATTGGACCATCGACATTCATAAGGGACTCTAAGCCTAGGCATGAAACAAGCTTCATAGAGGTACATTTTTTTCATGTTAATTTTATTCATTTGATTATATTTGTTTTATGTTTCATGTTACATGTAAATTTTATTATATTATTTGTAGTTGTTGACATCCGAGACTCCTCATCTTCGCTGGTTTGTCGATCATGGAGTTGCTGCCATGATGGCTAGTTCAGAGCCATCGACTGAGGTATGGAAGAGTTTTCATAGTTTTAGTTGTTATTTATAATAGTATTGAAATTTCAAATAATATTTATACGAATGATCAAGTGATTATATTGATTGAATTGTTGTAGGGCCTTGTTATTCCCAATCATCTATGAGCCTTTGAGGTGCATGTACAGAGTGACTATTTGATGGTAGTAAGAAAATAATTAATTTCATATGTACATATATTTTATTTCAATGTATAATAACTATTGATTCATATATATATATATATATATATATATATATATATATATATATATATATATATATATATATATATATATATATATATATATATATATATATATATATAGAGTATCATCTCCAATTAGAGAGGAGCCTAAACAAGAGGATGAGTGAGTGTGTGAGGAAGATCCCATCATCCCCATCATCTCCCTCCATGCAATGACTGAAGACCTCTAGGGATTTGTTTTCTTCCCCTCGTGGGAAGGAGAAGATATAGGGATAGACACACACATGTATAGGCATTAGTGGATATATTTTTGTTCTTGTATGACATTATTGATTATTATAATATTGATGTAGGAGCATCTTGGGTGTAAGAGCAATCTTGCATCACCCAAAAATATTTTCTTTTCAGTCTTTTCTATTTTAATAAGGACTAGTAGATAGGGTGGCTACTATTTATGGGAACTTGCTATTTTTAGTTTGTCATATGAGATTAGAATATTCTTGTTTTCTACATGAAGGTTAATTTTAAAGTTTTAAGCTTACAATAAAAATTTCATTGCTCCAGCTTAAGTATTAGAGAAGTTATTGCAATTTTTTGGTGGAAAATTTCATAATAAAATCTTCAGGCTCACTATTGGAGGCCTTAGAGTACTCGAATATGTTCTGAAAAATCAATGAAAGGGTGCTTGCATGGTTCCAAGGCTATAGATTAGGAGCTGGTGTTTCCAAAAAGTGGTTATAATAGCCAATCAGAGCAATGGTTCAAGAGTTATGGCCTTCCAAAGTTGGGCTATCTGAAATATCTATAATAATTGTCAAAGATGTATTTGACTAACTCTATATGTATTGTTAGGGTTTGTCGGCTCTAGGTATTAATTTTCATTGTCTAGAACCTTATCGAGTGGCATAAAATTGCCTATTTAAGAAAGGCCTAAACATTTTTTAGAACAACTTTGGGTGATAGTTCATAGCTTGTCTTGCAAATTATTGTAATGAAGACACCCATGTGGGTTAGCATATTGTACTTGTGAATTCTGTAATTTTGCATTTGCAGCATAAATAAGAAGTCCATATTTTGTTCTTGCATTTGCTATTATTTCTTTATTTTCTATTATAGTTTATGGTATTAAGGGGAGCACCCTTCATCAAGTGGTATTAGAGCTATAGTTCTTGAGTGTGTGGATAGATCACTGACTTTGAGGCAATTCACACAATGATCATGGTTTGGGCTGAGCATGCAGATGGATTGTCTATTATGAGGCAGTTTGCACTAGGGTTTCAGTGGAAGTGTGAAAATGCCTCCATGAAGAGAGCATGGTGGAAGAGTTGAAGGTGTTACACCTGAGGATTTTAGAACCCTTCAAAGGAAAATACAAGCGATGCAAGAATAAATTCATAAAGGAATGAATCTTGCCATAGGAGATGATGAAAGTGAGGATGAAAAAGAAGAAGAAGGAAACATGGACCCAGACATAGTAGAGGAAGTTCTTAACCTAGAGGAGGCAAAGCTTTTTAGGGCCATTTCTAGTATTGAAAAAAGACCTAAGTTTAATGTTCCCACATTTTCGGGAAACCTCAACCTAGAGGAATTGATCAATTGGATCAATGAATTGGAAGAGTACTTTGAATATGAAGATATTGAAGATTTGGATAGGGTCAAATTTGCGAAGGCCAAATTGAAGGGTCATGCAAAGATTTGGTGGTAGGAGATCTGGTTGGATCGAAATAAAAGAGGAAATGACAAAATTGCTAGATGAGATTGGATGGTAGCTAAAATGAAGTGAGAGTTCATTTTCATGGATTATGAGTTTGATCTATTGAAGAAAATGCAAGGGTTGAAGCAAGTAGGAAAATCTATTCAAGAGTATACTGAAGAGTTCTACCAAGTTCTCATTAGAACCGGCCATGCAAAAGCTGATAAGGAGAAAGTTGCTCATTATCGTAATGGGTTGAGGCCAAGCATTCAAGATGAGATGAGTCTTGTTCAAGTGACTAGTATTGAGGAGGAATATAAGTTTTCCCTAAGGATTGAGGAGAAACTAAGAAAGAAGTTTGATAACAATAATAATGGTTGTAGTGGAAGATCTGGCAAATGATCTTATGGAGGTCATAATGATGATCAGAAGAAAAAGGATGAAGCTGGAAGTAGCACTCAAAACCAGAGGTGAAACAATTAAAATCATTTTCATGATTATAAAAATAGAGGTCAGAGAGGATGAGGCAAAGCATAGGGATTTAAAAGAGGAGGCTTCCATGGGATATGTTTTCACTGTGGAGAAGAAGGGCACAAAGCATTTGAATGCACCCAATGCCAAAGAAGGATGAATCGAAGAATAGGATAGGCTAGAGTCATACATGTTGATGAAGATGCTAGATCATCACATTTTGAAGATGCTAAAAGAGGAGAGGTCCTAGTTAATAGAAGAGTCATGCTAAGTGGTGAGAATGAACCTGAACAAAGAAGGAGCTTGTTTCACACAAGGTGTAGATGTGAAGTTAAGTGTTGTGATGTGATCATTGATGGTGGAAGTACTAACAATCTGGTGTTAGAAATGATGGTCATACAGTTGAAGATAAAGAGATAGAAACACCTGCATCCATACTGTATTGCTTGGGTGCAAGATGCCCATAAGGTCATGGTCAATGAGCAGTGCTTAGTGAAGTTCAAGATTGGAAGCTACCAGGATGAGGTACAATATGATAGCATACCTATGAACATATGTCATATGTTGCTGGGTAGGCTATGGTGTTTTGATAGACATGTTATACATGATGGGCGAGAAAATACCTACACTCTGACCAAGGATGGAGTGAAGCATAGGATGAAGCCATTGAAGGATAAAGAAGAAAAGGTATGTAGTGATGCTAGAATAAGTTTTGTCGATAGAAAAGAGTTTCCAAAAGGTATGAAGCATGAGCATATGTGTTTTTCTATAATTCTAAAAGATAGTAAAAAAGAAGTAGAGGAGGTACGTGAAGAAGTTATAGATATGTTGGGAGAGTTTTTTGATATTGTATTAGATAATGTACATGATGGATTTCCCCCAATGAGAAAGATTAGTCACCAAATGGATTTTGTTTTAGGAGCCAATTTTCCAAACAAGGTAGCACATAGAATGACAACAGTAGAAAGTGAAAAGTTGAACATACAAGTTCATGAGTTATAGTAGAAGGGGTTGATTCAAGAGAGTTTGAGTGCATGTGCAACACTAGTTGTATTAGCACCAAAGAAGAATAGAGAATGGAGGATGTGCACAGATTCTCATACTATCAACAAGATCACAATTAGTTAAATATTTCCATTGCCAAGGATGGATGATATTATGGACTGTTTGAGTGCAGTTGATTATTTCATAAAGATAGATCTAAAGAGTGGGTACCATTAGATTCATATCAGAGAAGGAGATGAATGGAAGACTATTTTTAAGACAAAAGAAGCATTGTACGAGTGGTTAGTCATGCCTTTTGGGCTAACCAATGCATCGAGCACTTTCATGAGGCTCATGAATGAGGTACTAAAGGAGTTTCTAGGTAAGTTTTTCATTGTTTACCTAGATGACATCTTGATCTTTAGTAAGACATTGGAGGAGCATTTGATCCATATTTGCAAGGTGTTTGATAAGTTGAGGGAAGAAAAGTTACTGATAAACCTAAAGAAGTGCAATTTTCTAAAGAAGGAATTAGTGTACTTGGAATTTGTAGTCTCAATAGAAGGTCTGAAAATGGTTCTAGAGAAAGTGAAGGCTATCCTTAAATGGCCTACTCCAAGGAGTGCAACAGAGGTATGATATTTTCATGGACTAGCTAGTTTTTACAAAAAGTTCATAAGAAGTTTTAATAGTAGTTGTTGACCCTTGACTGAAACAATAAGAGGAGATAGAAAAGAATTTTAGTGAACTATAGGAGTAGATAAGAGTTTTAATTTGTTGAAATAGAAAATTACTAAGCATCCTATTTTAGCACTTCATGATTTTAGTTCAAGGTGTTTCAAGTAGACTATGATGCTAGTGGTACTACAATAGGAGTTTTTTTGAGCCAAGAAGGTAGACCTATTGCTTATTTCAATGAGAAATTAAATGATGCAAAAAGAAAAGATTCTATTTATGATCAAAAAATTTATGCTATAGTTCAAGCATTGAAGAAGTGGAGACACTATCTTCTTCCTAAGGAGTTTTTTTTGTATACTGATCATCAAGCTTTGCAATATTTGAATAGTCAAGGAAAATTTAACCAAAGGCATTTGAAGTGGGTTGAGTTTTTGTAGAGTTATACATTTTTTTTGAAATATAGGAGTGGGAAGTCTAACAGAGTTGTAGATACTTTTAGTAGAAGACAAATTTTGCTAACAGAAATGTAGATAGAGGTGGTTGGGTTCAAAGAACTCAGTACTTTGTATCTGGATGATCTTGATTTTGGTGATGTGTGGAAGGCTTGTATAGAACCTATTACACTTGATAGGACAAAGTGGTTGGATTTCATGATCTAGGATAATATGTTGTTCAAAGGAAGCCAATTGTGCATTCCCAAAAGTTCAATGAGAGAGAATTTGATTAGGGAGAAGCATAGTGGAGGATTGGCTAGACATTTTGGCCAAGATAAAACCATTGGTTTGGTCGCTGAAAATTATTACTTGCCACAGTTACAGAAAGATGTGAAGAAGTTTGTACAAAGTTACAAAGTATGTCAGATGGAAAAAGGAGTGAAGTAGAATACAAGGTTGTATTAGCCATTACCTGTACTAGAGAAGCCATGGGAGGATGTCAACATGGATTGTGTTCTTGAATTACTGAGGATAGAGCGCAAACATGATTCTATTTTTGTGGTGGTTGAAAGGTTTTCAAAGATGACACATTTTATTCCTTGCAAGAAGACTAGTGATGTTGTTCATGTGGCGGAGTTATTTTTTAGAGAAGTAGTGAGACTACATGGTCTTCCAAAGAGTATAGTTTCAAATCAAAATACCAAATTTGTTGGGTATTTTTGGTGTACAATGTGGAGGAAGTTGAAGACAAATTTGAAGTTTAGTTCATCACATCATCCACAGACTGATGGATAGACAGAAGTTGTGAATCGTAGTTTGGGAAACTTGTTGAGATGTTTGGTTGGAGATAAGCCAAAATGACGGGATATGATTTTACTTTAGCTAGAATTTACATACAATGATTCTATGAATACGAGTACTAGTAAATCACCAGTCCAGGTCGTATATGGGAGTAGTCCCAGAAATGCTTTTAAATTGAGGCATTTGGATAAAGGAGAGATAAGTAGTGCTGAAGGAAAAGAATTTGCTGAATATTTGAAAAACATCCATGAGGAGGTGAGGAAGCACATCATAAAGATGAATACATAGTACAAGGCTAAGGAAGATGTGAAAAGGAGGTATAAGAAATTTCAGATTGGAGATGAAGTCATGGTTTATTTGATAAAGGAGCATTTTCCAGTGGGTACATATAATAAGCTAAAGATAAAGAAGTTTGGACCATGTAAAATAGTGAAAATGCATGATTCTAGAAATTCTTATGAAGTAGAGTTTCCTATTGAATTTAATATTTTAGATTTGATAGAGGACTATGAAGGATGTGATGGAGATGAAATTACAGAAGCATAGTGGAGTATTCTTACAGCTAGTTTGGCTACAAAGGAGATTGAGGAGGTACTAGATAGTTGTATTGACAAAAGTTCAAGAAAAAAAACTTGTGAGAACTACCTGGTCAAATAGAAATGGAGACTAGTAGAGGATTCATCATGGTTAGTGTTGTCACAAAAGTTTGCACCCTTGTACAATTTTTTTACCTAAGGACAACCTTGTGAAACATGGAAACAACCTCCAAGCTATGAGACTTAAACTGTGTGGTTGAGTTTCTAGAGAAGGCCAGCTTCTTTTACTATCAGGGTGCACCTAACTACTATTAGAGAGCAAAAGGGAGAAGGAACACATAGAAATAAATCTACCTACTCTAACCTAAGGGGGTGATGTACCAAAATAGAGTGTTCAAACCAATCTCTACCCATACATGCACTATTGAACCATTATGACACCAAAAAATATACACATTCAAACTTGCTTTAATCTAGCAATCACATGTAGATCAAAAAATCCAAATAAATGACACAAGGAAATAGAAGATTCACTTATATACCATTCATAGGCCAAAAGAGATATAATCATGCAAAATTGTATATATCCACAATATATCAATGAGAGGCAAGTAATTCTTGCACTTTACATCAATGGATAGAAGAGATAAGGTAGAATGTCATACAATTTAGATGTAAAGGAAATTTACGTTGAAGTTACAGAGCAATATCAGAGAAAACAAAGAAGAGTTTGACCTTAACAAAATCTACAAAAATTGCATAACTGAGATTTTTTTTGACTGAAGTTACTCCACAACGACTTCCATTAAGTCTTACAAAGACTAAACATGTAGATCTAGGGAAAATCTAACCTTGGCATAGACTCAAATACAATGAAATCCAAAATTTTGCCAAAATAGGGCCTCAAGAAGACAAAAATGATACCATTAAACCATTTTGACCAAGTAGATGGATAGGATTAGAGGTGGTGGACTGTTTCCTTCATTCACTAGGTGCAACATTCATTTGAGAGTGGTTGGAATTGATCAAATTGTGCAAGGAAACCTGATTCCCTTCGTTTCTAGCTTACGAGTTAGCAAAGTTAGCAAGTCAGACAAGTTCTATAACTAGAATGAGCCACATCGGGTAATGATTTTATTTTGTTTTGGCACCTACAAAGTCTCCACGTGGTTGACCACCTTGCAACTTATTGAGACACCTTTTAAGACCCTGACTGTGGTGACCTCACAACTGTTAGCCTTAACTGTCAATGCCTTCCTATACTATTTCCTTAGCTAAGCCCATAGGGACACATGTCCTTTAGGAATTTCCCCACAATGTTTAAATACGTTGCATCTTCATAAAGCAAGAAAGTGTTGATAATTGATCTCTATAAGATCAATGATTGTGAAAGATTCTTTATCATACTATGCTTGCCGTCCAAAATTTTTGAGCCCATAGACCACTTAGCAACCACCTCAACAACTTGGCCTCCATCTGGCATCAATGTAAAATGTATAAAATATACCTCACCCCACAAAGACATGTGGTAGAAAGGTGCTTTCCCACATTCCTTAACATCCTTGCATCTTCATAAAGCGAGGAAGCACTGATCGTTGATCCTAGGAGATCTAACAATCGATGGGAATATGTAGCTTGTTGATGATCTATGTCAGTACTTGACCAATGAAGTGTATGTCATATGCCAACTTGATTGGAAACCCTTTTCCCTCTTTGTGGCCCACAAGAAAATATATTTGACCCCACCGATCCAAGTGGCATGATGGCGCTTGCCTGCATTGTCAAGAAGTGTAACAAAACACAGAATACATGAAAGTGCCTGCCAATCATATTGCTAGCTCACCTAGTAGCTTTCCTCTCCATGTCCCATAAGAGGGAATGGACCCAGGAGGCACTTGCCTACATTATGTAAAGGTAGTGCACTTTGATGAGGAGGGAAAGTGCTCACCGTAGATCTATGTAAGATCTGATGACGAGGAAAGTTGTGGGCCCATGGAAACAAACTTAAGAAAATCTTTTATTTATTTATTTTTTGATATTTCCATTAAATATTTAAAAGTGGGAAGTGACTGTTGGGTGGGCTCAGGCATTTGAATTCAAACTTTTGGCAAGAGGCAAAAAATGGCTAACATTTATGGCGACTTAAAGGGGACGCAAGCTAGCTATGCATATGACCAGTGACCTTATGCATCCATTGGGCCATAGAGTCATAAAAAATGTGGATCAATGCATTATGAAACCCTAACCCTACCTCTGTGAGAGAAAAAAAATCTTGGAAAACCTGCCCTCTACAACTAGAACTAGAGACCAAAACTTCTACAAACTTCAAAACTTGAATAAACTAGCTATCTCATAGAGAAAAGCATGTGCTCATGCACTTCTTGGAAAGTAAGAAACTAGTAGAAAGAAAAGTACTCTACTTATATACATGAAACTTTAACCCTCATTAGAAACATGGTTTGAGATAGATCCCATTGACTGGGATAGGCAAAGTTTCACCATCAAGCTTACTTAATTGAAAAGCATTGGCTTGCTTGCAACTAACAATTACATAGGGACCACTCCATAGCGTACAAATTTTGAGTGCCTCCCTAGTTTTTCCTTGTTTGCATCCTATTTCAATACTAGATCACCCTCCCTAAAGATTTCAACCCTGGCCTTCCTATCAAAACTCCTTTTCACCTATTGCTAATGTGTTTCTAGGGTCTACATGGCCTATTTTCTTTTCTCTTCCAACTCCATCAGCTCTACCATTCTCACTATCATGGCATTGTCTTCAATTAGCTCCAACTGATGAGCTAGTTTTAGGGATGGGAACTCTAATAAAATTGGAAGCCTTGCTTCTCTGCCATATACCAACATAAATGGCAAATTTCCTATTGACCTCTTAGGTGTTATCCTATCAGCCCATAGGGCTATCTTTAGTTTCTAATGCCAACACCTCTAGTTATCTTCTATTGTCCTTTTCATAATCTTGATTAAGTTTTTATTGGATGACTTAGCCAAACCATTGCCTTGAGGATAGTAGTTTGAGGATGTGGTCAAGTAGATATTATGGTCAATTGATTATGCACAAATTTGAGCTCCTACAAAAGATTTTGCATTATCTGAAGTTATAGTTGAAGTGGCACCAAACCTGGTCACAATTTCATCAAGGAATTCAACAACTAAAGATTCAGTGGCCTCCTTTATGTAATTGCCTCCATCCATCTAGTGAAGTAATTAGTAGCAGCTAGAATCTATTTATGACTAGAATTGGAAGAAGGATTGATAGGGCCTATGAAATCCAATCCCCATTGAGAAAAAGGTTGGTCCACCTGAATGGGGTGAAGGGGAAGAGCTACAAGTTTTTTCTTACCAAAGAAGAAGGAACATTTTTCACACTTCCTCACATACTTATGACAATTATGAAATAGGGATGGCCAATAGTAATCAGCCCTCATGATCTTCATTGCAGTTGTCCTTGTTGAGAAGTGGCCACCATCAGGATTGTCATGAAGCTCTTTAACCATTCTTTCAGCTTGGTATGTGTCAATGAATCTTAATAGGGCTCCATTAAAATCTTTCCTGAAAAGGATACTATCAACTATAACATAAGGAATTGACTGCAATCTATACTATCTCCTTTTAGTTCTATACAATCCTTGAGGATATCCATTGCTTAACAAGAAATTCTTCATATCATCCATCCAATTCCTTTGGTCATCATTTCTTGTCTCTTTCTATTCTATTAGCATCATAGCAAGTTCGTCATCTGATTCGTGAGATGATATCATATATTTACATAACCCTCTCCCTCATACTAGCTTGGTGATTTGGATGTGAACATCATATTCCATTACTTTAGTAATCCAACTAGCTCTCTTCTCACTAATATCTTTGCTCAAAAGGAAATCCTTCAAACTGGTATGGGTTACTAAAAAATGAATCTTATTATGAGATAGAAGGTGTCTAAATTTCTTTAAAGCTCTAATGACTGCAAGGGCTTGCTTCTCTACATAGCTGTATTTGTCTCCATACTCTTTAAGCCCTTCACTAATGAAGGCTATGGGCTACTCTTCAGCTTTATCATTTGTTTGAGTCAAGACAATGGAAATGCTTGATTCACCACCTAGGGCATAAAAGATGAAATCCTTTTCAAAATTTGGATTAATGAAAGTAGAAGCTAAGGCTATGGCTACTTTGATCTCTTCAAAACTCTCCTTCCTTTCCTTGGTCCATGTAAAGACCATATTTTTCTTGAGCATAGCTGTAAATGGTTTTACCATGGTAGCAAGATTAGGGATAAATCTTCTCACAAAATTTATCCTACCCAAAAAAATTTGTAGCCCTTTCTTATGTCTAGGAAGAGAGAGCAAGTATTTCTTTTGTTCTTTTAGGATCAATGGTTAAACCATCCTTAGATATAATGTGTCATAATAATTTTCCTTGATTGGTAGCAAAGACACACTTGCTTGGGTTGAGGGATACCCCAAACTCTCTACACCTTATGAACACCCTTCTGAGATGATCAAAATGATCTGTCACATTCTTTGAATATACTTTGATATCATCAAGGTAAACCAATACAAATCTTTCAATCATGATCTTGAAGACCATCTCCATTTCCTTTTGAAATGTAGCACCTACATTGGTTAGTCCAAATGAAATCTTACAATAAGCATAGGTACCCCATTTGATGGTGAATGTAGTCTTGTACCTATCAAAATCCTTGACTAGCATTTGATTGTAACTAGAGAATCCATTAAAAAATGAAAACCTCTCTAAACCACTAGTCTTGGACAAAATTTGCTCCACAGAAGGGAGAGGGTGGTGATCTTTAAGGGAAGCTTGGTTAAGGTCCCTAAAGTTGACACATAATCTAATTTCTCCATTCTTCTTCCTAATAGGGACAAGGTTTTCTACCCATGTTGAGTGCTTAATGGGGAAAATTATATTGGCCTCAATCAATTTGGATAGCTCTTTTCTCATTAGGGGTTCAATTTTAGGATTCACTGGCCTCTATTTTTGTCTTACTAGTTTGACATTATCAATTAAATCTATGGTTTGCTAAAACAACTTTGGGTCAAAACCCTTTAAATCATCATACTTCCAAGAAAATACATCTCTAATTTCTTGATATAGATGAATAAAAATTTCTTGCTCAATTTCAGAACATATCTTCCCCATGTTTAAGGATTTTCCATTAGCAACCTTGACTGGGATGTGATCATCTTTGTCAACAACTAGGTTCATGGCTCTACCTCTTGCTTGATCATCAGTATTGAAAACACTCTCTAAGGTAATGAGACATTTAGGAAATTTCTTAGAATCGAGATTAATGATCTGATCACCATACCGATCCTGTAGCCTCAACTAGTTTCTATCTGAAAACTCTACTTTATTCTGCAAGAAGCTTACAATTTGTTCATCAAACTCAAACACTTGCCAATGGATGTTGTTGTCAGGGTAGGCAGGCCTTACTACCATTTTGATTTGTTGCTACTGCTTCTCCTGAAGATTCCTTGGTACATCATAAGATGCACCTATTGCTACAAGTCTATCAACATATCTATTTTCTTTTCTAGGGATGCTCTGAATATTAAATGCATTGAAGCCTTCAAGAAAATCCCATACCCTATGTTTATAAGAATTGAGCAAATTGTTCTTGGTGATATTCTAATTTCTCACTTGATTAACCACCAACTCACTATCCCCATATACCCTTAAGGCCTGAATCCCTCTTTTTTGAGCAAGTAGGAGACCCTGAATCAAGGATTCATACTTTGCCACATTATTAGTGTAACTAAATTAGAGCCTAAAGGAAAAGTAATACCTTGCTTGTGCAAGAGAAATCAACATCACACTTGCCCCTGATCCATTCTTATTTCTTGATCCATCAATGTACATGCTCCATACCCCACTCACATCTTCTTTAGTCTTCATCAGACTAGGAACTAGAACATCTTTCTCTGATATACAATATGTATCAAGGCCTATCTCAAGGGTTTCTTTCATAAGATGAAATTGGTATGCATTAGCTCATTCATCTAAGAGAAAATCAGGTATCTCTATTAGAGAAGTGGCAGGCTCATTCACTATGTCATTCTCATCCATTTCTAAGATAGTGCAATTCATATTTATGAGATTAGTGGTGTAGGGTTCAATGTGATGGAGGACTAAAGGCTCTACCCTGATTGAAGCTTTGGTCCCATATCTTGTTCTAAAAAACATATATGACTAATAAGAAGATATGTAACCACCTATTTGGGCAGTGAAGTCTCTTGACAGTCAGATGGCAAAATGTGGCTTGACTTCAACAACGGATATATCTTGAGTTACAGTACAACCAGGGAAATGCATGTAGGTCCATTTCCACATTCTTAAGGATCTCTATAGTCTTGAAAGTACTACCATCCAACTATAATACATCCCTAACAATGGGCTCATATTTCATTTCCAAAACATCAACAACACACCTAGGCATCATTGAACTACTAGCCCCTAAATAAATCATGCAATTGCAGTCTAGTTTACCCCCTATAATTAGAGAAATATTAAATGGAGGGGGTCTAACCTTTTTACTTGTTTCTACCTCCTTTGATGGCTGTACTAGGCTTGTGGCACTTTCCATGTTGGGTGGCTGATCCTTTGGTTCAATACTTTCCAATTCTTGCTGTAGCAACCTCTTCTGCATGGGTATAGTAGCAACAACATCCCACATGGAAATATTCACATTTGTCTTCTTCATTTGTTCTACCACATTGAATGGCATATTACGTACTTTGGTAGAAGCCTTGGGAGCTTCATTTGTAGGAGGTTGAGATGGAACAACCTAAGGATCACTTACATCCTTTATGATATTATTTCGCCTTTGCTGCTCAAAGTTATTTGATTGATCATTTATTGCTTGCATATGAGGTATTGCATTCGAATTTGAGGCCTGATTGGGAGGAGGGGGGAGCATCTTCAATAGCTCTTCTTTTGCTCCTAGTGTTATGAGTAATGGAATCCTAGTTTACATTACAATTTTCTTCCACCTAATGATTCATAAAAGAACAATCCCTTGACTACTACAAATGGGAAACATTAGTGGACTGAGGGCCAGCACAGTGCTGTCTAGCATATGGATCTTGTGTAGTTACCAGTAGACATTCTTCTACCTTTTGGCACATATAGGAACCATATGAATAATTACAGGAAGGAAAAAGTCTTGGTCTTGAGCCAAGTTGTTTTAAGGGACTATGGCCTTACTTTGGTTTACATTTGAGGTTGAAGCATGACTATTCTGTCTACTCTGATCAAAAGAGTTATTTCCACAATTATGATTTAGAGGCCTACCATTTTTTGGAGTTTGATATTGCAATTGATGAGCCTTATTACCTTGAGCTTGTTGCCTCTCCAAAGTCACCACCTTGTTGCTCACTTTCTACATCACTGAGAAGCTATCCTCCAACTTCTTCTCTTGGCCTTGCAATCTTTTATCTATGTTTAGCATCATATATTGCATCATCTCCTTGATTTCACTCATCCCATTTGAATACATGGAAGCTTAAGGGACTAGAGCAAGGGGTTTTTGTGTGGACATCATAGGAACAGGGGCCACTACTAGTTGGTGACTTGGGACATCAAGGAAGAAGGGCATAGGAGGCCTTGGAGCTAGCTTACCTCCTTGTATCAATATATTTTTTGACTTTATTGCTATGTCATAAGCATTAGGCAAGGTATCTCCTCCCATAGTATGGATTGTAGTGGCAATATCACTATTAAAAGATCTAAGGTAATGCAAGAAAGCATTACTAGGGGTAGGCTTTACTAAAGTAGGTATTCTATCCCATGTCTTTTGAAATCTATAGTTGAAATCGGTCATACATTCATGTGGGGCCCTTTTTATAGTAGTCAACTATTCTAAAAGTGACAAATGGTTAGTTTTGTCCTCAAAATGTTTACATAGTCCTGCTCCTAGTCCATCCCAATCTATTATAGAACCATGACCCAAACCTTTATACCATTTTAGTGCTTTTCCTTTCAAGTATGAGGCTAGAAGCCAAACTACAACATCATCTTCTATAACACCATGGATATTGCAGACATTTGCAACTTCTTGAATGCATTCTAAGGGAGAGATAGAGGTTTCACTAGTAAATTTTGGTATACTTTTCAGTGTAGCTATTGGTATGTCATGTCTTTGGGCCAATAAAAGAGGACTTCCACCATTAAAGGTGGCAAAAGTATGAGCTCTAGGTTGCACCATATAGACAAGTGATCTATTGATATGTGTTGATGGCAATCTAGGCTGAAATCTAACAACAGGAGGAGTAGAGATGGATTTTGCAGGTGTATTTGTTACTGTTGCACTCCTAACTAGTGATAAAGATACTCTAGTCTTTCTTTTTCTAGGGTTTGAAAATGAAATCTCTTGATACTAAAATTTACCTCTAGAAGATTTCCTTGTCTTAGCTTTGGGCATGAATCACTACAAATTTGGTCTAGAACTAGATGTATTTGAAGCTCAGAGTTTCCAAGTACTTGAAAAATGAGCCTCTTGAAGGCTTGAATATTGAAGCCAGTACTATCTCTTTAGTATTAGTCTTGAAATCTTCCCTTGACACTAGTAGACTTGAAATTATTTGAATATTAGTCCCACTAGGTGTGCCAAAAACTGTTGTCATAAAAGTTTGCACCCTTGTCCAAAGTTTTTACCTAAGGACAACCTTGTGAAACATGGAAACAACCTCCAAGATGTGGGACTTAAATTGTGAGGTTAAGTCTCCGAAGAAGGCTGGCTTCCTTTACTATCAGAGTGCATCTAACTACTCTTGAAGAGGAAAACGGTGAAGGAATGCATAGAAACAAATCTACCTACTCTAACCTAAGGGGATGATGCACTAAAATAGAGTGTTTGAACCAATCTCTACAGGTACATGCACTATTTAATGATTATGACACCAAAAGATATACACATTTAGACTTGCTTTAATCTAGCAATCACATGCAGATCAGAAAACCCAAATAAATGACACAAGGAAAGAGAAGATTCACTTATATACCATTCATAGGCCAAAAGAGATACAGTCATGCAAGATTGCAGATATCCACAACACATCAATGGGAGGCAAGTAATTCTTGCAATTTACATCAATGGCTGGAAGAGATAAGACAAAATTTCATATAATTCAGAGGCAAAGGGAATTTACACTAAACTTATAGAGCAATATTAGAGAAAATAATGAAGAGTTCGACCATAACAATATCTACAAAAACTACCTTTATAGCTTAGGCATAACTGAGATGTTTTCTGATTGAAGTTATTCCACAACCACTACCATTAAGTGTTATAGAGACTAATCATGTAGATCTAGGGAAAATCTAACCTTGGCATGGACTCAAATACAATTAAATCAAAAATTTTTCTGAAACAAGGCTTCAAGAAGATAGAAATGATGTCATTAAACCATTTTGACCAAGCAGATGGATAGGATCATAGGTGGTGGACTATTTCCTTTGTTCACTAGGTGCAACATTCATTCGAGAGTGATTGGAATCAATCATGAAGATCAGATTGTGTAAGAAAACATGATTCCCTTTATTTCTAGCTTATGAGTCAGCAAAGTCAACAAGTCAAACAAGTTTCATAACTAGAATGAGCCATGTGGGCCAATAATTTTATTTTGTTTTGCCACCTGCGAAGTCTCCATGTAGTTGACCACCTTGCAACTAACTAAACCACCTTTTAAGACCCTAACCATGGTGGCCTCACAACTGTCAGCTTTAATTGTCAGTGCCTTCCTATACTATTTCCTTAGTTAGGCCCATAGGGACACATGTCCTTCAGGTGCTTCCTCGCAATGTTTAAATACCTTGTATCTTCATAAAGTGGGAAACCACTAATCATTGATCTTTGTAAGATCAACGATCATGAAATATCCTTTATTATATTGCGCTTGCCCTCCAAAATTTTTGGGCTCATGGACCACTTAGTAGCCACCTCAACAACCTAGCCTCCATCTAGCATCATCCTGCAGCTTATAAAATATACCTAACCCCACAAAGACATGTAGTAGCTAGGAACTTGCCCACATTCCTTAACATCCTTGCATCTTCATAAAGTGAGGAAGCATTGATTGTCAATCTTGGGAGATGTGACGGTCGATGAGAATTCATAGCTTGCTAATGATCTATGTCAGTACTTGACCAATGAAGTATCTTCCATATGCTAACTTGATTGACAACCCTTTTCCCTCTCTATGGCCCACAAGAGAATATATTTGACCCCACTGATCCATGTGGCATGATGATGCTTGCCCACATTGTTAAGAAGTCTGACAAAACACAGAATGTGGGAAAGTACCTGCCAATCATATTGCCAACTCACCTAGTAGCTTTCCACTCTACAACACATAAGAGGAAATAGTTGGCCAATCTTGGTTTTCCTCTAAACACCTGAGACGTAATAGTGTTACTTCTCAAATTAATCTGGGTATCTCATGAGCATCTTGGGTGTAAGAGCAATCTCGGATCACCCAAAAATATCTTTTCTATTTAAATAAGGACTAGTAGATAAGGTGGTTACTATTTATGGGAGCTTTCTATTTTTAGTAAGTTTTTCACACAAGCTTAGAATGTTCTCATTTTCTACACGAGGGTTCATTTTAGATTTTTAATCCTACCATAAAAATATCATTGCTCCAACTTAAGTATCAGAGAAGTTATTGCAGATTATTGTTGGAAAAATTTATAGAAAAATCTTTAGGCTCACCGTTGGAGGCCTTAGAGTGCCTAAATGAGGTCTAAAAACACAATGAAAGGGCACTTGCATGGTTCTAAGCTTGCAGATTAGGAGCTAGTGTTTCTTAAAAGTGGTTATAATAGCCAATTAGAGCAATGGTTTGAGAGTTATGGCCTTTCAAAGTTGGGCTACCCGAGACATCAAAAATAATTGTCAAAGATGTATTTGGCTAGCTCTATATGTATTGTTAGGGTTTGTCAGCCCTAGGTATTAAGTTTCATTGTCTAGAACCTTCCTAGGTGACATACAATTTTCTATTTAAGAAAGGCTTGAACATTGTCTAGAATAGCTCTGGGTGATAGTTCAAAGCTTGTCTTGCAAATTATTGTAATGAAGGTGCCTATGTGGGTTAGCATATTGTACTTGTGAATTCTATAATTCTATATTTGCAACACATATAAAAAGTCCATATTTTGTTCTTACATTTGCTATTGTTTCTTTATTTTCTATTAGGGTTTATGGTATTAAGGGGAGCACCCTTCATCGAATATATATCTTGTTTTTCTTGTTCACATTTTAATTATTTCATGTATTCATTTTAATTTAATTTGCTTCCAAAATAAGGGTAGGAAACATTATAATAAGATTTGATATTATCTTTTGACATGTGAATAAGAATATGATATCAATTTGTATTTAAATCATATAGGTTATGAGTACTTATGATTATGAGTAACTTATTTGGAGTTTTTGTTGGGATGAGAACAATAAAACTTGAATTCTTATTACTAGTATACAATTAACATTGAAGTTTGGCTCTTGAGTTGGTTGCATTATGTAAATGCCTAGGCTTGAATCTTATTGTCATCATAAACATTTGAAGAGTTTATATATCCTTTATCTTCATAACATGAGAAGACTTGAAATGATTTTTTTAATTTATTCATGGAATTTGATATCAATATTGCTTGTTTATCCATCTCTTCAAGAGCTTCATTCATGGAAACACATTATATATGCTCTTATGATTCCTATAGCTATAGTTGTTGCATTTTTTCTTGGATATCTTTTCTCTATCATTATCTTGGTGTAGGGCACCTAACAACCCTTGTTTTGGCTTTGTTTGTGTTGTTTCTTTGAGGCTTGTTGTGACTCTAGCCAAGTTGGGGTGGTGTGTTGTTGTGCTTAGATCAAGTTGGTTTGACTAAGCCTTGTTTAGGTATGTGCAAGCTAATTAACACTAGGGGGGACACCAAGTGGTCAAAGTGGGTCAAATTTTGTACAATAATGTTGTGGAGGAGGACCCTTCAAACCTTGCTACTCATAAGGGCAAATTGAAAAATTGGGCTGAGACAAATGTTTCTAAGTGGCCTTTTGGTGGTGGTCCACCTATTTTCATGTCAAGTCCTTAATAAAATAATGTTGCACACAAAATGTATGTTAAATCCATAGCTTCCTACATGGAGAAATAATCACAACATTGGGTTTCTTATCTACAATAATATAAAAAAGAAATGGAAATGCAACACTATTTGTGAAATACTTGAGCAGAAGTAGTATCAATTAGAAAAATTAGAAGAATGTCAAACACAATCTCTATGAGAGGGGCCAAAGAGGAAATTGCATTAAACATTGAAGTTTTACCTTGGATTAAGTTAGTTCATGTTGGAAACTTTGTACTGGCCAACACTACAAGTTTTAGCATCACCTAAGATGGGACCACAAAATCAAAATAGAATCCAATCTCCAAAAAGAGAGAGGGAGGTTATTGTAGGTATCAACAACATGATCTTGTAGCACCTAGAATTGCATCCATAGCTCGCACAAGCTCTAGGATATGGTCTGTCAAAGATCACTTCCCTATGGAATTTAGTGACTCTTAGGGTTAATTTTGTTCAGCATGCCCGAGACCATTCGAGTGGTCACTTGATCTAGTTAGTGTGAAACAATACTTATATATTGCAATGTTAGTATTATTTATCAACCCAAAAAATCTATGAACTATAGAATCAGCTTCCTTACCTGGACCTATTATAGCGTTACAATACTGGACAATGGATTTTGCATATGTTAATGTTGCTCCATTTTTTTACTTTAGTTCTTCATGAGATAAGGATCTTTTGATACATGCTCCTACACCATCATGCTCTCCCTTTCCATGACCAAACTCTATGAAATTTCACATATATTGAATTTTAGATAGCTTATGCATCCTTCTAAACCAATACAACATCTATGCATTCTTGAATTGAGATGCACAATTGTTTGACCAAATAACGTGCTGGTGATATGGTATGCCCTTGTTAGCCAAATCTCCTTAAAATAGTTAAAAATAACCATGTAAAAATTTCATAGAATGTGATCGATCATCACTGATGTAAAAATGGTACTCCCTCAATATCTTTTAGTTATCCTCTGTACTTGTAGGTGACTGCATGAATGTTATGTAAATAAATATGGAAACCTGTTGAGAAGTATAATACTTTTCTTACACCACATTTTATGGTTGTAGTGTGTAGTTATTTGTGAAGTCTACAATCGAAACAATGGTATCTAGTGGAAATGTATCCTTGCACAACTTGAATTGCAAATCCAACCATCAAGCTCTATGTGTATGCCTTGCATACCTGTAAATAATATCTTCACAAAAAATCCTCATGAACTCATACACTGGAATCTTTTCAATGACTAAATTACATCTTTTACCTTGTTTCCCATCTTTTAGTGCATATGTCACTATCTTATATTTTCTGTAATCTACTATTTCATTTCCAATTGCATGTGTGCTATCCTTAAGTTCACAAGTTGATAAAAGCTGGAAAGAGCTGCAAAATAAGCTTGTAACATCCAAGCATGGCATCTTGTAAAATTTTTGACCATCCCCTATTTCACATAAAATGTTGAATATGAATTTCTTTGAAGATCTAGGTGTCTCATTCATGTCACATTCCTACGAAATAAACTTGGAATGCAAAAATACACATATATGCCTAAAAATATCAAAATGGTTAGATAATTCAATATTTATCCTACAATATAAAATTTTGCATGTGTGATTTATCTTCACATAAAAAATTTTAGCCATTTAAAAAAATATTTGACTTGTTCAGTTTTGAGGATACATACCAATAAATTTTGCAAAAAATTGTGTCTGAGTTGAGTCCAAAAAATGTTTTACAATGTGATCATGATTTTGGCTACCAATCCTTCTTGTTACAACATCTCTTTGATTAGGGGAAACATGCATGTTATTTTTCTAAAAATTTTCAATTAATGATTTCAAAGCTTCCCTAATTTCTTTATCCTTTTGCAGTAGTTTTTTGCTAAATGTCCATAACTCATTTTTTGTTGGATCTTCCAATCTCTCACTCCTTACCATGACTCGCCTTAGAGTACCTCTACCAATTTTCAATATTTTTATTATCTTTCTCACAAGTCAAGCTTTCTTCATTTGGGTACTTACTATTGTCAATATAAGTATGTGTCTTGTGATATTACTATCTTTGGTGCATGATTTAGAACCCATTTTGTCATATGCACTCATTAGATTCCTTACAATAATTTTTTCATTTGAATCATTCATCATTCTTAGCCCAAGGATCTTCATGATGGGCTTAAATTTCAAATTTCTCATGTTTTCAAAAAATAGTTGGCATTGACCTATAATATTTAAGTTTTCAAAGAATAATCTCTACGTATGATTAACATTTCTTTGACAAGTATGCTTGCTAATTTTGTTAGTATCAATATCAATAAAATATTTTGGTCTTCTAAAATGAATTCTAGGAGGTTTTATAATCTCTTCCATTCCCTCAAAATTTTGAACATCAACATAATGTTGAATGTTTTTCATAACTTGAACCGAAGATGATGTGCCATGGCAATAAGATGCAAAAGATGGAATATCACCTACTTGATATGTTGATGTTGTACTTTCCACATGACATGATGGAGTTTGTACATTGTATGATGTAGAAATTAGTGTCTCTTCAACATGAGATGATGATATGAATCCAACATTGGAAGATGGTATAGCTCCACAATTCAATTATCTTCTTGAGTATAAGAGTCTCATTTATTCTCTTTGTATTTCCAATTCTTCCTCTTTGTTTCTTTGTATTGGTGGTTTGTGTTCTTCTTCAAAAGATAATTCTATTGGAAGATTGGGGATTTTTTTGGAAGATTGGTTGGAAGTATGAATGCTAATGATATATTACATTTGTGACTGAGTTTGTCATTGATGTCAACATAGCATGTTTGGTGTCTACATAGCAAGTTTTCTGTGGTATTTGATAGAAGAACAATGGAAAGAATAAGTTGGTATGAACAACTAGTTGAGCATGATAATGACCTCATGTTATGGGAGATACTTCTAAGTATCTGGTATATGCAATTAACATTGGAAGAAGAAAGGAAAAGCCTAGAAGAAGTTATGTATGTTTTGGTGATGTCTATTTTGAGATAGAGTTTACAGAGGCATGTTCTAGAAAACTTTTTATATCTCTTAGCAGAGTTGATATCTTGAGGATTGAGGTTAAGGATATGGAGAAGATATCTTGAGGATGGTGTGGCTAAGATCACTCATCATAATATTGCATGAATGAAAATTTATTCAAGTTGTAAGACGAAATATTAAAGTTATCGCTAAGTGTAATGTGTCCTTAGTGTGGTCCTATAATAATTAATTGAGAAGGTCTAACAACCAACTCAAGGAATTTTTTTATGGACTTGATATAAAGGAAGGAAATTTTCATTTATCAAGTGGAGTGGATAGATGATTGAATGATTGATAAAAAGCATCAGAGATTTCAAAATGTGAAGTTGAGTAGAGCAGTATGGAAGTGAAGGAAACTTCACTACCAAGGTTTTGAGTGATACAAGGTTTGTTATTTAGATCCAAGGTTTGTGACCTAGACTACAAGGTCTAATAGTCATTTCTTCAGTTGATAGGATAGAGGAAAGAACAAAGGAAAGAAGAAGATAACAGTAAATTACCTATTTGAGTAGTGAGCTCTTCTTGTAGTTGAAATTGCATGTTTGGGCAGTGAGATCTTCTTGCATACATTATGTAACACAACTCCTAACAGGGTTTGAATCTTCTAATAGAGATTCAAAGTCTCCTAATAGGGACTCATTATACTAAATGTTGTAATAGACCCCTAATAGGGTCCATCCTCTAACAAGGAATATTTATATTAGTACATCATCTTGTGGGCATCATTCCCATCAGGGTTTTCCCTCTAATTAAGGGTTTTCGTAGTCAACATATCTGGTGTAATTGTTTATAAGCATTTTTTTGGTTGCTATTTTCTTTGGTTGAATGGTTAGGTTTGTTTAAAGAAGATAAATGTTTTAATTATTGGATAACTGATCCACCCCTCCTCTCAGTTATCTTGGTGTACTATTGTTTCTAACAAATTCTTTATTATGGCATTTCAATTTTCTTTGTTCACATAGCAGTTTCATTTTATCTCTTTTAATTGCCAAATATTTCTCCCCCCCTTTTGTTGTTTGAGTTTTTGGTTTCTTCCTTCACATGATGATGATTTCTATATGTAAAATTATTCAAACATCTAAGTTACAATTTATAAATAAAAAATCATTCAAATACATATAAAAATTACAATTATTTCAATGTACACAATATATATTAAACAACTTGTCAAATTTCTAACCATTTCAAAATAACTATTCATTAAAACATACTAACTTCAATGAATTCACTATATATTAAACAACTTGTCAAATTATAATAAAATTTATCACCATAGTAATGAAGAATATTTAAAAATGACTGCACTAACCCTTTTTATAGAAAGAATGTTCAAAAAGCCTTCAAATAGTGTATCCAATGATTGAGTTTGGTATTTGCTAGCTTCTAATAGCATGAAACCCATTTTTTCTATTGGAACAATAGAACAAACAATAGACAAAAAAGAGAATATGGGCTATTAGGGATCCAAACTTTAGTTATAACAATTTTTTGGTGTTTTCATATAGTGTGTATGCACTATAGCATGTATGAACTATAAAGCACACACACACTAAGTGTATTTTCACTATGTTGAAAATCTCTCTACCTATCACACCCTCTCCCATCACCCACTCTCTCTCTCTCTCTCTCTCTCTTGCCCCCCCTCCCCATCCCACCTTGTCCCATCCACTACTCTCTCTCTCCCTCCCACTCTCCCACCCCCTACTCTCTCTCTCTCCCCTTTTGCCACCCTCTCTCTCTATATATATCCCACCCTCTCCCATCTCCTACTCTCTCTCTCTTTTCCCCTATCCCACCCTCTATCTCTCTCTCTCTCTCTATATATATATAAATATATCTCACACTCTCCCATCTCCTTCTCTCTCTCTCTCTCTCTCTCTCTCTCTCTCTCTCTCTCTCTCTCTCTCTCTCTCTCTCTCTCTCTCTCTCTCCCCCTCCCTCCCTCCCTCTCCCAACCCCTACTCTCTCTTAATCTCTCTCCCTCTCCCATCACCTCTCTCTCACCCTCTCCCATATTCTACTCTCTCTCTCTCTCTCTCTCTCTCTCCACTATCCTACCCTCTCCATTTCTCCCCTTATCTCTCGCTATCCCACCCTCTCCCATCCCCTACTCTCTCTCTCTCTCTCTCTCTCTCTCTCTCCATATCCCACCCTCTCCTATACCCTACTCTCTTTCTCTCTCCCACTAATGCAATGGATCCTAGTGGGACTAATCATAAGGTGATCAACTTGTCCATAATCCCTCTTCACGAAGTCCTTCAACCAAATCTCTTGGTAAAGATGATAAAATGTGCAAGAAAAAATCACAAGTGCTACAAGGATGATAGCGGTTTATCAAAACCCTAAATCAAAACAAGGAAAACCCTAATCACCGGGGAACCCTATGAACAAGACAACTTATCACAAGTTTCTTACAATGCACAAATTGACCAATTCTGGAAAAAAAAAAAACCTTCAACTTTTTCAAATGACCAATAAAGACTCCAAAAATAGTCTATTTAGGTCACCAATGACATGAAACAATGGTTAAAGTCAAACTATGTAAGTTTTCCACATAGTTGCTTTCTTAAACCATCCAAAAAAAGACTAGTAGCCCTTTTTGATGAAAATTAGATTTAAAGGAAATATATCACACAACCTAGGGAAAAAAATTAAGTTTTGGATACCCTTTTGGGACTTACAACACATACTAAGGCACCAAGGTTTAATGACACAAAAAAATGGGTTTTTGTTCACTTTTTCACTTAGGCAACTAGGGCAATTAAGCCTCCATTTACAAAGGAAGTGCATGTTCTAGGACCCCATCCTACAAAAAAATTATGGGAACATGTGAGGAAAACCCAAGATAAGTTACAAATTTTATTTCAAGCCATGATGCCATGTCTAGTTGGAGTTGTGGGAGATGTTGCATCCTTTTCCTAGCATGCACATGGGAATTGCATGCCCAGGGCATCAAATTTCTTAAGGATCATTGCAAATAAAAAATTAAATCCACTTGCATCTTAAAATACATATTCAATACTAGGATATCTCCTAAAGCTATTAAATTTCCATGGTGAAATTCTTTTCTATGCTTGAAAAAGTTTCAAAATCCTAGGTTAGCGAGAATTCCCAACCTACTTACACAAAAATGTGAATATCTTAAGTTAGGCAATATATGGAGACTTCAAACTAGAAGCATGGAAAGGTTAATTCATCCACCTATATAAAAATGTAGGTCTTAAACTTTAGAAGAATTCATACAAATTTGTACAACATAAGACATTAGGCTATTTGTAGTAAAAATAAGGTATTTTATTGATTTAAAAATTGAAATTACATTCTCTCTTTTTCAGCATATCACCCACATGAAAGGGCTTATAATTGGCCTTCCAATGGTCATAACAATATTTCAAACCTTTTATGGCTGTTGGGGAAGTTTTTTCTTTGATTTACAAAATGTTACTTAAAAGTTTTTTGACAACTTTTCAAGCAATTTTGTATTTTTTGCACTTTTTGCGCTTTATAAGAAAAAGTTATGAAAACTTATATCTAATGACCCAAATAGGTTTTAATACCATATTTGACCATAGTTGACCAAGGGCTTATAATAGTACCAATCTTGGAACTAGGTCATATAATTTGGTCTAGATGCCTATTTGATTAATATTTCCGAGGTTTTATATTGAGATCCAAGGTTTTATATTTGGATCCATGGTTTGATATTGATTTATTGTGGGTGCTCCTACACCATCCTCCCATTGGTTTGAAAACTCAAGCTCCTACTTGAGGGAAATTTCTTCATAGAAGTTCTATTTTGTTTGATCTAGTCTTCTATCATCCAAGTTGTATCAATATTGGGGAGCCCTTTCCACTTGACTAAGTAATGCATGTACTTCTTCATTTTGGTTTGTTTTAGAAACTTGGTTTCCAAAATTTCTTTAAACTCCATTGGTTTTCTTTGAGCGAGATTAGTTACATAGTCTTCACTATGTATGTTTTCTTGCTCACCTTGTTCACTTACTAAATCTACTATGTCTTTATATGTGGTGAGGTCTGCAACACTGAAGACTTGGGAAATTTGCAAGGTAGGGGGAAGAGAGACATCATATGCATTTTCACCCATCTTTTTGATTAGACTACATGGTCCAACTTTCTTCATCTGAAGTTTAGAATATCTACCTTTAGGTAGTCTCTCTTTTCTCAAATATGCTCAAACCTTGTCTCCAACTTTGAAGTGGACTTCCCTTATTTTCTTATCAACATGTTCCTTGTATTTTAGTGTTAATCTTTATAATTATTCCTTGAATTCATGTTGCACCTTTGTAATGTTTTCTACTAACTCTTCTCCTTGAGCACTAATTTTAAAATCAAATGGTAGTTCTACTAGGTCCAATGCCTATTGATCTATTCATGGAGTGATTAAATGCAAACTCTGCTTTGGGAAAGAGTAGATCCCAAATTTGAGCATACTTCCTTATGAGGCATCTTAGGAGATTTCCTAAAGTCTATTTACCACCTTAGTCTACCCATCAGTTTGTGGATGGTAGGTAGAACTGTAGGTTAGGTTAGTACTAAGTTTCTTATAAAGTGTTCTCCAAAAATGACCTTCAAATTTTATATCCCTGTTAGATACAATAGTTTGTGGTAAACCATGGATCCTAACTACTTTCTTAAAGAAAAGATGTGCAATATAAGAAACATCATTTGTGCTTTTACATGGTATAAAGTGGACCATTTTACTGAATCTATCCACTACCACAAAAACACTATCAAAACCTTTCTTAGTTCTATGTAGTCCCATGAAAAAATCCATTGAGATTGATTCCCAAGATCTTTTGGGGATTCGTAATGGTTGATATAACCCCTAATTTTTTGAAACACCTTTAGCTTCTTGATAGATGGTATAAGTCGCAATGAACTTCTTTACCTCATTGTTCATCTTTGGCCAATAATAGCTTCTTTTCACCATGTTTGCTATATTGTCAATGCCAAAATGTCCTCCTAGACCTCCACAATGTTTCTCCCTGATGATATTTGTCCTCATTGAGCATTTGGGAATGCATAACTAAGCTCCTTTGAATAGGAGTCGATTCTAAATAAGATATTCAAAGAAATCTATATGGTATCTTCCAACCATCTCTATGAAAACTTGAAAAATCTCTGCAAAATTAGGATCATATACATATAAGTGCCTGAGGGAATTAATTCATACACTTTGTAGTTGTAATTCTTTAGCTACACCAACCCTTCTACTAAGGGCACCAACAACTTTATTTGCAACACCTTTTTTATGTTTGATGTTGAAAGTGTTGATCTCAGATTGGTTTTGACAAGTGAGTGTCAACACACTTAAGCCATTTACTTAGTTCATGCCAAACTAGTAATACATGCCAAGCACAACAAGTAAATATTAGACCATGTTGAGTTACAATGAGTGTTGAGTCACTCAGATGCCAAGCATATAGACCATGCCAAGTGATTCAAGAGCTGAGTGAATAGTGGATGTCAAGTAATGTAGGTGCCAAGTCATAGTATACAAATTGATGCATGCTGAGCATCAAAGACTTCATATGCTGAGTGACACAGTTTTGATTTATTTGATTATAATGGCACAAACAACCATGTAAACCATTTTTGAGCTGACTTAAAAGTTATATTTTGATATTATGGAGATAAGGATGAATCTATATTTGGATTCCCTATGCAATTACATGCAACCAATCAAAAAAAGAGAAGGTTTAAGTAGCAAAATGGATGAATCTTAGCCATAGATTCATAGCTAACCTTAAGCGACCTAAGTATTATTAAGGAGGATGAAGCCTTGAACTCTTTGTGATGATGAAATAGGAGAGTGAACATGGAAAAAATTGAAAGAGTGAACAAGATAGTTTGTAGAGCATTCAAGGTGACTTAGAAGTGAGAGTGAATTGCAAAATCAGTTAGAGAAGAATAGAGGATAGAGCAGAGGATGCATCATTGAGACATATGATCATGAAGGATCAATAAGATATTGTGTAGAGGTGATCTATTATAAGGAAAGAAAGTGCCAACCATAGCATCTATGCTGAGACATTTTAACAAATGATTTTAGTTAAATCTCTTAATAGAGTAGTCCTAATAGATTGTATGAAATCCTTTAACAGGGCACTTACTTAGTTGTAAGTTTAAGTCCTCTAACAAGGCACACTTCTAACAGGGTGTTGAAATCGTCTAACAAGGTGAGACCTAACAATCTTTGTAAAATTTTAATAGGGTAGACCTTTTACAGGGTAGATCATGTTTCATGGTCAAAATATTGTAAGCTTCATTAGATACACTTTATTACTCCAGTAGTGAATATTTGTGGGTGTCATCCCAACCCTAGTTTTACCTTCTCACTTAGAAGGGTTTCTACATAATCATATCTAGTGTTTTGTGTGTGAATGCTTACATGGTCATTTGATTTAGATGGATATCCTTTAAATTTTATTTTAGCTTACTTATGCATGTAATGAATGAATGGTGAAAGTTTAATGGGTCCAAGGTTAAACTACTGATTTACCTCCCTCTCAGAAGTTTACTCTTTCCCCTTATAATTCTAATAATTGGTATCGAAGCCAAGTTCTCTAAATAAAAGCTTTGTAGCTTTGAGGAAAGATCTTGAAATGGAAGTCTACAAGTTGAGAAAAACTATTGAGAACTAGGAGATTGAAATACATCTCATACTACATCAATTGAATGAGGTAAGAGAGGAACTAAATAAATCCTTGAAGAGAAGGAAAGAGATTGCTATTGCAAAGAATGAAACACTATATAAAGATATAGACACTACCAAGCTATTTGTAGATGGTGACTCTAATAAATTGATGCAGTAGTTGTAGATCTAATGGAAAATAATAGAATCCAAGTTGAGGAAATTAGAAATCTTAAGCTAGAGTAAGAATCACAAGCTATACTGATATGTGAGGTGACTAAACAAAAGAAGACTATGGAAGACAAAGCCATGATTGAAGAAGAAAAAAGAATTCTATCCAATAGATTGGAAGAGAAGTCAAAAGAATTAACCAAGATTTCCAACATGCAATTGGATATTCTAAGGAAAATGATGAATGCCGACTATTTATTGAATGTTAAGAAAATTGAGATAACTACATTGAAGTTGTAGAATGAACAATTGTAGAGTAAAGAGATAAAAGGAATCTATTGAATATTTCAACAAGCCAAATGAAGCCATCAAATAATTTGAGCAATTATTGAGATCCCCTAGACCTAACAATGATACATCAGGATTGGGCTACACAAGCACTAAAAAAGGAGAATCATCCAAAGCTATAGAAGAAAGGAATATCAAAGGTAAGAACTCCAAACCTACTTTTCATAATTGTGGTAAGAAAGGATATACTGCTAATGTGTGCAAGAGAAAAAGTACAAATCAAAATGTAAAGCCTAAGAACATGACTCATTGTCATAAGTGCAACAAGCAAGGTCATCAGGCACATGAATGCAGAACCTAGACCATGCATACACAAAGATTTAAAGGTTATTGCTACACTTATCAGAAATATGGACACAGAGCTTTTGAATGTAAATCCAAATCCATGTGGTCATCAAACAAGCCATCAAAGGTAAGAAACAATGGGAACTCCTACAATTGGGATTATAATACAAGACATAGCTATCATTATTGTCAAGAATATAGACATGTTCCTGAGAATTGTATTAGGACACATTTTAGTGGTAACTATAAAAGGTGGTTGAGTCAAACCACATTTTTTAGTTGTTTGAAGACTGGTCACATCAGTAAATACTATCTAACTAGGTCAACAAAACCAAGTTGTAAATTTGATAAGGGTAAAGGCAAGGCAGACATTGAACACATTAGAGATGAGATGAACAAAACATGGAAAAAGAAAGATGATTGCAACACATCAAATGGAGGAGGGATCACATCACCCAATGGTTCAGGTGATCACACCTCATCAAGCTAGGAAAACAAGAGGTATGTGGGATTGAAATTTAAAGGTTATATCATGCATCAATTCCAAATGGATATAGTACTAAAAAGACTAAACTAGCATGAATATTGATGCAAGATGTTGTTAAAAATCCAAGACAAATCTTTAAGTTTTTCATGTTGTTATCGAGTATGAAAAATTTCTTATGTATGCCAAGTGGGATGTAAGAAGATGCTGAGCTAGTAGTTTGACTAGTTGATGTTGAGCTTGTAGTAGCTGTCAAGTAATGGAAACATCAATGGATGTCGAATTGACCCAAAATTGGTTAATTCCAAGCTTACAGCTATGTAAGCACTCAACATTAAATGCAAGGTTTTTAAAGGGTATATGATCAATTTTTTCTCATTCTTCATCATTTCAAATTCGAGAGAGAGAGAGAGAGAGAGAGAGAGAGAGAGAGAGAGAGAGAGAGAGCAGAGCAGAAGGAAATTTAGAAACTTGTTCAAAGCATTTGTAGAGATTCTAGCAGTGATTTCATGCTAGTTCATCAGATTTCATGAGGTATTTATCAGAAGCTGAGCTATGCAGTCTTAAGTTTCATAAAACCTAGTTTGACAAGATGGCATCTAGTTCAAAAAATTTCAAAGGGAAGGAGGTTTTAAATTTTTAGCTTGTTAGTAATGAATTTAAACAACTTGTGTTTAAAGCCATTCTGGACATAGCCTATAAACAAGACCCTTCTGGCACATTATCCATGATCTTGCCAAATGTAATAATGGTACAAGATGTGAGGAGATGCTATAACTAAAAAATTAGTATCATTTGAGACATAGAAATAAGGGATGCATACAAGAAGTTGTGTGAAAATGGTGTTATGAAGGAAGAATACAAAGTCATAGAGATGAAGGATTTAACACGAGCCTTAGATTTTCCTAATATATTCAAAATAGAATGGATTTGAATTGTGTTGAGCCAAATTTATGATGGTTCTCTATGGCTAGAGGGAGGACCTATGAAAATATCCAAGAGAATAATCAATTGGGTTACTGGCTACCCAACCCTAGATTGGCCAAAGACACTTAGGAGTGATTCCAAGGAAGTTACTGAAGAGAACATTGGAGAAAAATGGAATAAGAGAGGCATGAGAATATATACAATTGCTGATCCATTGTTAAACTTTTCTATAAGGGTAATCTCACACAAATTCTATCAATCTAGTAGATTGAATAGTGTACCCTGCATAGCTATGGATGTTGGTTACAAAGTTGTTAAGAAAGATCATACATATGATCTAGCAGAACTACAATTGCAACAGCTGATGGAGAATCTTGTAGCAATTAGGAAAACCAAGAGTGCATAGTGTAAATTTTGTTCCATGCTGGTTTGTATATTCTTTTATGTACAAAACACATTTCCCTCATTTAGTACAATAGGATGGAATACAAATAGATCAATTGCAATGCATAGTAATGAGTACATTGAACAACTAGGAGAAAACTTTGAATCTATAATGACAAGTTACTTTGAAGAATTCAAGAAGTCAATGAAGGAAAGAATGAGGATACCAATTTCTTTAGTAGAGAAACATTATAATGATGTATGTTTTCTTGTTGATGCTGACTTCACATTGGTACAAGCTGCCACACTAAAGGTAAGATGGTTGGGACCCTTAGGGTATGCGATAAATGTTGATGAAGACTCAACAACCATCACAACTCTACTAGCAGAGGAAGTAGATAAGATTGCTAAAGTTTTTGGAAACTATGAGATGGTGAAATCAAATATTACCATGGAATTAAAGACTGCCTCCATAATCAAGAAAAAAGACAAATTGGTAAAGAAGTTGAAAGCCAAATTTGGAGATGCTATCAAGGAGGAAGAGGAGGAAGAAGAAGAGGATGAAGAGGAAGAAAAAACACAAGCATAAAAACCTCTAGCTCTAACTCAAGGCATGAGAGAAGATAGGGAAGAAGAGGAGACTATAGGTACCAAGGGAGAAGAATCCAAGGAAGCACCTACTACTCTTGAGTCAAAGAAAATGAAGGTTAAGGCATAGGCTATGAAAAAGGCAAAGAAGATTATCAAACCTAGCCAAGCCAAGACCACTGCACCTACCACCGGAGCCAATACATGTCCAAATACTCAAAAATCCAAAGCAAAGCCAAAGAAAATAGAGTAAGGTGGAAAACAACATAAAAGATAGAGAAGGAAATATGTGGCACAACTAGATTTTGATGAAGAGAAGATAGAATGAGATGATAACAGTCAATTCAAGGTGGTAAGTTAGAATCCTCTCTCTGATATTGAGAACTTATGTAAAAATGTCAAGAGCAATGCTAATTTATTTGGTTTTAGACATATTGACTTTAATAAACTAGGAAAAGAAGAGAAAAACCAAGTGGAAGAGGCATTATATGCCATGATGTCAAAGTTTAAGAACACTCCACTATAAATTTCCAACTTAATACCAAAAGGCCTATATGATATTTTTGAGCAAAAATGGAATCATTGTTTGAATGTGGAAAGATAAATTAGAGAAACAACATTAGTAGAAGCAATGCCAGAGTTGACAAAGGGATATATTACTAAGCCTATCAAGAAATATGTAGTTAAGTTCACATGTAAATATAGACCCTTTGACATTCTTCAAAATAGAATTGAAGATGTGGTCAAGAAATCAATTAAAAAATGGAAACTTATCTATGGGTTAACCACTATGAAGCAAGGAGAAGTTGATGCTTCAGAGGGTAAACATGATGATAATGATGATGATAAGGAAGACAATGATAAAGATAATACAGTTGGGGAAGAGACAAAGAACTAGAAGGATGATAAGACAACAACTAAGAAAAAATATGAATAAAGTGTGTAGGACACACAAGTGCTGAGCATCAATCCTCCCCATGACACAACCAAAAGCATTGAAACTATAACTATTAAGGATTTGTTTGATGCATCAGCTCAGAACATCAATCCACTTACTATAGAAGATCTAAAGAAGATATTGGATTAGTCTAAACTTCAAGCTAAACTTTGTGAAAATCCAATTTTGGTTAGTGTAGAGGAATTGCAAAAGGTAGTGATTGAAGTCACAAGGGAAAAGGTGAATCCAAAAGAACCATCTTATATCATCCCTTTAGTCACCAATGCACAAATTTTAATTCAAAAAATAGTATAAACATACACCAAGGTTCATACAAGTATTAAAATTGATACAATTAAAAAAATATATAAGAGAAAGACACTACTCAGGTCAATAGCAAGAAACAGGACAAATAGATTCATTTGTACCTACAACATAGGAACAAGGTGCTAGCCAAGTTATAGTGATAGAATAGGTCAAGTCTAAAGAGAGTGAGCAAACACCAAGGGTGAAGGAACAAGTGGCCATCCAAGCATAAGTAGCCTTACCAAAATCTACCACTCCTTCTACTCAAACTCTTCAAAGGCTGAGCATAGAAGCCATTCCCTTGCAGATTTTAGTGCCAAGCCCTAGCTCATCAAAGGTAGAAAGGGTAATCCATTGTGTAGATATAAGCTTTGATGAAGAAATTGTTATTCAAAAGTATGACTATGATACTATGACATTGGAGAAAATAGGCATTTTACAACAAGCCTTAGAAAGGAAAAAGCATCAAAAAATGCTTAGGAAAGAACATAGGTAGAAGCAAGCACTTCAAGATATCAAGGACATCTTTTTAGATGCATTTATCCTACCAACTCTTGAAGAGACTAAGCCACTCATAGAAAAATTGACTCATATAGTGGAAAAGGTCACTAATGAAGACCTTGATACAAATGGAAAACTCTTAGAATGGTCTGAAAAGAAGTTTCAAGGTAAGGTAAATTGTTAGAATTCTTTAGAATAACTGAGAAAGGGGGGTGGGGGGTGAATCAGTTATTCAAGGTCCAAATGCCCTAATAATATTTTTTCTACACTTTTAATAAATCCATACACTTTTCATCCATCCAAACTTAAATCAACCATATTAGTAAGTTATAGTAAATCAACATGCAGAGATAAAACATGCAAGATCAACACATGACACAATGATTTACGTGGAAACCCAATTTGGGAAAAACCACCAGTAACATGCTACTTGATTCTCATTCTTCTAAAGTGATGCCCTATTAAAAGCTTTCCCTGTTAAAGGCTTACAACACACTGTTAAATGTGACCTTTTTAGAGGATTTCACCAAACTGCTAGGAATGGGCCTAGTTAAAGGACTTTAGAACATTCATTTGGAATGTCACCCTGTTAAAGGATTTATCTCATGGCTATCAAACCAAACTAAGTCCATAGGATTTAAACTAACTATTACAATTTCTAGAAAGTAATGATAATGGCCTTTTCATCTGATATAACTTAAAACATACTTTGCAGATTTCAGATCACACTTTCAGTTCAATCCTTATGCTTGGCTTCAATCACTTCAGCTCTAATTGCTTGTCTTCTTATCAAGCTTCATCTCCTTGAGTCTTCTTACTCATCATGCCAATGCATCCATATCTAGGGTCTTCTTATTGAAACAGAGTAACTATGCTCTCTTTCCTCCTTAGCAACTCCTTTAGCATTTTATGCTTTCATGCTTGACCACCTCTCTCTCTCGTTTCTTCATAAACTTATGACTCCTTAAGTAGAAATCTGATTTTTCCTTTTTTGCTCAATTCTCCTTCTCCAATTTTAGGGTTTCAAAATAGATTAGGTACGATACAATGTATCTACCTCATATCTTGTTCTCATCTAGAAACTTCGTCAGTTGTATCCTTAAAAATGTTTACATGGTGTTCTATGCCACCAGCTCATCATTCTTATCTTCCATTTAATTGACAAACTTCTAGATAACAACCTTGTTGGCTTAGATCTGGTGAATCTTCCATTTTCAAAATAATGCAGCAACTTGGAATTATTGTTTTTCCTGGTGCTCGACATCTCTGTGTTACTCAACACTTGATATCACTTGAAACTTGAAGTTTACTCGGCACTTGATATCACTCGGCATCTGAAGTTTACTCGACACTTGATATCACTTGACATTTGAAGTTTACTTAGCACTTGATGTTGATCTTGCTCGGATTCAACTAGGAATCTACTTGACTTCAACTAGGAATCTGCTCAACCCCTACTAGCTTGCTCGACTCCTTCTCTCTAATGAACTTTAATTAGGTCTTACAGATGTCTTAGCTAAAACCTTACATCTTTGGCTTAACTGATCCTTGTACTTCATTACAACGTCATAACTTCAAATTTTCTCTAGGTGTACTAGTTAGATCTTATTGATTGCCTCCTCCTTGTCAATCAACTAATTTATAGTATTTGGATCACTAAAGCAATTGTCATTCCTGCAAGTAGCAAGTTTGACATCAATGACAAAACAATGATCGAGAACATTCTTTACCATTTCCATATATCATTCCAACAACTTTTCTCATGATCTTTTCAATCATTTCCAACAATCTCCCTCTTTGGCATTAATGACAAACCAAACTGATCAATTGATCAACTTAGTTACCACCAAGATTGTATATGTTATCTACTACTTTTCTTTGTTGGCTTCATCTTTACTAGCTTATCTCATACATATCCCTCTTTCATATATATTTCCTTCTTGCTTTGTATTGATTAGGTTTCACATTTCTCCCTCTTTGACATAAATGCAAAAGATGTAGCATATTTATTATGCAAAATATGAGCTTTGGCTTCTTGTTGTTTTCTCCCTCTATCACCATGCTTGTGACTGATTTGGAGTTTCTGCTCCTACTGTTATCCTCTGCATCATTCTTATGATATTTCAATGATTCATTGCTGGTGATGCAGGGCAGCTTCCTTGTTGCTTTAAACTGCTTGAGTTAGGGGTATTATCCCAAACTTGCCTCTAAGATATTCATAAGCATCTTTTGGCAATGGTTTGGTGAAGATATCTATAGTTTGTTCTTTTGTGTGAATGTATTCCAACTTCACTTATTTTTCTTCTACCACTTCTCTAACATAATGATACTTGATTGCAATGTGCTTGGTTTTTTCATGCATTACTAGATTTTTGGATATGTTTATAGCACTTGTGTTATCACAATACAATATCACAAGTTTTGTTACCTCTTCTTTCATTCCTTCCAATAGATGTGTGAGCCACACAATGTTTGTGCAATTGACTACTGCTGCCACATATTCTAACTCTGCAGTGGACTGAGATGTGCATGTTTGTCTCTTGCTAGTCTAGGCAACTAGCCTTTTGCCTAGAAATAATGCACCTCCACTTGTGTTTTTTCTATCATCAATGTTGCCTCCCCAATCTGCATCTTTATATGCATTGAGCTCAAATTTTTCATTTTTTTTGTAGTATAGACCAAAGTTATTAGTTCCTTCAAGATATCTCATTATTCTTTTTATTACGATGAGATGATTTTCTTTAGGATTAGGAGAGAATCTAGCCACTATTCCAACTGCTAATGCTATGTCTGGTCTACTATGTACAACATATTTTAGTTTTCCAATCATGGATCTGTACATTGTTTGATTGACTTTAGTTGATTCATCATTTTTGGACAGCTTATTTCCTGTTGCCATTGGTGTGCTGATTGGTTTGGACTCCTCTAATCCAAATGTTTTAGGAATCTCTTTGATGTACTTTGATTGTGTCACAAATATACCATGTTTGAGTTGATGTACTTGCAATCCAACAAAGAATTTGATTTCTCCAAACATAGAAATCTTAAATTCATGTTTCATTTTGTCAGCAAAGCCTTTGCAAAGCACTTCCTTTCCATCAAACACTATGTCATCCACAAAGATTTTAGATACAATAATGTCTTTACCTTCTTCTTCTTTGATGTACATGTTGCTGTTATCATCAGTTCTTTCAAATCCTATTTGTATTAGATACTTGTGAAGTCTCTCATACCATGCTCTAGGTGCTTGTTTTAAACCATAGAGTGCTTTATGTAGCTTGCAAACCATATCCCTGTTGTTTTCATCAACAAATCCTTCTAGTTGTTCAATGTAGACTTCTTCTTCTAGTATGCCATTTAAAAAAGAAAATTTTACATCCATCTGATAGACTTTAAAATCTTTATATACAACATATGCAAGTAAAGTTCTTAATCCTTCCATTTTAGCAATAGGAAAAATGTTTCCCCATAGTCTATTCCTTTTTCTTGAGCATAACCCTTGCATACTAGTCTAGCTTTGTTTATGGTAATCTCACCATTCTCATCTAGCTTGTTTCTGAATACCCACTTGGTGCCAATCACATTCTTGTCAACTGGTCTAGGAACCAAACTCCAAGTTTTGTTCTTCTTTATTTGATCAATCTCTTCTTCCATAGCTTTGTACCAGTCATCATCTTGTAATGCACCATATACTATCTTAGGTTCAGATTTGCTGATTAGACATGATTCATGTCTTAGTCTATTCCTTGTTATTGGTCTTGCATCTTTGTCACCAATTATCTGTTCAACAGGGTGATGTCTTTTTACATAATTGGATAATCTTGGTTCTATCCTTGTTTCCATATTTGATATTTCTTATTCAGGGTCACTATGTACTGAGTTTTTAGGTTGTTCTACATCTCTTTCATATGTACTGACTTCAGAATTAGATTGTGCATTTTCTTCATTCTACAACTCGGCTTCTGAATGCAGCTCGACATTCACTGGTTGTGAGTCGGCTGAAACTGAAACTTGCTATTGAGTTTCAATTTGATTGAGATCATCCTCATCAGTCATTCCTTCATAAGAATACACAAAGGTTCTATATTCATCCATTCTTTTTGGTTCTTTAGCTTGGACTTTTGTATGTTCATCAAAGTTTACATTTGCACTTTCCACAATTTTATTAGTGTTAGTATTCAAACACTTGTATGCCTTACTTCTAGTGGAATAACCAAGGAATATGCCTTCATTTCTTTTTGCATCAAATTTTCCATTTCTAGCATCTTTAAGGACAAAACATTTGCAACCAAATACTTTGAAATGTTTTACATTGGGTGAGTGACCATACCATAATTCAAAAGGTGTTGCATTTGTACCTTTCTTGACTTGTACTCGGTTCAGTATATGAAAAACTACACTTATAGCTTCTCTCCAGTATTTTAGAGCAACAGTCTTTTGCATCATTAATATTTTGGCACAGTCAATCATAGATCTATTTCTTCTTTCAGAAATTTCATTCTGTGGGGGAGTTCTAAGAGCTGACATTTGTCTTTTGATTCCTTTATCATTACAAAATATCTTGAATTCATTTGATGTGAATTCACCACCTCTATATGATCTTAGGCATTTCAAGCTTTTTCCTGTTTTCTTTTCAACTCTAGCCACATACCACTTAAACATTTGAAAAGCATCAGATTTTTGTTTTAAGAACATAATAGTAATCATCCTGGAATAGTCATCAACAAACAACATTATGTATTTATCTCCTCTATAGCTTTGTACTTCCATTGGACCACATAAGTCAGTATGAACTAGTTCAAGTACTTCTTTGGATGTATAGTTTTCTCTTTTGAAACTTGACTTTATCATCTTTCCTAGCTGACATTATTTGCACATGATATTATCAGGCTTCTTCAATTTTGGTAAACCTCTGACTTTCTTCATTTTACTGATCTTGACCAGATTGTAGAAGTTGACATGACATAATCTTCTATGCCACAACCATTCATCATCAAATTTTGCAATAAAATAAGAAACATCATCCATACAAAAAATTTTTGAAAATGGAACCATAAAATGAAGGTGCGACAGTCAAAGATTTGGTTGCGGTCAAAATTTTAGTCATGTGCACTTTGTTGGTATAGTCAGAGTAGTAAAAGTAACCCAATAAAAATTAGCTAGAAGACATCACCAGAATAAGGGTTTTTCTAATGACTCTTTACCTTGCTACCAAAAAGCTAAATATCTTGCCATTAGTGAAGTAGCGAGTAGTTGGTAAGTACAAGACACGGTAACCTCCAAACTTCCCAGTGACCATAAATTTGTCCAAGTGGCATGTTGAGTAATAACTATTATTGTCAGAAGTAGTTAATAAGGGTGATAGTGACTTGACTTGTTTTTTATTCTTCTGGCACCAAGTTTTGTTAAAGACACCGGAGCTCACTACCTAGGTATCAAATTTTTTTGGCATCTCACCATTAGTGACATAGTGAGTCACTGTGAAATGAACACATGGGTAGGACCTTAAAACAATGTGGAAAGGTGACTAGGATTAGAGTCAGTTTTTCGTTGTGCCAATTGTGCAAAATTTTTATGTCATCAGTATCCTAGACGCACACCCTATTCATAAAATGCATGAGGGATTCTTATCATCAGATAAAGCTGAGATAAATGATCCTCACTATCTCACTATGGAAAGATGTGTAGTGTTTACTCTATGCGACATAGCGAATATGGGACTCACCACTCTTTAGGGTACTTCATGTAGCTTCTTAATCCTTGGATTGATCTTAGATCAAAAGCTGGTGCTATCTCACCATGAAAAATTGCTCAGAGGATATGTATAGTGAGGTAGCAAGCAAGGGCCCACCACTGTTCTTCTAAGAAATGCAATAATGTGTCATCCACTAGATCAAGATTGAATCAATGGCTGTTGCTACTTTACTATGGCAATGTGCTCATTCTTTATGTAAAGTGAAGTAGTGACATGTCAACATGTGTCCTCAATCACTAGTGGGTCTAGATGGAAATTCCATCAAGGAAGGAATTGTATACATGGTCAGTTCTTATTGGATTGACTAGCCAACTTGTCAAGTGGAATGCTAGTTGTCCTTTTTTGTATCTCTTGATCATAATTTTTTTTAAAGATAAATGACATAGATTTAAATGCAAAAGGTGGTGCTGCTCTATGTATTAATTAGACATGAAATCTTTGTGTAAAAAAAATAGAATATAACACAAAAGATTTTCTCAGTTCCACCTTATGCGAACAAAGGTTTTGAGCCTTTTTTGAGTAGAAGCAATTACTAAGAAGATCATGCTAAATTTGGTAAGATTTTGAAATAGCTTGCTCACAGAATTCAAGTAACTAATTTTACTACAATCCCTATAAGTGTTTTAGTTCTACAAAGCATAATCAAAGATGCCTCCAAAGAAGGGATTTTCAGGTCAAGAAATTTATTTGGATAGAAATGTACATGATGATTTGCTTGAGTTGCTTCCTAAGTCTATTGTTGAGATAGTACAAGTTAAGAAGTTGACCTCATTAAACCCTAGGTTGAGGATAGAAGATGGGTTGTCTAATAAGGGTGATTGGGTCTAGGATGCTCATACCTCACAAACTAGTTTAAATTTATTCAAGAAATGGTTTGCAGAGAGGAAATTATTTTCCCCACATGCTAATATATGGAATTTTGACTTATGTAAGCTAGTGGTCCCCAGTTTTTTTATAGATTATGATCTCCTTGAGGCCGTGGAGAAGAAATATGATCAAGCCACTAGGGTAGTGAGAAGAATGGATGGTGAAATTATAATCAACATCAGTCCAAAAGAGATTAGAGAAGTTTTTTTTTTTGGGATCTCTTACTAGGTATCATATGCCCATTAATTTGACAAATTTAAAAAAACAATATATGTCTAAGAAGGATATAGTTAGACAAGGTGCACTAAAGGCCCACATTGGTAGAATTAGAACCCTACCAGCAATAACATCAACCTTAAAAGAACCTTTCAAGAAAACATGCTTCAATGCTAGGGTAGTAGAGATATACAAGACACTGTGCAGAGTTTTTAGAGAGGGTGAAGAAGATTTTATCTCTTTGAATTTCATGTATATGATTACTCACATCTCCTCTTTTGGTGTCAAAATAATTTTTGATTTTGCTTCTTACTTGGCTGATGAGATTCACAGTGGATTGGTTGGGATTGCTAAGGGCAAGGTGGAGAAGGCTTGGGGCCATTACTCTCTATTGATGCATATATTTTTGTTTAAGGGGGCTACATACTTTGGTAAAGAAATGGTTTTAAATACAGAACAAAAAGGGGAAGCATTGCTAGTTCAATTATGGAGTTCAAATATGACTGGGGAAGTAGAAAATGCTAGTTTTGTTAGATTTGACAGGTACTTCACCTCCAAACTGAGGTGCCTCATATCAAGTGACAATCCTAGGATCTCTAAGGCACTAATGCACCTCATTAGGCCTATGGATAAATCCCATAAGTTGAAATTTTCACATAGTTGGGGAGACATCATCCCATATTCAATTTCAACTATTATCAAAATTTATGGATTCAAAGGAACACCCCATGTACTACCTTACTATGTGCCCCTAAAGGTAGGAGTAGCTGATTTTTTGTGGTAGTTGGGAGGAGTAGAAGAAGATTTTTTTCCCAAATGGGGGATGGGATCAATTTTTCCCACTTGCACAATAGCCCACTAGTTTGTGATAAAAAAGGAAGGATGGGTTTCCCTTTACAAATTTTTGGATCAGTATAAGATGGCTATATCTCACCCTCATTTTCATGATGTAGAGGGTTTCTTTAATTTGGCTTTTAGGCATAGGATCAAGCTTCATCCAGTTGAACATGAATTTTATTTCCTTGAAGTTGTAATAAGGAATGAGTACTCTCTGTAGGAGCAAGAGACAAAGAAAAAAAAATGGAGAGCCTATTCCAAAGTTTTGAATTTTATTAATTGTTTTGATGAAGATTATAGCCCTCTAAGTAATGCTATAAATACTTCAGATAAAGTTAATAAGCTTATGGATACATTTCCTGAAATAATGGAGGTAATAAATGAGAAGAAATAATATTTCAATAATTCTTTTCTAGATAAGGCCAACGAAATAATGAGGAAATTTGGTTTCACTCCCAATATAGGAGCAGGTCCATTAATTGTTCAAAGGAGGCTAGGATATAATGTCATTCAGGATCAAAGGCCTGTTGTGGATAAAGAAAAATATATAGTTGAATCTACTAGTTTTGTTCTTGAAGAGAGGCCTCCTAAACCTTCTCCTAAGAGGAGAAAGATAATAAGGGAAGAGGAACCTCATGATGAGGGATACTCACCTTCCCAGACCCCCATGAGAATTGAGGAGGAGCAACTCACTGAAGAGCAAATTAAACAAATTAGATCACAAAGGGAGTTTTTGTTACCCAAGCAGAGATTGATGAAGGGAACCCTCAGGAGCCCCCTATGCCAAGTTTTGAGCTAACTGTAGCAAATTACAAGGGAAGGGAATTGGATCCTATTTTGGAACAAGTCAGTCAACAATTTTTATCTGATGATAGTTTTGTAAAATCTAGGGCTTTCCACCAATTTTCTTGGAGGGAAAACATGAATAATTTTGAGGAAAGATGTAAGAATTTGAAAACAAAGCATCCAGAAATGGATGAAGCCTCCATTCAAAATCAAATAAAGCAACAAATGATTCAAGAATTCCAAAATATAACCCCTGAAGAGGGGAGACAGATAGTAAAGGCTACAAATATTTTATTACTACCCAATTGGGACATTGCTAATTCATTAATTTTCAATTCTATGTCAAATAATTTGAGATTGCAAGATCCAAATAAAAAGAAGTTCTTGGGAACTGCATTTATTAATGACCAAGCTTCTCTTGTCATGTGGTCATTGAGAAGAGGATCCAAGGCTATTGCATCACACATCCTAAGGATTTAGGATTGATAGGGAATATCATTATAAGAAGAGTTGTTGATACCTCACATGAATAAGTAGCCCACATGAACCTAGATTATTCTCAATTTTCCTTGGCTACTGTAGAAAGGGAGGAAAAAGAAATGATTGAGTTTCAGAGCAAGTATGAGGCAGTTGTGGATGCCTAGAATAAGGAAGTAAAAAAGAGAATTGAGCTTGAAAATAAGCTAATGGGAAGGTGAACAACACCAAGAATAGCATACCCTTGACCCCCCAGTTGAACCCTTCAAATCCACCCACCTCTAAGAAATACCAAATACACCCCAAGGGCCACAATACTACACTGCTAAAGATTTTGAAAAAGAAAAAAGAAAGCTATGAGCATTACATGTGGAGTTGGAGGCAAAATATGAAGATAAATTAAGAAAAGCTCTCACATGGACAAAATTGAATGGTCACTAGTCTATGATCAGTTGGCTAGGATGATCAGTATCTGGGAGGAATTAAAAGCTAGTGATGAGGCTTTGAAGTCTATTATGAATAAGTGGGTGAGAAGGAAGAAAGAAATGACATTTTTATGTTACTCTATCATAAAAAATTCTTATGATTAAATTGAGAAGACCATTGATATTGTTTCTGATCTTTCTAATTTTGGCAATAGGAGGATACATTTACAAAGAATAATTGTAGGTTACTTGAACAAGTACAAGAGCCAAATGTTTAGTTTCTTTCCTCATGCCCTGAATAGGAGAAATAATTTGAAAAACAAAGATGAATGGGCAAAAAAACTAGATGATATATTTTGTTTAAGGATGAATAGAGTTATCAATGAAATAGGGCATGCATGGTGGGCCACTACATTTGAAGAAATAGTGAAATCCCAAATATTCTTTGATTCTTTGAAACAAGATTTTGCTACTTTTGATAATGAGGCTGAGTATGTGCTCAAAAGACAAAATGATATTTTGCAATTCAATTGGCCAGATAACACATTGTTTGATAAGTGGATGGCAGAAATAGCTCTTGACGAACAGTTTGAGGAAGTTGAAACTAATAGTGATGAGGTGTAGGGTGATAAAATCCAAATCATTGACACTGTCACTACACAAGGCCAATAGGAAGAAGAAGACAAGAGTAATCAGTTAGTTTTAGTTGCAGGCCCAAGCCCATAGGATGCGAGCATGACCGAAGAAGAGGGAAAAATAGAAGTTACTCCTAAAGTATAGGATGAAGATGGTAAAAACCCACGGGTGGAGATTAACCTCCAATCATGAGAACAAACTTCATCATTGGCTAGCTTGGTAGTTGCATACACAGAGAAATTAGAATAGTGGCCAAATCAACAACATTGGAGGATGTAAAAGAAGGGGACCCACCAAAAGGAATATTTGATTTAGAAATCTTTTGTTACTCACATTTTTGTCATTTTGTGATAGGTGTATGTAGATGTCTTTTGTAAAAGACACCTATCAATTCTCTTAGCTTGAAGCTTGTTGCATCTCACATTATATAAGTGAGATTCGAAGGCTAGAAGAAGGTTTGATTTCTAATACTTTTAGGGATAGACTATATTTATTTTTGGTCCAGTAATTTGAGCAAGTTTTATGATGTATATTCGCTACAAGTTTTCTGACAATACATGAATATAGAATGATCTCTTTGTTTCTTTCCAAGGTCATTATGGGTTTATTGCAAATGTATACAATTTTCAAAGAAAATGAATACAAATTATGAATGGACCACATATCAGTTCTTTTTTGAATTTTGTCTCCTCTTGATTACTTAGTCATCTTGATGTTACATGAGTAAAGGCTTATGCAATTGAATGTAATCCACTTAGGTTGTATATCTTTTAATCACTTCTATCAGTTCAATAAATTAAGTAAAAGCTTTGATGAAATTGATAAGATTGATGTAGTAATAGGAAGGATATTTTGAATGATAAAGTCTAGTAAGAATTGCTGATGATATTTGTTGTAAGGCAACAAATCATATCCATGGAATTGCAGTAGACTCTAAATCACAATGGATTAGGAACTGGTCAAATTAATTTAGTTGGAAGAGAAATAGATCATAGATGGTTATCAAATGCAAATTTACAATCAATTTTACTTTTATTTCCTGAAGATCTTCAAAGTTGGTCAATACTTGTTTTCATGAAATATTCTAGCCTTAGTTAGCCACTATTGCAATGAATACTTGCAAATCTATAGAAGACTTTATGACCAAATTTATTATATGGGATGTATTCTATTTTAAAATATCACAATTAGGTGTGTGTTTATGAATTGAGGATGAGAATCAGAAGGAAACTAAGATAGTTTTCATACAACAAGAGTCAGATTGAGTCATCCCTTAGGTATACCCACCTTGGTTTTGCAGAGCCTAAAGAGAAGAAAACCATTCTTGGTTTTGTTAATTTTGGATCCAAATGGTTTGCATCTGTAACTAAAAATAGGAAATGGCTAATCCTTAGGTTGCATAAGTATTATTATTTTGGTATTGAGGCTCTCTATTGCTCAGTATTTTTAAAAAATCCAATAGAACCAAAGATCCATAAGAGTGTAGGTCATATTACAAAAGATTCTATAGAAATTGGAAGTGATTCAGAAGGATTTCAAGGTCTAGTTGATCAAGTTTGACCCAAGTTAAATGGAGTTGACTTTTGATGAAAAAGTTGGATATTTCAATAAATTTTTGAACTAAGAAGATTCTAACATAAGAATGTATTAGAAGGAGAGACTACAAAAGTATGGGATCATGTCAGTCACAAAATTTATAAATGTGATTTTGAGTTGTTTATGAGTCTCAAATTTTGATTTCAATTTCTATGTTGAAAATGAATTTAGAGCTATCAGCTTAGCTAAGGAAGTGATTTCGACATAAAATAGAGAACTTGTCAAAATTGGGTCAAAGCCAATATATATTCCTAATGTGTCATTTTCAACTCATTTGGACTTTTTGTATTTTTGTGAAAAGGAGCTCTAAGCATCATGGTGGTTCTTGCTTGATTTCATAGATTCGAGCAATATAGGCATCACAATCATTATTCAAACTATGGAGCACCTATAGGTATTTGACTAAAACTCTTAGTGGTTTCAAATTTCATGCATTTGGATGTATTTTTTGTCATTTTTTTTTGTTTTAAAATTTTAAGCATCAGATCCTTGCACTGGGAGTCATTTCATCATTGGAGCTTATAGGAAACTTCACATAAGAACTTGTTAAAAGGGCACAGTCTCATGCTAGGGCTAATAGAGTTTCCCATCAAAGGAACCCATATCTCATTTAGGAAACTCTAGTATAGATAGTTTCCTTGTGTGAGGTAATGTCAAAGATCACATATTCTTATATGGTTCCTTGCACAAATGTTGGCATCTATGTTGTAACACTTGTTCACTCAGCTCAAAATAAAGGCTTAATTTTCTAGGATTGTTCATCTTGAAAGAGCAATTTACACTAATATGTTTCTTTCTGTCTAGGTGTGGTTTTTCTTTTCTCTTAGATCCAAGATTTTAGTAACCAAATACCATCCTAAGAACAAAGGAATTCATAATATGTAAATGCTAGATTTAAGATAGAGATGTATGCACAAGATATTCTATATTTTCATATTTTCTTCAAGAAAAGGGATGAACTAATATAGATGATTATTTAAGTTAATCTAATAACAATTAAGTTGATTTAAATTAGATGAATGAATATCAATCTAAATGGATGATGAAAACTAAGAGTGCAAGTAAATGGAAAATGAAGACTTTGAATGAAAATAATTGAGTTATCAAACTAGTAGCACTTTGATAGTCATAATTTGTATCCTCCAAAATAGAGACATGATGATGTAGGAAAAGGATGAATAACTAGGGCCAAAGGCTTACCCAGCTATCCAAACCACCCTACAAGAGTTAACATGATAGAAGCAAACACAAAGAACAACAACCAAAGTAGGATGAATATTGAAATACTTTTATTGATTCATCAAAATATCTTCATACATGCCTAGCTATAAGGACTTTTTGGTTATGTCCAATTACAAATACATTCACATTCAAAGATCTAACTACAAATTTGCACTTTCAGTTCTGCTCCCTAATCTTCTTCCTAAAAACTTGCCTAACTTTTAGCCTAAACACTCTATATATACTTTCCAAAATAGCTTATAGATTGTTCTAGAACATTACATAAGAGGAGGGCCAATCCAAAAATGGTTTGGACACATCCCAAGGAAATATCTAAACAAAAATGTCACAATCAAAAAAATCCTTGCAAGTTGGCTCGCTAAAATCACGTCCAAATGCTGACATTTGGCACATGAAGGATCACTCAACATACACTAGGTAACTCAACACATGAAGAGTCACTTGGCATACATTAGGTAACTTGGCACATGAAGGAATTGCTACAGTAACTCAGCTCCCACTGGGTGCTACAATAACTTGGTTCCCATTGAGTGCTACAATAACTTAGCTCCCATTGAGTGCTATAGTAACTTGATTCCAATTGATTGCTACAATAAGTTGGCTCCCATTGAGTGCTATAGTAACTCAACTCCCATTGAGTGCTATAGTAAATCAACACTAACATGCAAAATGAACAAAAATGAGCAGGATAACAAGGCAACCCAAGATGCTCCTACATTAGACAACTAGGGTTGAAAGAAATTATTATCTTGAATCATTGAGAGGTCACAATATGAATTGAATCCAACTCAGATTAAGAAATCCATGAAGCATCTTCAATAGGCCTATTCTTCCACTTCAGCAAATATTCATAGTAATCTTTCCCTATTGTTCTCTTGCCAACTCTTTGATCCAATATCTGTTTTACTTCTTCAATTTGCTTCTTAAGATAATCTTCCGATACAACAACTTCATCCTCTAACTCATGATACTTATAAAAATCAGCAATATTGAATATAGGAGATATATCCATGTCATTAGGTAACTCAACTTCATAAGCATTACCACTGTCAAACTTCTTCAAGATCTTACAAGATCCAAATTTCATCATCTTCAACTTATTGTATGTTCCAACTATGAATCTTCCTTTCTTCAAATGAACCATCACCTCATCACCAACTTGAAAATCGTGGTGTCTTCTAGATTGATCAACATTCTCCTTGTACTTCTAACTACTTTGTTCCAACCTCAACTTCAATTCCTTATGCAAAGGCTCCATAAAATTAGCAAATTCTTCTCCGATAGTGCTTTTCTTTTCTTCACAAGCAACATCTCTCAAATCTAATATACCTCTAGGATGCATTCTAGTAATAATCTCAAAGGTGTCTTCCCTATACTCCTATTCACAAAATTTTTATATGCAAATTTAGCTTGTGCCAATACCATCTCCTAATTACTTGGCTTATTCCTACCTAAAAATCTCAGCAAATTACCCAAGCTTCTATTCACAACCTCTATCTATCCATCTATTTGTGGATGGAATGTAGAACTAAGCTTCAACTCGGTACCCATCTTCTTCCACAAAGTCTTCCATAAATAACCAACAAACTTACTATCTCTATTTGAAATAGTAGTTCTTGGTAATCCATGCAATCTCACAATCTCTTTAAAGAAAAATTCAGCAACATGCTTAGCATCTGATATCTTCTTACATGGTATGAAATGAGCCATCTTAGAAAATCTGTCCACTACAACAAATATAGAATCTTACGCCTTCACTTTCTTAGGCAATCCAAGAACAAAATACATACTAATGTTAGTCTAAGGCTTCTTAGGAATAGTAATAGGTGTATAAAAACTATTATTTTGACTCACCTATTTTGAAACTTGAAAAAATCCACAACTCTTTACAAATTTCTAAACATCCTTATACATTTTTGGCCAATAACACTTCTCTTTCAGCAAATTCAATGTCTTATCAATTCTAAAATGTCCAGCTAATCCACCACTATGCTTTTCCTTAATCAGATTCAACCTCATAGAACTTCTAGGGATACACAACTAAATGCCTTTGAACAACATACCTTCTTGAATGGAATATTCATCATACTTACTTATGTTATCTATCGAATTTGGTGCTCTGCACTCTCTCCATGCCTCAGAAAAATTAGGATCAGCATCATACAACTCTTTTATTTCATTAAAACTGAGAACTTCAACCTTCATTTGAGTCAAGAAAGAATGTCTTCTACTCAATGAATCAACAACTCTATTAGTAACTCCACTCTTATGTTTGATCACAAATGTAAAACTCTACAAGTACTTAACCCACCTCATATGTCTTTGATTCAATTTATATTGACTTCCCAAGTATTGTAAAGCTTTCTGATCAGTATATAGCACAAACTCTTTATGAATCAAATAATGTCTCCACTTCTTCAAGGCTTGAACAATAGCATAGAATTCTTGATCATACACAAAATACTTCCTTTTAGCATCATTCAAATTTTCACTAAAGAAAGCAACGGGTTTACCCTCTTGACTAAATATAGCCCCTATTGCATTATCACTTACATCACATTCAACTTGAAATAATTTATTGAAATTAGGCAAAGCCAATATATGTAATTCAACAACCTTTTGTTTCAAAGTATCAAAACTCTTATCAGCTCCATGTGTCCACTTGAATTCATTTTTATCTCCCCTCATTGTCTTAGTCACATCATTACAAACAAAACTAAAATTCATTATAAACTTTCTATAAAAACTTGCCAAACCATGGAATTATCTTACCTCACCCACATTCTCAAGTGTAGGCCATTCCACTTTTTTTTTAACCTTCTTAGGATCCATCTTCAATCCATTAGTTGAAATCACAAATCCCAAATACACAATCTCCTCTTGCATAAAAGAACACTTCTTCAAATTAATCAGCAACTTTTCCTCCTTTAACCTCTACAATATTTGTCTAATATCCTCAAGATGTTCTTCCGTAGTCTTACTAAATATCATAATATCATCCAAATATACAATCAAAAACTCACCCAAAAATCTCTTCAGAACTCCATTCATCAATGTCATGAAAGTACTAGGTGCATTAGTCAAATCAAAAGGTATAACCAACCATTCATAAAAACCATCTTTTGTCTTGAAAGTGGTCTTCCATTCATCACCTTCTCTAATTCTAATGTGATGATAGCCACTCTTAAAATAAATCTTCATAAAATACTTTTCTCCACTCAAACAATCCATTATGTCATCCATCCTTGACATAAGAAACCTATATTTCATTGTTATCTTGTTAATGGCTTTGGAATCAATACACATTCTCCATTCTCCATTCTTTTTAGGTGCTAATACAGTAGGTATATCACATGGACTCAAACTTTCTTTGATAAAACCTTTCTGCAGCAACTTATTCACTTGTTTGTTAAGTTCTTTATTCTCTGTAGGTGTCAATCTACATGGTTGTTTGTTTGGTAAACTAGCTCTAGGAATCAAATCCATACAATGACTTATACTTCTTACTAGAGGTAAACCATCAAGAATACCATTAGCAATAATTTTTTTAATACTCATTTAGCAATTCTATAATTTCTATCAGTACTCAGCTATCACTATCTGCTATCACTCAGTCATTACTAGCTTCTACTGCTCAGTCCTTACTACCGTCACTCAGTCCTCTAGGAACTATGGAAAAATAGACTTGATTCCTTTTCATCTCCTTTTCAAATTGTTTCCCATTAGCCATGCAAATTTTTACAATAGTATAATTAACCTCATTTGGACTTTCAATCAAAGGCAACAATGTTTATTTCTTCCTATTTACCCAAAGAGTATATTGATTCAATCTTCCATAATGTACAACATATCTATCATATTGCCAAGGTCTACCCAAAAAAATATGACAACAATCCATGGGCATAATATCACACAAAACTTCATCAAAGCAATGTCCAATTTTGAACTTCACAAGGCATTGTTCACTTACCAATATCTTATGCTCATCTTTGATCCATGAAACATGATAAGGTTTGGGATGTTTCAGCCTCCACAACTGCAACTTTGTAGCCAACTCTTATGATGCTAGATTTGTAGAACTTCCACTATCAATGATCACTTTGCAACATTTTCTAGCCTTCTTACATCTTGTCTAGAAAAGACTTCTCCTTAAAATAGGTTCCTCATCACTTCCCTTATTGCATAAGGTTCTTCCCACAATCATATTTTCTCCAACCTCAAGTCCACTTGGTGAACACTCATCATCTTCTTGAATCATAACATTTCTGTTACCTTGTCCACTTTTAGAGGATCTACATTCAAAAGATCTATTTACCAAATTTGAAATAATTACCATGAAATTCACCTCTAGAATAGGAATTACCTCTTCCTTGGTAAGAATTAGTTCCTCCTTAGTAAGAATTACCACTTTTCCATTTTGTCTTACCTTTATCATCATTCTTCCATTCAAATTTTCCTTTATCCTACATAGAACTATTAGATCTACCACTTTCTCCATAAGATCTACCCCTATATCTCTAGAATCTACCACATCTACCTCTTTTTCTTTGTTCATGCTTCTTTGTTAAGATCTCCATTTCAAGGCATTATGATATGCTTCTTCTACACTTTCCAACTTTACAAAACTTATTTCATCTTGAATTCTAGATCTCAATCCATTAATGCACCTTGCAATTTTCCCAACATCATCATCTACATGTCTAGATCTGATGTCCAATCTATAGAATTCCTTAGTATATTCTTTCACAATCATTTCTTTTTGTTTCAAATTTTTCATCTTTCTCAATAAGCTAACTTGGCAATCAGCAAGAAGGAATTCATTCTTTACCTTGTTCATCATCTTTGGCCAAGTTTTGATCTTCTCATTTCCTCTCTTTGTCTATCAGTTTGTAAATGTTCCCACCATAGTAATGCATGACCTTTCAACCTAGTGATTGTAATCTTCACCTTTCTATTATCAGGAGTGTTTTTATACTCAAAGAACTTCTCCATATTAGAGATCCAATCCAACACAACATTGGTATCCAATTTTCCATCATAAGGAACAACTTCCACAATAGGCTTTAAATTTTCCCTAGACAACACTCACAAAAAACTTTCCTCATCTTGATCTTCTTCAAGCTCTAGATTATGGTTTGGTGTTGCTACTTCATCATCAATTACATCATCAAGATGTGCTCCTCTCCTCTAGGCTATCTCTAAAACATCTAATCTGGTTGCAATTTGTCTCAACTTATCCAATATAGCATCATCAACATTTCTTCTACCACAAACCTGCTTTATAAATTAGGTTCCTGCAAGATTGTAACCCTCTGCAAGTTATAGGTCAAATCCAAATTAGGGTTCTACACAATCCAATCTCCTCAAGGATGAACCTCAAGCTTTGATACCAACTAACATAGGAAAATGATTAATAACTAGGGCCAAAGGCTCACCCAACTATCCAAACCACCCTACAAGAGTTAACAAAATGGAAGAAAACACAAAGAACAACAACCAAAGGAGGAAGAAGAGTGAAACACTTTTATTGATTTATAAAATTATCTTCATACATGCCTAGCTATAAGGCCTTCTAGGTTATGGCCAATTATAAATACATTCACAGTCAAAGATCTAACTACAAATTTGCAATTTTATTTCTACTCCCTAATCTTCTTCCTAAAAAAATTCCTAATTCTAAGCCTAAACACTCTATATATACTTGCCAAAATGGATTATAAATTATTCTAGAACATTCTGTAAGAGGAGGGCGAACCCAACAATCTTCTGAACACATCCCAAGGAAAGATCTTAACATAAATTTTATGATAAAAAAAATCCTGCAAGTAAGCTCATAGAAATCACATCCAAATGCTAACACTTGGCATATGAAGGATCACTTAGCATACACTGGGTAACTTGGCACATGAAGAGTCACTCAACATACACTGGGTAACTCAGCACACGAAGTAATTTCTATAGTAACTCAACACATGAATGAATTGCTACAGTAACTTGGGTCCCATTGAGTGCTACAGTAACTTGACTCCCATTGAGTTCTATAGTAACTTGGATCCCATTGAGTGCTATAGTAACTCAACTCCCATTGAGTGCTATAGTAACTTGGCTCTAAATAAGTGTTATAGTAACTCAGCTCCCATTGAGTGCTACAATAACTTGGCTCCCATTGAGTGCTATAGTAAATCGGCTCCCATTGAGTGCTATAGTAACTTGGCACCAACATGCAAAATGAAAAAAAATAAGCAAGATAATAAGGCAACCTAGGATGATCCTACATCACATGAGTCTCCATTTTATAGAATACCAAAACTAGTCAAGGGTTGAGATAAAAGTAGATGAATGGTGGAGATTGACTAAGAGTCCAATTAGAGTAACCGGTTTTCTTGTAAAAAGGAAGATAACTATTTGCTTTTGGATTGGATAAATCAGTTAACTGACTTGTTTCCTTTTCTAATTCATGTTGACTGAATATTTCCTTTTCTAATTAATAGTCAACTATTTGTTTCCATTTTGAACTAGAGAGAGGATTTTGGAGGGAAATTTTGATTTATTAATTAATGTATGATCTCATATTCAAAAATTTCCAATTAAATAAATAATTATGTTGAAGTAGGAGGATATTTACTTTAAACCAAATGTATTTAATTACTTATGTCATGTGATTTATCTAATATAAGTGATTTTAATTTAATCAATGTAGAGAGACCCTTAATTAAATTTATTCAATTAAAGAGGTTTATTAGCCATTTTAACAATTATTTTTAGGAATTAAATAGTAATGTGCAATTAATATTGATTAATAATCTTTTTTGCATTTGACACTTAAGTCAAGTAGAGTCAAGTGGTCAGAAATGCCTAGAAAAATAGGAATTTATTGATTAGAAGACTGATGTTGTAAAATTGATGTAAGATGGAAAGGTGCCAATTTTGGAGTATTGCATGTTGGAGTCTTTCACCCAAGCTAAATGTCTATTTTGTAATGAATCTTTATACTTAATAATATTTTAACTGAATCTTATTATTTCGATTCAAAAAAGAAATATAAAATAGTTATGTTCACTTTTTAAAATTTAAATAAAGAAATCACAATTATGAAAATGATGCCATGCAATATACATATACAGTAAAATAAAATTTTATATAAAATATATTGACATATATATCATTAGAATCATCATACTTATTTTTATATAAAGTAAAACTACTATTGGGTAATCATACAATTCTACATGCATTATGTCCTTTTGATGACCTTTATATTTTCACATGACATTTAAGTAAACTTGTTAACACATTGTAGAGACATTTCCAATTGAAATCATTATTAGATAATCATTATTAATTATTTATATTCACTATTCATCTTGTAAGCCAAAATAATTTATTTAAGAAAAATATAATATATATTAAAAAGGATTTATATAGATGAATCAAGAAGGTTGTTCCAAAATTGAGGTGACTCAGTTATTTAAAAAAAAATAGTGATTTGTACATTTATATACAATTGGTTCCGAAGCTCAAAATCACAAGAATCATTGGTTGTTAGCTTTCTTTCTTCCATTGCAATTCAGAATCATGTGTATGATATAGGGTTTGATTCCATTAACACATTTTATCATTGGCCAAAAAAAAAATTCTAATTGCATTTGGAGTCAAGTACACTAATAGGGTGGGCCAGCTGAATAAATGGAGCTCGAGATATTGAGCCACAAGCACAAGAATCCTTTTAATATCAATTCATAACAAGAATAATATCCATTTAGAAAAGAAAAAGAAAATGATTTTACATGTACCATATTCATGTTTCCATGAAATTGGATCACTAAAAAATAACAAGAGATGACAGATTTGAGAGAATTGTTTTAATTATATCAATTGAGTTGATCTATCATGTGTTTTTTTTTTTTCATTTTTATGATAAACATCACAAAATTTGTAAATTTAGGCAAGGTATCTTATAGAAATCACTTAAATTACTTTAATAAAGTTAGTTTTTGTTTTAATTATATTAATTTAATTGATCTATCATGTGTTTTTTTTTCATTTCTATGACAAGCATCACAAACTTTGTAAATTTATGGAGAGTATCTCATACCAATCTCTAAATTTACTCTAATAAAGATACTTATGGTCTCAATGTTATCAAATTGAGGAAATATTGACATCTTAAATTAAAACAAGAATCTTACCAAGGGGTACATTTACTTTTGTTTTCATTCAAAAATCCCTTTCTTTCTTGGTAAGATTACTCTTTAGTTTAGGATTTGACCAATTTCTTTAAATTGAAATGAATTTTCAAAAAAATCTAGAATAGTGAAAGAAAAATCCAAATTAGACTATTTTAACTAATTGACCATATAAAAATGTGTGAATAATGTTATGGGTGTGTCAAAAGTCATCTAAATATATCAACAAATTCTAATATCAATTATTAGATTTAATTTAAGAATATTTTAAATGTGTGATGAAATATTATAATCATCCTTTTAATATCAATTCATAACAAGAATAATATTTATTTAGAAAAGAAAAAGGAAATGATTTTACATGTTCCATATTCGCATTCCTATGAAATTGGACCACTAAAAAATAACAAGAGATGACAGATTTGAGAGAATTGTTTTAATTATATCAATTGAGTTGATATGTCATGTGTTTTTTTTTTCATTTATATGATAAACATCAAAAAATTTGTAAATTTAGGCAAAGTATCTTATAGCAATCACTTAAATTACTTTAATAAAGATAGTTTTGGTTTTAAATATATTAATTTAGTTGATCTATCATGTGTTTTCTTTTTCATTCCTATGATAAACATCACAAACTTTGCAAATTTATGGAGAGTATCCCATACCAATCTCTAAATTTACTTTAATAAAGATACTTATGATTCCAATGTTATCAAATTGAGGAAACACCCATATCTTAAATTAAAACAAGAATCTTACCAAGGGGTACATTTACTTTTTTTTCTTTCAAAAATCCCTTTCTTTCTTGGGAAGATTTTCTCTTTAGTTTAGGATTTGACAAATTTCCTCAAATTGAAATGAATTGTAAAACAAATCTAGAATAGTGAAAGAGAAATTCAGATTAGACTATTTTAACTAATTGACCATATCAAAATGTGTGAATAATGTTATGGGGGTGTCAAAAGTCATCTAAATATATCCACAAATTCCAATATCAATTATTAGATTTACTTTAAGAACATTTTTAATGTGTGATGGAATATTATCATATTGATGAGATATGATAACTAATGTATGATATTTGATAAAGAAAATGGCAAAAAGGACCATTTTGATAATTTGAATGTCTCAAGCATTATTGGTAGCATAATTAGTGTAATATGTGATTACATTTTGTAAATTCTCTATGTACTATCTTACTAGATCTTTTTTAAATGATATTTTTGCAAGATTTGATAGTATAGATAGCTTACAATTTCTTACATATTATTATACATATTATAATGAAATCAACTTTAATCTGCTGTAGTATCACTTGTTTCATTTTTTCTCCTTAATTGATTGAAACTTTATAATAGAAATTATACATGTTCACTTTATTTATTAACATATCATATATAATATCATATAATATAATTTTTAGTGTTTTTTTAATTTGGCATAGAAGGTAAACGTAACCTCGATAAATTATGTAAAGATAATTATTATTAGTACCAAATTCATTAAAGTAATTTTAAAATTTGTTAATAATATTTTATAATAGTATTTTAGTTACCTAATGCATATTACTTTAAGTTTAGATAACATGAAATAGTAAACAACACAATCTATTGCATGCTATTTTTTTTTATGTTAGTAGGAAAAGGGAATTGGTCTCTAAGATAAGGCATTTGAAAATCAAATTAGGGAACATCATCTAGTCTTGACATAGCCAAGAGTAAAAAAACTATTGACTATCTAGTGCAAGGCCATCTGAGGTGTTGGCGTTTCAAACTACCAAGCAATAAGATACCTAATATCATGTTTCAAAAGACAAAAATAAGCCTAAGGGTTAGTTACTTCCTATGATTAGCATGAACTTCTTTAGATCTTGACCAACATCAACACAATGTTAGGGATTCTCTACTCTTTCTACTCTATAGGACCAAGGTGGGTGCACCTTAGGGATGAGATGGCTATGATACTTAATATTTTCTTCACACTTTACTCATTCATTGATATTCTTTCATCATACATATCCCCTATAGTAGATATTGGTCACAATTCTTCTTGGTTTTACAAATAACTCTTAGTTATAGTAGCTAACTTCAACACATAAAGATTTATTGCAAACAAGTGTTGACTAGAAATTAAGCTCTTTATACAAAAAATTAAATATTGATTTGATTTTAAAATTGTGCTTCATGAAACCCTATGAGTTCTTCAATATGCATCTGATGATCAATTCCTTATCCATTACTATATAGACTCTACCCAGTAAAGCTTTGACCTAATTAATTGCCTTAGAATTAATTTTCATTACCTGTTAACCTAAATCTCATTCTTAGGAATATCCCTCTTAAATGAGTGTAAATCCTATCAATTTATTGAAGCACTTACTTAAATTTGAATTAAAATTAACAACAAATTGATATACAACTTATCCTAGTTACATTAAATTGCATGAACCTTTCTCATTCAATCTCAACATAACCAGTAGATAAGAATGGAGACAAAATTTAAGGACACAAATATGATAGAACTTTCCTTGTATTAATCTTCCTTGAAAATGATGCATATACAAGTATAACTCAGAATAACCCAAAACTAGACACTTGAATCCTTCAATGTTCCATCTATTCTCATATTTTCAAGAATGAATACATCAACAAGATTTTACATAGAGAATACTAGATTAAATGTAAAAATAGCATCATACTATAACTCTATAGAATTTAGACCCTTCCTCTAACCTAGGGATCTCATTTATATAGCATGAGACGAAACAAACTACAGGCATAAAGGGAAAAGGACATATGTCCTTAGCACAAAAATATTTTACAAAAGTGGACAAAGATGTCATAGTCACAGAAAGATAAAACAAAGTGTTTTCTTGCACTTTACAATAGAAATTCTTTGTTACTAATCTTCTAGTGGTGAGACCATTTCTATTGTAACCTTTTGTTGTTGAGAGGCTTCATTTGATGATTGGTCTATTTGTAGTTGTTACCCTTCTAACTATGGGACCATCTAATTTGTACATGATGTATCAGGTTTAGATATCTAAAAATTTATTGCAACTTTTTTCTCTCCCTCTAGTTCATGAGATTGAACTACCATGTCCACATTTACAAGTGGTAGTTCATTTGTCAGGTTAATAGTTTACATAACCATATATATTTTTTCAATTATTTTCTCCTCTTTCCTTTCCTCTATTTGAATAGGGACATCAATTATTTGTACTTCATCCTATTTTGGATCACTTTCTTTAGCACCTTCTAGTAACAACTGACTCATTTGAGCATACTATGACATCCACTTGTTGAAAAGTGTATCATCTGGCCAATTGAAATTCAAGATTTCTTGTTGCTTTTGCAAGATATCCTCTATTATTTTATCTATCTCAACAAAATCCTTTTTAAAAGAATCAAATAATATTTGTACCTACATAATTTCCTCAGTTTTCTTGGCAAACCATATCTGATCCTCTTTATTTATGACTGTAGATGCTCAAAAATGGTTCGCATCTACAATCTCATCACTTCTTCATACTAATTTGTCCCATTTTCTCAGTCTACTAACTTCAATCTTTTGGCCAGATTGACCATATTTTTTCATTTATATCCCCTTTCACATCAATTTCATATCAACTCAGAATCATATCAAATCAACTCAGAATCATATCATATCAACTTGAAATCATATCAAATCAACTTGGAATCATATCAAATCAACTCAAAATCATATCAAATCAACTCAAAATCACCCCAAATCAACTTGAAATCACTCAAAATCGATCCTAATCAACCCAAAACATATCAAACATCTCAAATCAATCATCATTTATCCGCTGCTAGGCATTGTTGTGGCTTTCAATGCCTTGAAAACCTATTAATCTTATCAATCTAACCTTAGTATTGTCATGGCTCTCAGTGCTAGGTGAAAATATCATTCATGTCATTCAATATTTGATGTTGTTGAGGCTTTCAATGTTAGATCATGGCATCATCAACCATTTTAATAATATTGATAATGTCCGTCAGTGTTATTATGATCGGACCTTATCAATCAATTTCAATCCTGTAGCATTTACAATGTCGGTTAAATGTTACATTTCAACCAATTCATGTCATGTCCCCTTGGCATATTATCTACTTCAATCAATCAATCTGATCATGGCTTTGATCTACTAGTCATCATCTTATTCCATATCCATCATCATTACATTTTCATCAAAGGATACGGTCGCATTCATTTAATCAATTTGGCCAATCATCTGCTAATTTTCTCTATAGGATTAAATAACCCATAATTTAATCCTATTCCTTCTAATTTTTCTTCCCAATTATCATCCTCAATTAATTAATTATATTAATTAATTGATTCATTATCTGCAAACCATGGAAATTCTTAATTTTCTAAGTTCCATTTTTCATCATTAAATCCATTTTCTACTAATTCTTATTTTGTGGAATAAGAGGATTTTTAATTTAAATACTCCATAAAATATTGCATCATCATGACACTTGGATGTGACACCTCGTGGATCCTCCTTTGACACTTGGCTGAGATTTTTCATAATCAAATATTATTACCTCTTACGCATGTCCCTATTTGGCTTATTCGTCATAGATTCTTGGCTTTAAGTGGGTTGAAGAATCTTATGACGCATCATAGATTCTCTTCCAAATTTGACTTGAATGTGTCATAGAATCTTACAATTGGCATATTCTGTCATATGCATCATAGGAATCTCTTGCCACATTGCATGTCTATGGGTGACAAATCTAATGCTCTCACCCTACATGAAAATTATAAAATGAACACTCTTTCTCTCATTTTGGGTCCTTGAGTCCTTGAATCAGAATGCTGAAGTTTTGAAAATTCAAATATTTGAGTCTTTGAGTCTCTACTTCTTTGCATGTTGCATCCTCTCTCTCTCATAAAATCACACTTCAAGTATTCTCATGGCATTATCCACATTATAGAACTTTTCTTCAATTTTGTGTGCACTATAGGTGAATTGGAGCTACAATCATTTGGAGAAGAAAGAAGAACATGGGAGCTACAAATGGAAAAGGGAGTTTTTGATTATGTTTGCTTTCTTTTGATTAGTTTGGCTTTCATGGTAGACTAGTGGGTGCTAATACATGTTGATTGAGTTTGTGATTTTCTCATAGTGTGTTATGCTTTTGACCCATTTTTTTGGTCCTACATTTGGTGAACCCGACGTGAACATGCATATCTAACTCGGGTTTTCTTGTTTGTGCTTGTAGGTGCAAGGAAGGAGCTCACTTGGAAGGGTATAATGACTATCTGATCTTCCTTTTCACACATAGATTAATCAAGGGGTCCAATAAAATTCTTGTATGCTGTTGTTTCATACATTTTGTTAGCTTGCTGTCCTAGGGTGCACTCTACTCTGTCAAGGCGCACTTGGGACCCCTAGGAGCAATTTTAGGAGCCCAGAAGACACCAAAGCCTCTTTTTTCTATTTCCAACTTCCCAATTGCACCCTAAAACTACCAACTATGCCCAACTAGGCCCCAACTACATCATTAACATAGTCTACACTGTCTGGGCACACTTGGGGATGTATAGGGCCATTTTGGACTTCTAGGGAGCAATTTGCATTGTCGGAGCACACCTAGGTTCATAGTAAGCACATGCACCAATAAAAATCTGCATTTCAAGCTCTTACCACTCTCTAGGACATAGATTAGGTGATTTTGTGTTACTGATGATCTATTTGTAGCATGTGGTGATCATGGGATGAAGACATGGTCATAAACTACTAATGCTTTCTTTGCAAGATGTTGTCGAAGATTTTGTGTGTCTTTCAAAACTATGTGTGTGGATTTCCTAGATTAGATAACATTTCATTTGGTGCTTAAAAAGAACCTTTTTCTTTTTTTCTTGGCATGTCTATGGTGTTAGATCCCTAGGAGTTGCATTGGACGTATCCTCTCCCCTCGCCATTCATGGATCTTGGGTGTAAGAGAAATCTGTGTAACTTCTATAGGAGGCCAGCCTTGGACCAAGATACTCGATATTGGGTATGCCAGGGGACGACCTCAGAGTGATAATGGACCAAAGCCAGGTCAACATTCCAGCCACTATATAAAACTCGATTACAGTGAAAGTTGTGTCGACGGTATTGCCGCGTGATAGCTCTCCTCTAGTACCCTTGTGGTGCGTCAAACCCTGGTTCTCGAGGCTGGGAGACCTTCTGCGAAAGTTTATCATTAACTTGCCAAACGGAATGCCCTTACTAAAAACCATGTTTTAGTGGCCAAAATCCTTTCCATCCACTAGCTCAAGGGGTCACCCATGCTCATTAAGACATCCTAAATTCTCATGGTCCTTAGTAGAGGCAACAGTCCCTTGGGAAGCGGATCTTGGTAGCCCTGAGAAGTGAGTCCACTGTAAGGGGGAGCTTGTGGTGCCAAGATCCTATGTTTTCCACTTTGGATAAGCATGGCTAAACTTCAGTTCAAGTAGGAATTAAGTGGATACAATCTTAAAAGCCTAGGTTGTGGTGTGTTTGTTAACTTTTACAACAGCTATTCTTGTCTTAATGTGTCTTGCATGTGTGTAAAACATAATCAAGATAAAAGCCAAACTTTTAAATTTACACCTTGGATATCATTTGAACTTGTCAAAACACCACACATTCCCAAAATATTTCAACCTTTATCAAACTTTTCAAACATTGATTCAACACACTCGAACCTTGGAAAACATGGTGACTTGTGCTCCTAAATGTGCTTGGCAAAACATAGATCCCACACTTGTATAGACTTCACTCACATTCACCCTAGTATAGGCCTCATTCAAAACGTAGATCCCACACTTGCATAGACTTCACTCACATGCATCATATAGAATTCATATTGCACCTTTTAGTTCTCATTTAGTATCTATTACCTTTCATATTGCATCCGTTTAGGTTCAATTTACTTTCCTTAGTTTTTGCATTCCTATCTCAAAATCAACACTTTGCATTCACCACCTTGCATCCTTTCATAACTATTCATCATCTTGACCACTTTATCCATCATTTTGAGTGTCTTAATCATCATTTTGAGCATCCAAACTAGCCCTAACACTGTCCTCTACCATTTATCTCTTTGTGACATCAATCCTGAAACCATAGCTTCCAGAATTGCCTCATTTTTAGCCCAGTTTACCAACTGCATCCAACTAGGCCCCAATTGAATCATTAACATATTCTTCACTATCTAGGCACACTTGGTGGTCCTGAGATCTAGTTTTGGGTTCTAGATAACATTTTGTGGCTTCAACAGTGTCCTTAGGTACCTGGTTAGCTCCCCTTGCACTAGCTTGCCCAGATCTACATTCTACAGCAACTAATCATCATAAGCTTCACTTAAGGCATCATTCTATACATCATAACCTTAATTTTTCATCTCCCAACCCATCCTAACATCAACCCTAGCATCTTGGCTTCCTGGCATGTCAGTTTGGTAACCATACCCCTCAGAATCAACAAGCATTCTTCCTAGCTTACCAACTACGCCCAGAAACTACCAACTGAGCACAAACTGGATCCAAGTGTATCAATGACATATTTGGTACTATTAGGGTGCACTTGGAACTATTAGGGTGAACTTGGGTACCTACATGACCATTTTGGGCCTCTGAAATGCACTTTAGGACCCCAAAACTGCATCTAGGAGCCTCTAGACCTCCCTGTTCTGCACTTGACCCAAAATCGTATCTTGCACCCAAAATCCCCTTTTACATCATAGGCATTGTCCATATCACATATCCACTCAGCATCACCACCATTTCAAGTCCTCTAAACATCATTTTGAACCCCCAAAACTTTTGAATTTAGTCAAAAATCTAAACAAAGTATGAGTCTTAGAGTATCTCCTAGTGTTGACGGATAATGGATCTTGAATAGTCTTTTTATCTTTTCTTATCATTTTCTTTGGTCAAAATCTGTCTATGTCTTGATAGATTTGACCTTTTCATCTTTTATCAATTTGATCTTTTCATCTTTTTGTCACTTTTTGGTCAAGATCCAAAGTCCTTTATCACAAGTTTAAACTCCTAGGAAAAATACTTTCAAAAGGTTTTACCTAAGTTAAAAAATTTCCATATACCCTTGTCATAGAATAATCATATCCCTAGCATCCCCAAACATCATTTTGACTTACCCTAGTGGTATATCCCCTTCATATTGCATTGATCAAAATCCTTAGCATCATTTTCACTACCAAACCCTATCAAATTGTCCATCAACCAAATTACCTTCTTGAGCATTTACCCTCATTTTGCATGTCCCAAACATCATTATGAACCCTAGAACATCATCCTTTACATGATATACATTGTGTACATCAACCTTTAGTACCTTTAACAAGACCAAAACATAACCCTAGTTGTCATTTTGCATACTTTAGAGTCATTTTCATTCCCTCTAGTCAAACCTCAAAACATCACCTTGCATTTGCATTTGCATAACATCCCTAGGACATTTGCAGTCTGCATATCAAAACCATAATTCATCCAGTATTTCCTCACATTGCATAACATTCCTAAAAAATTAAAAATTCCCAAAAAAACTCATATCTTGCATACTCACCACTCTTTGCACTCTTACGTATCATGCCAGCACTTACTAGGAGACAAGCAGCTCAAAGACTAGAGGAACTCTATCAACCTTTGTTTTTTGAGGCACATGCACAACCAAAACCTCATCCAAGATAAAGAAAGAGCAAGAAAATCCAACAGATCTTTTGATGAAGACCAAATCAAGGCATCACAAGCATTACTATCAGACCCTTTGAATCTGTATCCGCAAGATCCTCATAATCAAGCTATGGCAGAACAAACCTTGAACAATGCACCTACCATGAGATTTCCTCCAAAAACTTCCCCCACACCTGGGATGGTTCAATGGAGTCCTGAATTTGAACCTATATTTGTGCCAATGCCACCAGGAGAAGGAAGTGTACCAACCTCACCTGAAGATGAACAATCACATTCATTTGAATTCAGCCAACCTAACACTTCAAACATACAACAAGGTATTGTACACCTAAGTGATGAATCCACCACTAATTATGGCATCACTAATGAAGAAATGGCTAGGGCATGTCAAGAAAAAAGTTTTTGCAAGAACTTCAAACATTTTGCAGCTCAAGAAATTGTCAAATTTAATCCAAACTTGGAAGGTCTTAGGTCCAAAAATCAAACCAACACAACAATTGAAAACATCCAACTCATTATAATTTGGACTTAGAAAAGGGAAAAAAACCTTTGGAGTTTTCAAACACAATAATGGTACCTATAAGATCCCATCAAGAACCAATAATTGAAATCCTCCAAGGTACATTTGAACACATCAATGTCAACCCCTTGTTTGATGAAATACCACCAATCCCTAAATACCCCAAAAGGACATTAAGACTTGATTTTAGTCACATGATGCAACAACAAGATGCACCTAAAGGGACTTGTGCTCTAGGGGTGCCATACATACCTTCTTTGGAGGCAAATCAACAAAGTACACCTTTGCTCCTAACTTTACCAAGTGTTATGGCATCAAATGCTATGGAGCCTGTCATTAATACAACATGTGAAACATCAAGTACAACCATCCCTATGGATGCACAAAGGAAAATTCTTATTGAAATTACACCCATTCCTAATAGAAATGTATCTCATAGTCAAGTCAATATGATGTCGCAAGTAGGAACATCTAAAACACAAAGGTACCAAAATAACAATACAAACATGACGTTCAATTCTCAAGGACTTAGTCAACCCCCACGACAGCAACAACCTACAATGGTACAAGGGCTCAACACTTCCAAGGCACAACCAAGTCTACATATGCTTGACACACATCCCACATATCAACAAAAACATCAAACACAATGAAAACAACCACAAGTGGGGCAAACATCCAACATTCCTAACACACAATCCCATGTAGACCCACTTGACTTACACACAATTTATCAACAAAAATTTCAGCAAAAATTCCAACAACAACAAATGATGTTTGCTAAACAACAAGAGAAACTTAAGCAACAGTTGGAATACCAAAGGTGCCTTGAGCAACAGATCGCATACCAGAAACATTTGTTACAACAAAAACATGTGCCACAACAACCTCAACAAATACCTCTACAACAACCAGCATGCACATGGTCTCACATATAACCAATAGAGGTATCCCAACAACAACCACAACACATGGCACAACAACAACACATGGTACAACAATCGCAGTCAATCCCACAACAAGTGCCACATCAAATACCACAACAAGTACCCCAACAACAAGGACCTTTCTATCTTCGAGGTGCCAACATACCTCCACCACCTAGAGACACTTCATCAGACTCATCAGACACAAAAATGTCAGAACCAAGTAGACATAGTTCTCAGAACAGAAAATGGTCTACTCACAGACACAAAAGACTTGAAGGAAAGACCATCATGCAAAATCCCAATGAAGAACTATTACAACAATTCAAACAACTTTCCAAACAAGTCGAGGCATTGGGAGTCCAAAAGAAATAGGATCTATATACGGAAAGGGACCTACATCCTAACCCATTCAATAAAAGTCTGTATATGCCTCCATTCCCAAAACACTTTGAAGCTCCAAGGTTTGAAAAATACAGAGGAAAAGGCAACCCTATTGACCACATTAGAGACTTTTGTGCTTCATGTACTAAACTCAGTGATGAACCCACTTACCTTATGAGATTTTTCCCTCGTTCTCTCGGTGGGCCCACACTTGAATGGTACTCCAAACTTCTTGGTAATATCAATTCTTGGTCAGAACTAGTAGAAAAGTTTATCTCCCACTTTGCCTTTAACATTACAAATGAGGTGACACTTTTTGATTTGTGCTCAACTAAATAGAAGATAGGAGAATCATTCATTACATTCTTATTGTGTTGGAGAAGCTTAGTTAGTCAATGCTCACTAGAAATTCTTGAAGAACAATAAGTAAACTTGTGCATTGAAAACTTAGTCTTGGACTTAATATATGAACTCAAAATCAAGAGTCCAAGCACTATTTCTAAACTAATGAAAAAAGGGTTTAGTATTGAAGATGCTCTTATCTGTAAAGGAATCCTCGAGATAAACAAAGAAAACACAAACACCAACTCATCTAATGAAAAGGAAAATTTTTTCTCCAAAAACAAGAATGTGACTAATGATGGCATTGTGGATGCTCGAATGATTAGCACAACACAACCTCAATTGACTTTGAAAGGTGTAAACCATACAAATTCAAAAACCTCTAATCAAACATCAGCTGCACAACAAAAAATTGAGACTCCCACACAAAATAAACCTCAAAGACATCCTAGAACCAAAGATAGGAAATTCACACCATTGGGAATACCACTTGAGACTGCATTACAATAGTTGTTGAGTAATAACTTCCTGCAATTACCCCCAATCAAAGATGAACCATTGACTAAAGCTAATTGGTGGGATGACAAAAAGTATTGTGATTACCATCACACCAAAGGACACAAAACTTCATCATGCTTCCAACTGAAACATGCAATACAAGACCTTGTTGATGATGGTGTCATCACAGTTGATCCATCACTATTAGCATCCAACTTGATCATACTATTTTCAAAGATCCTTTGGGTAATCATGACGAAGAGAAACCCTCAAGTTCAAACTCAAACTCACAAGGTAATGTGAATTACACATGCACCGGCTATGACTACACCATCAATTACTTTAATGAGTCTAACTTTCGCATATCCACATTCACATTGAAGGCTGAAGACCCTCACTGTGCTATCACTACATGTCGTAGCAAGATCACCCTACCTGGAGCCCCATCTAAACCTACTGCTTCTACTAGACCTGCACCCCCAAGTAGACCTATTGCTCCTACTTCATCTAATTATAGCCTTGTTGAACAACTCAAAAAAACCCTTGCACAAATATCCATTTTGGACCTACTGCGTGCATCTCCCCAACACTAGAAGATCTTGGAGCAAGCCCTTAAAGATTCAGTAGTCCTAGATAACATTGATGTTTCCCAATTCCAAGCCATGGTTGGGAACCTATCCGCATCACAACATATCACTTTTTCACCTCGAGATATTCCTAACGACAAACCTAACCATAATGATCCCCTTTATCTCGAAGTCTTCATCCATAATGCCAAAGTAAGACGTGTCTTAATAGATGGAGGAGTAGGACTGAACATCTATACTCTTAAGGTTGTGAATAGTTTGGGTTATTCTAAAGATGATGTGGATCCCTCTTGAAGGATCACAATAAAAGCTTATGATGATGGTGAACGCTTCTCCAAGGGCATCATCACATTACCTGTCAGAGTTGGTCCAGTTATTGAAGATACATTATTCCATGTCCTAGATATAGAAATGAATTCCAACATGATACTAGGATGCCCTTGGCTTCATGCTATGAAAGCAGTCCCTTCTACATATCATCAATGTCTGAATTTTTCCTATCACAACATAGAGGTTACCATCCCTGGTGATCTAGATCCTTTCCAGTTTTGTGCTAATCTAAGAGATGCTACTGCATTCCAAATCCCAACAAATAATGAATCACAACCCACACCTCCCTCTAAGTATGTGGATGCTGATATACTACTTAGTAATGCCAAGGAAAAGATGAAGGTTGAAGAAAATGGGTGTGGAGAGTACTTTATGTCTCAAGTCTCTCACATTAGGGAGTCACCACTTTCTCCCATCAGTACAAAGAATGATACTTCTATCAATGAGAATACATCCATATGTATTGGGAAAGAAAAAGTAGAATGAGAATGCACTTTGATATCTCCTAGCAAGTATGGACTTGGGTTTACCATCATGTAGAAAAAAGGCTATGATGGCTATAGTGGTCTTGGATCTCAAAAACAAGGAATCATTGAACCTATCACTACAGAAGGACAACCTCCTAGTTTGGGGCTTGGATTTAAACCATTACGAATAGGTCCTCCTAGTACCACGGTACCTATGTGTAAGACTATGGATGTTTTGATCAATGAAAATGCATCTGAGGATATCCCACTTGAAACCAACAATCCCCTAGCCTCTGAGCATAACCCCAATGATCCAATTGAATCAGTTACCCATATATCTACCTTCAACCAAAGCCCATTCAACACTGATGATGACATCTCCTCAAGTTATTCTGAACCTTTGGATTGGGACCAATGTGGACCACCAATTTTTGATCGATTCAACAATGATGACACTCTTATAATAGAATTTGAAGGCATTATGACTGAAGATCATAAAGAAAAAGTTTCTCCTAAAGAGAACACATTGGCATACTTTGGGGAGCCTACTCCATTTTCTAGTTACAAAGAAAAAAGAGAAAAAGATAGCAAGCATAGGTCTCTTGGTGAAAATCAAAAGGCGCCATTAGACTATAAAAAATAAAAAGCTAAGCAGCTCCCAATGATACAAAATGAAAAATATGATGCCATGAATATCAGTGTTCCAGTGTTCAACATGCCACAAAGTCTTTTGGAGCTCTCTCAATCAGTGCTCATGCGGAAGGTCATTGATCTCAACGCTCCCAATCCTCCCTTATATCCCTTTGTTTATCCCCAAATCGAACTACCTACTTTGTCCAATAACCAAAATTATTCCTTTATCCAACAAGCCTTTGCATATGTAATCATCAGTGACATTCCACATGTCATTTCTATTGACCCAACTATCCTTAGATGCCTTGATTTGCAAGAGATAAACATTGTCTTACATATGGTACACGATGGTATCTCTCGAGGCCTTTCTAGTGGTTTGATTTTAGCTATAGACTTGGAACAAATCCTCCATAATTATGGTCAGTCATATATCCAGAGCTCATCAGCTAGTAGCACCAACAACATATAACTTCTCAAAATTTGTCAGTGACACACTTGATTCTATCTAAACGTCCTAAAAAAATACCAAGAAAATAGCAAAAAGTCATGAAAAAAAAAAAAGTGAAAAAAAGTCATGAAAAAATGGATGCCTTGATGAAAACCTAGCAAACAGGCATCTTGGCACAAAAATTTGAGTCAAGAGAAAAATTCTGTCCAAAAGTGAAAACTTGGCAAATAGGCACTTTGGGCAAGTACCATGGTGAAAACCTGGCAAATAGTCACCATGAGTAATCAGTTATTGCTCCTCCATCTATCAGGATTCCATCTGGTCTTTTCCCCCTCTATCATTCCTTGATCATACCCTTCATATTGCAAGACATCCTTGGTTCCTTATCATGGCTCACGAACTGGTTAATGTCCTTTGTTACCTTGCCTAAGCACCACCAGTCTACACACACACTCTGTCATTAGCCTTTGTACATAATTTGCATCTTGTCTGGGGGCATATTACCTACATGGTGCATAAGTTTGAATTTGAACTAGGGGCATAGCTCTAAGTGCTTTTTATCCATTGGATCTATCACATAATGGATTGGAGCTAACACTTGTATATGCTTATATGATCCTGAAAAAATCCCTAAAAATCAAAAAATGCTAGGAGAAAATCACTAAAAATCACATAATGTCCTGAAAAAATCCTAAACATTCAAATATGATCTTGAAAAAATCATTAAAAACCATAACATGTCCTGAAAAAAATCCCTAAAAATCATAAAATGTCCTGAAAAAAAAACCTAAAAATCATAAAATGTCCTGAAGAAACTAGTCACGTAAAAACATAAGATATCCCCAAAAAACCCTAAAAATCACAAAACCCATCAAAAATTTGCAATAAACCTTGTACATACTCACTATGGATAACCACCCCTTTTGCCTAAACACTTGAACTTTGCAAACTGAAAATCAAAGCACTACACTTCAATGCCAATCACAATATCTGAGCAATGTGAACCAACAATCAAACCAACCAGTCACTATGAACTTATCAACTGAATCCACAACCAGAACTATCACATCATCAACATGTCAAACATCATCTAAACACCTAAAACCCTAAAAAGAAAGTAATAATGGTCAAAGATAGCTATTGGCTCACACTATTTAGTGAGTGATTTATTTTTTGCTTTATTTTTCTTTGATCATGTTCCTATGCCACTCGATGATATAAAACTAATCTCTGAGGGTGGCTAGGATGGTTCATGGTCATCTTTTTCTATTTCTATTTGTTACAATGTACCTTTGAGAGTCTGGGGCATGTACATATGCCTTAGGAAGGACAAGGTCATTCTATGTTTGCATCGTGCTTGTTTATGCAAAAGGCTTGCATTTTCACTCTGGCCCTTTATGCCATGATGCGTTGCATTCCATTTTCCATATCAAAATAAAGCACCATTTGACATATAGTGCACTTTCTAGAAGCAAAACTCTTTCCATCATACAAACATCTCCTCATCTCATCTTTCTTCTTCATCTCATTCTCCATCACCATGATCATGTCTTCTAATTCACCAAATCATCTTCATCTTGCATTCTTGCATCATCCTACGCTTTCAATCACCTTTCTATCGCTTTCCACCTAGTTCAACCTTAGTCTAACATTTGTCTCATCATCTTTGACCAAATACGACCATTTTTGTTGATTTCCCTAATGTTATGACATCTTTCCATCATTTTGGGCATGCACGCATAGTTTCAGGTCATTCCGTTAGTTGCTATGGTTTTGTCTTCTTGTTGTTGATAAATTGACTTATCATATGCTTATCTTAGTCAATTTCTCAAGGGGGCACCCATATATATCATCCCTACTGGGACATGTTGTGGCTTTCTCATCAGTTATTATTTGATACAACGCTCTAAATCACATTGTATCAAAGAGGGGCAAAATGTAGACGCTCAAAAATGGTTTGCATCTACAACCTCGTCACTTCTTCATACTAATTTGTCCCATTTTCTCATTCTACTAACTTCGATCTTTTGGCCAGATTGACCATATTTTGTCATTTATATCCCCTTTCACATTAATTTCATATCAACTTAGAATCATATCAAATCAACTCGAAATCATATCATATCAACTCGAAATCATATCAAATCAACTCAGAATCATATCAAATCAACTTGGAATCATATCAAATCAAATCAAAATCACCCCAAATCAACTCAAAATCACTTGAAATCAGTCCTAATCAACCCAAAACATATCAAACATCTCAAATCAATCATCATTTATCCACTCCTAGGCATTGTTGTGGCTTTCAGTGCCTTGGAAACCTATCAACTTATCAATCTTATCAATCTGACCTTAGTACTGTCATGGCTCTCAGTGCTAGGTCAAAATATCATTCATGTCATTCAATATTTGATGTTGTTGAGGCTTTCAATGTCAGATCATGGCATCATCAACCATTTTAATAATATTGACAATGTCCGTCAGTGTTATTATGATCGAACCTTATCAATCAATTTCAATCCTATAGCATTTACAATGTCAGTTAAATGTTACATGTCAACCAATTCATGTCATTTCCCCTTGGCATATTATCTACTTTAATCAATCAATCTGATCATGGCTTTGATCTACTAGTCATCATCTTATTCCATATCCATAATCATTACATTTTCATCAAAGGATATGGTCGCATTCATTTAATCAATTTGGCCAATCATCTGCTAATTTTCTCTATAGGATTAAATAACCCATAATTTAATCCTATTCCTTCTAACTTTTCTTCCCAATTATCATCCTCAATTAATTAATTTAATTAATTAATTGATTCATTATCTGCAAACCATGGAAATTCTTAATTTTCTAAGTTCCATTTTTCATCATTAAATCCATTTTCTACTAATTCTTATTTTGTGGAATAAGAGGATTTTTAATTTAAATACTCCATAAAATATTGCGTCATCATGACACTTGGATGTGACACCTCGTGGATCCTCCTTTGACACTTGGCTGAGATTTTTCATAATCAAATATTATTACCTCTTACGCATGTCCCTATTTGGCTTATTCATGATAGATTCTTGGCTTTAAGTGGGTTGAGGAATCTTATGACGCATCATAGATTCTCTTCCAAATTTGATTTGCATGTGTCATAGAATCTTACAATTGGCATATTCTGTCATATGCGTCATAGGAATCTCTTGCTACATCGCATGTCTGTGGGTAAAAAATCCAATGCTCTCACCCTACATGAAAATTATAAAATGAACACTCTTTCTCTCATTTTGGGTCCTTGAGTCCTTGAATCGAAATGCTGAAGTTTTGAAAATCCAAATCTTTGAGTCTTTGAGTCTCTACTTCTTTGCATGTTGCATTCTCTCTCTCTCTCATAAAATCACACTTCAAGTATGCTAATGGCATTATCCACATCATAGACTTTTTCTTCAATTTTGTGTGCACTATAGGTCAATTGGAGCTACAATCATTTGGAGAAGAAAGAAGAACATGGGAGCTACAAACAGAAAAGAGAGTTTTTGATTATGTTTGCTTTCTTTTGATTAGTTTGGCTTTCATGGTAGACTAGTGCGTGCTAATATATGTTGATTGAGTTTGTAATTTGCTCATAGTGTGTTATGCTTTTAACCCATTTTTCTGGTCCTACAATGACCTTATTGAGTGTAATGCTCATCAACTCTAGATTTCTTTTTCCTATTCTTATTTATCTTTTAATTTATCTATGCATTTGAGTGCATGAGGAAAAAGACAAAACAAATTACCAAGGTACTTTGAAATTTTTTTTCTAATTCTCCTTTGTAGGATATTTCTCTTATTGTTAAAATAGTGAACAAGAAAGACTCATAATTAGACAACATAAAATAGTTATATCATTTTCCTTACTAATCCATTTATTCATAATTGGCCTCAAAGTTGTCTCATTATTTGTTAGTTCATTCTACACATCTATCAAATTTGACAATTGAAAATAAAATACAATCTAGCCTACATTGTCCACTAGATACATAATTGTATTTCTTAGCTTGTTTTCATATTGAACACCCAATCCACATGCATTGACCATAATTTAGTCTTCTCTTCTTCAAGCTCATCTATTGTTTACAATTGGGGTTCCTATGGGATATTTGGCATTTCTATAATAGGAGTAGTGTTGAAAGGTCCAACTAGAGGATGAGGAGGATAAGTAATCCTTGGCTCACTAGATTCTTCACCTACTTTTCTTTTCCCCAATTATTTCTCCATTTGAGTAATCACACCTTCCATCTAGTGTATTCTCCTTCCTCTTTATTCATATTCTTCTAAAACCCTTTCAAATTTATTATTTAATTCCAAGAATTTTTTCTTATCATTGGCAGCAACTACTACTCCAAAATTTGTTATTTCTTTGGTCATCCTAGCAACTTTATCATTGTCCACCTCAATTTCCCTATAGACCATAAGACTGCATGTATTCTCAAAATATAAAACCTCTTGCATTCTACCTTTAGATATTTTTTTGAATGGACCATAGTACAAAATATTGATAGTAATTACTTAATTCTAATCCCTTATGGTCTTGTAGACTTCTTCCTTAGTTTTAAACTAAGTGTCTTTTTCCTTCCTTAGTGTGTCAAAAATCATTGCATTGGCAATGTTCCATTCAAGTAATATCACAATCCCTAAGTCTTTTAGTAGCTTCCTAACCTCTTGATGTATTATCTATGAAATTATTCAATGTGGCTAGCTTTGACCTATTCCTCAATTTTAGAGTCCTACCTATTAGGTTGTTTTGTTTTAATCTTTTTGCATTGAGGCTTGAAATTGCTAATGTTTCTTCTCCATAAAAATTGAGTAAAATCTCTTGACTTTATAAAGATTTCATCATCTAAAAATTTCTTGGATGCTTGTTCTACCATAGGATAAATTTCTTTCCCTTGATAGTCTCCTATAGTCAGGGCTAATGTTGACACAAGAGGCTCTTTAGGGACTCCTTCTTCTATATCTGATGTAGTTATGCCAATATCCCTCTCCCCTCCCATTGGCTTTAGTTTCCCCATTAAGGATTCTTCATTATCTATATGGATTGGGGTTTGTGAGGGAGAATATTACTCATCCATAGAAGAAAAACCTTTCTTTCATTTTTTATTTTTAGCAGCAAGTGTAGTAGGTGGGCTTTCAGACAATTGTCCCTCATAAAGAGGTATAGGTTGTACACTCCTTCCCGCGACATATCAAGGTTTCTTTTTTAATTTATATTGGCCTAATGATATGGGTAATCTATTAGCCAAACTAATCTCTACCTCAACTACCTTTTCTAGGTAAGTTTTGGTTAGGATTGCTTTCTTTTCATTCAAGGTTTGCAAAAAACCAACAAAATTATTCATAAGAAAATCCATTTTGGCACCCCAATATTTCTTATCATCAAGCAGATTATATTTTGGCTCAAAAACTTTTACAAATTCAAGCACCCTACTATGAAATTTCTACTTTTCTTTCCTAACCTCTTGTTCTTGTAATGAAAACTAATTTTTGATTACATCTTCTAGGAAGTAGAGAATATGTTCATGGGATTTGGCTCTTGTTCTCTTTTTGAACAAATCATAAAAACCCTTAGGATCTATGAACTGAGAATGAGATTAAGCCATATAATACTTATGTTGAAATTATTCTAAATGTCTCCACCCTTTCTTGATGATAAAAAAATTATAAACAATAGTAATTTGGTGGAAAAAAGATACCTTTTGATCTACCAATCAACTCTTTTTCTTCTAACACTCCTATCTGCCATAAGAGCTATTCAATCTCCACCTTTAAATGGACTTGATATGGTAGTACATGTGGATTTCCAAGAAAAACATATACTCTAAACATAGTAGAGACTATATATGGGATAATATCTCCCCAATTATGGCTCAACTTTAGTCCTTTAGCATAAATCTTTGGTCTAATTAATTCCAAAAGGGACTAAGGTATTCTAGGGTTATCTCTAGTTAATAAAATTATGAGCTTGGAGGAAAAGTAGCTATCAAATCTACTGAAACTAGCATCAATGACCCCCCATGTCATGTTTGTAGTCCACAATTAGACATAAAGCTTTTTTCCATCTTTCTCTAACTCTAGTTTCTTTTCATTAGAGAAGAAAGTAATACCCCCTTACAAAGATATGTACATCAACATGGAATACTAGAAAAAAGGTTTTTCAACTTTGTCCATGCTTATGACTACTAGTCCATTATGAATTTCTCCTATTAGGTATGTTGAAAAATTTAATGTTGACCTCATGCCATTTTGGAGTGTCTGAGTAATGATAAACACAATAGATCCTTGGATATGCTTGGACTACTCATACATCCCAAAAATCTTGCAAAGGGAAAAATAGAGTGCATAAGCCCTAGGATTAAAATATTTCTTGAACAATAGCTCTTGGGTATTTGTAGTTACCAACAATAATTGACCTATCTTAATAAAACGTTCTTCCAGTGGCCCTCTTCTCAAGTATACCCTCTATCCATCATATCTAGTTTGTAAATCCTCTAGGTCAATATGCTCATGCACTTCATGATTAGGGTTTAATTTCAAAACTTCCCTAATTAATTCTAGAAAAACCCTAAAAATATTATCCCCAAAATGATTTTTGACTATCCTTGATAAGGGGTCATATTTCCTCACCATCATTGTGAGTAAATCATCATTAAAGAAAATGTGTGGGATAATTAATCTAATGATGTCAAGTTCTCATACATTTTTGAAAGGAGTGTTGAGTTTTCTTTTTGTGAACCACTTATGTAATAGCTCCAAACCCCCAACACATGTCTTAGCATTCATCAACCAATTTACTTTGTTGTAAAAACCCTCACTGACCAATAATGTAGGGTTCTTTGGTATTAATTTTTTTCCTTTAGAGGATTCATTGGTAGATTGTGGCATTTTCTCTAAAATTCGTCATCTACAACCCTTTGTTGGTAATCTATATTTCCTAAGAAATCCCTTCATGGAGACATCTTGTTTATATTATCTTAATATGATAGAAATTTCTCAAATAACTAGAAGTTTTAGTACTTACCCAATTTTCATGTGCCATTCACTAAAAAAATGTTTGTAATAATTCATGACTCTTAGAGAATCCACTTTGAGCTCTAAATCTTTCTACTCCCTAAAAATTATGTAACATTGGTGTTCAATAATAGAAAAATGGAAATCTAATGGAAAATTTGGTCTCACATGAAGTCACATCGATCAAAATCAATGCTTCTAATAGTCACATTTTAGGTCACATCATGAAATTTGAAACCCATGCATTGATCGACATCAAATATGACAATTAAGCTTTAAAAATAAAAGGTTACATTACACTTTTTTGAAATAGGACACATGTCAAAACCTCACTTTCCCACTTTTCTTAAAGTTCAATCAACTTCATAATGTTGTGAAGTGATGATCATTGATCTCCAAATGATTGACAATAATGAAAGATTACTATTATTAATGTATTCACCTTAAGATTTTAGGCCCACTAAACCAACTCAAAATCCACCTCTACATACACATAATATACCTTGGAAAATTAGGATAAGATATTTGGTACATAATCCATCCTAGCATTACCTAGCAGCTTTTGAAATAGCTGGCCCTACATGGCCATGTGTCACAATGTCACTTCCTCGCTTTCTTTAAAATTTGATCACCTTTATAATGTAGCTAAGTGACAACCATTGATCTCTAAATTATTGATGGTTCTACAAGATCTATTTTATTTTAACCTAGTTATCAACTATATCCAATGTGGTAATGCCAATCTACCAACTTCTTCTAATAACTTTCTAACTGTTCTGACATGTTTTCTTTTTGTAGCCCACAAAAGAAATGACCTCACCAAATCCATGTGGAAAAACCACACTTCTTTGATTTGGTTAAATTTATTCAATTTTAATAATCTATGGAAGCACCCAAGGTATGATGGGTAGGAAATTTTCTCAATCTTATAGTGCTTCAAAATGATGAATGGGATCTGCTAGGATAGGTGTCATGACTATGCTTCCTCATATTGCTTAAAGCTCTAAAAATTTCAAGATGCAAGGATATGCTCATTATTGATCTTCTTTAGATTAATGGTTAGGAAATAAACCCCAAAAATGTTAAGGATTTTTAAAAGAACATTGTGCCAGTTAACTCAAAGTATAACCCATGGTTACAAGAGAAAAAGGAACAAGGTAAAATTTTTTTTGGGAAAAAGACTTAAAAGATTTGCACAAAAATTCTGAAACAAAGGTTTTTGAAGGAAATTTTAGGGCTCACAAAATGTTTCCCATACATTTTTAAAAATTCAAAGAAATGCAATCCTAGTTTTGAAGACTTGGGTCACAAACAATATTAGGATAACACAAAATTAGATGTTTTATCTATGATAAACACAATTTAAAGCACAAAACCCCTAATTTCAATAAGTCAACTAGATTTTTCACTATAAATTGCAAAAATAATTTAAAGATGAAAAAATAGGTCAACAGTGGCTTTTTCTAGGCATGGTAAATATGCAGATTCATGCAAGGGTTTAGAATCCATGTGGGAAGCTAATCACATACATGGGAAATTTGACAACTCTAAGAGAGAAACAATATAGGAAAAACATTGTACAAGGACTTTACAAAAGATTTACAAGAATTTATAGAATATATAGAAACCCTAGATTATTTTTCATGGAAAGAAAGAACATATTTTGAACAAAAGTACTTCTTCAAGAACTATCCATGAACAAGAAGATCAAGAATTTCTCCTGATAGCTCCTTTAGTATGTAAGAGTCTTCTCCTCATGTAGAATTCACTAGATAAGGACCTAACCAGAAAGGATAAAACTTACCATGTTTCCCTTTATCCTTAATTCTAGCATTCCACATTAATACTAGATCATCAAATTCAAATTTCCTAGCCATTACTTTCCTATCATACAAAAAAAATTTCTCGCAACTACATTTGAACATTTCTGGCAGAAACTTCTTTTCTATTTTTTGCTAATCCAACCAACTCATCCATACTCTCTTGCATATCATCAATAATACCCTGATCATACATTTGGATGTAGCTATAAAGGCCTATCAAATTATTTTGGGCCATTCTATCATGGATTCTATAAACAAGGTCAAAAGGTGAAACATCATTTGCTTTCTTCACTATCACTCCATTAGCCCAAATTGCCAAGTGTAGCTTTGAATCCCATGCCTTTTTGTTATCATCCAAATTCCTCTTTATGAGATTCAAAAAAATCTTATTTGTAGACTTAGCTTGTCCATTTCCTTTTGGATGATAGGGTGAAGATGTTGATCTAGTAATGCCATATTTATTACAAAAATTGATAAACTCTTTTGATCTTAAACACATTGCATTATCATCCAAAATTATTTGAGGGTACACAAATCTTGTTATGATATTAGGTAGTACAAAATTATCAACTACTTTACTGGTAGCATTTCTTGTAGTAATGGCTTCCACCCATTTTGTAAATTAATCTATAGCAAACAAGATCAAGGAATAACCAGTGCTAGATTTAGGGGAAATTTCTCTAATAAAGTCCATGCCCCATTGCTAGAAGGGTGCCTATACTTCTACTAACTTTAGAGGATTATTACTAGAAAATTACAACTTTCTAGCAATTCTTTGGCATGAATCACATTTTCTAACCAAAATTTGTGCATCTTTAAACAAGTTAGGCCACCAAAATCCCCCTCTCATCACTTTGTGGGCAGTAGTCTTAGCCATTTAGTGACCCCCACATAATATAGAATGCATGTCATTCAATGTTTTCTTAGACTGTTCCTAATCAATACATTTCAACAATATTTCTTCATAATTTCTCCACCATAGACTTTTGTTAACAATGATATACCTAATGACATGTAATTTTGTACTTCTTTTTTCATTATTTTTTAGGTTGGGTGGAGCTTCCATGTGTTATAGATAATATATAACATTTGTATACCATTCACAATGATTGATGTCACAAACGGCTAACCTATATCTTTTACTACCATGTTGATTTGATTAGCATTAAAGTTTTATAGAGCAGTCAATTTTGCTAATCCTTGACCCCTTACTAATTTAGTGATTTGAATGTCAATATTGAATTATCAAATTATGTTAATCCACCTATTGGAAATACAATGGGGAAAGTAAACTCAAAGAGAGGGGGTGAGGGGTGAATTAGTACTTAAAACTTTAACCTTAAAATCAGTCACCACACATCCATCTCACAATCTATGCATGTAAACTGAAATACCAAATTAAGTACATACATCCATAGTATGAAAGTAAATAAACATTCAACAGATGTATGACACAAGATATTTGGTTACCTAGAAACCCTTGAAGGAGAAGGTAAAATTGGGGTGGAGATGACACCCAAAAATTTCCACTAGTATAGTAATAAAGTATATCTAATAAAGGTTAAAATATTTGATCATGAAACATGATCTACCCTCTGAAAGGTCTTTCCTATTAAAGGCTTACAATATTGTTAGATCTTACCATGTTAAAGGATTTTAACACCCTGTTAAAAGTGTGCTTGGTAAAAGGAATTTGAATTAAAATGAAGTAAGCACCATATTAAAGGACTTACAATAGCCTAATAAGACTACTATTTTAAGATATTTAACTGACTCACCTGTTAGAATGTCCCAGCAATGATCCTTTGGTTAGCACTTTGTTACTAGATAATAGATTGCCTCTTTCTTGATGTGTACTTGATCTTCACTAATAAGATGTATCTCTATCTTCTAATTCCTTTCCTCTATTCTCCTCTAACTAATTCTACAAGGTATTCTCAATTCACAACTCCATAGTCACCATAAATGCTTTGTTTGAGCATGCAAAATTCTATCTTTTCTCCTTCCACATACATCAAAATTTTAAGGTTTTTCCTCCTTAAGAAGACCTAGGTGACTTAGGGTTTTGTATGAATCAATTATTGTGTTACACCCATATTGCAACTTAATCCTTCCCTTTTTCTAATTGGCCACATGTATTGCATAGAGATTCACAATAAAGATCCATCATTATCATCTAGGATCACAAAACAATCCTCAAGTTAGCTCTAAAATGGTTTACATTGTTGTTTATGTCATTAAAAACTACATGTCAAAATTGTATTAGTTGGAATTTGAAGTCCCTAATGCTCAGCATCAACTACAACTTAAATGTTGTAACTTGGCCTCTGAATGACTTGGCACTTACTATCTACTCAACACTTGAATGACTCGACACTTCCTATGTTCTTGAAACTTACTATATATTTAATCGTTGGTATCTATTATCTAACAACTTATGATTGACATGTATTACTTGTTCAACATGAACTAAGTAAATGACTTACATATATTATCACTTGATGTTAAGACTAATCAGAAGTTGACAATCCCCCCTTTGACATGATTGGAAAAATACTTGGTCATGCATGAATAATCTTACCCTTTCAAGAATAACTTAGATAATATCCATTCACATAAATTTTTTTTAAAAAAAATATTATGACTCAATAGTCATACCTCAAAATTCAATAATTCCCCTTGAGTTGATTGTCCCATTTAGAACTGAAAACTAAATACTCCTAAGTAGATTCTGCATATGCTAACTTCCTAACTTTGTCACTGCTTATCATGCATTCTTTCCCTTTATTTATTCTCCCCCTGTTGGCTCTCGATTTAACAGAATTTGAACAACCAAGTATGCAAGGCAAGAATGTGTCTATGGGTAGCTATCTCCAATAATGGATACAACTTACCAAGAACCTGGGCCAACTATAAGGCTATACTCCTTCTGTACTTTAGGCTTTGCAAAACCTAGGTGGGTGGACCTTTAGATTCTTTATATGGTACCAATTGTCAAAGCATACACTGAATCTAATATGAAGCAGATAAAACCCTTATTTCTCCTAAAGACTTATGAAATATTATGGATCTATAGTAGCTAGGTGCAGATCTATGAGTCTCAAAAGCTGAGTGAGGGTTAAACAATTATAGCTCTTTTACATGAAAGGGGAAAAGCATTTGATTAATGATGTTGATGTTCAACAAATCCTCAAACATGCAGAAGCATAACAAGTGATCCTATAACTGATCAGTGCCCAATCCATTGGGAAATTTCATGAATTCAAAACATACATCTGTGACATCAAGACAATATTACATATACCCAAACATCAGATCTATCTAATCACCTTGTGATTCAGACATTGGTGTTCATTAAGACCTCATTCTTATGAAATATCCTTCTCAAGATAACCATCAACCCTGTCAAACACATCAAGTATTTACTTGGCACTTTGTTCCAAAAGCAAGATATATTAGACATACAACCTGAAGGTGAAGCAAATGGATCTTAGCTCTTTGTTCCAAGGCCACATAAGACTACAGATTACTGAGACAAGAGACAAGAACCAGAATGAAACTAATGAAATGCTTTCTTATATGTATTCATTTCCTTGAAACAATACAATCAAATGCATGAAATTAAAACATGAAACAAACTAACATATCAAAACTATCTGTATTATCTGCACTACAACTATTCACATGAGAGAAATTTGCTGAAGAATGGTATCACAGATCTGAGAGAACTCAAGATTGGAACCTACTAGTTTTTCAGTCACAAAAATTGGAACCCCTAGAAAGAATGAAAGATAGAAAGATATAGCAAAGGAAAGAATCTCGAATTTGATCTTCAAGTGACAAGTGTCCATTTGAAATGCAATCCTTTGTAACTAAATAACTTTTTCCTTCCATCTCCCATTCTAATATGATCTTGTTCCATCATTTTTGTTACTAACTTGCAAAATATCTCTGTTGAAATTATGAAACCTTTTTGAGTCACCGAAGTATTTGATCTGCCTTATAAAATGCTAGTGAAATTGGGTTTTTTACTAAATGAATACTATCAAAATTTGACCCAAACTGCATTTCAACTATCTTTCAGCCACATTTAGGTTATTCCCATGCTAAAAATCAAAACTGAATTCTGATACCTGAAATCGGTTGCAAGTTGGAAACTAGGGAGAAAACCTCATGTAGCATGAACACACTACTTTCTGTGCAAAAACTAACTCCGGAATTGGAAAGTTCTTCTCCCAATTCTGGCAATATATAATATCACTATCTTTTCTTATCAGAAACCCACTAAAAATCATTTTAAAAATGACCCCTCTGGTATAAAAAATATGTCTGCACATCTTTGATTTTAAATTGTCAAAAATTTAAATGAACCTAAAGTTTGGACTTCATATTAAAACCTTTTTTGAATTAAAAACCTTTGGCGTGCATTCATAACAAAAATAATAATAAAATATTATTATTTTTATCCTTCAATATTGCCATTACCCTATACTTTGGGTGAACACATGTTTGACCAACTACCACGTGTCACTATTTTATTGGCTGAGCCCTCTGCATCACCCACCATGTCAATGCCATCAGGACCCATGCCACTTGTCACAATCTTGCTTTCCTACATTTTTCAAATCCCTCACATCTCCATAATGTGAGATTGCACTGTCCATCAAATCGTGACATGTGTCATGATCTGGTGCATCATCTTAAGTTGCTCCTGATCTTTGCCAACTCATTGCCTATTGGGACCTATCACCACATGGTGATAGCCCACTTTCTTGCAATATTTAACCACCTTGCATCTTTGTTTTGTGGGGAAGCATCAATCATTAGATCGTGACACATGTCATGATATTGTGCATCCATTTGAACTGTTGGTCTCTGCCTCATCATCAAAAATTGGGACCCACCCTGCCACATGGCAATAGCCCACATCCTCGCATTTTTTAACTTCTACGAAACTCCATTTTGTGGGCATGTGCCCACCGCCAAATCTTTCCACTTGTCAACATCTCCTTGCACCTGGGCGTCTTCGCCACATTAGCATTTGTGTGCATTAGATTAAAATTTTCTTTTCCCATGCTAATGTCACCTCCATAGCCCCTACATTTTCTCACCTTCAACATTTAGCACTTCAAAAAGTCCTTTTCTTAAGACAACTCATTATGAATGTAAATTTGGATTTAAACATAAGTAAAAGGCCTCCCACGGACAATGTGGGATAATTGCCTTAATGGCTTTTCCCTATGCCTTTCGTGAGTTGCCTAAAATGATTGCGGCTTGGTTCTTGCGGCTTCTTTCAAAATGTTGATTCTTATTTATTTACTGTGTTTTCTGCTTGGCATGCTTTCCTTTTATCTCTCTGCATTTTCTTGCAATGTTATTTGGCATGAGTTCCCTTTGGAAATGGTTACCTCTACTTTGAAATGCTTTCCCTCTCCATCGTTCAACATGGAGCTCCTATGATATGTCATGGACTACCTTCTTCCTTTTAATGTGGGTCACTAGATGTGCTGAGTTTTGCGCAAGTTTCTCCCCATGGCACCTTTGTTTCCTGTCAATGCTTGGACTCTTCGTTTGCTGCAAATTCAACTGTGGTCACCCCTACACATTTTTCTCTGTTTCAATAGTGCTTCCTTCTCTATGGAATCTTTTCCATGCATTTCTGGTGGCTTACATCATTTGTGCCATGTATTCTCCATAAATGGCATCATTTTTTATTTGTTTGACTGCAATTTTTTTGTATTATCATTTTCCTTTAATGCAGTCCCTTACTGTGGTCTTCTAATTTGTAGCGGCTTGAGAATTCCCTCCATTTGACTAGTTCCCCTTACATCTACTATGGCTTCTCCCCTTTTTAAAAACATTCTTCCTCAAACAGCTTCTTGCGTGGATTCTTTTGCCGATCCATCAGTATTCTCTGGCATCTTTTTAGCCTCCTGGATGGTAGTTCTATCATTTCCTTTGATCACATTATCTGTTAGATCTCTTGGGTTGTCTTTGAAGGTCTGAGAACCATTTAATTTCTCCTTCACTTTCAAGTTTCTACCCATAACAACCACATCACTCTCTATGCTGGCACCAAAGATGAGGACATCATCATCTAGACTCCAATTAAACAGAATGCCACAAAAACAACAATTGTTGTTGTAGATAAACAAGAAAATAAATATTTTTCCTTCCTTGCATTCTTCTGAAATGCCATTTCTTAGAGATGATAGAAACAAATGGCTTAAACCAATTCTCTTGATGGGCCTTAGATCAAATAGGCTTTTGTTTTTCTATCTTATTCTAGCTTTTCTTTGATGTTGGCAACATCAACCCATAGTGTTGTTGTATTCTCACAGACATAAGTTGATTGCCATGAAAATCCACTCACCTTTGTTGCCAAAAATTACCTAATTACGAGGTTGAGATTTGAGCCATGTCCCAATAAATTGATCTATTCTTCCTTGTGTTCTTCTGTCCATTGGAATTGGTGGAATTAGTCAGGCACCAAAGTGGGTCCAACTAAAAGAAAAAATTGTTCCCAAACAACTAAAACCTCAAACCGATCCACTGATCAACTTGAGCCAACTAAAACCATTTTTGATCACTGACTGATCATTTAAAATTCACTTTACCACTTTCTGCAAACTATCAAATTTGTGCTAGGAGCTCCTATTGACTGCCTTTGAAAACTAACCCAAACCTCTAACCAGGCTCTAAAAACTGGCACAATGAATCTCTACTTTGCATATTTACAGCCTGTCAAATCTCGTCTCATGAAAAATTTGAGGTCAAAAGATATTCGCTATCAAAGTTGCCTTCTCAGAATTACCTGAAAGTAAACATGTCAGAAAACAACAAACTAGGCTTGGAATTGGCTTGGAAAACTAGGCAAATGAGCACATGGAGAAATGAAAATTGGGGCATCAATTCTCTATCATGAGGAAAGTATGAATATGCAATATGGGCTCATGAAAAATAATAGGACGTGAATGGCGAGTGGTCAAAGTAGGCTACTTGGAATTTTGCAACTAGGAACACTAACTGAAAAGCAATTTTTAGAAATGGAATTGACCTAGACAAGTGTGCATATAGACTCATCAAGACTTAAAAATTGATGCACTTGAAGTATTTTTAGAGGAAAACATAGTGGTACAATCCATTCAATCTCACTAATCATGGATTAGGAGTTATAACGCCACAAATAGGGGTACTGACAAATCTGCAAATGGTGACACCAGTAAAACTGTAGAAATTGTGTTTGGAATCACATTTGAAAACTGATCAAACAGATTTATCATAAGCTAAAACTTGAAACATAACAAGCCTCTGACATCTACAATGCAATGCAAAAATAATTTTAGCATTTGGGTCTACTGGTGAAAAGTTATAACACGTCAAACAAGGCTTCCCAGAATTATGAACTAAATACAAAAGTATGAAAACAGTAAATGACAAATTTGAGGGATTCAAAACCTAGGCGAACGGACTCAAAATGACTCAAAATTTGACACATAGGCTTTTAGTTATGGAAACTAGATACTCCCAAAGTAGAAAGTCACAAAACATTTTTGGGTGTGAGATATTTGACAACAAACACAGCCTCCTGTCATTGTTTGACACTTGTGAAAATGCAGATTTGATAATTTCTCAAAACAGTACTTCAACAAATGACTTGAAATGATGATTTAACTTCATGGAATAGGTAGATGCACTAAATGGAAGGTGTTAGAAACATTAAACACCTTAGGGGCCTCATAGGTACAGCTATGTACAAATGCACTTATGGGGCTTAATTTCTCAAATTTTTGAAATGTGACTAGAAATGAATCATGCAATTTTTAGTCCCAATAGCCCCTTTTGACACTGATTTCATGGGTTGTACACTTATAGTGTGTTTGTCCAAGAAATTTTTATGGACCTCAAGTATTATCTTTAGAGCTACACCCTAGTTATAAGAAGCTAGCTCCAATGATTTGATTTGGATGGCTAACTTGATAGTAAGATGAACTAAGCCTTCAAGTGTAGAAACATGGGGATATTTTTGCATTAATGTCTCCACAAAGGCTAGCTCCTGTGAAGTATTTCCATGTGTGAGGTCAACTTGGATTGGATGATGATTAGTGTAGCTCAAGTATTTACATCTTGAGCATGCAGAGTTGCAAACTAACCTTGGTAATTCATCAAATTCCTCAAGTGCTTCTAACTTTGAGCTAGAGAATGAGGTAGAGTTGTACTATTATCTTCATATCTCCCTCCAAACTATCAATATGGCACTACACTTCTTGCATGAACAGAGTTGTATCACATAATTTGGTGTAAACTAAGAAAATATTCTCTATGACTTTCTTTACAGTATCAATCTTGGTTGCTCAATCAACCTGACTCATTGACCTTTGCTTGAAATTTTCTCTTAGACCATTCATGTAATTTTACACTAGAATCTAGGTCTACATCATTGACTTGTTCTACAATGTTTACCAACTACTCCATGATAGACTTGTCTTCTTCAATTGCTCACAAGTTGTATACATCAAAACAAATATCCTTGATCTCTTGCAATGCTTGCTTCTACCTAAGCTCCCTTCTATGTAGTTCTTATTTCTTTTTCCTTGCAAGTGCATCCTACAGTATACCCATGTATTCATTAGTGATTGTTCCAAAGTCAACTTTTGGTAAAAAAATCACTTCATCCAAGCTTACATCACCAAATGATGTATCCTTATCTACCTTGGATGTACTAGGACTAGGTCTTGATGACTATAGTGGTGTAGCTTCTACACTTTTCTTATGAAGTGCTTGACTTGGAGTAGTAGCAGTTGCTAGCAAAGCAACTAGGGTTTGTATTGCTAATTGATCCTCAAGCTTTATAGTCAAGTCTAACTCTTTAGTCCTCTTCTCTTCTTGCCTTTTAATTTAAATTGTACTTTGAACTTGTGTTATAGGTATAGAAGTGTCTATCTGACCTATTGGAGCTTGTGTTCCATCTTGTGCTTCTATAGAAACTTTTGGTACTAACACATTATGCACCAATTTGTTGATGTTAGTCATGGATTCTTCTTCTCTTTGATACACTACAAGGGGTAATCTAGGTTGTATCAGAGTAAATTGAGGGTTTTTTGATATGTCTTGTGTTTCCACCTCTACATATGTCTTCTTAAGTTTGTCTACACTCACCAATATAGGATGACTACATAGTTGTGCCTTGGTAGTGATGTCTAGCAATATTTTTTGCATGTCCTCCTCTGTTAGGGGATTGATGTTTTGAGTCACAATGTCAAAAAAATCCTTGATCTTTATAGTTTTAGTCTACTTTTTTTAGATGTTGTAGACTAGCACTCAACATCTATATATCTAGTATACTCTATTCTATTTTTTGCTCATCTTCAGTTGTTGCTTGTGTATCTATATTTATCTTAGTGTCTTCCACATGTTCATATTTTTCAATATCAACAATAATAACCTCAATTACTTCTTGTCCATATTTTCATCACCTACCTCAATAGGTGTCTACTCAATTTCCTTAAGTGTTCTCAGTCCATTAATTACCTTCCACACTTGGATACTCTGTTAAACAACATCTTTAATTTTATTTTGCAAAATATTAAAAGCTCAGTACTTTGGAGAAAAAATTTCTACATACTTCTTAATAGCCTTTGTCATCTAAAATTTATCTAAATTTGGCATCACTCTTGCAAGTGTAGCTTCTATTATATTTCTCTCTGTTGTGAGGTTATATTTCCATATTTGCTCGACTTTATAGTATAAATTATTTCATAGAGAGTTGACAATATCAATTAGAGTCATCTTAAATGTTTCCATCATGACATATATAACTCTTTTACCTTTTCCATATCTAAATTTCCAAGCTTATCAAATTCAATATGTGAAAATCCACTTAAATCTGTATTATTCTGTATATTTTCACATAGATTATCCAAATTAGAAGAAGAACTATGACCTACCACTATGCGTTAGCTATTATCATCAGATTTTCTCCTCTCCTCATCTAATTTTGTTGGAGCGATGTAGTTTACTCTTTTTCTATTCATAGACTCATCATCTTGTATAACTCTCCTCATCATTATTTCTTTTGGCTTTTTTAATTCTTGAGCTTTCTTAGTAGTAGATCTTGTGTTGGTTTGGGTAGTTGGAACTGTAAGCTTAGGTTTAACATCGTTCTTTGGTTTGCTAATTGTTGGAGCTTTAGCTTTCCTTTTCTTCTTCTTTGTGGCTATAAGTGCTTCATAGGCTTCTTCTCCCTTAATACCTTCTTCAAGCTTGACTTCCTCTTCACCTTGATCTTCTCCTTGACCTTAGGTTAGGGTTGGTGATGCTTGAGTAGGAAGATCTTCTTCTTTATCATCTTCATCTCCCTTTGCTCCTTCACCAATTTTTTTTTAAGCTTCTTAACAATTTTGTTCTTCTTTTTTATTACTGATGTTTTCTTCAAGTCCATATTTATCTTTGATTTTGCAATATCATTATTTCCAAAGGTAGTCACCTTATTATGTACTTCTTCTGTAAGAAAAGTTGTAATGGTTGCAAATGCTTCATCCACATTAATCTCATATCCTAGAGGTCTTAACTATCTTACCCTTGGAACTATAGCTTGTACATATGTGAAATTAGTATCAACTAGAAAGAAAAAATCATTAAAATGTTTCTAAACTATTGAAACTAGAATCCTATGTCTTTATTTCATAGACTTCTTAAAGTCCTCAAAGTAACTAGTCATGATAGATGTAAACTTCTCTCTCATTTGCTCAATAAATTCACTTATTTGTACTAGAATAGATCTATTTGTCTTCCAAGCTACTTTACCAAAGGAAGGAAATGTGTTCTACACATAGAAAAATATACATACAAGTAATAATCCAAACTTGCATTGTGTACTCTTGGTTTTCCTTGTGGCTCCCAAGTTTTCTGATAATTGTTGCAACTATAGCTTGGTAAGGTCATAAGTATGATCCTTCTTCACTATGTTATATCCTACATCAACAACAATACATGGTACACTATTCAACTTGCTTGATTGAAAGAATTTGTGTGAAATAATCCTTACTACAAAACTAATTAGGGGATGTTTGATGGTATCAATTGTCATTCCTCTTTTGTTCTACACTGCACTTGTGTTTTTCTCAATCATCTCTTTTTCTTAACTTCTCATGGTTTTGGGCCTATCTAGGGTTAGATACCCTATTACCCTCTACACATTAATCTTAGTAATCTTCATAGGTCCATCTTCTAACCATATAAAATTATTGCTTATTCTACTCAAAACAATCATAATCCATTGTCATAAAGATGTTTGGAAATTCTAGGACATGAGTTAACCCTTTTCTCTCTATAATCATATATTCTTCCTTTAGTAGTCCATTATCACATGGTTTTCCATATAGGAATTTGATTTCCATATCACCTATACCACCTACCTTACATGTCTAACAACATCTCACATCTTAAATCATTAAGACTTGTGGTGGTGTCATGGAAAATACACTAGACAGGTCTTGTTTATAAGCAATGTTGGGAATTTCCTTGAAATTTGGTTGTTTAATTTCATTTCTAATTAATTGAACTTTCAAAACTTCATTTCCCTCTTTGAACTTACTAGTAGAAAAAATAGATCCCATATTTACTACCTAGGGTTTGCACAAATTCAAACAACGTAGCTTGGCACATGAAAAATACCTTCACAAATTTGATGAATGGTATTGAATGGGGGTTAAATTCACTCTACAAATGCTTGGAATGATCTCTTGAATTTTCCTTTAGCTCTTTGTTCTCTCTCTAGTTTTGAATGATGTCAAATGAGTCAAAAATTGACCATATAAACCTTAAAACCTCACAATTAATGCTTAATGCTTACAAAGTTTTAAGCTCCACTTAAATAGAAATTTCAACTCACTCAGCTTTCATGTAGTTTCCTTTAATCTTGAAAACCACTGTGAGCTTAGTCAATACTATATTTAACTCAACAACTACAATGAAACTTTGCATGCTCAGTAGTAACATGAAAATTTACCAAACTTAAAGATTTCTTCTAGACTCTAAACAACATATTGCATCTTTCTTCATGTAAACATAATCTTTTTAGAAAAAATCCCTTTGAACTAGTGTATAATACACACACACACACACACACACACACACACACACACACACACACACACACACACACACACACACACACTTCTTGATTCCTTAGTTGGAGGTGGTTTGATCACCTTACCCATTGGGTGAAGTGATCCCATCTGAACTTGATGTGTTATAATATTCCTTTCTCTTCCATGTCTTGTTCATCTCGTCTCTAGTATTCTCAACATCTTCCTTTCCTTTTCCTTTGTTCAATTCATTTCTAGGTGCCTTTGACCTTGTTGGACTATTCTTGCTTATGTGACCAGTCTTCAAACAACTAAAACATGTAGTTTGACTCAACCATCTTTTGTAGTCACTTTTGAAATGTGTTCTTATGTAATTTTAAGCAACATGTCCATAATCTTGACAATATTGACAACTATACCTAGTATTATAATCTTAATTATAAGAGTTTCCATTGTGGTTTACCTTTTTCTTCTTCTTTGATGACCATTTAGGCTTGGATCTGCACTCATATGCTCTATTTCAATAGTTCTGATAGTTATAGTAGTAACCTTTAAATATTTGTGTGCTTATGGTCTTGGTTCTACATTCACGTGCCTAATTTCCATGCTTGTTGCATTTTTGGTAGTGACCCATGAACTTCTTGTTAGAGTGGGGTTGTCATTGCACCAAAAGACCAATCATTTAATGCCTAATACATTCACTCAACTTATAGTACATAGGAGTATGTTAAGCCCTTATCATGAATCCTAAGCAGAGTTTTGAACAAATTTCCCATAATCTCCCCCTCAATGTTACCTGAGGGTTTGAGGATTCAAACCTATAACCAAGTTCTAATAACACTTGTTAGATTGGGATTCCCATTGCACCAAAATACTAATCTTTCAATGCCTAATACAACCACTCAACTTATAGTACATAGGATGATGTTAATCCCTTGTCATGAATGTTGAGGGGAGTGATGAACAAATTTCCAACACTTTTTCTTAAGGTTCTAATTTACAGTCTTGCTCCTAATAACATTGGTAGTATGACCTATCTTGCCACATTTATGACAAGTAGTTTTGGAGATCTTACCTTTGTTAAGTTTCTTTCTTCACTACTTTTAGATGATTCTCCTTATTTAGTGCTGGTGTACCCTAATCTAGTAGTATCATTGTTGGATCTAGGAGATCTCATCAATTTCTCAAAATACTTGATGGATTCATTAGGTTTGTTGAAACTTGTAGCAAATACTTTTTCTCTCTTCAAATCATTTCTCAATTGTTCATTCTGCAACTTTAGTGTTGTGATCTCAATATATTTTCCATTTAATTGATGATTTGTAATCACTATTTGATTCAATGGTTCTAATTGCATGTGAGCAATCCTATTCACCTCTGATGTTTTCTCTTCTAATTTCTTGGTCAGTATCCTTTTGTCCTCTTCAATCATGACATTTTCCTCTTCATATTTATTTCCCTACTCGGATACCTCACATAGCAATGCTAATTGGACTTCTTGTTCCATCTTGATATTCCCAACCTCTTTAGTCTCCATTTTTTTCCATCAGATCTACAACTACTACATCAAATTCACTTGTGTTTCCATCCAAAAATAATGTAGTAGTCTCAATCTCTTGGTAATGTGTGTCCTTCTCTTCAATAGCTATCTCTTTCCTTCTTTTCAATGATCACTTTGACTCATCTATTACTTCATTTAGCTAATGTAGGGAAAGCTATATTTCAATATTTTGGTTCTCAATAGTCTTTCTCAACTTTTATAATTCCATTTCCAAGATCTTTCCTCAAAGCTATAATGATTTACTTTCTAGAGAACTAAGCTCTGATACTAATTTTTGGAAATACAATATGAAAAGTAAACTCTAAGAGGGTGGGGAATTAGTACTTAAAACTTCAACCTTAAAATCATTCACCACACATCAATCTCACAATCTATGCATGTAAATTGAAAAGCCAAATTAAGTACATACATCCATAATATGAAAGGAAATAAACATTAAAAACATGTTTGACACAAGATATTTGGTTACCTAGAAACCCTCCAAGGAGAAGGTAAAACTGGGGTGGGGATGACACCCACAAATCTCCACTACTACTAGGATAAAGAGTATCCAATGAAGGTTATAATATTTCATCATGAAACATGGTCTACCCTACAAAAGGTCTTTCATATTAAAAGCTTACAATATTGTTAGATTTTTCCTTGTTAAAGTATTTCAACACCCTATTAGAAGTGTGCCTAGTAAAAGGACTTTGACTTATAATGAACTAAGGACCCTATTAAAGGATATACAATAGACTATTAAGACTACTCTCTTAAGAGATTTAACTAATTCACTTGTTTGAATGTCTTAGCAATGATCCTTTGGTTAGTACTCTATTTCTAGATAATAGATCACCTCTTTCCTGATCTGTATTTGATCCTCACTAATTAGATGTATCTTCGATGTCTTCTAATTCTTTTCCTTTATTCTTCACTAACTAATTTTGCAAGATATTTTCAATTCACAACTCCTTAATCACCATGAATGCTCTATTTGTTAATGAAAACTTCTCTCTTTTCTCCTTCCACATAAATAAAAAGTTTCAAGTTTGTTCTCTTTAAGAAGACCTAGGTGGCTGAGGGTTGGGTATGAATCAACAATTGTGATTCACTCATATTGCCTCTTAATCTTTCCCTTTTTTTTATTGGCTACATGTAATGCATAGGGATTCACAACAAAGATTCATCTTTATCATATAGGATCACAAAAAATCCTCAAGTTAGGTCCAAAATGGTTTACATAGTAGTTTTTATCTTTAGAAAAAACTATGTCAAACCTATATTACTTAGCACTTGAACTCCCTAATGCTCAGCATCAACTAAAACTTCAATGTTGTAACTTAGCCTCTAAATGACTTAACACTTACTATCTATGTGGCACTTGAGTGACACAACACTTACTAGTTTCTTGGCACTTACTATATTTTTTCACTCATCATATACTAACTGACAACTTATACTCAACATGTATTACTTGTTTGGTATGAACTAAGTAATGAATTACGTATATTGTCACTCATATGTCAAAACCAATCTGAGATTAAGACCACCTTCATCTCCTAATGGATACCTCTTGCTAAGAGAATATATCTTTAACTATTTCACTCAGAAAAAATATTTTAATAGTAACACCTACAAGGTAACATCTAAAGGCTTTGACATCTTTTCTAAGGCATGATCCTACTTTTCATTTATTTCATACTTTAGCTCTATAGGCTGAAGGTATTTACTAAAAAATGCAATAGGTTTTTCATATCCCTCTTCATTTTTCTACAATGGGTCTATTGCCATAGTGTGGAAAGATGCAATGGAAAATATATGCATTGGCTTTGTATAATCTGGGGTCCTTAGGATTGGTTTATTTTTAATGCAATTTTTTATTTCCTAAAAAGCTTCTACAAGCTCACCTTCCCAACTAATAATGGCTCCTTATTTTAGCATTTTAGAGAGTAGCATATTGATCTTAGAAAAAATAGTGATGAATCTCCACAAAAAATTTACTTTCCTAAAGAATGATTATATTCCTTTAACATTTTTAGGCCTAGGAACTTTATCAATTGTTGTCACTCTTTTAGGGTCAATTTTCACCCAATTCTTTTGTACTATGTAACACAACAATTTTCCTTCTATCACTCCAAATGTGCATTTCTTTGGGTTCAAAGAAACCCCATATTCTAAGGCTCGAATGAAATTTTTTTCTAAGTGCCTACGATGATTCTTAGCCCTTTTTGAATATGCAATTAGATCATCTTGGTATACAACCATGAATTTATCAATGTAATCCTTGAATGCAACATCCATAGCCCTTTGGAATGTTTCTCCTACATTGATCAGCCAAAAGGCATCCTTACATATAGATACATACCCCAAGGAGTAGTATGGGTTGTTTTAAACTATTCCTTTCCATCCATAAGAACTTGGTTATATCCAGAAAAATCATCCATCATGGACATTAATTCTAAGCCAGTTACTTCTTGCAACATGGGCTCCATGTTAGCCAATCCATAATTATCATTTAAGGATGCAATATTTAGGTTCCTAAAATCATCACATAATCTAATGTCTCCATTTTTCTTCCTCACAAGAACTAAATTTGACACCGATGTAGAATGTCCGATTGGTTATATTATTCCTTCATCCCTTAGCTTCATCAGTTCTTCTTGCATCTTGGGAGAAAAAGTAGGATTCATAGGCCTTTGCTTTTGTCTAAAGGGTTTGACATTTTCTTTGAGGGGTATAACATGTTAAAAAAATCCTCCCTATATGCCTTGAGGTCATCATATGACCATGCAAAAACATGCCTATACTTTCTAAGAAAATCAATCTTTGGCCTTCCAATTTCAAGGGATAAATTCTAACTCATCTATAGATTTTACGAGCTTTAGAAGTACCAAGATTTATCTCCTCAAGTTCTTGTGACTTCTAAATTCTAATTGTTTGATGCACTCTATCTTGATTATCAAAGAGACTCTCTAATAGTACCAATCCTTTTGGTACTTTGTTTTTTTTTTACTGTAGAATTTCTTAGCAAAAAAGGTCTCTTTTCCGTCTATTGTTTCCACTAAGGTAGTACAGTCCAACTCTTGACCATGATACTTATCTTCATTTAACAAGAAATTTAGAATATCTTTTTCATTATTGAAAACCCATCAATTCTCTAGATTATCAAGAATTGATGGCCTATTCTACATTTCAATCTTAAACATACCAGAAAATGAAATGTCATTTGGTTTTATAGTTACATTTACTAACATGTCAACCATCTTGTTGTGGATTCTTTCCATCCAAGAGATACCAAAGGCATCAAATAATTCTATCTAGCCCCAAAAAGCATTCCTGTATTGTTTCAATCTTTTTTTCTTGGATGCATATGCCTCTTTTACTTGAGAGATAACTAACTCAAAGTAACCAATAACATGCAACCTTTTAATTCCATGAGTAGCCACAACTCTTAATCCTAGTAATAGTGCTTCATACTCAGTTATGTTATTGGTACATGAAAAATCTAGGGTAAATGAGTATTTGAATGTATTTATTTATAGAAATATAAATACTAACCCAACTCCTTAGCCTTCCTTACAACTTGCTGCATCAAAATACATAGTCCACAAGTTTTGTGAATCTATGCAACTTGCTACCTCTTGTGCAATAAGTGGTGGTAGCTTCTCAATTTCTTGAATAACTAGTTCTACTCTAAAGGCATTAACATCAGTGTCTAAGAAATAGGTAGCATCCTTGTCACCATTATCTCCAAAAACATAATTAACCCTCAGCTCTCTATTTACCTTGATAGCCTTGTCACCTATATGATAGGTTGTATATGATAGGTCACATTGTAGGCTACCTCCCATTGCAACACTACATTTTCTAAAGAGTAGCATTCCATAATGAGGAGGAATATCAACTACTAGGACTGCCATTATCATTTCAACCTCTAGATAAGTAGCTAGCTTAGAAGGCAATGCATTAATGGTACCTATAATAGGCACTTCTCTTGCATCCATGGCTCTACACCTACCTTGTTTGGTGTCTACTTCTAAACCCAAGGCTTCCATAACTTTGAAAGGCATTATGGTATTATATGCTCTTGAATATATCATACAATTCTTCAAGGTTTTGTTAGAATCTGATAAGATTAATAACCCAGAAAACTAGTGCAAAGAGTAAATATCAAAACTATGAATGCAAATGATACAAAATCAAAATAGCATCATAGAGTTAGTCTCCAAGAGAGTAATGCAAATTCTGAAAGAAAAATAGCATTAATAGGATGCAAAAACAAGAGATGCAAATACAAGCCAGGTAGCATGCTTATATAGGCTAGGAAGAGGGAGGAGGTGGCAACACCAACCAATGAGGAGCAACCATCTATCGGACTAAAGATAGAAAAGTATCTTCCCAAGATAGCTAATGGATTCTCACATGTAGGAAGGTGAAACCTCACAACCATTCACCTAATAAGACATGCTTTATTAACCTAAGCGAGATTATTAAAAGTGTAGTAAAAACCTAGCAAAATAGGAAAAATAAAAAACTACACTAACAGGTTTGACCATTTATAACTGAACTAAGGAAAAAAGAATTTATATCTTGAAAGTAAGCTACAAATGAGTTATCTAAATACATTTGAGGAATTTGAGACATGATTCTATTATCTTCTATTATAGGCGAAGCTTGCTACAAGACTCTAGGATCTTGTTCAACATTATTATTACTACCTATCATGTCCAACCAAACACGGGCCTTGTTCTTGATTTCTTCTATTCTAAATAGTTTAGATAAAGGAACCTTAACTATAATGTGAGATAACATGGAAATCATGTCAATTGGATCATACATAGTATGCTTAATAGAAATACCTAGAACTAATAATGTTTGAATGGTCAGCTCTGCTACTTGCTTGGTGACATCAAGTTTAGATTTTTTTTCATGTACAATAGACTTGACTATCTCAACTACCTAAAATTATACTTTCTTCTTAGGCTTCCATTTCTTACTCTTATCATACTTAACCTCGGTTGTCACTATGTTATCCTTTTTATTGTCATCAGTCTTCTTGTGAGTAATAACTTTAATAATTATGCTAGATGGTTTACCAATATCACTATTGGAAACTCCATTTTTGAGATTATGATTACTGTGTACTTGAAATATCATCTCTGCTATAATTCTATAAATTTGTTCCTTAGAGGGTTTTCTCAAATTTATGTGACCAACACCTGAAGATGCAATACATATCTTGTCTTCATCATAATCTTAATCATTAGAAAACACTTTATAATGATGTAATTAGTAAACATTTCTTTGATCAAAACATCACTTTCTAGTTCTTCTAAATCAGAATCATCATAATCATCACATAAATTCACCATATTTTAACTTAAATCATCATGAGCTTTTTCTTCTTCCCCTTCCTCATTTTTCACATGTTGGCTTACAACAAATGATTGGGCTAATGCACAATAATCAAAGGAATGAGGAAACTTATGTACAACACACCATGGTACAACATATGTCATATTTACATAACTTCTTTGCAAAGGGTTCGGGGTAATTTTATCTTTAGTATTTTGAATAGGGTGAGGCATAGGCTTGCCATCTTTCCATTGAGTTGTATATGGATAATTTTGCATTCTAGACTACCTATTATAGTGGTTATTGAATTGAGGCTTATCACCACTATTCTACTTATTTGCATTCTTGGCTAATGGATTCATCTTCTTTAATAGATTCAATACTTGACCCATGCTATCCTCCTTGGGCTTCTTACTTGAAATAGGCTTATCACTTTCTTTTTTATTATTCCTTGAATTGAACAATTTGGGGCCATCTCTTCTCCCTAGCTTACCACAGGCCTTTCTATTGATTTCAATATTTATTGTCATCTTGTAAGAATATCTTAAGGTCATAAGATCCTTGTCTCTTATGGTATAGGTCATCTTACCATTAAATGCATTAAAATATGTTGTAAGACACACATCCTCTCCTAATTTTATTACTTGGAAAAGATTGTACATCTTTTTCTAAAACCTCATATTGAAATCAAATGTGGGCTCATTAGGGTTCTTATTTATATTATTGAATTCATTTAACATGAAACCAACATTAATATTATCACCATATTGTTCCTTAGAAGATTTTTCCAAGTCACTCTATGAGCTAATATTGTCATTTGGCAGCCTTCTAAACCAATCTCTAGCATCTTTAGTTAGTGAATGTACAAACAACTTCATGACCACATCTTCATGTTCCACTTCATAATCATTTAGCATGTCTACAAATGTTCTTAGGTGTTCTTCACTAGGGATAGCTTTATTTCTTGAAAACTTTACAACCTTTTCTCTAAGATCAAAAGAGATAGGATATGGAAACCCATGGATGCCTAGAAATGACATCTATCTATAATTTTCCATGTATATGGGCCATTTATGAAAACTAGTAGCATTTGATGTACTTGTTGCATTTTCTTGGTTTTGGACAAGGCTTTGAGGTTGATTTATTTTTTGAACAATAGGGATTTGAGTACTAGGGGCAGAAGACGAGGTAGGGGTTGATTGAGAGGCATTTTGGCTTGGAATTATTGGTCCACAAGTGGGAATAGAATTCATAGCTTGAGTAGACATATTAGACCATGAAGCTAAAGTAGAATTAGACTTAATGAACTAGATTTTTCTTCTAGTCTCTACTACTTGTGCCTCATTCTCCACTTTATCATCTCCTTTGTTAAATCCTCCTTCTCCTTTCTAGCCCTTTCGAAAGTTAAATCTAATTTAGACATAGGAGGATTTTCAAACTTGTTTGGTATAGCTTGAGGTTCATTTTTTTGAATCCCTACAACCTTTTTCTTTCCATTATAAATGGGTTAGATCTATGTGCTCTAGCTAAATAGGCTTGTAGGGATGGACTAGAGATATAATAGGTTCTTCTCTATGATTCAAGAGTTCTTCTTTTTCATGAAAATTAGACTTTATATTGTCTATATATCTAAAGACATTAGAATGCAAAAAAAAAATTCTTTCTTCTAATTTATTATTTTGTTCTTTCAAGACCGTCATCCTTCTAAGGAGGTTATCTCTCTCAATGAGAGAATTAATGGTTTCTTGCTCTTTCTCCTTCTCCAAATGAATGTTCTGGGAATCTTCTTTTGCAACCCACTTCTTAAGGATTTTTATTTCTAAATATATTTCTATTGGGTTTGCAAAATTTTCTTCTAAACCAATTAGATCATCCAGATCTATGAGGTTTGTTTGTACATATGGAACCTGCCTAGGATTAAAAGCAGTGTATATAGCATTCCTATATCCTAGTCTATGACTCATTTCATTTATCACATTTGGTCCACAAAGCACATCCCCTATTGAAGACACATTCTTATCATGGTATACTCTTTGTTTCTATAGTGGGGTGTTGAACATTCCTCCTAAGTCTAGTAGTTTCTGAAAAGTTCAAATAAGAAGACTCTCTCTACGAAAGGCTAGTATTAAGAGTCCATTGACACTCTACCCCTAGGTGTCCAATTATGAATTGGATTTAATTTTTTTATTTTGGTAGTAGGTGTAGTAGGTGGGATTTTAGACAATTATCTCTTTTAAAGTGGTATAGGTTGTACACTCCTTGCCACCACATATCTAGGGCTTTTTTGTAATGTATATTGGCTTGGTGACATGATTTCTCTATTAGCCAACCTAATCTCTACCTCAGCTACCTTGTTTGAATAAGTTTGGGTTAGGATTATTTTCTTTTTATTCAAGGTTTGCATAAAACAAACAAAATTGTTCATAAGAAAGTTTATTTTGTCACCACAATATTTCTTATCAGCAAGGGGATTATATTTTGGCTCAAAAACATTTACAACTTTAAGCACCTTACTATACGCTTTCCACTTTTCGTTTGTAACCTCTTGTTCTTCCATCTTATGAGAAGTAGACAAAATTTTCTTTGGATTTGACTCTTGTTCTCTCTTTGAACAAATCATATAAAAATTTAGGATCTATTAACTGAGAATGGGATTGAGCCATTTGATATTTATCTAGAAATTTTTCTAAATATCTCCACCATTTTTTAACAATAACAAAATTATGCACAATAGTAATTTGGGGGAAAAATGTACCTTTTGATCTGCCAATCAACTCCTTTTCATATAACACTCCTATCTACCATAAGAGCTTTGCAATCCCCACCTTTAGAGGAACTTGATATGGAAGTACATTTTATTTTCCAAGGGAACCATATACTCTGAACACAATAGAGATTGCATATGGGATCATATCTCCCCAATTATGGTTCACCTTCAATCATTTAGCATAATCCTTCGGTTGAATTAATTTCAAGAGGTGCCGAGGTATTCTAGGGTTGCATCAGTGACCTCCCATATCATGTATGCACTCCACAACTAGACAAGAAGCTTTTCTCCATCTTTCTCTAACTCTAGCTTCATTTCTTTGGAGAAGAAAGTGAAACTCTTGTACAAACATATGTACATCAACATGGAATTCTAGCAAAAAGGTTTTTCAACTTTGTGCTTGCTTATGTCTATTAGTCCATTATGATTTTTTTATACAAAGTATGTGGCAAAATTCAATATTGAGCTCATGCCATATTATAGTGTTTGAGCAATGATAAACAAAATAGATCCTTGGATATTCCATTCCAAATATATTTCAATGGAAAAAATAGTGTGTCTGAGCCCTAGGACTAAAATATTTCTTAAATAATGGCTATGGGGTATTTGCAGTTACCAATGACAATTGACTTATCTTAATAAAATTCTCTTGTAGTGGCCTCTTCTCAAGTATACCCTCTGTGCATTATATCTAGTTTGTAAATCCTCCAAGTTAATATGCTCATGCACTACATAATTAGCATTTTATTTGAAAAATTCCCTAATTAATTTGGCAAAACAATAAAAAGATTACCCTAAGCATGATTTTTGACTATCCATCGTATGGGGTTGTATTTCATCTCCATCATTGTAAGTAAGTCATCATCAAAGAAAACTCCTTAGATAATTAACTTACCAATGTCAAATTCATATACATTGTTTAAAGAAGTGTTGAGTTTTCTTTTTCTGAACCACTTACAAAACATCTCTAAACCCCAAAGATGTCTTAGCTTCCCTCAACCAATTTTTTTTGTCATAAAAACCCTCATTGACCTTTAACCTAGGGTTCTTTAGTATCAATTCTTTTCAGTTGGAGGATTCATTGGTAGATTGTGGTATTTGTTCTAAAAATAATCATGTAAAACCCTTTGTTAGTAATCTACATTTCCTGAGAAATCTTTTTGTGGAGTCATCTTGTTTTTATTATGTTAATATGACTACAATTTCTCAATTAACCAGAAGTTTTAGTACTTACCCAATTTTCATCTATGCTTCACTGAAAAAATATGTTTGTGACAATTTGTGCCTTGTAGTGAATAAACTTTGAGCTCTAAATATTGTCACTCTCTAAGAATTTTATAACCTTGGTTTTTAATAATGAGAAAAATTGGAAATCTTATGGAAAATTTGGTCTCTCACAAAGTCAAATTGATCAAAATTAATGCTTCTAATAGTCACATTTTAGGTCTCACCACAAAATTTGAAATATAGTCCTTGATCTACATCAAATTGGATTATTAAGACTTAAAACAAAAAGGATACATTACCCTTTTTGAAATAGGATGCCTATCAAAACCTCGCTTTCCCACTTTTCTTAAAGTTTGATCAATTTCATAATGTGTAGAAGCAATGATTGCCAATCTCCAAATGATTGATGATCATGAAAGATTACTATTACTAATGTATTTGCCTTAAGATTTTTGGCCCACTAAGATAACTCAACATCCACCTCAACATACACATAATACACCTTTGCAAATCAAGATAAGATATTTGATATGTAATCCATCTCAGCATTACCTAGCAACCTTCAAAATACATGACCCACATGGCCATGTGTTGCAATGTTGCTACCCTAATTTCTTTAAAACTTGGTCACCTTTGTAATGTAGGCAAGTGACAACCATTGATCTCCAAATGATCAATTATCTATTCTATTTTAATGTAGTCACCAATTGTATCCAATGATGTAACACCAATCTGCCAAATTTTATGACAACTTTCCAGCTATTCTAATTTGTTAATGCAATCAAAATTCCACAATCCATCATAGTTATGTAAATAAATTTCTAGATTAGATTGTGTGGAGATTTTTACCATTGACATTTAAAATCACTTTGTTTGACATCTCTTGCATTCTCATCCTGATGATGGATCACATAGTGTGATTTGAAATGTTGATGGTAAAAATCTCCACACAATCTAATCCAAAAACTGATTTACATAACTATTATAATATGTTTCCTTGTTGCGGCCCACAAAAGAAATGACCATATCAACTCTATGTGGCAACACCATGCTTCTCCACTTTGGTTAAAGTTCTTAGATTTTCATCATTAGTGGAAGCACCAATCGTCAACCTTCTCAAGATCTAACATGTAGGAAATTTTATCAATCTTATAGTGCTTCAAAAGGCTGAATGAAACCCACAAGGATAGGTGTCATGACTATGCTTCCTTACAATGCTTAAAGGTCTAATATTTTAAAGATGTTGGGATACACTCATCATTGATTGACTTTTGATCAAGGGTTAGGAAATAAACCCCAAAAAAATTAAGCCTTTTCAAAAGAACACTATGCCAATTAACTCAAATTACAACCCATGGTTACAGGACAAAAAGGACCAAGGTAAAAAATAGTTTTTGGAAAAGACTTAAAATATTTGCATGAAAATTATGAAACAAAGGTTTTTCAAGGGCATTTTAGGGCTCACAAAATGTTTCCCATGCATTTTTAAAAATTCAAACAAATGCAAACCTATTTCTTAAAGCTTAGCGCACAAACAATAGTAGGATAGCACAAAATTAGAGGTTTTATCTAGGGAAAACACAATTTAAAACACAAAACTCCTAATTTCACAAATTTAATTGGTTTTTTTTACTTTAAATTGCATAAATTCTTTAAAGGTGAAAACCTAGGCCAACATGAGGTTCTTGAAGATTCTGGCATTTTGGTGGAGTTTTCATGGGCCAATTTTGGTCTTGGTTAATTGTTCTTGATGTATTTAATAAGTGTTGTAAGCCTTTTAAGGAATTTGGTATTTAATATTTGTTGGAGGTCAAGTTGTGGCTCAACATGTATATAATGTAATGCTTTATTTAATTTTTAGCTTACTAGGCCAACTTGTAGCTTAGTTGGGTATAAGTAGGGGGTCATGTGGAGTCTTTAGTCATTATTCATCAATATTAGAGAAGAGATTGTGGTAGAGAAGGGAACTTTGGGAAGAGCTAGAAGTTGAGGTTTAGGAAACAAGGAGATTTCTTGGTGGGCTTGAGAGCACAAGTTGAGATCTTCATTAGAGATTTCTACTAGAGTTTTGATTTGGACTATCTAGGGTTTGGATTGGATCTTGAGGGTTCTTGTAGAACTATTATTTTGTTTGTATTTGGCAATAATCGAGAAGGCCTTATAGCCTGACACATTTTATGCAATCAGTTACTTTATGAATAAAGAGTTTTAATTTGGTATTAGATCTTGCACTATTATTTTGTTTCCATTTTGTGGTTTTTTTTGGGAACTAGGACATCTCCTTTGAATATTCTCCTACATTTTAATGCATCAAATAGAATCAAAGCATAATTTCTCCTGAGCATGTAGATAGGTCATCAAAGTTGAGGTAGTTTACACTAGGACCTTGGGGTGAAGTTTACCATATAAAAGTTTTATCTTGTGAAATGTCTTTCCTAGAGTCATAGATATCTTTTCTCTAAGGTTGTAGATCTTAGTTCTGACTTAGAATTGTAGAGGAGTTGTTGATGCATATATGTTTGTGAAAATGGAAGGTTTATCTTCTTTGAGAAGATTGACCTATTGGCGATTCATTGTAGAGGGTTTGCAAAGACCTTGGAAGATGGATCCGAGAGGATTATACTGTGAGGTGATAGTAAATCTCCATGATGTGATGGAGAAAAATATTTCAGAGATGTTTCCTTAGTTTGAAGCTACATTGACTAATTAGGTTAAGGAAGGAACCATTGAGTTTCATAGGGGTAAAAGCATAAACTTGTGTTACCCTTTTGTAAAGGAAAAGGCTAACAAAAGTATAACTCTTCACCTTAAATGATAGAAAACTGATATCATTATTTAGAATTTGAAAATAAATTAACCTAATGAAATGTGTAGAAATGGATGAAGTTTAGGATTTTAATTTTTAATAATTATTTGGAATAAGAATTGATGTATTTTCCTAATTTTTATAGATAATTTTTTAGTTGTTGAAAAACATTGAAAATTAGGGGTCTAGTTTTGACCACAAGACTCTATGGAAATAAACTTATTTTCCTATGATCTTAGACTATGTTATATGTAACATTTATAGATAACATAATAAAAAATAAAAATTGGCTTTAGACCTATATTTTCTCTTTTATTATGATTCAAATTTTGACTCACCTAAAATTGATAGGTTTCATCCCTCACCACACTTTTTAAAACAAATCTATTATAACCAGAAGAAACATTATACATACAAAAAGAAAACTCACTCCTCTACAAAACATAATTTTTAAATTTTTTTGATATGATTTGATATTTTCTTTTTCTCAAAATCAACATCTTTTTGAGTGTTCAAATACATGCTTGTAGAAATTTTTAATTGCAATACACTATATCTAATTAAAACACTATACAATCAATATGAGAATATTCTTGACTTTGAGCTCTATAAAATAGTGCTTATATGTTATTAAAAAATATTGTAAAAAATAGTAAACATTATTAAAATGTTAGTTTTCTTAAATATTTTTTATTTCCTTAGTAATTGGATACAAACTTGTATGAAACATGCATTTAATAGAGATTTTCAATTGGAAAAGTGTGAGACCATATATAACTTTGCTAGAATGAATTTATATAGATCATGTGTTTGAAAAAATATATTTTTAGATAGAAATACTCATATTTAGTCATTTTGATAAGTCGGCCTGAAAGGTGACACAAACTTATGCTTTTACCCACAGAAATTAATGGAGCTAGAGTCTACCAATCCAGAAGAGAGTTATCTAGCTAGTTAGAAGACTTGTTTGAGAGAAAAGATGGCAAAGAAAGGTCAAGGTGGAAGAGATTAGTTTTGCTAATCAATTTGTGGAGTCTAATGTAGAACTTGTAGGGAAACTTGAGATTGTTACTAAGGGTATTCCTAACCTTGTTGATGTTGGAATGGAGATTGTTTTTCATGATTAGTTGGTTGAATCTAACATGTAAATTATAAATCACTTGGTTGTGGATAATTAGGTTGTTTTTGGTGATAATTTTTGTGTTGTAGAGAATCTTGTTGTAAGCAATGAGATTGCTAGTATTGTGAGTTTGGAATATGTTGCTAAGGAGTTATGTATTATTGATGTAGTTTTTTTCTTGGATCTACATAATTTCATTAGGGATATGGAGTTGGATGCACAATTTTCTAATATGGATTGATGTGATAAGTTGCATGTTGATTGGTTAGTGGTGATTAGATGCTTCTTATGTTTAGATGGTTGAAGTAGATCTAGATGATGTATAGTTTGGTTTTCTTGTCCCTATTAGATTGGAAGCATTTGGTGAAGATGAAAATGGTTGTGGATTTTCATTGGGCAACAAAGTTTGGGACATGCTTTTATTTTTACCCTAAGTGTCTGATGTAAGGTTATCTAAGGTTCCTAAGGATTCTAATGTAGGAACATATAGGGTGTAAGAGAAATCTTGCATCACCCAAATATATCTTCTTTGTAGTCTTCTCTATTTTAATAAGGACTAGTAGTGGGAGCTTGCTATTTTTAGTAAGTTTTTCATATGAGCTCAGAATGTTCTCATTTTCTATATAAAGGTTCATTTTAGAGTTATAAGCCTACCATAAAAATCTCATTGCTCCAGCTTAAGTATTGAAGAAGTTATTATGAATTTTTGGTGGAAAATTTTGGAGAAAACTATTCAAGCTCATAGTTAGAGGCCTTAGAGTGCCTAGCTGAGGTCCAAAATTTTTATTGAAGGACACTTGCATAGCTCTAAGCCTATACATCAAAAGCTAGCATTTCCAAAAAGTGGTTATAATAGCGAATTAGAGAAATTGTTCAAGAGTTGTGGCCTTTTGAAGTTTGGCTACCTAAAATATTTAAAATAATTGTCGTAGATGTATTTGGCAGACTCTACATGTATTGTTAGGGTCTGTTGGCCTTAGGTATTAAGTTTCAATATCTAAAACCTTCCCAAGTGGCATAAAATTACCTATTTAAGAAAGGCCCAAACATTGTCTAGAATAGCTTTGGGTGATAGTTCATGGCTTGTCTTATAGATTATTGTAATGAAGACACCCATGTGGATTAGAATTTTATAATTCCACATTTGCAATGTAAATAAGTAGTCCATATTTTGTTCTCACATATTTTGTTGTTTCTTTATTTTTTATTTTGTTTTGTAGTATTAAGGGGATCACCCTTCATTAAGTTCTCAACCACATTTGTTGTTGCTTCTTTGTTTTTGGTTTTGGTTTATGGTATTAAAGGGAGTACCCTTCATCAAGTGGTATCAAAACTAGATTTCTTGAGTGTGTGGAAAAATTTTCAACTGTGAGGCAGTTTGCACTAGGATTATGGTTCAAGATGAACATATAGACAGATTGTCAATTATGAGGTAGTTTGCACTAGGATTTTATTAGAAGTGTGAAAATGCCTCCATGAAGAGAGCATGGTGGAAGAGTTGAAGGTGTTACACCTAAGGATTTAGATCCCTTTAGAGGAAAATATAAGCATTGTGAGAACAAATTCATAGAGGAATGAAACTTACCATAGGAGATAATGAAAGTGAGGATGAAAGAGAAGAAGGAAACATAGACCTAGATGTAGTAAAGGAAGTTCTTAACCTAGAGGAGGTGAAGCTTTTTAGGGCCATTTTTAATATTGGCAAAAGACCTATGTTTGATTTTCCCACATTTTAAGGAAATCTCAAGCCTAAGGAATTGATTAACTAGAGAAATGAATTGGAAGAGTACTTTAAATATGAAGATATTGAAGATCTAGATAGGGTTAAGTTTTTGAAGGCAAAATTGAAGAGCTATGCAAAGATTTGGTGGCAGGAGATCTAGTTGGATCAAAATAAAAGAGGAAAAAATATCACTATTAGGATTTAATGGTAGCTAAAATGAAGTGATGGTTCATTCTTGTAGATTATGAGCTTGATCTACTAAAGAAAATGCAAGGGTTAAAGTAAGCAAGAAAGTCTGTTCAAGATTTTACCAAAGAGTTCTATCAAGTTCTCATTAGAACTAGCCATGTAGAAGCTGATAAGTAGAAAGTCACATGTTATCTTAATTTGTTATGACCAAGCATTTAGGATAAGATGAGTCTTATTCAAGTGACCAATATTGAGGAGGCATACTAGTTTACCCTAAGGGTTAAGGAGAAACTAAGCAAGAAGTTTGATAACAATAATATTTGAAGAGGCCATGGTGGAAGATCTGGTGAACAATCTTATGGAGGTTATAATGATGATTAGAAGAAAAAGGATAAGGCTAGAAGTAGTAGTTAGAACTAGAGGGAACATAATTCCAATCATTTCCATAATTAGAACAATAGAGATTAGAGAGGAAGAGGTAGAGGAAAAGGATTTGGAAGAGGAGGCTTCCATGGGAAATATTTTCACTATGGAGAAGAAGTGCACAGAGCATTTGAATGTACCTAGTGCCAAGGAAGGATAGATCAAAGAAGAAAAGGCTAGGCCAAAGTTGCACATGTTGATGAAGATGTCAGATCCTCACATTCTAAAGATGCTAATAGAGGAGAAGTATTAGTTAATAGAAGAGTCCTACTAAGTGGGGAGAATGAACCTGATCAAAGAAGGAACTTGTTTCACACAAGGTGTAGATGTGAAGATAAGTGTTGTGATGTAATCATTGATAGTGGAAGTACTGACAATCTCGTGTCAAAAATGATGGTCACCAAGTTGAAGTTGAAGAGACCAAAACACTCATGTACATACTATATTTCTTTGGTGCAAGATGACCACAAGCTCTTGATCAATGAGCAGTGCTTAATCAAGTTCAAGATTGGAAGCTAACAAGATGAGGTACTATGTGATATCATACCTATGGACATATGTCATATATTTTTGCATAGGCCATGGTAGTTTGACAGACATGATGTGCATGATGGGTGAGAAAATACCTACACTTTGACCAAGGATGGAGTGAAACATAAGTTGAAGTCATTGAAGGATAAACAATAAAAGGTATGTAGTGCTGCTAGAATATGTTTTGCTAGTAGAAAAAAGTTAGTAAAGAAGAAGTCAAGGAGATTCTTGCAGAAGTTGTAGATATGTTGGGGGATTTTTTTGATATTGTATTAGATAATGTACCTAATGGATTTCCCCCATTAAGGAAGGTTAGTCACCAAATGGATTTGGTTCTTAGAGCTAGTTTGCTAGATAAGGAAGTGCATAGAATGACACTAGTAGAAAGTGAAGAGTTAAATAAACAAGTTCATGAGTTGTTGTAGAAGGGGTTGATTCAATAGAGTTTGAGTCCATGCATAGTACCTGTTGTATTAGCACCAAAGAAGAATGGAGAATGGAGGATGTGTATAGATTTACATGCTATCAACAAGATCACAATCAAGTAAAGATTTCCATTTCTAAGGATGGATGATATCATGGACTATTTGAGTGGAGTTGACTATTTCACAAAGATAGATCTGAAGAGTGGATACCATCATATTCATATCACAGAAGGTGATGAGTGGAAGACTACTTTCAAGACAAGGGAAAGACTGTATGAGTGGTTAATCATGCCTTTGGGTTAACCAATGCACCAAGCACTTTCATTAGGCTCATGAATTAGGTACTGAAGGAGTTTCTGTGTAAGTTTTTCATTATTTACCTAGATGATATTTTGATCTTTATTAAGACATTTGAGGAGCATTTGACCTATATTCATAAGGTTTCTAATAAGTTAAGGGAAGAAAAGTTGTTGATAAATTTGGAGAAGTGTAGTTTTGTAAAGGGTTCAGTCTACTTGGGATTTGTAGTCTTATCAGAAGGTCTAAAAATGGACCCAAAGAAAGTGAAGGCTATCCCTGCATGGCCTACTCCAAGGAGTCTAGTAGAGGTAAGATCTTTTCATGGACTTGCTAGTCTTTACAAATAATTTATAAGAGGTTTTAGCAGTATTTGTGGGTCCTTGATTGAAATAATGAGAGGGGATAGGAAGGAATTTAAGTGGATTATAGGAGTAGATAAGAGTTTTAATATATTAAAATAGAAGGTTATTGAGTAGCCTATTTTAGCACATCCTAATTTTGACAAGGTGTTTCAAGTAGACTATAATGCTAGTGGTACTACAATAGGAGTTTTTTTGAGCTAAGAAGGTAGACTTGTTTCTTATTTTAGTGTGAAATTAAACAATGAAAAAAGATTTTTATTTTTTTTATGATTAAGAATTTTATGCTATAGTTCAAGCATTGAAGAAGTGGAGACACTATCTTCTTCCTAAGGATTTCTTTTTGTATACTTATCATCAAGCTTTGCAATATTTAAATAGTCAAGGAAAAATGAACCAAAGGCATTTGAAATAGATTAAGTTTTTGTAGAGTTATACATTTGTTTTGAAACACAAGAGTAGGAAGCCTAACAGAGTTGTAGATGCTCTTAGTAGAAGATAATTTATGCTAATAGAAATGTTGATAGAGGTGGTTGGGTTCAAAGAACTTAGTACTTTGTATCTAGATGACCCTAATTTTTGGTGAAGCATGGAAGGCTTGTACAAAACCTATTACACTTGATAGGACAAAGTGGTTGGATTTCATGATCTAGGATAGTGTGTTGTTCAAAGGAACCTAGTTATGCATGTTGACATTTAGTCAAGTTTGTTATTAGTGACAACACTTATTCAAATTTTGTATGGCTACTGAGCTCATTGAACAATCTACAGTGTTTACCATGTAATTCAACAACCATTGAGCTCTATGGTTGCTACCAAGTCTTCTAGACTAATTCTAATGGCCACTAAGTATTCTAGTGGTTACCAAGGGATTTCAGTTAGTGTGAAGTGCAATAATTCAAACTAAGTAGAATTAGGCAATGTGAAGTATAGTAGTTCAACCTAAGCACTCTAGTGGTTACAAAGATTTGTAGTTTCTACTGAGCTAGTAGTTGATGTGATATGAAGCTAGCATTAACCAAGCCATATGTGATGATTAGTGTTTACCAAGTGCAATCATGGTAAATGAGTAATTCAGTTTATACCAAGTTACACTGTATCTACCAAGCCACCAGTGTAGACCAAGTTCAAGATTACATTGAATTGATTAGCATAGATCAAGCTTCTACTTCTGTCGAATACATGACGATGTTAAGTAATGACAGTGGACACCAAGTATCAAAACTTCACCAAGTCAATCTTTAGAACTTGAGTGTCTTCATTTGTGCTAACTTTGTAATATTGGTGTTAACTTGTATATTGGCTGACTTTGTAATTTTGTAAATTGGATTGGTATATATATGTAATGTATTGTATCATATCCAAATGTAATAATAATGTGAAATAGATGCATTCAAATGTGAAATATATGCATATGAATGTAAAATAGATGCATGCAAATGTGAATTAGTAACAAACAAAGTGTATTTTAAAGCCATATAAAAAAAGGAGTAGTAGAGTTATATATATCACATAAAGGTGATTAGCACTTCAAGGAATCTCTATCTATAATTCAGTTGTAAGTCAGAGATCAACTGTTTCATTGTAACAGGTGAATTTTTCCAAATCCTTTCACAAGGTAGACTTGATAGTCTTTCTTAAAATCTCTTAATAAAGTGCATACTTCACTGTGTGTTTATAAAGCCTCTAACAAGGTGGACCTAGTAGTCCTAATTGCTCCTAATAGGGAAAACCATTAGAAGTTATTAATGTAAGCCTTAATAGGCCAATTTTATGCTATAGTATTGAAATTTTGTGGGTATCATCCCCACCCCAGTTTTACATTATATTTGGTAGGTCATTGGGTCACCAAATCATTGTGTTCAAGTGTTATAAATGTTTTATGTTTTCAATTTCTGATGCATGCAATTAGATCAATAGATGATAATTGGTATATTGTGATAAAGTGCTAAATTTGATAAAGTTTTAGAGGTTACTAATTCACCCCTTCCCTCTCAATAACCTAACATAGTCTTGAATATTTCCAAAAATTGGTATCAAAGCCTTGTGGTTCACAAGATAAATTTTGATAGCTTGAGAAAAGATCAAGGACAATGGAGATATTCAAAATTGATAAAGAAATTGACAATGAAAATTTAGATCTAGAAATGGCCATTACACAACTCAAGAAAGCTAAGGAGCAACTTTTTGAATCCCTAAAAAGAAGGAAAGAACTTTCAAATTGAATGAATGATGATCAGTACATTGAATGAAGAATTAAAAATTTTTTCCCTTCAAGTAGTTTAGATGAAGCAAATGATGCAATCAAAGAACTCTTAAAGAAGAATGGTTCCCTACAAGAAGAAGTAAGAAAGTTGAAAAGAGAACAAGAAATTTAGTTAGTAAGGCTATGTGAAATCTTGGAATAGAGGAACAAGATGAAAGAATAAATGGATAGAAGAAACAATGAGATCTAGAACTAATCCCTCCAACATGCAAATCTTATGGATCAAATCTCCAATGCAAATGAGAAAATCATCAACCAAAGATAGATCAATGAGAGATTATGAAATTATCTATATTTGGAAATACAAATCAATGAAAGAATAAGAAATGAGTTGAGATTTGAAAAGAAAATCAATGAAAGATTAAAAAATGACCTAAACATTGAAAGAAAATCAATAAAAGAATGATAAAATGCCAAGTAGACATGAATCAATTGAATCAACTAAATGAGCAGAATCTCTATAAAAAAAAATATAAAGCAAGAATTGGATACAAAGAAGAAGGTGAATCCTCTGAAGAAGGTGCTCAAAGGAATTAAAGACCTACTTGCAATCACCGTGGTAAGATAGGTCATACATCAAACAAATGTTGGAGTAATGGTAAAGAAAAATTAAATGATAAATGCTATAATTAAAATCAATATGGTCATAGGGATAATGAATGCAAAGAGAAACTAAAATTTATAGTCAAGTTTCACAAATGCAAGAAATAAGGTCACAAGGCATCAGATTTTAGAACTAAGTCATTCAATCCAGTAGAGAAAATTATGAAAGCAATATTTGATTGGGACTACAAAACTTGGTGTAGGTATCATCACTATGGAGAATATGGACACATTGGCATGAACTATGTTAAAAATCACACAAGGAAGAGAGATACCCCCATAAGATGTTTCACTTGTACCAAACTTGGTCATCTAGCCAAGAATTGCATGAATAAACGTAGATTTGAAGATGAAAAGAAGGAAAAAGTAGATAACATTCAAAATTAGATGACGTAGCAATGGATTTTGAAATCTACTAAGGAAGCTAGTTTAAGTACTGATGGTCATGTCACTCAAGAAGTGAGTGACTCCACCATTTTCAACTAGGTTTCCAAAGGAGAACTAGAATTGCACTATCATGATAACATTCAAATAGTTATAATTAAAAGGTGATAATGATCAAAATTAGTATTTACGATACAAAAGGATCATTGAGGAAGATCAGTATCAGTTATCATTGAGTTACCTTCTCTACCGAGTAAGGTTAGGTCATAGACTCTACTGAGAAAGGTTGGGAGTAACAAGTCACACATGGTTATCGAGTCATGAAATGTTCACCATGTGATGTAGGCAATGGACAAATAACTAGGGCCAAAGGCTCACCCAGCTATCTAAACCACCCTGCAAGAGTTAACACAATGGAAGAAAACACAATGAACAACAACCAAAGGAGAGAGAAGAGAAAATACTTTTATTGATTCATCAAAATATATTCATACATGCCTAGCTATAAGGCCTTTTGGGTTACGACCAACTGCAAATACATTCACATTCAAAGATCCAACTGCAAATTTGCACTTTCAGTTCTACTCTCTAATCTTCTTCCCAAAAACTTCTTCTCCCCAAAAAGCTTACTTAACTTAAAGCCTAAACACTCTATTTATACTTGCCAAAATGGCTTACAGAACATTCTAGAACATTACATAAGAGGAAGGCTGACACAAGATTAAATTCATGATCAAAATTAAATACACAAGTCAGATCCTACTAAGAACCAAAAATAGACAACTTGGCACCCACTGGATAACTTAGCACCCACTAGGAAACTGGCACTCGACATCCACTAAAAACTAGCACTTGGCATCAACTAAAAATTGGCACTCGACATCACTCAAAATCCACTAGAAATTGGCAACTCGACATCGCTTGGTATCCATTGGAAACTAGCAACTTGGCATCACTTGGCATCAACTAGCAACTCAACATCACTCAGCATCAATTGGGTAACTCAACACATGAAGGAATAACTAAAAACATGAAGAGTGCTATAGTAACTTGGCACATGAAGAGTGCTATAGTGACTCGGCACCAACTAAGTAACTAGGCACCAACTATAGAATGAAAAAAAGAAATGAGTAGGATAACAAGGCAACTGAGGATGCTCCTGTATTAGAAAACTAGGGTTAAAAGAAATAATTCTCCTGAATCATTGAGATATCCCAACCTGTGCTGAACCCAACTCAAATTGAGAAATCCATGAAGCATCTTCAATAGGTTTGTTCTTCCACTTCACCAAATATTCATAGTAATCTTTTCCTCTTGTACTCTTGCCAACTCTCTGATCCAATATTTGTTCAACTTCCTCAATCTGTTTCTTAGGATAATCATTAGGTACACCATCTTCATCCTCTGACTCATGATACTTATACAAATTAGCAAAATTAAGTATAGGAGATATATCCATGTCATCAGGTAACTCAACTTCATAAGCATTACCACTATCAAACTTCTTCAGGATCTTACAAGGTCCAAATTTCTTCATCTTCAGCTTGCTATATTTTCCAACTAGGAATATTCTTTTCTTTGGATGAACCATCACCTCATCACCAACTTGAAAATCATGGTGTCTTCTAGACTGATCAACATTCTCCTTATACTTTTGATTGCTTTGTTCCAACCTCAAGTTCACTTCCTTATGCAAAGACTCCATAAAATCAACAAATTCTTCTCTTGCAGTGCTTTTCTTTTCTTCACCAACAACATCTCTCAAATCTGATATGCCTCTAGGATGCATTTTGATAACAATCTCAAAAGGTTTCTTCCTTGTACTCCTATTCACAGAATTGTTATATGTAAATTTAGCTTGTGCCAATACCATCTCCTAATTACTCAACTTATTCCCAACTAAACATCTCAATAAATTTTCCAAGATTTTATTCACAACCTCTATCTATCCATCTATTTGTGGATGGAATGTAGAACTAAACTTCAATTCAATACCCATCTTCTTCCATAAAGTCTTCCAAAAATAACCAACAAACTTATTGTCTCTATCTAAAATAATGCTTCTTGGTAATCCATGCAATCTCACAATCTGTTTAAAGAAAAGTTTAGCAACATGCTCAACATCTGATGTCTTTTACATGGTATAAAATGAGCCATCTTAAAAAAATTGTCCACTATAAAAAATATGGAATCATACCATTTCACTATTTTAGGAAATCTAAGAACAAAATCCATACTAATGTCAGTCCAAAGTTTCTCAAGAATAGTAATAGGTGTTTACAAACTAGTATTTTGAATCACTCTCTTTGCAACTTGACAAACTCCACAACTCTTTACAAATTTCTAAACAACCTTATACATTTGTGGCCAATAATACTTCTCTTTTAGCAAACTCAATGTCTTATCAATTCCAAAATGTCCAAGTGTTAATCCAATACTATGCTTTTCCTTGATCAAATTCAACCTCATAGAACTTCTAGGAATACACAATTGAATACCTCTAAATAACATTCCTTCTTGAATAAAATATTCATCATACTTATGTGATCTATTAGATTTGGTGCCCTGCACTCTCTCCATGCCTTAGAAAAATCAGGATCAGCATCATATAACTCTTTCATCTCATCAAAAACAAGAACTTCAACCTTCATTTCAATCAACAAAGAATGTCTTCTACTCAATGCATCAGCAACTTTTTTAGTAACCCCATTCTTGTGCTTGATGACAAATGTAAAACTCTGCAAATACTCAACCCACTTCATATGTCTTTGATTCAATTTATGTTGACTTCCCAAGTACTGTAAAGCTTTATGATCAGTATACAACACAAACTCCTTATGCATCAAATAATGTCTCCACTTCTTTAGTACTTGAACAATAGCATAAAACTCTTGATCATACACATAATATTTCCTTTTAGCATCATTCAAATTTTCACTAAAGAAAGCATCAAGCTTACCTTCTTGACTTAATACATCTCCTATTGCATTACCACTTGCATCACATTTAATGTGAAATACTTTGTCGAAATCAGGTAAAGCCAATACAAGTAATTTAGCAACCTTTTGTTTCAAAGTCTCAAAACTCTTATCAGCTCCATTTGTCCACTTGAATTCCTTTTTATCTCCCCTCATTGTTTCAGTCATAGCATTACAAATAGCACTTAAATTCTTTATAAATTTTCTGTAAAAATTAGCTAAACCATGAAATGATCTTACCTTGCCTACATTCTCAAGTATAGGCCATTCCAAAATTGCTTTAACCTTCCCAAGATCCATCTTCAAACCATCAGCTGAAATTAAAAATTCCAAATACACAATCTCCTTTTGCATAAAAGAACACTTTTTCAGATTAATTAGAAATTTTTCCTCTTTCAACCTCTACAATACTTGTCTAATATGCTCAAGATGTTCTTCCTTAGTCTTACTGAATATCAAAATATCATCTAAATAAACAATCACAAACTTACCCAAGAATCTTTTCAAAACTTCATTCATCAATCTCATGAAAGTACTAGGTGCATTAGTCAAACCAAAAGGCATAACCAACTATTCATGCAAACCATCTTTGTCTTGAAAGTAGTCTTCCATTCATCACCTTCTCTAATTTTGATTTGATGATAGCCACTCTTTAGATTAATCTTGGTAAAATACTTTGCTCCACTCAAAAAATCCATTATGTCATTCATCCTTAGCATAGGAAACCTATATTTCACTATTATCCTATTAATAGCTCTAGAATCAATACACATTCTCCATTCTTCATTCTTTTTAGGTGCTAATATAGTAGGTTTAACACATGGACTCAAGCTTTCTATATATGGTGCTTTTTTTGGCAAACTAGCTCCAGGAATCAGATCCATACAATGACTTATACTTCTTATAGGAGGTAAACCATTAGGAATATCTTCAGCAATAATGCCTTTATACTCATTAAACAACTTTACAATTTCTCCTAGCACTTGGTCACTACTACCATCTGTCACTCAGTCACCACTAACTACCATTTGATTAACATTGTTTTCTGGCACTCGGTCTCCATTGACAAAACTCAATTTTCTTGAAATTATAGAAAAACAAACCTGATTCTTCTTCACTTCCTTTTCAAATTGTTTCCCATTAACCATGAAAATTTTTATAGTAGTACAATTAACCTAATCTGGACTTTCAATCAAAGGAAACCATGTTTGTTTCTTCCCATTTACCCAAAGAGTATATTGATTCAATCTTCCATCATGTACAACATATCTATCATATTGCCAAGCTCTACCCAAAAAAATATAACAACAATCCATGAGCATAATATCACACAAAATTTTATCAAAGTAATATCCAATTTTGAAATTCACAAGGCATTGCTCACTTACCAATATCTTATACTCATCTTTGATCCATGAAACATGATAAGGTTTGGGATGTTTCAGCCTCTACAATTGCAACTTGATAACCAGCTCTTCTGATGCCATATTTTTAGAACTTCCACTGTCAATGATCACTTTACAACATTTTCCAACCATCTTACATCTTGTTTTGAAAAGACTTCTCCTTAAAATAGCTTCCTCATCACCTCCCTTATTACATAAGGTTCTTCTCACCATAATATTTTCTCTAGCCTCAGGTCCACTTGGTGAACTCTCAATGTCTTCTTGAATCATAGCATTTCTATTATTTTGCCCACCTTCAAAAGATCTACATTCAAAGGATCTATGCCCTTCTTTGCCACATCTAAACCAATTAACATGAAATCCACCTCTAGAATAAGAATTACTTCTTCCTTGGTAAGAATTAGTGCCTCCTTGGTAAGAATTACCACTTTTCCATTTGGTCTTGCCTTTGTCATTGTTAGAAGTTGTAATCTTTCCTTGGTGTGTTTATAAACCAAGGTTAGAACTCCTTTCTTTATTGTTGTAATATATTAGGATATAAGCCAAGGTATCCTAATATATTTATTTTTTGTCCTTTTTCCACTACATCTTATTTTGTCATCTAGTGTAATATGTGAGGACAAATATATATTGTAATTTCTAATTTTAGATTATTCCTCCTTAAGAGGAATCTCACACTTGGCCTCACACACATATGAATGGTGGCATTCATAGACATGGGAGTTACATTCTAACTCCTCTCTCTCATCTCTATTTAAGAGATGACCCTCTTCTCTCATTTAACAATGAGGTTTCTTCCTCTTCTCAATTATTGTATGAGCAATTGCTCTCTTGCTCTCTTGCTCTCTCTCTCTTTCTTCTTAGGCTTTTCATGCCTCATTCATAATGTCACAAGGGGTTTTCTTTGCTTTCCCCTTTCCAAATATCTTGTCTCATTGTGTTGGAGCTTGAAGCTTTCTCTCTCCTATTTTATGGTAATATCTTTTCATGCATTTACTCACTTAGATTCTTTCCTGGTATTGCTTATTTACAGATTTCTTTTTCCATTTCTAACATGGTATCAGAGCAGTTTAATCTTTGTTTTGAGTGTTTGCATGAAGGTACGATTCAAAAGAGACTCTTGAGAGAGATTTCAATAATTTCTTCTTTTTAAGATGGAAGAAATTGAATTTTTTTTTTTTGAGTTTGGCTAGTTTACCGCCAAACCTGATTAACTTCTGTTTGCTCTAATTTGTGCAGGTTACTTCTTATTTTCTAGTAGTTTTCATCTAACCCCCTTTGGAAGGCTTGCCACCAAAGGATTTTCCTATCTTGATATCAATGTTTGTTAAAAAAGAGTAACCTTCTTTATTATCGAACTATTTTTTTTACTTGTTTTGAAAGGCTTGTTCTATTTTTCTGCAATATCATTTTGTTACATTAGTAATTCTACCCGACCTTCCAAATCTTGCAACCCGCCAGAGGGTTTTCTATATAATCTACTATTCCAGATCTATCCCTTCCAAATGCAATGGATCTGGAATATTTTCTACATTTTCTAATGCTCCATCTTCTATCATTCTTTTTGCTCCACCACGTCCTTCTTCTGCTGGTTGAAAAATTAGGACAACAGTTCCCTGAATGGGTAGAGCATCCATGTCTGCTTTGAGGGCAATGAAAGGAGGAGCACCAGAGCCTATGAAGGCCACCACTCCTATCTCTACAAGTGGCCACCTGTACTTGACACCCATTTTCTCTAGTTCACTTTGTATTATTGCACTGGTCTTGAACTCCTCGTATCCAAGCTCAGGATTCTCGTGGATTCTTCTGCGAGTGTGTTTAAGCTAGTCAAAAGTCTCTTCTCTCTTTGCAATTTGGAGAATTTCCTGTGAGTGTTCACTATAAGTCTGTGAAATCTCGAAGCGATCTTGGAAATGGATCACTCCATAGCCCGTAGATTCACTTTCATCAACATCAGGTAAAGAGAACCTGCGCACAACTTTAACAGTGTCCCCTACAATATATACTTTGAAAAGCATATGTAATTGTAGAAAGGGGTTTGAATCCTTCCTTCTTCTTTCCTCTCCCTCTCGCCTTCCAATCGTATTCGTATTTCTTCCTGCCGCTCTTCCTACGTCTGCATCCTCGCCATCTCACACGCAAGAATCTCCCCGTTGGTACTATTGGTGAAGGAGAATTCATGGCTTCTAAGCAAATTCTCAAGGAATTGAAGGATCTCCAGAAGGATCCACCTACTTCGTGTAGCGCTGGTCCAGTAGCAGATGATATGTTTCATTGGCAAGCCACTATAATGGGTCCTCCTGAAAGTCCGTATTTAGGAGGTGTATTTCTTGTCTCAATCCACTTTCCTCCTGATTATCCATTCAAGCCTCCAAAGGTTGCATTTAGGACTAAGGTTTTCCATCCAAACATAAATAGCAATGGGAGTATCTGCCTTGATATTTTGAAGGAACAGTGGAGTCCTACGCTGACAATTGACAAGAGTATTGCTTTCTTTTGACTTGTGAGTTTATTTATTTGTATGAATCGGTGCCTTGCCAAAGGAGATCCACGCCTCGGGTGTTTCTGATTTGTCTCAAAATTAGAAATCAGGAAAGCACCTGTGACTGCCATTAGAAATCTAACATTACGAATTTCTATTTCAGAGATGGTTATTCCAGCTTATCATGCATTTCTAGGTCGGTTTCAACATTACCTATTTTTTTTTCCCTTGTCATTGAGACAATCTCTGCGTGCTTCTGAAACTGTCATAATGTCTTTTAGGCTTGAAGAAATGCCTGCAACTCAAGCCCAAGGTCGGTTGTGTTTTTTCTCAAGCATCTGCCGCTGTGGTTGAATTAAAATCTCATTACCTATCTAGATTGCATTGCCTCACATTTGAGTTTTTTAAATCATATAAGTTTTCTCTATATTTAGATTCAGTTGTAACATTTTCTTGTCTTTTCATGCAAGTTTCTTTTTCAGAGACATGCAAGATTCTTTTTCTATTTTTGAGCTCTTGACAGAGGCATCATTTGCCTTTATTATTGCCTTTTGTCAACCTATTCTTGGCATGTAATCATTCATTGTCAGACAGCTCAAACACAAGTGCAATATTTTACTTTAAATCTCTCTTACTCCCTTATGTGATTTTAAGTAAAAAAGGGAGAAGTTAAGTTTTTTTATATATCCTCATTTATAATTCCTTTTTTGAGGATTCTTGTCGTACTCATGTTTACCCTTAATGGAGTTTTATACCTGATATCTATATTTAGTTGATCTTCCTTAAATCATTTTATTTTGATTGGATTATGAGTAATCTTACACATTTGCCTTCATTTTGATATTTTGATGTGCCCATAGTTGCACTTCTATACTTTTATAGCATCATTCTATGCCCATGTTGGCACTTTATGGTGTTATACCATTGATATTCATGATTTATATGATATTTTGAGTTGCATAGGGAGCTTAATATTTTTTCAAGGTTAACTATGTAGGTCCCCTCAGTATAACTGATACATAGTTTCCTTATCTAGCCCATGGAGTATCCCTCCATCCTATATTGGTATGCACTCATTTTATATGGAGTTTCCCTCCATTTGATCCTATCTGTTCCATTTTGATAGGATAATATTTTTATGGAGTTTCCCTCCATGTTGTTCCATTTTTGTTCCTCAATGAAGAGGATGTTTTTATTGGAGTTTTCTCTCCAAATTCAGATGATTTGATCGAATTTGAAGGCAATATGTTGTTATATCCTCATAATCCATTCTTTTGATTATCTTAACAAATCATGATAATTCTATTTTGATCAGCATGTCTCTCCTTTATGTTATTTCCATATATTAATGTGATAATGATCTGCATACATTATTGCATAGATCATGAGTCATGCATGTTATGGAGGGACGCCCCCATTAGCTTGCAGTGGGATGATTCATTAAGTGGACTGTCTATATCCACGTGGTTGATGCAAGTATCATTAGTTGGCCTTGTCTGTGGTCATTTGTGCATTAGTATAATATACTTTTCATGAGAGCATTGATCAAGCTTTTTACTCAATTTGTCCTTGTTGACAATTTTTTGAGCATATAATTTATCTTGATATCAGGTTATCTCCATTGTTTTGTGGTAACATGTTTTACTCATTGTTTCTCTATGAGAGTTTTATTATCCTTATTCAAAAGAATTTCGAATTTACATATATGATGGCATTCTACTTGTGGATATTTGTCTTGTTGTTCTTTTTTTTCAGGTGATCCATCAAGGAACCTTCTTGGTTTTCCACATATGAAGATGTGTCTATGCTTCCACATTCAAAGGACTCATGTACTTCTCTTGGATCTGAAAATGTACCATATGGCTTGAAGACAATCAAATTACTTCATATTGAAGATTAAGTTGCAGATTTTTGTAAATTATGGATTTAATACCCTTTGATGTAATTACCCCAAGTAAAGATTAAAGGGGGGTGTTAGAAGTTGTAATCTTTCCTTGGTGTGTTTATAAACCAAGGTTAGAACTCCTTTCTTTATTGTTGTAATATATTAGGATATAAGCCAAGGTATCCTAATATATTTCTTTTTTGTCCTTTTTCCACTACATCTTATTTTGTCATCTAGTGGAATATGTGAGGACAAATATATATTGTAATTTCTAATTTTAGATTATTCCTCCTTAAGAGGAATCTCACACTTGGCCTCACACACATATGAATGGTGGCATTCATAGACATGGGAGTTACATTCTAACTCCTCTCTCTCATCTCTATTTAAGAGATGACCCTCTTCTCTCATTTAACAATGAGGTTTTCTTCCTCTTCTCAATTATTGTATGAGCAATTGCTCTCTTGCTCTCTTGCTCTCTCTCTCTCTCTCTTTCTTCTTAGGCTTTTCATGCCTCATTCATAATGTCACAAGGGGTTTTCTTTGCTTTCCTCTTTCCAAATATCTTGTCTCATGGTGTTGGAGCTTGAAGCTTTCTCTCTCCTATTTTATGGTAATATCTTTTCATGCATTTACTCACATAGATTCTTTCCTGGTATTGCTTATTTACAGATTTCTTTTTCCATTTCTAACAGTCATCATTCTTCCATTTAGATTTTCCTTTATCCTACATAGAACTATCAGATCTGCCACTTCTCCATAGGATCTACCTCTGCCTCTCTAGAATCTACCACCTCTACCTCTCTATCTTTGTTCATGCTTCTTTGTCAAGACCTCCTTAGCTTTCAAGGCATATTGATATGCTTCTTCTACACTTTCTAGCTTCACAAAACTTATTTCATCTTGTATTCCAGATCTCAATCCTTTAATGTGCCTTGCAATTTTCTCAAGATCATCATCCACATGTCCAAATTTGATGTCTAGTCTATAGAATTCCTTAGTATACTCTTTCACAGTCATGTCTTTTTGCTTCAAATTTTTCATCTTTCTCAACAAGTTAACTTGGTAATCAGCAGGATGGAATTTTTTCTTTACTTTGTTCACCATCTTTGGCCAAGTTCTGATCTTCTCCTTTGCTCTGCTTTGTCTATTAGTTTGCAAGTGCTCCCACCATAGTGATGCATGACCTTTCAGCCTAGTGACTACAATCTTCACCTTTCTATTATCAAGGGTGTTTTCATACTCAAAGAACTTCTCCATATTAGAGATCCAATCCAACATAGCATTAGTGTCCAATTTTCCATCATAAGGAACAACTTCTACAACAAGCTTTGAATTCGCTCTAGACCATACTCTCAATAATATTTCCTCATCTTGATCTTCTTCAGGTTCTTGATTAGGGTTTGGTGCTACTACTTCATAATTACTTACATCATCAAGATGTGATCCTCTCCTCTAGGCTATCTCCATAGCATCTAATCTAGCTGCAATTTGTCTCAATTAATCTAATATAGCATTATCAACATTATTTCCTCTACCACAAACCATCTTTACAAATCAGGTTCCTATAAGATTGTAACCCTTTGCAAGTTATAGGTCAAATTTGCAAATCTACCACCCTACATCCAAATCCAAATTACGGTTCTACATGATCCAATCTCCAAAAGGATGAACCTCAAGCTCTGATACCAACTGACATAGACAAGGGCATGAAAAACTAGGGCCAAAGGCTCACCTAGCTATCTAAACCACCCTGCAAGAGTTAACACAATAGAAGCAAACACAATGAACAACAAACAAAGGAGAGAGAAGAGAAAATACTTTTATTGATTCATAAAAATATCTTAATACATGCCCAGCTGTAAAGCCTTCATGTTTATAGCCAATTACAAATACATTCACATTCAAAGATCCAACTACAAATTTGCACTTCAGTTCTTCTCTCTAATCGTCTTCCCAAAAACTTCTCCAAAAACTTCTTCTCCCTAAAAAACTTACTTAAATCAAAGCCTAAAAACTCTATTTATACTTGCCAAAATGGCTTACAGAACATTCTAGAACATTACATAAGAGGAAGGCCGACACAAGATTAAATTCATGATTGAAATTAAATACACAGGTTAGCTCCTACTAAGAACCAAAAATAGACAACTCAGCACCCACTGGATAACTTGTCACCCACTATGAAACTAGCACTCATCATCACTCAGAATCCACTGAAAATTAGCACTTGACATCAACTAAAAATTGGCACTCAAGATCACTTGGCATCCATTGGAAACTGGCAACTTGACATCACTTGACATCTACTGGAAACTAGCAACTCAGCATCAATCAACATCAAATGGAAAATCAACATCACTCAACATCAACTGGGTAACTTGGCACATGAAGGAATAACTCAGCACATGAAGAGTGCTACAGTAACTTAACACATGAAGAGTGCTATAGTGACTTGGCACCAACTATAGAATGAACAAAAGAAATGAGCAAGATAACAAGGAAACCCAAGATGCTCCTGCATCACCATCTAATCAATTGAATAAGTGGATGATAGGCTATCATGCATACTATTGAGCATAATTTCAAGCATGATGTCATCATATCTACCTTCATACCAAGCATTAATGGTGAAAGTTTTAACAAAAGGTAGGAAATCAAATTCATTTTTTACCGAAAATTCTAAGTGTTATTGTGAAGAAACGAATTGCAAAGTGATCAAGTGACTTTGAGTAGAAATTGTAGCTAAATTCCTTAAAGTTTTTCATAGCTTACCAAGTAGCCATGACATAAAGAAGTAGTAGCAAAGCAAGGAAAGGGTCAAAGATGTTGGTCCAAGGAGTAGAATGGAAAGCCCCTGATTTCAAACTTGTGCTGACAATTGCTAAAACCCTTGATCCAAATGGAGCATAGTCATAGTTCCCTTCTAAGGTACTACTCATTAACAACATCTACACTCATTTCAAGTGTGCAATTCAAGAATTTGGAACCCTAGTAATGGATGATGCCCTATGTGAACTATGTATGAACGAGATTCTAAAACTTGACCATAAACATTTGGAAGACAAGGGTTTAACCCAAATTCCCAACTTTCCCCAAAGTTTTCCAATAAAATGGATTAGATACATCCTTAACCAAGTTCATGATGGTTATTTATGGCTTGAGTAACCAATCATGATCACCAAGAAGATGATTCATCGCATTATTGGTCTTCCCATGCTCACCAAGGCCAAAGTTACCAAAACCCTAGGTTAGGTGGAGTTGGAAAAGAAAACCCTAGCCAAGTGGGATGGTAGAGGCATGAAGATTAGTAGTGTAACTAATTTATAGTTCTAATTGTCTCAACAATGTCTCATGTGAAGCTATTGACTTGGCATACAAGGTTGTGAAGAACAACTTGTCATATGATCTTGAAGATTTGTTGTTGAAACAATTCAACAAAAACATAGAAAGTATTAGAACTTCCAAGAACAACCCTTGAAAATTTGATTCCATATTGACTTGTTTATTTTATTATGTTGAGAAATTCTTCCCTTCAAAAGGCACGGTAGTATTGAGAAAGGATGTGCTAGTATTATATCAAATTAATGAATATATTTCTAAAATGGGAGAGAATTTTGTTAGAATAATGGATAACTATTTTTATGTCTTCAAGGAGAAAATGAATAATAGATTCAAGATACCTAAGAAATTGGTAGACAATCACAAAGATGATGTTTGTTTCATGGTAGACAGTGACAAAGTCTACATTTAGGAAGTAAAGCCTAGAATTTTATGGGTAAAATGTCTTCCATGTGAGGTGAATATAGATGAAGCAAAGGACATAATTGAATCTTTGATTAATGAACATGTTGATCCAAAGGCACCATACTTTAGAACATATGATGAGGCTATGGAAACGATAGAGCTTGAAATAAAACTTCCACAAGTAGTTAAAAAAGGTAAGAGGAGGATAGTAAAACTAAAATCAAGCACACCTCTAATGTTAACCGAGGGTAAAGGAGGAGATATATATGAAGAGGTGGAGGATGAGTATAAAAAGGAGGAAGAACCCTTGAAGAAGAAAGAAAAGATGATCATCACCTTGCCATCCATTGTAGTTTTTACAAGGAGGTCTAAGAAGAAAAGTAGTAAAATTGTCTTTAGCAAGCCTCCTCCCACCTTCCAAGAAAAATTGAAACAATTGGAAGAAGGTACAGGTATAAAAAAAATCAAATCTTTGAAGTATGAAACAAGATTAGAGGCAGAAAAGAAATAGGTTAAAGAACTGGTGTTAACAAAAATGGAATAATGGAAGTATTTTCTAGATCAGATAGCCTCCCAAATATCTAATGAATTATTAGAGAAAATAAAGCCAAGATGGGACTTTTCTATTCAAACAAAAAAAGATACCTATGCACATACCTTGAGGCAGTTGGCACCTAGCATGAAAAATGTTGTGGTAAAATAGTCCTTAAAGCAAAAGGAAGATAAGATGAATCTTAGATTTAATACTTATTTAATTTTGATCAAGGATATAGAGAATGTGGTTAAGAATGCCACAAGCATGTGGAAGAACATTTATCATTTGCATAAACAAAGTGAATTCCCAGTAGATGTTAAGGATGATGACAGTGATGATGAAGAAGAAGAAACTTACACTGAGCCCACACATTTTGACAATAAGGAAGTTGAAGAAGATAAAGAGGAAGAAGCTACTAAGGAAGATAAAGAAGATGATGAGGAGACTGACCCTATAAAGATAGCAGTCATAATCATTACCTCACTTCCTCACTCTCCAAGAAAACTAGTAGCCATATCAAGCTCAAAGATAGCTTCAACAAGTACTTCAAATGTCCAATCATTATTTTCCCCTACACAACTCAGCACATAATTGATAGAAGTGTCTACACTTCATCTACTAAGGTCCATCCTCCCTCTTCTTTAGCTACCAAGTCATTGGGCATGAGTATAGTGGCTTCTACAATTTTGAGTTCTTCAATAGTAAGTACTTTAGCTTGAATGCTACAGTTTTGTCTACTTCAATTTTGGATTCAACAAGAATTCCTTTTAGTATTCCATTAGTAAGTACTATATCAATTTTCATAGAAAGTCCTAGCATATCTATAATTATTTCCATTTTAGATTCAAAGGCATTAAGTACAAGGACAATTGAACCCAAGCTTCAACTGAGTACAAGATTTTTTGGTAGAAGAAAGGAGATAGAAGAGTATATAGACCTAGATGAGAAAATAGAAATTCCCAAATGGGACTTTGATAATATCACTATGGATCAAATGCATATAACTGGTCAACTCCTCCAAAAGAAAGTAAAGCAGAAGAGATTGAGAGTGGAAACAGATAGGGAATAAAAAATTATTGATGATGCCAAAAAATTTTTGTCTAAGGAAATAGGTATTGAGATAGATTCCTCTTAACCTATTTTATTGAAATTAGAAGAGGTAGTCCAAATTTTTAATGAGGACTCTAGTGGACAAGATAAATTGATTACCAAAGTAGAAAAGAAATTTGATAATAAATTACTTGAGCACATTGCTCAGCAAATAGCTATTCAACTAGTAGAGCTTTCCTCAATTCTAACCAGTCTTCAAACCTCTTGCACAAATGTAACATCACTTTTTGGAAAGTTGTGTGATGTTATAAAGTTCACAAAGGAGATAAAGAGAAAACTAACAAAGATTGATGAATATTTGAAGGCTAGTAAAAATATGTTGCAACTTGACTCAAGTTCAAGCTCTATACATCATATGAAAATTAGATTCTTGTTAGATATGTAGGTAGAGTTTTTGAGAGAAGCAAGGATCTAGACTACATTGATAGATATTTAGAATATGATCCTTTCCATCATGGATACAATGAAAAAGCATATTCTTTATTCAAAAAAATTGATCCATGACAACAACTTCTCCATTGCAGATCAAATGATACAACTATTTGTAGAAGTGCATGTTTCTTTACATTCATGCAAAGTTTTGCAAGAGAACTTGGATAAGACATTATCACTTATTCTCAAGGTACATTTTGATTGTCTTTCTCATATTGGTGTCTCCATGTAAATAAGTTTTGAATAAATCTTTGGCATTATTGTCAAAAAGGGGGAGAGACACTTAATATGCTATATATGGGGAGATATACTTGTTATGCTATGTATATTGTATGGGGGAGAATCATACAAAAGGAGAAAAGTGTATATAGCAGAGATTTTGTAGATATAGTATACTGTATATACTTACAAAGACAAATTTTGAAAAATCTCAAAACATTATACCCTACCAAGCCAGTATTAAGTGTTTTTGTCACTAATGCCAAATGGGAGATTGTTGAAATTCAACCAAGTTTGTTATTAGTGACAGCACTTATTCAGATTTTGTATGGCTACTAAGCTCGTTGAACAATCTACAGTGTTTTCCATGTGATTTAGTAGCCATCAAGCTCTATAGTTGCTACCGAGTCTTCTAGACTAAGTCTAAGTGGCCATTGAGCATTCCAATGGTTACCAAAGGAATTTAGTTAGTGTAATGTTCAATAGTTCAAACTAAGTAGAATCAAGTAGTGTGAAGTCCAAAAGTTGAACTTGAGCACTCCAGTGGTTACTAAGCTCTACAATTTCTACCAAGCTAGAAGCTCATGTGATGCAAAGCTAGTGTTAACTAAGCCATATGTGATTATTAGTGTTTATCGAGTGCAGTCATGGTAAATGAACAATTTAATTTATACTAAGTTACATAGTATCTACTGAGTCACTAGTGTTGACCAAGTTCAAGACTACATTTAAGTGATTAGTATGGACCGAGCTTCTACTTCTATTGAATGCATGATAATGTTGAGTAATGATAGTGGATGTTGAGTATCAAAAATTCACCATGTTAGTCTTTAGAACATAAGTATCTTCATTTGGGTAGAATTTTTAATATTGGTGTTAACTTGTGTATTGGCCAACTTTGTAATTTTGTAAATTGGATTGGTATATATTTAAAGTATTGTATCATATCCAAGTGTAACAATAATGTGAAATAGATGCATATGAATGTGAAATAGATGTATGTGAATGTGAATAAGTAGTAGAAAAAGTGTATTATAAGACCATATCAAAAAAGGAGAAGCAAAGTTATATCTATCACATAAAGGTGATTAGTACTTCAAGTAATCTCTATCAACAATTTAGTTGTAAGTAAGAGATCAACTATTTCATTCTAACAGGTGAATCAGTCCAAATCCTTTCACAAGGTAGACTTAATAATCTTTCTTAAAATCTCTTAATAGAGTGCACACTTCATTGTGCATTTGTAAAACCTCTAACAAGGTGGACCTAATAGTCCTAATTGCTCCTAATAGGGTAGATCATTAGAAGTGATAAAACAATCCAACTTTATACTACACTATTGAAGTTTTGTGGGTATCATGCCCACCCCAGTTTTACTTTCTATTTGGAAGGTTTCTGGGTCACCAAATCATTGTGTTCAAGTGTTATGAATGTTTTATGCATTTAGTTTTTCATGCATGCAATTAGATTAATAGATGATAATCGGTATATTTCTATAAAGTGATTAATTTAATAAATTTTTAGAGGTTACTGATTCACTCCTCCCCTCTCAATAACCTAGCATAGTCTTGACTATTTCCAACAATGAATTGCTAGAATTTCAATGAGGGAGAGTCTCATTAATGAGAAGCATAATGGAGGATCAGATGGACTTTTTGGTAGAGATAAAACTATAAATTTGGTTGCTAAGAATTATTACTAGCCATAGTTACAACAATATGTGAAGAAGTTTTTACAAAGTTGTAGAGTATGTCAGATGGTGAAAGGAGTAAAGTAGAATATAGAGTTGTATCATCCATTACCTATACCAGAGAAACCATTAGAGGATGTCAGAATGGATTTTATTCTTGGTTTCCCAAGGACACAATAAGGGCATGATTCTATTTTTGTGGTGGTTGGCATGTTTTTAAAGATTGCACATTTTATTCCTTGCAAGAAGACTAGTAACATTATTCATGTATCAAAATTATTTTTTAGAGAAGTTGTGAGACTACATGGTCTACCCAAGAGTATAGTTTAGATCAAGATATCAAATTTTTTGGGTATTTTTGGTGTACATTATGGAGGAAATTGAGGACAAAGTTGAAGTTCAATTCATCACATCATCCACATACTGATGGATAGATAGAAGTTGTGAATCATAGTTTGGGAAATTTTCTAAGATTTTTGGTTGGAGACAAGCCAAAAGGCTAGGATTTGATTTTACCATAGGTAGAATTTGTATATAATAATTTTCTCAATAGGAGTACTATTAAATCATAATTCTAGATTGTATATGTGAGTCATCCTAGAAATGCTTTTGAATTATGGTAGTTGGATAAAGGAGAGATAAGTAGTATTGAAGTATAAGAGTTTGTTAAACATTTGAAGAACATCCATGAGGAGGTGAGGAAGCACATCATAAAGATGAATACATAGTACAAGGCTAAGGAAGATGTGAAATGGAGGTATAAGAAATTTTAAATTGGAGATAAAGTCATGGTTCATTTGAGAAAGGAGCATTTTCCAGTGGGTACATATAATAAGCTGAAGATGAAGAATTTTGGTTCATGCAAGATCCTAAAAAGGTATGATTCTAAAAATTCTTATGAAGTGGATTTGCCTACTAAATTGAATATTTCACTAGTATTTTTAATAAATTAGATTTTATAGAGTATTACAAACAAGGTGATGGAGATGAAGTTTCAAAAGTGCAATGGAGTATTCCAGTAGCTAGTTCGGCTACAAAGGAGATTGCAGAGATACTGGATAGTCATATGGAAAAAGTACAAGGAACTGAACTTATGAGGAATACATAGTCAAATGGAAAGGGAGGCCAATAGAAGATTCATCATGGCTAGCAAGGGAGGAGGTTAACCATCCTAGTTTTTTCTCAACACCTAAGACATGCGGAAGTCAATTCTCAAATTACCCCAGGTATCTAATGCAAGAGCATCTGGGTGTAAGAGCAATCTTACACCATCCAAAAATATTTTATTTTTAGTCATTTTTATTTTAATAAGGACTAGTAGATAGGGTGGTTATTATTTATGAGAGCTTTCTATTTTTAGTAAGCTTGTCATACAAGCTCAGAATGTTCTCATTTTCTAGACGAAGGTTCTTTTTAGAGTTATAAGCCTACCATAAAAATCTCATTGCTCCAACTTAAGTATTAGAGAAGTTATTACAAATTTTTGATGGAAATTTTTTTAGAAAAATCTTTAGGCTCATTGTTGGAGGCCTTAGGGTGCTTAGGCAAACTCTAAAAACTTGATGAAAGGGTCCAAGCATTGTTTTAAGCCTATAGATTAGGAGCTGGCAATTCTAAAAAGTGGTTATAAAAGATAATCAGAGAAATGATTTGAGAGTTGTGGCCTTTTGAACATGGGCTACTCGAAATATCTAAACTAATTTTCAAAGATGTATTTTTTTGACTCTATATGTATTGTTAGGGTCCGTTGGCCCAAGGTTTTAAATTTCATTGTTTACAACCTTTCTAGGTAGCATAAAATTGCCTATTTAAGAAAGGCCTGAACATTGCCTAGAACAACTCTAGGTGATAATTCATAGATTGTCTTGAAAATTATTATAATGAAGGCACCCATGTGGGTTATCATATTGTACTTGTCAATTTTGTAATTTTGCATTTGTGATGCAAATAAGAAGTCCATATTTTGTTCTTCGATTTGCTATTCTTTCTTTGTTTTCTATTTTGGTTTATGATATTAAGGGGAGCACCCTTCATCAAGTGCTCAACCACATTTGTTGTTGTTTCTTTATTTTCTATTTTGGTTTATGGTATTAAGGGGAGCACCCTTCATTAAATTCTAAAATTTTGGTCTTGATGTATTTAATAAGAATTGTAAGTCTTTAAAGGCATTTGGCATTGAATATTTGTTGGAGGCCATCTTGTGGCTCAACATGTATTTAATATAAGGGTTTATTTAATTTTTAGCTTACTAGGCTAACTTTTGGCTTAGTTGGGTATAAATAGGGGGTCTTGTGAAGTCTTGATTCATCATTCATCCATCTTGGAGAAGAGGATGTGGTAGAGGAGAAAGCATTGAGAAGAACTAGAAGCTGAGGCTTGAGAAATAAGGAGATTGCTTGGTGGGCTTGTGAGCACAAGTTGAGATCTTCCTTGGAGTTTTCTACTAGAGTGTAGATCTAGACTAGCTAGAGTTTGGATTGGATCTTGAGGGATCTTGCAAAACTATTATATTCTTTATATTCTGTCATAACCAAGAAGGCCTGACAACCTGACACATTGAATGTAATTAGTTATTTTATGAATAAAGAGTTGTGATTTGGTATGAGATCTTGTACTATTGTTGTGTTTTTGATGTGTGGTTATTTGATGTGTGGTTATTTTTTGTGGGCTAGGACATCTCCTTTGAAGATTTTCCTACCTTGTACTACATCACTATCACATCTACCTAGAATCAAATGTTAAGATTTTAAACTAACCTACCAATAGTTAGCCAAAAACTATTTTGGAAACAACTTCCAAATCATTAATAAGCATTTAATAAATTTTCTCTTTCACTTTGTAATATATGTAATTTATATTCAAAAATTAGAATTTCATTATGATCAAATAGTATTATATCATTTTCTAATGGATTCCATTGCTTCTACCATTTTTTGATTTCTAGAAATTTTCATTTATAGTCAAATATTCATCATTCAAAGGATTCTCTAGAAGCATTTAGTTCATGATTTTCTTATAAATAACTCTAAAAGTTTACTTTCCTTGATGTTCTCGGATGAGGTTCATAAGTTAGTACTTGTTAGGATATTTTATTTATATAGTGTAGTTGCTCACTCACCATGTTATAGGGGAATACATTTCTAATGAATTTCTTTCCATTAGGGGTTATGTGTTCAAAAATTTCCTTCACAACTATTTTTTCTTCTATGATCTTCTATTATTAAGAAAAACTATGTTAATTTTTTTTACAATGTTATGGAGGTACTTATATAATAAGAAAAATATTTTATTTGTAACACTATCCCCAAGATAGAGGCATGATAAAAATCATAAGGTTTTATTAGCCAAAAAATATGTTTAACTATTAACTATTTTTTAGATATTCTCATTTGTTTTCATCTTTGTAATGTAATTGAGATCTAATAATAGCTCTATTGGGAACCACAACTAGAATCATAAATAGGTAGAGAGATCAATAATTTATTTTTGTCAAATTTAGTTACCTTGATTATACAAACATAATTTAATATATTTATAATTTTTGATAGAACTGTCATAAATTTTTTTTAATTTTTATTTATGATCTTATTAATTATAATAAACAATAATATCACCATACTATGTTCTATGTTTACTTTAAATTAAGAATATTTTGGTATTAATTAGAAACATCATTAAGATTAACCTTAGTTAAGTTTGAAGTTCACATTGTTCCATAAAGATTGGCAATGATTTGAATTTTAAACTTACAATTAAGGCCAAGTAAATATTAGGATTTTAACTATTTAAATTTTAATCTAAACCACTTTTGTTTGTAAGAATAAATATGTAAATATATAAGCAACAGAATATATATATAAATTAATAATATTATTACATACATAGTAAAAGGTTGTGTCAACATAAAATAGAATTAATTTATTATAAAAATAATAAATTAAGAAATATACAATCCAATAAATGGAGCATTGGGGAGAAATATGTTGCAGAGAAGTTCATGGTGGTTTAAAGTAGGTTGTGGAGGTAAGAAGACTTTGCATGGTCATGGAAGATGTGCCAAGGAAACATATGATTTCAATGGGGTTAAACCAAGAGCTACAAATCTAATTCATGCTCATCTCAACAACAAAGGCAGTGAAAGGATGAATGACATGGACACACATAAATGTTAATGGACCAATAATGATTAATTCTCCCAGTCATGACATAGGGATATGGAGTATCAAACACATGTTTCCTTTGTTATTGAAGATGAATCATTAACTAAGAAATAATGAATGAACATCACAAATTAGATGCAAAGAAGTAGAGTGATAAACGAAGAAGAATAATAGCACAAAGAAAAATACAAAGAAATACATTATAAAAACTTGATAATATGTCAAGGGATCATCCATGGGAAATTATTGGTAATCTTATTGCTTAGAGGAAAAAAAATTACATCTATTTACTTTGCAATTGTTGCTGCAATATTTCTCTTTAAAACATTAGAATGTACCTTCATAGAAAATAAATATATAAGGGTATGTGTAGGATTAGGGTGTGCTAAAAAGTGACAATCTAAAAAATATGCAGTTCTAAAATGCCTCAAAGCATTTCAAAATCTATTGCAGCTTTTTTCCCAACCATCCTGATACTAAACAAAACAATTAATACCTTTATAAAGCCTATTATATCTTTCGATATCAACCCTATATGGTCAACTTTAAAATGTCTCAAAAATGTGTTTTTGGCCTATTCTTGTGTATTTTTTACTTCAAACATGTAGTTGGCAACTTTTTTTTACTAAAATTTGATGAAATGAAAAGTATTTCTTAAAAATGTTCTCATTATTCCATAAATATAAGGTTTGTCAAATTAGATATTCAATAAGTAATTATTACTTATTTTCTAATGGAGTTACATATAAAGTGATGGTTGACATCCTACTTGAAAAATAACTATAACTTTCCAATGGTACAACATTTTTGAAATAAAAAAGATGCATTACATTCTAATTTTCTTCTACTATAAGGAAAAATAAATAAAAAATTATATTTTACATATTTTTGAATTAGTTAAGTTGTTCAAACACGAGTTTTTTTATTCAAAAAATACTAAAGTAGAAAATTAATATTTATTTATTTATTTAGAATAAAGATACAAAAGAATATTTGTCACATCTAGGCATGAGTCTACTTCTTATATCTAGATTATTATTAAAAATATTATCATTTGATTCTGATTAAGGTGGTTAGACATACATCTACTTATTTTTGTCTTGAAACTTTTGTACTATTGCATTAAAATTCAAAAATTTGACCAATCAATTTTTATTTTTTTCCATATAAAGCCTAGTATTTTAGAAACTAAATTTAATTTCCTATAGATTCTTTTCTCTCAACTTTTTTGATATAAAGTTTATAACAAGTAGAAAATTGTATATCGAGTTGACATAATCTTAATTTTCTGATTTTTTATTGCCACTTAAGAGGATAGTTTGGTTGACCATGATCTTGCACATATTGATAACCTCTTTAGACAAGATAAATATCTCAAAATATTATAAAACCTTTTTTAATCCTTTAAAATACTAAGAATTTTCATTTAGAAAAAAAAATGTTCTTTTTTTCTAAAATAGAGAAAGATTCTTTTCACAATCTTATTTTTTTGCCACTTTTCATCATTGTTATCATTATCAAAGAAACTCAAGCTTGACAACAATTTACCTAATACTTTGCCAAGCCCATGTATCACCCATTTGTCAAACCAAGAGAAGTCAAACTCTACTTCAATTTCTCTACAAGAACTAGTTTAATAAATATATCAACATTATTTTGAGGTGTATGGACTTTTTCAAGAGTTATTGCATCTTATTTAGCAACATGTGTTACAAAATGGTACTTAATTTCAATATTCTTGGTTTTACTATGATAAACTAGATATTTAGCTAAATGAATAGCACTTAGACTATTATAGAATACAATCACATTATCTTGCACTTTTCCAAATTTGTTAAAAAATCTCTTCAACCAAATTACCTCTTTACATGCTTGTGAGACAACCGTTTATTATACCTTAGTTGTGGACTAAGCCATTATTGGTTGAAGCTTTGATGTCCAACTAATTGCTCCACCTCAAAGAGTAAATACATAATCTGATGTAGATCTCCTTTGGTTAAATCACATGTAAATCAGAATCAACATAACCACACATATGAGTTGCTATAACTATTATAGGTGATATGATAATTACTTGTACCTCTAAGATATTGAAGCATCCATTTTACTACTTGTCGAATCTCTTTTCCTAGATTTACAATGTATCTACTCACAACAGCCACTACATGTGAAATATCTTGTCTTGTACATACCACCACATATATTAAACTTCCTATTGTATTTTCATATGGTACATGAGAAATATAATCCTTTTCTTTCTTATTACTAGGACATAAACTTTAAGAAATATTAAAATGGGAAGCCAAAGATATCAAATGTCATGTCCAAAAATACTACCCAATTTTGTTTTTCCTACAAAGGATCATGCAACAATTGAAAATTTATTTGTATTTTAATGCTTATTTAATAATGAGTCATCATTAGATAGTGTTTAACTAATTGAGGAATAGGTCTCATTGAGGTGGATCAATTACAATTGAAAATGGTCTCATCATGTGGGTAATTATGGTCAAGATCAATTTGGTGGTTATCCCACCGCCACGATTGTCCTAGCCAACATCCCACATGATAATCAAGTCACAAGGTTAGGGTCTATTTTGGTTACTAACTCAAGTTTTAGTTATCATTTTAGTTTGTCCAATGTTAGGATGTAGATTCCTAATGTTTTTTTTGAGCCTAGATTAATAATAGACTAGGTTTTATGTTAGGTTTATAAACATAAACAAGGTTCAATAGCATTTTACCCAATTAATTACTCCCAAACCTAAGTTCAACACTATCAACTTAAATAAAATATTATATTAAATTAACTATCATATGTGCAAGGTTTTATAATTTAGTTTACTAGGTTTAAAGGTTAACCTAGATCATCACCAAACTCTAATATAAGACTAACTCAATGTGTAGTCATTTTATAAATCAGTTATCCAATCTTTTCTTCTATGTACATGAACTAGGTTGGAAGTTTCTAACCTAGGTTTACTTAATGCAATAACATTTAATAATATTAATTTATTAAACTACCCCATTCCAAAGTCAACTTATATTTACTAAGGTTAAATACTACATAACTTCTCATTAAACAATTAGCATGAAAAAATAATTTGCCTTTAGTAAAAAAATTTATATTTTAAATTAATTAATATATCGACCTCCTTCTAAGCTTTAATTAATAAATAATTATCTTACACATTATTACAAGGTTGAATCTGATTAATTGGAATATTGATAAGTTTCACATTTTGCATATTGTTGTGATAAACATACCTTACCATACTACTAGTCTCTATGTATTTCTATACCCAAAATTTGTTTTGTTTCTTCTAGATCCTTCATATCCAAAGTTACAAATAGGTGAGGCTTCATCTTATTAATTTTGATAATACTTTTACTTGTTAAAATCATACAATCAATATATAATACCAAGATAATAAATAAGCTATTTTCCAAATTTTTAAAGTAAATATAATGGTCATACTCACTTCTTACAAAGTTTTGGCCCACCATGAAGGAATCAAAGTTCTTGTACCATTTCCTAGGTGACTATTTTAGCCCATACAGTGACATCTTGAGTTTGCAAACAAATTTCATGTTGTAATCTTGAACAAAACCTTCTAGTTTTTTCACATGTAGAAATATCATTTTAACATGTAGTTTCTCTAATTCAAGATTAAGTAATGTAACTAATGCTAATACAATCCATCTAGATATAAGCTTAACAATTGGAAAAAAATCTTCATGAAAATCAATATCTCCCCTTTGAGAATATCCTTTTGCTACAACACTCCCCTTGTACCTTTCAAATTTATCATCAACACCCTTCTTCAGTTTATAGACCTATTTATATCCAACAACTATTCTATTTTGGAAGTTTTATCGAATCTAATGTCTTATTCTTCTCAAATGCATCCACTTATTTGTTCATTTTTTTTCTCTTTGAGCATTACTCATTGTTTCCTAATAAAGACTTGGTTCCTCATACTTACAAATAAAAGCAATATATCAAATAAAAATATCATAGCTTTTAGAAGGATTCTTGACTCATATAGATCTCTTAAGAGATGGTTGTGGTATTTCCACAATTTCTTGTATGTTTTCTAAATCTACACCATCTTCTTTAAAAGTAATTTCTTTCTCTTTTTCTTTTGCAGAAGGATGCGTATCCAACTAAACTTTTTGATATTGCAATACTTGTTCCCATTCCAAATTATTTTGTAAAATAATCTAATTTTGTTAGAGAGAATTCATCAAACAAGACATATTTTCTAGTGATGACTTTGTAGGTGGTAGGATCCCACAATCTATTGTTATAATAATTTAGAATAATTGAGATGGGGGTGAATCAATTATCCTCAGGTCCAAATTTACCAATTCAAATTTTATAAAATTTGCACAACTCAATCAATCTCAAAAAATAACTCATCCTATATAGCATATCATCATAAAATCATCTTTTCATTTAATTACTTAACTCTCTATCTCCTATATGTGTTGACTATCAGTTAATAAACTAATGAAATTTTTTAGCATGCATAACAATAACATCCACACATGTAAATAAAAATTTGATAGTGAGATTTAGCATGGAAACCCAATTTGGAAAAAATCACCAAATAACATGCTACCAAAATTTTTGTTGACATATCATTCAAGTTTGTTATTAGTGACACACACCTATTTAGATTTTGTATGGCTACTGACCTCATCGAGCAGTCTATAGTGTTTTCCATGTAATTCCAATAGCTGCCAAGCATTTCAATGGTTACCAAGTATATTCAGTTAGTGTGAAGCCCAATAGTTCAAATTGAGTAGATTCAATCTAGCGGTTCAACCTAAGTAGTTCAGTGGTTACCGAGCATTATAGTTTCTACTAAGTTTGTAGTTCATGTAATGCAAAGCTAGTGTAAACCAAGCTTATGTGTTTACCAAGTAATCTAGTTTATGTCGAGTCACTAGTGTAGATTGAGTTCAAGTTTACCTTGAAATGATCAGTATGGACTAAATCTCTATGTCTACCAAGTGCATGATGATGCCAAGTAATGATAGCGGGCACTGAATATTAGAACTTCACCAAGTCAGTCTTCAAAACCCAAGTGTCTTTATTTGGGCTAAATTTGTGATATATGTGTTAACCTATATGATGGCTAACTTTTTAATTTTGTTATTTGTTTTGGTATTTATATAATGTATTGTATTGTATCCACAATGTAACAAAAAAAATAGCAATGTAAGAATGTGAATGTGAATAATTGAAGCTAAGCAGTAGATAAAGATTAAATTATGAAGATCATATCAAAAGAGGAGAAATAGAGACATATTCATTATAGAAAGGAGATAAGTACATTCAAGGAATCTCTATTAGAAATCTAGTTGTAAGTTAGAGATCTACTATTTCATCCTAATAGGTGAACAGTCAAAATCCTTTAACAAGGTAGACTTAATAGTCCTTAAATCTCTTAATAGAGTGCATACTTCATTGTGTATTTGTAATACCTCTAACAAGGTGGACCTAGTAATCCTAATTGCTACTAAGAAGGTAGATCATTAGAAGTGATCAATGTAAGCATTAACAGGCCAACTTTATGCTGCGATATTGAAGTTTTGTGGATTTCATCCCCACCCCAGTTTTACTTTCTATTTGGAAGGTTTCTGGGTCACCAAATCATTATGTTCAAGTTGTTGATGCCTTTATACTTTATTTTTAGTTTCTCATGCATGTAATTAAATTAGATGTGATAAATTAAATGTTAAGTGGTTTATTGAATTCAGAATTGAAATTGGTGTAGAGATTTTAGAAGTTACTGATTCACCCCTCCCCTCTTAGTAACTTAGCATAGTCTTGAATATTTACAACAATTAGTATTAAAGTTTGAGCAAAAATCAAGGATATGGAGATATTCACACATGATAAGACAATTGACAATGAAAAGTTGGATCTCAAAATGACCATTGCACAACTAAAGAAAGCTAAGGAGAAACTTATCCAATCCTTGAAAAGAAGGAAAGAGTCTACAAATTAGATGAATGATCATTAGTACATTGAAGAAAGAATTGAAGACCTTTTCCATTCAAGTAGTTCAAATGAAGAAAATGATGCAATCAAAGAACTCCTAGAGAAGAATGGTTCCCTGCAAGAAGAAGTAAGAAATTTGAAAAGAGAAAAAGAAATTGAGTTAGTGAGGCTATGTGAAATCTTGTAATAGAGGAACAAGATAAAAGAAGAAATGGATGGAAGAAACAATGAGATCCAGAACCAATCCCTTTAGCATGAAAATCTTATGAATCAAATCTCCAATGCAAATGAGGAAATCATGAGCCAAAGCTAGATCACTGAAAGATTATGAAATGATCTAAATTTGGAAAGAAAAATCAATAAAAGAATAAGAAACAAGCTAAGTTCTTAAAAAAAAATTAGTGAAAGATTGAAAAATGAGCTAAACATTGAAAAGAAAATCAATGAAAGAATGATGAAATGTGAAGTAGATATGGTTCAACTAAATGAGAAAAATCTCTATAGAAAAAAGGATAAAGCAGGAATTGGATACAAAGAAGAAGATGAATCCTCTGAATAAGGTACTCAAAGGAATCAAATACCTACTTGCAGTCACTGTGGTAAGTTAGGTCATACATCAAGCAAATGTTGGAGTAATGGTAAAGAAAAATTTAATGAAAAATTCTACAATTGCAATTGGCATTTTCACAAGGCTAATGAATGCAAATAAGAAACCAAAATTTGAGGGTAAGTGCCACAAGTGCAAGAAATAAGGTCACAAGGCATCAGAATGCAAAACTAAGTCATTCAATCTAGTAGAGAAAATTACGAGAGCAATATTTGGTTGGAACTACAACACCTGGTGTAGATTTCATTACTATGGAGAATATGGACACATTGGTATGAATTGTGTTAAACATCACATGAGGAGAAGAGACACCACCATAAGATGTTTCACTTGTACTAAACTTGGTCATCTAGCTAAAAATTGCATGAATACAAGTAAAATTGAAGATGAAAAGAAGGGAAAAGTAGATAACATTAAAAAATAGATGAAGTAGTAATGGATCCCTAAATATATCAAGGATACTAGTTCAAGTAATGATGGTCATGTCACTCAAGAAGTGGACTAGGTTTCCAAAGGAGAACTGGAACTAAATTATCAAAATCACACTCAAATAGTTCCAATTGAAAGGTGACAAAGATCCAAATTAGTATTTAGATACAAAAGGATCACTAAGGAAGAATGGTATTAGTTATCACCAAGTTACCTTCTCTACTGAGCAAGGTTAGGTCATAGACTCTACTGAGCAAGGTCAAGAGTAAAAAGACACACATGGTTACCAAGTCACAAAGCCTTTACCAAGTAATCTATAGAATAGTGGATGAAAAGCTATCAAGCATGATGTCAAGCACAATTTCAACTCAGCTACCTTCATATTAAGCATTAATGAAATTTTTTTAACAAAAAGCATGAAATCAAATTCATTTCTCACCATGAAATCTAAGTACTATTGCGAAGAAGCAATTTATAATCTGATCAAGCCACTTTGAGAAAATTTTCAGCAAGTTATCAAGGTTCTCATTGTTTACCAAGTAAAATGGCATCAACCAATAGCAAATTGAAGAGAGGGTTTGAGATGTTGGTTTGAGGAGTCAAGTGGAAAGCATCAGATTTCAAACTTTTTCCTACAATTGTAGAAACCCTTGACTCAAGTAGAGCTAAATCACAAATTTCTCCAAAGGTACTCCTTATTAACAATATTAATACTCATTTCAAGTGTTCTATTCAAGAAATTGGAACCCTAGAAATGGATGATGCCCTAGGTGAATTGTGTGTTAATGGAATTCTTAAACTTGAGCATAAGCATTTGGAAGAAAAAGGTTTAACACATATTCCCCACATGCTCCAAGGTTTTCAAATCAAATAAATTAGATACATTCTAATCCAAGTACATAATGGTCAACCATGGCTTTAGCAACTAGTTGTGATTACAAAGAAAATGATTCATTGCATCACCAACCTCCCCATGCTCACCAAAGCCAAAATGACCAAAACCCTAGGTTAGGTTGAATTAGAAAAGAAAACCCTAGTAGAATGGGATGGTAGAGGCATGAAAATAAGTAGTGTAACTGATGTAGAGCTGAAATTTGGAATTCATTTTATAGAACATAAGATATACAGTTTGAGCCATCTCAATAGTGTATCTTGTCAAGCTATGGACTTGGCTTATAATGTGGTGAAAAATAATTTGTCTCATGACCTCACTGAGTTGTTGTTGAGGCAATTAAAAAAAAAAATGGAAAGTATTAGAACCTCCAATAAAAACACCTATAAATTTAGTTCACTCTTGACATGTTTGTTCTTTTATGTTTAGAAGCTCTTCCCTTCCAAAGGCATGGTAGTATGGAGAAAAGATGTGCCTATATTATATCAAATAAATGAATACATTGTAGAAATGGGAGAGAACTATGTTAGCATTATTTAAAACTAATTCAAAGTGTTCAAAGAGAAAATAAACAATAGGTTCAAGATATCTAAGAAGTTAGTTGAGGATTACAAAGATGATGTATGCTTTATGACCTTGATTATGACAGAGTTTACATTCAGGTAGTGAAGCCCAGAATTGCATGGGTAAAACCTCTTCCTTATAAAATAAATATTGATGAAGGTAAGGATATTATTGAAGATCTAGTTAATGAACCTATTGATCCAAAGGCACCATACTTTGGAGCATATGATGAGGCCAAGGCAAGGATAGAAATGGAGATAAAACTCGTCTAGGAAGTTAACAAGCGAAAGAGGAGCATAGCTAAACTAAAAATCTAGCACACCTCTCATGTTAATTGAAGGAAAAGGAGAAGATGTAGAAGAGGTAGAGGATGAAGAGGAATTAGAAAAGGAAGAAGAACCTATGAAGAAGAAAGGCAAGGTGATCATCACCAAGTCACCAAAGCCATCCACTGCAATCTTCACAGGGAGGTCCAAGAAGAAAGGAAGTGATATTGTTCTTAGCAAACCTCCTCCCATCTTCCAAGAAAAGCTAAAACAAATGGAAGAATGTGTAGGCATAAAAAACTTCAAATCTTGGAAGTATGAAACAAGGACAAAAGTAGAGAAGAAATAGGTTGAAGAATTGGTGTTGACCAAAATGGGAAAATGGAAGAATTCACCAAATAAAATAGCCTCTTAAATCTCTACTAAATTATTACAAAAAATAAAGCCAAGATGGGACTTTTCAATGCAAACAACAAAAGACATTTATGCACAAACCTTGAGGCAATTGCTACTAAGCATGACCGATGCTAAGGTAAAAGAGTCTTTGAAGAAAAATGAAGATAAAATAACTCTTAAATTTAATATATGTTTAATTTTGATCAAAGATATAGAGCATGTGGTTAAGAATGCCAAAAAAACTTGGAAAAGTATTTATCATCTTCACAAGCCAAGTGAGCAACTAGTGAAAATAAAAGATGATGATGATGACAGTGGTAATGATGAAGAAGAAACTTATACTGAGCCCATAAATTTTGGCAATGAGGAAGATGAAGATAAAGAGGAGGAAACTACCAAGGAAGATAAAGAAGATGATGAGGAGACTAACCCAATGAAGATAGCAGGTGCATTCGTTGCCTCACTTCTTCACTCTCCAAGCAAACTAGTAGCTATATCAAGCTCAAAGATAGCTTCAGCAAGTTTGATTGTGACAACCATAGACACTTCAAATTTCCAATCACTCTTCACCACGACTGCACTCAATGTATCATTAATAGAAGTGACTTCTACTTCACCTACTGAGCTATAACCTCTCACTTCTTTAGCTACTAAGTCATCAGTCATGAATACAATGTCTTCTATAATTTTGAGTTCTTCAGCAGTAAGTACTTCAATTTTGAATACTATAGTTTTGTCTACTTTAGTTTTGGATACTTTAGTTATGACTTCTTCAGTTTTGGATTCAACAAGCATTCTTGCTAGTACTCCATTAGTTAGTAATATATTAATTTTCACTACAAGTCCTAGTGTATCTATAATTTTTTCTATCTTAGATACAAAAGCATTAATTACAAGGATAGTTGAACCTAAGGCTCAATTGAGTACAAAATTTTTGGGTAGAGGAAAGGAGATAGAGGAGGACATAGACTTAGATGAGGAAATAGGAATTCCCAAATGGGACATTTATAATCTTACTATGGACCAAATGTACATAGTTGGTGAACTCCTCGAAAAAAAGGCAAAGTAGTAGAAAATGAGAGAAGAAAGAGATAGAGAGGATAAAATTATAGGTGATGCCAAAAACATTTTTTCTAAGGCAATATGTATTGAGGTAGATTCTTCTCAACCTATTTTGTTGCAATTATCTGAAATAGCCCAAAAGTTCAATGAGGACACTAGTGGGTAGGATAAGTTAATTGAGAAAGCTAAAAAGAAATTCTACAATAAAGTGCTTGAGCACATTGATCAGAAAATTGCTATCCATCAAGTTGAGCTTTCATCAATTTTAACTAATCTTGAATCATCTTGCACCAATGTGACATCACTTTTTGTGAAGTTTTGTGATGTTTCCAAGTTCACAAAGGAAATAAAGGGAAAACTGTCAAAAATTGATGAGGGTCTAAAAGCCAATGCTTAGTAGTTACAATTTGACCATAGTGCAAGCTCTACACATCACATGAACATCAATTTTTTGTTAGACATGTAGGCAAATTTGTTAAGAGGAGGAGCAAGGATCTAGTCATCATTTATTGATATTCAAAATATGATCCTTCCTATGATGAATAAAATACAAAAACATATTGTTTACTGACACTAGTGGAGAGGATAAGTCAATTGAGAATGCTAAAAAGAAATTTTTCAATAAAGTGCTTAAGCACATTGCTCAGCAAATTTCTATCCATCAAGTTGAGCTTTCATCAATTTTGACCAATCTTGAATCATCTTGCACCAATGTGACATCACTTTTTGTGAAGTTTTGTGATATTTCCATGTTCACAAAGGAAATAAAGGGAAAACTATCAAAAATCAATGAGGATTTGAAAGCTAGTGCTTAGGAGTTGCAACTTGACCATAGTTCAAGCTCTGCACATCACATGAAGATCAAATTTTTGTCAAACATGTAGAAAAATTTGTTAAGAGAAGAAGCAAGGATCTAGTCATCACTAATTGAAATTTAGAATATGATCATTCCTAACATGGATAAAATGTAGAAACATATTGTTTACTCACAAACCTTGATCCATGATAACAACTTCTCTATTGTAGATCACATGATAGAACTCTCTATACAAGTACAAATTCCTCTATATACATGCAAGATTTTACAAGAAAATTGAGATAAAACCCTCACACTTATTCTTAAGGTACATTCTAATTTTTTTTTATCTCATATTGGTATCTCCATGTAGATAAGTTCTAAATAAATCTTTGGCATTATTGTCAAAAAGGGGGAGATTATTATTGACACACATGGTATGCTATATATAGAGACACATAGTATGGAGGAGAAACATGCTATGAGGAGAATGTATATAATAAATGATGTATAGTATACCTTACAAAGATAAGTTTTGGAAAATCTCAAAATAGTATATTCTACTAAGCTAGTAGCACATTATGATGTATATAAGATTTTTGTTGATAAGTGTTTTTGTCAGTAATACTAAAAGGGGAGATTGTTGACATATCAGTTAATTTTGTTATTAGTGACACACTGTATTGCATAAAAATGTAATAAATAGAATAAATATTAAGCAACTAACATCTATTCCTACATGATTATGAAAACCTCAAAGTATGCAAGAGAACATGTAACTACAAATGACATGAAATAACAAAGATCTTAAACTATTAAAAATAACACCAAAGAAAACCTCATGAAACCACCAAGTGTAGATGATTTCATTATTTGTGGGATGTGGTTAATCACAATTCCTGCAACATAACAATGGGCTAGATAGTAGATGTGTAAATGAGGAGAGGGCTCTCCTTTTATAAGAAAAGAGATGCAATGGAGGACTAAGATTAAATGCAAGATGAAGGGCTAGGATCTCTCAAAATTGATGAGGTGTTCATGAGGTGGAGGCTAAGTGGACTCCATGTGGATTAAGGTTTTGACCATTCAAAGGGGGAAATATGCTCACACATGTGTGAGAAACCTTTGATGGTGACATGATCAATGACAAGTGCAAGAGGTGTGAGAAGCATGGCTTCTCACACATGTGTGAGACACCTTGGTTCTCATGAAAGAGGACAAGTGCACAAGAGGTGTGAGAAGCATGGCTTTTCACACATGTGTGAGACACCTTGATTTTCATGCAAGAGGTGTGGAAGGCATGAGGAGTGTGGGAAGTGTGATTGTTCCTAACACATGTGTGAAGATTCCTCACACATGTGTGAGCACATACTTAGGATTAAAAGGAGATTAGCAAGGTGATTAGGAAAAGTAAGTGGGATTAGGTAATGGGTAGGTTTAGAAGGATGGGTTAGGTAAGGTGAGGGTTAAAGTTAGAGGCCATGTGTTCAAATAGGGTTAAATTTAATATTTAATTCATAGTGGGATTGCAAAGGGATTAATTAAGTAAATGAAGTACTTTACTTAATTAAAGTGAATGGGCTAAGATGCAAGTGTAATAGGCTAGGATTTAAATAAAACTTATTTTATTTAAATCAAGGACAAGTGAATGTAATTAAATAAATATAAATTTATTTAATTAAAGGTAGGTTAATTAAATAAATAATCAATATCTATTTAATTGGTCAGGATAATGGTATTTGGACAATTTTAGGTGTCTACATTTTGCCCCTATTTGATATAGCATTAGTAATGTTATATCAAAGAAGAATAAAATATAGTGGCTGGGAGGATAAGACTAGTAGCATGATGCCCCAGTCATGAAAAGATGAGGAAGGACAATGAGGGTGGAAAGGTATGCCCCCTTGAGAGGACATGCAGGTTAGGAGAACACTTACGTTCTCTTGAAATGGATGGGAGTATGGAAGGGAGTGAAAAATGATAAGATTGATAAAGTTATGCTACAATGGTGTGAACAACCTAAGTTTGATATTGTATTCAACACTATGCACCAAGGTTTGAGGAACCAAGATGACAATGTGTCAAGTACGTGATAAAAAGGGTCTAATACAACCATATGCCTTATGAAACCATGATATTGAAGAACATGATTCTTGGGACAATAGGATGAAAAGACCATGTTAAATGCCAAATATACTAATGTAGACAAGTAACAAGCATTCATGCACAAAAAACTAAAATCAAATCAACATTTTTCCCATAGTCAAGCTGAAAACCCATTAATGGATTTATTGATGATGATTGATTAAGGATGAAAAAGCTAACGATAAGCATAATGCACATCCAAGGGTTGGGAAGGATTCATCCCATGATAATGTTGAAATATGGTTAATGGATTATTAGCTGATTGGGTTAAATTGATGAATTAATTAAGGACTGATGTACAAGATTGCAAGATTAGATTGATTGAATTAGTATTGATTGCATGGTGAGATTTTTTTGATTTTATGGAGAGTTGGATGAATAGATGAAATTGAAATTCAAGCAGATGAATGAACATGGATAATATTGGAAGAATGATAGTGATAGGATGAAGAATGATGGGAGTAGGATAGAAATTGATTAGAAGAAGGGAAAATTGATTGAATTAGAGGGTAAATGGATTTGATTGAAGTGAGTTGGAAGAATTAGAGATTGAAGGTGATGTGAACAAATGTGGGATAGAATGGATAGAATGTATTGAGACCAATGATAAGGGAGAGACAAGTCATGGTAAATGGAGGAAAAGCAATGTGAGTCAGTGAATGAAAGGAATGGTGAAAGGATATGAGGGGCCAAATGATATGGTGTCAGAAAAGGCAGAGCCAAGGACCATGTTTCAAAGGAGTCCAAACGCACCATTCCAAAGATAGGAAAATGGAAGAAATATGGTGGTAAGGATGGATGGAAATGGTATGAAGGCTAGTGTATGGAGGAAGAGAAGGCATGTGGTTTGTGAAAGCATGTATGAACAATTTGTTGTTATGCCTCTAATGGTGATCACGAGCATGGGTATGAAAGTGGAATGAAGAAGGGATATGGGAGGGAGGGTATGGAAAAGGGGTCATGATATGGATAAAATGTGGGATATGAAATGGATGAAAGGTATGGGATAACCAAGACCAAACACATATGAAAGGGGCATGGAATTATGCAAGAGTACGGATGGAGGATGGAGGAAATGAACATGACAAGGACTATGGAATGCAAGATATGGATAGCATGTCAAGATCAAAGATATGGAAGGATTATGGAAGTATGTATGGACATGGAAAGTGAATATGGATGGATGAAAGGAAAGTGAAAGTCAAGATCAAAGATGGAAGCAGATGATGAATGGTAGATGGAAGTATGGAAGATATGTAAATAAAAGTGGTATGGATGGAACTTGTCCCCAATGTAGAGTGCAAGTGGAAGAGGAAAAGTGAATGGATGGATAAGTGGGAGTGGAAGAGATGAACACATGATAGGAAAATGAAGGGAGGACTCAAGAATCTAGATATATGGATGGTATCCCTTGATATTTATTCTTTTCTTTTTGCTTTTTTATTTTCAAGGAATTTTTACTATTTTCTCATAGATGTTGGTAGGATAGTGAATGGAGGGCAATGACTTAAGAAAAAGGTTGGATTAAGGGGGAGGAGTGCATGGGAGGAAGGCATGGTTGATGGATTCTAGGCTGGAAGACTTGTGAATGAGTGGATGAAGAGGGTAGAAAGATCTTCATTGGCACACACCTTCAAGGGCGATGGAGAGGAGGGAATTATGGAGGATATGTAGGTTTGGATTTTGGGATATAGGGTCCAAAAATGGATTAAGGAGATGACGAATGGGGGATAATGGATTTGGGTATGTAAGGACCCAAAATGGATTTGGAAAATGGAAGCATGGCTGATTTATGCATGATGGAAGCCTTTGCATGAGCAAAATTGAATGTCAGTTGGAATATTTCTTTGAGATTCATTGCTACCTTAAGTAGCTTTGGAATCCACATAAATTTTGTATTTTTCATTTGTAGCCTTTGTGGCCTTTGAGTTTTTCTTTGGATCAGATTTTTCTTTTCTTGGACATGTCGTTTAGAGGGGACATGTTGATCCTTGTATTTTTGTGGAATTTTTTACTTTATGCTCCTTTTCTTTGGCATCCAATTTGCTTCCATTGGCCATGGTATGTGTGCATGAAGGTAACTGGGATGGATAGCTTATGGATGGTGAACATTGGAAGGAATTTAAGGATGCATGCCTTTGTTGATATTTACTAGGAGCATGAGGGGATGAAGTGGAAAACATGGATATGGTGGATGGATATATGTAAGGACCCAAAATGGAAGGAAGGGATGAAGGGTTTGGAGGTGGAACATAAGGACCCAAAATGGATAGTAATGAGGAAGGAAGTAGACTGTGGATATAAGGGCTCAAAATGGACTTGGAAGAGGAAAGCAGAGACAATTTGGGTTTGGATAGAGGAATTCTGGGTTTGGAAGGAGTGGAAGGTATACAAACATCTTGAGACATTATTTCTCCAATGGGATACTTATTATTTTCCACACAAGATGCAAGTCCATGAATATGGGGTTTGCAAGTGGATTGGCTAGGTGTGATAGGATCATGTGGAGGATTAGGATCACAAGGGGGATTATGAGGGATAATAGGATCTTGAGATGGAGTGTGATCATGAAAGGTAAATGAAGGGGTGCTTTGATCTTGACTTAAAAGAGGATCATGTGGTAGAATGAGTGGATCATGAGATGGAATAGGATCATGAGATGGAGTGGAGGGAATGGAACCATGAGATGAAGTGATTTGATCTTGACATGGAGGGGTAGTAGTGGATGGAGTGGAAGGAACTTCTTCATGAAGTGGAGGATCTATGGATGCTAATGCTTGAGATGGAAAAGAATCGGTAATGTGTGTAGTACATGGAATGCCTTGATTGTGATTAGGAAGGGAATCATGAAATGGATGAGAAGGGATAAATGGATCTTGAGGGATAGAGGACTGATGGGATGGATAAATGGTTGAAGCTAGAGGAGAAGATGAGTATATAATGTCATGCTTTGGAGGAAGGTCTTGAAATGAAATTGGGGGTATGACTTTGGGTGATTGGCTCCCTTCATTTTGTATTTTACAGTTAGCAAAGAATGGTGAGAAATACCCCTTACAAGGTGGGGATGATGTTTTTGGAGGATTAGGATTATGTGAAGGATTGGGTTTGGATGGGACATGAGGACTAGGAACTTTGAAACATTGGTGAAGAGGACACATGGCATGGAAGGTGGAGTCTTTCTATTGACTTGCTAAAAGATAATTCTTTAGTTGCTGCATTTTTATGGCAAGGTCATTTGCATTTGAGGAATGGTGTGGGCTATGAATGGAATTGTATGTAGTTGAAGGATAATGAGGTGGATTTCCCTTGTCAAAGGTGGAAGAATAATGAACATGAGATGGATGAGAGTTGGGTATGAAATGTTGAGGACAGATTTGATATGTAGGTTGACAAGGAGGTAGAACTCCATATTGTCTTGGAAGATTGTCAACCATTTGATTAACCAAATTTGGATCCATAGATGTTAGATGAAGAATGACGAAGGATTCGATGATGGATGTAATATGAACCTAGGAGTAGGAGCAATTTTGAACTTTGTGTTGATGTGATTTGAATTGGATTGGACTTGATATTGATTTGATTGAATTTGATTTGATTGGAGTTGATATGATTTGATTTGATATTGATTGGATTGATTTGATTTGATTTGATTTGATTTGATTTGATATTGATTGGATTTGATTTGATTTGATTGGATTGGATTGGATTAGATATGATTTGATTTCAGTTGATATGATTGGATGAGGGTTTGATTTGATTTCATAAAAACCTTAACCAAGTGAATGTGAGATTTGAATGAAAGTCCAATGGTGATGACAATGCTCCTATTTCCAAAGAGAATATTTGATGAAAATTTGAATTAGAAGAAGCTAGGAATGAAATTAGAAAGATTGATTATAGATGAAGAGGTAAATGGATCAAATTAAGAATTGATTAGAAAAGAATGAATTTGAAAAGGAATTGGATTAGAAGGATGATGATTTGAAGAATTGAATTAAGGATGAATGATGGAGGAAATTGAATCTAGATGATGATGAATCATGACTAGGACGAAGATTATGGATGAGATTGAATGATTAGAAAGACAAGGAAATGATTTGGACAAATAGAGATGATTAAGATGTCAATCAATGGTTTGAATGATGAAGACAAGAGATGTATGAGGGTGATGACTTTGATGGAAAGATGTGATGTGGACAACTTGACTAGGAGGACCTAAACCAAGACTTGTTTTTGTTGTTTTTGAGATTTTTTGATATTTTTGGATTTTTGAACTTTTTATGATTTTTTTGGGTTTTTATGTTTTTGGATGTTTTTGGGTTTTTCAAATTTGAGATGCAAAATCAAACAAGAAAATATATACTAGGCAAGTGTGTTTCAAACACTCAAGAACATCAAACACAACAACAATCTTATGAAGTTTTGACTATGATGTACAAGGATCAACTAGAGGTCTTCCTCGATATATGCAAGGTATGTGAGGCCCAAATTTTAGATGAAAGAAAATATTGCCACATAGTCGGGGGGAGAGGGAAACTCAAATCTCCTCCTTCACTTCCCAAAGGTATAAAGTTCTTTGGGGCTTAGCCAAGAGTGACAATATTTTACTTCCAAGAGAGGTGTCTCTCAATTCACCTCCCAATAATTATACTCCACCAGAACACTAGAGTTAAGGTCATCCCAAGCGGTGATGAAATCCCCAAGTAGGCCTCCTAAAAAAGAAAAACAAGATCACTTATTTCTTGTGCACCCAAGATCACCCAAAGGCATGAGGGGAGAGAATATGTAGGTGGCCTCAAGGTTTAAAAGACACACGTTCTTTCCCAATGAAGCTTTAGGTTTTGTAATCTACTTGAAGACACGTATTTAAAGCATACAATATTCTTTCCAACTTGAAACCATCATCAACACAAATGAAAAGCATAGATTCGTCAACAAGAAGTAAATCGAGAATGTGCATAAGCAAATTCGATAAGGAAAGAATCAAATTCCTTTTAGGAATTTAAGAGTGTGTAACTTCATTTTAAGCACCAATTCCAAATGTTTGCTAGTCTAGGCAAACATGTCAATTATCCGTAAGGAATTCAAGATTGAATTTGATTGTTTTAGTGTTTAACCATGCATTCAAATATGAGTGTTGGTGGTGATTTCGAGCTACAAGTGGCAAGGATTATGGGCTATGCTGGGGAGGGAGTAGGTGGTGAAGGCGATCGACATGCACAGAGAGGAAGCTGCATAAAGAGCGAGTGGAGAGGAGCACGAGATGAAGTAGTGGAGGAAGTAGGCGGCATTGGGGTATGGGTTTCAGCATAGAGCGGCCATGAGTGAGGGTCTGTTACTGTGAGTGATGGACAACAATGGAGCAAGAAAGGCATCGGTGCTTGCTATGAGTGGCAGGCAACAGTGGAGGTGGAGTAAGGCATTGACAGTAGGAGAAGTGTTGATAGTAGGATTATAGGTGCTTTTTTGGAAGAAAGGAGGGGCATGAGGGTGGCACTTGTGGGCACTGCTAGTGGTGGCCCCTATGGGTGCTGCACCTGTCGCAAGTTAAAGACAAAACATAGTTAAAATTTTATTTTTTATTTTTTGATTTTTTTGAATTTTGAACACTTAGACTAACATAATAAAAAGAATTAATTAATTTATTATTATTATTATTTTGAAATTTATCTTTTAAGCTTTTCTCCCTAAATGATTTTAAAAAACATAAATGAAATAGAGCAAAAATAAAACAAACCCGACCCCCCGCCCCCCACTTTTTTTTTTTAAACCTATTTATCTATGAACAAAGAAGGAGTATTTTTTTTCTATTTTTCCTAATAACAAAGAGTATATTTAATGTATATGTACCTCTACAACTTGAAAATAAAATGATAAGAAAATATATAGTGTTTTATGTATAAAAACTTCCCTTATGTGCTCCAAACATGATGATGGGCTTTATGGCTTGATTAGAGGCTCTTTATGAAATTTGATCTCCAAGTGTAAGCCTTCAACCTACAAGCTTAAACACTCACACATAAACTCAAAAATACATTAAATGGTTAGTTCAAACTCGTGAAGTGGGTCCCACTGGGTGTGCCAAAATGTATTGCATAAAAATGTAATAAATAGAATAAACATTAAGCAACTAACATCTATTCTTACATGATTATAAAAACCTCAAAGTATGCAAGAGAAAATGTAAATACGAATGACATGAAATAAAAAATATTTTAAACTATAAAAAATAACACCAAAGCAAACCTCATGAAACCACCAAGTGTAGATGATTTCATTGTTTGTGGGATGTAGTTGCTCACAATTCCTGCAACCTAATAATGGGCTAGATAGTAGATGTGGAAATGAGGAGAGGGCTCTCCTTTTATAGAAAAAGAGATGCAATAGATGGTTGAGATTAAATGCAAGATGAAGGGCTAGGATCTCTCAGGATCGATGAGGTGTCCATGGGGTGGAGGCCAAGTGCGCTCCATGTGGATTAAGGTTTTGACCATTCAAAGGGGGAAATATGCTCACACATGTGTGAGAAACCTTTGATGGTGACATGATCAATTAAAAGTGCAAGATGTGTGAGACACCTTAATTCTCATGCAAGAGGTGTGAGAAGCATGGCTTCTCACACATGTGTGATACACCTTGATTCTAATGCAAGAGGACAAGTGTGCAAGAGGTGTGGAAGGCATGAGGACTATGGGAAGTGTGATTGTTCCTAATACATGTGTGAGGATTCCTCACACATGTGTGAGCACACACCTAGGATTAAAAGGGGGTTAGCAAGGTGATTAGGAAAAGTAAGTGAGATTAGGTAATGGGTAGGTTTAGAAGGATTGGTTAGGTTATGATAGTGAGGTAAGGTGAGGGTTAAAGTTAGAGGCCATGTGCTCAAATAGGATTAAATTTAATATTTAATTCCTAGTGGAATTACAAAGGGATTAATTAAGTAAAAAAAGTACTTTACTTAATTAAAGTGAATGGGCTAAGATGCAAGTGTAATAGGCTAGGATTTAAATAAACCTTAGTTTATTTAAATCAAGGAAAGGTGAATGTAATTAAATAAATGTAAATTTATTTAATTAAAGGTAGGTTAATTAAATAAATAATCAATATCTATTTAATTGGTCAAGATAAAGGTATTTGGACAATTTTAGGTGTCTACACACACACTTATTTAGATTTTGTATGGCTACTGAGCTCATTGAATAGTCTACAATGTTTGCCATATAATTCTAATAGCTATCAAGAATTTCAATGGTTACCAAGTATATTTAGTTAGTGTGAAGCCCACCAGTTCAAACCAAGTAGATTTAGTCTAGCAGTTCAACCCAAGTAGCTCAATGGTTACTGAGCATTGTAGTTTCTATCAAGTTTTTAGTTCATGCAATGTGAAGTTAGTGTAAACCAAGCTTATGTTTTTAATGAGTAATCTAGTTTATGTTGAGTTACATAGTATCTGTTGAGTCACTAGTGCAGACCAAGTTCAAGACTACCTTGAAGTGATTGGTATGGACTAATCCTCTACATCTACTAAGTTCATGACAATGCTAAGTAATGACAATGGGTGCCGAGTATTAGAACTTCACCAAGTTAGTCTTCAAAACTTGAGTGTCTTCATTTGGGCCAAATTTTTGATATATGTGTTAACCTATATAATGGCCAACTTTGTAATTTTGTAATTTGGTTTGGCCCCAATTTTACTTTCTATTTGGAAGGTTTCTAGGTCAACAAATCATTGTGTTCAAGTGTTGTGGATGCTTTTATATTTTTAGCTTCACATGCATGCAATTAGATTAGATGTGATAAATTAAATGTTAAGTGGTTTATTGAATTCAAAATTGAAATTTGTGTAGAAATTTTAGAAGTTACTAATTCACCTCCCCCCTCTTAGTAACTTAGCATAGTCTTGAATATTTCCAACATATTTCACTCTTTCTGAAGTGAGCTTGGTTAAGAGCCAACCCTATTAAAGGTTATACAACACACTATTAAATGATCTAATCACTTTATTAGGAGTTTCCTTATTAGAGAACTTTAACCAATCATTCTATTAGAATGTAACCTTAATCAAAGACTTTACAAAATGACTATTAGGTTAACCTTGATCAAAGGATTTTGACATCAATAAAATGTTTAGAATGTAACAACAGGTTTGAACTCTAGAATAGAACTCAATTTTCATATTTATATCTCCATTTCTCATCTATTAGTTCATTGACTAGCCTCTATTCACATCTCTATCACTTATTTTCTTGGCATCTCCTTAAGGAATAACTCTTCACTAAACTCTTACAACTTTAGCTGTATTGTTTTTTTCTTCATAGGTTCTCCTTAAGATAACTAATTAACAATGAACCAACCTTAGAAAATATCTCTTATGCCTCCTTAAATAGGTAATTTTGATACTTTTCCACTTAAACATCATCATTAATCTTAGGGTTAGCTTAGATTCATCAAATTCTTCCATATTTTTATTTTCCTTCTTCTTGAAACTTCTAATCAAATCATTTTCTTAGATTTCTTAAAAAAATATCCTTGTGCATTAAATATGCCATTTTATCACTCCAAGTATCTTCTGCACACATTGACTAATTGAAAATTCCAACTATGTTAGCCTCAAATTCAATTATTTCCCAAATTATAACTTTTTTGTCACTCGATAAGATCACTATGTTCTTTTTCTCAACCATCACTATATTGAGCACATACACTATACTTTTTTCATTTGGAATTAATAGAATCACTCAATCATTACTTTTCTCAATCACAACTCATACATTTTCATAAATTTTATTGGCAATAATTGTCACTTGGTTTGAAATGACTTGTTTGGCTTTTTCTTAACTTCCTTAATCTTGTGATTTAGCTCCTTCATTGACCTACCAATGTTGAACTTAGTCAAGGTTATCCTGTTGAATTGTTTGAACTCTAATTTTCATCTAAATTGTCTTACTTACTTCATGTATGATTGAACAACACATTATATTTTCAAGAACTAACTTATCAAGTGCCAAATTATTTTTATGATACTCAATTTCTCAACACTCAAAAACACCACTAGCTCACCTTTCTATCTCTTCTTTTCAAATTCTCTTCATCAATAAAATGATATGAAACTCTATACTATTAGTAAATCTCTCTAAGTTAGGTTTAGCATTTTTCCTTACTAATAGCTTTGACATCATTTACAACATCATAATTACTCCAATTATAGTTTGCTATAATTGACCTCTTTGGCATTGATGGAAATATTTCACATACCTCACTAGTTACTATACAATCCAAAATATTTAATAATTGTATTGTCATCTCCCTCTATATTTATATTCTCTTGGCCAATACCCCTAAAACTCTATGGGCTAGTTCTAGTTCTAGTGTCCCCCTACTATTCTATGGCAATGTGGAAACTATTGGTCTAGAGCTAGTTGTAGTTCCCGTACTATTCTATTGTGACATGGCTAGTGAAAGTTCTAGTGCACCTACTATTCTATGGCACCCATAAAATTTTGTGGTTACTGGCCCTTACTATTCATAAAATTCTATGGTCCCTTACCTTCTCTTCACCTTAGAATAATATGCTCTCTCTCTCTCTCTCTCTCTCTCTCACACACACACACACACACACACACACACACACACACACACACACACACACACACACACACACACACACACACACACACACACACACACACACACAATTTAATTTTGATTCTCATTCTTGCAATCTTAGGATGTTCCCTCTATATTATTTTAGTACAACACCTCACAAGTTTAACAACTTATGTCTCCATTCTTTTATGGTAACTTGATAATCTTCTATATCTTTGATAGTTGATCTCTCTAGTTTTTTTAACTATTAATGTCAAACACTTAGTCATATAGAATGGAAGATTTGGTCAGTCATTACTACCACCAAGTCACTCTACATAGGTTGAGTTATGTATTTCTTAGACTTTTAAACAATCCTATATATGTTGAGCTCTATAGGAGTTGAATAAATATTTGGTCATCAAATATCCCTATGTAATCCAATTTCAGTGAATTTTGAGTAACGAAGAAAGAGTTCATGGAAATTAATATAGAAGGAGCTAAGCTAGTTGAGGTTAAGTGATAATAGGTAGAACAATTATGACTAAGAATCAGAGGTAGTATGTGTTGAGTAGCATAGTTTGAATAAGAATATCTAGAATGGCACAAACTTTGAGGTAAACCATTTTGATCTAACATAAACAAAATTTAATGATTGTAGAGTTTGTTACAAAGTTTGTTACATATTTTGATATGGATCACCAATCCCTATGAAGGAAATTTAACCAATCAGATTAAGAGGAAAAATGGGAGGATCTAGATCAATTATTTTATTCTAGAAGACTCTATAGATATATATTTAAAGGAAGATCCAAGGTCTATTTTCTAAGGATGATAAGTGTTGGAAATGCTTATGCAAAGGAGTTGTATTTTGGAGGCTAGAAGAAAAGTTGTGAAGTAAAAAAATATAGTGACCAAGTGAAGTATTCAAGAGATGAGTAAAGATATATTAGATAGGAGATTAGGTCAAAGATTTGAAAGAGAAAATTTGTAATTAGCATTGAAAGTTCATATCAAAGGATTAGAATTTGATACCAAGTGAATAGGGGTAAATCTCTTAAAAAATTGGTCCTAATAGGCCTAAGTAAATCTCTTAATAGAGTTCTTACTTTATTTTAAGTTATAAATTCTTTAATCAACATATACCTAATAGTCATGTAAAGCTCTTAACAAGGTAGACCCCTCACAAGGTAGATCATCATAAGTGATCACATTTGTAGCCCTAACAAGAAAACTCTATTACTGCATTAGTCAAGATTTATGGGTGTCATCACCACCCTATTTTTATGTTCACCTTGAAGAGATTTTTGGTAACCAAAATAGTTTGCATTATGTGTTTATCTTTAAGCTTATGGATGTGATGAATAGTTAGATTTGTTTCACCATTTCAAGTTTAAGGTTATGTTATTCATGATCTAGATATGAGATGGGTTAAGTGGTGAGTACAACTAAGTTGTTACTTGATTTGAAGGATAAAAGTTTTAGTGATCCTAATTTAGCCCCCTCCCCCTCCCTCTTAGTATCTCACCTTCCCAATAAACTGCCAACAATTGGTATCAAAGATTTTTTCTCTTAGAATAAGTTTAACCACTTGAGAGTTGAAATCTTGGACATGGAGGCTAACAAATTGATAAAGACTATTGAGAATCAGATGATTGGCATGTAGCAACTTGAATTAGAAGGAAATAAATTAAGGAAGTTCTTTTAAAGAAAACAAGATAGATGGCTATCTAGAAAAAATGACACACTTTATAAAGAAGTAGACACTAAAGGAATGTTTAACAATGTAAATTCTAGTGAAAGTGATGCAACTATCACAAACCTATTGGAGAAGGAAAATAATCTAAATGAATAAATAAAATGATTAGAGAGAGAACATGAAATCCAATCAGTAAGGTTGTATGAGGTGACTAAATAGAAAAAGAAAGTTGAAGTAGACAAAGTTATGTCAAAAGAAGAGAAAAGACAAATAGCTGCAATACTTTGAGAAAGGTCATTAGATGTAAAAAAAACTTATGAACACTTAGTTAAACATGATGAATCAATTGCTACTTATAAATCAAGAACTCAATACAAAAGACATGGAGATTATGAATCTGAGATCACAAAGTGACCAATTGATGAATGAGTTAACATCTGAGAGGAAACTTTTGGAGAGGATGAACAAACCTAGTGAAGATATAAGATATTTTGAAGAACTGATGATATCACCAAGGTCATCTAGTGATACCTTTAGATTATGAAATATCAAGCACTAATCATCTACTAAAGAAGGATAATCATCCAAGAGTGAAGAGAAAATAAATGCAAAACCAAGGAACCAACCTACATGTCATCATTGTGGCAAATTGGGACACAAAACAAACATTTGTAGAAGTAAGAAAGGTAAGTAAATTACTAACCCTAAGTTTATTGATAATGGGTTTAATTAGAAGAAATCAAGTCACCAACCACATGATTGTAGAGCAAAGGTTAGAAATATGCCTATTGTACCTAAATTTGAGTGATATTGTTATAATTGTCAAAGTATGGACATAAAGAAAAAGAATGAAGATCATAGGAACAATCTGATGAGACACCCAAAAGGAAAGTAAATGCACCTAAGAAAGGTAACTCTTTCAATTGGGATTACAACACATGGTATAGTTGTTGTTATTATGGAGAGTATGGTCACATTCTATGAAATTACATAAGAACACATTTTATTGGAAATTACAAGAAATGGTTGAATGGAAGCATAGTTTGTTTTAGTTGTCACAACATCTAACATGTGAGCAAGAATTGTATGACCTAAGCACCAACACCTAACAATGAACACAATAAGGGAAAAGGAAAAGTGGATGTACAAAAACAAAGGAGATGAATCAAACCTAGAATAAGAAGGTAAAAGCTACAAGTAGTGGAATAAGTGAAGCCAAGATCACCCAATCCAATGGAGAAGGTGATCACGGTACCTCAAAGTGATCATAAGATGTATCTAAGTAATTGTATATTCAAATTACATAATACATCAGTCCTTAACAAAAAGTGTGCCAAAGTTCATATTTTCATAAGCTAAGATGCATTAGAATAGATTAGTGGAAAGAATCAAAAAATGGAACCAACTACACTATTGAGTGCCAAGCATTAGTAATACTATCTATATTGATGAAGCATTATAGTATGAACCTAATGCTTGCAATGACTAAGCTGATGTGTTGGCCAAATTAAATGGTATTGACTAATTTGTGTAGTGGAGACTGAGTTAAAAAAAGGTGTAGTAATGATCGAGAGTACATCTTGATTCCACCTAACAAAGTAAAAAAACATTTATGAGTTCCCTAATCTAAATGAATGAAATTATATCATGAAAATTTCAATGTATTTTACACATCTTGCATTCAAAGTTTGAGATGCTAGGCAATTTGAGCGAATTGTAGCATGATTCTAAAGATGATTAAGAGTGAATTTGTTATTAAAGCATGATTGAGCATTGATTATCAATAGTGTTGAGTTACTTAAAAATAAAATATCAAACTCTAAACATAAAAAAGAAACCTTCTTCATTTCCACCAAAGAGGAATAAAGGCAAAGAGGTTAGCAATGTTTAGTTGGTGAATGATTTGAAAACTAGTCTTGCTCCTACCCTAGCTTCCTTCAAGGTCACCTTAGGTCTTTCACTTGACCTAATATGGTTTATATTTACCCTATTGTCCTTAGGATCCTAAAAATGGTGACCTAATCCATTCAAATAGTACACACCAATTAGTAAGAACACCTTTCCATCACCATTCCTAGGGCTTAATTCAGCCTTTCTGCTCCTTCACATGAACTACAATCAACCCCAACAACTCAAAATATACTTCAAAATGGAGGAATCATCATATAGGAATGAATTTGGATTCCATTGAATGTCCACAACTACAATCAAACTTGAAATCCGAATCGAGTTCCAAAAATCATGCAAAATTGCACTATTTTGCTTATAATGGGGCTACAAGCAATTAACGCTTCAAATAAAGAAATTCCCAGAAAGCTTGAAAAAATCCTTAACAAGGGGATGAACTAACTCTTCATCCTAATACCCTTTTTAGATATCTTAAGGATTTTTTTAGTCTTGAGTTCCCAACCAATCTATACAACACAACCATAATTTTAACCTAAAATGTGGGATTCACAAGACCTCAAACTAGTATTAAAAAAATAATTTTTTAGCCCTCATGGAGCCTTCACTAATTCCTCCCATAGAGTTTTAGGATTCTCTACACATTCTAATTTCTTCCACAAACTTTTATTGAAGAAAAGTATGCCTTCAATCCCACTTATTAGCTTTCCATTGGACTGTGATCTATAGTCATGCGTCATTGACTCACCTAGGGTATCAGTATGAAAATGATTGCCTTTCTTCCAAAGGTTCCTCCTTAAATATAAACTATGTATAAGGAGTCATCTCCCAGATCCAAATAGGTCCTATAGATCCTATGGTGTGAGAGGGACTTATGACTCTATTTTTCTCAAGCACTTGATTTAGAACAACATGGTAACAGAATACAAAACTATTTATTCAAGCAACTAAAACCTCACAAAATACAAACTCAAACTATAAAGCAATAGAAATAAAAGTCCTATAATATTTTCTAGCACTATAGATCCAAATTCAATCCATTCAAATTCCATGATTCTCAAAAGGGTAAAACTATAATTAATTAACTTGCTAATAATTTGTACACACCATAATTGCTCAAAAATTTCAACCCTATCGAAATGTCGAGGATGGCCTTATAAACACGTCCAAAATCCTATAAAAATGTTTAGGATGGATTTATAAGTATTTTAGATAGCTATTTACTCCTAACTACAAATTTTTTCAAATGCAACAAAAAGTTGTCAATGTTGTGAATGACAACATTGACAATTTTTTAGCTATTTTTACATCTTTGAGTGTTTGACTCTCAAACTTGCTCCATAGGTTGCCAAACCTTTCCAAAAGCATGAAATGGATGAAAAACCTGTAAGAAGGTTCTAAAAACACTTATTTTTCCAACCTATCCTTTAAAACAAAAAGATGTTTAATTATACCTAAGTAAGCAATTATGAGCAACTTAGGTCTCAAGAAGCTTTCTCATCTTAACCTACCTCAACATAGGATTAGGTTTATAACCCTATTATTCACCTAGTCATGTGGATAGAATCACTATAATAAAAAACTCCCTAGTATCCCTAGGTCTTCCTTGAGCCCACCTAGGTTTCCCTACACCATACTTCACCACAAAAGAAAACTATGTCACTCCTATGGACAACAGGTCTTGGGGGATGCATGCCTTGTTGAAGTCTACCTCAACAACCCAAGTTGCTTTTGAATCAGACTTTCCCTTCCACTTGATAAGGCACTCCATATAAACCTGGGGCCTAGTGGCCTTCTTAATTTAGGAATCTAACACTTGCTCAACTTCCAACTTGTTTGATGCAGATACTACTGCAAGCTCCATATTATTACTAACCACATGAATTCTCTAAGGTAGTTTACCCTTAAGTTCAACCAAATATTGCACATTAAAAATAGGAGAGATGCCCAAATCTAATGAAAACCCAATTTTAGAGCCACTGGCTTCATATGTGGCTATGATTTTGCAAGTTTCCATTCTTGTTAATTATATCTTGGTTGGCATGCCTTTTTACAATCTGGACTTGTTGAAATGCACCATAACATAGTCACCAAAAACAAACTGAATGTCTTTTCTTCTTTCATCCACCTTGGCTTTCAATTTTTGTATATTGTCTTGGATATTTTTCTTGACTTGTTCTTGGATTTATTTCATGGTTTGGGAAAAATATTTAGCATGTCCACTTCTATGCACCATTAAATGCACCATAACATAGTCACCAACAACAAACTGAATGTCTTTTCTTCTTTCATCCACCTTGGCTTTCAATTTTTGTATATTGTCTTGGATATTTTTCTTGACTTGTTCTTGGATTTATTTCTTGGTTTGGCAAAAATATTTAGCATGTCCACTTCTATGCGCCATTCCTTCAAGATCCCTCAAATCATATACACCCCTTGGATGCATTCCATATACAATTTCAAAAGTGATTCTACCTATGGTCATATTCCTACTATCATTGTAAGCATACTTTGTTTGGGTAATGATCACATCCCATGTTTTACCATACTCCTTACTTAGGCATCTTAAGAGATTACCTAGCACCCTATTGACCACCTTAGTCTAGCCATTAGTTTGAGGATGGTATGTTGAACCAAATGATAAGTTTGTACCAAGTATGCTCCACAAAGACTTCCAAAAGTGACTCTTGAACTTTAGATCCCTATCTAAAACTGTGCTTAATGGAAGTTCATGAATCCTTACAACCTCCTTAAAGAATGGGTTGTAATGTGGCTAGCATCATTGGTAGTCTTACATGGAATGAAGTGCCCAATCTTACTAAATCTGTCAACAATTATATTTATACTATCATAGCCCTATTTTGTCTTGGGAATACCTACTATGAAGTCCATCATTACATAGTCCCATGGCCTATTTGGGACTAGTAAGGGCTAGCAAAGTCCTACATTACTCATTCCACCTTTAGCCTTCATACACACCATGCATTGATCTATATACCTAGTCATATTTTTGACTAATTTAGGCCAATAATAGAACCTTTTAACTAGTTCTAGAGTATTTTTTACACCAAAGTGTCCACTTAGGCTCCTATGATGCTTCTCATTTATTAAGCTCTCCCTTATTAAACCCCTTGATACACACAATTGGTTACCCTTAAATATAAATCCATTCTATAAGGTAAATTCAGACAACTTACTATGAAAATGGTTCTCAATATTAGAACATACCTTATATGCCTCTACAAAATCTTCATCCTCCTTATAGAGGCTCTTGAAGCTCTCTATCCCAATGGTATGCAACTAGACCTCTTGAACTACTAACAACCTTATGTTTAATGCATTCACCACCTTGTTCATCTACCCCTTCTTATGCTTGATTGTGAAGGTGAAAGCTTGTAGATACTCCATCCATTTCAAATGCCTATTACTCAACTTGTCTTAATTATTGATGTATTTGAGAGCTTTATTGTTAGTGAACAAAAAAAATTCTTGGTAAATAGGTTATGTCTCCACTTCCTAAGAGATTAAACTAGGGTATAGTGGTCTAGTTCATAGGATGAATACTTCTTTTTGGCCACATTAATGTTTTCACTAAAGAAGGCTACTGGCCTACCTTCTTCAATTAACACTCCCCCACTACTAGGCTACTTGCATCACACTCAATTGTAAAAATTTTCTCAAAACTAGGTAGTTAAAAAATAGGTTAGATAGCTACTTATTTCTTTAGCACCTCAAATGATTTCTTAGCATCCAATGTCCATTTAAACTTAGACTTGACCCTGCCCTTTATGTTATCTAGCAAAGGTGCACATATGCCACTAAAATTCCTAATTAATTTCCTATAAAGCTAAGCTAGACCATGAAAACTTGTTACTATAGTAGATGTAGTAGGTGGTGGCCAGTTGAGGATACTAGCAACCTTCTATTGATCAAGGATCTCTTAGAAACCACAAAGTCCAAGTACACAAGTTCTTACTTGAAGAAGTCACACTTCTCAATGTTTATAGAAAGATTCTCTTTATGAAGTTTCTATAATACTACTTCCGCATGCTTGATGTGCTCCTCCTTGATCTTTTTGAAGATCAATATATCATCTAGATATACAACCACAAATCTCCCAATGAAGTCTTTAATGTTAGAAACAATAGTACACCAAGATAACTGAGAGGGGGGAGAATCATTTATCCAATAGTTAAAAACATTTATCCTCTTTAAAGAAACTTAACCATTCAACCAAAGTAAAAAAAAACCATAAAGATGCACATAAACAATTACACCAAATATGTTTAATGTGGAAACCCTTGATCAAAGGGAAAAACCCAGTGGGAATGATGCACAAAAGATGATGTACTAATATAAATATTCCTTGTTAGAGGATGGACCCTGTTAGGAGTCTATTATCACATTTAGTATAAAGAGTCCCTATTAGGAGACTTTGAATCCTTGTTTAGGAGATTCCAAACCTATCAAGAGTTATGAAAGACAGGTGAACCCACTATTCAAATAGCTTTAGGATCAAATCAATGAACCCAATGTCCAATTGGCTTTGATACTATTCCTTTTAGAATAATTGATGTGAAACAAGCTTCTACTTCTTCCTCTATCTAGTATGTTGAAATTCTTCTCCCTTAGACTATGCAATCAAATCTAGAACTTAGTTCCCAATAACAATAACCCTTAGGGTCACTTACACACATAGGTAAATCACTCTGCTTCTTTAGCACTCTACTTCCTCAATAGTTCACAAGTCTCATGTATTCTCTATATGTTAAACATAGAAAAATATCTTTCCTTTATACCATGCCAATAATAAATCCTTGAGTCATCTTCCCACTTAATTAAAATATCTCAATTAAATTTATACACATTTAATTAATGTTTTCAACTCACAGTCATAAGAAAAATTTTACTCATGTGATTTCCATACATGCACATTATTTGACATCATCACTAACTAGTATACTATCTCTAGTTAACTTCACAACCTTTCATTACATTTTTGATGAATTTTAGAAATCACACAATAAAAGTTGCTTTCCTAATACTCTAGTTCATTATAGTTCTCTATAGATCAATAATATCTTTCCTATACTATCAATTTATGTTCTACACACTTACCCTTGTCACACACACATATTTTAGTGTACTTTGACAACTACACATCAATAGATGAGTAATTTATTATTCTTAATACAAAGATCATAGTCTATTGTTTTGCTAGTCTTCACAAACTTACTACTATGTTATCATCAATGACAAACATAGTCATGGATACATCATATCAATGTCCTACAATGCTCCCCCATAGTGATAGCATCAACATTCATGCTAACATTTAAGCACTTCATTCATGATTAACATGAATGTGGTAGGAGAATTAGAGAGAACAAATGGCATCACTAGCCATTGATATAGCCCATCTATTTTCTTGAATGTAATTTTCCACTCATCTCCCTCTTTAATCCTAATTTCATGGTATCCACTCTTTAACTCCAAATTTGTGAAGTACATTGCTCCTCCAAGAGAATCCATGAGATCCTTAATCCTAGGTATGTGAAAATTATACCTCATTTTGGTCCTATTTATAGCCCTTGAGTCAATATATCATCTCCATTTTTCTCCTTTCTTGGATGCTAGTACAATAGGAACTACACATGGGCTTATGCTCTTCATGATCAAACCTTGGCCCATCAGTTCTTGCACTTGTCTTGTCACTTCTAAATTTTGATCTAGAGTAAGATTGTATGCTTCTTTGTTTGGTTAGGAAACACCAAGAAAAAATTATATTTGATGCCTTATTACCCTTCTAGGAGGTAAACTAGTAGTGTTGGATATAATTTTTCAATTGTGTGTTGTCTTTGATGTCACACAAATGTCATATCAGTCATCAGATAGACTCTATTGATCTCAGAAGGTCAGCAAGGCAAAGGACAATGTCTATGAGCTCAAAAGGTCAGCAAGGAAAAGGACAGTCTCTACCGAGCTTAGAAGGTTAGCAAGGCAAAGGACAAAGTCTACCAAGCTCAGATGGTCAACAAGGTAAAAGAACATAATCTACCAAGCTCAGAATTTTAGTAAAAGAAACTTGTAGTATCTACCAAGTAAATAGTTCTTACCGAGTTCACTCAGTCATCAAAGGAAATGTGACTAAAGCAGTTCTTACTGAGCTCACTTGATCATCAAAGGAAATGTGGTAGAAGCACTTCTTATCGAACTCTCATGAAGAAATTTAATCCTTACCAAGTAAATTTAGTAGCCAAAGGATTTTAAGGATATTGCAATGTTAACCGAGTCAAGAAGGTTAACTTAGGAAATTTTTGGAAGTAGTATTTACCAAGTAGGATCATCCAATAAAGGATTTCATTGTTTTATGCAATAACATTTATTTGTTTAGAGTCATATTTGTAGCCGACTGATGTATGGTTTATTGGTAAATGTAATGTGTGAATGAGTTGACTTGACAATCTGAATGGTATAATTAAGAGGTCAAGTTGTGAATTCAAAGTTTGTAAGATGGAAGTGTGGAATTAATGAGATATGAGGACTAATTATTGTGGAAGTGAATTTGAAGGATGATCAAAGATAATTGAGGAGCAACAGAGCCATATTTGATCAAGAAGGATCTAATGATGCAAAATAGAGACCTGTAATCAGAAAATTTAGTTGCATCTTATCCAAGTCAATTCATTGTTGCTTTCTAACCATTGCAACAATGATTTCAAATATCTTAACAAAGTTAGTTTAACAACCATTTTGTAAATCCTCTAACAAGGTGACAATTTAGTTGAATTTTTCTAAAGACCTCTAGCAAGACCACTCCTAAAAGGGTGATTAAATCCTCTAACAGGGTCACACCTAATAGTGTGTATCATAACCTTTAACAGTGTTGGCTCCTATTAAGGCTCACTTCAGAAGAGTGAAAATTTGGTGACTAGTTACTTGGTGATTTTTCCCATATTGGTTTCCACGTTAAATCTGGTGTCTCTTGTGTTCATTTTGCTTTTAGTTATATGCATGAATTCTTGAAGATAAGTAATAGTTTAATTTACCAAGTTACAACATTTGTTTACCGAGTATCAGTAGTAACTAGATCTTTAAGATATCTAAGGGATCTATGGAATAATTTTTGTTAGTAACTGATTCAACCCCCCTAGTTACTCAATCTTTAATCCCAACAAGTGGTATCAGAGCTTTTGGTGCTTACATGAAAAGATTTCAAGGATTTAAGCTAAAGATTAGGATGTTTTACAAAAGGGAAATACCAATACTTAATAGGGACAACTTCTCAGCATGGCAAGGATTGACGAGGCTTCAACTAGCTTCTATTGGTAATACAGGACTGAAGTACCTTGCTGAAAAATATGAAGAACCTTTTCGTACATTATCTTTCAATGATATTGCTGAAAAGAAGACTCACAACAACATGATGATAGATATAGCATCTGCTCTGAGTTTTCAAGAATTTGATGACATCAAGGATTGCAAAATTGCCTTTGAAATGTGGAACAAGCTGAAAGAAATCTATGGGGGAGATGATAATGTGAGAAGAGCCAAAGCAAAAAGTTTGAGAGGAAAATCTAATCAAATGAGGATGAGAGAAGATAAAAACATTGCAAAGTATGTTGAAAGAGTTAAAGCATGTGTTAGTGCAATCAAAGCATTTGGAGGAGACATCAATGAGGAGACAATTATAAGTAAAGTTCTTAGAACTCTACTTCTCATTTATGCAATCAAAGTCTCTACAATTCAAGAAAGAAGATGTGAGGAAAATTATAAAATAAATTTAGAGGCCATAGTTGGAAGATTGATTGCATTTGAGCTAGACAACTATGACAATTATGTTCTAGCTATCAAGAACATTGAATCAGCATTTGAAGCCAAGCTCTCACTCAAAGAAAAAGGGAAAAGGATGAAGGGTCCAAAATCAGATAGTAATGAAGAATCAAAAAAAAGTTTTAACAGTGATCTTGAAGTGGTTAAAGCTCTACTAGCAAGAAAATATTCAAGAGGCAAAGGGAAATACAAAGGTAAGGTTCCTCTAATCTACTTTTCTTGTGAAGAAATTGGACATATTGCAACTAGGTGCCTAAATAAGCAGAACAAAGATGAGAAGAAAGGTCACAAGTACAATGGCAAGAAAGAATTCAAATAATTCAAGGATAAAGGTAAGAAAACATGTTTCATGGCTAAAGATTCTAATGATTCTAATGATGAAAAAGAAGATGAAATTGTCTACATTACTGTGAAAGATGAATCTGATAATGATGAGGAAATGGCACTTATTTCTCATATGACCAGAAATGATACATGAATCATAGATAGTGGTTGTTCTCATCACATGACTGGTGATAAAACTAAGTTTGAAAACTTTTAAGACTATGATGCTGGCAGTGTAAGATTTGGTAACAATGAACCTTGTTGTATAAGAGGAAAAGGAACAATGTCACTAACCAAAGAACTTTTATGTGATAATGCATATTGGGTAGAATGACTAAAGCATAATTTTTTGAGTTTGGCACAACTACTCAACAATGGATTCAAAGTAGAATTTATGCATGGAAAAGAAAGATTGTTGGATGGAAAAGGAAAGCTGATTAGATCAGACATTCAAACAAAAGGTAACTTATTTTATCTTGAACTTGGTGAATGTTCATGTTTCATTTTTCAAATTGAAGAAATTTTTTATGGCATAGGAGGTTGTGTCATGTAAACTTTGACAACTTAATAAAGATTAGTAAATTTAGGAAAGTAAGAGGTATTCCTAACATAAAGAAACCTGAGGTTGGTCTATCCAAGAATTGTCAAATTGGTAAAATGGGAAAGACTAGTTTTAAAAGAAAGAACTATCAGACTAAAGAAGTTCTAGAAATTGTATATACTAATTTGTGTGGACCTATTGGCATTGAAAGTTATACAGGTGAAAATTTCTTCATTCTATTTGTTGATAATTATTCAAGAATGATGACTATCATGTACCTAAGAGAGAAATCAAAAGCATTTGAAAAGTTCAAATGGTATTTGGCTAGAGTAGAAAAGGAAACAAGCAAAAGACTAAAATTCTTGAGGTCTGAGAAAGGTGGTGAATTCATTTCACATGAGTTCAAGAACTTTTGCATTGAAAGGGGAATCAAAAGATAGGTTTTAGCACTTGGAACTCCTAAACAAAATGGAATAGCAGAAAGAAGGAATACATCTATCATGGATTGTACAAGAACCTTAATAATTGAGAAAGACATTGCTATCAAATACTAGAAGGAAGCTATTAGCACTATAGTTCATACCTTGAACTGAGTATAGCTGAAAAAGGACTCATTCAAAACACCCTATGAATTTTGGTATGACTAAAAACCTAATGTACGTTATCTAAAAGTATATGGAAGAAAATGTTACATTTTGAAAGAATCTAGAAAAGGTAAATTTGATGTGAAAAGTGATGAAGGAATATTTTTGGGATACTTTTACAAAAGCAAAGCATATAGATGTTTGAACTTATCTACTCACAAAGTCATAGAAAGTGCACATGTGAAAGTTGATGAGTTTGTAGAAAGAATAGAAGAAGAAAGCAAAAAGGAACCTAAAGACTATAGAAGATTTATTTACATTGAACTTGATACAATGCCAAGTATACCTATTAATCAAGAATCCTCAAATCTAGAGTCTTAATTAACCAATTCACAAGAAGTTCAAACTAAGTTAGTACCTACCGAGCTGCAAGAAACTGAGTTGCAAACATAAGCTACTGAGTTGGCATCTACCAAGCCTAAGCAACTAGAATTAGAACTAGAAGTTGAGACATAGAAGGATAACAATGCAAGTCATTCAAAAGGCAAGGAGCCTATGTTAGCCAAGTATGTCAAAAATAATCATGCAGCAGATTAGATCATTGGAGATAAATTAGAAGGAACAATGACAAGAAGTAAGTTGAAAGGCACTTGTTTACTTGCTAATTTTGAACCTAGAAATGTCAAAGATGCACTAGACAATGAAATTTTGATTGAAGCTATGAATGAAGACATAGAACAGATAGAGAAAAATAAAAAATGGACTCTTGTAGCTAGACCCAAAGACAAGAATGTGATTGGAACAAAGTGGGTATTTAGAAACAAGTTAAATGAAGATGGTAAGGTATCAAGGAACAAAGTTAGACTGCTGTGCAAAGGATACTCTCAAGAAAAAGGTGTAGACTATGGAGAAACTTTTTATCCTATTGCAAGATTGGAAGGTGTTAGAACCTTACTTGCATATGCTACATTCAAAAGATTCAAAGTTTATCAGATGGATGTCAATTCAACATTTCTCATTGGATGAAGAGATTTACATTGAACAGCCTGAAGGTTTTATTGATCCAGACAAGAAGGACATGGTCTAAAAATTGCATAAAGAATTATATGGTTTGAAACAAGCCCCTAGAGCATGGTATGAAAGATTGCATAACTATCTTATTCAGATTGGTTTTCAAAGAACTAATGACAACAACAGTTTGTACATATAGGAAGGACCAGATAAGAAAATTGTTTTGGCAAAAATATTTGTAGATGATACTTTGTTGATAGAAAATGATGATCTTTACAAAGAATTTTTAGAACAAATGAACAAGGAATTTGAAATGTCAATATTTGGTGAAATCAAATTCTTTGTTGGTCTTCAAATTCAAAAAAATAAGAAATGAAATCTACATTACTAAATCTAAATACATCAAGGAGATACTGAAAAAGTTTGCTATGGAAGACTGCAAACCAGTTGGGACTCCTATGTGTATTGGATTAAAACTTACCAAGGATGATGAATCAAAGGAAGTGGATCAAACATTGTATAGATCTATGATTGGAAAGTTGCAATATGTAGTGCACACAAAACTAGACATTGCCCTTGTAGTAGGAATTATAGCAAGATTCTCAACAAAACCAAAAGAAAATCACATGATGGAAATCAAAAGGATCATGAGATACTTAAAAGGAATTGAAGAATATGGATTATGGTATAAGCTTGGAGGAAATCTAGATCTAAAAGTGTTCACTAATGCAGATTGGGTAGGAAATATTGATGACAAAGGGAGCACAAGTGGAGGAACTTTCTTTCTTGGAAAAAAGTTGGTTTCTTGAACAAGCAAAAAGCAAAATTATACATCTCAATCCATAGCAGAGGCTCAATATGTTGCAATAGCAGTAAATTGCTCAAATATTGTGTGGTTTAAACAATTATTGGAAGGTATTAAGTAAGAAATAAAAGAACTTGTTGTTATGTTTTTTGATAACACAAGTGCAATTAACATCTCCAAGAATCTAGTGATGCATTCAAAAACTAAGCATATTGCCATAAAGTATCACTTTGTTAGAGAATTAGTGCAAGAAAAGGAAATAAGATTGGAATATGTCCAAACAAAGAAAAAAATTTCTAACATATTCACAACGACTTTACCTAAGGATGCATTCTTGTATCTAAGAGGTAAGTTAGGGGCCATTCCCCTATCTATAGCTCACTAAAATATAATTCTAGTGATGCATCAATAGAAACAGAATCGAAGATCTATCAGTTGATGCAGCAAACCAATGAAGACATTGCATATGAATCAGTACATTAGGTATAATGCTATTTAGTTGTTTTGAGTTTTCTTTGGCATTTGTTGTCAAAGAGGGAGAGTATATTGTCATATCGTTCTAAAATTTGTAAAATATTAAGAGTTTGTGTAAAAAGAAGAGATCATTATGAAAGACGGAGCTTGCCATATTTAAAAAAAAAAAGTGAAGTATTCTGTCATTAAAAGACTTGTTTTCAAATTTCATTCTGCTATGACATGTTGTGTTGCCATCAGTGCTAAAGAGGGAGATTTTTGAATATAATTGTTCAATTGTGTGTTGACTTTGATGTCACACAAATGTCATATCAGTCATTAGATAGAGTCTACCAAGCTTAGAAGGTTAGCAAGGCAAAGGAGAGTGTCTATCGAGCTCAAAAGGTTAGCAATGCAAAGGAAAGTGTCTACCTAGCTCAGAAGGTCAGCAAGGCAAAGGACAGAGTCTACCGAGCTCAGATGGTCAACAAGGTAAAAGAACAAAATCTACTAAACTCAGAAGGTTAGTAAAGAAAAGTTGCAATATCTACCAAGTAAATAGTTCTTATCGAGCTCACTCTGTCATCAAAGGAAATGTGACTGAAGAAGTTCTTAACGAGTTCACTCAGTCATCAAAGGCAATTTGGCAAAAGCAGTTCTTACTGAGCTCTCATGAAGGAATTTAGTTCTTACTAAGTAAATTTGGTAGCTAAAGGATTTTGAGGATATTGTAATGTTAACCGAGTCAAGAAGGTTAAGTTAGGAAATTTCTAGAGCAGTATTTACCAAGGAGGGTTGGCTAGTAAAGGATTTCATTGTTTTATGGAATAATGTTTATTTGTTTAGAGTAATATTTGTAGTTGACTTATGTATGGTTTATTGGTAAATGTAACATGTGAATGATCCAACTTGACAATCTAAATGGTATAATTAAGAGCTCAAGTTGTGAATTCAAAGTGTGTAAGATGAAAGTGTGGAATTAATGAGATATGAGGATTGATTATTGTGGAAGCGAATTTGAAGGATGATCAGAGATCATTGAGGAGCAGCAGAGCCATATTTGATCAAGGAGGATCTAATGATGCAAAATAGAGACCTATAATCAGCAAATTCAGTTGCATCTTGTTCGGGTCAATTCATTGTTGCTTTCTAACCATTCCAATAGTGATTTCAAATCTCTTAATAGAGTTGGTTTAACAGCCATTTTGTAAATCCTCTAACAAGGTGATAGTTTAGTTGAATTGTTCTAAAGACCTCTAGCAAGGCAACTCCTAACAAGGTGATTAAATCCTCTAATAGGGTCACATCTAACAATGTGTATTGTAACCTTTAACATTTTTGGCTCCTAACAGGGCTCACTTTAGAAGAGTGAAAAATTGGTGACTAGTTACTTGGTGGTTTTTCCCATATTGGGTTTCTACATTAAATCTGGTGTCTCTTGTGTTCATTTTGTTTCCAGTTACATGCATGAATGTTTGAAGATAAGTAATAGTTTAATTTATCGAGTTACAACATTTTTTTACCGAGTATCAATAGTAACTAGATATTTAAGAAATCTAAGGGATCTATGGATTAATTTTTGTTAGTAATTGATTCACCCCCCTCTCATTTACTCTATCATTAATCCCAACAAGTAGGAGTACCATCTCTAATAATGTCTTTTTACTTTTCAAGCAATCTATGTACCTCTACAAACAATGGGTCCTTAGCTATGTTGTCTTCTCCTTTGGCAACACAACTAAAAAGCTTTGTCTTTCCTCATCCTTGAGATCGTTAAAAATTAATTTTCTACTACATATTAACACACTAGGCACCTTGGGTTGTGATTCATCTCCTTCCAACAAAGATTGGATTTTGAAAGTTTTGCCTCCTTTCTTAAATGATATAGAGTTTTCTTTGCCATCATATATTGCCCCTCTATCATACTACTAGGGTCTACACAATAGTAGATGAAAAGAATCCATGGGCAAGATATCACATAATAACCTATCCTTGTAATATACTATGTAGAAATTAACCCAAGTTTTTTCATTGACCACTATACTCTAACCTCTGTTGAGCCAAGCTACCTTATATGGACTCACGTGTGGTACCTTGGTTAGTTTAATCTCTTCAACTACCTTCTTTGATATTATATTATTAGTAGAACATAAATCTACCACCACCTTAAAAACCTTTCCAAGGATCTTGCATTTGATCCTAAACAATACCCTCATATGCTAAGGTTCATCAGGAGTAGGTTGCTTGATCAATATCCTATTAACATGAGGTTCTCACCCTTTTTAGACTCTATGTGATCCACATCATTTTTGTTGCAAATAGAGGTATCCTCTTGTACATATTCCACTCTTTTGTCATCATTTGAAGAAAATGGCTTTTTAGGCAATCTATATGTTGGGTGGCCAAGTTGACCAAAATTATAACAATTCATACTAGAAAATTATGAGTTGTTTCTTCCTAACACTCTAACTTTGTTTGAATCCCCTTGGTTAGCTCTTCCTCTACTATAACCTCCTCTAGGAATTCTTTTAGTGTCTTTATCAATGGACTTGGTCTCACTTTGTTTCCTTTGCTCATTACCCCTACCTTGGTAACCTCCTCTTTGTCCTCTATGATTTCTACCCTTGCCTCTATCTTTGAAGTTTTATTTCCCTTTCTTCCTAGTCTTCTCTTCCACCTTTAGGGATAATTGATGGCACCTTTGAATAGTAGTAAGTGTCCATAAGCTTAGCTCTTCTTGGATGGTCCACTTTAAACCTCCCAAGTATCTAGTTACCTTTATTGGCCCTTCCTCTTTCTTCTTGGATCTAAGGCATAATATCTAAAACTCCTTTATATAAGAGGCCACATCCAAATCTCTTTGTTCTAGTCATTGTCTCCTTTTAAGGATTTGAATATCATAGTCCTTTGGTAGGATATTCTCCCTTAGTTTGGCTACCATGGAATTCCAATTGGCTATAGGATTCTTTCCTATCCTAATACTCTCATCTTGGACATATTTCCACCAAGTCAATGCTGATCATTTGAGTCTTGACTTGGCTACTTTAATATTTTGTGCCTCTAATACCCCTTCACATTTAAAATAGATCTTCATCCCATCTATCCAACCCATCACTACATGTATGTCCACCTACCCACTAAATAGTGGCACACCTTCAAAATCCTTTCCTCCTAGGGCTTTAATGGCCTTCAAGAAAGTTTCTTCATTCAAGATAGGGTCTAGCTCAAGGATAACATCTTCTTCTATTATCTCCTTACCCCTAACATTGCTCCCTTCTTCTAGATGCCTTAATAACTACATCCAACTTTACCTTTAACTCTGCTAAATCATCTTCAAGGAGTTTATTATTTTCCTTTTCCATATCTACTTCCTTAGCTATCTCTCCATTAGTTACCATACTTGACTCACCCATTGACTCCCCAGTAGATGTAGACATAAACCAAGTTCCAAGTCCTTAACTGCATTGATACAACTCTAATGTGACAACTAGTCTTGCTCCTACCCTAGCTTCCTCTAGGGTCATCTTAGGTATTTCACTTGACCTAATAGAGTTTCTAGTTATCCTATTCTCCTTGGGATCCTAACAATTAAGACCTAGGCCATTCAACTAGTGCACACCAATTAGTAATAACAACTTTCCATCATCATTCCTTAGGTTTGATCTAGCCTTTCCACTACTTCAAACAAACTAAAATCAACCCCAACAACTCAAATAATGCTCCAAATAGAGGAATAATCAACTCATAAACAATTTGGATTCCCTTAAAGGTCCACAACCACAACCAAACTTGAAATTCTAATTGAGTTTCAAAAATCATGAAAAATTGCACAATTTTATTTGTAATAGGGCTACAAACAATTAGCCCTCCAAATGAGGAAACTCCAAAATAGATTCCAAAAATACTTAATAAGTGGATGAAATAAGTCTTGATCCTAATACCCTTTTTAGATAGCTTAAGGATTTTGGTTGTCTTGAGTTCCCAACCAGTGTGTATAATATGACCACAAATTTAGCAAAAAAAGTAGGATTCACAAGACCTAAAACTAATCTAAACAAAAATGAAGTGTTACCCTTCATGGAGCCTTCACTGATGCCTCCCATAGATTTTTGGGATTATCCACATGTGCGATAGCAAACTATGCCTTTAATCTCACTTATCATCTTTGGATTGGACTATGATCCCTAGCTATACATCACTGGCTTGCCTAGGGAATCACCATAAAATGGTTGCCTTGATTCCTATATACCCTCATTCAATATAAAATATTTAGAAGGATTCATCTCCCAAATCCCAAGAGCTCATATAGTTTCTATGGAAGGAGAGGGAGTTACGACTCCATTTTTCTCAAGCACTTGATTCAGAACAACAGGCTAATAGAATACAAAACTATTTTTTCAAGTAACTAAAACCTCACAAAAACACAAACTAAAACTATAAAAAACACAAATAATACTCCTTTAACACTTTCCAACACTGCATATCCAAATTTAATCCATTCAAATGCCAAGATCCTCAAAAGCATAAAAATGTAACTAATTAACTTGTTGTAGTTCATACACACCAAAATTGCTCAAAACTTTCAACCCTATCAAAAGGTTGAGGATAGCCTTATAGGGTGAATGCACAAAGTTGGGTCACAATTCTGTGGAAGTCAAATCCACAAAATGAAACTTCTTAGAAATGGGTACCTAATTTTAAAAAACAAGCACCCATTTTTGGTTTGGATGCTCAACCCTAAATTTTTAAAAAAGGCACCTGTTATTTTTAAAAATCAGGTACTCGTTTTTTATTTTAAAAAAATGGGTACCCGTTTCTCAAAAAAATGAAAATTTATTTTTTAAAGAAATGGGCACCCTTTTTTTTAAAATAAAAAATGGGTACCCATTTTTTAAAAATCTAGTACCCATTTTTAAAAAATCTGGTACCCATTTTTTAAAAGTAAAAAATAGGTACCCGTTTCTTAAAAATTCAATTTTTTAAATTTTCGACGGATTTTACATGCCGCTTTTAGCTTTTCAAAATGGGCACCCATTTTTTCAAATTCAAATAATGGGTGCCCATTTCTTACAACATGAGGCAGGATTTTGTTTTCCTACCTCAGATTTTGGTTTAGGATAGGCTTGGTGAGACCAAGCCTATGCCTTGGCCTCTTAAGATTTGGCTAAGGCATTGAACTGACAAATTCATGCCTTGTCATAATTTTTAGAGGGTCTTCCCGATGAAATTTTTTTATGAAACAAAAACCAATTAGAGCCTCACTGTCTTGATTTCATAAATATAAATTTTATAGAGTTATGTTTTTATTTACTATTTTTTTTTTTTTAATCAAAGGTGGTACCTAAATGTAAAATAGCAACATTCACTAAAACTTTAATAACTTTTGTATTTTATATTTATTCTTAAATTAATTTATATGTCATCAATCTACATTCAATTCTTTTGAAGTTTTAAAAAAAAAAATTGAAAAAAGTGAAATTTTGATCAAATTATGGTGTCCGTACGTGAGAGGTTTTAAAATTTTCTTTTATAGCCAATTAAAAATTAATTTAAAAAAAAAATTCATTAAAAAAATCAAGAAAAATATTCTCATCAATCTTTTGTGTTTCAAGTAACTCCATTTAAAAGGATTCACAAAAATTCATTCATTTGTGTCAAATTATGATGTTCGTACATGAGCGTGGTATGGTCCTGAAACAGGCATTTTGAAAAAGTGATTTTTAAAGATCCATACCAAAAAAATAATCTATCATATGGGTATACAAATAAATTACATATTCAAAAAGAAGATTCTAGGCACTACAATTTTTATTTTGAAGTTTTTTTATATTTAATCAAATGGCTCAAATTTTGGCATCAATTGACAAAATATTTCAAAAATAGGAAAAACACTTCCACCTTTTGGCCAAAAGTGAGACCCAACTTCTTGAACTGACCCTATAAACACATCCCAACTCCTATCCAACTATTTCAGATATTCATTTACTTCTAACTACAAAGTTTCTCAACTGCAACAAAAAGTTATCAATGTTCTCAATGACAACATTGACAATTTTAAAGTAATTTTTACATCTTTGAGTGTTTGACTCTCAAACTTGCTCCAAAGGTTTCCAAACCTTTCCAAAAGAATTAAATGGATGAAAAATATGTAGTAAGGTCCTAAACACACTTATTTGGCCAACCTACCCTTTAAAACACAAAGATTCTTAATTAGACATATGTAAGCAACTATGATCAACTTAGGCATCAAGAGGCTTTCTCATCTTGACCTACCTCAACCTAGGATTAGGTTAACCTTATTATTCACCTAGTTGTGTGGCCAGCACCACTACAAGAAAAAATAGCATAGGAGCCCTAGGTCTTCCATGAGCCTACCTAGGTGCCCTTGCACCAGTGAAGAGTGACACTTATCCTCCACCTAAATGCCAAGCTATTCTAGAAATTGCAATAAAAGGATATTCAATGGGTGTTTTTATCACTGATACCACCTAGGGTCATTATGATACATGTTGTATGAAGCTATTATATGTGTAAGACAAATAAAGTTGGACATTATGAGATTTGACTAATGTATCAAAAATTGTGTAATGAAGGAGTAGTGAAAGATGAAATCATTGTTGTGAACAGACAAGGATTCACACATTCCTTAGACCTTCTAATTAATTTAAAAATTGAATGGATTAAGACATTCTTGAGACAAATTCATTATATGGAGCTATGAATGGAGAATGGGCTGGTGAATATCAAAAATAAGATCATACATGCAATCATAGGGTATTCTATATTTGATAAGAAGAAGACCATGCGATGCCAGAGAGCAGATGATGTTGAGGAAAACACCAAGGATGAGTGGAATGGACATGGCATGTTAATTTCAAGAGTTATTGGTCCATTGATAGATTTCTCTATGATGGTGATTGCACATAAATTTTACCAATCAAGTTGATTGAACAATGTACCATGTATGGTAATAGACCAAGCTTGGAAAATTGTGATGAAAGATGATGAATACAATCTTGTTGAGCTCTAATGGTTGCAATTGGTAGAGAAAATTCTATCAATTAGGAAGGAAAAGAACTCAATGTGTAAGATTGGATCACTGATAATGTGCATCTTATTTCATGTTTAAAATTACTTTCATACTGTCATTAATATTGTGTGGGAGTGAGGAAAAGATACTAATAGGAAGATAAGTGAATATATTAAAAATCTAGGAGATAGTTTCAAGAATGTAATAGATGGATATTTTGATGAGTTTAAATAGAATATGAGGAGAAGAACAAAGATTCCTACATACTTAGTAGAGAAGTATTATAATTATGTGTGTGTCCTAGTGAACACAAATTATAGATATATTTAGGAAGTTAAGCTAAGGATATCTTGGCTTAAACCTTTTAATTATGGAATTGATATTGATGATGTTAGTGCAGCAATCACTACATTGCTTTCCAAGGAAATTGATGCAAAGGTTGAGTCCTTTGTAAAACATTAGAAAAAAAAGGAAATATTAACAATAGATATTAATATTGTTTCATCTAATGAGAAAAAGAAGATGATGATTAATGACCTAGAGAAAAATCTTGGCACAAACATTGAAGTTGAACGACCATTAATGATTACACAAGGTATTGGCAAAAATCAAGAAAGTCAAGGTAATGCAAAGGAAGACGAAGAAAGTGTTTAAAAGAAGGGTAAATCCCTAGCTTTTGTCCAACTAGTAGCAAAGAAGGCCAAGAAAGTCACAATCATAGAGCTTAAGGTGAAGAAGGTTGTAAAGAAAGTAATACCTAAGCCCCTCTCTCCTCTTGCACCCATCATATCAAGAACCATGGAAGCTACAATAGCTAGTTGATGGAGACACAACCCAAGCACAGAATGGACACAATAGGAAAGGGAAATTTTTATTAACTGTGAAAATATGCTAGTATACTTAGAGCAGAGAAACAGACTCAAAAACATGCCCTATGGGCTTACAATAGCATAAATTTGGAGATAAAATCTTCTCCCAGTACCTTCTCTCAAATTCCACTCTGAACTAGCTTTTACAATGCCAGAAATGTTCTTAAATAGACCTCAAAGGGTTAAGGATTAGGAATACATTCTAGAAAGTGCTAGTTGGCATCCACCAATCAAATAGAAAGCTCCAGAAGTCGCATTAGAAGTTGGCACAAAATTAGAAGAATCCAGAAACGGTAACCGAACTTTCGAGAGGCATAACTTTTGAACCGTAGCTCCAATTGATGAACCGTTTACATTTTCAGAAAGCTCTCAAAGTGCTCTATAGCCCTATAGACAAGATTTTATTGTCCCTCATTTTCAGCCCTGTTTGAGGTCATTTAATGCCCCTAACTTGACTTTGAAGCATTCTTAGGAGGTCTTCAGAAACTGAAAAACTATGATAACTTTCAAACCGTGGGGCCTTTTGACCTGATTCTTTTTCTGGAATGCTCTAAATTACAATGAAAATCATCTGACCAATTTACACCTTCTAGTTCACCAAAATGATGGCTCAATTACATACTCCTATGTTTTTGGCATTTACACGTATCTCAAGGTGATTAAAAACTCTAACCCAGAACACTAATAGTGGAACTGTGAGAGTTCGAACCTTTATTTGACCAAAATGGGTATATAAAAATGAAAACACATGAAATAGAAACTAAGTCTAAGTACATTTTTTTGGGTGACACAGGATTTGCCTTATACCTCTGGATGCTCCTATATTACTAGTGCTAAGCCATCATTGAGAAATGGTGTTGAATGAATTACTAAACTTGATGAAGGTTCTAGTTGCACAAGTGGAGCAAAGAGAAAAAATTTAGCCACCAAAGGTCAACCAAGGAGAAGAAAATTGATTACACAAAAGGATGATGATGAGGAAGATGTAGAGAAGATAGAATCTAATAAACCTATTAACTATCAAGTAGCTATACATATAGAGCCAAAATCAATTGATGAGGTATGTGACAATATTATGAACTCTGTAGGATTATTAGGTTTTAAATTTATAAAGTATGGAACACTGAGTGTAGTAGATAAAACTAAGGTAGAAGAAGTTGTGTTAGATATGATGGAAAGGTTTAAGACCACACCTATAGAGATAGGTAGTAATACTCCTAATGAATTATATAATAGAATTTATGCCAAGTGGAAACATACAATAAAGAATGAGAAGGATCATTAGCAAATATAATACCTAAGTTAACAAATAAAAAAAATCATAATTATTTTAGAATAAGTATAGGAATATATTTTATTCCTAAATATAGAGCATTTTTGGTCTTGCAACATAAAATTGAGGATGTTGTAAAATAGAGTGAAGTGTTATGGAAGAGAATTTTTGGACTAACCTTTGTAAAAGAGGCTAACAAGGATAATAATGATAAGGGTAAGTGTCTTGGTGATCCAAAACTAGACAATGTACAAGATGTATACAATGACCTAGACACATTTGAAGAAGATATTATATAAAAGGTCAAGGAAAGTGAAAAATAAATTGTAACAATAGAGGATGTACATTCTAATGTGTGCTGAGGGTAAAGTATCCCCTATTCATTCAACCACACCTAACCCTCTAGTATTAGAGAAAATAAATTATTATCCTAAGATTGGAGAAATAATAGTCATGGTTGTTGACTCTGCTACATAGATCCAACAACCATCTCAAACACAGATAGATGTTGAGGAGCCAATAAAGGAAAATGAATCCACTAAGGAATCGGAGGAACATAAAGAGAAAGATAAAGAACTAAAGGTAAATTAGTCTACTATAGCTTAGCAAGGACCACAAGCCTCAAGACCTCTATTAGAGGAAAACAAGGAGATTGAGCCATGAGAAAAGGAGAACAAAGAAAATAAAACTAATGTATCACAAATAAAGCCAAGTGTGATAGCTCACACGCCACCCCCAAGTTCTTTAACTTTCACATCTTCACAATATGTGCAATTCCTTATATTACAAAGCATGACAAGTGCTATTGTTGATGCCTTTGGTACTAATACACAAGATAGACTGAGTGGTGAAACCCCTTTATCCACTCTAGATATTATTGTGTTGAGAAGTAATACACCTGAAAAGAGAAAAGGAAGAAGAAAATGATAAGTTATATAGGTAAATCTATTACCTTGGATGAACTAATTGAATTTATAGACTAGAATTTTAAGAATCTCTCATTTGTGAAAATACTTATCTCGCAAGACATCTCGATAAGAAAGAAGAGATAGGAAATAATGAGAAGAGAGTGAAAGCAAAGGCAAGTACTGTATGATATGAAAAAAACTTTGTTGATGCATTTGATAATAATCATATTGGTGAACAAGCTCCTATTATCTCTCAATTAGTATAAATTTTTGAAAAGATAAACACTAAACATATAGAGAAAAATGAAAAAAAGATGGCTTGGTTTGAAAAGAAGTTTGAAAAGAAAGTACTAGAGAATGTCTCTACTATTATTGCATTAATTAAATTTTAATTATCAATGCTTGTAAAGAATCTAGAAGAGATTTTGAAGAAAATCCAAGATCTATACAATATTCTTTTTGATGTGCCCAAATTTACTAATGAATTTTAAGCTAGTATTTAGAAGATTGATGTTTATTTGAAATCTTTGGGGAATTCTACCTCTCAATTAGTTGGATCAAATTCAAAGTATTACAATAGAATTTTATTTGCACAAGGAAGGCTAACTAAGCTACACATGTAATATAGTCGAATGAGGGATAAACTTGCCTCCATATAGTTAATCCATATATTTCGGAGGTAATGAAATGCGAGTTAGCTTCATCAAAGGATCTAGTACAATCAGATCATAATCTTTCTATTGTTGATAGCTTGATTGACTTGGTTGCAACTTTCAAGATCAAGATTCAAGTTTTTGAATTAGTTAGAACCACGTGGGATCATGCTCTTGCCATGATCATGCAAAATCACAAACCATTAATTGATAGATATGGTTTAATTCCATCCTCCCAACCCTAGCATCAGACATGAGTGACAAAATCAAGGGGGGTTGAAGTAGATTTGATAGAAGGAATAGGGAATTGATAACATTTAGAGAACAAATGAGAAGCCTAGGATAGATCAAAGGTATGGAAAAGCTACATTAGACTATTGGAGTTACATAACATATGTATTCTATATATGAGTGTGTTGTAAAAAAAAAATTGTAGTCCTATATGGACTAAATCATAGACATAGTGTGATTACTATCATTTTTAAATTGTATTGTAATGATGTAATCATGGAAAAAAAATTTGTCCACTAATATCAAAGGAGGAGATTATTGATCTCTCTAGTTTTTTTGTCTATTAATGTCAAACACTTATTCATATAGAAGGCTGATATGGTTAGTTATCACTATGACCGAGTCACTCTGTATAGGCCAAGTTATGTATTTGGTATACTTGTAAATAATCTTGTTTATGTTGAGCTCTAAAGGGATAAGAAATTCTACAATCATCAAGTATCCCTATTCAAATTGAGTTCAATGAATCCCAAGTAAATAAGAAAGAGTAGATGTTGAGTCATATAGAAGGAGCCAAGCTAGTTGAGGTTGACTATTGGTAGGTATAAACATTATGATTGAACATCAAAAATATTATATGCAAAGTAGAATAGTTTGAACAAGAATGTGTGGAATGGCACAAACTTTGAGGTAAACTATTTTGAGCTAACATGTAAATGATATTTAATTATTTTAGAGTTTGTTACAAATTTTGTTACACATTTTGACATGGATCATTGTTCTTTATGAAGGAAAGTTAACCAATAAAATTGAGAGGCAAAAGGAGAAGCATCCAAATTGTTGATTTTATTATAGAAGACTCTATAGATGTCTATTTTAGGGAAGATCCAAACCCTATTTCATAAGGATGTAAAGTGATGTGAATAGTTATTCTAAGGAGTTGTTCTTTAGAACTTGGAAGTGAAGTTGTGAAGTAACAAAGTATAGTGATTGAGCGAATAAATAAAGATTGAAGTAAAGATATCTCAAATAGGAGATCAAATTGGCAAGTAGAATGAGAAGATTCATAATCAACATTGTAAGTATAGATTGAAGAATTACATATTCATACATTTTGGCAAGTGAATCAAGGTAAATCTCTTAACAAAGTAGTCCTAACAAGCCTACACAAATCTCTTAATGGAGTGTTTACTTTATTGTAAGTTTTAAACAATTTAATCAAGGTAGACCTATCAATATTGTAAACATCTTAATAGGTTAGACCCCTCATAAGGTTAATCATCATAAGTGATAAAATTTGTAGCCCTAGAAGGAAATTTTTTCTACTACAATAGTTAAGATTTGTTGGTGTCATCCCCACCCCAGTTGTTCATTCACCTTGAAGGGTTTTGGGTAACCAAAAGATTTTGTGTTATATGTTTATCTTTAAGCTTATGAATGTGATGAATAGTTAGATTTGTTTCATCATTTCAAGCTTAATTTTATGCTATTCATGATTTAGATATGAGATGGATCAAGTGGTGAATATAGTTAAGTTGTTATTTTCTTTTAAGGATAAATGTTTTAGTGATCCTAATTGACCCACTCTCCTCCTCTCAAAATCTCACCTTCCCAACAAACTTCCAACATTTGACAACAATGCCAAGGACATCAACTATTTACATAGATCATTAGATCACTTTTATGACTGATATAGAAATGTCATTTTAACATTAATTCTTTTTAGCTTTATGTGCTCATATTTTAGTGTATTACTCTTCATACCTTTACACAAATCCTAAATCGTAATCTCATACATCAATCACTAGTACATTTTGGCTATTTTTTTGACAAAATTGGTCAAATTTTTGACAAACTATTTTGTCACTATTGTTTTTGTCTAAACTTATGACCAATTTTTTCTTTGGTTCAAAATTTGACCAAATTTCCAATGATCACTATATGTTATAGTGATATCTCCTCCTTTTCAATCACCAAAAACACTCATTGCCATGACTTATAGCAATATCTCCTCCTTTTCAATAGAAGAGTTTGCAATATGTATTAGTGATATCCCATCCTTTTTGATAGAAGAGTTTTCTATATTCTATAGCAATATCTCCTCCTTTTCAATCACTAAAAACACTCATTTCCATGACTTATAGAGATGTCTCCTACTTTTTGATAGAAGAGTTTTCTATATTCTATAGCAATATGTCCTCCTTTTTTATCACCAAAAACACTTATCATCGTGACTTATAGTGATATCTTCTCCTTTTTTATAGAAGAGTTTTCTATATTCAATAACAATAGCTCCTCCTTTTCGATCACTAAATATACTCATTTTCATGGCTTATAGTGATACAACATCTCTCTCGCTCATCGCTTTAATGATTTTTGTTTTTTGTTTTTTGATGATCACTATATATTATAGTGATAAGCTTCCTTTATCCCTCATTACTATATTGTTTTTACAATTTATTTGCATAGTGGTAAAAGGGATTGCTATATGTCATAATGATATATTTTTCTCATCACTCATCACTATGTCAAGATTGGGCCTTATTCGTGTAGCAATATATCCTCCTTTTCAATCACCAAAAACACTCATTGCCATGAATTATAGAGATACAACATTTTTATCACTCATCACTATAATGATTATATTCATTTTCCATTTTCCAGTGGTCACCATATGTTATAGCGATAGGCCTCCTTTATCACTCATTGCTATATTGCTTTTGTAGTTTCTTTACATAATGATAAAAGAGATCTCTATATGTCATAGTGATATACTTTCCTCATTGATAAAATTTCCTTATAGCTATAATCTATAGAAATCCTTCTTATAGCCATGATGCTTTGTCATCATAACACATAGCGATATGTGTCTCTTCATTTCCTAACACTATGGCATGTTTACACCAAATGTTGTGCATGGTCCTTTTGACCTATTGCTATAATATATAGTGACATATGCTAATTTTTCATCATAACACATATCAATACATGTGTCTTCATCACTAATCACTATGTCATGTTTAATCCAAACATGATGCATGGTCTTGTGTTTGTTAGAAATAATAGTTCACCAATATAACTGAGAGGCGGGGCGGGGTGAATTAGTTATATATCCATCTTAAACAATTGTTACTTTATCAACCAAAGTAAATAGAAATCATAAAGAAATGTGTATACACAAGTACACTAGATATGTTGACTAGGGAAAATCCCAGTGGGAGTGATGCCCACAAGATAATGTACTAATCTGAATAATCCTTGTTAGAGGATTGACCTGATTAAGAGTCTATTACAACACTTAGTACCAGAGTCCTAGTTAGGAGACCTTGAATCCCTATTAGGAGATTCCAACCTTGTTAGGAGTTGTAGAAGGTAGTTGAACACACTATCCATACAACTTCAGGATTAGACCAATGAACCCACTATCCAATTGATCTTGGTACTATTCAGTCAAAATAATAGATGTAAAAAAATATATTTACTCATTCTCTATCTAGTACATCAAAAATTTTCACCTTTAGATGATTCAAAAAAATTTGGAACACATCAGTAACCCTTAAGGTCACTTAAACATATTAGCAAATTACTCTGCTCTTCTACTTCACAATTCCCAAGTCTTCTCTAATTCTCAATCCCAATCATGATATCTAGAACTTGGAAAAAATATTTCCTTTATACCATACTCAATTATTAACCCTTTGAGTCAGCTCCATACACATAACATTAATTTGAGTCAGCTCCATGAATAAAATGCATGTTTAATTAAAGTTGTTACAAAATTTCACACATGCGACTTCCATACATGCGCACTTGCTAATGTCATCATTTTTCAATGTAATCCTCTAGTTAAGTATACAAACCTTTATTTCAAACATAATGTGTTATATTGATCATAAAATAGAGACTATTTTCCCAATGTTCTATTTTCCTATTGATCTCATTAAATCATTAATATCTTTTGTATGATTCTGATTCAAGTTCTGCACACTTGACCATATGCCAAATACATGTTGTTAACTATGCATGCATAGATATGGAATGTGATGTCCTCAATAAATAGATTTTAGTCTGCTTCTCCATCAATCTTACTATGTTGTCATCAATGACAAATACAATCATAACATTATTCTACACTACTGCCCCATAGCATTAGTATTCATGCTAACAATCTCCCCCTTTGGCATTGATGGTGACATAAATGAAAAACATCTAGTTCCAAGAATATCAATCAATCAAATCAAATCAATCAATTCTATCAATTCTACTCCCCCATAGTGCAAGTTCTCTTTCCCTTTCTAATGTAATATTTTCTTATATGACTCTCTCATTCATTTTAATGTTTTAATATCACTCTCTCTCCCCCATTGACATCAATGTCAAAGGTAGTACAAAAATTTAACATAATAGCCTATTAGCATGACCACAATCCAATATGTTGCTTTACAATCTTTTCATATAATTTTATAAAAAATACAAGTATCTAAAGATATTATTGTATACTAATTGTCTATTACCAAGAGTCCTTGACTGACTCTATTCATCACAAATACTACCCCATTAAGGAAGCATCAACATTCAGTCCAGTCTAACAATGGTGTTGTGTACCCTAGACTGATGCACTTCTATATCTTCTATTCTGAGCTAGGTAGGGGCATAACCCCAAGAATACCTCTCAAGTAATCAAATGTATCCTTTGATAAGGCCTTTGTGAAAATGTCGACAATTTGTTCCTTAGTGTTGATGTATACCAATTTGATTTCTTTCTCTGTAACTCTTTCTTTAATCTGAACAATTTGTAATCGCAAGAAATTTTTTATTTCACCTATCATGCTCATTTCAAACTCATTATTCATTTATTCTTAGAATATGTTACTAGCTTCATCATTTCCACCAAAAATGATGTCATCAAAAAATACAATAATTATCAACAAACCATCTTCTATTTTCTTTAAGTACAAGTTACCATTCGTTGTTCCTTTAGCAAATCCAAGATTTGTTAAGTATTTGTCCAATCTTGCATACCAAGTTCTTGGTGCTTGTTTTAATCCATACAATGCTTTCTTTAGTTTGCAAACCATGTCCTTTTCTTCTGTTAAAGGAAACCCCTCTAGTTGGTCAATGTAAACTTCTTCTTCAAGTTCTCCATTTAAGAATGCTGACTTAACATCCATCTAGTCTACCTTGAAATTCTTTTTTTTTGTATATGCTAAGAACATTCTGACTACTTTTATTCTTGCTATAGATTCATATTTCTCATAATAATCAATTCCTTCATGTTGAGAGTAACCTTTGTATATAAGTCTTGCCTTGTTTCTTATTACTTCTCCCTGTTCATTCATTTTATTTCTAAATACCCATTTAGTGCCAATCAAATTTTTAGTCTTAGGTCTAGGGACTAATTTCCAAGTGTTATTTTTAATTTTCTACTAGATTTCTTCCTCCATTGCTTCTTTCCAATAATTGTCCTTGATTATTTCATCTGCACTTCTTGGTTCTACTTGAGATATCAAACATAGTTCTTCACAAATTTTGCTCCTTTTCATTACTTATAATCTGATATGCAAGATGGTTCCATATCAAGTTCCTATTTGGAGTAGGAGTTGTTGCCTCAATTCTTATCTTAGATATTGCACTCTGTACTTCTCTCACATCTTCAATTTGCACATTATTTTGCAAGTCATTGTTAGCCTTGAAAAATAACTCATTACTTTTGTTAGTTATTCTTGAGTAATCATCTCCATCAAAGTTATAGTCCATTATCTTTTCCTGGGTACCAAAATTTTCATCAACTTTAACATTTACACACTCTACTATGGTTGTTTTTCTATAGTTCAAACATCTATAAGCTTTACTTTTCAATGAATAACCAATAAATATACCTTCATCGCTCCTTGCATCAAATTTACCAATATAATCATCTCTTCTAATATAACATTTGCTTCCAAATATCCTAAAGTACTTGATTGATGGTGAATGACCAAACCATAATTCATATGGTGTTTTTCCCATACCTTTTCTAATCTACACTCTATTTAGTGTGTATACTATTATATTGACTACTTCTCTCCAAAAGGTCTTTGGTATATCATTCTCAAATAGCATAGCTCATATTGCATTGGCAATTGATTTGTTTCTTCTTTCAGAAATCACATTTTGCTCAAGTGTATGGGGTGAGGATAGTTTTCTCCTAATGCCATGTTCTTCACAATAGATATTGAATTCTCTAGAGGTGAATTATCCTCCTTTGTCTGATCTTAAGCTTTTGATCTTAAGTCCAAATTCATTCTTAACTTTGTTCTTAAATATCTTAAATTTCTCAAATGATTATGTTTTCTCTTTAAGAAAAGCTACCCACATCATCCTAATGAAATCATCAACAAAAATAATAAAATACCTTTCTCCATAGAAACCTCTTTTTCTTGTAGGAGCCCTTAGATTTGTATGTACCAATTCCAACTTTTGTGTAGTACAGAACTGCTTGCTAGGAAATGAGACTCTTTTTTGCTTAGCCAAAATATGTTCCCTATAAATAGTGTTAGTGGGCTTAGAGATCTTAGGAAAATCTCTCATAGAAAGTGTATTAATAGCCTTCACAATGTTATCAAAGTTAATGTGACAAAATCTTCTGTACCATAACTAATTATTCTTAATCTTTTCTACTAAACATGTTATTTCATTGGAATTTAACTAACATACATTACCTCTTGTTTTTGTGCCAGTAGCGAGTAGTTTCCCTTCCTTGTTCTTGCTAATGCATGTATCATTACCAAATTGCAATTGACAGCCTTTATCCATAAGCTATCTAACACTCAACAAGTTATGCTTTAGTCCATTAATAAAATAAACATCATCAATGTATGTTTTATCATCAAGTGTTATAGATCCAATTCCTATAATATGACAGGTTGCATTGTTTCCTACTTTAACAATTCCTCCATCATGGCTTCTGAATTTGAAAAACTTGCTCATATCACTAGTTATGTGATGTGAATAGCCACTATCAATGATCTAATCTTTCTTTTCAACTTGTAAAATTAGTGCACTTTCTTCTCTGATTTCTCTATCAAGATCATCCTCTTTTATGGCTACAAATTCTAGTTTATCTTCACTTTTTCTTTGATTAGATTCATCTTCATCTTCTTCTTAATTAGCATATAAAAAAATTCTAGGTCTTCTAGATTTTTATGTACCCTTAAACTTTCTTTCTCTCTTAGGACATTTAGATGCATAATGACCATATTCATTACAAGTCCAACATTTAAAGATATTCTTACCATCTTGTTCTTTTTCCACAATAAGAACCACTCCATCTTGGATAATTTCTTCAATGGATTTGCTACTACTAGCAATGTCTCCTTGTGTTTTTGTGCTCCTTCCTAAACCAGGTTTGATGTTTAGTGCACTGAATGTAGTCTCAACTTTTTCCAATTCTCCATATTGTTTTAGATCAAATTCTATAGCTTCCAATCTACCAAGCAATGTCTCTTTGGTGAAGTTAGTAGTGCAAGGTATCATTAGTTGAATCATTTGTCTACAATCTTGAAAGATGGTGTCAGACTTTTCAATATCTTCCATATCACTTCATCATCAGATTTCTTTCCATCAAGAGATGTGATTCCTACAACAATTTCAGATTCATCTTCCATCATTATAGAATCTTGAAATGTGTAATACAAATTTTGCAATATAACTTTTTTTGCATGTGTATCACCTTCATAATTAGCCTCTAAGGTTTTCCAAATTTCATGAGATGTTTTAAGTAGTTTTACCTGACTATACTCACTTTTAGGTAATGCTGAAAATATTGCTTCTCTTGGCCTTACGTTGCACATAACTACTTTTCTCCATTCTTCAGTGCAGGTATCAAGATTGTCTTCTTTTGCAATGTTTTCAGATGTCTTGTTCACAACCCAATATCCTAGGCCCATGCAAAATAGATGAGTCTTTATTTTATCCTTCTAGCTAGCGTAGTCCATGCCATTGAATCTAGGACTCTCTTTTCTAAACATATTCTCCATGGATCTCCCAAAGTTGTCAAACTTTCTTTCAAGGGCCCGATGCTCTAATACCAATTGTTCGAAATAATAGTTCACCAATATAACTAAGAGGGGGGGTGAATTAGTTATATATCAGTCTTAAACAATTCTTACTTTATCAACCAATGTAAACAACAATCATAAAGAAATGTGCATACACAAGTACACTAGATATGTTGATTAGGGAAACCATTGATTAGAGGGAAAACCCCAATGGGAGTGATGCCCACAAGATAATATACTAATTTAAATAATCCTTGTTAGAGGATGGACTCAGTTAAGAGTCTGATACAACACTTAGTACAACAGTCCCTATTGGGAGATTCCAACCCTATTAGGAGTTGTAGAAGGTAGCTAAACCCACTATTCAAATAGCTTTAGGATCAAACCAATGAACCCACTATCCAATTGATCTTGGTACTATTTAGTCAAAATAATAGATGTAAAACAATATCTTTCCTCATTCTCTATCTAGTATGTCAGACTTCTTCACCTTTAGATCATGCAAATATATCTAGAACTCATTAGCAACCCTTAAATTCACTTACACATATTAGAAAATTACTTTGCTCTTCTACTTCATAATTTGCAAGTCTTCTCTGCTTCTCGATCCCAATCATGATATGTAGAACTTGGAAAACATCTTTTCTTTATACCATGCTCTATTATTAACTCTTTGAGTCAGCTCCATGAATAAAATACATATTTAATTAAAGTTGTTGGCTTTAGTTATACACAAACTTTTACTTGTGCTAATTTTGTACCTATGCACTTGCTGACATCTTTAGTTGTCAATGCAATCCCTCCAATTAATTGCACAATCCTTTATTTCAAACATAATGTGTTATATTGATCATACAATAGAGACTATTTTCCCAATGCTTTATTTCCTTGTGGATCTTAGTAAATCATTAATATCTTCTATACGCTATCAATTCAAGTTCTGTGCACTTGACCACATGTCAGATACATGTTGTAGTACATGTTAACAATGCATGGGTAGATACACAATGTGATGTCCCCAATACATAGATTTCATTATGTTGCTTTGTTAGTCTTACTATGTTGTCATCAATGACAAACATAGTCATAACATTATTCTCTAGTGCTCCCCCATAGCATCAACATTCATGCTAATAGTATTTTGTATCATTGATTGCCACAATACAATACTCCCCTTCTCAATCACTGAAAACACTTATCATTGAGACATATAGAGATATTTGTGTAAAAATTTGTGTCACCTTTTAGGCCGACTTATCAAAACAATTAAATTTGAGTATTTCTATCAAAAAATTATTTTTTCTAAAACATATTATCTAGATAAATTCATTCTAGCTAAGTCATATATGGTCTCACACTTTTCCAATTGGAAATGTCAATTAAATGCATGTTTTTATACTAGTTTGTATCCAATTACTAAAGAAATAAAATTATTTCAAAAAACTAATATTTCAATAACTCTTCCTATTTTTTATGATTTTTTTTAGTAACATATAAACACCATATTATAGAGCTCAAAGTTAAGAAAATTATTATATAAAATTTATAGTTTTTTAATTAGATATAGTATATTGTAATTAAAAAATTCTACAAGTACGTATTTTAACACTCAAAAATATGTTGATTTTGAGAAAGAAAAAAATATTGAATCATATAAAAAAAAATTAAAAATTATATGATGTTTCAGAGGAGAGAGTCCTCTTTAAAAATGTATATTTTTTCTTCTAGTTAGATTAGATTTGTTTTGAAACATGTGGTGGGAGGTGAAAGCTATCAATTTCACATGAGTCTAAATTTGAATCATTATAAAAGAGAAAATATAGGTCTAAAGTAAATTTTTATTTTTGATTGTTCTAGATATGATGGGGTCAAGCCAAATAATAGAATGGACACAATAGGAAAGGGGAAAATTTTATTAACTATGTAAATATGCTATTACATTCAGTATAGAGAAAATAGACTTCAAAACATGCCTTATGGGCTTACAATAGCATAAATCTCGAGATAATTTCTCCTTTCAGTACCTCCTCTCAAACTCCACTCTGAATTGTCTTTTACAATGCCAAAAATGTCCTTAAATAGACCCCAAAGGGTTAAGGATTAGGAATAGATTCTAGAAAGTGCTAGTTGGCATCCACCGACCAAGTAGAAGGCTCTAGAAGCCACGTTAAAAGTTGGCACAAAACTAGAAGAATCCAGAAACGGTAACCAAACTTCTAGGAGGCATAACTTTTGAACCATAGTTGTCATGCCCAAAATTACTAGTCAAAAACACACTAATTTTTTTTTGAAATAAACTATTGAGTTAAAGACACACTACACTGGATTAATCTAATATCAACATCTACTAACACAATTTATTAGTTTCCGTACCTTAAATCCCATAACATATTATAATAGATTTCATTTCTAACATATACAAGTAACCTTTAATAACATCATAATCCCTCAACAATTTCATTTACTACGACATTTACTATCACTTATCTTTAATAATACTCCATCCATTACATTACCCAAAAATTAACTACTACTGGATATACTTATTTAACTATTTTCCACTAATTTGCTTAACAACATATCTCAGTTTATCCTCTTTCCACCAATAAGGTTATAACCTTTTTTAAAATAATATTATGTATTATGTATTACCATACATTGAATGACCTATATAGATTCAAAATGTCAACGATGTGTCAAATTTAATAAATTAATTTTATAAATATCATTCATTAACCAATCTAACCAAATTGTTGTATACTACCACTTAACACTCTTAAAATTTATACTCAAAACAAGTAAAACATTTTAACTGTAACAATGTATCATCCATGTCTTAACTATGCTCCTAACCCCTAATTTGACTCTACCCAACATTCCCATGTCTACCAAACTCCAGATGTGCCTCCATTCGAATTTCCCCAAGCAACATAGGGTCACCTGAGCTTTCTTTATTCTTTCAATAGGATTTTGCAAAAGTTTGAAAAGAAATATTGTGACAAGACTAATAGCATGGAGACCTCACTTTTTAGGGAGGCGTTATTATGAGTAGCTATAAGATGTGGGTGCTTTTCAAGGCATCACATCTGCACTCCCAAGGTACAAGGTGGTTGGATGGAGAAACCCAAAAGCTTTTTACCTTTCTTGCTAGCGCTTGGTGATAGTTGTCTGACTTATGTAAGTTAATTCAACACTATTGGCTGCTACCTCAAACAAAGTGAGGCTAAAGTAAGGGCTGCCCTGTGGGGCCACTGCCCACATTTAGTCATTTCAAAAAAAGTTATTCGCTTTCTCCACTTAGGTTATGTCACATTATCACTTTTTAGATATTATATATTATATATTATATTTTATATTGTTATTAAATTTTATTTTATTCTTGTTTAGTTTAAGTGTCAAATTGCAGAGTCTAATCCGACCTAGGGACCTATAGGTTATGGGACATCATGCTAGGTTAGTATTAGTACCAAGCTAATATTTTATAGGTTTATCATGGCCATGTCCTTTTTTCTTGAAAATTAGGTTTTATGCTTGGGGTCACGAGATTAATATTTTTTTCTGACAAGAATTTGAAGGAGTAATATATTATATTATTTGGTCTTCATTTAGTACACTTGAATTATTGATTAATTATTGTATATATATATATATATATGAAACCCATGACTCTAGGACTTTTCTTAAATAAAATAATCCTCTGTAATCTAGGAGGGGAGTTTGCTTCCTCCCCATACATTTTCCAGAGAAGAAAGTGTGAGTCTACAGCAAGTCCATTTTGGAATTGATCTAAGTATTGTTTTTCTCAACTGACCTTTCCTTATTTTGGGTTGGTTTATTCTATCATAACAATCTTAAGTGGATATCTTTGTAATAGGATGGTATTGTCTTCTTGGCAAATTCATTGGATATTCAAAAAAAGATCACATGAATAAATGACTAAACTTATACAATAAACTATCAAGCAAGATGATTTTCTTTCAAGTTATAAAATGCTCAACCTATAACTTTACCATGGAATACATGCACATTTTGAATATTATCAACTATATTCATAGCATTATTTGTAAAATATATCTTCTGCACATTTCAGATACAAATTTTCTACCACCTTTCTTCATTACACGAGATTTAACATAGAAAAAAAAAATTCATTACAAAAAAATATAAGCACACCACCTTCCAATCTTTCTTCCACAAAATTTTCAAATGGTAACAATGATACTATTACATTCTACATCTCATACTAATGTTTCATAACTATAAATCTTCAAATGAACATTCTTTACAAGGAGACATATGTGTGCAACATTATCAAATTCCTCTCTCTACCTCCTCACATGGTAACAATAACACAATCCCTTTGCATCACATTAAAATATAGTTCTTAATATAAATAGGATGTGAATTCCTCTCATAATACAAGAAACCACAATGGAGATATTTTTTACATCATAACTTGTTACAAACTAACATGAAGGAAGGATTGACCCTTACATATCGGCATATCTTACATTACAACAATGCATGATGACAAGCTTTAACCTTAAGGACATTTCAAGATGATATTTCCAAGCTTTTCTACTGCTCCTTTGAACACCAAGCCTGCATCTACATCCCAACAAAACAATAAGGACCATGGGTGCTTTCCACCCAACCATAGGCCTCCAAAGAGACCACCCCCGCGCTAGGGGAACAAAGCTCAAACCGGGTTTCACACATACATCACAAAATTTTGCATGAAGACACAACATAAAACAAAATCAAGACCCTCCCATGGCTTGCACAATGATTCACCATTGGAATCATGAGACGTTGGGTGAAGGTGGGCTCTTCAAGGAGGAGAAATTCATAAATATCATATTGCCAATACATTTTTCCTCTCAAGGCCACCACAACATAAGCAACATATTACCACTACATTGCCTCTCAACGCCTTCAAAACAACCATCTTCTCCTCATCCACCAAACCTCCTTGTACCTCCCAAACAACAAGATTCATGGCCATGAAGGAGCCCATGCTCCATAATAACAACCTCATCATGAGGTAAAAACAAAATTTTCTTTCTCACCTGCAATGTCAAGCCCAACTTATGCCCTTCACCCAAGGCTTCTCTGCCCTCCCAAGGGTGAGTGAAGCCTTCACACCCATAATCACAATCAACACTCACATTCAAACAAGAACAATAGCAAAAAAAATGAAGAACAACAAAACAAAACCAAGAAAGGATCTCCAAAAGCACAAAACATATTCACTTTCCATTCCAACAAAAACAAAACCAAGAAGGTGAACCAAGAAATTTACAAGAACATCACACATTCTCACATTCTCACAATACATAATCAATGCTCATAATGCAACAAGAACACCACACTTTCACACAATACCCAAAAATCCATATCACAAGATTTACAATGCAAATGCATACTCTATTAATGAACTCTCACACTTGCAGATCTGTTTAACCATGCTAAAAGCAAGAAATGAGAAAGAAACAAGTTTTGAGACACCAACCTTGGTCCAAGCTATGGTAAGGATAGTTGTAGTAGAGATCCCTTAATCTCCCTCCAAAACCTAATAGCCTCTAAAATTAGAGAGTCGGTAGACACCCCACTAGTTTGGCCAAGACCCTCTAATAAAGCCTTTGCAGTAACTTATTTTAGCAAAAACACTAAGCCACTACTTCTTACAAACTTGTCTCCTCTAACTTTTCTATTTTTGACTAAGTGGGAACATGGATATGACAACTCCAAATTCGAATTGATGGAAGAATGCATGGGTAAAGGGGCCCTCTAGGCTATCTAGGCACTCACATGGTCAAAAATAGGTTCCTAACTTGATATAATATCACATGGCTATCTTATTTTCACATAAAAGACACTATGGGACACCTAATGACCCCTAAAAACCCTAGCCAAGTCCAAATTCGAATTTCCTTTGATTGAGACTCCTCATGGCATTTTTCTATGTGAGGTTAACTTGGGTACTAAATTGGGGTTAGGTTTAGGTTAGGTTACTTCTTGCCAAACCCTGAATGACATGGCATCTCCGCATGGACAACACAAGTGTCAAATGACACACACAAAACAACACATTACATTAAAAGTGACTTGACTCCAATAATATATGAACTAAGCTATTACACACATATACAATTCACATACACGAAATAAAACACATTATAATGAGGTTTGAATCTTTTCCACTGATTCAACCTTGGCTATGTCATGTTTGTATTAGTTTGAGCCTTAATGCCCCTTTAAACCCATGGTCAAATTCTTGCACACTAAACTCGAGTGTCAGTAGTCCTAGATAAATCATATAAAAAAATAAGTACATAAGTGAAATAATCATTATCTCATTCAACATTAGACTTGCATATATTTTATCATCTCAAATTAACTTTCCCTTTCTTAAACATTTCAAATATAGCCTTCAAAATATTAAAATATCAAAACCTACATATCATGTGCGACATTTGAGTTTCCATACTTCATTCTTTTTAATTAAATTAATTTTTCTAATAATTTCCATGTAAAATTCTCAAAATACTATAACATCAAACTTTACTCATCATAACATGGTCAGTTTAATATTATGAATAGCTTCATAGTCTATTTTTATCATTGTGACAAGATGTTGAATCCACAACTATTGAATTCCTAGGTATGCGGGTTAGGTCTAAATGCATAACAAAATTTATTTATTTATTTAACTCTAATTTCCACTTAAAAATTACATTCTTACATTACAAGCATTTCTACCATTCAATTTCTATTAAAGAAATGTCAATAGCTTAAAACATGAATAGAATCATTAAATGCATCAATTAGGTCATAATATGTAGAAGTAATTGCAAATAATCAAAATGCAGATAACATAACCCTACAGTCTTAGAAGTGTATCAATACATAGGATTAAAAATCACCATAATACAATTATCTCATTGGTACTATGACGGATTGGGTGAGGCCTCACAATAGCTTCGATTGACGAATCATTTACATTTTCGAAAAGCTCTCAAAGTGCTCTATAGCCCTATGGACTAGCTTCACTCGTCCCCCATTTTTTGGCCCTATTCAAGGTCATTTAATGCCCCTAATCTGACTTTGAAGCATTCTTAGGATGTCTCCAAAAATTGAAAAACTGTGATAACTTTCAAACCGTGGGGCCTTTTGACCTGATTCTTTTTTTGGAATGCTCTAAATTACAATGACAATCATTCGACCAATTTACACCTTCTAGTTCACCAAAATGATGGCTCAATTACATATTCCTATTTTTTTGTCATTTACATGTATCCCAAGGTGATTAAAAACTCTAACCCAAAACACCAATAGCGAAACTGTGAGAGTTGGACCCTTTATTTGACCCAAATGGGTATCCTGAAATGAAAACACATGAAACAGAAACTAAGTCTAAGTACATTTTTTTGGGTGACACAGGATTGCCCTTATAGCTTTGGATGCTCCTACATCAAGATATATATGTTATCTATAACATAGTCTGAGATCAAATGGAAACAAGTTTATTTCCATATAGTTTTGTGGTGGGAACAAAACCCCTAGTTTTTAGTACTTTTCAACAACTAAAAAAAATCTATAAAAATTAGGAAAATATATCAATTTTTATTCCAAATAATTATTAAAAATTATAATCCTAAACTTCATCCATTTCTACACATTTCATTAGTCTACTTCAGTTTCAAATTCTAAAAAATTATACCAGTTTTAAGTCATTGAAGGTGAACATTTATACTTTTGTTAGCCTTTTCCTTTACAAAAGGGTGACGAAAGTTTTTGCTTTTATTAGTCATTACCAAGATGACTATATTTTATTTCCCCTTGTCGATAATCAATGGTTGTTATAGCAATATATCTTCCTTATTGCTCATTACTATGTCAATTTTATGCTTTCTCTACATAGCGATAGAAGAGATTGCTACATGTTGTACAGATATAACACCCAAGTTTTCTTATGACCATAACATCATCGCTATAGTGTATATCAATCCATTAAGCTTTCTCTCTATAGCTATAGTGATATATGAGAAAACTATAAGGAAATGATTATGATGAAAAAAATTTTCAAGGGTTGCCACAAGATGCATAAATAGATTAACATATGCATTTTGGAAAATGCTTATAAAATGACTATTACCATGAATATAGCTAAATAATGTTGCAACAAAAATCAATAGACTTCATTGTAGCCAATCTTGGTAGGAAGGTAGTGATCATGAAGTTCTATATGTCTAAGTTCATTTTTATGTGGCTTTTCATATTTTATACTTCCCTTTTGCAATTGCAGTCTCCTACAATGGGGAGAGATTGTAAGTGGCACCTGGTTGTTAAAATTGATTTGCAAGATGGAGGTGATTGAATGAAGCCTTTTTTAATGGATAACATTTAGTAAACTCTATTTTAGTCTAACAAAGATGTGGTAATAGAGTTTCATGTAGCTATTCCACTACACAGACTTGACACATTTATCATAGGGAAATCAAAGTGGGATGATATAGAATGTGGTTTCATTTGTGTCACTCATAGGGATGAAAGTCATGCAAAATAAAAGGAAGGCAATGCAAAATTGTATTCTAGATTATTAGAGATTTAATTTTGGATGATGATTGCATTGTTGATGAAACTAGACCAGGATACTATTTTGTGAAGAGCCAGACTAGAAGCCCTTATCATAATTTCCTCAAACATCTACTAGACACTATATTTTTCATGCACTTGAAAAAAAAGTGGTGTACAACTATAAAATTAACTTCTAGAAATCTTTCTTCAAATAGGATTGAAATTATAATTTACTATTTTTTAGTTAGGTCTAGGGAGTTTTCTAAAGGACTCTCATGGTTTTACAATGTAATCAATACACAACAAATAGTCAATAAAAAATAAAATCAGCAAATATATCAAGATTGTACCTAAATATAAAAATAATTAAATATTTACTGTTAATATATAATACTATTATGAACATTAAGATATTAAAAGATACTTAGTAATACATATCATTATGTCATGTGAAATATTTAAATTTGGTAAAACAACATGCCATATACTGAACTTAAATCTCTAAACCAATTTAATGCCAAAGATTTTCTATTACCTTGTCTTTGTCTTTCACTTCCTTTCCTATGGTGTTGATAAATCTTAGGTGGTGACCTATACTAGCCTTTTCTTCTATGAAAGTGGCTAGTTCCTCCATATAGAGGGCCTTGGAGTCCATTTGATCCCTTCCCAATAGTTTGCATACACCCAACATCTCCATTGTTACATCTATAATCATGTAATAACTTCGCCAAAAATGTTATAGAGCTTTTGAATAATTAGTTCAATAAAGATAATAAATTATTTCTTCCTTCTATGATTATTTTTAACTAGTTTCCAAAGGAATCTTCCTTGAAACTTCCATGAAATACTTGAGGGAATTAAACAAAACTGCATTATTTCTCTAATTTACATTCAAGGAAAAAATACATAGCATGTTGTATAGCTTTGTAATCACTTACATGCATATCATTGTCTAGATTTAGTGTGAAAGGAGCATTTGTCATCAATGCTAAGGCTCTTGACTAAAAACCCAACACCACATTAGCTCAGTAAAAATCATGTTATGAAATAGTATATATTTTCAATACCATCAAAACCTATCATAGTTAATAGTACAATATTATATATTTCATTTTATTCTTCATAGTTTAGATTACTATTAAAATTTCCAAAGAATTATTCAAAAACATTTTCAATCACAATTTATACCAAAAATTTGTAAATAAGTTCTAGAAAGATAAATAAATAAAAACTACTAACCATGATTAATGACCTTGGAGCGTTTCTCTCTATCAACATATATCACGTGTGGTAGAGCATCAAATTTCTTCTCATGAACCATTTTGTTTTCATGAATAGCCTATACATATAAAGAATTAATATTGTGAGATATTCATCCTTAGAAAAGCTCTTACTATCTTGATTAAAGTTTATACCGCAAAAGCATAATAAAAAATCATTTCAACTTCATACTCTCCCTATTACTGTACTATACTTGTATGGTTTCTAACATCCAAGCTTCTATACACAAAACCATCAACACTATGATGAGAAGTAAAATCCTATGGAACTTGTTTTTCTTCCAATGTTATGCTTATCCTTTTCCTTGAAATTTTCATACTCATCCTACAAATATCATTTAACAATGTTAAGGAAACATGATGATTTAATAAAATAGGAACTATTGATTTATGCATTTTAATCATATCATTATCACCTTCATATTTTTCCATTCTTAAACAAAATCAAAATCAAATGACTTATTTTCTTTGGAGAAATACATAAGGGGTGCCATGTTCTTTATTTTGAACTTTCTACAAAATCATACCCATTTTTTGGAAAAGCTCAAAGTTTGTACAAGAGAGTAGAAAGTGATGGGATATGCATGATCATCTAAGATATAACAAGAAAAAAGTTCTAGTTGGATAATCAAGTGCAAGAATAGAAAGAATTGTATTGGCAGTTATCATTGTGAGTTGAATGGATCTATTGTAGTGATGATAACATCCACAGTAGGAGGTCATGTTGTGATGGATCATCAACATGAAAGAAAACCAAAGCCCACATGCAAAAGTTATCATCCAAAAATTCTAAGAAAATGTAGAAAATGTTTTGGCTCTCAAAGTCATGAGATAAGGGAAAGAGATAATCAGTGATCTCATAATTCACATAGAACAAGGAGGAAGATCAAAAAAATTTGATGAATGGAATTGAAGTTTAGAGAGGAATCAAGATATTTCCTTAATGAATGGTGGGATGAATCAATCCCCCATCATTCTTAAATTCAACCCCATAAAGAAGAGGACCAAGGAAGAAAATGGAGATGCTTTGAGAGATCAAAAGATAAAAAATTGCCTTTAGTTCACTATAAAACCTAGTTGATCTTGTAGTAGGAGGAATAAAATGATTAAATAAAATGGTTTTACTAGCTAAAATAGGTCAAGTCAGCCTTCACAGGGACACACATCATGAAGGTATTCATTTCCTATATTAAGGACACATGAACCCATTTTAACATTAAAAAATGATGTTTTAATTCTGTTAATTAGGAGCTACTTCTCTTATTAGCAATGATTTCTCTTCATCTAAGGCAATGTTCTCCTCCCCAGTGAAATCATCCTAAAAAAGCAATAATCTATCATAAGGTGAAGTGAAATATCTAAAGGGTATGGGGGAGGGGATTTTTTTTGGAAGGGCCAATTTAGACAACAACAAGTAAGTCTCTTCAAAAATTAGAGATAAGGAGGGAAAGAAAACAAAAATATGGGTATCTATTATAGAATTCATTGATTTTCCAGATTTAGCAAAGTTTCATTTCAAAAATTTTAAGAGTTAAATATGGGATCACTAGAATAGGTTTCATTTTGAGTTCTAGTTTCCATTTGGAAACTACTTTGACTATCTTAAAGAAGGAAAGATGGGAATTTATAAATAGAATTCTAATTTAGTTACGCATTTTGAAATAGAGTAGTAGACCTATGGTCAAGGAAAAGTTTTGGATGTTGTAGATATAAAGTTAAATGTGGAGTTTGAGAAGGCTGAAATGGAACAAGTGGTAGGGATAGGGTTGTGGTGCTCCCATCTAGATCTAGCTACAAGACCCAAAATGAGTCAAGTGGTAAAGCTATTGAAGCTAGAAGATTGAGTACCTAGTCTTTCTCTAGAGATTCATACCTATACCATAGAGTATCATCCCATCATTCTAGACCTACAATGAATGCAATTTATTAATTAATGAAGCTATGTTAGCTTGAGCTTCACTTAGTTTTGAGAATACTTTAATATCTTCTACTTAACAAGGAAAACCATATAAAGTTGGAAGCTCATCTAGCCTCACCCTCCTCCCCTTAACATCAATCTAAATTCCCCATTAACATCTAATTACATACTTCATTCATTCATCCATCCATTTATGAACTATAACATTCAATCAATACAATCACATAACATTCATTACTATGATATAAAATTAATTAATACACAAAACTAATCAAAATTTTAGTAACACATAATAATATTCATTAAAATAACATAAAAATCAATATTCATAGATAATTACTTGAAACAATGCTCTTTCATTTTCCAACAATGTTTATCAAATACGGTTTATTAAAGACGATTTTTTTAAAATAATTTCTTGTTTTTGTTTTTCTTAGCTTTCTTAAGGTAAAGGCTAATAAGAGCATCAATATCCTCCTCATTCTCCTCCTCTTGTGGTATATGTAATGTCAAATTATGATGCCTCCTCCTATTTTGAGGAGCACAAGGCTATTGCACTAAAGGGGGCTCTATTGTAATAACAAGTAAATGGGATAAATTGGCATACAATTTTTTTATTTTTTACTATTACAAGTATTTCACTAACCAATAGAACATAACTTTCATTTTTCTTACCTAACAATGACACATTATGTACAATAACATTTTGATCCGCTACCACCTCAACATGTTGAACACTTTGAACATGCTCCACTCATTCACCATGATGTTCAACATGCTCTAAAATATTCAAAAAAAGGTTACATGCCAAATTGCAATTGAAGATGTTAAATTCTATTCATAATTGTGTAATTAATATCCAATAGAAAATTAATACCTCCATCACTATGATGCACATCATGGCCTTCATCATGCATAGGTTTTGTGATAGGATTTAAAAGTTGTAGTGGAATTTTTTTTTTGGGTTTGTCTAAATTTCTATCAAGAATATGAGCCTTAGAGATTATTTTCTTTTAGTGAGATTGGTTTTTTGGCTTGCTCTTAAAGTATTTGTATTTGATCCCAAGCTCTCTTTCTTTAGAACTTTTCAACAACCTAAAAGTAGTTGTATTTCATCCCAATCTCTCTTTTTCCAAAACTTTTCAGCAACCTCAAAGTGAACATTCAAGGAAATGAAGTACAAGGTATGATGTCTACGTATCCTATGTATCCAAAATAATACAAGATATTGATCAACACTACTTTGACTGGAGAGTGCAAGGGCTTGTTGCAAAGAAAAAAGGATACTTCTCACTCTTAAATGTGGATCTTGAACAAAAATTGACATAAAATGATAAGATAGGGTGAGAAAAAAACAAGACATGACACTCTAAGCCAGCCTTATTGGAAAGAAGGATAAGAAGTAAAATTGAATAGAATATCTCATGGTCCAAGTAACAGGTGTTGCTTTTGATCTAAGCTAAGTAATTTAAATGAAAACCTTAGCTAAGTTATTCAAAGAATGTAATAATAATGGACAAGAAAAACAAAATTTAAAGCCTCAAACATAAGCACAATGCTACAAATAAGCATAGTATGCCATAATCCTTTCATTGTTAAAATGAGAACCAAGCAATAAGATACTATAAAAATTATAATATTTACATAACTTCTTATATGTATCCATAAATGCTTAGAAGATAATGAAAATACTCTCCCATACTTCTCATTCATCTCTATACTTCTCGCATCACTACAAATATGATATAATTCTAAGTACTCAACTATTCTTCAATTGGAAGAGTCTCAATCACAATTCAATTTAAGAAGTTTCACAATTAGAACTATATGAATTAGAGTCATGAAAACATTAACTACTCACTTGAAATAGATTCTTCATATAATCATGATGACCTTAATATTAGAAAAGCTTCAAATCAAGTATGATCAAGTGTTAAAATGATACAAACTTCACAAAAAATAAAATTTTGGACCAAGCATAACCTTAACATAATATTGAAAATAGCATATCAATGCCCATCAAAGTCAAACATGGTCTAACATTATCTACCATATTGTTTTTTAGATCTTCTACATAATTTCATTTTTTAGTTGTTGTTAGTTGACCTTTTCTTGTATATGCACTTTTTTTTAATTTATGAAACAAGCATTAATATTTTTAAAAAATTTCAAAAATAATAATATATCTCTTAAAAAGGTGATGCAAGGAGGGGTGAATAACTAATACCAAAGGCACAACTAGCTAACCAAACCACCTTGCAAGAGTTAACATAGAAAAAAAAAAACACATAGAACAAGGACCAAAGGAGGAGGAAGAGAAAACACTCATTGATTCATCAAATAATTTGCATACATGCCTAGCTATAAGGCCTTCTAGGTTACTACTAGAAACAAATATATTCAAGATAAAAGATCCAACATCAAATTTGTAGCTCCAGATACATATGCAACAAACTTTTCCAACATTCATGTTTTGCTCCAAAATCTCTCAAAAACTACCCTAAACTCTATCTATACTTGCCAAAATGGCTTATAAATCATTCTAGAACATTACATAAGAGGAAGGCCAACCTAACAATGGTTTGGAAACATCCCAAGAAAAGATATTAGCATAAATTTCATGATCAAAATAAATCTTGCAAGTTGGCTCACAAAAATCATGTCCAAATGCTAACACTTGGCATAAACAAGAAACTTGGCATATGAAGGGTCACTCGGCATACACTAGGTAACTCAACACATGAAGAATCACTCAACATATACTTGGTAACTCAAAAAATCAAGCAACACTAAGTCAAGACTACATTACTATAGTAATTAAACATCCATTAGAGCTATAGTAACTTGACATTTATTCAAGCTATAGTAACTCGACATCCACTAGAGCTACAATAACTTGGCATCCATTAGAGCTATAGTAACTCAGTATCCATTAGAGCTATAGTAACTTGGCATCCATTATAGCTACAATAACTCAACATCCATTAGAGCTATAGTAACTCAGCATCCATTAGAGCTACAGTAAGTTGACATCCATTAGAGCTATAGTAACTCAGAATCAACATGTAGAATGAACAAAAATTAGCAAGATAACAAGGCAACCTAGGATGCTCCTACATCAGACAACTAGCATTGAAAGAAATGATTCTCCTAAATCATTGAGATATCACAATCTGAGTTGATTCCAACTGAAATTGAGAAATCCATGAAGCATCTTCAATAAGCCTATTCTTCCAATTCACCTAATATTCATAGTAATCTTTTCCTCTTGTGCTCTTGCCAACTCTTTGGTCCAATATATGTTTAACTTCTTCAATCCACTTCTTAGGATAACCTTCTAATACAAAAACTTCATCATCTGACTCATGATCCTTATAAAAATCAGCAATATTGAATATAGAAGATATATCCATGTCATCAGGTAACTCAACTTCATAAGAATTACCACTATCAAACTTCTTCAAGATCTTACAAGGTCTAAATTTATTCATCTTCAGCTTACTATATGTTCCAATAGAAAATCTTTCTTTCTTTAAATGAACCATCACCACATCACCAACTTCAAAATTATGATGTCTTCTAGACTTATTAGCATTCTCCTTATACTTCTGATTACTTTGTTCCAACCTCAACTTCACTTCCTTATGCAAAGACTTCATAAAGTCAGTGAATTCTTCTCCTACAACACTTCTATTTTTTTCACTAGCAACATCTCTCAAATCTAATATACCTCTAGGTTACATTCCAATAAAAATCTCAAAAAGTGTTTTCCCTATACTCTTATTCATAGAATTGTTATATGCAAACTCAGCTTGTGCCAACACTACTTCCCAATTACTTTGCTTATCTCCAATAAACTTTTCAATAAATTATCCAAGCTTCTATTCACAAACTCTATCTTTCTCTCTGTCTGTGGATGGAATGTAGAACTAAACTTCAACTCGGTACCTATCTTCTTCCATAAAGTCTTCAAAAAAAAAACCAACAAACTTACTATAGTTGTTAGAAATAATTCTTCTTGGTAATCCATGCAATCTCACAATCTCTTTAAACAAAAGTTTAGCAACATGCTTAGCATATGATATCTTCTTACATGGTATGAAATGTGCCATCTTAGAAAATCTAGCTACCATAAAAAAATATAGAATCATACCCCCTCATTGTCTTAGGTAATCCAAGAACAAAATCCATACTCATGTCACTCCATGGTTTCTTAGGAATACTAATAGGTGTATACAAACCAGTATTTTGACTTACTCTTTTTGTAATTTGACAAATTCCAGAACTCTTTACAAATTTCTAAACATCTTTATATATTTGTGGTCAATAATACTTCTCTGTCAGCAAACTCAATGTCTTATCAATTTCAAAATATCTAGCCAATCCACCACTATGCTTTTTCTTAATTAGATTCAACCTCATAGAACTTCTAGGAATACACAAATGAATGCCTTTGAACAACATACCTTCTTGAATGAAATACTCATCATACTTATGTGATTTATTAGATTTGGTGTTCTACACTCTCTCCACACCTCAAAAAAATTAGGATCAACATCATACAATTCTTTCATTTGATCAAAACCAATAACTTCAACCTTCATTTCAGTCAACAAACAATATCTTCTACTCAATGCATCATCAACTCTATTAGTAACTCCACTCTTATTCTTAATAACAAATATGAAACTCTACAAGTAATCAACCCACTTCATATGTCTCTGATTCAATTTATGTTGACTTTCCAAGTATTTTAAAGCTTTATGATCAGCATATAGCACAAACTCTTTAGAAATCAAATAATGTCTCCATTTCTTCAATGCTTGAACAATAGCATAAAATTCTTGAAAATACACAGAATATTTCCTTCAGCTCCTATTGCGCTTAAACTTGTGTCACATTGAACTTGAAATACCTTATTGAAATCAAGCAAAGCTAATATAGGTAACTCAACAACCTTTTTTTTCAAAGTCTCAAAACTCTTATCAGCTCCATGTGTCCATTTAAATTCTTTTTTATCTCCTCTCATTGTCTCAGTCATAGCATTACAAATAGAACTGAATTTTTTTATGAACTTTCCATAGAAACTAGCCAAACCATGAAATAATCTTACCTGACCCACATTCTTAGGTGAAGGCCATTCCAAAATTGCTTTAACCTTCTTAGGATCCATCTTCAATCCATTATTTTAAATCACAAATCCAAAATACACAATCTCCTCTTGCATGAAAGAACACTTTTTTAGATTAATTAGCAACATTTCCTCTTTGAACCTCTGCAATACTTGTCTAATATACTCAAGATATTTTCCTTAGTCTTGATGAATATCAGAATATCATCCAATTAAACAATCACAAAATTACCCAAGAATCTTTTTAGAACTTCATTCATCAACCTCATGAAAGTACTAGGTGCATTAGTCAAACCAAAAGGCATAACCAACTATTCATACAAACCATCTTTTGTCTTAAAAATGGTCTTCCATTCATCACCTTCTTTGATTTTGATATGATGATAGCCAATCTTCAAATCAATCTTGGTAAAATACTTTTCTCCACTCAAACAATATATTATGTCATCCATCCTCGACATAGGAAACCTATATATCACTATGATCTTTGTTAGGATAAACCATGGACAGAAATAAAAAACTACATGCAAATATAACCAATAATAGAAAATAATAGATCACATAGAAATGAACATAAGGCACCAAGTTTTAATGTGGTTCACCCAATCCCTAGGCTACATCCACCAAATAGCAAGTCCAATATTATTACAATCCAGTGATTACAACCTGATTACAATCTGTAATCCCTTATAGCTCAATACCGTTTCAAGAAGCAATTTTGCATCACAACGTAATAAAAAATACCCAACCCTAAACCCTTTTATACAAGTATTAAACCACTTTAGGGTTATAATATGCCGACCATAAATTAGCCATAACTTTAGTGGTGAATCTACGAATGGAAAATCTATGAATAGTACCAAAAAAAAAATTAGGGCAGTGCCCCAAACCCCACTAATTATGAAGTATGTACAGTACTTTCCTAATCAGTCACCACAATTTAACAATCTCCCACTTGGGGACTAATCAAACTCCACATTAAATAAAAATCTCCCACTTGGAGACTAATCTTGTAGGAATACTACTACCACATGGGGCTCCCACTAGATCAAACCAACCTGGATTCTGTTGTTCTTTTATTCATGTTTAGTCTAAAAGACCAACCGATGTTGAAGAGGAGTTTAGATTCTCCCTTATTACAACCTTTGTTAACATATCTACTGTATTATCATTAGAATGTATCTTCTCCAGCTTTAACCGTCCATCCTCCAAAATTGACCGAATGAAATGGTATTGCAACTATGTGTGTTTGCTCTTAGAATGTAGAGCTGAATTCTTTGCAAGATGAATGGCACTCTAACTATCTGTGAAAAAATAATTATCCTTCTAAGGATGTCCCAATTCTTTCAAGAAGAACTAAAGCCATATCATCTCTTTGGCTACCTCTATAGCAGCAACATACTTGGCCTCTATAGTGGATAGAGCATTAATCTTCAGTAACCTAGAAACCTAGCTCATGGCTACCCCACCAACAGTAAAGACATAACCTATAGTACTCCACTTGGTATCAATATCCCCTGCCAAATTTGAATCAACATAGCCCTATAAATCAGTAGCAGAGCCCCCAAAGTGTAAACACTTATTGGATGTTCCTCTTGAATATCTGAGAATCCACTTGATAGCATTCCAATGCTCAAATATTGGCCTAGTGCATACCATAGCATATATCAAGCTTCCTATAGCTAAAGCATAGGGTACCTTGGACATCTTATCCTCCTCTTCATGTGTCTTAGGACACATCTCCTTAGTCAATTTCAAATGACTAGGTAAAGGTGTGCTGACAGCTTTAGCATTCTCCATAGAGAAATGTTGCAACACCTTCTTAACATAATCAACCTAGGATAGCATCAATGTTCTATTCTTCCTATCTTTTTAAATTTTCATACCAAGGATTTTTTTTGTTGCCCCCAAATCCTTCATAGCAAATGCATGTGCTAACTAGCGTTTCAACCCCTTAATATGATCCATGTTAGACCCAGCTACAAGCATATCATCAACATATAAACATAAAATAATGTAGCTATCATCATCCAACCTCTTAAAATAAACACAGTAATCTAAATGACACCTGTTATAGCCATGCTCATGCATAAAAATGTCAAATTTCAGATACCATTGCCGAGGTGCTTGCTTCAAGCCATATAAACTTTTCTTCAATTTGCACACTAATTTCTCCTTACCTTTGACCTCAAATCCCCGTGGCTGAGCCATATATATTTCTTAATCCAAATCACCATGAAAAAAGGTTGTTTTAACATCCAACTGCTCTAAATGCAAATCTTCAGTAGCCATAAGGCTTAAAAAAGTATGGATAGAAGTCATTTTAACAATAGGAGAAAATATCTGATCAAAATCAATTCTCTTTTTTTGTGAAAATATTTTTACAACTAACCTGGCCTTAAATATTTTCTTACCTCCTTCCTCTTATTTCAACCTGTAAACCCACTTATTCTATAAAGCCTTTTTACCTATAGGAAATTTGCATAGATTCGATCTCTTATTCTTCAACAAAGAGTCCATTTCATCTTTCATTGTAGACTCCCACTGAAACTTAGTATCCACCTGCATAGCTTCATCATAACTTTCAGGTTCACCAGCATCAGTAAGTAAAATATAATACAAAGAGGGAGAAAATCTTTTTGGAGGTCTAATTCACCTCGTTGACCATCTAACATTCAGTGGTGCATGTGGCATTTTTTTTTGTGGTTGTTTCTCATCATGAGGAATGGCTAGAACATCAGCTTTTGGAGTATCATCCAACACTACATAATCATCTTCTTTCTTCTCATGTTGCTGCAACAGATCTTTGTACAACACTTTTTCATTGGATATGACATCTTGACTTCTAACAATTTTATGATTTTCAAAATCTTAAATCCTATAACCAAATTCATTAATGCCATATCCAAAAAAGACACATTTCTTTGATTTAGCTTCTAGCTTGGTTCTATTTTCAGAGTCTATATGAGAAAAAGCTCCACAACTGAAGGTCTTGAGAAAAGAATAACTCACCTTCTTACCAGTCCATGCCTCCTCTGGAATACCATAGCCCAAAGGAGTAGAGGGACCTCTATTAATCAAATATACTGCAGTATTGATAGCCTCCACCCACATGTGTAAGGGCAACCCAGCATGCAACCTCATGCTCCTTTCGCGCTCCATTATAGTCCTGTTCATGTGTTTAGCCACTCCATTTTCCTATGGAGTCATTGGAATAGTTTACTATCTATCAATACCATTAGTGGAGAAATAATCTTCAAATTCATGACTACAATACTCACCACAATTATCAGATCTAAGACATTTTAATTTCTTACCAGTCTCATTTTCAACCAAGCATTTCCATTTCTTAAAAGTTTGAAATACATCAGATTTTTGTCTAAGGAAATAAACCTATACTTTTCTAGTTGCATCATCAATAAATGTAACATAATAATGAGAGACACCAAGGGAAGATACCTGAGCTGGTCCCCATACATCTGTATGCACAAGCTCTAATTTCTCTTTTTTGTTTTCCTTCCCAGTCTTTACAAAATTCACTCTCTTTTGTTTTCCATACACACAACTTTCACAGAAATCCATATTAACACATTTCAGACCTAGTAAAACTTTCTTTGAATGAAGTACTTTCATACCTTTCTCACTCATGTTCCCAAGTCTTTTGTGACACAGTGTTGTATCAGAATCTATAGTAGTATTTGTTCTCCCTGCTCAACTGCAACAATTATTCCTGAACATTCATTTTTCTCTGAAACAATCAAAGTAGAAGGAAAAATATGACCTATATAAAGATATAAGGTGCCTACTTTCACACATTTTGCTACTACAAAGGAACCATTTGAAACCTTCCAATTTTTATCATTAAAAGTAACTACACAACCCTCATCACCAAGTTGCCCCGCTGAAATTAAATTTCTACTCAGCCTTGGAACATGTCTTACCTCATGTAGTAGCCAATGATTCCCATTCTGCAACTTAATCTTAATTTTTCCCTTTCCAAAAAATTGACAAGATTCATTATCCCCTAGAATCTAAAACCCATGAATCATCAACACTTTCTAAAGACAGAAGCAAAGCATCCTCTTTGGATTTGTTGCTTACCATATTTTCCTCCTTGTCTCCATCTGATTTATCTCCTTCATTTTTCTTTCGATTCCAACAATCTTTCTTTTTGTGCCCTGATTTTTCACAGTACCAGCAATCATTTGGTCCGCTCAATTGAGACCTCTTCCCCTTTGACTTTCCTCTTGATTTCCCATAATTTCCAAAGTTACTTCCTCTCTTAGTTGTTCTGCCCCTAGTTTGTGCATCAAAGCACTTCCTGATATAGATCCAACTGAGGATTTTTTACGAGTTTCCTCACTCAAAACAACACTGATCACATCATCATATTTTAGGGTACTAGATCTAGGAACATAATTACTCACCACCATTACCAAGCCATTCTAGCTTTTAGGCAAAGAACACAAAATCAAGAGAGCCCTAATTTCGTCATCAAAATTGATACCCACAAAAGATAACTGACTAGTAATAGTATTAAACTCATTTAAATTATATACAATAGATCCACCTTCTGCCATTTTCATACTAAATAAATGCTTCATGAGAAATACCTTGTTTGAAGTGGAGGGCTCTTCATATAGTATCGCTAGGGTTTTCATCAAATCTTTTGTCATCTTTGCTTTTGTAATATTAAATGCCACCGATGGTGCCAAGCATAACTGAATGCTTTCGAGTGCCTTTCTATCCAAAAGATCCCATTCAACATCTGACATAGTTCCCTAATTCTTTTCTTTGCCTTCCAACGGCTTCCATAAATCCTTCTGATATAGATAGTCTTCCATTTGCAACTTCAATAACTAGAAGTTATACCCATTAAACCTATCAACCCTCATCTACCATCGCTCCCACTCAATCATGAGAATCCCACTTAACTGTGAGACTTTCTTGCAGAGGATAACTGAAAGACAACCTTGCTCTGATCCCACTTGTTAGGATAAACCATAGACAGAAATAAAAACTACATGCAAATATAACCAATAACAAAAAATAATAGATCACACAGAAATGAACACAAGACACCAAGATTTAATGTGGTTCACCCAATCCCTGGGCTACGTCCACCAAATAGAAAGTCCAATATTATTACAATCCAATGATTAGAACTTGATTATAATCCGTAATCCCTTACAACTCAATACTACCGCAAGAAGCAATTTTGCATCACAACATAATGAAAAATACCCAACCCTTAACCCTTTTATACAAGTATTAAATCACTTTAGGGTTATAATATGTCAGCCATAAATTAGCCATAACTTTAGTGGTGAATCTACGAATGGAAAATCTATGAATAGCATCAAAAAAAAATTCTAATTATGAAGTATGTACAGTACTTTCCTGATCAGTCACCACAATCTAACAATCTTGTTAATAGCTCTAGAATTAGTACACATTCTCCACTCTCCATTCTTTTTAGGTGCTAATGCAGTAGATACAACACATGGACTCAAGCTTTCTCTAATTAAACCTTTATGCAAAAAATCATGCACTTGTCTATTAAGTTCTTCATTCTTTGTAGGTGTTAATATATATGGTGCTTTTTTTGGAAAACTAGCTCTAGGAATCAAATCCATACAATGACTTATACTTCTCATTGGAGGTAAACCATCAGTTATATCCCTTGCAATAATCTCTTTATATTCATTTACCAATTCTATAATTTCTTCTAGTACTCAATCAATACTACCAACTATCACTTAGTCACCACTGATTGGGACTTAGTTAAAACTATTTTTTAACACTTGGTCATTGTTAACACAACTCAATTTCTTTGGAATTATAGAAAAAAAAACTTGATTCTTTTTCATTTCCTTTTCAAATTGTTTCTCATCAACCATGCAAATTTTTACAGCAATATAATTAACTTCATCTAGACTTTCAATTAAAGGCAGCAATATTTGTTTCTTCCCATTCACCCAAAGAGTATATTTAGTTTATCTTCCATCATGCATAGCATATCTATCATATTGCCAAGGTCTACCCAACAAAATATGACAACAATCCATACGCATAATATTGCAAATAAACTTCATCAAACTAATGTCTAATCTTGAACTTCATAAGGCATTGCTCACTTACCAATATCTTATGCTCAATTTTGATCCATGAAACATGATAGGGTTTATGATGTTTCAGCCTTTTCAATTGCAACTTTCTAAGAAACTCTTTTCCTACCAAATTTGTAGAACTTCCATTGTCAATTATCACTTTGCAACATTTTCTAGCCATCTTACATCTTGTCTTGAAAAGACTTCTCCTTAAAATAGGTTCCTCATCACTTCCCTTATTACATAAGATTCTTCTCACCATCAAATTTTCTCTAGCCTTAGGTCCACTTGGTGAACCCTCATCATCTCCTTGAATCTTAACATTTCTTTTACCTTGCCCACTTTTAAAGGATCTATATTCAAAAGATCTATGTTCCTCTTTACTACATCTAAAACAATTACCATGAAATTCACCTCTAGAATAAGAATTACCTCTTCCTCAATAAGAATTAATACCTCCTTAGTAAGAATTATCACTTTTCCATTTGGTCTTGCCTTTGTCATCATTCTTCCACTCAGATTTTTCTTTATTCTATTCAAAAAATCTTACATTTACCACCTTCACAACAAGACTACCTTTTCCACTCTAGAATCTACCACCTCTACATCATTGTCTTTGTTCATGCTTCTTTGTCAAGATCTCCTTAGCCTTTAAGCCATATTGATATGCTTCTTCCACACTTTCCAACTTCACAAAACTTATTTCATCTTGTATTCTAGATCTCAATCCATTTATATGCTTTGTAATTTTCTCAACATCATCATCCACATGTCTAGATTTGATGTCCAATCTATAGAATTCTTCAGTATACTCCTTCACACTCATGTCTCTTTGTCTAAAATTTTGCATCTTTCTTAGCAAGGTAACCTACTAATCAGCAGGAAGGAATTTGTTCTTTACCTTGTTTACCATCTTTGGCCAAGTTCTAATCTTCTCCTTTCCTCTCCTTTGTCTATCAGTTTGAAAATTCTCCCATCACAATGAAGCATGACCTTTCAACCTAGTAACTATAATCTTCACCTTCTTATTATCAAGATTTTTGTCATACTCAAAGAACTTCTCCATATCTGAGATCCAATCCAACATAGCATTGGTATCAAATTTTCCATCCTAAGGAAAAAATTCTACAACAAGATTAGAATTTTCCCTAGACAACACTCTCAACAACCTTGCTTCATCTTGATCTTCTTTAGGTTCTATATTAGGATTTGGTACTACTTCTTCATCATCACTTACATCATCTATATGTGCTCCTCTCATCTAGGTTGTCTCCATAGCATCTAATCTGGCTGCAATTTGTCTCAATGTATCTAATATTATATTATCAACATTTCCTCTACCTCAAACCATCTTTAAAAATTAGGTTCCTACAAGATTGTAACCCTTTACAAATTATAGGTCAAATCCATAGATCTACAACCCTACAACCCAATTCACTTAGGGTTCTACATGATCCAATCACCACAAGGATGAACCTCATGCTCTGATACCACCTAATGTAGGGAGGGATGAATAACTAAGACCAAAGGCACATCCAACTATTCAAACCACCTTGCTAGAGTTACCATAGTGAAAACACAACACATAGAATAACAACAAAAGGAGGAAGAAGAGAAAACACTTATTGATTCATGAAATAATTATCATACATGCCCAGCTATAAGGCCTTCTAGGTTACAACTAGATACCAATATACTCAAGATCAACAATCCAACATCAAATTTATAGCTCCAAATACATATGAAACAAACTTTCCTAACTTTTACATTCTACTCCAGAATCCCTCAAAAACTACCCTTAACTCTAATCTTAAGCATTATATATATACTTGCCAAAATGACTTATAGATCATTCTAGAGCATTACATAAGAGGAAGGCCAATTCAAAAATGATCTAGACACATCCCAAGAAAATATCTTAACATAAATGTTGCGATCAAAATAAATCCAACAAGTTAGCTCACAGAAATCACATCCAACTATTGACACTCAACATAAATAGGAAAACTTGGCACATGAAGGGTCACTCAACATACACTAGGTAACTCAGCACATGAAGAGCTACTCGACATAAACTAGGTAACTTGACACATGAAGGAACACTCAATCAACACTAGATTTATACACTAGCTCAACATCCACTAGAGCTATAGTAACTTGGCATCCATTAGAGCTACAGTAACTCAGCATCCACTAGAGCTATAGTAACTTGGCATCCATTAGAGCTACAGTAACTTGGCATCTATTAGAGCTATAATAACTTGGCACCCACTAGAGCTATAGTAACTCAACATCCATTAGAGCTATAGTAACTTGACATCCATTAGAGCTACAATAACTTGGCATCTATTAGAGCTATAGTAACTCAGCATGAACATGCAGAATGAAAAAAACGAGTATGATAACAAGGAAACCTAGGATGCTCATGCATCAAAAGGTGAGAAAATCTAGGCATTAATCATCATATCTAAAGAGAGAAACAAATTTCATAAGTAGTTAAGAGTTAAAGCACTAGTAATAGAAGGTGAGTCACTATCATCTAGTTTCCACACATTTAGGTTATTCTAATCAGTAGCAATAGGATACCACCCAACAAGATGAACTTTAGTTATCGTCAATAATTTTTAATTTTTAGGAGGTTCACTAGAAGGCTTTGTAAGAGAACTAGCTATGGTGAGATGAAGGATTTTGCTATTATCTAGTCATTAAGGAGATCCTTTGGTGCAAAGTTGAGAAGATGAATGTTGATAAAATGATTGGGACCAACCATGAGCACTATGACCATAATCTTGATACAAGAATTATGAGAATCATCAAGTCCATGAGTATATTGACTTCTTTCAGGTTGATTCCTTTGTGATGGGGATTGATCCTTGTTGGAAGATATTAAAGAAACTCTAGTAACCTCATAAGGTGCATTACTCCAATGGCCAAGTACATCCTATAGGTGAGGCACTTGTATCTACATTGAAAACTAGAACATGTCATAAATTTAGAGTACATGGAAACAATATTGTCAACAATGCATCTAGAAAGTAGAGCAAAATTCTCATCTTTCTGAAAGATGAATAGGATCCTCACTTTGAAATCATGTCATATTAAAGTCTGAGTTTCTGGATTCAACCATGTAGGTTTTCATGGCATGCCATATCTAAGTATAATTTAGGAGGGTTATGTGATCAATCTCCTAAAATATCAAATGCCAAGAAATAGGCTTAATTTAGGAGAGGTATTGTGTCATGGGTTTGAGCAAAAGAAGTTGGATGAGTTTTTGATACTGTGATTGATATCAACATGTGTTTATTGTCATTGGTGACTAGTTGTTACAAATGGTCTTATGTTTTCCATGTGGTGGTGTTGTGATATATTTTCCACATTTCTCCTGTAATGCAAATCTATTGATTTAGTTAGTTTGTGTTGTTATGTAGCATTTAAAGTTATTAGATTTAGAATTTTGGGTTTTGGATCTCAATTTGGAAGAGTATTCAGCAATCTATGATAGTTGTTTAAAGAGTTTCCTATGAGAAAAGCATGCTCTACATGTCTTGCTTGTTGGTTTTTGGTGCCAAGGATCTGGAATTATGCTTATGGTGATCGTATATCTTTGTTTAGTTTTTTTGGTGCGATTTTTTATGTTTCAAAGGCATGCTCTCAAATTCTGATTATGTTTGTACTAGGTTTGTTCAACCTTGAGAGTTTACATTTTTACATAAAAAGCTTCAATTGGTAGAGTAACACGTATCTACATTGAATTTAGAGTTGTTATATTTGTGATAGCATTTATGCCTCTCATTATATTGTTCAACAAAACTATTGTTTTACAAGAAAATAAACGTCAAGAACTATTAGCTCAAAAGCAAGAACATTGGTGTTGAAATAGTATAGAAAGTGGTTGACATGAGAGGTCCACAAGTGAAATAGTAAGTATATAGATCATGTTAGCAAAGGTTTGCAATTTTTGATTAACTATTTTTATTTCATCATCCATTTATATTATTAGACAATATGATTATATAATGAGGGATGAATTACTAAATTTAGTTGAGATTTCTTCTTTCTAAACTTTTCATGCATGTTTGTCATCTACCCTTACCATACATGTCATGCCTACATATAATTATGGGAAACATTAAGGATGATATTAAATCTTTTGTAAAATCATTTCTTTTTGGCCCTATGATCCATTTAGAATGGCATCCTAACACATATGAGAGTATATTTAAATCATAAGTCTAGTCATATGATTATTCAAATTACTCTAAAAATAATATATAACTAAATATAAAACAATATAACAAGGCATTCAAATAGAGAATTGAATAGAGCTAAAGTAATTTATAAAGCATACAATTTAGAATATGATCTTGGGGCTTTATTTACTAAGCATCAATATTTTCAAGAATATTTTTTCAATAAAATATTCTTTATATGTAATATAATTGTCTATGGATAGCCATAAAAAAACAAGCATATTGATAGGTAGAGTGGAAGAACTAAGAGAATACAAATGATCCACGAGTCAAAGAGAAAGGAGGTGTAGTGGTGAGTAACATCATGAATGAGAAATATGAACAACCAACGGAGCTTGTGGGGATTATTAGGAATAGGATCGCCAAAGTCTAAAGGGAGAAGAAAATAAATTTAATTTGAGGTTTAGGAAGAAAAACCAATGGAGGAGAAGTATTTGAATTAGTATATTTTCCATTTATTTGTAAGGTAAAAAATGATACTTTCATGAAGAACATATTTGAAATAAGTTGAAGAAAATGCATTAATAGATGTGCAAGGGAAAGCTAGATCTAACTTAAATGTAGAAAAAAAATCCTTAAAAAAAATAGCCCTCATTGTAGACTAGTCATATCTAAGGAACACTATTTCCTTCAAAAATATCTCCTGAGGTCAACCTTTAGACAAATCAAAATTTGATCAAATTTGAGGATAGAAGGTATAGAAATGATTCTATGAGATGAAATCCACCTTTATGAAAATCCTAACAAGCTTTATGAAATTGGTGTTGGGTCTTGTTTTCAATCAACAGAATCAATAGCTTCAACTGTTTGTAATAAAACTACTAGATATGGCCCATTGTTTCTATAGGCACCTAGAACCAAATATGCATATGGCCCTACTATCCCCAAATTTGACAATGGATTTTTTCAATCCCAATTTGAATAGGAATTGGTCCCTTGGTTGCCTACTCTAATAGCTAGCTACATAGTCACTTTGATAATGCCAACAAATTTCTCACATGCAATGTCCTGATCTCAAGCACTAGTATAAAACTTCTCACATATCTAATGCCCTAACAAGAGATATCACTAAAAAATTATACACATCAATCAATGCTACAAAAATAATGGTTTTTCTAGCAATTCAAAATAACCTATTGAGAACTATATTGAATAAAAAGACATGTCTAGTGTGGAATCTACACAATACAAGATTAATTGAGTCAAAATAGTCAGTTAAGCCATGAGCACTAACCTGAAATGGCTCATATGCAAATTGTCACCAAATAACACCAAATGAAAATGATGAAATCATGATTTTTTAATTTTTTTTTCATTATGAACCCAATTTGGTCAAACTTTTTACCAAATTGAGAAACCCTAATTTGGTTGAAATTTCACCCAAATAGGACATTAAAAAATTAAAAAATCATAGCCCAATATGGCCTTTGGTCAAAAAAAAAGGGGAAAATTACTAGTGAATATTTATGATATTCTAATTTAAAGTATTTTATGTAATGCAACATATTTTCTTAGTTTTTTCAAGGTAAGGGGATGAGCCCTACCTTACCTCTTCAAAACTAAAAATCATCCTTAATAATGCCTTTATGAATATGTCAGCTAATTGTTCCTTTTTGCTCACATATTCAAACCTCACTTCTTTGTCTTGTACCATCTTTGTCAAGTAATGATACTTGATCTCAATATGCTTAGTCTTTGTATGCATCATAGGATTCTTTGATATATTTATAGTACTTATGCTATCACAATATATCACAATAGGTTCAATGATCTCTTTCTTCATTCCTTTCAATAATTTCTTGATTCATACAATGTTTAAACAATTCATTGATGAATCAACATATTCAGCCTCTATTGTAGATTGTAAAATACTATTTTTCTTCTTTCTTGTCCATGAAATCAATATTCTTCCTAAATAGAAAGCTCCTCCACTTGTAATTTTTATGTCATCAACATTTTCTTCCCAATTAGCATTTGTATAATCCTTCAATTTAAATTTTCCACTTTTCTTGCACCATAACCCATAGCCTTTTGTTCCATTTAGGTATCTTAGTATCCTTTTTATTGTCATCATACTATTTTCTCTAGGATTAGAAAATAATATAGCAACAATTCCAATAGCTAATGCAATGTTATTTCTACTATGTACAATATAGTGTAGTTTTCCAATCATTGATCTCTATAATGTTTGATTCACCTTAGTTGAATCATCATCCTTTTTTAATTTGTGTCTAGTCATCATTGGTGTTTCAACTAATCTTGCGTGTTTCATACCAAAAGTCATCAAAATTTCTTTGATGTATTTACATTGAGTAATGGAAATTCCATTATTCATTTGATACACTTGTAATCCAATAAAGAATCTACTATTTCCAAATATGGACATCTTAAAGTCATATTTCATTTGGTCAACAAATGACTTGCTCAGTGAATAGTTTCCTCCAAAAATGATATCATCCACAAAAATTTCAGCTAGTAATATCATATTTTCATATTCACTTTTCAAATACATATTTTTATTCTCATTAGTGCTTGCAAACCTAATTTAAACCAAATAATGTGTAACCTTTCATACCATGCTCTAGTGGCTTTCTTCAAATCATATAAATCTTTATGTATGTAACTTACATACCATATTATTTTTTTTTGGATGAAAAAATCCTTCTAGTTATTCAATGTAGACTTCTTACTCCAAAATTCCATTCATAAATGTAGATTTTACGTCCAAATTAGTACACTTTGAATCCTTTTTAAGGGGAAAAAGATTTTCCATAGTCAACCCCTTCCTCTTTTGCATATCTCTTACAAACTAATCTTGTCTTATTATGTGTGACTTAACATTTCTCATTCAACTTATTTCTAAACACCCATTTAGTTACAATCACATTCTTACTTTTTATTTAGGGAACTAATATCCAAGTCTCGTTCTTGTCAATTTCTTCAATTTCTTCATTCATTGTCTTGTTACAATCTTTATTCTCAAAAGAACCTTTGATATAGGTTCAAAATCACATAATAAGCATGTATCTTTCTTCAATCTTCTTTTTGTGATGACTCCTTAATCTTTATCTCCAATGATTTGATCTAGTGCATGATGTTTTCTCACATACTTTTCCAATATAGGTTTAGGTCTTCTTTTTTCTTGCTATTGTTCATTGGATTCATCATGTTCAATTTTTTCTATTTTCTTTTATTTCAACTCAACTTTCTTTATCTTATGGTTGATGGGTGTCTATTTATAACTTGACTCCTATAGCCTGATGCTTGATAGTCTTTTGATGCTTGGTGAAAATCTACTATAGAACCTTGATAGAGCCTAGGTTTTGATGGGTGACAAACACCTTTTCTAGTTTAGGTAAGGTTCTAGATTCAGCTTACTTGAAATAGATAAAATTTTGATAGTCTTCAGGCTCTTTCTTGCATTCTTCATTCTTCTCAGCAAAGTCATCAACTTTAACATTTGTAATTTTCACAATCTTATTAGTGTTAGAATTCAAACACTTACTCTTAGTGGAATAACCTAGAAATATACCATCATCATTATTTGTGTCAATTTTGTTAGGATTAACCTTAGATAGAAATAATAGTTACATGAAAATATAATCAATACCAGAAAAATAGTATATCACATAAAAGATAACACAAGACACCAAGATTTAATGTGATTCACCCAGTTGCTAGGCTATGTCCACCAGCAACAAGTCCAATATTATTATTATCTAGTTATTACTATTTGTAATCCATTATAGCCCAATACCATTGTAAGAAGCTACAATATCACCATTAAATTTTGAAATCCCTAACCCTAAGCCCTTTTCTACAAGCCTTTTTGCAACTTACAAAATTAGGGCTAGAATAAGTTGTCCAAAAGGAAAAAATAGAAGCCAACACCTTTTACAATATAGGGGTATTTTTGGCTTCGAGGGTGTTACCCCCAAAATCTCCTACAGTGCATTGCCCCTCAACCCCAACCTATACTATGATAGGCAGGGCACCTAGGGTGTTTCCCTAGGACCCCATAGGGGCACTACCCCTTGACCAACCCCTACAAACATAATATGGGGAGAAAACCACATTGAATAAACCTATGAGTTTGATTAGGCTCCACATCACAACAATCTCCCACTTGGAGACTAATCATAGTACTACTAAACTTGTAGGTCCCACTGGAATATATCAAACCACTCTGGACTCTACTATTCTTTTATTCTATTCAATTGAGAAGACCAAATGAAGCTGAAGAGGAATTCAGCTTCTCCCTTGTCACTACCTTTGTAAAAATATCCATTGGATTGTCATATGTATGTATCTTGTTTAGCTTTAATTGTCCATCATCCAAAACTAACCAAATAAAATGGTACCACACTTGAATGTTTTTTTTCTTTGAATGCACAATTGAATTCTTTTCAAGATGAATGACACACTCACTATCTATAAGAAAATAATTATCCTTTTGAGCATATCCCAATTCTTCCAAGAAGAACTAAAGCCATATTATCTCCTTGGTTGCCTCTATAGTGGATAAAGCATTAACCTTTTGTAATCGAGAAACCTAGCTCACTATTGCCTCACCAATAGTAAACACATAACCTATAGTACTCCACCTGGTATTAATATCCCCTACAAAATTTGAGTTAGTAGAGCCCCCAAAGTGTAAACACTTACTGGATGTTCCTCTCAAATATCTACGAATCCATTTTATTACATTCCAATGCTCAATTCTTGGATGACTCATATACCTACTAACAACTCCCATTGCATGTGCAATATATTGCCTAGTACTTATGATAACATGCATTAAGCTTCCTTCAGCTAAAGCATAAGGTACCTTAGACATCTTATCCTCCTCTTCTTGTGTCTTGGGACACATCTCCTTAGGAATCTTTAAATGACCAAGGGGCACTACCCCCGAAAATCCCTGTGGGGGCATTGCCCCTCGACCCTACCTTGTATTGCAACAAGGAGTGCATTTGGGATGGTGCCTTAAGACCCTGTAGGGGTGCTTCCCCTTTACCACATCTTGGGGGAGCTACTCCCAAACCCCTGTAGAAATAACATGGAGAGAAAACCATGCTGAATAGACCTCTAATTTTGATTATGTTCCACATCACAACAAATTTTACCTTTTATTGCATCTTGTAGTATGTAACACTTACATCCTAATACTTTAAAATAATTCCCATTTGGTGCCTATCCATACCAAAGTTCAAAAGGTGTTTTGTTTTTTCCTTTCTTTACTTGCACTTAGTTCAAGGTATAGAATTTAGTGCTTATAGGCTCTCTGTAGTACTATGTTATTTTTGTGGGGTCTAATCACTCTCGAAGTGAGAGATTCTTGTGATATGGAGACTAATTAGAGTTAGAGGTTATTTTTTCTCTTGCTTTATTCAACATGGTTTTCCCTTGGATTATTATTATTGAGGCTTGGGCAGTGCCACCAAGATGGGATCAAGGGGTAGCATCACTTGCAAGCCATTGAGATAGAGCCCAAGGCATGCTCCTTGTCTTAGTATAGGGTGGGGTCAAGGGCCAACACCCCTATGGTGGATTTCATGGGTAGCACCCCTGAAGCCAAAAATGAATTTACGATTGTAAAATGAGTCAAATGTTATTTTTCTATTAGATGACTTATTCTAGTCCTAATTTTTGTAAGAAAAAAAAAATCTTGTATAGAATAGCTTAGGGTTAGGGATTTCATAATGTATGATGAGATTGTAGCTTCTTGTAATGGTATTGAGCTGTAATGGATTATAAACTATAATCAATGGATAATAAAAATATTGGACTTGTTGTTGGTGGACATAGACTAGGGATTGGGTGAACCAAGTTAAATATTTTTGTCATGTGTCCTCCTCTATGTGATTTATTATATTTAGATATTGGTTATATTTACATTTATTTTTTATTTTTGTTTGTGATTAATGCTAACATACTTTTTATTTTTTATTTTTGTTTGTGATTAATCCTAACATACTTTTGTAAATCATTCTTCTCCATCATTAGTGTTCTTTCACAATCCATAATTAATCTATTTCTTCTCTTAGGTATATCATTTTGTGGTGGAGTCCTTGGTGCACTTATTTTCCTCTTGATTCCTTTTTAATTACAAAATATGTTGAACTCATCTAATATAAATTCTCCACCTCTATCCAATCTCAAGCATTTCAAACTCTTTCTTGTTTGTTTTTCAATTCTAGCCAAATACCACTTACATTTGAAATACATTAGATTTTTCCTTAAGAAACATCATAGCCATAATTTTAGAAAAGTCATCAACAAACAAAATGAAATGTGTGTCACCATAATAGTTTTTCATTACTATAGGACCACATAAGTTAGTATGAACAAGCTCCAAAGTATCATTAGAAGAATAGGTCTTACTTTTGAAACTAGACTTTTTCATTTTACCCATATGACATTGTTTGTACATCACTTTATCAGGTTTTCCTAGTCTTGGTAACCTTCTAACTCTTTTCATCTTAGTAATACATACCAAATTATCAAAGTTTACATGACATAGATTCTTATTCCATTTCCAAACATCTTTGCATTGTGCAAATAGACAAGTATCTTCAAATAGGTCTAGATAGAATAAATTAGCTCTTGTTTTCTCTCCACTTGAAACTAGTTAACAAGTATCATCATAGATTATTTCCTTCTTGTTGTGAAAATCAACTCTATAGAGTGAACTTATCAACTATGTCACACTCAAAAATTTATATTTCAAACCATCAACCCAATATGAATTTTCACATATGATCCTATCATTCAGTTTAATTGGTCCTTTACCTTTCATATAACATGGTGTATCATTAACAAACTTGGTCCACTACTTCTATTATAACATTCTAGCTTCTCAAACTTACTTGTATCACCAGTCGTATGATGTGAACAAGAATTGTCAATTATCAATCTATCCTTCTTAGTCACATGTGAAATCAATTGATTTTTCTCATCTTCATCAAAATCATCTTTCATTGCAACATAGACAATTCTATCATGATGCCCTAAATTATTGTCAGAACCATCTTCTTTAGCAATGTACTAGTATTTCTTACCTTTATCCTCATATTATTTGTTACCTATGTTGCCTCTATCATCTCTCCTTCCTTTTTAATTTAAGTCTTTTATTTCCTCTCTTTCATCTCTATGAAGATATCTAGCGGCAGGGTATGTGTAGGATCATGGTGTACCAAACTATGGCCTTAAGTGGCAGTGAAGAACCATCAAATCAGGGTTATGTCAACTTGACACATAATTTTAAAGTGGTTTTGTACTTTATATCAAAAAGTTGTAAGAAAATAATCTATAGGAAATTGAATCTAGTTTCTAAACTACAAGGCCTTATCTAGAGAAAAAAATATTTGATTGGTCAAAAGTTTGGATTTTAATGTAGTACTACAAAAATTTTAGGGCGAAAATAAAAAGTAGGTGTATGTCTGACCACCTTAATCATAATCAAATGATAATATTTTTAAATATAATTTTATATATAAAAATTAGACTCATGCCTAGATGTGACACATTTTTTTGGCAATTTTTATTCCAAATAAATAATTAATTATGAATTTTCTACTATACTATTTTCAGAATTAAAAAACTGTTGTGTCTGAGCACCTTAACTAGTTCAAATAAAATCAAAATTAAGTTTTTTTTTTTTTTTTTTTCCTTATACTAGTCGAAGCATAGAATGTGACACATCTTTTAGATTTCACAAATCTTATACGGTTTGAAAGTTATAGCTATTTTTCAACCAGTATGTCAATCAGCACTTTGTAGCTAACTCCATTAGAAAATAAGTAATAATTACTTACTGAACTCATAATTTGACAAAACTTATATTTATGAAAAGCTAAGAACATTCTTAAGAAACCCTTTTCATTACATCAAATTTTAGTTAAAAAAAAGTCATCAGCTACATGCTTGAATTAAAAAACACATAAGAACATGCCAAAAACACATTTTCGGGATGTTTTAAAGATGACCATATATAGTAGGAATTATAAAGGTATTAATTTTTTTCATTTAGTATCAGGATGGGTGGGAAAAAAGTGAGAATAGATTTTAAAATTCTTTGAGGCATTTCAGAACTACATATTTTTCAGATCGCTACTTTTTGGCACACCATGATCCTGCACATACCCGGCAATATGACCAACTTTGTTACATGTAAAAAAATTGATAGGAAGTTTATCTTTGTATTTACCTTTTTCTCTAGGAAGTCTTCTAGATAACAATTCTTCAAGCTCATCAAGTTCATCATGAAATCTTCTATCACTTCTTATATACTTCATTTTCTTCTTTTTATTTGATCCATCAAGGGTTAGTTGTGCTTTGAATGTAGATTAAATACTAGCAAAGGAATAATAATCAAAATTTGACAATTTAAATGTGGTAAGTCTACCAATAAAAATATCAAAGCTCAGATCATTATGAGTTGTACATGTATTTGTTCTTGAATTGAAGATACTCTAATTTCATATATAGGAAGTAAAGTCTTCAATTCCTTACTTATCACACTCTCATTAGTTACATCAAGCCTTTAGCTCCTCCAATAGCATTCACCACTTCTTTGATTTGGCCACAGTACTAGGCAACAGTTTCACCTTCTTCCATTGTCATGTCATCAAATTTTCCTCTCAAGCTTTATGCTTTTTCCATTAATATATTATTCTCTCCTCCATGGATGTTTTCCAACTTATCCCACATTTTCTTAGCAATACTGCATTCCTTCACATCATCAAATTTTGCAAAATTTAAGACTACTAAAAAGTTCATTCATTGTCTAGTTTTTCTCCTACTTCTATTTTATTTGTTCAACTATCATAGGTTTAGGCACCTCAATATATTCATTGTCTAAGTAGTATGGTGTGGAATCTTTAATACCAAATAAGTTCAATCTTGTCAACCTTTTTCATGCTAGGAAGATCTCCTTGTTCAACTTAGGTACATCTCTCTCTTGTACATCTTGGTCTTTAACTTGAATCCCTTCAAACTTTTCTTGCAAGAACCAAGAGTCTAATACCAATTTTTATAATGATTTAGAATAACTTGGGGGGGTTGAATTATTTATTCATAGTTCCATATGTACCAATTCAAATTTTACTAACTTCACACAGCTTAATCACTTAATCAATCTTAGGAAATAAGTTGTCATATATAGAATATCATCAACATTTTCATGTAATTGCTTAACTCTATTTCTCCTATATGTACCAACTGCTAGTAAATAGACAACTTTGAAAATATAGCATGCATAAAAATAACATTAACACATGTAAATAATACAATGACACTAGGATTTAACATGGAAACCCAATCTGGGAAAATCACCAAGTAACATGCTACCAATCTTTCACTCTTTTGGAGTGAAATTAATTAAAAGCCATCCTTGTTAAAGCATATATATAATAAACTATTAAATTTGAGCTTGTTAAAGTATTTAATCACCTTATTAGGAGTGGCCTTGTTAGAGGACTTTGGATCATTCCATTAAAATATCACCTTGATTAAAGTATTTACAAAATGACTATTAGGTTAACCTTGATTAAAAGATTTTGACTAATACAATGGTTAGAATGAAATTGTAGGCTTGAACTATAGAATAAAACTCACTTTGTAAATTTATATCTCTATTCACTTATTTTCTAGTTCAGTGACTTGCCTCTATTCACATCTCCATCACTGATCTGCTTGGCATATCCTCAAGAAATCACTCCTCACCAAAATTGTCACAATTCATCTCATTTATTTTGTTCTTCACAACTTCTCCTTAAGATCTCCAATAAATATTGAATCAACCTTGGAAAATATCTCTTTTTCCTCTTTAAAGTGGTCATTTTGATATTTTCTAATTTAAAAGTCACCTTTGATCTTAGGGTTAGGTTAGATTCATAAAATCCTTCCATATTTTGTTCTCCTTCTTATAGAAACTTTTGATCAAATCCTTGCCTTTGATTTCTTTAAAAACTCTTCTCATTATTAAATGCACTATCTCATTGCTTGTTATCTTCTACAAGCTTTGACTAATCTTAATTTCTAACTATGTTAGCCTCAAATTCAATTCTTTCTCAAAATGTAACTTATGTTGTCACTCAGAAATCACTATGTTCTTCTACTTAGTCATCACTATGTAGCTTGACATACACTCTACTATTTCATTTGGCATCAAAAGGCTCACTCAGTAATTACTATGCTTGGTTGTTACTAACACTTATTCATATATTTTCTCAGCAATAACTATCACTTAGCTTGAGCTGATTTATTCATCTTCTTCTTAAGTTTCTTAATCTTCTACTTTAGCTCCTTCATTGACCAACCAATACTAATACTCAATGAAGCTTTTCCTTTTTCCTTTTTTCAACTCTAAACTTCATCTAACTATCTTCTTCACTTCATGTATTGATTGAAAAACACATTGTCTTTTTAGGAACTAACTGATCATGTACAAATTTTATTTCCATGACACTCAACTTCTCATCGCTCAACAACACCACTAGCTCACATTGATATCTCTTCTTTTCAAATCCTCTTCATCAATAAAATGATATTGAACTCTACACTATTAGAAAATATCTCTCTAGTAGGATTGATATGCTATATTACAAATAGGTTTGGCATCAATAACAACATAACAATTGCTCCAATTGGAGTTTCCAACATCTATATCCCTTAACTCTATCAACATCGCCAGTAAAGGACTTTTTTTAATTTTGGGTCTAACTTAGAACTATGACTCTTAGAAACAAGAGCATAAGCATCATAACCAAATGTTTTCAAATTTGAAAAATCACATGAATGACCTATCCATACCTCTTCAGGAATCTTGCAATCTATTAAAATTGATGGTGACCAATTTAACAAATAGCATCCAATACTATTTGTGTCTACCCATAACTCTTGTTGTAATTTGGCATTTATGAGCATACTTCTTTCTCTCGCTAGAAGATTCATGTTCATGTGTTCAACAACAATATTTGGCTGAAGAATGTAAATCATTGATTTATGCCTTGCAATAACTTTCAAACTATAAAGATGCAAACTCACCTCCATTATCTATTCTAAAACACTTAGTTGATCTTCTAGTTCTCTTTTCAACCAAAACTTTAAATTCTTTGAATACACCAAATAGAGACCATCTTTACTTTTAATTAAAAAGAGACCCATACCTTTCTAGAGTAGTCATATATAAATATTACAAAAATATGAGGCTCCTCCAAAAGAAACTATAGGGGATCTAGCCCAAAAAACTGAATGGATATAGTGTAGAATACCTTTTCTTGTACTACTAACAAATTTAAATTTTTTTCTATATTTATTGTGAAAGAAAAAATGCTTGCAATAATTTAGATACATAGATTTTAAATTTGGAAGCACATTACAATTTACTAGTACCTTTAGTCATTTCTCCCTCATATGATGACCCAATCATTGATGCAGTGAATGAGTAGATTTATCTTAGATACCACTATTTATGTAATTCCATCTATACTTTCCTATATCTTATAAAGGTTTCCAAATTTTGTAACCTTCATTAAAACTAAAATCCCCTTTGACAAGAGTGTTTATAACCACTAGAATAAAAAAACAACTAAGGATATCAAATTCAATTTTAGTTCTAGTATATATCTTACCACTATTAATGTATTTACAATGGCATCAAACATCTTGATTCTAATACCCCCAATATTACTAGTCTTATAGAAGAATTATTTCCCATTTGAACAACACCTCCATCAATAAGATGGTAAGAAGAAAACTAACTCCTATGTGGATATATGTGATCAAAAGCACTAGAATCCTAAATTTACTCATCTTGATATTTTATGATATTACAAATAGATAACACTTCACTAACCACACCTGAATTTTCCTCAACTAGACTTGATTTATTTTTTGTTTCATCATTCTCTTCCTTTAGTTTCCAACAATCTTTCTTGACATGTCATGCTTTATTGCAAATTGCCAACATTTTTCCTTACACCTTTTGCCTCTTGATTTGGATTTGAATTTTCTTTCAAACCTTCCCTTTTTTTTAGAATAACCTCTATAGATCATTACTTCTAGTATGAATTTTTGCATATTAAACATCCTTCACATCACTTTAGATAACAAGTCTTGAATAAAATAATCCAATTCAAGGGAGTCAATTGTACTAAAACTACTAGAAGGGAGTAAATGACTCCAAGATTTAGGCAAATAACATTTAACAATGTTACTATTTTTTCATCTTTCATTCTTACATTCATACTACCCATTTGAAAAATTAGAGTACTGAAAACATTGTAATGATCAACAATTTGTATACCTTCATTCACAATATATTCACTTGCCTCTTCAAATAGGTTTGGTTTATCAATATTTTTGTCACATAAAGATTCTCCATTCTACTCCATAAATCTACAATTGTATCATCTCCAACAATATTAAAGAGAACCTGATCTTCCAAACATAATTACTTAGGGATCTTGTTGGAATTACAATAGGAAAGGTGATCTTCTAAGGGGGGGAGGGGAGGGGTTAATCAGTAGTTCAAACTTGGACCCATAAAACTTTCACCATAAATCCATCTCATGTATTCAATAGAGAAGCTAAAATAATATGTAAAGTACATACATTTAAATCATGTAAACACATAAGAAATCACACACATAACACTAAATATGATTACCTAGAAACCCTCCAAGTGATAAAGTAAAACTAGGGAGGGGATAACACCCATAAATCTTCACTACTATAGCAATAAAGTGTATCAAAATAAGGTTACAATGTTTTGACCATGAAATATGATCTACCCTGTGAAAGGTCTACTCTGTTAAAGGCTTACAAAGACTATTAGGTTTCACCTTGTCAGAAGATTTCAACACCCTATTAAAAGTGTTCCTTGTTTGAGGACTTCAACTTACAACTAAGTAAGCACCCTATTAAAGGATTTCATACAACCTATTAGGACTACTCTATTAAGAGATTTGACTGAAATCACTTGTTAGAATGTCTTAGCATAGATCTTATGGTTGGCACTTGCTTGCCTGATAATAGGTCACCTCTAAACAATGTCTTCTCAATCCTTCTTGATCAGATGTCTCTTTGCTATATACACTTCTCTTTCCTCTATTTTGCTCTAACTAATTTTGCAATTCAATCTCTCTTCATAACTTATAAGTCACTATGAATGCTCTACCTACAAACTATCTTCTTTTCTCCTTCAATTCCTTACATGCTCATTAGATAGTTTAGGGTTTCATCCTCCTTAAGAATACTTAGTGACTTAGGGTTGGATATGAATCTATAGTTGAGATTCATCCATTTTGTCACTTAAACCTTCCCATTTTCTAATTGGATACATGTAATTTCATAGGGAATCCAAGTAGAGATTCATCCTTATCTCCAAAATATTGAAATATATCATTAAGTTAGCTAAAAAATGGTTTACATAGTTGTTTGTGCCATTACAAACAAATATGTCAAAATTGTGCCACTTAGCATCTAAATTCTCTAATGCTTGGCATGCACTGATCTCTCTATTATGACTTGGAATCTATATTGCTTAGCATTTACTATTTACTCAGATCCTGAATCACTTGGCATGGTTTGTCTACTGGGCACTTGAGTGACTCAGGACATGAGTGACTTGGCATTCATTGTAACTCGGCATGGTCTAATATTTACATGTTGCGCTCAACATGTATTAGTAGCTTGGCATGAACTAAGTAAATGGCTTAAGTGTGATGACACTCACTTGTCAAAATCAATCTGAAATCAATAATTTCCCTCTTTGACATGAGTGTCAAAAATAGCTAAATACACATTAATATCCTTGATCTCTCGAGCATAACATATCCATGACTTGACTTATATACAAAAACTTCAAAAATTTGCAATACCTTAAATACCTCAAAATCTAATAACTCCCCTGAGTTAATATGTTTATTTTGTAACCAAAAATTTGTGCTCCTATTGAGTAAATGTGTATCTACTGATACACTTTGACTTCAATTTTTATACTCTTTCATTTGATACTTCTATTATTTTGATGCTCTCTCCCATGCTTATGTCTCCCCATTTGTCTTACTCTCCAAAAATGTATCTCTCTTTTTATCTTATTCTCCCCCCAAAAAAAAATCTCCCCCTTTCTTATTGTCCCCCTTTTTGGCACTTATGTTAATGGGGTATACACTTATTGTGTGTTTGTCTAGAAAGGATTTATGGACATCCAATATCATCTTGAGAGTTGCATCCTAGTTCTCACATGCTACATGGACAAGGACTTTATTTGGATGGAAATCTTAGCAACAAGGTGAACTAGACCATCTAAGGTAGAAAGATTGGGGTCTTTCTTCATTAGAGTTTCAGCATAGCCTAGCTCCTTGTACATTATTTCCATTTGAGGGGTGAGGGTCACTTGTATACTAGTCAATTTGGCCCTTATTTTGGCCTCTTCTATTGCCAATACAACTAATTGGCTCTATTTCTAAAGCAATTTCCTAAAATACTTCTCACTCTAAGCTAGATTGGATGGTAATCTTGCACCTGATGTAGAAATTTGCCTCTCTAGACTCAGAATGTGACTTCTAGTCTCTTAGGTGAAAAGTGAGGGATTTCATAATTTAGTATACAATGAGAATATGTTCTCAAGTGCTTTCTTCACATCCTCAACCTTTGTTGCCAATGCAACTTGAGTTAGTGTTATTTCACCACATATCTTTACATTTACCTTTCTTTGGAATTTCTTTTCTAACGACCCCAATAATTTGGCATTACTATCAAGGTCTTTATTGTTAACCTTTTCCACTATATATTATAGTCCTTCTAGTAGTGGCTTGGTATCATCTAGAGTTGGTAGACTAAATGCATCTAAGAAGATGTCTTTGATGTCTTGAAGTGCTTGCTTATACCTATGCTCCCTCGTAAGCATTTCTTGATGCTTTTTCTTTGCTAGGGCCTACTGCAATATGCCCATTTGTTCTATTATCATTGTATCAAAATAAAACATTGGTAGAACAAACTCTTCATTGACGATTACATCTCCATAATGAATTACTTCCTTGATCTTTGATGAACTAGGCTCAACACTAAGATCTATAATGGGGTAACATCTATGCTCTGCTTCTAAAGAGTTTATGTGGAAGGAGTGTTAGATGCCGGTAAGGCTACTAGAGCTTGAATGGAAACTTGTTCATTCACCTTAAGTGTCATCTCACTCTCTTTAGGCTAGCCCTATTGTACCACAATTTTTTCCTATTGTCTTGTAGTGGTGGCTTGTTCTTCTGCTATTTTCTTCTCAACAATATCAATTTTAACACTTGTATCAACCTTGGTAGATGTAGCTTATGTCATTTGGACCAAAGGTTGTACACTAGTAACTAAAGGGATGATAGAAGGTGGTTCTTGTGGATTCACCTTTTCCCTTGTAGTATCAATCACTAATTTTTGTAGTTCATCTACACTGACCAAAATTGGATTTTCACAAAGTTTAGCTTGCAGTGTAGACTAGTCTAAAATCTTCTTCAAATATTTTGCAATAAGTGGATTTATGTTCTAAGTTGATAGATCAAAAAAATCCTTGACATTTATAGTCTCAATACTTGTAACATGGACTGACACTCAACAATTGTGTGTCTTGCACACTCTATTCTTTTGGTTGCTCAGGCTCAGCTATTGTCTTGTCATCTACTTCCATTATTGTTCCTCCCTTAATGGTGTCACCTTGATCATCATCTTCATCATCTTTCACTTCAATGGGTGCTTTTTCTCCTTCATTGACTTTTGTCAACCCATAAGTGAACTTCCACATCTATATGGACTTCTTCGCTACATCCTCAATATTATTTTGTAGAATGCTAAAGGCTTTGTATTTAGGTATGAATCTAACTACATATTTCTTGGTAGCCTTAGCAATTTTTTCTTTAGTTAGTTCAAGCATTACTTGAGCTAAAGATGTTTCCCTTATTTTCTTCTCCAAGTCTAGGCAATAGTGTCATTTCTACTCAACTTTGTCATATAGACTCTTTGGCATAGAGTTGGCAAGTTCCAATGGAGTTGCCTTAAACTTTTCCATCATAGCATTCATGGTGAATTCTACTTGATTTTTCTCTACTTTTCCTAGATTATCAAAATCAACATGACTAAACCCTAATAAGTCTACACTATTTCTAACATTTTCACATAAATTATCAAGATTGTATAAAGGATTATGACTTGGCACCTTAAATTGGTTGTTTTCATTTGACTTTGTTCTCTCTTTATTATAATTTTCTTGGGAAACATATTTCCTTCTTTGTCTCTTTTTCTCTTGGCCACCTTGCTCTGTTTGCTTGGTTTTTTCCTTGGCCTTTTGGGTAGCATGTGTGGTGGCCCTTGTAGTAGTTGCAGTGGGCTTTGGCTAACTTGGCTTTACAATTTTTTTTCCCTTGCCAAGAGTTGTGCCCTAGCCTTCCTCTTCTTTGGCTTAGCAGGAGCAGGTGCTTCCTCAACTTCTTCTCCCTCAGCACCTTCAATCTCCTCCTCTTCCTAGTCTTCTCCCATGCCTTGAGTTAAAGCTAGAGGTTCCTGTGCATGAGTTTCTTCTTCCTCTTCATCCTCTTCTTCTTCTTTTTCTTCCTCCTCGACACCCTCTCCAGACTTAGCTTTAAGTTTCTTTACCAGCTTTTCATTCTTCTTAATAATTGAAGCAGTCTTTAGTTCCATAGTAATCTTGGACTTTGATACTTCATAGTTCCCAAAAACTTTTGTAGTCTTGTATACCTCTTCTATAGGTAAGGTTTTGATGCCTATAGAGGCTTCATCCATATTGATTGCATAACCTAAGCATCTCAACCATCTCACCCTAGGTGTGGCATCTTATACAAAAGTGTAATCAGCATCAACAAGAAAATAGATGTCATCATAGTGTTTCTTAACTAAGGATACTAGTATTCTTATTCTCTCCTTTATTAATTTCTTCAAATCTTCAAAGTAACTAGTCATCAATGATTCAAAATTTTCTCCTAGCTACTCAATGTACTCACCAATTTGTACTGTAACTAATCTGTTAATCTTCCATCCCACAATACCAAATAAGGAGAATGTGTTTTGTATAGAAAAGAATATATAGATCAAAATTGAACCAAATTTTCACTGTGCACTCTTGGTTTTCCTAATTGCTCCAAGGTTCTCCATCAGTTGTTGCAATTGTAGCTCTGCTAGATCATATGTATGATCTTTCTTTACAATCTTATAACCAACATCTATAGCTATGTAGGGTACACTATTCAATCTACTAAATTGGTAGAATTTATGTGCTATTACCCTTACAACAAAATTAATAAGAGGATCAATGATTGTATCTATAGTCATACCTCTTTTATCCTAGATAACTCTACTATTCTTTTCAATCACTTCCTTAGAATCACTTCTTAGTGTCTTAGACTAATATAGCGTTCGGTAGCCAGTAACCCTATAAAACATTCTCTTAGTTATTTTAATAGGTCCATTCTCTAGCTGTAAGGAACCATCATAAACTCAATTCAACACAATCTATATCCACTTTGTCTTAAATACGTTTGAAAAGTATAGGGCTTGTGTTAAACCCTTTTTCTCAAAAATTTGTATTCCTCTTTTAAAACATCATTATCATGCAACCTATTGCATGCACCTGTTAATTCCATGTCACCAATGCTTCCCATCTTGCAATTGTAGTATTTCCTCACATCTTGTACCATTATCACATTTGGTAGGATCATAGACAATGCACCAGAAGGATCTCATTTATATATGATGTAAGGAATGGCTTTAAACACAAGCTACTTAACTTCATTACTAACTAACTAGACATTCAAAACTTCCTTCCCTTCAATAGTTTTTGAACTTGATGTCATTGTGTCAAACTAGGATTTGTGAAAATTTAAACTGCGTATCTTGGCTCTTGATAAGTACCTTGGAAAATCTAACAAACTAGTGTGTGATTACTACTGAAATCTTTTGCAAATGCTTGGAATGGATTTCCAGATCATCGCAAATTTTAAATGATGAAAAAAGAGCTAGAATCAATCATATACCCTTTGAAAACCTTGCATTTAATGTTGATTACTTACACAGTTGTAAGCTCGACATCAACCAATTTTGAGCTCAGTCAGCATCAACTAATATTTCCATCACTTGATAGCTATTATAAGCTACTAGATACAATTATCTAATTGTGTGTTGTCTTTGATGTTACACAAATGTCATATCAGTCATCAATCAGTGCTTGCTAAGCTCAGTTGGTTAGCAAGGCAATTCTCTGTGTCTACTAAGCATTCATAAAATTACTTTGTGTAATCAATGTCTACCAAGATCACTTACGCATTAAAGAAAATTGTGGCAGGAAGTAGTGTTAACCAAGCTCTCATGGTTAACGAAGGAAAGTGTTTACTGAGTTCACTCAGTTTCTAATGGATTTTGTAGGATTTCTATGTTAACTAAGCTTTTGTTGGTTAACATAGGAAATAATTTTAAGGATTTTGTTAATTTGAGAAATAAAGTTTAATTATTTGAAGTATTGATTCTAGCTGACTGAGGTAATGATTATTGGTAATTGTAAGTTGTAATTGGGCTGACTTGATAATTTGTATGGTATATATGAAAGGCAAAATTGAGAATTCTATGAGTATGAGAAAGTATGGAAGTGTATTGATTGTATGAAGAGGAAAGTCTAAGTGAATTTGAAGGATGGTTAGATATCCTTGAGGAGTAGAAAAGTTTTATTTGATTAGGAAGGATCTAGAGTGAAGCAGAACAAAGATCTATAATTAGCAATTTAGTTGCATCTCATTCAGGTCATTTCGTTGTTATTTTCTTACCATTGTAGTAGTAATTCCAAAATCTCTTAACAAAGTTGTTTTAATATCCATTTGTAAATCCTCTAACAAGGTGATAGTTTCTTTGAATTGTTCTAAAGACCTCTTGGAAGGCCACCCCTAACAAGGTGATTAAATCCTCTAATAAGGTCACACCTAATAGTGTGTTTTGTAACCTTTAACTAGGTTAGCTCCTAACATGGCTCACTTTCGAAGAGTGAAAATCAATAGCTATTTACTTAGTGGTTTTTCCCATATTGGGTTTCCACATTAAATCTGGTGTTCATGTTATTTCTTTTATGCTTGTATGTTAATCACTGTGAATGTTTAAGATTTGCTAAAGTTAACATACACTGTATTTACTGAGTTACAACATTTTAAGTATGTTTATCAAGTGATAATAGTAAATAGTTTTATTAGACATCTAAAGGATCTGTGGATTTATTTTGTGGTAACTAATTCACCCCCCCCCCCCCCCCCCCCCCTCTCAACTACTCCATCTATATTTCCAAAAATTGGTATCAAAGTTTTTGGTGCTTGTAGGAAAGGTTTCAAGGACCTAAGCTAAAGATCAGGATGTCTTATAGGAGAGAAATTCCAAGGCTTAATAGAGATATATTTTTAGCATGGTAGGGTCTCATGAGACTTCATCTAGGTTCCATTGGAGATATAGGATTAAAATACATTGATGAAGAATATACAACTTCTTCTGGTACATTATCTGTTAATGACATTGCTGAGAAGAAGACTGAGAACACCATGATGATAGACATTACATCTGCTCTAAGCTATGAAGAATTTGATGATGTCAAGGACTGCAAAATTTCCTCTGAAATGTGGAATAACCTAAAGGATATCTATCATGGTGATGATAATGTGAGGAGAGCTAAAGCAGAAAGCCTAAGAGGACAATTTGATCAAATGAGAATGAGAGAGGATTAAAATATTGCCAAATATGTTGAAAGGATTAAAGAAAGTGTCAGTGCAATCAAAGCTTCTAGAGGAGAGATCAAAAAAGAAATAGTTGTAAGTAAAGTTATTAGAACATTGCTTCCCATTTATGCAATTAAAGTATCTACAATTCAAGAAATAAGATGTGAGACAAATCATAAGATAACTTTGGACACCCTAGTAGGAAGATTGATAGCCTTTGAGCTAGATAACTATAATAATTATGTTCCAGCTTCCAAGAATATTGAATTAGCATTTGAGGCCAAACTTTCACTTAAGGAAAAAGGAAAGAAAATAAAGGACTCTCAGTTAGAAAGTGAAGAAGAATTAGAGGAAATTTCTGATAGTGATCTCGAAGTTGTTAAAGCTCTACTTGCAAGAAAATATTCTAGAGGCAGAGGAAAATACAAAGATAAAGTTTCCCTAATCTATTTTTCATGTAAAGAAATTGATCATATTATAGTCAGGTGCCAAAACAAACAAAGTAAGGATGAGAAGAAAGGTCACAAGTACAATAGTAAGAAAGATTTCAAATCATTCAAGGATAAAGGTAAGAAAACATGTTTTATGGCTAAGGACTCTAAATATTTTGATAATAGTGAGGATGAAATAGTTTACATTATTGTGAAAGATGAATCTAATAATGATGAAGAAGATAAGATGGCACTTATCTCTCATGTGAGCAAAAATGATACATGGATCATAGATAGTGGATTTTCACATCATATGACTGGTGACAAAACTAAGTTTGAACACTTTGAAGACTATGATGGTGGTAGTGTAAGGTTTGTAAATAATGAACCTTGTTGCATAAAAGGAAGAGGCTAAATCTCATTAACCAAAGAACTTGTATGTGATAATGCCTATTGGGTTGATGGACTAAAACATAATTTGAGTGTGACACAACTAATCAACATTGGATTCAAGGTGAAATTCATGCATGGCAAGGCTAGACTATTGGATGACAAAGGAAAGTTGATTGGATCAAATAAACAAACAAAAGGTAGCTTGTTTTATCTTGATCTTGGTGAGTGCTCATGTTTTATTGCTCAAGTTGAAAAAAGTTGGCTATGGCACAAAAGGTTATGTTATTTAAATTTTTATAACCTAGTGAAAATAAGAAATTTTAGGAAAGTAAGAGGAATTCCTAGTTTGAAGAAACCTAATGTTGGTCTATGCAAGAATTGTCAGATTGGTGAGATGGGAAAGACTAGTTTTAAAAGAAAAATCTATTAGTCTAAAGATATTTTAGAAATTGTGCATACTAATTTGTGTGGACCTATTGGAATTGAGAGCTATACTGGAGAAAAGTTATTCATTCTTTTTGTTGATGACTACTCTAGAATGATGACTGTTATGTATCTAAGAGAGAAGTTAGAAGAATTTGAGAAATTTAAGTGGTATTTGGATAGAGTAGAGAAGGAAACAGGAAAAAGACTAAAATTCTTAAGATTAGACAGAGGTTGTGAATTCATCTCCAATGAATTCAATAACTTTTGCATTGAAAGAGGAAGCAAAAGATAGGTATTAGCCCCTAGAACTCTCAAGAAGAATGGAATAGATGAAAGGAGGAATAGATCTATCATGGATTATGCAAGGACTCTAATGATTGAGAAGAAAATTGCTATCAAATACTGGAAGGAAGCTATCTGCACTGCAATTCATGCCTTAAATTGAGTACAGCTGAAGAAGGACTCATTTAAAAACCCAATGTGAATTGGACTAAAGCTTAACAAAGATGATGATTCAAAAGAGGTAGATCAGACCTTATATAGATCAATTATTGGAAAATTATAGTATGTAGTTCATACAAGGCCTAATATTACTCTTACAGTTGGTATAGTGGCAAGATTCTAGGAAAAACCCAGAGAAAATCACATGATGGTAATCAAAATGATCTTAAGATACTTGAAAGGCATTGAAGATTATGGATTATGGTATAAACTTGGAGGAAATCTAGACTTAAAAGTGTTTATTGATGTTGATTGGGCATGAAAAATTGATGATAGAAAGAGTACAAGTGGTGGAGCATTCTTTCTTGGAAATAGGTTGGTATCTTAGACAACTAAAAAGAAAAATTGCACATCCCAATCTATAGTAGAAGTAGAGTATGTTGTAGTAGCAGTAAACTATTCTAATATTATTTGGTTTAAACAATTGTTGGAAGGCATGAAGATTGACATGAAAAAACTAGTTGTTATGGTTCGTGATAATACAAGTGCAATTAACATATCAAACAATCCAGTGATGCATTCCAAAACCAAGCACATTGCTATAAAATACCACTTTGTTAGAGAATTGGTGTAGGATAAAGAGATCAAATTGGAATATGTCCATACAAAAGAATAGATTGCAGACATATTCACCAAGCCTTTACTTAAAGATGCATTTTTGTATCTTAGAGGTAAGTTAGGGGTCATTCCCCTATCTGAAGCTCACTAAAATAAATTTTTAGTGATGCATCAACAGGAACCAAGTTGAAGATTTATTAGTTGATGTAGCAGAATCAAGGGAACATTGCAAATAAATCAGTACTCAAGGTACATTGTTACTCATTTGGTATTTTTTGTCTTTGGTATGTGTTGTCAAAGAGGGAGAGTTTAGTGTCATATCTTTTTGAAATTTGTTTAAGGAAGAGTTTTCTATTTGGAGAAGAAGCTATGTAATTTCTTCATAGAGGGAGATTACTACATTAGAGAAGTTTGTGGCAAAAGATCCAAGAGTGAGAAAAGTTTCTATCAGAGAAAGACTTGTTTTCAAATTTCATTGTGCTATGACATGTTATGTTACCATCAATGCCAAAGAGGGAGATTGTTGGATACAATTGTCTAATTGTGTGTTGTCTTTGATGTTACATAAATTTTATATATGTGATTAGTCAGTGTTTACCAAGCTTAGTTGGTCAGAAGGGCAATTTTCTATATCTAGCAAGCATTCCTAAAATCACTCTATGTAATCATTGTCTACCAAGCTCACTCAGGCATTGAAGGAAATTGTGGCAAGAAGTAGTGTTAACCAAGCTCTCATGGTTAATGAAGGAAAGTTAGTGTTTACTAAGTTCACTCAGTTTTCAAAGGATTTTACAAGATCGCTTTGTTCACCAAACTTCTGTTGGTTAACACAAGAAATTATTTTTGGATCAATGTTTACCGAGTAGGGTCAGCTAATGAAGGATTTTGTTAATTTGAGAAATAAAGTTTAATTATTTGAAGTATTGATTCTAGTTGATTGAAGTAATGATTATTGGTAATTGTAAAATCTAATTGGGCCAACTTGATAATTTGTATGGTATATATGAATGGTCAAATTGAGAATTCTACGAGTATGAGCAAGTATGCAAGTGTATTGATTGTGTGAAGAGGAAAGTGTGAGTGGATTTGAAGGATGGTCAGATATCCTTTAGGAGCAGCAAATTTTAATTTGATCAGGAAGGATCTAGTGTGAAGCAGAATAGAGATCTGTAATTAGCAATTTAGTTGCATCTTATTTAGGTCATTTCATTATTACTTTTTTTTTTCCATTATAGTAGTGATTCCAAAATCTCTTAACAGAGTTGGTTTAACAACCATTTATAAATCCTCTAAAAAGGTGACAGTTCCTTTGAATTGTTCTAAAGACCTCTTGTAAGGCCACTCCAAATAGGGTGATTAAATCCTCTAACAAGGTAACCAAGTTTTCTCTTAGGCTCACTTCAGAAGAGTGAAAATTAGTAGCTAGTTATTTGGTGGTTTTTCCCATATTGGGTTTCCATGTTAAATCTGATGCCTCATGTGTTCATGTTATTTCTTTTATGCTTGCATGTTAATCACTATGAATGTTTAAGATCTATTAAAGTTAATATACACTGCATTTATCAAGTTACAACATTTTAAGTATGTTTACTGAGTCACAACAATAAATAGTTTTATCAGACATCTAAAGGATCTATGGATTTATTTTTTGGTAATTAATTCACAACCCCCTCCCCCCCCCCCCCGCCCCTGCCCCCCCTTTCAATTACCCCATCTATATTTCCAACACAAGCTTGGCATCAACTAGCTAGACTGCTAGCTCGGCATCTTCTAACACTCACTTGGCATACATAGGAAATATTTTATGCTAGGCAACAATATGAAAAATTCAAAGTTTTGCCTTGAATTTCTAACAACATCTTGCATCTTTATTCATGCTAATTTAGTTTTTTTAGTACTATAACCTTTTGGAACTGATATATGATATAACACTTGAATATCAGTTCCTCATACCTCTAGTTTGCCTAGTTTGATGAGGTGTGATCACCTAACCCATCAGGTGAAGTGATCCCTTCTCCATTTGATGTGTTGCAGTCATCTTTCTCTCTCCATGTCTTATTCATCTCATCTCTAATGTGTTCAACATCTGCCTTGCCTTTGCCCTTATCAAATTCATAGCTTGGTGCCTTTGACTTAGTTGGGTAGTGCTTACTAATGTGACCAATCTTCAAACAACTAAAACTGTGGTTTGACTCAACCACCTTTTCTAGTTACCATTGAAGTGTATCCTAATACAATTTTTGGAAACATGTCCATATTCTTGACAATAATGATAGTTGTATCTTATGTTATAATCACAATTGTAAGAGTTGTCATTGTTCCTTACCTTTGTTTGCCTGTTTGATGGCCACATGGATTTGGATCTGCATTTAAAAGCTTTATGTCCATACTTCTAATAGTTGTACCAATATCCTTCAAATCTTTGTGTGTGCATGATCCTAGTTTTGTATTCATGTGCCTAATGACCTTTCTTATTACACCTATGGCAGTGAACCATGTTCTTAGGCTTGACATTCTAATTTACAATCATACTCCTACACACATTAGTAGTATGTCTTTTCTTACCACATTTATGATAAGTAGGTTTCGAGATCTTACCTTTGTTGTTCCTTTCTTCAGCACTTTGGATGACTCTCCTTCTTCAATACTTGTGTATCCTAGTCCAGATGCATCATTGTTAGATCTAGGGGATCCTAATAGTTGCTCAAAGTATTTGATGACTTCATTTGGTTTGTTGACATTTTTAGCAAATTCCTTTTCTCTCTTTAGGTCATTCTTCAATTATTCATTATGTAACTTCAATGTAGTTATCTCAATGTCTTTGATATTCAATTCATAGTTGGCATTCATCATTTGACTTAGGGTATCCAATTGAATGTTTGAAATCTTTGTTAGCTTTTTTGACTTCTCTTCTAGTCTGTTGGCTAGAATTCTTTTGTCTTCTTCAATCATGGCTTTGTCCTCCATATCTTTATTCCTTTGTTCAACCACTTCACATACTAGTATATCGTGTGATTCTTTCTCTAATTTGAGATTTCTAATTTCTTAAACTTTGACTCTATTCTTTTCCATTAGATCTGCAATTGCTCCATCAAATTCATTGGAGTCTCCATTTGCAAATAGCTTAGTAGTGTCTATCTCTTTGTATTGTGTGTCATTCTTTGCAATATCAATCTCTTTCCTTTTCTTCAAGGATTTCTTTAATTCCTCTCTTGCTTCATTCACTTGATGTAGTATGAGATTTATTTCAATCTCATGGTTCTCAATGGTCTTTCCCAACTTGTAGACTTCCATTTCAAGACCTTTCCTCAAAGCTGCAAAGTTTCACTTTTAGAGAACAAAGCTCTGATACCAATTTTTGGAATTACAATAGGAAAGATGAACTTCTTGGGGTGGGGGGGGGAGGCGAATCAGTAGTTCAAACTTGGATGCATAAAACTTTCACCATATATCCATCTCATGCATTCAATAGATAAATTCAAATAACATGTAAAGCATATACATCTAAATCATATAAATACATAAGCAATTACACACATAACACCAGATATGATTACCCAAAAACCCTCCAAGTGAGAAGGTAAAACTAGGGTGGGGATGACACCCAAAAATCTTCACTATTATAGCAATAAAGTGTATCCAATTAAGGTCATAATGTTTTGACCATGAAACATGATCTACCCTATGAAAGGTTTGTCCTATTAAAGGCTTACAAAGACTATTAGGTCTCACCTTGTTAGAGGATTTCAAAACCCTATTAGAAGTGTGCATTGTTAGAGGACTTCAACTTACAACTAAGTAAGCACCCTGTTAAAGGATTTCATATAGTCTGTTAGGACTACTCTCTTAAGAGATTTAACTAAAATCACCTATTAGAATGTCTCAACATAAATTTTGTGGTTGGCACTTTCTTGCTTGATAATAGATCACCTCTAAACAATGTCTTCTTGATCCTTCTTGATCAGATGTCTCTTTGCTATATACACTTCTCTTTCTTCTATTTTTCTCTAACTAATTTTGCAATTGAATCTCTCTTCATAACTTCTAATTCACTATGAATTCTCTACCTACAAACTATCTTCTTTTCTCCTTCAATTCCTAACACACTCATTCAATAGTTTAGGGTTTCATCCTCCTTAAGAATATTTAGTGACTTAGGGTTAGGTATGAATCTATGACTGAGATTATCCATTTTGCCACTTAAACCTTTCCATTTTCTGATTAGCTGCATGTAATTGCATAGAGAATCCCACTAAGTATTCGTCCTTATCTCTATATTATTAAAATCTATCCTTAAGTCGGCTCAAATATTGTTTACATAGTTTGTGCCATTACAAACAAATATGTCAAAACTATGTCACTCGGCATCTGAAGTCTTTGATGCTAGGCATGCATTGATCTATCTGCTATGTCTCAACACCTACATTGCTTGACATCCACTATTTACATGGCTCTTGAATCACTCTACATGGTCTATCTACTCAACACTTGAGTGACTCGACACATGAGTGACTTGACACTCATTGTAACTCGACATGGTCTAATATTTACATGTTGTACTTAGCATGTATTACTAGCCTGGCATGAACTAAGTATATGGCTTAAGTGTGATGACACTCACTTGTCAAAACCAATCTAAGATCAATAGATCTAATATATAAATCTTCACAATCATCACCAGTCATATCTATCAATTTCTTTGACTTTCCAACCAATGCCTTTTGCAATCCTTCTTGCACTAACAAGCCATGTATCTTAAACTTCCATGGCTCAAAGTTATTTTTTCCATTAAATTTCTCCACCTTGAACTATGCATTCAAAACCTTTTCCATTTGATGCTACAAAAATTCAACGCTGATTCCTAACACAACTATTGCAAAAATAAATTACTCGAATACCATGTGATATAAAAGTGGATGCATTAACCAAGAAACACTAAATTTACAATACATATTAGATGCAAAGATGAAGTGAGAAAAATAAATAATAATACTAGCACAAATAACAATACATAGATATACGTAGTAAAACCTTCACAATATGTCAAGGAAACATCCATGGGGCAAGTATTGGCAATATTATTGATCAAAGGAGAAATATATATATACATATACAAACTTTACAGTTGTTGTTGCACTATTTTTCTTCAAACATATCATGAGATGTCTTCACAAAGAAGAAAGATATATAACCTCTTGAAGATAAGAGAAATATCTCAACATAGAATAAAACCCAAATTATTCCTTGAAAAGGCTAAGAAGTTTCCATTAGAAAATAGAAATTTATTCCTTTTCCAAAATAGAGAGAGACTTCTTTCACACTCTTGTTGATGCAGGAGCATCTTGCATGGAAAAATTATTGAAAAAAAAAAAAAATTTGAAAAAAAAAAAAAAAAAAAAAAAACTAGAGGAGAGAGAAAGTGACGAAAATTAGAGGAGAAATAATTAAAAAATAAAAAATAGAAAATAGGAAAAAAGGGAAAAAAGGAATTTCTATTTTCGAGATGCATGGGTGGCATAAATAGGAAAATAGTTGACATAACATTAATCGAGGTGTGTAGGTGGAAATTCTAGAAGGTTTTGGATAAATCATGTATTTAATATTTGTTGGGTGCTTAGTTGTATTTGGGTGGGAATTTAATATTTATTTAAGGTAGTTGTATTTACCTTTTTATCCCACATTGGTTGTGTTTGTAATGTCTTGGGTTAGAAGTGCCTATTTAAGCAAGGCTTATTATCATTTGTAATCAAGTTCGAAAAATAGAAGCTCTTCAAGTGTAAGCTCTTGTAGTGAATTTTCAAGTATTAATGGATGCTTTATGAAGCATTTTGGTCATCTCTATCTTCATATTGTTTCATTCTTGATTGTGAGTGGGTAGAGTGGTGTGGCCCTCTATCAAGTGGTATCAGAGCAGTACTTCATCAAGTGGTATCAAAGCGGGTTGTTCCTGAGTGTACAAGCAGATCGTCAAAGTGTGAGGCAGTTTGTACCAGGACCTTGGTTGGGTGAATTTTATCAGAGCTTGTGGATTGTAGATCTGTTGTCCTAGACTTGTGATGTGGTTCCTGATTGTTCATGCGAGGTGGCAGGTTGCGATCTGACTTGCAAACATTTTGAGGTTGTCACAAGGAGTGTGGGAAGGATTTGTTGCAGAGGGTTTACGAAGATCTTGGGAGATGGCTCCAAGAGGATTGGACCCAAAGATGATTGCGAAAATCCATGATATAGTGGAGAGGAATTTTTCTAAGATGATTTCTCGGTTGGATGATAGATTGGCTGATCAAGTTAAGGAGGTTCATGAGAGAAGATGGCATCGCAAGGTTGAGGTGGAAGAGGTTGGTTTTGCTGATCAGTTTGTGGAGTTTGATGCAGAACCTGCAGAGCAACTAGAGGTTGTTGCTAAAGATATTCCTAATGTTATTGATGTTGGGATGGAGATTGGTTTTCATGATCAGTTGGTTGAGTCTGACATGGAGACTGTAGAGCATTTGGTCATGGATGATCTAGTTGATCTTGGTGGTGACTTGTATGTTGCAGAGCACTTGGTTGTGGATGATCCAGTTGTTGTTGGAGGTGAGTTATGTATTGCAGAGCATCTTGTTGTGAGCAATGAGATTGCTGGTGTTGAGAGTTTGGCATGTGTTGATGGAGATCTACATGTGGCTGTTGATGTGGGGTTTGTTGCTATGGGTGTGAATTCACTAGTTGCTGATGTGGATGAGAGTTTTCTCTTGAAGAATTATGTTCAGTTTGTTCCTGGGAATGAGCGTTGGATGGTTGAGATGTTAGTGTGGAGGATTTGCATGGTGGTTTTGTTGTCCCTATTGAGGTGGAAGCCTTTGGTGAAGATGAAGATGGTGGTAGATTTTTTTTTTGGCGTCAAAGTGTGGGACACACTTTTCTATCTACCAGGGGAGTCTGATGCAGGAGCATCTTGCATGGAAAAATTATTGAAAAAAAAAAGAAAAAATTGAAAAAAAAAAAGAAAAAATTGAAAAAACTGGAGGAGAGAGAAAGTGACGAAAATTAGAGGAGAAATAATTAAAAAATAAAAAATAGAAAATAGGAAAAAAGGGAAAAGAGGAATTTCTATTTTCGAGATGCATGGGTGGCATAAATAGGAAAATAGTTGACATAACATTAATCGAGGTGTGTAGGTGGAAATTCTAGAAGGTTTTGGATAAATCATGTATTTAATATTTGTTGGGTGCTTAGTTGTATTTGGGTGGGAATTTAATATTTATTTAAGGTAGTTGTATTTACCTTTTTATCCCACATTGGTTGTGTTTGTAATGTCTTGGGTTAGAAGTGCCTATTTAAGCAAGGCTTATTATCATTTGTAATCAAGTTCGAAAAATAGAAGCTCTTCAAGTGTAAGCTCTTGTAGTGAATTTTCAAGTATTAATGGATGCTTTATGAAGCATTTTGGTCATCTCTATCTTCATATTGTTTCATTCTTGATTGTGAGTGGGTAGAGTGGTGTGGCCCTCTATCACTTGTTTAGTTGAAACTTTTCTTCATTGTTGTCATTATCTGATAGACTTCATTAAAGGTTGGAAAGATATTGATTATATGTAAAAAATAAGGTTCATTTGTAGATTCATTGGTATCAAATGTGAAAGATCCATGATTCAAGGGGGCAAAGGAGGTCTAGAATACATTGATTTGAAACAAATATATTCCTAGGAAGATCTTGCTAGTGGTTTTTTCCTCTAAAGAAGAACAATAAGAGGTTCTCTACGGTGGGTTGTGGTCCATGGTTTCTTCTCCCCTTTATATGTAGGGATGGTACCAAAACTTTGACCATGGAGGAACAATCCATATGATAAATTTATATGGATTAGGTTAAATAATCTCCCCAAAAAATATAAGACTAAAGAAGCATTAGAGAAAATTGGTAGATCACTTGGCACCCTAGTTGATTTAGATTTGGAGAAATGAAATGGAGACCTATTTCATTATGCTAGGTTGGAGGAGGTTGCAATTAGGAAAATCTTAGAGAAGTTATGTTTGAAGGTTAGTCATTCTTGGTGTAGAACATCAAGATTGAAGAGGAAATGTATTTTTCTTTACTCTAGGAGAATAAATCATTCTACTAATGAATTTTGATGGCCCAAGAAAAGAAACAATATATATGGCTACCCCAAGAAATGAGAGGGCCAGTTTTGAGGGAGGAAATTGAGAAAGCTCCAAATGAGATTGGAAGCAAAGAAGCAAGTGATTTTTAGCGATCTAAATCCCAAGTTTCTTTTGAACTAACCCTTAAATCCACATCTTCTACATAGTTTGTAGATCACTGTAATTTTGAGCCCTTCATCAGAGTCACTCAACCATTAGAAAACCCTTAGAGTGGTGTTTATGTTGTGAAAATATAAATGTCACTCTACGATTTAGAGGAGGAATGTGAAGATGATCTAGATATCATTGATGAGAGAAACATCTCTCAATATGATGTTGTGTGTCTTGGAACAATGAAGATCACAAGGATCAAGAAAGGAAGGGGTAGAAAATTGTTGAAGTGCTTTAATGGGAGGAAGCCATTTCTTAAAACTTTGCATGTATCAATAAATTTTGGAAGATTCCGAAGGGAGGGAGCCCCTCCTTTGGGAAGAAGCGATGATCCTTGTATGTTATATCAGGGGATTGGAGGACCCTGACTTGTGACATTGGTTATGCGTCTATTATTTCATCATGTTACTTTGTTATTATTCTGAATCCTAGTTATTTATCATCAATGACATCTACTTTCTTGCTTACTACATTGGTGATGTGGTGATGAGGATTGAGATTCATGGTGGGCGATTAGTCATAAATAATTGTTATGCTAGAATTTGATTCTTATTAGAGAGATTTTATTTGTCATGAAAAGAAAACCAATACTATGGTTCGCTTAAGTATGTCAAATTAGAGATGGGGTTTCATCCACGATCTTTCTTATTTGTATTATGTTTGCAAGCAATACATGAAGTTTTCTTTGCCTTGTTCTTTCCCCCTTATGCCATTTTGAAGCGAATTTCTAACTTTTATATAACATAATAATGCTTTCACTATGACTTTTTATCAAATTTAAAAAGAAGAAATCTAAAATGTAATACTAAATATAAAGAAAAGTGAGTTTAAAAAAATTAATCAATTTATTATCACATTTTAAAACTTTAATATTTATATTAAACCAGCTCTAAAGAATGATAAATTCACATAAATATTCTTTTTTATATTACTAAAATATTTTATATTATTTAATTTATTAATATAATTTTAAAATTAATTTCCATTGACTCTGATTTATCTTATATATTCTATAATCAATTTATTGACATTATAAGCAATCATAAGTTATAATAGCTTTAAATTTAATCATTTAACCTCTTATATATAAATGAAAATAATTTTACTATCTAACACATAATTATTGAAGCCCTTTTATTGGGAATGCAGGAGACTTCTGGTTAGCCAACGAGCGCAACTAAGGAATCACGGATATTCGGCGTTTCTTCTCTGAAATGTTCCACAGTATTTCCATGTACAAATCGGTGGAGCAGTCTTCCAAAACCTTTCCTGTAGTTTTGTGACAATAGTTTAAACAAAGAATCTTGTAAAGTAAAAATCTAAATCGTACTGTATTCTACGAAGATGTGGGCCCGTGTTAATTATCACATCATCTTCCAGAACCTGAAAGGCAGCCAGCAAACACATCGCAAAGAATAGTGCCGCCATCATCTGCTCCTTAATAATTATCGTCTCGAAGCTTTTTTTTGTTACGGTTTCCATTGATTCATTCTAGCTGCAATAGTTTAACTCTAGAAATGGATTTCACGAAGCTTTTGTTCAGACCACGAACGCCCGAAGGGTTTCGATTGGCAACTTTCGACGAAACTACAAAGAAATACTCCTTGCTTAGAACACGGCACATCCTTGATGGCTCGGAACGTTTACGTCTTTTCGATAGCGTTCTCTGCGATGGTAAAGAAACTACCTTCGATGGCGATAGTTGGCCGTATTACATGCTAGTCGTCCCAGAAACTCCTACGCCGACAAATTCTTCGAAATTCAGTAAGTAATCATTCATGTCGATTTCTCTGAAGTTTTTCCCAAATTAATTGAAAAACGATTATGACTATCCTCACACATGCAGGTTTCCTGAGGAAGGAACTCTATTCTGGAGCTAAACTCAGCGATGAGAGGAAAAAAATCGCTCTGCGTTTGTCTTGCTTGTTGGAGGATATAGAGGCCATCTATTGGATACTCATGTGTGACAGTGAAGCTATGTCCAAGTTGAAGGATCATTTCCATAAAATTATAGAAAGCGAGATGAAGAAATTCTCGCCAAATTTCGTTATCATCGTCAAAATTTTGTTTGGAAGTGTTGAGATAGGAGATGCTGAACCTTTTACCAAGTCATTAGATTATGCTTTGACAGATAACAAACTGCCGGAGAATGCCATAGCTATTGCCAAAATTGTGTTAGACAAAATCACGCAAGCAGAAAGTTCGCATGATGTAGAGCATACAGTGTACTCCCTGATTCAGAGTGGCCACGAAGGATCTGAAAGAAGATGAAGAGGCAAAGCGCATCAGGATATTGACAAAGCTGCTATCAGAATGGATAAAACTGCCATCAGAATGGTCAAAGTCATCAGTTTGTCGGAATGATGTCATTCTGCCAAGATTTAAAGAGATTTTAATAGAAGCGATTCGTAGAGACTATGAGAAACTAGTGGACGATCTTCTGCTTTTGAAGGGTAAAGAAGAACTAGTGGATGATCTATTGAGCTCGCAGGATAGCAAGTCTAAAAAAGATGAAGTGGATACATCGGGAGACAACTTGTTGCACTGTGCAGCCAGAGGAGCGTATGGGGAAAAGATTGTTAATGTCTTGGGCAAAAAATGCGAAAAATTTATCAATTTGAGGAATGAGAAAGGATTAACTCCGCTGCATGTGGCTGCGATGCACAACAACAAAGCTCTGATAATGTCGCTGAATTTTTGGTTGACTCCTGTTGTTAACGAAGCTCTTAAAGCAACTGATTATGCCGGACGGATTCCACTCCATTTGGCAGCTTCTGAAGGGACGGAAGAAACGGTGAAAGTGTTCCTGGAGATGAGATCGGATCCTTTCAAACGAGACATTGGTGGGAAAACAGCAGTGCACCACGCTGTAAAAAACAAAACTGGCAATGAGACAGCAAAGAAGATAGTGGAGGTGCTATTGAGTCATTTGAAGTGCAACAAAGAACGGGCTCTTCTCCTCTGCATCTCGGCGGCAGGTACCGGCACTGCAGAACAAATGGAGGGATTAAATGCAGATATCAAAGAGTTTCTTAAGAAAAAGAAAGCTGAGAATAGGGGTGTAAATATTTTAGAAGAAGCAGCCGGGTCAAAAGACGCAAGATTGACATGGGAGCTTCTCAACCGAAGTGCCAATGTTCAATCTGTCCAAGACAAGAAAGCGTTCACCTTCGGTCTGTACCACTCTCTCTACTTAAATACCATTTAGTCCTTGTATTTGGAGCACCTATTTGGTTGAGTTTATCTCATGTTTCTTATAATGTCTTTTGTGTCGTTGGCAGTAACCAAGGTAATTGAGAAGTTTTCCGAGCAGTCAACTGATCAGCCTACATTAGTGGACACTCTAGGTAATCTAAATATAATATTCACGAGTCATCCTCAATCTGTTCTCTCTCTCTATATATAAAGATTTCTTCTAAAGCTAATTTTTAAGGAAACGGCAAATGGAGCAGGACGAAATGTGCTTGCAGAATGCATATCCGCACATTTTCTGAATCCATATATCAAATCTCCTATCACAGTAAGTATTTCGGGTGGAAGCGGCTCCGGAAAGACAAGTCTCTTGCAGCAGGTACGTAAAGATACTTCATTTGAAAAAATAATCATCTTCTCAAAGTTAAATATCTTTGGACATTTTTCCTTCTCTTCAAATTGGGATTTTGCGCGAGAGTGATTTGATGGATGTCGATGTTTATTAATTATTTGCGACAGAATTTTTCATCAGGTTTTCTTTCCTCTTTGGATTTTACTTGCTTATGTTTGGGACGTGCATGCTTTCTTCTAGACTTCAGTAGATATTATTGTCCAGGACAGAAGCTCTATCTTCTTAGATCAATAACTTGTTAGGACTTTGGTGCTTCTTTTTGTTTATGATACTTTTGGTGCCTATTTCAGCGAGTTTGCTGTTAATGGTTATTTTCTGGCTCTGGTAGACAATGTCTTCCAATTTTCTGCTCTGGTAGAGCTGTTTGAGTTCATTTCTTGCAACCCTTGTAGGCACTTTGTTCTGCAATATCTTCTATCAAAATGTCTTCTTTCAACGTTGAAATAATTTGAAGCTTCGGGTAGTTGGTCATTTTGCCCTTTCAGCTTTAATTAATATCCATCCTCTCAGCAAAGAGTGAAACATAAAATCATGGTGTCGTTTTGCGTTTCTTAAAAAGTTCATTTTCTTGGTTAAGAAAATCTACAAATTATGAAAACATAATGTTTTTAACTATTTTTTTTTTACAGATTTATAATAGAGGATGCAGATCTGATATGATACCCAAAAAAATTAAGAAGAATTTCTTGTATTTTTCATATTTTGAAATGTTTGTTTTGTAAGAAGAGTAACCGCATTCTTTTTGGTTTCAAACAATTTGAGCTTTTTCTAGCCTTTCTACATTCCAGATTATATAGTTTTGGTCTTGGGCATGGTAGAGAAAGGAGGTTGTCGTGTAAGTAATGACGCCAATGTCTTAAAAAACTCTCCTACACACAAACATGCCAAGACAAGTCACTATTCATTTTTTTTCTCATTTTTTAATTTTCTTGATTGCTGATTGGTCCATTTATCCAACAAGTACTATATTGACTATTGGGGGTCTTAGTGGTGGAACATTTTAAAATGACAATTTACCACATCATTTCTACAAGTTCTAAAAGGAGCTCTCTCAATGTGGGACAGCTGAAAGGATAGCTTTAAGCTCTTCACTCACCTATAGAGGTTCCTTGAAAAAATTGGCAAATTTTGACATACGAATTGAAAACTTTAAATACACGAAATTGACCTAAACAATTACCGAATCTTTAAATTTTTCTTCCAAGTATTATTTGGAACGTGTAGTTTCCTCTTGTTTCATTTAAATAAAGTTAGGATTGGCTTGCCATCTATTTTTCTCATATACGAAAGAGGCCTTATTTCTTATTCTTGGCAAATCTTGTCTGAAATGGTATCTTTCAGCATCATTCTCTAAATTAGTCTTTGGCTGTTGTAGGGATTGGAACTAGTAGTTGGTGCTAAAATATTTATTCTATTTTCAGCGTGGCTCTTCATCTTCCTCTTTAATTAGTGTTATTTGAAAAAGCAATTTGGATTCCCAGTGCGAATTCTACTCTTTCTTCTTCTGATTTTAGTAAATTCACCGCAAAAACCTTCTCAGGGGTTCGGTTCTTTTGCTCCCATGTTCTTAGATATTGTGGTCTCTTTTTAGTTTGGGGCATTTTATTTCAGCTTTTCAAAACTCTATTGTAATTCATTTTATTTTTGACTTTTTAATAAAGCTTATTTTGTAGGGTAAAATCACTAGTACCTACACATTCTAATTTCTATTTTTATAAAGTCAATATTATTTATTAGATTTTAAGGATCTTTTATTTTGTAAGTGGTTTTATTTTATTTTTAAATATCACTTAATATCAATAGTTAATATCTATTGAAGGATGTATTAATAATTCTTTACTAAAAATTGTCACTACATTAATGGACCTTTGATCTATTGGTGAAGTTGAATGGTTCTAAATGAACCTATAAAAAAATGGATACCCCTTAGTCCTTAGCTCTTAATTGGCTAGGTTTTCTGAACTAGCAAAAAATCCTAAAAAAATGATTGTTTATTCTTATATGCATATCATTTTAAGGTTCATTTAAAATTAATAATTGGAAGATAAAGGTGTATACATTAGTTATTGTTTACTCTTACTCAAATCTTATGCCATTTATTTTTACTTTTTTCAAATTCTAATATATAATAAATTTTAAAGTTAGTTTCATTTAGACTAATTGAAAAGTTTGAATAATTTTTATGATTTATTTTGTACTTTGGAATAAATTATTTTATTTGATTACTTTTAATATTCTGTCTCTATTAACATTTTTTTAGCAATATAAGCTATCGTTGTAGGCTATTTGATTAAATAGTACATAATTGAAATGTTATGGATTTAGGTCCTAAATTTAGCATTGCTAGATATGACACATTTTCACTTACTAGGTGCACCTTCGTATCAAATATGAATACAAAGTGAAGATTGATCTTATTATTCTTAAAAAGAAAAAAAAAATTATGCTTATGTAGTCTATTACCATTTGTAGTTGGATTGGATTTCTTTAAGTAACCATCTTTAACCTACAAAATCTTAATATAAAATCAAAATTTTATAAGATTTTGTCAAAATCAACAAAATCTCCCTTTTATAGTATGCTTTTCCTATCCAAACATTGTTAAAAAATTCCATTGTAATAAATTGCTAGTAGAAAATCACCATAGATAGAAGAAATTCTATTTTAATAATTGCTAGTAGAAAATCATCATAGATGGAATAGCGACAAAAATAAGTTTCTAATCATATGAACATCCAACTTAGCATACAACATAAATAAATTTAGGTTAATGTATCAAACAAATGCATGGAAGCATCTATCTAGCTGACTGAATGGCTGTGATTTGAAATTAATCAATTATTATTAAAATTAAAACAGAACTGTTTTATAATTTTTAAGTAATATATAAATTTAAAATATTAGCCATTCAATCGGCTGCTTAGCCATTTCACAAATGTATTACATTAACCATTTGTTTTGTATATTGAAGCACATTGTATTGAAAGTTGGCATAGCCATTGATGACTAGAGGCTATGTTGTGTCTTCTAGTCTCTATCCACAAGAATGGACTACCTAGCTTCCACTTCCCATGTTATAGTGTTTCTTAGTGTTAGGTTAGAGAAAGATTGTTGCATCTAGAGCAAAGTGGACATAATTCCAACAAGGTGGAGTTTCTCATGAAAGAATTTTTTTTTTTTTAAAGAATGTCTTATTACTAGTATACATATTATTTTTACAAAATAGTCATTTATGCATAACAAATATAATACAATGTCCTCATCCTTCTTGCCATCCAATGCGATTTCCATATTTGGTGTGTACAACTTTGATATAGGGGAGTGGAGCTAGTAGATGTTCACCCTAGCTTCACTCTTCTTAATAACATGTGAAAATTTCAACTTGTTCTCAATTTTTTACTCTAGGTTATTTGTGAAGTCTGCTTAAAAATAAGTAAAATTTCAAGTCCACAAGGTCAAATAGAATGTCCCATCATTTTACAAAAGTGTCCAAAATGGTACCCAAAAGTTATAACTCGTAGGTATGCATTAAATCGTGTTTAATGGTACAATGTACATTGATGTGGCACCACATGGGTGATTATTTATAAATTTTAGAGGCATCTTTTCTGAAATATGAATTGATGGGACATTTTTAGTGCACCACTATAGACCCACCAACTGGTCTCTTCACTTAACACATTGTCTATTGAACCCTGTTCATGTATTAACTCATCTCTCCTACTGTCATTTGATAATTTCTTTTGTGTAGACAAAAAATATAATAAACCTCTTTGATTTCTATTATTACCCATTGAAAGTTTATATATTATCTTTTTACTTGAATTTTGATTTTATTTGATTTTAAACAAAAAGACAAGAAAACCCATATATTATATAAAATAAAGATAGATATAGTAGAAAAAACAATCAATATCTGTGAAGAAAAATCAGAAGTAAAAATCTTTTCACTTGAAATTAATAAATCACTCTCCTAAAAGCCAAATATATATGTGAATCCAGATCGAATCCTATCTACTTATTACAGCTGCTCAATTGGCCTTTCCATATTTGTGGTGGAACCCTGATAAGTTTGATGACTGGACAAATAAATACTACAGCAGTAAAGATAAATACATGTACCGAAAAATTGAGGATGGAGTTTCCAATTTGCTAGAAAAAGGGAACTACAGAGACTTTAAAGAGGTCAAGACGTCGTCTCTTCAGGAAAAGCGAGTAAGTTGGACGAAATAAAAAATTATCGAATGACTGAAGCGTGATGATTTTATTAATAGTTAAATTAAGATGGAAGATAATAAAATTTATTTATTTTTCAGGAAACGTCAGTCGTCTATTTGTTGAAGGCCTATCTACGAGAACACAGAGAAGTGTACAAGTCTTTGGCACGCATGGACTTCAATCAACTGGTGAGACATTGGCTAAGATATATACTTTCCTATATATAACCAACAGGCCGAAGATTTAAAGTCAAACTCTGTATATGTTTATGCTTGTAGATTAAAGAAGAAGAAAATAAATCAGTTTATAAGAGCCAAGGCCAATCACTGGGAGCAGTTCCAAGGGTTTTGACAGTGAATTTCAATGCAAGCAGCTATCGTGGAAGTACAGAAGCTTGGGCGGGTCTCGCTGTGGAGATAACAAAAGAAATTGAGGGGTCCATGACATGGGCCCAATTGATGAGCACTCGTTGGAGAAATAGTCGGAGCAGACATAGACAGGATTTCTACTTAGGATTTATATTCCCAGCTGTTGTGTTGGCTTTTGTGGGAGCCTGGGTTGCATGGGCTGCGTGGAAGCTGTTAGACCGTGCAGGCCCCTCAGAGTTAAAAGATTTAAAATATGGATCTGTAGCTGCAACTGTGATTACGATTGTGTGGTCTGTGCTGGGCAAAGTAGTTTCGGCTTTCAAACCTATAAGCACGCAAATGACTGGATACTTCAGCTCACCTGATTATTCACAACAGCTGGGTTATCAGCAGAAGGTAATTTCAGACATCAAGTTCCTGAAAAAAGAAATTGGCCAAAAGCCCTGCTTCGTCTTCTCTTTCCTTGCGGGTGAAATGTGTAAAAGCTGGTGGGGTTTGTGGAAGGAGAACATTAAAGGCACCTCTGTTCCTGACTATGGTTCGGCTCCCGAGGATAAGCTGCGGATTATAGCTTTTGTTGATGATCTTGATCAGTGTGAGGAAACAGAAATATTACGGGTATGATTTTCTTATTCAAAATTTTCCTTCTCATTCTATCTTTCACACATGGTTATCGTACCTTCAGGAAGAGAGGCTTTTCTAAAATTAAAGAAATAATAAATAATTTTTAAAGATATGAAATGATTAAAATATTAACATTTTAGATCATACTAAAAGATCAATCGTTGGCAGGTGTTATGGGCCATAAATCTGGTTTTCAGGGTGTGCGAAATCAACGTTATTTTAACAATGGACAAAGCAACCATTCAAACAGCATATAAAAAGTCTTCGTCGGCTCAAGACAGGGATTTTGTAGACAACTTCATTAGTAAGATTGTCCAGCTGCCAGTGAGCATACCAGATCCAAAGGATGAAGACTGGGTACAGTTTCTAGATACGGAACTGCTACGCGAGGATATATATTTGAGCGACTTTGAGGAGCACATGGACTCTGTGGACCAACCGTCCAATACGCAATCCGAGATAGAATCTGGTATGAAAATACCATCAACTATTATTGGGAAATCCCACGAACTTGTTTTTCTAATTAAATTGCATAAACAAAGTGACACGTGCGCTTAAACTAAAGGCTTTTTGTTTCTGTGTATCAGCATCAGAAAATAGAGAACAAGAGGGAGATAGACGGAAAGACATTGAGAGCGGCGAAAGAACAATAAAATGGGAAGGCTGGTGTATTACGTTTGTGCATGATTGGTTAACGCCACGGGGAAAAGGTAAAAAATATTGATTCAACTGAGAGAAGTTGTAAGCGGCGGCATTGTTCTTCTGTTATATGTTTCTAACTAGAACGCCACAAATTATATACAGGGACCGTATCTTGGTTTCTGTCTTTCATGCTTGGCATTCTCCAGTCTCTGTGGTTTGCTGCGTGCAACCTCAGGAATGAAAATGAGAGAAATGAGGCTAAATCCAGAAAAGATGAAGGTGGAAATGACAGGAAGATTTTGGTTCGGCGTGCTTGCCAGCTAAGGGACATGCTGATGCCCAGTAACACTGACGAAGAAACCATCACTTTTAATGACTTGAAGTGTTATTCCACAGGCATACAGAAGCTCCCGCGGGAATGGAAGAATTTTATGAACTACCATAAATTTGCAAGGAATGTTATCTCTAGGATGGCAGCACTTCAAGGTATGCGCCCCAACACTGTGGGTTGGGAAGTCGAATTCGTGGTCTGGACTTTTGTTTGTTCACAATGGAAGCACCAAATAAATTATCTAATACAGGTAGCTAACTACATATCTCAATTCATGTGTTATGAATAATATTCTTTTGATTAATTTCAGTAGAAACTATGTTGGCGACTCTACTTACGACAGTGACGCAATTTTTTAGGATTGGTACAAAATTGCTTATGAAAGAGATCGCCATGGAAATGCAAAGCTTAAGTCTTCACTAAAGCAAATTGTTGCAGACTACATTAGACTACCCAAGTGGGAAGGGCAAAGAGCATGCCAAGTGAGATTCAGGGTGGAAGAGCAGTTGGGAGAGGGAACAGGAAAGCAGGTATTCATTGTTTCCAACTCTGAAGAATTGTCATCTGTTGGAAGCGTGAAGAAAGAGCTCGAGTGTTGGGAAAACTTGTACACATGTTTGGACAACGTGCACGATGTGTCTATCGAGAGCATTCGTTGTTTTCAAGACTTCAGATACCATTGTGATGCCCGCAATCTCATATCGAAAATCTATAAGCCAAAAAGGAAAACTCGCTCTGAACTGGTGCGCCCATAATGATGGCGTTCAATATATCCAAAAGCTTTCCTTCCAATATGGTGGCGTTTGGCGTTTGATATGTAGGGGTCTTAGTTGTTTCCTTTACTGTTATCCTTTTATATGTTTTTTTATGAATAGTTTATGATTCTGGTTTCGGCCGTGTGAACTCTTGTGGGGTGATCTAGTATCCCCAATCCCTTTTTTGTGAATTGTCATCTCGTATATTTTTATTTTTATTAGTAGAAAAGGACTATTCATAAAAAATAATTAAAAATTGCAAATTTACATATGTGTATGACTATTAATAGAAAATGACTATCCCTCATTTTGATATCCGATTTTGATCCATCTATGTATTTTACTATTAATATTTCATTATTAGTAGAGGGGTGCAAAGGTTGTATTGATAGTAAAATATATATTAAATGTTGATATTGTGATATATCTATTGTTATTTTTATATTCATATGTCTCTATCTAACTCACACACTCTTCTTATCTATGTCTTTATCCCTATCTTTGTATCTTTCTTACTCACACACAAACACCCATTTCTACCTCCCCATCTATACCCTCTATCTATGTATCTGTCTATCTATCCATCTATCACCTCACATATCTTCATCATTATATCTCTTTATCTACCCCCTCCTCCCTTCCTATTTCTCTCTCTACCACTCCCTTCCTCTTTATCTCTCCCTTCATAACTATCCCTCATTTTGATATCCAATTTCAATCCATATATGTACCAATAAATCATAACATGAACACTTGTTCAATTCACAACTAAAAAATAAGAATCTAAATTATTTGACCATGTGTTTTTTCATTGATGTTAACATGTAAAGTTATCTTGATTTATTCTATTACTATCACGAAGCAAGAAAAAAAGTTCATCTAGACATCCATAGTAGTACATCAAAAGAAAATATAATGAATCTTTTATAGTGCCTAAATGTCTGCCTAAAAGTTGTAGTTTGTTCTCCTCATTAATCAGCCCAACATGGTATTAATTCTCTTTTTTTCTCATTAAAAATTTGATCTTTTAGGATTCTCACTTCCCACTACCAAGTGTAAAATGTTTTATTTGTGTTTTTTATCACTCAAGTCATTAGTGTTTATTTTTCAAATCAATATATATCCTAAGTGTTCAAGAATGTTTCTTTGTTGCTGCAATATGAATTAGCGTCATTCCCTTTCATGTTGAATTTATAACAAGAAGAAAATTCCACTTTGAGCAATTCTTGCACTTTTTTTACATATTTGTCTTCCCTAGACATTGCTAAGTGCATAGGAGTGCTCTCAAATTTACCCAAAAATTTAGCTCATTTTGGATCATTTGTACCAAATAAGATGACCATCACATCCACAAGGAATGGAAGTACATAATTGTTGAACATTTTTTAGTCTTACAATTCTGTCTAACCAACTACAAGTTTTTCACTTCATCCATAGATGGAATTGGAAACCATCCCCCACTTTAATATTTGATTATGATTCATCTATCTACATAGCTTCTCTCTTCCTATGTTGTCTTCCTGATTTTTCCCTATATTCATCTATTCACTTTGCTATCTCTCTTTTCTCTTTCTATTAGTCATATTACTCACTCTTTCCCCCTTCTCTCTCCCCTTATATCTCCCTATATTTTTGTATCCTTGTAACAATCACCTCATATATCTTTATCATTACACCTCTTCCTATCCCCCCTCCTATCTCATCTTTGATACAAATCAATGAGATGATTTTAATTGGAAAGATTCATTGAAGACACTCTAAATGTAGCTTGAGTATGATTATATTTTAGTTTTTTATTTATAAATTTTTAGCTAAGATAAAGTTTGATCAAAACAATTGTAAAGACCTTTAGTCCCAATCCATGAGAGATACAAATTTATGTGGGATCTCTTTTATAGATGCGGGAATATATCTTTTCAATCTAGTGTTTGGTTATTATTGATAAAATCTACTAAAAACTTGAGGACTTCTCCTTCTCCAAAGTCATGATGACTGATAAAAAATCTTATAAAACATAATAATTTTTTTACCATTTAAAAAAATATACATAAGTATAAACATATTAAGTTTTTTATGATTGAAATAATTATGTATGCATTAATTTTTCTCTCTTAAAGTGTATTGTTCTATATAGGTCCTAGAATTTTGATCTAAATAAATCTTCACTCCTCACTTCATGCAATCTTAAGTTCTCATGCAATAATAACTTTCTTGAATAGGAAGACATCTACTGAAATATTTACATATTTTATTTTCCATAAACATAAAATAATTACATTTTCATTCTTCCTCCACTTTTCTAAACATCTTGACTTTTCCTGAAATTACACATTGTAAAGAAATTATGATGATTTAATGCTTGAGAGGTCCTATTTAGAGGATTAAAATACAAATGGTTAGATAAAGGCCTCTTAGATATAACTAACTTTTGTATGATCTCTCTACTCTCAAGTCACACCTATAATCAAGTCTCCTTAATACCTATCAAAAATCTATTGCAAAAAAATGGCTATTCAAGGCTTCAAATGTTTGGCCCAAAAATATGATCTTCTAAAATAGAATATTTTAGATGATGCTACTTGGAACAAGCTTTATTATGACTTTAATTTTTTAATACATTTTGAGTTCATTAAACCACTTTCAATTTTTACAATAATTAAAAATAGGTTGTTTTTCCCTTAAGAAATCTATATCATGAGTGCTTTAGGAAAAATACTAAGTTAGGAAAATAAAATAATGAAAAATATGTAGGAAAAGAACTTTTGTGTTACCTTTCTATCAAAAAAGTGAAAAATAATTTTCGATATATACAAATCAAGTTAGAGTTATCCAAAGGAACCTATGTCTAAATCATAGTTACTATCATCTTAACAAACTATGAAATGTTCAACAAAAATTAACAACAATAATTCCATCCTCTAGAGATTAATATTAAGAATCTAAGTTCAAAATAAATAGCTCGTAATCATTATTGTAAAAATATTATGACCCCTTTCAACCAACTCAAACACATGGGATATGTTACTAGGGGTCCTAGGACCGCTAGAAACCTATTTTGTCATCTAATGGATCGAAATGGGTCATAGGATACCTTATAACCCCATTTGACCCTTTTGATGATAGGATGTATGTTCCTAGCAATCCTAAGACCCCTAGAAATCTATGTTGTCATCTAATAGGTCAAAGGGGGTCACAAGGCACCCTTTGACACCTTTTGACCTATTCAAACATTTGAGATATGTTCTCAAGGGTCCTAGAACCCCTATGAACATATATTGTCATCTACTGGGTTGAAATGTATCATAAAGATATCATATAAGCCCAGTTAACCCATTTGGTCACATGATGTGTGTCCTTAGGGTTCCTAGGACCTCTAGAAACATATGTTGTCATTTAATGTATCAAAAGGGGTTATAGGGTACCCTATTATCCCTTTCAACACATTCAAACATATGTTGTCATCTAATGGGTCAAAAGGGGTCATACCATACACTATGACACCTCTCAATCTAGTCAAAAACATGAGATATGTTGTATGAGTTCCTAAGACCACTAGGAACATATGTTGTCATTGAAAGGGTCAAAAGGGTTCATAGGGTCCCCTATGATGCCTTTTGACCCATTTAGACATATGAAATATGTTGTTAGGGGTCTTGGGACCTCTCGAAAGATATGTCGTTATCTAAAGGGTTGAAAGGGGTCATAGGGTACCCTATGACCCCATATGACCCATTTGATTAGATGACATATGTCTCTAGGAGTCATAAGAATCCTATGAACAAATGTTATCATATAATGGGTTAGAAAGGGTACTCTATGACCCCTTTCAACCTATTCAAACATATAAAGTATGTTCCTAGAGGTTCTATGAACCTTATAAATATATGTTTTCATTTAATGTGTCGAAAGGGGTCATAGGAAAAACTACGACCCCTTTCAGCCCATTCAACTATATGACATATGTTCTTAAGGGTTCTATGACCCCTAGAAACATATTTTGTCATATAATCCATCGAAATTGGTCATAGGATACCCTATGGCCTCTTTGGACCCATGTAAACATATAATATATCCCTAGGGGTTCTAGGACCCGAAGAGACATATGTTGTCATCTAATGGGTCAAAAGGGATCATAGAGTACCCTATTTCCCCTTTCAACCTATTCAAACATATGAGATATGATCCTAGGGGTCCTATGACCCCTACAAATATATGTTGTCATATAATAGATGTAAAGAAGTCATAGCATACCCTATGACCCTATTTATCACATTTGATGACATGATGTATGTCCCTAGGGGTCTTATGACCCTTAGGAACATATGTTGTCATCTAATGGGGTAAAAGGTGTCATAAGGCTGCTTATGACCACTTTTAAACCATTCAAACATATGAGATCTATTTTTAGGGGCCTTAGAACCCCTAGGAACATATGTTTTTATCTAATGGGTTAAAAGGTGCCATAGAGTACTGGGTAAGTGCAAAATCATGGCAGTCCAAAAAGTGTCCATAAAGTAACCAATGATCCCAAGGTTTCAACACATATCTCCCTAGGGGGACCTCTTAGAACATATTATGTAATCCAATGTGTTGAAAAGGGTCATAGGCTATCCTATGAACCCTTTCAACCCATTTGTACAAATATAATATGTCCCTACTAGTACTAGTAACCCTAAGAATGCATGTTGTCAATGAATGGTTTAAAAGGGATCATATGATTCCCTATGAACCCTTTTGACTTATTGTAACAAATATAATATGTCTATATGTTTACTCGAACACCAAAGAGCATATTTTTTCATTGAATGGTTCAAAAGGGATCATATGTTATCCTACGACCCCTTTCAATGCATTTGAAAAAATATAGTATCTCCCTAGCAAATGTGTCTCTTGATCGAAAAGGGAAAAAACAAGTGTAGGATTTGAAGTTCAACTTCTTCATCTTTGGTGATGATAAAGTACTCAAAGGTGTATGCAAGGATTTAAATATGTTGTTCTTTCCTATGAGACAATTCGAGGAGCTTGTGGTATCTTCTACTCCAAAAATATGTACATCTGCATTATTTATGTTCATGAAATGTTTTTGGAGGTTACCAAATATTTTTAAGCAATGTTGAAATTTTAGTTTGAAGAGTTCTACAGCATGAATGAAATAAAACAATATAAGAGGTTTCTATAACTACCAAAAAAATAGTCCAACATGATTTAAATTTAATGAATTCTAGTAAAAGTCAGTCGATATTATTTTGACAGAAAGATTATATTAAGTTTATAATTCTTCATATTGATTTTACACTTTCATAGGAATATAATATATATTTTTCAAAGTAATTGATAGAAGCCAAAAAATGAGAGGATGACCCTGAAGTACAAAAAGGCTAATGAAATAGCCAGAGTAACCTCCCAGTCGACTAACTAATACCAAATTTAAACTTCAAAAAACAATCTATGTCCATAGTCAACTTAACAGTACTATTAGTCTTTAAACTAATCTTCATAATAGATTGTAAAATAAAACAACCCTTAAAAAAATGTTTCTATAAGTCCCCTTAATTGACAAAAACGTAAAGACCCTGTGGCATACAAAGTTCATAGGTGTAATCATAAACACAACAAAAGTAAGCAAAAGACATCGAGTTAGTTTCCCTTTTCAAGCCCATGGTTGTCATCCTTCTTAGGCACATCCTTGTCCCCATCCTCCCCTTCCACTTTTACTAGTTTTTCTAGCATGGTATTTAACCAATCCTCAACCAGGAACATATAGATGGATCGAATGGTCTCAGTGACTTTTCCTAGGTCCTTCTTCTCTTTGTTTGCCTACATAAAATAGATGGTGGTGACTGTGGAGTACATGACCTTGGTGGAAAAATCCACCAAGGTTTCAAACCTCTGGTAGATAATAGTTTGGTTGTCGGCCAGGTCTCTCATGGAATTCTCTAGCCTATCAAGTGTCACCTTTCTATGGCTATGCTTTCCTTTCTTCGCAACACTTTTGGGGGTTTCTTTTCTCGAGGAAGTAATATCTTCCTCCCCACTTCTAGTCAGGGTAGTGTTGATGGTGTCATAGACATGTGTGGGGCCTCTAAGGCCAAGAGTAATTTTTTTTTCCTAAGGCATTCTCTTCTTTTTAGTAGGTTTGGCATCACTTTTAGAGGAGTTAGAGCTAGAATCATGCATGGGGGGACTTAAATTTGTCCATCTGGAGACATTTTTTGGACCTCCTAGCAATTTTCTTACCCTTCCTTGTGTCTAAATCTGAGTCTATCAGGCTTATTTTAATCTCAAGGTTAATTGTGACATTTAGGGCAAGGGCTTTCTTGAACTTCCTATGACTAGGATTAGGGCTAGGGTCCAGGGAGGCTTAGGGTTGACAGAGTCAAGAGGGTTAACCAAAAGTAGTGGATTTAAGGTGAGATGTTGGATATAAAGTTTATTCATTAGCCCCTAGTGGATGAGGTAGAAGGTTTTCCCCTCCTTGTGTTTCCTCATAGCCTTAAAAATACATTAACATAAATGGGAAGGAGATGTGGTCCAAATTCTTGAAATTATTTAGGATGGTGAAATGGTGGTAGTATAGTACTTGAAAATGGTCCTCCAAGGTGACATATCGCATGATAGCATAGTAGATGATGTCCTAGGGCTTACGAAGGGTTGCTCGAGAAAACCCTCCACACATTCCCTATAGCTAACTTCCTCATTTACCTTGGCCTACCTTCACCAGTGCTTTCCTTCCATAGAAAATTCACCAACCCTCACAATGGTTTCCTCTCAAATATTGAAACTCATGCCATTGATAGTCACCTTCCCATCCTTCCAAGTCTAGAAGAACTACATCAATGTTACCTCATCGTGCTTCACCATACCCTCCATATATTGTAAAAGGTTTCCTTCCTACAAGTACACCATCGTCACCTCACTGCTATGAATGTTATCTTCCACACCCACTAGTTCAATTTGATCACTATTTCCCATACCATCATCTAGATAACCCACTAATTCTTTAAATGACATAGCCTTGTTACAGGTTTTGACATTGTTGGATATAAATTTAAGAACCTCAGCAAATAAAATGAAAAGGCAATGCATGACCATCATAAGTCCATAATATTTCGCAAAAAGAAAAAACCACTCTTTGCGGTATGTGTGAGCATTCTCTTTCCATCCAAAAATGATCATTACTAGTTTTATCTTGCACAAAAATCAATTAACTAGTCATTTTGATCATTACTAGATCATTCACTACATCTTATCAAATCCACCCTCTGCATCCTTTTATGACAGTACTCAATGTTCATGTCAACCAAAACCACAATAAAAATCAGTAAACAATCATGCCAAAAAATCCTTTTATGGAATGTCTTGTTCACACACCCATGTGGAGAGAAGAAGGCCTACCACCTATTTTGATTATTCATATGGTATTTATAAAGGTATGCTCCCTTTCCATCAAAAATTGAGTTGATGATGGTAACAATTTGATGTAATCCCATTCCATAAGGCATATGTCACTATGGCCAAATTTAGCTAGCCCATCCACCACATGATCTCCTTCATGATATATGTGGAAACGTGGATCTCTTGGAAATCTTCTATCAACCTACGAATCTCATCAATTATAACTTTAATTGATCGGTTGCTTCTACCTTCACCCTTAGCAACCTTAATGATTAACATTGAGTCTCCCTTAATTGTCAACTTATTGACACCTTGAGCTCTCACAATTCTTAGCCCCCAAAGTAGCACTAGTGCTTCAGCTTCCTTGTTAGAGCCCCCTCCATAGTTACCTATGTAGGTAACAACCATATTTCCCATACTATTATGACATATACCTCTCACGGAGGTGCTACCCATCATAGCTGAACCATCAAATTTTAGCTTGATCCAAGAGTCAGGGGGGATGCCACACTGTCTTCTTTCCAGCCAAAACTTTGGAATTGTCGAATTGAGCTACTAATGGGCCAAAATTTCAAGCTGAAGCCTATTTCATATCAATCTCACCCAGGGGTTTTGGGGGGCCTTCCACCACTAGACCCTATTGTATTATTTTAGAAGTATGATAGTTAGCTAGGCCACCCCTAGCTGGTAGTGGCTTGGTCCCTAAAAATCTCGATGTTCCTCTCCTTCTAGATGTTCCATGAAATGTATGGGGGGAGAATTGTTAACCTCATAATGGTTTTTGACACTTGAGTTCCAATACACTTAACCACTTTCTATATTAGAGCCGAGCACAACATGAGCCAAGTCAAGAAAGACTTCAGGTGCCGAGATCTTCATGTGCCGAGTAGTCTTTAGGTGCCGAGTGAAGTTCAAGTGCTGAATGATTTTAAGTGCTGAGCATAATCAAGTGCCGAGCATATACAGGTGCCGAGTGATATTCAAGTGCCAAGTCAAAAATGATGCCAAGCAATATAGAAATGCAACAGGTGCTAAGTAAGCCAATTTTTTATTAGTGCCGAGCATCTGGAATCAGCAAGTGCCGAGTAACACAGAATGTACATATGAGTTTGTATGTAAACAATTTTCATGGCCGACATGTGATGAATCTCGAAGGATTAAATGATAAGATCGAATATTTTTTATTTCTTATGCAATCTACATGCAACCAATAAGAAAAATGGAGAAGGCATGCAACCAATGGAATCAATGCAAACAATGAGCAAGAAATAGAGATTGAATGTGGATCATAGATCCATACCTAACCCTAAATCCTCAAATGTCTTTATAAGAAAGATGAAATTTCATTTTAAAAAGGAGTGAGTGGATATACAAGGGTGTTAAAAGGAAAACTATTTCAAAGAAAAGAGTATCAGATCACAGAGGATCAAGATTAGAGATAGCAGATCAAGTGCCTGTATTCAGAAATCAAAGGATTGTAATCTATCAGGTTTATTATATCTAATATTCTCTAGCAATTAGAATGAAAATCCTATGGTGAAAGGTTAGCTTAATAGCTATTTTGTAGATCCTTTAACTAGGTGATTAAATCCTTTAATAGGTTGACACTTCATGTAAAGTGTTTGTAAATCCTTTAACCAGGTCACTATTGATACAGTGTAAAGCCTTTAAAAGGGCAGGCCTTTAACAGGGTAGACCATCAGAAGTGGTTAAAACCTTATTGCAGTAGTAAATTTTGTGGGTATCATCCCCACCCCATTTTTACCTTCTTATTCATGGAGGGTTTCTGGGTTACCAAAATCTCAAGTGTTATGTGGTAATGCTTATGTGTTTCTCATAATTGTTTGATATGTTTATATGCATACAATCTACTTTCAGTTAAAAGTTTTAATGGTAAAAATACAATACTTCTGATTCACCCCCCCGCCCCCCCCCCCCTCTCTCTTAAAAGCATTCTTCCTATTTGAATATTCCAACAATTGGTATCAGAGCAATTGGTTCTCACAAAAAGAAGTCTAACAACTTGAAGAAAAAGATCTAAAGATGGAAGTCTTCAAACTTGGGAAGATTATTGACAATCAAGTGATTCATGTGCACCTGGCTCTACACAAAGTAGAAGAAGCAAGGGAAGATTTGAGAAAATTCTTAAAGAGAAGGAAGGATATAGCCATAGCTGAAAATGATATAAACTACAAGGAGATTGATACCACAAAACTGTGTGCCAATGGAGACACTAAAGAATTTGATGCAGCAATAGTAGAACTGATGGAGAAAAACAAAGTTCAAGTAGAGGAGATAAGATCTCTCAAGATAGAACATGAAACACGGGCCATAATGTTATTTGAAATAACTGAACAAAAGAAAAGAGTAGTTGAGGATAGAGTCATGATGAAAATGACAAAAGAAATCTTGCAAACAAACTTGAAGAAAAATGTACTAAATTAACAAGGATCTCAAACATGCAGATGGATACACTTGCCCAAATAATGAATCTTCATCATGAGCTCAATATGAAAGATATTGAGATCTCTACTTTGAAGATGCAGAATGAACAACTATAGAATTAATTGAACAGAGAAAGACAAGTAGCAAAGAATCTCAACAAGTCAAGTGAAGCCATCAAGTATTTTGAACAGTTGTTGAAATCCCCAAAATTTGCCCATGATATATTAGGACTTGGATACAACAGCATTGAAGTTGGAGAATCATCAAAGAGTGTTGAGAAAAAAGATGACACAGGTAAGAATTCAAATCCCACTTGTCATTTCTGTAATAAGAAGGGGCATACTGCTAATGTTTGTAGGAGTAGGAGATTCAATCAGCCAAATACACCCAAGAGCAAGATCTACTATCACAAATGCAACATGCAAGGACATATGACACAAGATTGTAAATCCAGAATTACAAGGACACAAAAATTTGATGGACACTATCATAATTGCAAGAAGTATGGACATAGAGCATTTGAATGTAGATCAAAGCCTATGTGGACATCAAATCAACCAGCAAAATCAAAAGGAAGTGTAAGTCATTATCATTGGGATTAAAACACCAAGTATAGCTGTTATTACTGTCAGGAATATGGACATATACCACAGAACTGCATAAGAACACATTTCAAAGAAAACTATAAAAGATGGCTGAATCAAACAACATGTTTCAATTTTTTGAAAACTGGTCATATCAACAGAAACTATCCTACAAGGTCAAAGGCACCCAAGACTGAAGAAAATAAGGGCAAAGAAAAGATTGATGTCAAAAAGATAAGGGGGCAAATGAATAAGACTTGGAAAAAGAAAGATGAATGCAACACATCAAGTGGAGGGATCACTTCACCCAATGGGTCAAGTGATCACACTTCATCAAACTAAGCATGAGAAGTATATGGGATTGATATTCAAAGCTATATCACACATCAGTCCCAAGACAAAGAAGCAATGCAAAGTATAAAATCTGCATAAGACAAGATGTCAAGACAAAATCTAAATGGTGTTGCCAAACTATCTTTGGATGCCGAGTTAAACTCCAACACATGCCGAGTTCCTATCAAGGGACCGAGTTGATAACTGATGCCGAGTTGGTTAACTCCAATGGAAGCCGAGTTAGGTTAAAAATTTCCAAAAGCTGAGTTGGCAGTTGAGCATTTAATGTGATGAAAATAGGGTATATTATCTCGATTCCAATCAGTTTTCCTCATCACGATCAAGAAGGAAAGAAGAGAAAAAGAGTAGAGCAACTTCATAGCAGAGAATCTAGCATTTCAAGTAGATTGCAACATCTCTCAATGCGTTTTCATCGATCTTGAGGTATTTCTCATTTGTGCTGAGTTGCGTAGTTTCATATTTCGTAAAAAGGAAATCCTAGTTTGCATAAATGGTATCAAGTTCCAAGAAAATCGAGGACAAAGAGTCATTTGAAGTTTAGTTAGTGTCAAATGAGGTCAAGCAACCTAATTTTTGTCTCATTCCTGAAGTTGCATACAAAAATGACCCAGCCGGAGCTCTCTCCCAAATACCCCCAAAAGTTGTAATGGTTCAAGATGTGAGAAGATGCTACAATTGTCAGATAGGAGCCCTAGGAGATACGAAGATAAGGCAAGCCTATGGGAAATTTTGCGTAGATGGAGTCTTGAAAGATGAGTTCAAAATTGTTGAAAGAAAGGGTTTGACCTGAGTTTTGAGCTTTCCCACCATATTCAAAACAAAATGGGTTAAACTTGTGTTAAGCATAATTCATGGTGGAAGTTTGTGGTTGGAAGATATTCCCATCAAATCAACCAAAGAAATCATACATAGGGTAACTGGGTACCCTACCCTAGATCGGTTCAAAACCTTGAGAAGTGAATCGAAGGAGGTTATTGAAAAGAACACTTGTGCTCAGTGGAATAAGAGAGGAATGACAATTCACACTATTCAGGATCCTCTAATTGAGTTTTTTGTTAGAGTCATTGCCCATAAGTTCTATCAATCCAATAGACTCAACAGTGTGCCATGTATTGCAGTAGATGTAGGTTACAAATTGGTGAAAAAAGATCATACTTATGATCTTGCAAAACTGCAACTACAATAGATTACTGAAAACCTAGCTACCATAAGAAGGACAAAGGGTGCTCAATGCAAATTTGGAGCAATTCTAATTTGTATATTCTTTTATGTTCAAAATGAGTTTCCCTCTTTCGGAAAAGTTACATGGAGGAATGATAGAGCTATCATTGCCCAAATCAATGAATATATAGAACAGATGGGAGAAAATATTGATGCCCTGATGAAAAGTTATTTTGAAGATTTCAAGAAATCCATGAAGAAAAGGGTGAGAATACCAGTTTCTTTAGTAGAAAAACATGTTAATGATATATGCTTCTTGGTTGATATTGACTTCAGATATATTCAAGCTGCAATTCCAAGAGTGAGATGGCTAAGGCCATTTGGATATGAAATCAATGTTGATGAGGCGTCTGCAACAATAACTGCATTATTGGCAGAAGAGGCAGATAAAAGTGCTCCGCATTTTGGCACTTATGATGTGGTAAGATCAAAAATAAATATGGAATTAAAGACTACTTCCACATTAAAGAAGAAAGAAAAATTGTTAAAGAAGATTAAGAAGAAATTTGGTGAAGAAATTGAGGCTGAAGTAGAAGAAGAAGAAGATGAAAATGATGAGGATGAAGATTAACAAGAACAAGGCCCAATGGAATTAACTCAAGGCCTAGGTGAAGACAAGGAGGCAGGTGTAGAAGAAAAAGAAGCCAAGGAAGCACCAACTGAAGCTTAGTCAAAGAAAAGAAAAGCAACAGAACAGCCTCCAGCTCAGCAAAAACCAAAGAAATCTGCCATGCCATCACCTCAAAAGCCAACAACCCGAGCTACAACAAGGGCCTCCACTCAAAAGGCTAAAGAGGAAGCTAAAAAGAAGAAACCAATCAAGGAAACACAGGAAGAGCCAAGGAAAAGAAGAAGAAATGTGGCTCAACCTGATACTGATGAAGAAAATCAATCTAAAAAGGTAAGCCATTCTTCAGTTGATGTAATATGTAAAAAGATTGGAAATGGCGATTTAAATAATATAAATAAAGTTGATTTCAATAAGTTTACTAAAGAAGAACAGAATAGGATAGAGGAAACAATTTATGGAATGATGGCATAGTTCAAGTACACTCCACTTGAACTAGATGGACAATTGCCAAAAGAATTGTCTAAAATTGTAGAAGACAGATGGCATTTTTTTTGAAAATGGAGAAGGAGATGAGGGAATCAACCGTAGCAAGCATATTGCCTAATTTGACTAAGAAACAAATAAAGAAAGCAGTCAAAAGGTATAATACTAGGTTTACACCTATACAGGGCATTCTTTATTCTCCAAAACAAGATGGAAAAATTGTTCAGAGAATAATGAAATCATGGAAAAACTTGTATAAAAAGATTGAAGATTTTCTTGAAGAAGAATACAAGGAAGAAGTAGCTACTCCACCAGAAGAGAGAAGAGAAAGGAGAGAAGAGAACACAACAGTAGAGAAGGGAGAAGAAGAAAAGAAAGAAGAAGAAAAGAGAGAAGAAGAAAAGAAAGAAGAAGAAGAGAAGAAGGAAGAAGAAAAGAAAGATGGAGAGGAGGTAGAGACACAAAAACAAGATTTAACGGCAACAACTGAGCAAGAGCAGAAACCAGACCAGAGTGTGTAAGACACACAATTTCCACCCTCTAGCCCTCCCCATGTACCCATGACACCTGCAGAAACTATAACTATTATTGATGTTCCTAACACTTCTAGTCAGATGATCAATCCATTAACTTCAGAAGATCTCAAACGAATCCTTGACCAATCTAAACAACAATCAATATTATGTGCAGATCCAGTATTGGTCAGTATGGATGAACTGCAAAAACTAGTAGAATTTATAGTTAGAGATAAGGTGAATCCACAAGAACCACCTTCCATCATCTCTATAGCTACTAATGGTCAACCTCAAATGCCCACAGTTATTTCAACAAGCATAATTGATACCTCAATACAAAAGCCGAGTGCAGCTATAGAAAAAGGAACAGAACAAACAGGATAGACTATTACATCTAATCCTATAGCACAAACACAAGGTGCACTTCCTAAGATTACTATAATTGATCAAGGAAGTAGACAGCAGGAGAAGAAAATAGAGGAAACCCCTAAAGAGCAGGAGGCAATACAAACACTGATAAATTTTCCTACCTCGAGAACTCCTTCACAATAGCCATTGCAAATATCTGTACCAGGATCTAGTACTACAAAAGTTGCATGAGTACTTCACTATGGAGACCCTGAATTAGATGAGGAGATAGTCATACCAAGCTATGACTCAAAAACAATAACCATTGATCAAATTAATGAGGTGCAGGAAGCGCTGAATAGGAGAAAGAGACAAGAGATACTTAGGAAGGAGTATAAACAAAAGAAAACACTACATGAGATTAAGGACATCTTTATGGATGCCTTAAGTTTGTAATCACCAGATGAGTCAAAGCATATCACAGAGCAATTATCAGATATTGTTGACCAAGTGACAAATGAAGATCAAGAAACAAATGCAAAACTTATGGAATGGTCTGAAAGAAAATCTCAGGGAAAAGTAAATGAACAAATATCAAGTCAAATTGCACTTTCCCAGGTTGAATTGGAAAAATTAATAGATTATGTGAAAAAGGTACTTGAGAATATATTCTCATTGTACAAAAAGTTGTGTGACTTTTCATACTTCAGACAAGAGACAAGCCAAAAGATACTAAGCTTGGAGAGAAATTTAAATATTTCAAGCATACAGCTACCAAATGATCCAGCTCAAAGTGAGAAGCATTTCGCTCAATCACTTCACACTCAGAAAGAAATAGTTGTATTAACAACAGATGAGGCCAATATCAAGGCAAAACTGATACAACTATAGTCCTCCATTACCTCACATTTGGAATTACTCCATAAGGAACAAGTCTATGCAGAAACTATTCTCAAGAAAGATCCTAATCTTTCTACATCAAATGGACTTATTCATCTTGCTGCAAAGATTGCCATCCAGCACAAGTCACTGGAAATTGCTTTAAACAATTGGGATGCAGCTCTTAGGATGATTATGGAGGTAAACAACATATTTTTGGCAAAATATGGTCCCAACCCTTAAAACCCTTTGACATTAGTGTCAAAAAGGGGGAGAGAATAAAAGGGGGAGTTACAATAATTTTGAATATCTTCTTAACTAAGGGCGAGATACTATAAGATGCAAAGGCACAACCAACTTAGTTGGACTTACAATAATTTTGAGGTATATATTGTAAGTTACAACATATACCAAACAGATAAGTTTTCTTTAAACTCTGTATATACCAAACAGATTAGTGAATGTACTCATAAGGTCAGTTAAGTGTCTTTGTCACTCATGTCAAAGGGGGAGATTGTTAACCTCATAATGGTTTTTGACACTTGAGTGCCAATACACTTAACCACTTTCTATATTAGAGCCGAGCACAACATGAGCCGAGTCAAGAAAGACTTCAGGTGTTGAGTGATCTTCATGTGCCGAGTAGTCTTCAGGTGCCGAGTAAAGATCAGGTGTTGAGTGAAGTTCAAGTGCCGAATGATTTTAGGTGCCAAGTAGAATCAAGTGCCGAGCAGATACAGGTGCCGAGTGATATTCAAGTTCCGAGTCACAAATGATGTCGAGCAATAAAGAAATGTAACAGGTGTCGAGTAAGCCAGTTTGTTATTAGTGCCGAGCATTTGGAATCAAAAAGTGCCAAGTAACACAGAATGTACATATGAGTTTGTATGTAAATCATTTTCATGGCCAACATGTGATGAATCTCGAAGGATTAAATGATAAGATCAAATATTTTATATTTCCAATGCAATCTACATGTAACCAATAAGAAACATGGAGAAGGCATGCAACCAATGGAATCAATGCAAACAATGAGCGAGAAATAGAGATTGAATATGGATCGTAGATCCATACCTAACCCTAAATCCTCGAATGTCTTTATAAGGAAGACAAAATTTCATTGTAAAAAGGAGTGAGTGGATATACAACGGTGTTAAAAGGAAAACTATTTCAAAGAAAAGAGTATCAGATCACAGAGGATCAAGATCAGAGATAGCAAATCAAGTGCATGTATTCAGCAATCAAAGGATTGTAATCTATCAAGTTTATTATATCTAATATTCTCTAGCAATTAGAATGAAAATCCTATGGTGAAAGGTTAGCTTAATAGCTATTTTGTAGATCCTTTAACTAGGTGATTAAATCCTTTAACAGGGTGACACTTCATGTAAAGTGTTTGTAAATCCTTTAACCAGGTCACTATTGATACAGTGTAAAGCCTTTAAAAGGGCAGGCCTTTAACAGGGCAAACCATCAGAAGTGGTTAAAACCTTATTGCTGTAGTAAATTTTTTGGGTATCATCCCCACCCCAGTTTTACCTTCTTATTCCTGGAGGGTTTCTGGGTTACCAAAATCTCAAGTGTTATGTGGTAATGCTTATGTGTTTCTCATAATTGTTTGATATGTTTATATGCATACAATCTACTTTCAGTTAAAAGTTTTAATGGTAAAAATACAATACTTCTGATTCCCCCCCCCCCCCTCTCAAAAGCATTCTTCCTATTTGAATATTCCAACAAGAATCGCCAACAAGTTTTTGAGGTATGGGTGGTCAGTCGAGTCGTCCCAATGAACAAATTGTTTTAGATCTCTATACATACACCACTAAACCTCCCATAAAGAAAGAACCTTGCTCCAAACCTTTGTGGCAAGAGGGAAATGAATAAGCAAGTGAGTGATAGATTCAACTTCATAGAGACATAAAATGTACCAATTAATGAGTTAGCACCCTCTATGCTAGAGCTTGTCAATAGTGAGAATCGAACCGTGTAAGGTTGTCCACCAAAAGAAGTTTATCTTAGGAAGGATCCAAGCGTGCCAGAACCTGTACCAATCGTCTTGTGCACTTCCCCCTAGATTATAGAGGTAAGAAGACTTAACTATGAACTCCCTTGATGGTGTGAGTTTCCAAACTAAGAAGTCCTCCACAAGGGTGAAAGGAATCCTATAGTTGCATTGGAGGTCCTGCAACTCACGAGCAAAGACCAACTGCCTAGGCTCAAGGCTTTGGAAGGTAATCCATTGTCTATCAAGGGTGATAAAGTTTCAAATCCATAGGCCATACAATCTAGTACATCCCTCCCACAAAGCTAAAAACTTAGTTTGTGTGAGGGGCTTATCATGAATCCATTGATCCTCCTAGAAGTCAATATAATTACCATTCCCTAAAATCCAACTAGAAACCATTTTCTTAGGATCTTTTGGGTATTAACAACATTGATCTAGATCTTGGACCCTTAGGAGAGAGTCTATATAAGGGAATTAGTGAGAAGACAAACCTCTAAGATATTTAGCCAATATTATGTTACACTAACTTCCCTGATAGTTCACCAAATTCTAGCCAATTTTGGTTAAGAGAGCCTTATTCAAGTGACCAATTCTTCTTAAGTTTAAACCTCCAAGAGTTTTCATATGAAAAACTTTCTCCGAGCTCAACACGCTCATTCTAATCCTCTCTTCAGTATCAAACCATAAAATATTCCATTGGATTTTTTCAAGAATATCTCTGAATCTACCTAGGATTTTGAAGATGGAGAGAAAATACACTTGGGATGCCTTGTAGAGAAGTAGAGAGAAGCTGAAGTTTCTAAACATTGCTCAATTTTCTTTCCTTCTAGCCCGCCAACTTCCATTGAAAGTGTTCAACTAGACCATTCTAATATTGGTTGGGGACTTCCTTTATGGTAAGCAGTAGGCCAGGATAAGGGTTAGGGAGGGATGCCTCCTATAAACCAAGAATATTTGTCACATTTCCTCTCAAACAAGCAATGGTATTAAAGAAATAAACTTTTCCTTTATAATAATTAATGCATTGACTAGATATCATCACAAACTAGTTTAGAATTTCCTTCCATTCTTTGGCTTCATATATGGATGAGATGAAAAATAAGAAAGTGTCATCCACAAACTAGTAGATAACATGCATAGGCATTGAGAGGTAGATTTATTGCCCTTAATTCTACAAGAATTAGTTAAAGAAACTAAATTTCTACATAAAAATTCTGCCACAATAATAAAAAGGTAGGAAGATAGGGGGTCACCTTGACACAATCCTTGGGAGGAAGAAAATAAGTTGCTAGGGGTTCCATTAATAAGCACCAATAAAGTAACAGAGGTAACAACATTTTTAACAATTCTATTAACCTTCTCAGTGAAGCCAAGTCTAGCAAGTATAGAAAAGAGGAAATCATGCCTAACTTTATCATAGGCTTTGGAAATGTTCAGTTTAAGGGCCATACCTAGGATCTTAGACTTTTCCATATAATGAATCTCCTCATGGGTGGTTATAACCCCATTGAAAATTTTCCTCTAGGGCACAGAGCTATTCTATTGTGGGCCAATGAATCTATCTAAGAGAGGCTGGATATGATTCACTATAACTTTAGCCAGAACCTTATAAATAGTGTTACAAAGGTTGATGGTTCTAAAGTCTCCTAGTCTCTGAGGGTCCTCAGTCTTGGGGATGAGAATAATGAATGTATTTTTTAGTTCCTTCATCAGATTTCGCATTCCTATGAAGTCTCCAAGAGCATGGATGATGTCATATTTTACAATGTCCTAAAATTCCTAGAAAAAGGTAGGAGGGAAGTCATTAGGACTAGGGGCTTTATATAGATTCATACTAAGAACATCCATTCTAACTTCCTCCTCCTTGATCTTTCTCATCATCTACTCATTGATTTGGTTATTAATCACTAGTTGGAATGATCTCAATATAGCATTTTGTAAAATACTGTCAACCTAGCTAACTAGAGGGTTGTATATTTCCTAGAAGTAGGAGTTGACTTTGTCTTCTATCTATTCCACTTCAGTGATTTCCTTACCATTATCATCCAACAACATGTTGATATCATTTCTCCAATCTATGAAAGAACATCATGTTTTTGTGCCCCTCCTCTAGCCATTATACCCTAGATCTCTATTTCCAAAAGACTTCCTCCCTACTCAAGAGGGTTTTTCATTTGTCTCTACACTCCCCCTCCTCCTAGTGCTTCTCAGATGTATCTCTTTGCACAAGTTGATTTGGAGAGCTTCCAACTTTTTTTTAGTAGCCTTCTTTTCTTTGGAAAGAATTCTAAAAGAGGATTCACTCCATTCTCTCACCTCTTTTTAGATTCTTTCAAGTTTTCTAGGGATCTAGAACAAAGTCATGCCTTCCGCCAGATCCCTCCACCATCATGCAATAAGTCCCTGAACTCTTTATGTGAATGCCATGTGATCTTTTATTTGAAAGGCCTTCTTCTGGTAGGATATTGTGCCCAAGAGAGAAGTAGCATAGAGTGATCGAAAATGGTCCTTAGACATGCCTTTAAGGAGGTATGTTGGAGAATGTCCCATCTAGCATAGGTAAGGGCCCTATATAGCCTAACCTAGATCACATTTATCCCTAGTCTATTGTTCTAGACCAAGTGAAAGAAAAACCTTGGAGGTCAATATCAATCAGGTCATTTCTTCTCAAGAAATACTCCAAGTCCTACATGTTATCAAAAATGTTCTCCAACCCTCCCATTTTTTATAAAGGGTACAATGCATGGGGTGTTAAAATCTCCCATACACAAAATATTTCCTTGTCACATGGATTCAACCATAGTGGTTGCCTCATTCCAAATAAAAAGCCTATCATTATGAGTGTTAGGGGCATAAAAATTAAAAATAGACTAGTTGCCAATTTGGTCGATGAAATTTATGCCTACAAAATGGGTACAAATGGAGATATCCACTCCTACTGCCTTGTCAGTATTCCACATTGTAGTAATGCCACCAAAAGCACTATTAGCATTACTATAGGTATATCTAGCACCTGTCCAAACATACTCAGCCACTCTCAAAAAAATTGCTCAGTCATTTTCACTTCCTACAAAAGAATCATATCAATTTTGAGTTCAATGATCTTTTGTTTGACTTCATACTTCTCCCTAGGGATATTCAACCTCGTTACATTCTAGGATATCATCAATATCTTCTATGGTTTTGGGTATCCTTTAGGATTTTTTTGTTTCCCCTATGCAATATCTTTTTATATTTCTTATTGATGGATGTTCCTAATCGGGGTTCTCCTAGCCTTTACAAATGATCCAACATCTACCTTAATCCCACCTCTATTCTTCCTCTTTGAGATCATCCATTGAAAATCATTTCTATTGAAATCAAGGCTAGGATCCTCTAAAATGGGTTAAAAAAATTCAACACTAGCTGGAAGGGAAATAACAAGGGTTCCTTTTTTCAATGGTGAGCCAACCCCCAAGTTTGGGGGTGGTTTGCATGGGAGATCTACTCCCTCTATGGCCATTTCTTTGTCAAACACACCATCACTCAGGTGTAGTATTTCTAAGGTATGCATGTCCATAATCTCCCCCTCTTCAAGAGCGGCAGCATCCCTTGTGAGCTTAGTTGTGGTCTCTGCACCTTGTATGACATTCTTTACTTCATGATGGGTTCTAGTACTCTCACCAATGTAAGGGGTTCCATTGGGCTGTGGATCCCCCTCGCAACTAGTTGGTTCTATGTTTACCATGCAACCCTTTCAACAGCATTGAACGGATTTTGACCACCTCGACACCGAGGAAAGAGACCTTGCTCTTGAGTTTCTCATCCTTCAGACACTGCACAAAGAGATGGCCAAAGGTATTACATTTCTAGTAGAATGGAGCAACATAATCATAGATTAGTGGTTGTATCCAGGTACCACATTTGGACTTTAGATCCACTATGGTAGGTAGAAGTTTATTCATTCCCACATTCCTAAATTGTTTCTAAATTTTCAAACTATAAATGAATTGGAACATCCTATAGTGCTTGCCCCTAAGTTAAATTTTTGCTATCATTGTTGAACTCTTTTAGGTTAGGTTTATGTTGATGATTATTAGTGACATTATTTTGAGATTATCAAATATTGTTTCAGATTCAGTTTATTATATGAGGAGATCATTTGGTACTCTATATTTCATGTATGCATGATGATTATTTAGTGTTTTTAGATATTGATGATGAATAATGAGATGGTTTATTATCATATGTTTTTTCTTATAGATACTTACCCCATACTGCATGTGTATGGTGTGCATGTTTGTTTTCTTTATGTATGGCATTTTTGATGTGGTTAAGGAGTCATAATCGCTTACTAGTTGGGATTTACACGATGCACCACTTCCTTTGATTGCTTGTTTAGCTTAGTATATATATTGTGTATGTACATGTGTGGATTTTATGTAGGTTGTAGGTACCTGGTATCGACTTCCCTTAATTGCTAGGATGTGCATACCCTATCACATTATCTCAATGGTAAGAGAGGGGAGATAAATTCTTGAGTCCAAATCCCAAACCTTTAAGCCATTTGTTTGATTGAAAATTAGGACAAGTATCTGAGTCAAGTATGCTCTTCGTGCATTGAATGACATAATTCGTGATTATAACCCCTTAGTTTGATTTTGTATGAATTTTTCTATGGTGGCTTTTCATATTTTACTTTGGAAGTCTTTGGTGAATTTTCTATTAATTATGTCTAATTAAAAGATTTAATTAATGAGTTAATTTAGTGGAAAATAAATATAAAATTTTAATATTTATTTTTATTTAATTAATTGGGAGATTAATTAAATAAAAAGAATTAAATTTGAAGGTAAAAGTAATAAGTTTAAATTTGGAACATGATAATATTTATTTAATTTAATAATAATATATTTAGAGTTCATTTTTAAATAAATGCTAAATAATATTATTCTTTAAGTTAATAAATATTTTATCAATTAAGTTTCAAAATTAAATTTAGAAGTGGAAAAGAAATTAATTTATTAAAAATTTCATGATCCCAAGATAAGTGCATGAGATTTAGAATTAATAAATTAATTCAAAAAGATTCAAGTGACTATTAAATAAATTAATGTGCATTATTTTAATACTTATTTCTTAGTCACCTAGGAGTATGCGCACCTCTTTTATGCACGTGTTGTCTACAACACAGGAGTTAGCGCACTAATTAAGCACATGGTGTCTACAACCTTCTCGTTCTTATCCATTCATCTAGAAGGTTGGATAAGGCTTGTGCTTAGTTGTCAATGCTTATCTTATCTCCTAGTTGTTTCTAGAGACATTCTAGGTGCTTCCTGAGAGGTCTTTATATTCCGACATTCCTAATGTGCAAGGAGAGGTTTCCACATTTGGCTAATAATAATGAGCATTCATATTGATTATACTCATTAGCCTACTGTGTGCTTGTGTCACAGATTTTGGAGAAGGAAGGAATTTTTGGAAAAGAGAAGGTTCTAAGAGGAGGGATTTTTCTCTACATTTTTCTGAGGCGCACTGAACTAGTATCAATGTCTAGGTAGATACTTGTGATATTCGCATATTTTAATATTCTCTTTTCTTTCCTATCTTCATCGTGACTGCTGAATGTTTTCTGAAGAATTCTTGTGATGAATGTTTTTAGTAATATGCATTCCTATTATGAATATTAAATCTTCTGTTTATTGGAAAATCATAAGATCTATATAACCCTCTTCTAGTAGATTAGAGAATGAGAAATTTACTGGGAAGGGTTTGAATTTTAATGGAAAATCTTCTTAGAGAGAATAAATAAATAAATTTTTTAAAATGGGTACGTTGTACTCATCCTTCAGATTAATTCTAGTATTTGATAAAAAAAATATATATACATTTTAAATTGTTATTTATTAATAAATAATTAATAAATTATTATTATTATTATTAATTATTTATTAATTATTTATTCTTTTACTTAAGATTAATGCATTTAGACTTTAGTTGTCATCTAGGAGTTTGTGGCGAGTTGTTGACAACACGAGAGTTTGTTCCTACTTAAGTCATACTTATCCTCTCACCTTGATCGAGGATATTCCATTTTTTGTGGACATATGCTTAGTTGTCACACTTATCTCTTAGCACTTTCTAGCTTACTCTAGAAGCTTCCTTGAGTTAAAATTTATTGATTTAATAATCAATGGAAGATTAATACGATTAGTTTATATAATTAATTAATTAATTTAATTAAATATAATTTAATTAAGATTAATTAATCATGGGAGATGTTTGATTGAGTATCAAATTTATTTAATACTTATTTTTAATTAAATCATAGATTATTTCATTGATAAAACAGCAAGTAGTATAATTGAAATAAATTATTACTTCTTGATTATTTAAGGAAAATCGACCAAAAATCAAAAAAAGGGTTAACTTAATGTATTTTATATTTTCACAATGGTTAATTAAATTTATTTAATTTAATTAATTTATTGAATAATGGGAGATGCTTCTTGGAATTAAGGGAGTTTTATTTAATTATTAGTAACATTGATTTTAGTAAAATAGTGCAATGATTTTATTAAAAGTCAATGAGAATTAGTTTAATGATTTAAATAAGTAAATAATTATCTTCTGATTATTTTAGAAAATTGTTTTAAAATAATGAAGGGATAATTCTATGTTTGATTTGAAAAGATAAATGGGTTGACTTGGAGAGTAAACGAAGAATCTTATACACTTGAAATATACTTGAAACTGAAACCTCATACTTGGCATAACCATGTGATTTCAAAAGCAAACTAAAACATGTATTTGCATCTTGATTATTTTAGGAAATTGAATGGGGTAATTTTGTATTCTATCTGAAGTAATGAATGGGTTAAAATATATGGAGTAAGATGTACCCCTTTAATTTTGAAAACTCACATTGAAATGAAAATTTGAACTTTACTATAAATTAACATTGTGTATTCGAGGCTAAACCCAAACATGAAACTTACACTATTGTATGTATATTGTTTGTGTTTTTTGGGTTTTGGGGTTGGCTAGATTGTTGACCGGTTATAGGCTATCTACCAGAAGCTCGAGGGTTATGAGATGTGATGTCATGCTGATGTTATTTGATCTCAATCTTTTTGATAACCCAACCATGGTAATGTGATGGATGGTGTGCTCTATGAGATGTTTTTACTATTCGTTGATGCTCTTTAGTCTTCTTGTGTGAAGCTGAGATGTATGTGTATGAGACACTTGACTTAACCATTTTTGAGTCATTGATCAGATATACTTGGATTACTTTCTAGTCGTCTTGATGGGATTGAACTGTTTGTTTTGATCTTGATGATGTCATGTTGTGACAAGTTTGACTTGACCATTTTGGAGTCTTCGATTAGTATTATTATTGGGATGCTTTTCAATTTCTCGTTGAGAACTGATGGGTATTGTGATTTACTTTGAGATATTTTTTGGTTGCTTGTTGAGAACCGATTGATATTGTGATTTATCATTGATGCCTTCAATTTCTTATAGAGAACTATTGTGATTATTATAACTATCATTTGATGCTTCTCAATTTCTCATGAAGAATTGATGTGATTATTGTGGGTTAGGACTGAGGTGATTTTTTGATTTATGATTTCACAAGCTTAAGGTAGGTTATCTATATGTAGTGTTGGGAAGTGGCTTGCAATTGGGGCTAGGGCCCTAAGAGGCTACCAAGGAAACTCATTGTAAGTTGTATTAATAAGTGAAAACATTACACTAAATGGGGATTAAATTAACCTAACAAGATTAATTATATGTTCTCGCCCATGCCTCAAGTGCTAGTACAGACTAGGGTGGAGAGAATGCTTGGTTACAACCTTGCGTTCCATAGTATGCCTTGTCAATATGAGAGGATACTTGTGGTCGTAGGGATCACTAGGGACCTAGGATTGCCAAGGGATTGCTCGAGTAACTCCTACGTGACTTGTGTGATGACACTTTCCTGCTTACATAGTAGATTCCTACATGTCTTTGTTGTGCCTATGGGTCTAGATGTCGATCTATGTTGGAACATTTGTGTTAGTATACTTTTAGGATTCCTAGATTTAGAGTGTACTTGTGTTATGTGATTTTATATCCTGCTTAGGACTTGATATTATCTCCTTAGTGCAATGGGAGTGGGCCATTTAGGTACCACGCGGTCGGGTGGTAGTGCTTTTTCACTCTTACCTTTGAGATCCGTCCATAGACACCATGGCTAGAGCATTCTTGGTAGGCATTTACCTTCATTCTATTCTTGGATCATTATGATGGATGTTATATCTTATGATGGATGTTATTTACTAACACATTTCTTTATATTGATGATTAGCATGTGATAGATGATGTTATCTACTTTGTAGGATCATCTTATTCTTTATTCTTGCATGTTAGATGTCTTTATGCATGTGTTGTAGCATGTTAGATTTCTTTATGCATATGTTGTGGCATGTTTTAGGAGTGACATCCCTATTACTATAGTACCAATGATCTCTTCGGTGGCTTGGGATGTTATGTTCAAGGGATGGCTAGGGCCTACGATGGTCTGATGATGTTATTGATGGTTGGGAGGAACTACACACTTAGTTGTGTTTTATGATGGATGGTTTTCTTTTACAATGGTTTTTATATCTTTTATGATGGTGGATGTATCATATATGTTATACTGTCATTTATTTTATTGCACTGATATCATGGATTTGGTGAGGATGATGTATCTTTATTTTTACATATGTATATTCTTTTAAGCCTTTCATACCCTGTGACATGTACAGTGGATGATTGAGCATTTTGAATCTCATTTGCCAAGAGGCATTTGGAACAAATGTATATTATGGACTTTGGACCTATAATTATTCTTTCATGTGGATGAGGTAGTTGTTAGACTTAGTTTAAATTGAATAAATGTGACTCAACGTCATGGGATCCTTAAGAAATGTAACCTATTATGTATGTTTTTAGTTGATTGTATGTTATTGCTTCTACTACTATGTGTTTGATGTGAATGATTTATCTTTCTTGTTTAAAAAAAAAGTTTGGAAAACCTAGTAAAACTTTAGGTTAATTATTTTGGATCCCTTGGTGGGGCATTACACATCTAAAAACTACTATATTTGGTAAGCTTGATTAAACTGAGAACATTTATGGTGGATTTTGTATGATTTGTTGAAGTTGGCATCAATGAGGTGTGAGCTAAAGTAATGGAGCTTCTTGACTTTAAAGATTGATCAACAAGATGTGTGGTATTGTAAGAGATTAGAGACATAGGGAAGACAACCCTAGCCAAAACTATCTATAGGTCTCATGAACTCAATGCCTACAAATACTATAGAATTGACATTCGTCAAGACTATTCAGAGTTTCATCTCAAGAAGATACAAGAGCATGTTATAAGAGACTTCTTTCAAATAGAGTGAGGTATAACATATTTTTTTTCAAAAAGGATTGAGATGATGAATTGAAAAGAAGATAAAAGTCATAAATCTAATTTTTTTAGATAACAAATCTCTCAACCTCTCTTTTTATTTATGCAAAATGCTTTGTGAGAACATGATCTGGTGAAATTTCTTCTAGGGGACATTTCTCATCTTCCAAGGGAAGTAGGATCATGATAACCACAAGAAAGTTGGATGATACTGATATGATCAAAGAGGGAGGCATAAAGCACTATGCATATAATGTAAACTCTGTTTTAGGAGGAGATCCATAAAGATTATGTGTTCTGAGGCATTAGGAACTCCTGACAACATTTTTGACAAAAGAATGGATATTGATGCTCTTGTAAAAATATGCAACGGGGTGCATCTTCTAATGTTGATGGTAGGCACTAGACTGCATAAGCTAGGCAACAATTTCCTTTTCTATGAAAGGACTATTGAATTTTTGAAGAATACTCTACTAAAAGGAGAGGGTGAACTGATTGAAAAACTATTTGATGTTATCTAAAAATCTTTGGAAGAAGATCTATGTAAAGATGCATTTCTAGATAAAGAAGCATTTTTTAGGAAGTGGGATGAATAGATGGTGGGTTACATCATGTTAGAGGTGGCTCTTCAAGCCCTAAAAGAGGTAGCTCTAGTAAATATTACTCAAGAAGGGAAATTTATTGTATAAGATATCATCCAAGACCGAGGAATAAAATTACAAGAAGGTAACATAATAACTAGCCACCATTCTCTTGGCCAAAAGCACCCTTCAACCAAGGATTGATTTTAAAATATTTAAACCCATCTAATGGTCACAAGATTTGATTTCATATTATATTTTAAATCTCAAAGCCGCAACAAGATGGTATGGTCCCGATCTTATGATAGCTCATATATCAAAGGATTGTTAGGTGAATCAAGCAGTGATATGATGCTATGAGGCTCTTGTTGGTCGAGTGGTTGGGTTGTTGTGATATTGCAGATAGTTGAGAGATCATAAGCCAAAGAAAGGTCTTGCCTGATTTTATAACAATAAATTATTGTAGGATGATGGGGTTGACTTCTTATGTTGTCGATGCTACGAAGGGGAAGGTTGGTCATATGATCTTAGAGTCATAATGTTGCAAGAACAAGTGAGGATGCCTCTTGAGGTCACAACAAAAGATAGTCAAACCATGATTGTAGGATCACAAGGGTTATTTCCATGACTGTCAATATCACAATGGACATCAATCATAAGATCATAAATGTCAAATCAACCATGCTCATGACATCACAAGGAAAGAATAATGGTACTGCAACCTTACGCCAGGGGTTTTAAGGGCTGCTATTCTATTGTAAGATCGTAGGATCTTGTTGCTATCAAAGGATCATAGAGAGAATGAAGGACGAGGTTGATGCTATGAGGTATTGGTGATCATAAGATCGTAGAAGTCATGGTTATGAAAAAAAGATGATATAAAGGATTTTGACCATAGTTGACACTTGTAGGATTGTGAATTCAATGTTGACCAAAACATATAAAAAGTTTCATCCACCAAGATGGACAAAGAGGAACTCCCAACCAATCTAGTAGTAGGAAAGATACAGAGTGATAGTTGAATAAGAATGACCTATTCTTTCCATCTGATTTGGAAAGTTGATTATAGGAGAAGCAGCTCTTTGATGATAGATCCAATATTTTCAATCTCCTTTAAACACTTTCATCATTCCCTAGGCCTAATAAATGCAAAAGAACACTCCATCCCCGCTTGTTGATCCATCTACTTAGTCAGAAGCTTAATGTCATCATTCTTGTCCTCTCAAAGATTGTTTGGTGGATAAGTGATCCTCTCACATCTGGATTCACATTATGATAAGATCTTTTCAATTTTTTGTAATAATTATTCTCTGTAAATTTGAATGTAGCAGTCAAAGTGTGGAAGATATATGAGTTATGCTTACACTTTAAAAGCAAATTTTTTACTCTTTCTTAGGGTTGGATCTTCTCTATTTCTTTCGTATTGCCTTGGCATGCTACTATAAATTCCCTCTTTGGCTCTAAATTATATGACACCCTATCTTATCTCCTTCAACCACCAATGTATGGTGCAAGCTTTGTCTACCTCTCTTTGATGTAAGTGTGGATATCTATAATCTACATTTATGTATCTCTTTTGGCCTATCATTGATAAGAGGTGAAGCTTTTTTCTTGTGTCTCTCATTTGGTTATCTAATCTATTTGTATCTAATAGATTAAAGTAAGTCTAAATCTATATATCTTTGGATTTTAAAGATAATTGTACTATTCATGTATGGGCAGAGATTGGTCTAAACACCATATTTTGGTGCATCACCTCCCGAGAATAGATAAGGTAATTGATTTCATGAACACCTTCTCTCTTTTCTCTTGAAGAGTAGTTTAAGTGCATCCTCATAGTAGAGGAAGCCAACCTTCTCCAAAGACTCAACCTTATAGTTCAAGTCCCACAACTTGGAGGTTGTTTCCAAATTTCACAAGGTTGTCCTTAGGTAAAAACTTTGGACAAGGGTGCAAGCTTTTGTGACAATAGTTTTTGGCATGCCCGGTGGGAAATTATATTAAAACATTTAAAGTTCACTGGCATCAATGAGAATTGTATGAAGATTGATGACATAAAAATTAATTTAAGGAAAACCATAAAATAAAAAGAGTTATTAAAGTTTTAGTGAGCCTCACTATTTTGCATTTAGGTATCACTTTTGATAAAAAATAATAATGTAAAGATAGTAAATAAAATCATAACACTATAAAACTTATATTTCTAAAATCAAGACAACGAGAACTCTAATGGTTTTTTCTTTCATAAAAAAATTTGATCAGGAAGACCCTCTAAAAATTATGGCAATGCCTAAATTTCTTAGTTCAATGCATTAGCCAAATCTTGAGAGGTCAAGGCATAGGCTTGGTCTTACCAAGCCTATCCCAAACCAAAATCTAAGGTGTGAGGAAAAAATCCCACCCCATGTTGTAAGAAATGGGCACCCGTTTTTAGAAATTAAAAAAATGGGTGACTATTTTGAAAAGGTAAAATTGACATTTTAAATACATTTTAAATCCCCAAAAATAAAAAAATTGTTTTTTTAGAAACAGGTACCCTTTATTTAAATTTTAAAAATGAGAACCCAATTTTTTTAAAATGTGGACTCATTTTTTTTTTTAAATGTGGACTCATTTTTTATTTAAAAAATGGGTGCTCATTTCTAAAAAGTTTAAATTTTTATTTTTTCAAAAATGGGTACCTATTTTTTGAAACTAAAATATGGTACCTAATTTTTTTTTAAAAATGGGTGCCCATTTTTAAAAATTCCAATCGGGTATCCAAGCCTAATATGGGTGTCCATTTTTTAAAAATGGGTGCCCATTTCTAAAAGAGTGTGATCTCAATCCATGAACTTTCGTAGATTTGAGACCTAACTTCTTACTTCCACCCAACATGAGATCGTGGCACAGAGTGATTGTTAGATTTTGTGTGGACCTATTTGGGTCTTGGTTATTTGTCTTATGTGTATTTAATGAGTGTTCTAAGCCCTCCAAGGCATTTGATATTTAATATTTATGGCAAGTCGACTTATGTCTTAAATAGGTATTTAATATAAGGGTTTAATTAATTTGCAACTCACTAGGATGACTTGTGGCTTAGTTGGGTAAAGTAGAGGGTCTTGTGGAATCTTGAGTCATCATCATTCAACATGGAGAAGGAGTAGCTAATAGGAGTGAAGTGTAGTGGAGCTAGTACAACTAAATGTGGGCTTGGGAAATACGAAGGTTGTTTGGTGGCTTGTGAACAAAAGTTTAGATTCTTCTTAGAGTTTCCTCCAGAGTGTGGATTTGGACTAGCTAGGAGATTGAATATTTTGAGGTCTTGCATAAGTACTTTGTTAAATTTCTTTGTATTTGGCCTTAACCTAGAAGGCCTTATAGTTGGGCATGTTGAATAAAAATCTTATGATTCTATTATGAGAATTGGCATTGTTTTAGATCTTAATCTTTGTGTTATTAATTATATTTTGTTGTGTGGTTAATTAGTGTGGACTAGGACATCTCGTTTGAACATTCTCCCACCTTTTACTACATCACATTGCTAAGGTTGATAAAAAATAAATTTATTCTAATATAGAGACTACAAAATATTAGCAAGCATAAAAAAAAACAAGCCATAAAACTACGGTTTACCATTTGCATTAATTTTATAGTAGATAAAATTAAATAGATGTCTTTTAATCTCATACTTAACAATTGATCTTCAATTAATCTCCTACTCCTAACATTAATCTCCCACTTATCAATTTTATAGTAGATACAAAAAATTGCAGCTAAATAGTTCCTAACCTTTTAAATTCCCTTCCCTCAAATGCAAGCACACACTATTGTCCTAGTCTTGAATTTTTATTTTTTTACTTTTATCCTTCCAAATACTAGAGGAATTAAACTAGTATTTAAACAAAAGATATGCCATTTAATTGGAAGGATATCAAAAACTAAAATAAAATGTTGTATGCTCTTATTACCAAGCTAAGATCAACAATGAATTTTGTATCATAATTGCATCACTCTTGGCATGACCATATGCCTCCAAATATGTTGGTCCTATTGAATAAGTGAAAAGAATAATTCTTCTCAAATAAATTTCAAAGAAGACCATTGGATCATAAACAAGGTAACAATAATAATAGTTTGAAGCTTTTGCTACGTTTTTGTAAAGATTATTGTTTTGATAGTTTCCAAATCTCCAATCCAAGTTCTTTAATGATTCTTTGAATTTGTAGATATAGAAGATTGGACTTACAATTTAGAAAATATAATAATGGATTATAATTTGCACTACTAGCAAGTATAATAATAAATATTTTGTTCAAAAGTAGTTGCATTCAAAAGTGCATAATTACCACCTATAAGGATTTTCCTATAAAATAATTTACTACCAAATGTGGTAGACAAGCCAAACTAATATACATACTTATTCATAGATCATTTTGCAAGTTCATTTATTAAACATTTATGACCCTCCCTAAGAAATAAAATAGTACGAGATTTGTCAAAGAAGGTAAAAAATTAACACAATGAGAGTAAACAAAGAGCTTGACAAATATACTTAAATTCAAGATTATAGTTTTTGAAATCCCAAAAAGTATTTATATTTTTGAGTCTGGACAAACTAATGATAATAAATATTACTAAAAGTCATTTATGAAAGCATCTCAAAAATGTCGTTGTCCATTGCTGAATTATCTACTTGCTTCCTAATCCAAAGAACTTGACCAACAACCATATTTGTGCATAATGGCTTTCATTCTTCTAAAATTTGTAGCTTCTTTGTTAATGGATCCAATATATTTTTTGCTAAATTACTTTCCACACTTGGCCAACACACAAATATTATTAGTTAACCCAAACTTTCAAATGAGACCAAAAAATCCAAAATATTAAGGGTGCTTGTCTATCTCATCTACCCACTTCAATACTATTATTCAAGATTGAGAATTGAAGATAATAGTTTGTCACAATCATGGTTCCAATCTTACCATTTTTCTCCTTTAGCTCTCTCATTTTGATGATGGATCATAGAGTGTAATCCAAAGCATTGATTCATAAAAGAATGTAACATAATCAATCCAAGAAAACACACTGTATGTAACATTGAGAATGCTCAACCCTATTGAACTTGAAGAATTTTTTGAAACTAAGATGGATCGAAGAATCCATCAAGTGCTACAAATAATAGTTTCTCAAGAGAATGGTTGTATATAATTTTCAAAAGTCTTGATTAGATCAAATGCATACAAATCAACATCTACTCTTGCTCCAATACCAGATCCACTCAACTCATTTCATATATCCCAAATAAATATTATGTCTCATAATATATTATTAAAAAAAAAGAAGATTTTTTTTACATAGCTAGGAAAAATAATCTACAATTGGGATGAAACGAGATTACCAAGATCTAAGGCATATATATCTTATCACCATGATCAACTAGATAGAAAAGCATATTTTGAGGATTCCTTGGGTCCCAAGAAACTCTCCAATGACCCTTTGATATCTAATATCAACCATATATTGCATGGGAAGGTCTTGGGAACCAAGGAATACTAATACATTGTCATCAAGTCCAACACAAGAGTTACCCTACAATGTATATCATAAAACACAATGCAAGGATATTACCTTATTTTTAATAGAAAAGAATTCATTTCATCCCATATAGACATTTTCATACAACCCTTTGAGAATTCAAACATGAGAGGAGTATTTTACATAAAAGGATGGAAAATGTGTGATAGGGGCCAAATATCATATAATAATTTGTCATGCAATGTTCCATCCAACCTAACTTTGTAAGGAAAAAAATGTTGTATTCAAGCACCATGAATTGATAATGCCTGAGACTTATTTGTAAATAATATATGGATAATCAGTTATATACCAAATGATAAAGAAATAGAAATCCCTATTCTCACCATGTCTTAAAAAGGATTCATCTTTTATAATGTACTATTGGGCTAGCCAAAAGCACTATAGAAGATAATGTATAGATCTACAATCCTTAATATCCAAAAATACAAGGAAGGACAAGTGCATACCTTTAATAGCTTTTGAAAAATGTCTTCTTAAGATCCTAAAAAAAAATAACACATAAAAGGAGAGCCTATATGTGTCAATCAATATTTCTATTTTAAGTTGGATATAAATGTCATAACAATAATAAAATCTGGTACAACAAAAAGCAAAAAAATGTGTTTCCCACTAATAAGGAAGATTAGTCATGAATATGGAGCATGACCAAAAGACAATTGTATTTATTGAAGTTGTGTTTCGAGTTTTGTGTCAAACAACATTAAGTACTATTTTTTTAAAATGGTGTCAAAGGGTGCACATTAAATTCTAGATGTAATGGCATCAGTATTGAAAAAGAAACTGAATACTAACCAATATGAGAATAGAACACTAAATCCAACATCTTCTATAGCCACAATTTACAGAAGGAAATAAATCCAACATAGTGCAAATGAAGTTCTCATTTATCTACAGAATCTTGAAAATTCCCATTAAGAGCCACCCCAACTATGATGAGCATAAAAGGAGAATTCAACACACTTCCCATCATAAGCCTAGAAAAAATTCACCATGACAATTAACAAAATCTAGACACCCGTTTGGGGAAAAACCCATATGTTAGGGTTCCCTAGCATAGAACCAATAATAATAGTTGTCATGTCCATCATGAAATCAAAAGTATGATATTTAAAGTCCCCATCTTTGTCCATGAAAATAACAAAAATGGCCTTGGAATGTAACATGCCCTCTGAATGACTTTGGTTTGAGTGAGTGCACACTGAGTCTCCATAAAAACCCCTCTAAGATGTGCAAATACATGATCAATGTCCTCTTGCTCCAAAGATTCAATGATTATATGCACCCCTTCCCTTGGATTGTTATCCCCATAGTCTGTGATGAATCATCTTGGAAGAGACAACACAATTTTTGTAGATCTATTCTATTCACTTTCAATAATTGGGGTTGAGGTTGTCATCTTAGAGTTGCAGTGAATCTTGATTGATTTTGGGAAATGTGTACATTCAAAGTTTTGTAGCATGTGATACAAGCCAACTAGAAAAACAATTTTGGGCTCTTAACATAGTATACAATGACTAGTTTCCAATGTCATAGCTAAATAGTGGAGGTTGGGTAGTTTTATGATATGAGACAAGTTTTAGGCCATGGCACAAGATTTTTGTGTAGTTGTACATGAGAAATCTTGCAGGGAAAGCCTATCAGTTTAAATATCGTTTATTGCTACTCCAAAGGTAGGATTAGATATGACAAGATAAATACATCTAAATTTTATTTATTTATTTTTAAATAAAATGGATGGAACCACTATGTATATTATTAAAATAAAAACAGGTTCAAGGGTTCATTTGGGAAAGAACCTGAAAGAAAACCCGAAATCATCACCCAATACAAAAATACTAGGAGATTTCATACAAAATGTCAAGGTGGTCATAGTCTCAGAAAACTACACAGCAATGTTTTAAAATCTCCACACCAGATAAGATCTTTCTCAAAAAATTGCATACCATACTAGTCACCTCATCATTTAAAGCATTTTCTTCGCCTTTCCAACTAGAATTCTTCAATTTTCCAATAAGCTGAGGAGTCATTTGATGCTACTGTTGTTGTTGTTGTGATGAAATATGTTGCATCTACTAATACATTTGTTGACTTGATTTGTTGACTTGATGTAACAATTCATGGATGTGGAGCAAAAGGAGGATGAGGCCCTCCTGGTTGCACTCCTTGAGGTACTGAACCCAGCACCATCTGTTGTGGTGATTCAGTCTGCGGAGTCATATCAAGGGTTGGAAGCATGAAAAGCATTGCAACACCAACACTTGGAATAGTTCCTTCAACATGCATGGCCCCCTCTACTGCAAATGGCCCTGAAGTAGTTGAACCTTCTATCTACAAACTTTTCTCATTAGCTCCTTGAACATAGCTAGTGTGTTTGTCTTGACCTGAATCCCCTGGACAGTTTCTACACCAAAACTTGGTTGTGTTATCATTACTTCCACTACAGAGGATATGACCCATCGGATGCCATGCAAGATCCCATGCAACACTTACATGTGCATAATGTATCTCGACTTGAGGAACTTCATGCCCAACAAGCTGGTGTATAATGGATCCATCCAAGCTTCCACTCACAAAAAAACTCCTCATGGAATGGATGCCATGCCACAACTGTCACATCCTTACGATGCCCACGATATGATTCAAGCTCTTTTAGTGTTCATATGTCATAAATCTTTATGGTTTGGTCCTTAGATGTAGCAAGCACCCAATTACCATTCTAATTCCATTTGTCAGAGAGGATTGTATTCTTGTGACCATGTAGATTGCTTAGAACCCCTCCTATTTTTGCATCCCACAATTTTATGACATTGTCCTTACCTCCAAAAATAAACAAAGATTTTGTTGGATGCCAGTCAAAACTCATCACATTCCAACCATGACCTTCTAAGCAACATTCTTCAGACTCTCTGTGTGCAGATTTATTTTCTTTCACATTATTCATATTAGTTTTCTAGTACTTGATGAAACCACCATCATCGCCAGTAACCATCCAATTCTCATTGTGACTCCATACCATTGGCTAGACTGCCTAATCATGAGCCTAAAGAAACATATAGATTTTGATATGGTCATTTAGTACCAACATAAACACACTCTACTTCCTCCATAATGAGTCTTAGGGTCTCCTTCAGTTTATTGTCAGCAAATATGAAGTTTACTGCATTCTTTTCCAGTTGGAACAACTCAAACATGAACCAGCAAGGGCATATTCTTGAGAAATGGTAGTACAGAAGACACCTGGATCATTAGTGCACAAGTTCAAAGGATGTTTAATCAATTGAAGCAACACATTTCGTACACACGTTAGATGTCAAGCAAACCTCAACCAAGATATCTAACTAGTTCCTGCACCATTGATCTCTTTTCCCTGTACATATAATACCAGTAATCATATTCTTAATGAAATCACGAAGGCCAGGAGCATCATTCACAGGGAAATAGTACTTTGTAGCACAAGATACTAGATGACAACATGGAGAGTGCCAAATGATAAATCATGATAAACTTGTTTCATTGTTAATGATATCGAATAAATTTGGGTATAGTTCCACCAATGTAGTTGGATTCCAACTATCTATTTCCTTTCTATCACATCCTAAGTTTGAGAGGTAGTTAGCCAATTGGTTACCTTCATGATAAGTACAATTGAGGAAGGAATTTTTAAAAGCATCAATTAGGCACCAGGCCTCTATTTTAGCTTGTATGCTAGACTTCTGCATTCAATTTTTCTATTAATACAAGCCTAAATAATAATAAGAGAGTCCCCTTCCACTTGGAGCTGAGGTATGTTCATAGCTGATGCTATGACAAGACTAAGGAGCAAAGCTGAAACCTCAGTATTATTGTTAGTGCCCCATGGAATAGGTGAAGATTTTATAAATAGAGGTATGCCCAAGTGATTTCATAAACACACACCTATACCAGAAATCCATGGATTGCCACGAGATGCACCAGTTAGATTCAGCTTAATAACACCTTGGTCTAGAGGATGCCATTTCACACTCAATCTGTCTTTCTTCAATGTATTTGTGAGGCTTAAAAGATCTGGAATAGATATAGGCTTCCAGCTTTTGAGAATTTGATTATCCCAATTGGAGAAGCCAATTTGCGATGACCTCTTCCTAATATTAGTTAAAACCAATTCAGAAATTGATTTTCAATTATGTCAGTAACAACACTAACTAAAGATTGCTCCTTCCTGAAGATAAGCTTGTTCCTTTCCCACCACAAAGCCCAAACAACCAAGGATGGGGAACATTTCCAGATGGGAGGTAGAAGAGATTTTGCACACTAGCTAGGCTTCAAACAAATCCCACAAGGAGTTTGGTAGCGGCATTGGAAAACTAAGTTTTCCAAGAAGAAACAACCAACAATCTTGAGCAAAAGCACACTGAAGAAAAACATGATCAACATCTTCAAAAAACCGCCCGCATAGAAGGCATTTAAATCGTTGGGCAATATTGAATCTTTCTAACCTATCACTTGTTAATGGCCTTTTTCGAAGAGCTAGCCACGAGAAGCAACCTGCTTTAGGCAATGTACAATCATTCCAACATAAAAAATAAGCCTTTTTCTTAATCAAATTATTCTCCAAACTGCTAAGAGCCAAATTGATTGAATAGCATCCATTTATAGCAGGGGCCAAGAAAATTCTATCTTCTTGATCAAGAAAGAATACATCCCTATCACTAATAGCCTGATTAAATAAAAGAGCAATATGATCTGGTAAAGGCAAAGTGGAAGGATCTTTTCAATTGACCTTGTAAGAGAGAGGATCCACTTGAGACACATAGTCAACAACCTTGTCCCCCCAATTGTCTTTAAATATCTGAATGAAAACTAAAAACTCTTGTCTGGTAGCCAGAGGAGGTAGAACATTCCATGAATCCTCCCAAAATGCTCAACATCCATTATTAATTTCCCAAGAAACATAGTCAAGAATCACATGCCTAGATGCAGTCATAAAATTCCATATTTCAGAACATCGAGGTAAGCTTGAAGTAGTTAAGATTCGAAGAGGATCTAAGGAGTTGAGATATTTTTATTTCATAATCTAACACCATAAACTATTTGATTTGTGGATCATTTTCCAAATCAACTTTCCACCATAAGCTTTATTTCTAAGTGCCAAGTTATGGAGACCAACTCCACCACAATTTTTTTCATGCATCATATCCTCCAATGAAATTAGTGGAATTTTACTATGACCAGGCATATTTCCAAACCACAAGAATTTAGTAATTATTTGTCTGATCTGTTTAATCACTGAAGAGGGAGCATGCAACAGAGAGATGAAATAGTTTGGTATAGCCGAGAGGACAGATCTAACAAGTAAAATTTTACCTGAGAGGGAAAGCCATCTAAATTTCCATGCTAAAACCTTACTTTTGATTCTATCAATGACTGATTTCCAATATACAACCTTGTTAGTTCCCATAAAAAAGGGGGTTCCTAAATATGTTGATGGTAACAATTCTTGCTGGAAACCCAAAATGTTAGCAATCTTGTCTAAAAGGATTGCATTGTGAAAAAGATGTAAACTTTTGATTTAGGAATATTGATTTGCTGACTTGAAACGATAGTATAAAGTTCAAGGACTTCCTTTATTGATCTAACTTCCTGAAGAGAAGCAAACCCAAATAATAGGGTATCATCTGCGAATAAAGATTATGTGATGGATATAGTAGATCTAGGCAATTGAATTCCTTTCCAACTTCCATTTATGTGTCTAGAGGTAACCAATCTATTGAAGGCCTTTGACATAATAATAAACAATGAGGGAGATAGTGGGTCACCCTGTCTTACCCCTTGGGAAGAGGAAAAAAAACTTGAAGGAACCCCATTAATGAAGACTAAAAAAGCTACACCAAAAATACAAGCCTTAATCCATTTACACCACTTAGGAGAGAAACCAAACTTGAGAAGAACCTTGAACAAGAAATTCGAATTGACCTTGTCATATGCTTTAACCATATCCAATTTGATAATGACTGATGGAAGCTGATGAGATTTAATAGAATGCAGTGTTTCATGTGCAACAAGAGCTCCTTCCATGGTCTCAATCCTAGGAACAAAACCATCTTGCTGAGGAGAGATAATTTTTGTGAGAAGCTTCTGTAATCTTAGATATATAGCCTTTGTGAATATCTTATATATTATGTTGCATAAGGAAATTGGTCTAAAGTCAGCAAAAGTCCTTGGAGATAAAGATTTAGGAATCAAAGCTATATTGGTGCAATTGAAATTTTTAAGCATGAAGCTATGATTTCTCGATTCCTCCATTGTGAGGAGAAGATCAAAACAATAAAATCCCAATATTTTGAAAAATTTAACACCCTCATTCTGAATGCTTGTTGCATTAGACAAAATATCATTTGAATCTAAACTCCCAATTTGAAAAATAGTGTCTGATGCTCTCCTCTGTTTGACTGACATGTGGAAAAACTTAGTATTTTTGTTTTCCTCTTGAAGCCATGATTCTTGTGATTTCTGCCTCCAATATTCTTCTTCTCTGCCACAAAGCTCCTCCCATTCAACCTATAGTACTTTTTGTTTAACATACAGATCTAGAGTCAAACCATTAAGGATAATGTAAGAATGGACATCCTCTAAATTCTTAATCACTTGTCCCTTTTGAGAAAAAACATTTTTGAACACATGCTTGTTCCATAATATAATCTGAGATTTCAAGATTGAAGCTTTTTATAAAATTGAAACAGTCTATTACCCTCCACATATGTAGTTGATAACCACCATTGTTTCAATAATGGGAGAAAATGTGGGTGTCTAAACCACATATGCTGAAAAGTAAAAGAAGACTTATGTCGTATAACTAAAGAAGGTATAGATATATTAAGTACCACTAGGTAATGGTCAAAATTTGAAAAGGGAAGAAAATTGTACTGATTTCTAGAATTGGGAGACAAGGAATCTATCTAGTCTCTTAGTAATTTGTAAAAAACCCTATCTACAGTTTGTCCATGTAAATTTACCTTGTGTAGGAGTAATGTCAATCAGCTGGTTATCTAATATGAAATTCTGAAAATCTTCTATAGGTCTAGGTGGTGGACATATTCCTCCTTTCTTTTCATCAAGATTGACAATGGTATTAAAATCACCTGCTAATATGAATTTTTCCTTAGCATGTTCTTGTAAGATCTGAGACACATGATCCTATAAATCTCTTTTTTCTTATGTTGAAGAGGGACCATAAATATTAATAATCTGAAAGGACAGATCAAAATGCTTGAAATGCAGTAATTGCCAATTGTTTTCATGTTTAATAACGTGACCAGATATTATTTTTGGGTTCCAAAGTGTTGTGAGCCCCCCTGATGCTCCTATACCTAGAGAATGAGCTGAATTCCAATACGACCAATTGCTAACTATCTTATTATATGTATCAGCTGATAGCTTTGTTTCTTGCAAAAGAATACTATCCATAGACAAAGAGTCAAGTTGTTGTTTGACTCAATGTTGTTTGTCAGAGGCATTGATGCCTCTGACATTCTAGGTAAGAAATTTCATTGAACTCGAGGAGAACACACTGTTCTCCTCAAGCTTCTTTTGTGTGGGGTAAAAGTATCATCAAGAGTGGATTGTAAACTAGCCTCAATTTCTTCTCTTGTCTTAGAAGACTTAGGCTTTCTTCCCCTTTTCTTGGGTGTTTTCTTTATATCTGACTCTACCATTGGACTTTGAGCAATAGAAAGGGTTTTTGAATAATCAAAAACCATCTTATGAATATTGCAGTCACCATTATGAGATGTCTATTCTTCGTGACCAGGGATAATGTGTGAATCTTGCTTCATATTCATTAGTATAGTTGGGTTCTCTAAACTCGTCTCATTTGTGTTCTCAGCTAATCTAACTAGAGTTATGATAGTATTATGAATAATCAGTCAAGGCCAACCAATTGCAGAGGCAATATTTGGTTCAGCCATAAATGCTAAATTTCACTAGATAACTAGACCAGTTTTATTATTCAGATCAAAATCATGTAGAACCTCTGGAATCTCCACCAATTGAGGGGATGTAGTCAAATCAAAAATGAAGGAATCTGAAAGTATAGTCGAAAGGTCCCTATCACTAGCTATATTTTGTACAATATTGACCATATTTTGAGTATATGTTTTCCTTGGATCATCACACTCATCTTCCATTTCCTAAACAACAATTTCATCAAAAAATTTCTTAGCCATTGAGATTGAGAGATGGTATGCCACAAATTTGAGTTCTGCCTTAGATGGTTTGGAATATTTGGCTTTATGCTAAACAACATTAAGCATGCACTAATACATTTGTCATCGATTTGCGACGGCCAAGTGTCAGAATTGCGATGCAAATGTGTCTCCACTACGACGACAGCAGACATCGTTGTTTTTTAGTCACAAATTATGACGTCTATTCTTGGACATCACAATTTCGACGCCTATCCATCGCAAGCTCAACATTCTATCCCATCATTGCTCTCGTTGCAATGGATGTGGTTCCCATCACAATTCTGACGTCTTCACCATGAATTGCGACGGGGTGGCGTCGGCATCTGCCCACGGGTTCGCTGAAGTGGGAGCCTTTACAGTTCATCCGTGGGTGTCGCAATTGCGACGTCCATGGAAACTTGCGATGGTGCTGTCAATGTCGCTGGCCGTCACAATGTTTGCGAATGTTTCACAATTGCGACGCAAAATCATCAATTGTGATGGCGTCGCTATGCACGCGACGCTTATTTCATCGCAATGTGCGTGTGTACGTCGCAATTGCGATGTTCATGGTTAGCAATATGCCAAGGCCACTATGGTGACAACGCCAACTGTCGTCACCGCCACAGCGGCCCCGCCACAAGCTCCCTGATTCGAATTGTATGGTGATTGGATGTTGTGAAATAAATTTAGATGTGGCATATTAGGCTTCACAAGTTTTGTTTACCATCTTTTACGATTCAGAAGAACTAGTGTTATGCAATTTGAAAGCTAAATTCATAATAAAGTGCTCTCGATTGATCCATTTCTACTCAGCTTATATAGGCAATGGTGATGTAATAGCAATCACAAACAGTGACATGGAAAGGAGAAATGTTGTGCTTATTGTGATGGGCCAAACAAAATGAATTGCTAGTGATGTATTTGCATTTGAAAAGAATCACTGTGTTTTTAGATGAAGAGCTTGTGGAGTTCTTGTCAGATTTGGAGGCAAGAAGTCAACAAGTTTGATTTTCCTCCTTACTAGCTAATGCTAAGGGGAAAAAAATTATTGACAAAATGTGGGCCAAAATTCTAGAAAAAATTGGGAAAATCCTGATCAACCTTTTTTTGGGAAAATATCTTGATCAAGATAGCAAATCAGAGATCTAGTATCACAACAGATCATTTCCCAGGAATAATAGAATCACATTCCTGAAATAATGATGGAGAACTTCTAAACCACTGGAATAACTATATCTCTAACTCACCTTGTGCAACATCAACTTTGTAATAGGAACCAACGATGGAAGATTACTGGGTTAGAACTTGATATGTATCAATAGAAAGGAATGAAGAACATTGTGTACGTAGTGAATCATGATATACATAACGTGTTATACAACTATGAGGATGAAGGAAGATGTCATAGTAGTTTCAGTGAGTAGTTCTCTTCTATGCAAAGCAAGTATTGTTACCAAAACTACTTAGCATGTCACCTGCAAAGGCAATGAAAAGATTAAGATCTAAAGTATGCGGTGGGAGTATGCAGTGGAAATGATCTGCATAGGGCCTCTTAGAGCACTCTATGATTACAGATCATAATTGTAATTTGTCTATGTTGATGGAGAATTTTATTTTGGTAAAGACAAAGACAATATTCAAGCATTGCTGGTACCAGATGATCGACCTGATACTTAAAACAATAACAGCCACAAAACTGTATATTGGGATGGCACATAATGAAATATTCTGGATTTATTTTGTTCTTAGCTCCTCATCTCAAGTCGTAATTTTTGGAGGACATATCGACTTTTATATATCCAATGACTTATATGAATAAAACAACAATTATATATCTCACAAAGGTAGAAGTATAATGAAGTGTGATACTAATAAGGCACTGAGACTGAAAAGTTAATTATTTTGGGTGACCCATCTGCTAGGTGAACCAAATAAAGGAGCTGTGTGGTGGGACAAATGCCACAAATAAGACCTCATTCAATTAAGAGGACCGTGGCTATGATGTGCCAACACAATGGATAAAATTGATAATCATTGACACAAATTCTCATTTATAAAATCCTTAAAGTTACCTTGACATAGCAGTAGTGAATATGCAGGGGGAGCAATTACTGTCCTTTGGGGAGCTTCTAATCTGCTTGCAAGGGATTGCATAAGATTGATAAAGCAATATTATATTGTTGACTAAACTGCTGACATCTTTGCATTTGCAAGGAGTTGGGAATGAAAATACACATCCATTCATACAAGTACTCTAGGGTTCCCATATCAATATCAATGGGATGGAAATAATTTTAGATTTCAAATATAAATTTTAAAGGCTCTATCTTGGAAAAATATAAGGTGTGGATATGTGTGAATGAGTAAGAGTGCGTAGTGTGTGTGAAATAAAAAAGAAGACCAATGGAGCACAACACACGCTAGAATTGCAACATAATATGGGAGTATAGATAGTATATCCAAATTGTTGGACAAACTGGCTTAAGGGAATGTTACCAAGAGATGGGATGCATCGATTGGAGATTACGAGCATGCATAAATATTTTCGTGAAAGAGAGTGTATGTGATATAAAATAGAATACTACAACAATAATGGATAATATGGCTAATCCAAGATGATTTGATTATGTGGTATTTGTAAAACCCATTAGGAAGAGCCAAACCATCTTATCAAACTATCAATATGGCTAGTCTCTCATTCTACATACTACGACATTAACCCTTCTTGATATGTGTAACCCTTGTACTTATGAAGTCCTTGCATAGCTATTGGAGTTCAAACGTTGTACTATGAATTGATATAAGAGTGGAGATCTCTTATGAAGCATTGGAGTTTATTAGTGTATCACAACCTATATGGAGAATTAACACACATTCGTGTGTTTTGGGGTAGGGTGGTTATTTGAGTATCTTATTGAGCTTCACTTTGTTTCGAGAATAGTTTAATATTCTCTACTAAACAGGGCCAACCATGTGAAGGTGGAAGCTCATTTGGCCCCACCCCCCTCCCCCTAACATCACTCTACATTCCCCGTTAACATCTAACATTCATTCATTCTTTCAACCATTAATAAAATGTAACATTCAATCAATATCACATGATAACATTCAATCAATATCACATGATAACATTCATTAACACATTAGATTTGTTAACATGCAACATTCATCAATATTCTGCATTAACACATAATTCATGAACATTCATTAGCACATAATTAAATTCATTGAGACATAAAATACAGTCATTATCAATTAAGGTATGTAGTGACAATCATTTCTTTTTTTTCTTTCTATTTCTTTTTTCTATGTAAGCTCTAAGAGGAGCATCAGTGTCATCATCAATTCGCCCCTCATCAGTTGTTCTATTCTCTGTTCTTGATGATCTCAAATTCCTATGTTGCAAAGGGGGGTCCTCTACAATAACAAATAAAAGAGTTAAATTAAAAATAATTTATTATAATTGTTACAAGTATTTAATTATTTTAAATAACATAACTGTGTCTCTTTACTTGATCTGACCACATCATTTTGTCTAGACTCAATGTCAACACGGTCATGAACATCGACCCCTCGATCCTCTACAGCTGCTATACAAAATGTTACATTAATCCAAACACCAATTGCAATTACATATAAAAAATTTAATAGCAAATGTATACCTCCACCACTGGGATGCACATCATGCGAACCTTCGACATCCACAGATTGTGTAGAAGGATTATCAGGCTACATTCCAACATCCAACGCATTGTTATCATTGCTTGCTTAAAACAGATATACTCACTTTATATTGGAACTTAACATCAAATAGACTAATTGGTAAAGTATTCAATTTGAAATAAATTTCATTTAGCTTATTTACCTGTGGCTGAGATGCATCAGTATTAGAACCTTCCACACTAATTTCAGCTTGTAGCCATTCAGCCACGACTCTATAGCCTTGTTGGAAGCCAATTCTCTTATCGTCTTCTATGAGGCATCTCTTGAACTCTGAGCCCTGCATTTTTGCGTGGTATGGTGAATTTTACTTGCATTGTTTCATCAAACAATGGAGGGTAGTTAAAATATCAACAACAAATCAACTATATCCATCACAATATAATAGGAGAAAAATCGAGCAGTTTTGATGGAGCAATCTACTATATAAATGTTGTGTGTTTGTATGCTTTGCTTGTACCAACATATTTTCTTCAAATTCTTAAGTTGGGTAAGAGTTAGTTCAGCTCTTTTGAAATAAAAATGGCTGCAAGTGCTGCTGCATTCCCTCATTCTTTCAATCACTGCCTTTATTCTCAACTATTGGAGGAAAATTCAGTCAAGGGTGAGATTTTAAATAATATCATATTAGTGAATCACAAGTTTTCTTCACTAATCTAGATTGCAGAGTCTTGACTTCAATTGTTGAATTGTTTATATTGAATATGAAAATCCACTACTGTTATTATATTCTATTGACCTATTTATAATTGATGAGCTAAATAAGGGAGTCCTAGAATTTCCCTTCACATTATATAAAAAATTTGATACAATTTTTCATTTACTAATACTTACATCTCTTGCTTGAAGTTTCGAAAAACCACCAGAGCTGAGCTTGTGTGTCTCGTACTTTTCTAGTCTTGCCTTTGTTGCCTTTGATGTGTCAGGCAATCTATTAAAAGTTTGAAATATGTTAGATAGTATAAATATGGAGGTTAATTAGTACATAATTAGATTCTCAATAGTATCACATACCTTTTTGTACTCTCTACTACTGTAATATTATTTTTCTTGTTAGCTTTATAGTTTCCATCCAAAATCAGAGCCTGCCACTCAGCCTTAGGAACATAGGGCAGATGCTCGTACCTGGGGTTATCCCGTAAATTTTTTTTGTACTGGTCCCTAATATACTTCAAACATAAACTAGCTTTTTCAAGGAGCTTGTTTCTCTTGAATGCACGAGGTCCAAAGAGTTGGGTCATGCTCTCTATAAGATCATCCTTCAATAGTTTGCGTTGGTGATTCCACCTTTTAAGTAAAAAAAAACATGTTAGACTCATAAATGAAGTGAAGTTACCTTTAATATAGTTCAAGAAATGGACGAAAAGGAAAACTATTATAGCAATGATATAAAATCAAAATAGTGGTTTGGGGTTTTAGTTAGGATATGATGTTCCACCAGGTATGCATGGTGGGCCCAAATATTCAAAAACACTCATCACCAAGTTTTCTCCAAAAAAGATCATTCCCTACAAAACAATCATGGGATCATTAGTCGATGAAGAGTGATCAAAAACTAAATTACTATTATATCACTATAGAATAATAATAACTTTAAAGTACCTGGAACTTTGGCTACTTTTAATGGAATGCCTTCATTGTCACTGATGATCAATGTGACATCCTTCACCGTTCCCATACTAGGAACATAGGAACATCCAGGAAATGATGTTGCAGGTCCTATTGCAAAAAGTTTCATAAGTTTCATAAGTCTTTGTCACGATTGAAGTATAAAAGAACAAATGATAATTGATGTTATAAAGTTGTAAAAAAGAAACTATTTGTTGCTGTCATAAGAGAGAAAAAGAGGGATTTGTGTACCGGCCGATGGTGCAACATTCGATGCATGTAAGCTACGTGTTGCTAACTTAGCAGTCGAAAAGAGATTTGTGGTTGTCCTGGATGGAGGCGGCATCATCGTAGGATTCAATTGATGTGAAGCTAAAGAATAAAATTGTTAGAGCATGCATAAATATAGAATGCGTGGACTAGCATGGACAAGATTGTTAGAGCATTAAAAAGAAGGATTGTTCGAGCATGTATTGTCAATGATTATGATCACTCCTATACATATTCAGTGGAAAATAGAAGTGGGGAATGGAACGTGTGATCTACCTGAACCACCTGCAGCACCCTCATCATGGGAATGGGGCTCGAAATCAAGCAAAAAACTCTATAAAGACAACACATCCATATTTTAATTAATGCCATAAAAGAGCATAACATAAAAACCATTATTGAACTCTTTTTATAATTAAAAATTTCATTAATACTTACTTTTAAGGACTCAGAGGTGTGCAACAATTCAGATGCCCTATCTTTTATTTGTTGAGTCATAGGTTGTATGGTTGCCAAACGTAGAATTTCTTTGCTAATTTTCTTTAAATTAATTTTAATCGAACCAATCAGGTCATCGGTCTCTGCGAAATCGATATAGAAAGGGTCCTCCTCAAGGGGGGCCTGCTGAGGGACTGCAAGTTCCTTTCCCTCCCTCCGACCACTAGCCCTCTGTGACAACAATAGTATTAGTATTATCAAAATTACTCCAAAACAATAAAGAAAACAACATTAAAAAAATAACATTTTACTTCTATCTAGTTTGCACAATTACAAATGAGTTTTACCTGCTCATGTGTAGATGAGCCGGGAGCATCGTCAGCATCCCCTCCGGGTGGTTGCTCCATATTGTGCCCCTATGTCAAAGATGAAGTATAAAAATGTCAGCCAAAAATTTATTGACTAAATGGTATGTTGGAGTCATTGATTAGAAGTTGGTTTAATAGTATGTACCACCCCCATGATAGTAGCCTCATTTGTATCTATGCGGTTCAAATTGTAATTAATAAGAAGCTCTTCCCCTACACGTATTGATTTTATCGCACAGATGAATACACGATTTCCCTCGCGTGCCTCAAATATGCAATTGGGTTGCTGTATAGTTGACCCAGGTCGTGTACTATTTATAAAACCCACAATATTCCCTGTTGCTTTTGGCCTTCCATCAATGTATATAGCCACACTTTTACTTTGATTATTGTCTTGCTATTGTATATAATTTGCGGAGAGGGCATACCTACGCATACTTTTTTTATATTTAACAATATGCATCCAACTTTTGTAATCGTAACATGGTCCAACATACTCCATCAATTTAGAAACTTTGTTGTAAGACACCTTTATGTCGTCCATAGAAAATAGGCCCAAACCATGTAGTGATGATGGTGCTATGCGATATATCCTCTCGTTAACACAAAAATCAGTGTTTATTGGAGGAAGTTCCTTGGGTACCCAATGTTTCTATAGATGTTGGTACCTCAAGGGCACCTCGATGTCGCCTTCCATCTCATCATCATAAGAACATGACCCCCCTTGAGCAAGGAAAAATTTCATGCATTTATTGAATTTCCTTCTAGTCCTTTGACCTCTAGTTAATCTCCCTGTTCTAGATAAACTGCATGTCTCACTTTCCTCTTCTATTCCTATATTTCCCTCACTCGAGGAAGACACTTCTAACAAATACCTATTCGCTGGTACCTGCAAATGGGAGAGATCTTAGAAGACATCAATCTTACTATTGATAAGTGTATTAAATAGACTTTCTATAAGGAGTATTGACTTATACCTGTCGATCCATGAGACTGTGCGGAATGCTCCTGAAAGGGGTTCAATTTCCTACAAATGTAATTCAATTATCGTAAGAATAATCACATCATAATCATAATCACATCCATCATTAGCATCATATAAAAATTAAAAACATTAAAAGGTACACAATAAAACACTTAAATCAGACTCACATTATAAGCCTACTAGGGAAGTAGGCCTAGTGAAGGGCTAAAATTGGGTTTTTATATCAGCTAATGAGTAGAGGGCTTAGTCACCTTGGGGACATGCTATTTGAAGTTGTTTGATGTGTGTGGAGGTGGAGGAAACACCTAGAATAAAGTCACTTGCATAACATTTTGAAATTCAGTTAGATATTTTATATTAATTAAGATAACTGTAATTTCTTCCAAAACCCATTATAATAATTTTAAAATGGATTACTGGTTTCTTTTTACTTACTGTGTAAATCCCATAGATCCAAATACATGTACTAAAATAAGTTTTCTAGTTTTAGTCTGTAAATCAACATACTGATACAATGTTATTCCTATTCTAAAATGAAATGTTAGAGATACTTGGATTATTAACCAACAAATTGGGTAAGCACTTATATTATGTTTTCCCTATGAATTTTATTCTAGGTACAACTCCCTTTTATAGATATTTAATGAATTCCCTTTTCTAAACTAAACACTTACAAATGCTTTTGACCTGAAAGAAAATAAGGCTCAATACATTCACGCATCAATATGTGTTTTAAATAGTTTTATTTAATTAATTTAGATTAATAGCTAATTTACATTAGCAATATTCTATTTGTAGTTGAAACTTGTAGCTTTTAAATAGATAATGAATAAACTATGTAACCATATGTATAAGACAAATATATTTCTATCAAGAAATGAATATTAAATAGATTAAGGAATGATGGCATACCTCTAAATTCCATCATCATCATCCTCATCGTCATCATCATCATCATCATCATCATCATCATCATTATCGTCCTCCTCATCATCATCATTGTCATCATCATCATCCTCCTCGCCATCATCATCGTCGTCGTTGTCGTCGTCGTCATCATCATCAACATCATCATCAACATCAACATCATCTTCATTATCATCATCAGTAGCAGCATCATCATCATCATCATCTTCTTCTTCTTCATGAAAATTTGTGTCAGGAACATCATCCAATAACTGTCGATCGTGATCACCATCTACATCATCTTCTATTTCTTCGGTATCTTCTTCTTCCATCACATTATACTTTATTGGCCTTCCTCTCGGTTCATGTCTAACAACAAATGACCAACCCAGTTTATGTGGAACCTCTGAGTAAAATACCTACTCATATTGGCTTGGAAGAACATAAGGCTCATCCCCAACTGGCTCAAGCGACCTTGTATTAACCATTGTAAATCCATTATCATGTTCAATAACAGTTCTATCAGGATCATTTGGATTAAGTCGTAGCCTGTACCATTTGACAACGAAGAATACTAATTTGAAGGAACTAAAGTCACACTCAATTATCTCATCCAAAATGCCATAGTATCGATTTTCAGACTCTTGAGGATGTAAGCCGTTTCTGGATGAAATATTAGTCACTTGAAAGACTGCAGTTATTCCTGAATCACAAGTTTTCTTTGTGTCATCCAACACTTTGACGCAAAATTTATGACCATTATAGAACATAGCCTTGTGGTGTTTAACTTGCAATAATATGTGAAACATATCAAAATTATTGTATCATGAGTTGATAAACATACGAGTGATTAATAAATTTCTACGTACCTGGAAATCTCTTGAACCATGTGCTAAATTTATTTCCCTTTGCATAACATTGGAATCTCCATTACGATGAGCTTCTTTAACCAATGAAGATACACCTTCCCATGTTAATGTGCGACTAGAATGTTGACATCGTTCAATCCATACCGTCATCCAATCAAGATTGTTTGCAATATAAAAATGTAGTGCATCCCACTCTCGAGCACCTGTACAAAAAAAAAATAGACAACTTACAACCGATTTATTTTGAAGATTAAGAAATAATTTATTATAATAACATCTTATATTTTATTACCTCTCACTTTTCTCAATGTACCTTTTCCCATCAAGTACTCCCCTTCTAAGTTTTTAAAAGGCTCGAGATCCCAAATGCGATCTACATGGATATTTGATGCAAACTTAGGAAGATATTCAGTAATGTACACCATAGTCTGGTATACCATATATCCCTCTACCATAGAACCCTCAGGATGTGCTCTTTGTCGAACCAAAGCCTTCAAAGATTTCAAATGCCTCTCAACCATCCACATTGACCTAGTGTGTACAGGTCCACACAATTCAATCTCCTCAACTAGGTGTATGAGGTAGTGTTCCTGTGCATTGAAAAAAGTTGGAGGTAGACACCTTTGCATTTCACACAGTAAATGAGGAATTCTTCTCTTCCAATAGTTTATATCTTCTTTATGGATTTCTTTAGATGACAACCACCTACATTAAGAGATTCAAGTCACAAAAAATATATAGATATGAGGCTTTACAAAATAATATACAATAGATTACATAGCAAGAAAAATAAATCACGAATATAATAAATATATACAACAAATTGAACAGATATTACTGCTTACCTCATATATTTTCCAAGATCGTATATCACTTGTTTGATGTTATTGTTGAAGTGCTCTGGGAGAGATAGAGGAAGCACGTACTGCAGTAATTATAAACCAATCATTTCATTGTTTTCTAACATAACATAATGAACAATTCACGTAGTTTATGAATATATTGTAAATACAGAAGAACATAACTTACCTTGACGAAAGTATGCCAATCATGCATTTTGAGCCCTGGCCCAAATTCACTTTTTTCTGATATGAGATTTTTTATGTTCGCAGCAAATCCTGTGGGAAATCAAATTTTTTGTATGACTTCTTTTATGGCATCACTTTGCTGCTCCGTTAAAAACCATGGAAGGGCAGTTATATTAATCTGATCTCTGTTGCTATTTGAGTGAATAAAATTTTTCAATGCATGATTGGATTCATGTATGTCATTACAAATTTTGACAATTTTTTCTTTGTCACGCCTTCCATCCAATATTTTCCACAATGTCCCTGTTATATTCTTTCCAATATGCATAGTATTAAACAAATGCACAATTTGTAAGTGCTCGTAGTAGGGAAACCTACTAAATTGTCTGGGATAGCTTTTTAGTCCCTTTGGAAGGTTGTCAGTATTTCCTTAACGACCTTCACGATCATCAATTACACAATTAGTCAACAAAAATCACAATAGAAATATATAAATTACAAACATAAACCATTAGGTGGAACGGCATTACCTCGACGATTAATTCTATTATATTCCAACTTCCATAGGCGAGGTGTCATTCTTTGTGGCTTTGATGTAGTCTCTTCTTTCCCATTGAAAAGATGTTTTTTTGTACTTCGATACTTATGATCCCTCTGGAGGAAGTGTCTACACTCATCAAACACCTGCTTTCCTAAACTTTTTGAATGATAAGATTTCATCTTTGGATCACAAATTGGACATGCAAATTTTCCCTTTGTTTGAAGACCTACAAGATAATGATGTAATTGGATTATTAAATATGTTGATTTTTATAATTAGAATTATTGTGCGCAACTTGAATTCACTATAACATACCATAAAAATGTGTTATCCCTGGGGCATCATGTATTGTCCATGCAAGTATTGCATGGAATTGAAATTGTCTTTGTCGTATTGGTCTAGACACGTCATACATGGTGACACCGTTCCATAACTCCACCAACTCGTCGATAAGAGGCTCAATATATACATTCATATCTTTTACTTGATATTTACCTACTTGAATGAACAGTAACATTACATAGTTATTGTGACCGTTTTACTGCAAGATTTGTAAGTACGTGTAAATTAATAACTATCAAATGATAAGATACCTGGAACAATCATTGCCAACATAATGTGCTCCCTCTTTATTGACATCCATGGAGGAATGTTATTGTTGATAACAAAAATAGGCCACACCGAGTAAACAGATCTCATCTCTCCAAATGGATTGACACCGTCCGCTGCCAATGAAAGCCTAAGATTACGAGGTTCTTCTTTGAAGTGTTTCCACTTTTCCTCTATGTGCATAAATTTCAAACCATCTGCAGGGATTCGAATAATGTCATCTCGACTTCTATTGCGTGCATGATAATCCATAAATTGAGCCAAGCTACTACACCTAAATAATTGTCGCATCCGTGGAATAATGGGGATGTAACAAAGAACCTTTTGAGGCACCTTTTTTGTTAGTCGATCTATTCGATATCTACTCGTATCAGATATAGGGCATTGTGTTGCAAATTCATGTTCTTTATAATATATAATATGATCATTGGGACAAGCATGTATTGCTTCATACTCCATTCCAATATCTTTCATAACAGTAGTTAATTCTCGATATGAGCGAGGTAGAATATTTGATGATGGTAACAGAAACTCACCTATCAATCTACAACAAAAAATATAAGTTGTTAATATAAACAATATTAGTGGTACATTTTTCACCCTTTGTTAACTATAAAGACATATATGACATACCTTAACATACGTGACATTGTTATGTTGGATAAACCATTCATAACCTTCAAGTTCAACAACAATAATACAGTAGAGAGAAGAGTTGTTTGGGAGGCTTTGTATAGGGGCTCGTATGCCTTCTAAAGTAGAGGTACATCGAGGCTATCATCATCATCATGATCAGATATGCTTGGACTAGATGTGTCATGGATCAATGTATTTATACCATCCTCTTCAATTATGTTTTCTGGCACATGATCGTCATCTTCCATGGGATCATTATCTTCACCTTGGATATTTGCACCTCCATGTTCCTCCACTTCGAAAACCATATTCTTCGGATTGTTGTGGTTCATATCATGTACTTCCCTGGGAAGATCAACCTATATAAAATTGATTAACATAAATAAACCATGATCATCAACTCATCATCAAGTGATTTCATATGTATATAAATTGTTAAAATGATATAATGAACAACTTACCAGTGGATGATAGTCATGCCCCCCTTCAATGTGACCATTCTCCCTACAATGTCTCTTAATTGTTTTGATTAGTAGTCTTCTACGGTTTAAGCCCTTACAAATATTGCAAGGACAATAACATTTTCCATCACCTTTTCTTTTCAAGTTAGACCACAATCTAGCGATTGTCTCCCTGTTTTGTTCTTCACTTATATTATTTGACATGATCGTTCTTTGCAGGAAGCAAAAATCGGGCTATGAAAACTTCGGTCTACTGCAACTTTCAAAAACTAAGAAAAACTACCGAAAGTACACAAATCTTCTTAGACCTAGCTAAATACTTTAATATTTTAAAAATACTTTCTTTGACTTTATTCCTAAGATTATTTGTAAAACTTTGACCAACCGCCTGAAGGTCTTATTTCAAGAGACCTTACAACATTAAGCCACTAAAAGCAATTTCAAAACATATAAGCTAAAATTCTAGTTAAAATATACATTAGAATAAAAAATAATAATTTTCATACCTGAGCGCACGACTATAACTCGTGCAACAACCTTCTTGCTTAGCTGTAGAAGCTCTCCAGCAATCAAATCATACAAACTACAAGGCCTAACCAAAATTTCAAAACATATAAGCTACAAGTCTAGTTAAAATATACATTAGATTAGATTCAACAATAGCAAGCAATGTTATTCAGAATTAGATTCAACAAACCTTAGCAGTGTAAATAGCCATCTCCTCTAAACTGGACTCGAAACACGAGGGGGCATTCACATACTCTTCCCCTAAAGGTATCCTGAAGAACAAAAGCCACTATTCTTGAGTTTGTGAATTGCACCTCGAGATGAATGAAGCTTAAAAGGAATAAAAATTGTTTTCATACATTTAAATCAGGATTTAATATTTATTCATAAGTATATACCTTAACAGCACTTAAAATTGTTGTTATATGTGTTGCGGGAAAAGAAGAATTTTATACTTATGTGTACAGATGCACTTCCTGTATGCGATCCAAACCTCGAATGTTATCAAGTGTGTCCAATGATGGGGAGAGACCTCCATGCAAGCAGAAGATCTGCAATGAAACAAAAGAAAAGAAAATTTTCTTATAGTAAGAACAAGTTTGTTGTGCTGCATAGGGTACCAACAAAATAGTGTATAATATCTTTTTCTTTACCTGGCTTTCAATTCAACATGAGAGCCTTTAATAGAAAAGTCAAGTTAATAACATATATATAATTTTTCCATAACTAGATTTTATTTTGACCAGGTTGGGCTAGGTGATCTTGTGGAAATCTCTGGAATATTTCTTCCTATGCCTTACACAGGCTTTCGAGCCATGCGAGCAGGTTTGGTGGCTGATACATACCTAGAAACGATGTCAATTACTCATTTCAAGAAAAGATACGAGGAGTGAGTTTTAGCTTTTCGTATGTCATTAAATTTTCTCTTTCTTGTTTTGTAAGGACTTCTATTTTTTCAGACATGATCCTCATTTCATATAAGAAATACCATCAGTGAAGCTATATCACACTTTATGCTAGGACCAATAGGGGAATAGTAAAAATAGATTTGATCAAATGTCAAAATCATTCCTAATAGAAAAAGTGATTACATTTTTAGGCAGCAGGATGGTTTAACTACTATATTCATTAATACCTAAAAGATTGTTTACAAGGCTTGTATATGAGCTAACCTTGGTTATTGACACATTAACATCAGCTATAATGACATTAAGCAGTATTTTTGAATTACTTAAACTTCTCTTGGCTTGGTATTTTGGTGGAAACATTTGCTTGCTGATTTGAAGGCTAATAGGTCTATTAGTATGGCAACTTAAACTTGCATGGACTAATTTAGTTGTCTTGATAGGGTTCAAACTTAGATATTGATCTTATTATTTTTGCATGTTGCAAATTTTGATAATAAGCTCGTGACATTGAAAAGTCTCAAACTTGATCCAAATTTTGATAATAAGCGCGTGACATTGAAAAGTCTCAAACTTGATATGAGACTGGTTCTGACAGATCTCAACTTTTCATAATGAGCTTGTTATTTTAATAAATCTCAATCACGGACTAGTTTTGCCCATTGCTGCAATTTGAAAAAATGACCAAACATCATTATCCAGTATGAGTAGCCAGCATGATTCTAGAGTAACTCTGTATTATCAGTGAAGAAAATACCAAAAATCACAAATTGGGTACAATCAGTATGTTATGGAGGGAAATGTCTCTAGTAAAATTTGCCACACAAGTTATCTAAATAGCCTTAAATAATTGGAGTAAATTAAAAAGAACCAACATCATCATATTATAACAATTGAATGTGTATCAAATGTTGTCAGTGACATCTTATAAGTATCAATATTAACTCTAGTTAATGCAGGCTAAATGAGATCTACCGGCATTAGAAGAATATTGAGTAACATCATCACCATTGTAGTAGGCACATTTTTCACCATCCAAAGTAGATTAAACTCTCGCAAGATCTGGGTGGTAAATCAACCTTGGATCTCCACTACGAATGGTTTATCCAACCAAACTTCATATGCCTTATAGAGCTTGAAGATGACTTTGATGTACACAGCAGGAGCAAATTTGAATACTATTAGATTTAGTACATGTTGCTTTTGGGTTGGTTAGATGTTTGAACTTTCTATTATCAACATTTGTAATCTCAACATGAGATACACTTATATCTCCTCTTGATACAGATTTTATGGGTTTCGAATATTTTGGGACATTAAAACCAACAGTCTTTGTAACCAAGCCTTTTTTCTCGTCTGCTTTTTGAGGCTCCCAAACTCTCCCAATAGGTTTGGATAAGTAGTTAATTGTGACTTAACTTATTCCTGTTTTCATTACTTTCGTAATTAGTAGCTATGGACAATAGGTTTAGACACAACACTTTGGCCTTTTGACTTAAAGGAACACATGAGATTTTTCCAAGGACATATAAGTTTTATGTGTTTATATTTGTTGAAATATAAGAAGAAAGTGCAGCATGCTTTAGATCTTTTCTCTTTGTGAGCTAATTGATCTTGTAATCTATTGAGTTCTTTTCTTAGCAATATTGTTAGCTACAAAATTGCATGAGTGGAAGATTATGTTGTCTCCAACAGTCGTATATTAATTGTGCCTCGTGTCATGCTTACACGAAATTGTAGAAGCAATAATCCAAGATTCACCGTATATTGTAAACATGACTGTAGAAAAAAACTAAAAAATTATTTGATACATTTATAACATCAGATTGCACATTTATTACTACATACATCCTTATTTTTCCCAAAAATAACCTTATTTGTCTATAATTTACAGATGTTGCCAAATGTTAAAAACAAAATCCTCTATACCCAAAATTTTGTAGTAAATGTGAGCCATTCTAGTGCATAATGAATTAGTTTAAACATGTTTTCTCATGGCAAGAAGAAGCTATTAATCACCGTGCAATTAGATTCTCTACAAATGAGAATACTCTGTGCAACTGCAGTATACTTGTGAGGTTTCCATTTTCAATGCTACTTACATTTTCCATGTATATGCATGAATTTTCAATGCCCTGACCCTCTCAATGCTATCGAAGTGATCTCCTGCGCGCGTGCCTTTCCTTTCACAAGAACCCTGTGTCATGCAATTTCATGCAAATGAGGATTTTTCGCTTTTTTTTTTCTCTTATATCCCACTGGCATCGCAATTGCGATGCCTGTCGTCGCAATTGCGATGAAATCGGGCTAAAATTGAAAAAAAAAGAAGCCAAAAACACATTACCTTTTCTTGTCGTCGCAAATTGAGGTCTAATGTATTAGTGATGTCTTCCCAATTGTTGAGCTTAGCCAACTCATGGGACTGTATCAGGGGTGAAACATGATCCTTGTTTCCCATCATATCCAAGTAAGTGAGCAATAACTGAGGTTGACTACTTTTTGAAATCACTTCTATAAAACATCGAGATATGGATGAAAATAACATGTAAATGAATCTCTTGATATTGTCATGTTCTATCTCTAGTGGAGATCAATTTGGGATCTCTTCCACTATATGATTATTAGTCTACTAGTCATCTAGATCATTTTGTGAAATAGGGGCATTGATCAATCTCCCATACTCTACATTATTCTCCACTATCGTTGAGCCAGAGCCTTTCTAAATAGAACATTTACAAGGATTCGTACACCTATCATCACACACATCCATAGATTTACTGATGATCCCTCTATAAGAGTCACATTGATATACTTAATGCCCTAATTTTTGTTGTAATTTGTAAATGATAATTGCATCTTGCACTTTAATCAACTATCTCCAAGAGCCCCAAACAATTTTGAGCAGAATATCATTGGGAAGGGTCTTGTTTTGGGAGACCAGTAAACAAACTCTCACTTCAAGATTGGGCCACTCATAGGGGATCAAATCATGCTTGAGAAATATCCCTATTTGATTAGCAAGTATCTGAATTATCTTTAGGTCTCTATACTCCAGTGGTAGAGAAGGGAATGCTATCCACATAGGAAAGAATTGACAAATAGCTAGATCTGCTTTAAAATTAGGGTACCAATTAAAAGTACAAAGCCTAGATCCTTGATAGAAGCATCCTTTCTCCCTATGAACTTTATCTCTTTCTTCTTTGGAATAAAAATGGCAATAAAAAATGTAGAATTCGAATCCATGAGGAAGATTTCACTTAAACCTACCCAGAAATGCCAAGCCCAACTGGTAATATCATTAAAAATCAAATCAGGGTTTGAAAACATACCAATTAGGGTAGAATTTTGTAATCCTTGAATATGCTTGCCAATGAGATGGTCCGAAAGGAAAACTTCCAGATCCTTTGGATGAGGGGCCTGCTATTGCATTTCTTCATGAATTGAAGTGGGGATAGGTTTTTGTACCTTTCTCCATTCAAACTTTTGTCTAGCCACAATCTTTGGATTGAGGGGAGCTCCTCCAAGCGGTGGACTAGGGGCATGCAAGGACTAAATCTTCAATTGTAAAGGCGAGTTCTACCCTTGTAACTGAATAGGTAAGCCTGGAGGAGCATTGTAGCATATGTCGATAGGTTGTTTCTTATGCTGATTATTGCTTTTGGGCTTTTTTGAGGGAAAGCCCTTATTGGTTTTTTTGAAAAAAAATTCCCACCCATGTTGTACATTCAAAGTGAATCCCTTGTGGGTACCAGTTTTCGATGCTTCACCCACTTCAAATGTTGAAAAACCCTCACGTTGTGACAAATCACTTCTAGATTATGGAGGATGCTTAGTGATCTTAAAATGAAAATGAAACCTGGGATTAACAAAAAAAGGTTTGGCAGGTTGTACAACAACTTTACCTTAGAAGATTTTAAGGGCATCGTCTCCTACAAAGTCTTGTTTATTCAATGTCTTTGATGAAAATTTATTTGGGAATGCATGTTGTTGAAAGCCCTGAAAGGTGTCCGGGAATGTATTTTCCTTGTTCCATATTTTCCCTTTCTGTAAGCGACTATTTTCCCAAACTGGATTCCATTTTCCTCTGAATGGTGGCTGGAAATCTTGACCCCATTTCCTTTTGCTCATCGGCAGCAAATCCTGGTTCCATTTTCCTCTGCTATTCGGCTCCCTCAACATCTTCGCTCATAATTTTTTTACATATTGTTGAATATTTTTTTTAATTTTGAGGCAAAGTCCACACCTATACCCTGGGCTAGTAGAGTAGGTACATGGCACACAAGTCCCGTAAGGGAAATTGGCCAAAAGCCATTCTCCACTACGAAGGGAAGTCGAACCTGTGACCTCAAAGAAGTAAACCTCAAGACACAAACCAACTCACCTACAAGTGACGGCTTGATTTTGAGGCAAAGTCCACACCTATACCTCGGGCCAGCAGAGTAGGTACATGGCACACAAGTCCCGTAAGGGAAACTGGCCCAAAGCCATTCTCCACTATGAAGGGAAGTAGAACTTGTGACCTCAAGGAAGTAAACCTCAAGGCACAAACCAGCTAGAAAGTTTTTATCACTAGAATTCAATAGTAGCATAAAATATTTTATCATAGAAGTACACAAAGATGAGGAAGAGTGAAGAAAAAAATGTACTTATACACTCATTACATATAAATAATCCTATAAAAAAAATTAGAAGTTTATTATTAAAAAAGAGACCAATATATTTGATATTATTATGAAACAAATATCACAAATAAATGAAAAATGTTTGATTTCTATACTTTCTAATTAAATAAATTATATGAAAATATTTTTAAATTAATTACCTTCCTTTATTCTACTTCATATTCACTTATTAAAATAATATTAAATAATCAATCTTAATTCTTCATAAATGAAATTGATCAATTTAAATTTATTTATTTTTAATTATAAAATTAAACAAATTCCATATTTTATAAATATTTAATTTAAAGACTAATTATTGTTTTCTTTTAACAATGATGTTCTAAGCATATTATGGTTTATGAAGTACTTGTTAACGGATAGGGAAAACCTGCGACATCTATATGTCACTCATGACATACTCAAAAATCACATTTATCGTTACATAATACCATGCATACCTTTATCTTTGTCTCGACTCTCCATACATTTCATTTACCTCCGTTGCAGTACCAGTACCCCTACGGCCTGGCAATTGGTCTTTTCCTTCCGAACTGAACTTGTAAGAAATGGTATGGTTCGGTAGGAGCATTCACTGAACTAGGTAGTGAATGAACAAGTTGGGGTTCTTGAACCTAACCAACCAAACCAGGAGCAGTAACTTCACTGAACAATGAATGAACAGGGTGGGTGTTCTGATGTGCTGCCGTTGAGGGTGCTGCTATTCCGGCTGTTGGTTCTGGTAATTCGTGCTAATGATGGTGCCTGCCGTGGTTACTGCTTCCAAGGCTGGTGCCATGGTTGTTGCTTGCATAGGGCTAGATATATATAGAGGGGCACTTTTTTTGTTTCGTTATAGACGATGCATTCTACTCAATCGAATGCCTATGACGCTGGCTGGGGCCCATCACCGATCATATTACAGAATTTGGCATCGACTGCATCACCAGTTCACCTTTCTTTCATAACTAGTTCCCTACCATTCTATAGGCGGGTGGGATAAAAACACGAGACTAACAAAGACACAACAACGAATACAACACACAGATAACCAAAAACATGTTTGAGCTTAACCTCTCCACGTGCAACAGGCATCTCCCTCCCAAGAGCCGAAGTCATGTAAACCGTCCTTTACACTCAAAAGAGCTTTCAATTCATGGAGTGCACATCCCTGGGGATAATACGATAGAAAGCACGCAGGAGGATGCGAAATATACTGACCATGCGAGCCATACTAATCTCCAGTGTAAAGTCCTTGTGCACCAGCGTGAAAGGGTCTCCTTTATAATGATGCACGATAATTCCTACAATTTCATACGCCGCGATTTTCACAAAAGATCAGTCGGAAAAGTACTGAGACTTCTACTAATTGAAAAAGGCAGGACCCAGCATAGACTTTGAGGCTTGAGCCGAAAAATAAACTGTTGGAGTTCCGTATGTAGAACATGACATAAATAACACACCTCCCACAGCGGCATGAAACATGAAAGTGACTTACTGTTAAGAACATGCGACAAATGGACCACCGCTAATTATTCCTCAAGTTTGAAGAGAGTTTTGAATGAAAACTTCGAGAAAATTTGGTCAATATTTGACGGGCAAATTCATTATTCACAACCTCCATCAAATGAACAGAAAAGCGCGTCGACTTTCTTTTAGACTTAAAAAAAGGTTGGATGGAGAAAGTGAGTGTTGCGCGTGGCCTACCTTTGATGATTGATGACCCCCAATACCCATTATCACGGCACTCCTCTTTATTACGGTTGGGCTAACAAGCAGCAAAAATGGCTTCAACGAAGTCTGCAGTAAAAAGTAAATAAGAAATTTCTTCCAATATTTTCAACCTGGCTCGTCCATGCCAAATTATTGTAGTCGTTGTTATGTGTATTTGGAATGCAAGTCTTTTTTTCCAATGAATTCTCGATTTAGATCGATTAGTTTTCTCAATTTATTAATTTTTGTCTAGGTGTGTTTTTTTTTCTTTTAATTATTTACAATATTATTTTCCATTATCAAATTTCTTTCTTATATATATATGTGTGTGTGTCAAAGTCTAAAATCTAAATTTTATTTATCTACTCATTTCATTCGTTGAAATTCAAACTTTTAAAGCACCAAGTCTTTTAAAACAAGATTACTTATACAATATGCAAACAAATTTCAACAATCTACAATACAATGGCAAGTTATGAGCCTCTTATCTAAGAGGCCTTATATTGAGTCTACTCTAGCTTAACAAAGAGTAGTAATTAATCTTAAACTCGACCCATTACCTATCAAAAAATAAAAATAAAAAATAAAATAAGAAAAATTTGCAATTCATAATAGAAAGTTATACAAAGCCTCTATCTCTATCCATGACATATTATATTCACCAAACAAAAATGTTTTCTAGAAATATGAACATCTCACTCACACACTAACATTCATCTCTAGGGAGAACCAAATTTCGCTTTCACACACACAATATATAAACCATAAGAAATTTTAGAAAAATCATTAAGAAAATGGAAGAAAGTTTATATTACATAATTGTTAATAATTAATCTTCAAGATTGCTAAATACTAAATATTCAATTAGGTTTTCTTTAGTATTACTTTATTAATTTATAGTTTGATATTAGTTCTCGCAATTTTGTATAACAATTTATAATTGTTATTGTTGTGTCTTTTATCAATTTATTTTGTTGTTCTTAAAGAGACAATTCTCATGAAATAACAATAGTTCCTGGCTTCTATAAATTTCTATTTTATTTTCAATATAGGCCAAAAGTGGTATCAGAGCATTATAATTAATCTATGTGCAAAACTTTTGAAGATTGGAGCTTTTCTTCAAGAGCATATTAGAGAAAACCGATTCAAGTGAACTCAAAACATTTTTATAAAGATATATACAATTTGATTCCATTGCTAAATTTTGACAAGAAAATTTCAGCAATTATTAACAATATATGGAAATTATATTTTATTTTTGGATTCACAATGCCATCTATTTTTCCATTGATTGGGAAAACATTATAAGGAAAAGATACTTTCCAAGTTGGCTAAGTTGTGTTGACTGGATGTGAGGATGGAAGATTATTAAAATTAAATGACACTTTTGCTCTTTCTAATTTTTTTGGATCTCTTACTAAGGTAATCTATATACTACTATGTTATGGCATGAAATATTCGCCCTTGTTTGTTGTGATAAAATTCATATCATGAAAAAAAATGGTGTTGATGGCTTGTCTGTTTTGTCTAAATTTATTGAAAAGTGTGAATCATGTATTCTTGTCAATCAACATAGAAATTATTTCCCTTAGTGCACTTGGAGAGCACACAAGAAATTGTAGCTCATCCATTCTAATTCATGTGGGACTTTACCTGTAACTTCTATGGAAGGATCTCAATAATCTATGTTGTTCATTGATGATTATAGTCACATGACTTGTATTTATTTCTTGTAGAAAAAATCAAAAGCTTTTGAGACTTTTAAAAGATTTCATGTTATGATTAAAAATCAAGCTTAGTGTCAAATTGGTAATCTTTGAACTAACAATGGCAGAGAATTTACTTCTCGAGTTTCTGAAGAATGGCTACCTCAAACTGAGATTCAAAATTATCTACTATACTAGCTACTCAACACAATGGATTTGTTGAATAAATGAGTAGAACCATAATGAATATGGTTAGAGCAGTGTTATATTTTAAAGAAATCAAGTTGCATTTTTTGGGTTGAAGCAGCAGAACTATAGTCTATCTTCATAATAGATCTCCATCATCAACACTTCACCAAGGAATTCCATATGAAGTTTGGTTTGGTTATCCTCCTTCTAGTCAACATATTAGAATTCTTGGGTCCACTTGATATGCTTTAATTCCTAAGGATAAAAGAAGTAAATTATAGCATAATAGTTTTAAATGTTCTTTTTTTTGTGGATATTCTGATTTCTCTAAAGAATACATGTTGTATGATGAAGTTAATTAAAAAATGATCATTTCATGTAATGTTGTATTTTGTGAAACTTCTAAAAGTGCAGAAAATATTGAATGTCATTTGCAATAGCTTGGTAAATTTTCAAAATCTTCTCCTTGGAAAGAAAATTCCTATGAAGTTATGCATTATGGGGTAACCCAACTTATTCAGTGTCACCTTTACTGGATCCACATGTGGAATCTATATCTCAAACCTAAGCTGGTCCATCTATGACTAAGAAAGAAGAAACTCCCTTAAATGATGAGCACAAAAATTTAGAGCAATTGGCCAGTACTAAAGCATCTTTTGTGCAACCAAAGTCTTCTCATAAGTGCGAAAAACATCCAGGACACTTTGAAGGATCTAATACCACATGAAATAGGACAAACAAGTACAAGAAATTCTTACAAGGTAAGGCTAGAGGCTCAATCCAATATCATAGATAACCTAGAGTATGTAGATGAACTCAGCCTCATAAGTGACTATGAACGAACTTCCTATGTTGAAGCTAAAAATATTATAGTTTGGAGGAAAGTTATGCAAGATGATTATGATGCACTTATTAAAAATGGCACATGGGAGTTGATTGATACACCACTTGGATGTAAGCCTTTTGACTCCAACTAGATTTTTAGAAATAAATATAAAGCAGATGGAACACATGAAAATTACAAAGCTCAACATGTTGCTAAAGGATATGGTATAAAAGAGGGAATATATTTTGATGAAATATTTGCACCCATAAGAAAATGAACCACCATTCATGCTTTGTTGAGTCTTATAGCTCAAAATTGGTGGAAAATTCACCACATAGATGTCAAAACCACATTCTTAAATGGTGATCATAAAGCAATAGTCTATATGACTCAACCTGAAGGGTATGCAGTCAATGGGAAAGAACATTAGGCATGTAATATTGTCATATCTTTATATGGTTTGAAACAAGCTCCATGGGCCTAATATGAAATACTTACTGAGAATCTCTTGAAGTGAATTTTAAACATTTTGAATTTGATGATGCAACACTTTTTGTTAGAAAGATTGATAACATTATTTTACCTATCATGTTGTTTATGTGTATGATTTATTTGTCACTAGTAATTATGATAATAATATTCATGATATGAAAGAACAACTGAAGAAAGTTTTTGATATGACCGATTTAGGTCATCTTCATTACCATTTAGGTATTGAGATGATTCAAAAACCTTATTATATTTTTATTATCTAGTAAAAATATATTGATGTTATTTTGCAAAAGTTTGACATGGTTGATTGCAAGCCAATATGGAGAAAAATATCAGGCTCACATTAGATCACTCCTTAGCATTGGTTTATGCAACTGTATATAGGAAACTTGTTGGTAGTTTGATCTATGCTACAACCACTTGTTTAGATATTTATTTTCTTGTTGGAGTTCTTTCAAGGTTTTTGCAACAACCCAGATAAAATCATTCATCAACTACTAAAAGAATTCTTTGGTATATGCAAGGTACTCAACATTGTGGGCTGAAATACTCTAGGACAAAAGATTTTGTGTAATCAAGGCTATTTCAATTCAAATTATGCAAGTGACTCAACTGATGGAAAATCTAAAAATAGATATTTTAATACATCTTTGGTTTGCTGTAATCTCTTGAAAATCTAAAAAATAATCAAACCCCAACTGTCTCTTCCTTTGAAGCTGAATATATGACAGCCTCTGAAAAAAAATCAAGAAATTTTATGGGTCAAAAGGTTTCTCAAAGACTTGCAAACACCACACATTTCATCAACCCCACTTCTCGTTAACTATCAATTTTCTATCAAAATAACTAAAACTCTAATATTTTATGATCACACCAAACACATCAACACTAAGTATCAATTGATTCACCATCAGGTAAAAGATGGTAGTATACACCTCAAATATTGTCCCACTACAAATCATCCAAAATATATTTTTACTAAGAGAAAAGTTTGAGATGTTTATGTGAATGCTTGGTTTATCCTCTTCATATTAAGGGGGGGTGTTAATAAATTTTAATCTTCAGGATTGCTAAATACTAAATATTAGATTAGGTTTTCTTTAGTATTAGTATATTAATTTTTAGAATGATACTAGTTCTAATAGTTTTGTATAACATTTTATAACTATTACTATTTTTTCTTTTATACATTTGTTTGTTGTTCTCAAAGAGACAATTAATAGGAAATAATAATAGTTTCCAATTTCTATATATTTCTATTTTGTTTTTAATTTGGGACAACAATAAAGACTCTTTCTAATGATTTTTTTCTCATTGATTACAAAGATACATCTCTTAAGTTTTTTTTTAAAAATGGGAATCTTTATTTTAAAAGGGTTTTATCTATCATTGCATTATGTTGAAGCCAAATTTGGATCACTTCAAATACAAATCCAACGAATTTTCCTAATTTATAAAATTAGGAAATCTTTCCTTAGAATGCTTGAAAATAGAAATGCTAGATGTCATGGAGAATGTCATGGACTCATTCTTACTGGTGAAAGAACAAGTTTTAACTTGGAAAGAAGGAATTGGGGCTAATATTTTGGTTAACATTGATTCATACGTAAGATCCTTAAAATTATATTCTAAAATATAAGCTAATTTATAAAACCAAAATTTTATATTGAAAAGGCCAAGGTAAAATGCATTCAAACTAATAGAAAAAAATAAGAAGAAATTTTAAATATAATAAATAAATAAATAAGAAAATAATCAAATATAGAAATGAGAAAAAATACTAAACACTATTCCATGAGAGAAATTAGATATGATAATTAAGATTTACCATTAAATAGGAGGATTGATAGTTGAAACCTTGAGAACTAATCAAAATGAAGAAATGACTAAATAGGAAAACATCCACTAGTAGATTTGGGGGCAAATTAAATTGGCAATAATTTCTAACAAAGAAGACACATTTTGTGAATTTGTGGGTTTTTAGAATTCTCCATGAGTTCATTAGCATTTTGACTACATATCTTTGGTGTTGTCTCAATTAAAATATAAGAAGAAAAAATATATGAAACTCCAAATCATTTTTATGAAAGTACTCAACCCAAAAGCTCAAACTCATGGAATAGAGGGACAACAACTTCTTGTAAATCTTGAATCTATAGCTCAAGGGATCAAATTGTAAGAGGTTTTTAGACAATAACCTAAGGTTCTTCCTCAAAATAAGAGGTGTTTATATTTCCCCATTCTTCATAAGTATTTATGCTTAGAAACAAAATTCTAGGTAGAAGATGTCCATGCTATGGATGATGCCTATTTTATGGATAATGTATGTTCCAATTAACACTTTCCTTGTTACTACTTCCCTAGTTTCTCGTTAGGGTCTTCATAAATGCCTCCAATCCCAACCAATCCATACGTTTTGAGGGTTGTTATAGCTTCTCTAATTTCTTTTCTTGGGCCACAATTGAAGAGCTCATGTTTGAAACATGAAAGTGGAGTTTCCTTTGACCATTTTAATGTCCTAACAAGAATATAGTCTCTACCATGCATTGAGCATAGAGAATATCTAAAGGATACATATCCCATGCCAATAAAATATCACTTTAATTGATAAAAGGAAAAATAAAACTAAACACTTCTATACACACACACACACACACACACACACACACACACACACACACACACACACACTCACTCACTCACTCAATTTACTAGAACAATTTTCCAAATAATACTAAAGGGACAGATATATGTTTTCAAAGATAAGGCATATTTCATAACAATTAAGGAATCAAATTTGCAAAGATTGTTACACTATATATTTTTTCTAGCACTTGAGGTAAGGATTACTTGCTCAAGGCACTACTAATATTCACTAGTTCTCTATAGTTCTTGTTTATCTTTCTCATGTGTGTTATTTCACTTTCAAGTCAAAATGATGTAATTCTAGCACATCTCATGCCATGTATTTTTTAATCTATGGGTCATAAAAATCATGCTAATGTCATAATTTATAGCCCTTAAATAGTCAACTACTCCAAAAAAAAGAGTAGAGATTATTTGTCAAAGTTGATGAAATCTCAACCCCACAGCTCCCAAGAATTGTCTGCATACAAACACCTATCATAGAAAGAGAGAAGCAAAAACTATGGAGGCTAGAATTCCTAGATCCATATATAAGACATTCTTGATGAGAAAAAAGAGAAGTTACTATTATCAAAAGTGAATGAATGTTACAAAGAGATATCATCATTATAAAGGAGATCAAAACCCTAATAGGAAGCTAACCTAGGTTGCATTATAATAATTAATAAAAAAATTAATTATTATATTCCCAAAGTTTAGCTTAAGTAAACTAGAGATAATAAGTAAATTAATAATTCAAAAAATATTATTTAATTAATAAGAAAAAACTTTTCTACTCTAACACCCCCCCTTAAGATAAATTTAGGGAGTAGCTAAAAACCTAGAAATTACCATTGAAAGTAAATTTGGGTCCCAACCACAAAGCCTGATGAGGTGGTGTAGAACAAAAAGGTACTTGGTTTAGATTTTGGTTTTCATATTTTTTCTCACCTACTTAGGCTAGAATAAAAAAACCTTGGATGAAAAGTCCATAGTTGTCAAAGCAAGACATCATTTTGTATGCTTAAGGCACTTTAAACAATTAATAAGCAAAAGTTTCTCATTAAGAAAATTTGGTTTTTTAATGTTTTTGGTCAAGAAAGATGAGGATTAGGTGGTTTTATTTGGTTTAAGGTGTGTTGGAACCTTTTCCAAATCATAGAAGTCGAATCAAGTGAAAAAGTGTAAAAATTGCACTTTTTGTGCAAAGTTGCATTGTTGAAAGTTGTAAAAGTTGCTCAAAATTGCAACATAGTGGGAAAAGAGTTATAACTATTAAAATATTGGCTGTAACCATTGAAATAGACATAGGAGAGATAGATACCTCATTTTTGAGGTCTGGAGGGCATTAATGTATGGATTCAAAGAAGTTGCAAAGGAGAAAATTTTGTTTTGGAGTTATTTTTACTGTTGTTTGCACGCTTCACGTACTATACGGACCATCCGAAAAGATATGATGGATTTTTGAGATAGATATTTGAATCAAATTTTTTTTTCTTCTATTCTCATCATTCTAAGTGTTTTCTTGTTCAAGTTATTGTATTTTTAGTGACACTAGGTTTTTAAGACAACATTTTGGTGCACTCAGCAAAGATGGGCCTCTAAGTGCACTTTCCTCGGTTGTAATTTCATGGCCACTTGGGAAATGGTAGTTAGTATGTTATTGTTGAAGATTATAGGGTCCCAAAACTAAAGGATGTTTTTTGTGATTTTTCCAACCAAGCCCTAGGTCAAGTGCCATGAAGGATTTGACCTCTTGTAGTGTGTTGATTTGTGAATGATAGGAGTTCGGGACTTGGTGAAGGGTTGAGAATTTTGAAATAAGTTATTTTAGTATTTCTAATCATTCCTGAGTATTGATTTTGTTTCCATAACCCCATTTTCTACTGGTTTCTTTGTAAACTAAGCCTAACTTGATCACTTAGATTTGTGTTGCTTTGTGAAGGAAAAGGAATGCTAGAGTGGGGCTAGAGCTTGATGCTTTGGGGTTTGGAGAAACTTTGAAAAGGGTATTCGAAAACCTATTTTTTTGTGTCTTTTTTAAAACTTTGTGAAGTTAGATCCAAAAATCTATTTTAGGAGGGCTAAAAGGGGCTCATAGAGCTACCAGGCCAAATTGGGGTTTGTGCAAGTATATGATTCAAACGAGTGGTGTAGTCAATGGTAAATAAGTGACCTAAGATCATTTAACATATTAGAACCCTTGGGACAAAATTCTGGGGTGTTTTCCTAGTGTTGACCTAGTAGAGGGAGATTGGTGCAAAACCCATAAAGTGGGCAGGATTGGTTCTTTGTCCATGGATTCTTGGTGAAGTTGGAAAGTGTGTTTCTTAGATCCATTGGAGGATTGAAGTGTGCTAAAACCTTGTAAGAAGATTGAAGAATTGATAGCCAGTTGGTTGATTGCAAGAGTGGGAAGCCCATTTGAAGCTTTTTAGTTATGCTTTCTACATCATGAGATACCCAAACACAACCAAATCTCTAAAAAGAGGAGAAATTGAGAAAACCACATAAGAAAATCCCTACTCTAAAAAGAGATGGAAAATATACTAAAAGAAACTAGTGAAGGACTGAAGAAGCCTCCAAACTAGGTAATGTCCCAAAAGATAGGAACAAAAGATGATCATGAAGAACACCACTAAAGCATGTAGAAGCTGCAAAGCTTTGTCAAAAGTAACTATTGATGTGAAGAACCTCCACTAATATAGAACTTGACCAGGTAGAGCAAACTATAATCAACATCGAACCAGGAGGCACACAAAGGCATACAACTAAACTCAAAGATACATATGGCATGAAACACCAAAGCTTGGAGAGCTAATCAATCGAACATAGAAGGTTGTGTTGTGGTCTTACAATCATACCCCATTTGTCCTAGAAATGAAGACCCCCTAGTAAATTTTTATCTCCTAGACCTGTAGTCTAGGGCCTAGGTCATTTTTTTGGACTCCCCTAAGAGTCTGGGTCAAACCTCAATCTTTGATTATGAAATTCTAGGGAGTCAAATCTGGAGGTAAAGTGAAAATTTTGTGTTTTTTAGTGCAAAAGTGTGCACTAGTGCACATGCACACCTTATTTAAGTGCACTCAGTGCACAAGTGTGCACTCATCTCCCTCTAGAGATTCATACATTCAAACTTGTGCATGTGCGCACCTCTAGAGAGTGTACACCTACAAGGGCATAGAGGTGTGCACCTAGGGGTCTATATAAACCCTAGACTCCCAGTCCTCCACTTAATTGTTCTCCATGCTTCACTTGCTCCCTCACCCTTGTACCCCTTGGCATGTGCAATCTCTGTCTGCAACCTGCACTCATCACTAAAAAATCACAAGGTTAGAGCACACAAGAAGGTGTGCACATGCAAACCTACACAAGGTGCACATGTGTGCACCTTCATTAACCCATTAAAACCTAACTAAAACTTAAGACAAGCCTAAGTCATAAAGAAGGTGTGTACATGAAGAACTAATGAAGCAACATAAGGAAAAGGTGTATATGTGCATCCCAATTCAAGGTGCAGACATGGGCATCTTTTGTATGCTCTCTAAAGAACTTAAGGAATAGTAGGGTGTGCAGATGTGCACCCCATCAAGCTTGGCATCTATGCACCCTTATGTACAAACACAAAACATCAAAAAGCTTAGCCAATTTCTCTCACTGTGAGAACTTGTGACTACGCAGTTATGCACATATGTATGTGTGCACCACACTAGAGTGTGCACGTGCATAGGTGCATGACTGCACATAAATGGTCAAATAGGGACCATTTAGTGCACCTAGCACACCTATAAGGGTGTGCTAGGTGTGCTAATCTACATAACAGGGCTTGTGGGAGGAAATTTACTATTTTTGAATATTTTGGGTGGATTTGTGCTAGGTTTTTAATCTTTTAGGGTTTGATTTTAGCCTTTTGGAATAATATTTCCTCTCTTGTGCAAATAAAACAGCATCCTTATCCTCCTCAATGGTAGAAAATATTGCTCCAAAAATCATTATTTTCAAGTACCAAGGTGCACCAAGGAAATCTCGGTTTCAAGATGGGCATGCAAAGATCAAAAATAGTGAGCTAGGACATATTGACTGGAATGCATTCTTGACCATTTGTAATAAGCCTAAATAAAGGTTCACCATGATATTTGCATTGATGTGTTCCATATAACTCAATATATCCTCACACCCAACCTCAATATAGTCCTCAAAGTTGATTATGACCTTAGTAGAACATTATGTTTCTGAAGAAAAAAGTCATTAAGAGTGTCATAGGGGAGATAGTCTTGGACCTCTAACCTAGGAATATTGAGAAAGTGTTTCATCTCCCAAGAGCTGATCAATATGTGAAGATAACCTATGACTAGGCTGAAAGATGGTATCAGGAGATTGAAAATGAAGAAAAATAAATAATTCAATCTTGCTTCCTAATAGATAGAACACCAGTAGGCCATAGAGTAAGAAAAGTGGAAATGACACAAGGGTATAGGAAGGATGATATTGGCTATGCAATTGTTCTTTTGAGTAGAGAAATGGGATTCCCTATGGCTAGACATCTTCACACATGGATGGTCTATTTTATTGATATGACCAGGATGAAAAAAATACCAATAGTTAGCTATAATCTACATGAGCAAATGATAGTCATGAAAGCTGATCCAAGATTCTATATGACATCATACATGGTGTACTTACTAGTAGAAAGGACCATGGAATACCTAGGACTTTACAAGAAGGGGAATATGCAAGATGCTAATGCTTGGCCCTATGTGGTGTATCTACAACTAGTGAAGAAGAAACTCTTAGAGAAAAATGTGGAACATAGGGTGGTGAATGATAGTTTCATATTTGCAATCACCAGGTTTATTGAAGATAATTATAGAAAAAAGGATGCTAGTAGAAACAATGGCTAGGATCATAGAGGTTGGTGCATACTACATTTAGTTTAAAACATTCACTTACTTAAGGGTAGCTAGTATGCTAGAAAACCCAAAGAAGCTCCCAAGATATCAATTGGATAGGCTCATTTTGCTGGAGATTGTACACCAACTTACATGTGCATATGACAAAGTAAGAAGACAACATAAGAAGACATGGATCTAGCTCATGATGATTGGTGCTTTCGAGGTCAAAATTTAGAATGGGATCAATATCCCCTAGAATAGTATAAATCCCCTTGCCCCTACTTTGACAACATATGGATGGTGTAACATCTGGCAGGGAAAAAAATTGTACATGAAGATGTGTTGGAAGACCATTTGATGAATGTAGTATAGATGACTATGATATCTATATAAGGGATTATTTTAGGATGACTCTATATTTGGCAGAGAAGGCACTCAAGATAAAGATCTCATTAAAGGATGTCAAGAAAGATAGAGAGCGCATATTAGATCCTCTATACAATAGGGACAAGATTTATGACATTCCTATAATGAATGTGGAGACTAGAAGAGATGAAAAATGTAGATATTAATTATAAAGCTAGGCAAATAATTAAATTAACAAAGGACTAGATCAAGAAACCTTTCAATCTTGATCTAGTTCCTTAGGCTATTCCTCTTCAAGCCACAAGAAGCCTAGTGAAGGATAAACCTATGAAAAAGTTACAATACCAACCTTCCCTACTCATTCCCTAGTGAGGCTAGAAATGGTACATCAATAGGAGAGGGAGGTTGAGTACTTTAGGGTGAATAAGGGAAAGAACAAAATGAAGAGAGTGTCTACCAAGAAACAAGAGCCACAAGTTCATCCTAAAGCCTAAGAGCTTAAAAAAGAGCCTAAAAAAGAGCCCGACCAAGAACCACAAGTAGCCCCATAGGAAGAACAAGTGTTGGAAGAATAGGTGGAGGGTGAATAGGTAGAAGAAGAGTAGCTAGAAGAATAGTAGGGCACCTCCAATAGCTACACCAAAGGAAGAAGCCTCCCCCATCACTCCCAAAAGAGAAAGGATTGAATTGAATATGGTGGGGACATGAAGGAGAAGACTAAAGAAGAAGAACACTCTACCCCCACAAGTTCCAAAAATAATCCTAGAAGCTAAAGAATAAGAGGGTGAGAAAATTGAATATGTCCCCTTGAGTTAGAGGACTCACTCAACATAGGCAACAGAAGAAAAAAGGAGATGAAGCTCAACCTTGACCCCTCCATCTTCTCGAAAGGAGCCTATTCACATTTCAAGATCGAAGGATGAACAAAAACATTGGATAGATGATAAGGAGGGGCAAGAAATGGATATGTTTAATCTCTCTAATTTTGACTTCATGTCAATAGGTATTGAGATGGTGGGAGAAAAGATAAGAGATATCCCTAGGAGTGAATCCTTAGGAGAGGAATGGAGTCAAATGGGCCCTATACCTCAAAGACTTCTAGGTATACCACTGCCACCATCTCAAGATTTTTCATTCTTAGACAAAGGCTTAGCATCACCACTTCCTCATGCTACACAAATAGAAGAACAAGTAGCAAAGGAAGCAAAGCCCCAACAACTACAAGTAGATGAAGTATTAGAGGAGGGATAAATACTTAAAGAGCCTCAAAAAACTCCTTATGATACAAAGGCTAGGACCTTAGCCCAAGCACATATAGAAACTCCAACTGTTGATCTTTCTCAAAGCAAGAAGACTCCAAACATGATTGATAAGGGGAAGGGGCTTGCAGTAGAAACCACCTCTTCAGTCAAATATATGTCTCCAATGGGCACCACATAGACATGGTTAACGAGGGAGGTTACATTTTGGAAAAAAAATCAATTGCATTTAACTACTAATGACAAAATGAGAGAGTTGATTATAGCCATCAAGAAGCCTCATCCACCTATGGGCAATGCACAAGCACTGGCCTTCATTATGAAGAACCAATATGAGGACTTTCTTGTGCATATAGCTATTCCTCCTCCACACACTGACACCGAGGAACTAACTCCTAAGGATTACTAGATCAAGGAGGTCATATTGGGAAGGCCCACTGTAGATACCACAAAGTGATGATCACTATAGGCATGAAAGAGGTATTTAGACACATGGACCAAGATGAGTCTAAGTTGCTAATGCTATAGAAATAGAATGAGATTTTGAGAGAATATTTTCTTGGAGTTGTGGGCCTGATAGACCTAGATAATCCAAAGATCACTCTTGCTACAACACTAGAGAGAAAAGAAAAGGGAACTATATAGTTAAACCAATTTTTGGATGCATGTTAACAATGGCGTGACAATTTTGAGGAGAAAGGTGTTCAAATAATATAGGGGAACTTGAACCTATTACACCATATTCACTTGAGTGTGGATAAGTTGGTGTCCATACTGAACTAGGATTTTGGGTTGATGGATAAGGTACATACTTGGCAAAAAGACCTTCAGGTGCTCTAATCAGTAAAAGGTCAAAGGTATCATACACTCATCGAAGTGTTGACTACTGAGGAGCTTGATAAGCTCGATGATTAGATCAAAAAAATATATGCTAGAAATAATGACATGGGAGGACTACATGCAAATATTTAGAAGATAAGGGGCCAAACTCAAGAGAAAATTTTGGAAGCAAAAAGGTGAAATACCCCAAAATTGTACCTATCCTTTGAGCTTTAACCAAAAATGTTATAAGGTTGATCACTAGATCAAAAGATGAGATAGATGACAAAGATGCTAGATAGGGGGGAAGAAGATGCCCCAAGTGATGAAACGCCCCTAGTAATGAGGACATAAGAGGGAACAAGATGCCCCAAGCAATGAAGATTCAGATTGATTTGAAATTTAGATTCAATGATGTAATCATCCTACCCCCTCAAGAGCAAAATTGAAAGATAACACACCAAAAAATATGATCTAAAGCAGTATGTTGAGAGATGCCAAAGAAATATGAGATTCAAAATAATAGAGAAGAGATCAAAGTGATTAGAATAAAATTCAAAGTCAATTTAGTGTGATTTCGAGGTCTAGAGGACCAAGTTTGACCAAAAGTTGACCAAAGTTGACCATAGTTGAGTTGAGTTGACATTTTCCAAAATAAATTTTAAAAACTTGAAGGATTTTGAGTTGAAAAGGTTTTGAGAGTCATAAAGTGTCAAAAAAATTGGACTGCACAAGCATTCGATCACGTCGATCGCAATATTTTAAAATGCATTTTCAAGCTACTTAAGTGTGTTAGATTTTGAATTCGATCTCGAAAATGGATTCAGAGCAGTCAAATTAGCCAAGGGTGATTTTTTCAAAAATTAGAGGACTTCAAAAAATTAGGTCAAAACCTATATAAGTGCCCAAAGGGTCATTTTCAAATTATTTGTGCTTTTTGTCTTTAATGAAGAAGAGAGCTCTAAGGTGAGAATGGTAGTTCCCATGTGGATGCATCATTTTGTGTGCTCCCATGGACATAACCAGTAAATGAACTATAGATCTCCAGTGAGTAATCGACAATCCCTCTTCGCATTTAATTTTTTATGAATTTTCATGTGTTTTTGCACATTTTATTGCATGTTTTTAATTTAGGTCTATCAGTCCTTGCATGAGGGTTTCGTTCCTTGAGCAAACCCAATCTCCCTTTGAGAGAAGATACACAAGCCTCATGTTTCTTCATCCTCAAAATGTAGTACTCCAAAATTGGCTCATTACCATGACAACTAATTTTGGTCTATTTTGATCAACCCTAAAGTCCTATTTTAATAGCCAATTGTTATTCTGATTTTCACTACTTGACTTAATTGTCAAATGCAGGAAACCCTAATTTGCATTGATCATATTACTCATTTAATTCCTAAAGCATTGACTTAGGTTAGATACATTAAACCTATTGATTAGATTTAGTTTAAATATAAAGTGTGTATACTTTAATTTAATTTAATTATCTCTTAAGGCTAATGTACTAAGGAATTAAATTTATTTAATTTAATAATGCGATTACTTTAATTAATTGAATGTGATTATTCAATTAATTGAAATATGCATTTAATGAGGTCATATCTCACCTTATTAAATTAAATAATCTCTTCAAAATCTTCTCTTCAGTTCCAAAATGGAAATTCTGAGTGAATTGTCTCTCAAATTAGAATTAATTTAGGTAACTTGTTCTCACACTCATGTGAAGCTCAACTCATCACACTCAAATCTGAAATAGTTAACTTCACCTACACAAGGAAGTTTCCATTTCAACTGAATCTTCTCTTTGATCTTAACCATTCATCCCAATTAATCTTGACCATTGATGGATTTCAGGATTTCTATATAAGAGGCTTCTAATTCCTCATTACAGAGGTTGGAATTTGAATTATATTGAATTGTTTTCAAAGTGATTACTCATTTAAGTCCTAGCTTTCATACTTGGCTTAGCATTTGATATCAGTTTAGATTAAATATGCATCCATCTAGTTTAATTTCCTTTACTTTTTATTAGAATAAACTACATATCATCTAGATTAATTGCATAAGCATATACTTGCATAAAAATCCTTCATTCTAGAAAGGTTTGGTTGTCTGCTCCTTAGCCTGAGACCATATAGACATAATCCTTCTAGTTAGAAGGCAATAGGTTGCTCTGTTGGGTGTCTTGGATAAATGACTCCATGTTTATTCTAGGATGACTCCATAGGTAATGACCATGTTGAAGTGTGTGTAAGGTTCAGAGGCCCACAATCTACACATACATTTTTGGCGCCCACCATGGGGTTGAGAAAAACAAGTTTTCTAGCCTCATTTATCATATTTTCTAATATTTTTGTCATTTTGTCATACCTGTACATACAGACTTCTAGATTTTTGCATGGAAAATCTCATTTTCATGTGAAGATTTGAGGATTTTGCCCGCTTCTCTACACTTTCTTATGTGAAAAAGTGCCCCATCGTGCATTTTTCGCATGGCACCTCATTTTCTTGCACGGGTCTATGTAAGAGTTCACAGATCTATGTAAAAGTTCATGCAAGATGTCGCAATAGCATGTTTAAAAGTGCAGATTTTTAATCTTGTTTATCATTTCATTTCATTTACACATGGTCTCTGAAGTATCTTTATTTTAGTTTTCTAATTTTTTGTAGCATAACAGTTTTCTGTAGGATGTTTTGATGAAGATTCCTTTTACACAAACTTTCCAAACATGAACTGACGGTGTGTTTGTAGGACACTGTCAAAGATACGATTATTGAAGACCAATTCCACATAAAATATTGTGTCTTTTTCTTGCTTTCCAAACATAGTCTAATTAGGGCTTGTGAACTTCATATGGTGCAAGATAGAGGAATAGGGGACTATGCTCTTCACCACTTGGAAGTCAAGACCAAGGGTGAATCAGAAACCTAGAAGTTTCTAAAAGATGACATCCAAGGGAGCCAAACAACTTAGTGGTTCTCTACTATGAATCCTCTTCTATGATGGGATGATGATTTCCTTTTAGGGGATCAGAATCTTTAGAAAGGATAAGTCTAGATTGATTAAGCTAAGTTGGTGATTAACCTGTTTTGTGTGTTTGGGTGAAAAAATAAGGTAGAGGAGTATGTTCTTTCCCCTTTGAGGGAAATCAAAAACTTTGACCCTTATATTTGAACCACCAGTCTAAGTCAATCCATTAAAGGGCCTGTTGGAGTGATCCAACCTCTTAGAATGACCCAAGCGAGCACACTCTTTTCATTGGATATCCCAATTCACTATAATAAATAAGCTATGTAGAGCGAAAGACTCCAAAGCCATATTAATTTCCTCTCCTTCATTCTTGATATCGCATATCAAGGGTAGGCTCTGTCGATTGCATTGGTTGACACTAGCCCTAGTCTTGCTAAGCAAGCATGTGTACTTTCAAATGTTGGTGTGGGTTGCTAGTCTCAACTCTACTTGTGGAGCTATCATGCATTAATAAAAATAGAATCCAAGTAAAACCCTTTAGTTAGAGGCTACTTGTTTCACCTCTGAAAGGGAGCATAATCTTTGTACAAGGAGGGGGAAGAATCTCTCCTGTAGAACTCACCATAGGCATGCTACTGGGTGTTGGAAGGTGGTATATGCACTTAACCCCTACCACAAGGGTGTTTATTCAGCATATATGCTATTGAGCCTTTTGAATATGCCAAAAATATGGGTGCCTTCTAGGGGGTGACACGACTGTGTGAGGTGCATGCATGCACATAAGTTGTGGGACAAAGGTTTTGCCTTCTCTACCATTTTTTTTGGTTTTAGGGATAAAGTGTGTTTGTTATTGAGTCTTAAACATGTCCAAACCTGTCTAAACAAACTAAAAATCAAGGCTCCCCTATCCCTCTAAGTTGCTTTGTTCATAGTTGGATTGTATTCAACTATTGCTTGTTTCCCATGTCTTGTTCAAAACACTCTATCTTGTTCAAAACCAAATACTATTTAAACAATTTGAAAGTCAACCTTGCAATCTATTTGAAATCTATCAAACAAACCAACAAATCTATTTAGAATAGTCTAAAATTTTCAAAGTCTATTCAAAATCCAAGTTTTCAGTTGTCATTCTTGTCTCCATTTTCGTACATAGTCTTCAAAATTACATGTGAGTACACTTTGGCTTTTCATTTCTCCTTACAGTCCTATCTAGGTTTTTGTATGAGCTTATGTAAATCTCTATGCGAGATCTTGCAGTCTTGTCCTATTATTTGAATTCTATTTCACTTGCAAATCCTAGCATGTCCTTGCATCATTCTATGCAACTCTTTGCATGAGTTTAAATTTTTGTTCTGAGTCTTTGCCTAGTATTATGTGCTTTCTTGTGTAGATACCAGAGAATCTTTGTGTGGGGTCTTGAGTCAAAACTATCAATTTGGTCTGTCAGAGCTATTTGTGCTCTGCGTCTAGTTTTTTTCCTCCATTAGTTTACCTCTTCTCTATCTATAAATAGTCTGAAACAATGGCATCTTGCTTAGCTGATGACTCATGATCTATACTTTAACTAGTCTCATCTCTCAGTTATATTGTTCTCATCCTCTAGTGTTCATTATACTTTGTGTCATAATAGTCATAATCTTTGGCTATTCTAGCCTTCATTTAGACCACTTGTACCTTAGTATACAACACTCTTCCCTTTCTTTTTGAAACTATGTTTTAGTGTGATCCTTGTCTTGGTCTTTTATGCTTGTCCTTCTCTATGACTATCGCAAAAAAAAGTGGAAACATTTTTTATCCCCTTAGACTTAGGTGAGGTCAAGCTAGGGGTCATAATCATGGTAGAGTCTTCCTTCCATTTTATACATGATCTGCATCCAATATTTCCAGTGAGGAATCTTCATGATTTGCATCACTTGTCAGATCACCTTGAGTCTAGCAAACATTCTCCATAAACTTACAACAAACTAGGAAACCCATGTATCAAGAGGATCATGAAACTAGCAAAGGTCCTACATTTCCAAACAGCACATCTAAATTATTTTTCAAAGGACCTTTCCAATCACAACATACTTAAATTGAACACATTCCTACAATGGTTGATTATGAACTTGAACATGGTTTTTTATGGTAGAAAGCAAGACCAATCTAGGAATGACAAAGAAAAAGACTATTATACTGATGAGGAGTAGGAAGAGGTGGAAATACTTCCTGAACACATAGAAAAGTTTTGTAAAGACAAAAACTTTCAAAAGGTCATGGAAATCCTTCTCAATGAAGAGAAAGAAAAATAGTTTATCAAACTTTCCCAAGAGGGAGCTAAGCTACCCCATCATTTCAATGTGGAAACTATCATCACACCTGAAGAGGAAACTGAGACTTCAAAACTCTAAAAACAATTAAAAATCATGCAAGAACAACTAGCTCAAATGATAAGTGATAAAGAAAAACCCATGAAAACATACACCTTAGACTCTCTTTGTCCATTTCCATTTGAAAAGAGCATAGACATGCCTCCTTTTCCAAGAGGAGTAGAGTTACCTAAGTATGATAAATACTTTGGAACTACCGATCTCCAAGATCATTTGCAGGAATTTGGTGCCTTGTCTATGTAATTTATGCATAATTAGACATATCTCATGCATTTATTCCCAAGAAGTCTAGGTGGTCAGGCTATGGAGTGGTTTTCACACTTGCCTCCTGGTACCAAAACGTTTGAGGAAATTGCCAACTTGTTTGTCCAGCAGTATTCTCATAACATTCAACACCCTGTTAACATCTAAGATTTGTTTAATATTAAGAAAAAGGTTTGGGAACCTTTCCTCACATTCCTTTAGAGGTGGAGACAACTTTATACTAAATATTCATGCAAGATTCTGAAAATGGAAAAGCTTTACATCTTCACTAATAATCTCTTGCCTAATTTTGTATATAGAAACCAACTTCAAGGTCCACACACCTTCAAGGACATTGTCACACAAGCTATCCACATAAAGCAATTCATGGTCAAGAAGGGTGAACTTACCCTTTAGAAGGACATAAAACAAGGATCCACCTCTAACAAGGACAAATCCAATTATGTCAACAAGAACAGAGAAATTGTACATGATGGGGTTGTCAACAACATCACTCCTAAACCTACTAAGGTAACTTTTAATCTCACAGATGGTCTCAACATAGCTAAGAATGTTGAGAAACCTCCTCCTGACAACAAGACATCTAGAAATATACCAAGAAACTCATGGGCTACATGCCCTAAGTGATAATATACATGTTTGGGTGAACCTTTGGATGTGGTTTACAAAACCTTGCTACAAGAAAAACTCATTTCACCATTGGACAACTCTCGCTCTTATGATTCGCAACCACACCCACCATGGTGGAATGAAACCACATTTTGCGAGTACCACCAAAATAAGGGGCACAAAACTAGCAACTACATAAACCTACATCAAAAAGTCTAGGACATGATTTGATGGTGACATTGTGGTAGACGGACATGACAAGAACTCAGATCACAAGGCTTTCAAGGAGCTCTTCCCATCTTATGAAAAAGGAAATAGCTCAAAGCCAAAATCTAACAACAATGTCAACTACACATACTCTAATGACAACAATGTGATCAACATGGTTGAAGCTATGGATTTTTAGTACTGTGACATTATTACCATCAAGGGCAAGCAAGATAAGGATAAACCCAAGACACCGTTTGTCTTGAGGGGCCCTACTTCCCACACAACTGACAATACATCTTTGCAATACTATGCCAATGTTGTTACACATTCTTGCACCAAGTTGGTACTCAAAGGCCTTATACCTTCTACTCCTAATCTTGAATAGCATAAAGATAAAACCCTTGTTGGTCCATCTGGTAGAGGTGCAAAACTTGGAACAAATTTAGCAGCCACTAGCTACAGTGTTCTCGATCAATTAAAATGAACTAATGCTCAGATCACAATCTTTAAGTTGCTTAAAATCTCGCCTACCCATAGGAAAATTCTTTACAAAGCCCTCACTAAGGAAAATGTTCCTCAAGATCTTGATCTTGAGTGATTTCAATCTATGGTAGGTCACTTGACGTCACCTTAGTATATGTCCTTCTTAGAGGAGGATGATAATTCATTGAGTCACCCACACAATCAACCTCTAAACATTTTGGTCATGATACACTAGACATGTGTCTGTTAGGTACTCATTGATAATGGTGTTGGGTTAAACATTGTCTCTACTACTCTGCTTCAACAATTAAATTATTGTAAGGACTCTATTGATCCTCATCATGAGATCACTATCAAAGCATAGGATGGAGTTGAGAAAAAGTCTCTAGGTCTTGTGGTGTTGCCCCTCCGCGTTGGTCCTATAGAAAGGGATGTCACTTGTTAGGTCCTCAACATTTCCTTAGCTTACAATATTCTATTAGGAAGGCCATGGATACATGAGATGCATGCTATGTCATCCACATACCATCAATGTGTAAAATTCTCATTTCATGGCTTCGAAGTCACTATCTCTACAAGTACTAGCTATACCTGCAATATGCTAAAAGTTGTTGAGAATTTTATACCTGCTAATATGGAATCTATTAATTATCATGATAACAAGCTAAAGAAAATTTAGTAGTCATTCAAGTTGAAAGAAACTAGCATGGGTGAATACCACATCAAACTAGTGTTGTCATTAACATCTCTTCCTGAGTCTACTCATCATTATGGGAGAAAATTTGAGCCAAAGAAGCCATTTGTGTTGACACCTCAAACCAAGTATAATGGCACTTTTTTCAAGGCTACAATCCCCTTAGAGGATAAAAGTGAAAGCAGAGCCATTGTCGCATGGATTTACAAAGAGGAGACTCCAGTTGACCTCACAGAACAAGCTTGTGAGATCACTCCTGAGAAATATGGCCCTAGTCTTAGACTCATGAAGCACTTTAGCTATAAGGGAACTGGTCCTATTGGATGCAATAACAATAGTCTAGTTTATCCTATCAAAGAAATAGCTCAAAGAAAAAGAGATACATCTAGTCTAGGCTTTAAGAAGGTTCCTTCCATTTAGGGGTTAACAAATTCATACCAAAGCCTAAGGGTTCATCCGAAAATGAGTCACAAGCTGAGTCAAATACTCAAGAAGATAATTCTAATGATGAGGATCCTTATCCTTATCCTATTCCTCACAATCTTGCTAAATTCTTTGCTAAGCCAGATGACTTTGTACCATGTGTTAAACACTATGGATGGCACTAGTGATTCTTGTAAGGACAATACTGATCCACGTTGTGCTCATTCAAAATAGAGAGAGTCTAGTTAGGCATTATGTGTTGAGTACTTGTGTAAAAATTCAGATGATGAAGGAGAGTATGTCCCTATCACTGTTTGGGAATTCTACAGCCTATCACCATGTAGTACTATTGGTGTAAATAAGTATTTACTTATTACACTTACTTAAGTTTACTTAGGTTAATGCATTATTTTATTATTTATTTATGTGAGACACCTAGTAGTTTTTGTACTCTCACAAAAGGATCAACTACACTAACAATATTCTAGTTGATACAATTACACTTACTTAAGTTTACTTAGGTTAATTCATTATTTAATTATTTTTCATTATTTTATTATTTATTTAGGTGAGGCACTTAGTATTTTATGTACTTTCACATAAGTATGCAACTCTAATTATGCACATGGTGTCTACAACACTGGAGTTTGCATCATTCACTGAGTTGTCATGTAGAAAACATAGTTATTGACACTCCTCATTTAGCTTATGTTGTCTACACCATTGTTTTGCATGCTACACCATTGTAGGCTTATCCTCACATCATCGAACTTAATTCTGTGCTTAATGGAGGATAACCCATATTTGGTGGACATGTGCCTTGTTGTATGACTTATCATGATGCTGACTTCTATGCATTCTAAAAGCTCTCCTAAGGCCTTTATATATAGGCACTCATAGTGTACTCTTATAATGGTTGTATAGCATATTGAATGAATGTCATCATTCTGATCATACTCTCTCCATTGGTCTATTCTTGTGCTTGTATGTTTGAGTTCTTAGTTCTTGGGTGAATTCTAGCCTAAGCCAAATTCTTACATGGTATTAGAGCTGAGGGAGATTCTCTACACATAGCCATTCAAGACTGTTCATGCTTCAGCACCTTGACCCAAATCTAGAGAATCTACAGAAATTAAGAGTGTCTAGAGCCAAATTTGACCTCAACATTGTGTTCGGAGCATTGATTCAGTGAAGATTGACTATAAATTTGCCTATGCTAGATAAAATTTGATCGTGAGGCAAATTTTTTTGCAAATCAGAACCCGGAGACCTTGACTTGCAGTTTGGGTATGGTCTTTTTCAGATTTGAATTATTTTTTTCTCTAAAATTTTTTCAAATTTGTTATTTTTGAAAATTTTCTATTCAATTGGTTAGGAAAAGGAGTTTTTTTGCAGAACCGAGCTATCAGATCCCGGCTCTGCAATTTTAATTTTTTTATTGCAGGGTATTATTATAGTCAAACAAACTTCATTAAATTTTTGGGTTGTACTACTAATTTGGCAACAAATCCAGTGTGCCACACATTACCTTGGCAGCCCCAACACCTTCATTGGTGGCCAAGCCCAACCAACATCATTGCTGGCATCTTTATATTGAGATCTACGGGTTTTCAATCTTATATAGTGCAAAACTCCCCCGCACTATACATGTGGGACTATTGCAAGAACCTAAAAAAATGCTTCAAAATTTTTGGGCCATGGATCAAACTTTTGGCTACATTTTTTCAGCAACTCTTAGAACAGTCTAGCACTATAGACTTGTATAACCCAGTGTCTATCAACCCAGATCTAGCAGATATTTTGGGCCCACAAATATTCCAACCACTACAACAATAGAGGGAATTCAGCATGGGAAAACTAAACCAGTAACCATTTTTTTTAATCTAGTGACCCCCACCCACAAATAGTTGGACACATGTTACTACCTAATTTACCCATGCAAACAATAGATAGACCAATGCAAGTCCTATTCTCACGCCACACGGCACGTAGTGATTAGCCTGGACCTACCCACATCGCATTTGACCATGATAGTTGCACAGTAGCCTATTTATCCCTAGGCCTCCACGCGGCAATTTTTCACTCATCACCTAGTCACACCAGATGTCTACCCTTGCCACTCTTCCACGCAGGCATACCTATAAGAACTATTGACACATCACCTGCCAATGCCGATCACAGTCAGTAGTCTAACATCAATGTCCATGTCAACAAATATAGTTAGTGCTACATTAGATCCTAGTCACCCTCCCATGTCTACTAAATCTATACATCTCTACCATTGTCTACTAGACATGTGGTAGTTTATACATTTCTCTATGGTGCTAATGTCATCAAGGGGACCTATTTTTTCTAATGTCATCAATTTCATGACTCTAAATTTGACAACCATCTGATAGTCATTCCAGGGCCAAACTGAACTTCTATGATGGCCATATGACCATCAAATCTAACCTCCTCATTCATTGGTGCAACCCTTCTCTAGATTGATTTTGAATTTTGCACTCCAATTTCAAGAGGCCATAACTCAAACATCCAGACTCCAAATTAGCTGCAATTTTTTTTGAAATTGGGTAGAATTTCCTCAACTTTTTAGTGGTGTAGCTATTTTTTAGTTTTGGTGCATAGATTGTTCAAAAATTGCATTTTTTGGTGACTATACCTACATAATCCTACATTTTGCAACTTCAAATGCACCGTACGGGCACATCTGGAGTCAAAAATAGGTTTCATTTTTTTGAAAGTTTGTTATTTTTCATCTACTTTGTAGATCTACATCAAATTGTAGGGTTGTGTGGACAAAAGTTTCACTTTCAGCAATAGGGCCTTCTTTTCTTTGTATTGTTTCAGAATTGTAGTACATTGTAAAGTTCTAGATTTGTAATCCATCAAGAGGTTGTAATAAGAAAAATCAAAAGTTTACAATGGCCAAAATTGGCAAGTGGCCCATTGTAATTGCACTACAGATAAAGTGGCGTCATTTACTATTGCACCAAAAGCCATGACTGTTAGTGAACATGGAACACCACATAATTAACCACCTGTGGGCAGGGGAGCATGTTGCATCACCCAACAATCTCCCCCTTGACATGCATACCAAGTGCTTACGAGGGTCGGGAAGGCACCGAGGGAGATTTGAACCCATGACTAGGCCAAAACCAGGCTCTGATACCACTTGTAAGGAAATTTGGCAATAAAGAATATAACCATTTCGACATAACCCATAATAGATCTAAAATAAATATGGAATAAAAATCCACATGCAAGAGAATAGATAACATACCCACAAAATGTGACACAAGATATACCCTGGAAAACCCTCATTGAGGGAAAAACCCAGCCTCCAAAAGCATCCATCACCATGTATTATTCAGTAAAAAATAGCATTTCCATACAACCATGGAAGCCTTCATGGCCATAGCCACAATCGAGAAAACTATGTGAACAAGCATGAATCCACACATCCCATGCCATGCTTCCAACCTTCACAAATGCTCCCTTGGCTAACCTGTCAAGCCTTGTCTTGCTCAACTCTTGCCTTTCTCACTCTTACTCTCTCTTGTCTACGAATACCATTAGTGGAGCAATAATCTTCAAATTCATGACTGCAATACTCACCACCATTATCAGATTTGAGACATTTTAATTTCTTACCAATCTCATTTTCAACCAAGCATTTCCATTTCTGAAAATTTTGAAATACATCAAATTTTTGTCTAAGGAAATAAACCCATACTTTTCTAGTTGTGTCATCAATAAATTTAACATAATAATGAGAGCCACTAAGGGAAGATACCTAAGCTGGTCCCCATACATCTGTATGCACAAGCTCTAATTTCTCCTTTTTGTTTTCCTTCCCAATCTTTACAAAACTCACTCTCTTTTGTTTTCCATACACACAACTTTCACAGAAATCCATATTAACACGTTTTAGACCTAGTAAAACTTTCTTTGAATGAAGTACTTTCATACCTTTTGCTACTACAAGGGAACCTTTTGAAACCTTCCAATTTTTATCATTAAAAGTAACTAAACAACCCTCATCACCGAGTTTTCCAGCTGAAATTAAATTTCTACTCAACTTTGGAACATATCTTACCTCATGTAGTAGCCAATGATTCCAATTCTGCAACTTAATCTTAATTTTTCCCTTTCCAACAATCTGATAGGGTTCATTATCCCCCAAATAAACAAGCCCAAAATCCCCTTGGACATAATCAATGAAATAACCTCTATGAGATGTAGCATGAAATGAAGCACCAAAATCTAAAACCCATGAATCATCAACACTCTCTAAAGATAGAAGCAAAGCATCCTCTTCGGATTTGTTACTTACCACATTTGCCTCCTTGTCTCCATCTGATTTATCTCCTTCATTTTTCTTTCACTTCCATCAATCTTTCTTTTTGTGCCCTAGTTTCTCACAATACCAGCAATCATTTGGTCCTCTCGATTGAGACCTCCTCCCCTTTGACTTTCCTCTTGATTTCCCACAATTTCCAGAGTTACTTCCTCTTTTAGTCATTATACCCCTGCTTTGTGCATTCAAAGCACTTCCTAATGTAAATCCACCTAAGGATTTCCTATGAGTTTCCTCACTCAAAACAACACCAATCACATCATCATATTTTAGGGTACTAGATCCAGGAACAGAATTACTCACCACCATTACCAATCCATTCCAGCTTTCAGGCAAGATCACAAATCAAGAGAGCCCTAATTTCTTCATCAAAATTGATACCCATAGAAGATAACTGACTAGTAATAGTATTAAACTCATTTAAATGATCTGCAATAGATCCACCTTATGTCATTTTAATATTAAATAAACGCTTCATGAGAAATACCTTGTTTGAAGCAGAGGGCTTTTCATATAGTTTCGCTAGGGTTTTCATCAAATCTTTTGTCGTCTTTGCTTTTGTAATATAAAATGCCACCGATGGTGCCAAGCATAACCAAATGCTTTCGAGTGCCTTTCTGTCCAAAAGATCCCATTCAACCTCTAACATAGTTCCCTAATTCTTGGCTTTGCTTTCCAACGGTTTCCATAAATCCTTCTGATATAGATAGTCTTCCATTTGCATCTTCCATGACTGGAAGTTCTGCCCATTAAACCTGTCAACCCTCAGTGTACCCTCATCTGCCATCGCTCTTGCTTAACTGTGAGACTTTCCTACAGAGGATAACTGAAAGACAACCTCGCTCTGATACCACTTGTTAGGATAAACCACAGACAGAAATAAAAACTATATGCAAATATAACCAATAAAAGAAAATAATAGATCACACAAAAAATAAACACAAGGCACCAAGATTTAATTTGGTTCACCCAATCCCTAGGCTACATCCACCAAACAACAAGTTTGATCTTATTACAATCCAGTGATTACAACCTGATTACAATCTGTAATCCCTTACAGCTCAATACCACTGCAAGAACCAATTTCACATCACAACATAATGAAAAATACCCAACCCTAAACCCTTTTATAAAAGTATTAAACCACTTTAGGGTTATAACATGTCGACCATATGTCGGCCATAATATGTCGGCTACCATGTCAGCCACGGCCCAAAAAAATTTCTACACTTTTTTTGGTGTTGTGTTCTCTCTTTTCTACACTTTTCTTTCATTTTCTACATTATGGGAAACTTTAAGTTTCCTAAATTAACTCCACATAATTATTCTACATGGTCCATCAAAATGTGGTATCACTTAATGCATAATGGAGTTTCACAATATGTATATGGTACTCTTCCTAAACTAGTAGATGATAATGTATCAGCAATTGATATTTTAGCTTGGGTAGCAATGGATAGGAAATCCCTAGGGGATATATGTTTGGGGGTAGATGATAAGATTATGTATCAAATTAAGAAGTGTTCTACATCCAAGGAAGCTTGGGATACCCTCGAAAACCTTTATGGTAAAGTGTCTGAAGAGGATGTTTTCAAAATTGAAGATGAGCTTGTCTCCTTAGATCCTAAGTCATATGATTCAATATAGGATTTCATCATTAGGGTGAATGAACTAAGGAAAAAGCTTACTGATTGTGGGAGTTCTATCAAAGATGACAAATTGATCTATCTTATTTATAACAAGCTACCATTGGAGTATTCCACATTTGTATCTTCTTTTAACACCTCAAAGACTACCTTAGGGTCTACCAATAAGAAAGTCACTTTTGATGAATATGTTGATCTGTTAGATACTGAAGAAAAGAAGTTGAAATCAATGGGGATTCTCAAATCACCTAAGTCTAAAGCATTGGTGGCCAACAATGAGGGTTCTCAAAATTTAGGTGGATAGTCTTCAAATAAAGGAAAGTGTAAGAAGAAGTGGAAGAACAAATTAGAGGATGAAAGAAAGACAATACCACAATTCAATCAACAAGGCAAGTCCTCAAATTCCAACAAGAAGGAGGACAATAATAAGGAGAAGAAAAAGTGTGCCTACTAATAGAAATCGGGTCATGAAGAGCATGAGTGTTATCTTAAGAAGATTGGTGAGTTGACCAACATCATGAGGAAACATAATCTTCCATTTCCTAATGTTTATAAGGAAAAAGGATCTTCTTCAGATTCCAAGGGCAAAGGGCAAGCACTCATGGCTAATTCAAACTCTTCAAAGGAATGAATATTGGAATCAGGTGCCTCTTATCACATGGGTTCTTCAAAGGAGGATTTTTCTTCAATGAAGCAGTCCAAGGTACTACACATCTTCATGGGAGATGATAGAAAAATGGAAGTTGAAGGGAAAGGAAACATGGAGATGAAAAATGGGGAGTTCCAAGATGTTCTCTATGTTCCAAACCTAAGTTCAAATCTCCTCTCAATCTACCAAATCACTCACCTTGGAGATGGACAGAGTTGAGTTCCTTCCAGACTCAACACAAGTTCATAGTCTTAAAGATGACTCCTTGGTTGTAATGGGGAAAGTGAATCATAACAAAAGGTTGTACTCTTTCTCCCATTTTGTGCCCAAGTCTCCTTTAAAGGCCTTGTTATTTCAATCAAATTCAAACATGCAATTATGGCATGAGTGGTATGGTCATCTTGAATTTTTCTACCTTCAACAACTTTACACATATTGAATGGTCAAAGGTCTACCTCAAATCAACTTTGCCAAAGGTGAATGTTCAAGAGATTCAGTGGATATGCATCTAGAGGGGAAGTTACAGAAAGGGAAGTCTTCAAGAGCACAAGGTGTTCTATAGATGTTTCACATGGTATTAGTAGGTCCTTTTGCATTTAGCTAGGGTTGCTACATATTGACTTTTGTTGATGACTTTTCAAGATACACTTGGGTCTACTTTCTTCATACTAAGGATGAAGTGTTCGACAATTTTCTAGCCTTCAAGACTCATGTAGAAAATAAATCTAGGAAAGCCATCAAATTTCTTAGAATGGATAATTGAAGTAAATATGTGAACAAAAGACTTATAGACTTTTGTAGACATGAGGGAATTGATCTTTAGACTTTGTCAACATTCAATCCACATAAGATAGATGTTGCAGCTTTGAGGATCTGAGCTCTTCAGTCTATGGAAAGTTGCATGATAAAAGCCAAGTCTCTAGATCCATCATTAGAAGTTGAAGCAATCTTTAGTACCACTCACATTCTTAATTGGTCTCCTCATCTAGCCTTGGATGGCAAGACTCCTTTTGAGGCATGGTGTAGAAGAAAACCTATTATGACACACTTCAAAGTCTTCGATTGTCCTACATGGGCAAATATATCTTCCAGGGGTTGGAAGGCATAGTAATATTGACCTTATACTTTCATTGGTTATGAAGACAGTGTGAAGGCATATAGACTTCTATATCTAGAGACATATCAAATTTTTGTGGAGAAGGATGTATACTTTGAGGAAAGTTCACCAAACTTGTCCTCTTATCCTCTTCACACATATTATCATGTGGAAATTGATAGTGACACTAGCGATAGTGCTTCAATAGATTCACACATGTGGAGTTCTATCGACAATTATAGAGAGAGGTCACTACATCAATTCAATCCACATGCATATATCACCACAATGATAGGTCCAACACAATAGGGTACATCCAGTCTTCCAAGTAAAGGTTTAGTGAAAAATTTGGGGGATGGTATTGATGATTTGCCTCTTCTTCTTGATGTAGAATTACCTTCTTCATTTGTCATGAGGGTTCCATATGACTCTCTTGTTCATTCTCTACATGATCAATCCTCACAAGTTGAAGTGATTGTGGATACTTATGATTAGCACTTGTAGAAGGGTTCTTCATCAATTGAATAGAGAGATAGTTCTTTGAGGCAGGTTCTTTAGCTAGTTGAGTAGGTTTTAGAGACATCACTTATCCATGGGATTCTTTCCACACATAGAGGAAGTGTCTCATTTGTACCCTTGGCATTGTTTCTTGCTAACATGAGGAACACCATTATGTAGTCTTGGATCAGCTTCTTCATTGGAGCAGTCACTGGCGAGCATTCTTCTTTGGGGGGGGGGGGGGGGGGGGGGGGGCTATCCTTTCTCTCTTCCTCTTCTCATCATTATCTTATGTATATATTGGATGTATGTCGTAATGGGGGGGTCCTGATTACTCCATCCATCCATGCATCCCTATTTATCTTTCTTTTTGGGGGATAATATTTTCCATGAGGTTTTCCCTCTTTATCTTCTTTATGAGAGATTGCATATCATTATGTACATGGGTACCTAACATGGCCTAGTAGTTGGGACCCATCATGCACTTCATCCTAGATTTCATAAGCTTAAGGGCATTCCCCTAAGTTGCACTTAAGGGGGGGTGTTGGTGTAAATAAGTATTTACTTATTACACTTACTTAAGTTTACTTAGGTTAATGCATTATTTAATTATTTTGCATTATTTTATTATTTATTTAGGTGAGATACTTAGGATTTTATGTACTCTCATAGAACTATGCAGCTCTAATTATGCACATGGTGTCTACAACACTAGAGTTTGCATCACTCACTGAGTTGTCATGCAGACAGCATAGTTATTCACACTCCTCATTTAGCACATGTTGTGTACACCAATTTTTTGTGTGCTACACCATTGTAGGCTTATCCTCACATCATCACACTTAATTTTATGCTCAGTGGAGGATAACACATATTTGGTGGACATGTTCTTGGTTGTATGACTTATCATGATGCTAACTTCTATGCATTCTAGAAGCTCTCCTAAGGCCTTTATATACAAGCACTCATAGTGTACTCTTATAATGGTTGTATAGAATATTGAATGAATATCATAATTCTAATCATACTCTCTCCGTTGGTCTATTGTTATGTTTGTATGTTTGAGTTCTTAGTTCTTGGGTGAATTCTGGCCTAAGCCAAATTCTCACAAGCAGTAATTCTAAGGAATGTGAATTTGACTCCCTTTTAGAAACAACTACAAATAAAGACATTGACCAAGTTAATGTCTATGAAAACCAACTCGAAGTGGGTGACGCATCTAGGGTTAGGTTAGATGGGTTCAATCCAACTAGTGTCCTTGAGTCTTCAGTTGATGATGTTAGTACTCAAAGGCAGTCAAAAAAACTTGTGGATGAAGCCTCTCTAGGTCTTGAATTGCTGGTCCAAGCATTTAATAACTATACTATGAACACAATTGAACCCACCACTACTCTTTCACTCACATATCTCTAGTGAAGTCAATACATTCCATAATGACTATGCTCTTGCTTGCTACTTGAACACTATTGAACCAGTAACATCTTCCACCAGTGAACAAAGCATCAACATGATTGAAGCTTACATCAAATATATTAGTCATATAATTAAAAAGAAAAAAAATAGAAGGTTTGATAGTGAAAACGACATCGTGGTAGTGTCAGAACCAAAAATAGTAAAAATAAAAGATGCATCCAAGGGTGAAAACCTCTCTGAGGTGCCTATGGATGATATATTTGATGCACTTCCTAGTTACTTTCAAGAGAGATCATCAGTGTTGACAGAGCCAATGCAGTTGATCAACTTGGGCATAGAAGAACATCCTCACATGATACATCTGGCATAGTCACTATCTCTAGAAGAAAAAGAAGAATTCATTTCCTTCTTCCAAGAGAAGAAGATAAACTTTGTCTCGACATATTTTGACATGCTAGGACTAGATCTTGATCTCATCATGCATCATTTGTCCATCACACCAGGCATTAAACTAGTTAAACAAAAACTTAGAAGAATGCATCCTCATTTTGTATTGCTCATCAAAGTTGAATTGGAGAAGATTTTAAAAGTTGGTTTCATCTGTGCTATTGATTACGTTGAATGGATATCCAACATTTTTCTAGTCTCAAAGCATGACAAATCTATTAGAGTTTGTACTAACTTCTATGATCTCAACTTAGCATGTCCTAAGGATGATTTTCCACTTTCCAACATTGATATAATAGTGGATATGATAGTAGGATATGAGATGTACTCACTCATGGATGGGTTTTCTAGTTATAATCAAATCAAAATTGCACCAAAAGATCAGGAAAAAAATTCTTTTACATGTGCATGGGGAACCTTTTGTTGGAATGTAATGCCATTTCACTTAAAAAATGCTAGTGCTACATATCAGAGAGCAATCACTACAATTTTCCATTAGATGATGCATAAGACCATAGAGGACTACATGGATGATACCTTGTTCAAGAGCACAACACATAATACTCATTTTTAAGATTTGGGACCTATCTTAGATCACATGGAAAAATTCAATCTTAAGCTTAATTTTAAGAAATACACATTTGGCATCACATCAGGGAAGCTACTAGGATATATTGTGTCTGCGAAAGGAATTGAGGTTGATCTAGAGAAGGTTTAGGTAATCATGGATATGCCTCCACCCCATAATATAAATCAAATGAGAGGTTTACATGGAAGACTTCAATTTATTCACAGATTCATCTCATAGCTGGAAGATAGATCACAACCTTTTACAAAGATTCTACATAAGGGTGTGAAATATAACTGGAGTCAAAATTGTGAGCAAAGCTTGACACAGATAAAACAATATCTTGCTAATTTTCCAATCTTGATGCCTCTTATCTATGGTAAGCCTCTAGTTTTTAACATCTTAGTAACTAAAATATTGCTAGGTATCTTATTAGCTCAAGAGGACAACAATAACAAGGAAAGAGTTATTTACTATTTGAGTTGCATGTTGATCTCTTATGAGATGAATTACAACATCATTGAGAAAGCTTGCTTGGCGGTTGTCTTTGCTTCCCAAAAGTTGAGAAACTACATGACTAGTGGCTAAAATTGATCCACTAAAGTACTTTCTTAGCAAGGTGGCTCTAATAGGAAGATTGGTTAAGTAGGTCATGATACTCAATGAGTTTATGTTGAATGAAAGGCTATCAAGGGACAAGCAATTGTGGATCAGCTAGTAGATGCACTGATGCAAAGTCTTCTCCCATGAAATATTGATTTTTTGAATGAGTCAATTCTGATGCTCACACACCAAATATGGGTAATGTTCTTTGACAGGTTCTTCACACAACAGGATCTAGTGTCGAATTACTCTTCAAACCACCATAGGGATATTCATTGCCTAAAGCATACAAGATTATATTTCCTTTTACAAATAACATTGCAAAATATGAGGCTCTAACTAATGGCATGAAGATTGTGGTTAAATGGAGAGTGGATCAGTTAAGTATCTTTGGGGACTCTCAGCTCATAATCAACCTGGTTAATGATGTGTATCAAATAAAGGATGAGAAATTGATCCCTTACAAATGCATGGTTGATAACTTGAAGAAATATTTTTCTCACATCACCTTCCAAAAAATTCCTCGAGTAGATAACAAAGTGGCTAATGCTATGGCTACTTTGGCTTCCTTACTATAGATGCCAAACAATAATCTTTGACATGAGTTCCTAGCGAAAGCATTACTCTACCCCACCTATGATACCCCTGATTCTAGGATGATATATTCTATTGCAGAACAAGACTCATCTCACTACCACCACATCTACTCCTATCTGTGTGACCAAACCATTACAGATAGTTTGACCCAAAATGAAAAATGTCACCTTATCCATAATGCTTCACAATATGTCATCATTGCTAACAACTTGTTTAGGAGAGGTCTTGATGAAATACTCCTTAGGTATATAGAACCCGAAGAGTCCTAAGGAACATTAATTAAAATTCATGAGGGCATTTGTGGATCTCACTCAAATGGCTTGACACTAGCTCACGAACTTATTAAAGCTGGTTACTATTGGCCAAATATGGAGCAAGAGGCAATCAAGTATGTCAAGTCCTGTAAATAGTGCTAGCTCCATGGGAATCTAATTCATGCTCCAGCTAGGGAGTTGATTCCATTTACGACACTGTGGCCTTTCCAACAATGGGCCTTCAATCTTGTGGGTCAAATTCATCCATTTTCTTCTACTGGACATAAGTAGGTATAGTGTACCATCCTCCATCATTACTGACAATGGAGGATAGTTTAATAACAAAGACCTTAAGGGGCTAGGCAAAAGATTCAAAATCATGCAACATTGATCTTATATCTAATACTCCTAGGGTAATGGCTAGGAAGAGGCATATAACAAGGTGATCCTCAAGATCCTCCATTGCATACTCAACAAATCTGGGAGGGACTAGCACCTCCAAATCAATCTAGCTCTATGGGCATACAGAACAAGTATCAGAACTCCAACGGGTACAACGCCCTTTGCTTTGGTTTATGGAGTAGATGTTGTGCTTCTAATAGAGGTTGAGATTCCTACTCTAAGAATCTCTATGAAAGGCCTCATCATGGATGAAAATTAATAAATATCCCAGCTTCAAGAGCTAGTGTTACTAGATGAACGTCAGCAAGTGGTGTATGATCATCTTCAATCTTATTAGCAGCAAATGTTCAAAAACTACAATAAGAAGGTTAAGCCATGTGACTTCCAATGGGTGATCTTGTCTTGAGATAAAATCCTAAGAATTAGCAACAACATATCCAAAAAGGGAAGTTAAAACTAGACTAGCTTGGTCCTTACATAGCCACTGTAGCATTTAGATCTAGTGCTTACTAGCTTTCTACAACCGAGGAAGAAGTGCTCAAGGAGCCCGTCAACAGTCTCCACCTGAATTGGTTCTATATCTGATCTAATCTGAAAAGCTCTCTATATATATCTAAATGTTCTAAAAATTATAAAAAGTCCCGAAAAAAATCATTACCCTAGTGAAAACCTAGCAATAGGTGCCTTGGTAATACCAAAAAAATCAAAGGAAGAGAAAAATACAAAAAAATTGAAAAACAAAAAAAATGCCATTGATGAAAACCTAGAAATAGGCATCATGGTAACAAAAAAATAGACATTTTGCCAAGAATGTGAAACCTGGCAAACATGTGCCTCTTGTTCCCAATGCTCCATCTTGCAGTGCATCTTCTAGCTTCCTTTATAATTTCTTTCCTACTTTAGTTTCCTACGTTTTCTCTTATGTATCCTTGGATTGAATCTTGTCACAACTCGGGGGCACCGCCCTTCAGTGTCATAGAATCTCTTTCACAACAGTCACCAGTTCTTTTAGCTTCATCTACCTATTGTTGGTAGGGTCACTACTTTTTGAGATTCTCCTTATAGAATCTCTTTTGTGATAGTCATTAGTTGTTTCAGCTACATTTTCCTACTATCGCTCATGTCACTTTTCAAGATTCCTTTATGGAAGATCTTTCTTGTATCAATCACCAGTCATTCTAGCTATGTCTGTCTACTATCACTCAATTCTACTTAGATTGTTCATAATGAAGATTCTTCTTTGACTTCAATCACCAATCATTCTGACTACATCTATCTAATATTGTCACCCTACTGAAGAGATTTCTTTCATCCATGTTATGGAGATTGACACTTGACATAAATCTTATAACACAAAAACACTAAACCCAAAAATGATGAATTTGTTTGGGATATGTTGAGTTTTTCATTGTTTGTTTCACTTTTTCTTTATCATGTTTCTTTGAGCAACTCGATGATGTCCTTTTCAACTAGAGAAGCAAGGACTAGGGGCATGATCTTTTCTTTTCTTTCTATTGGTGGTTTACTTCCAAATAATCTGAAGCATCCATATAAGAGCGGTGTCCACAATAAGAGCCTCAATTTTGTATTGGATGGTCGTGTGTACCCTGACTCCTTTTATAAGGATAAATTAGTGAGGTTGGTTCTTCTCCTTTCTTGTTAAAATGAACTCTTCATGCTATAGCAAGTACTAATACTCATCCTGCTAAGTGAATGTATGGATCACTGCGAGTATATCTAGCACACTTCTATCTCAAGTTATGAATGCAAGGGTCATTGCGGACAAAATACTTACTGATTACTTATCATAAGAAGGATCTCTCATGTGTCTGGTGTATCTACACACAAGAACCATTTTGTTCATTCTAGCATTTATGCTCTAATTCTTATGTTAACTTGCTACATTAAAAGGGACAAATATTTTGGTCATTCTGGCTTCTTATGCCTTGAATGCTTACATTTAATCCTAACAAAACTATAACATATGTCCTACTCATATTTCCATGATTACAATGTTAGTGGGAATTGTATGGCATATGGGATTTCACTATATGCTCAATGATGATAATTGTCAAAGTGTGGTAACTAGACCTAGGGTTGCATCTAACATGGGTTGGCATTGCATACTTTACTTGGTTCAACACATAATTTTATTGCAAATCTACTTCCATCTTCTGTGATAAGGGATTGCTAGTCTCTTCAAAGTATCATGATTCTTTATGGTTGCACAAGAATTGAGTTCTTTGGTTCATCCTCTCACTCCTCGATGGAATACCTATCATTGTCAAGCAAAAAAGCATGAAACACTGCATGAGATGTCAGTGCATTCACATTTTCATTTCATCCATAAATCCATAATTCATTTCATCTACACTATATGTACAAATCAAATCAACCATGCATCCATACATCACATCATGTTTTGCATCTCATAATCATAGCATAAACATCTCATGTACATCAAATTAAAAGATAGACAATGACAATGACATGTACATAGGATACTCAACTCAAAATCTCTATATGTATATATATATATATATATATATATATTAACAAATATGTCAATACAAAAAAATGAGCGCTACTCGAGCACTGTCGATCAAAAATGATACAAAAGGGTGCTAGCACGCCAATCGATACATAGCCAAAATCAAAACTTGGAGGCAAAAATACATTAGGTCTAGCTCTATCTAGTACCCTCACCTCTTGGAGGAGGAGGAGGAGGTGATGACATGTCTGGTCTAGCTAGTGGTCATGCACCCCCTAACTCTCGTGCATACTAGGAATGCCTAGGTACCTACTAAGCCTCATCGGGCACCACTGTGGAGTAAGCTACAAAGTAATAGGCTGCTTGGGATGCCTATAAATAGACCTCATCCTACAACTGCTCTACCCTCTACTCAGCTACCTATAACTGCTCCCATGAGCTAAGGATCTCAAGATCTTGCTTAGCTATCTGCATATCCCATACACCCACTTGTATTTGTAGCTCTCTTAGCTGCTAAGAGGCCTATCATATTGTTTCTCTTCCTCTCCTTAGTGCATCATCAAGCCCATCAACAAGCTAGTCCTGCATCTCCTCATCTAACATCTCAGCCTACTACTCAACTAGTGCTTGCTACTCTACACATGGTCTCTATTACCAAACCTACTCTCCTCCACTACCACCAACACTTGGATTTGACCCCATCTATCGGGGGGAATCTGTACCTACCTCATGTAGTATCTCACCTACTATGGTGGTCACTATGCTGGCTATTGCATTGGCTACTATATGGGACCCTATACGGGTGTCTGCTAAGATACCTATGGTCTGGGAGCTACCATCCCCAATGGATCCATAAACTGTGGGAAGGGATGGCTAAAAAAATACACTTGGTAGGCAGGCATCATCCTGATATCTGCTACATCTGGCAAATAGTCTCACTATGTCGAAACTAGGTTATACACATCGATCATCGACCTCCCTAGGTCCAATCTCACTGACCATCTCCGCTTCACATCTCTCACCAATTAGGCATATGAACAATACTCTTGAGAGATGTCTTGTGGTCACCCATACTAATGCCATACTCGAGTGATGGGAAATCTCTCTATGATCTATGTAGCTTGGCCTAATAGTGGTCCTGATGCAAACATCTAGTTTAGCTCTTGAGGAGTGTCATCCCAGTCCTCGATCTCTCTCTAGGGCCACCGTATGATGGAGACTAGGTCATTGAGACATGCCCTCTAGTGCTCAGTCTTCCCCAGACCTATTTGGGTAAGTTGGCTGCTATATTTGCAAATATATGGCTCCATGGGCTCTTGTGCACCCTAAAAAATGGGTCTAGTAATCGGTAGGTGCTCCTATGCCCAGATCTATAACACATAGACAACGATGGCCATACTCTTCCGCTTATGATAAACAATCTTGTGCATCTTGTGAAACATATGGGAGAGCATGCACTATCCCCACCTAAATCTCTCTAGAGCATCTAATATCCTCTATAACATCACACCTCAACCACACTCCAGCCCATGTTGTAGTACTAAGAAACAACTAATGAAAATTGCCAAAACTAAGGCCAACTTGTGAGTAGGGCCATATGTATGGATGAGCTAATCCAATGTGATGGCTTGCCATATTGCCAAGTCCCTCTGGAAAATGGTTTGCAAGGCCTATGTATCTACTCTCGACACACTATCATACACAACCCTTGACCCGTGGAAGGGTATGCACAAAATCCTATAGATGTCCTTAGTGGTGATGGTCATCTCTCCCTGTGGCAGGTGGAAGGTGTTCATTTCCAAATGGAAATGCTCCACCAATGTAGTCAATAGGTCGTGATTCACCAACACTACTGGGATCTGGCATAGATATGATAACCCCAATCTATCAATGTGCGCCATGTTGGCATCATCTAGACTCCATAACAAAGCTGCGTAGGGAAAATAGTGGGACCTAAACGCAATGTCATCAAAGGAAACTTGCATACATGACAAATGACAATAGGCAAATGGTCAGTCATTGCTCAAAAATCCAATGAAATGAAAAAATTTGAAGTTAATATGTTGAAAAGGATGCCAATGTTTTGCGTGAGAAAGTGCATTCTCACACGAGATTTCATGTCTTCACATGAGAAAACACATTCTCACATGAGAAATGACAAGACAATAGGTTAGATGCACCCAAAATATTGTGCATCTCATGTGAGAGGTGGGTATCTCCCAAGCAAGATTCCCCACTAGTGCGCGCGAAGAAACATAGGGTTGGTGTATCTTCGTGCAAAGAGACATTGGGTTCGTGCAAGGAACAAAACCCTTGTGTGAGGACCGAAAGACCTAAATTAAAAACATGAAAATAAATGTGCAAAAAACATTGAAATGCATGAAAAATAAATGTGAAGAGGGATTGTCGATTACTCACCAAAGGTCTGTAGTCTGCCGACTGGCTATGTCATCGGGAGCTCTCAAAATGATTCATCCACACGAGAACTACCATCTTCCTCTCAGAACTCTCTTCTTCACTAAAGAAAAAAAGCACAAATGATTTGAAAATGGCCCTTTGGGCTCTTATATAGGTTTTGACCTAATTTTTCAAAGTGCTCTGATTTGCGAAAAAATCACCACCGTGGCTAATTTGATTGCTCTAAATCCATTTTCGGGATCAAATTCAAAATCTGACACACTTAAGTAGCTCAAAAACACATTTTAAAATTTTGGGACCAACGCAATCGAATGCTTGTAAAGTCCAAATTTTTTTAATACTTTGTGACTCTCAAAACCTTTTTAGCTCAAAATCCTTCAAATTTTTAAAATTTATTTTGGAAAAGTCAACTCAAGTCAACTATGGTCAAATATGATCAACTTTTGGTCAAACTTGGTATTTTGGACCTCAAAATCATGCTAAATTGACTCCAAATTTTCTTTTGATCATTTTGATCTCTTCTATATTCTGTTGACTCTTGAATTTCTTCTCTATCTCTCAATATACTGCTTCACATCATATTTCTGGTCTGTCATCTTTCAATTTCACTCCCGAGGGGCCAAGATGATTACATTATTGAATCTAAATTTCAAATCAATCTGAATCTTCATTGCTCAAGGCATCTTGTTCCCATCTTATTTCCTCATTACTAGGGGCATTTCATCACTTGGGACATCTAGTTCCCCTCTATCTAGCATCATTTTTCATCTATCTCATCTTTTCATTAGCTGATCACATCTTATAGTAGTCTTTATCAAAGTTTGATGGATATGTATCGGGATAGTCTAAACCCTGACTCCTAAGGATCAAGCCTCATTCTAGGGATGATTCTATGATTCATGGTTGGATCTTGTTATCTTTTATGGCTAGGTATCTAGGTGTTCTATCTGGATCCCTTAAGGTTAAGCTCTGTTCTAGAGATAATCTTTACAAGCTTATCAATCTAGGCATCTAAGTGTTCTAGTTGGATTCCTTAAAATTAAGCTTCGTTCTGGAGATAATCTTTAAAGGCTTATTCAACTCAGGTATTTAGGTGTTCTACCTAGATTACTTAAGATTAAACTCCATTTTGGAGATAATCTTTAAAAGCTTATTCAACTTAGGTATCTAGGTGTTCTATCTGGACCCCTTAAGATTAAGCTTTGTTCTGGAGATAATCTTTAAAAGCTTATCAATTGATCTCTATGTCATTAATTTTGGAACCAATCTTATCAACTCTAGGTATCTAGGTGCTCTATTTGGATTCCTTAAGATTAAGCTCCATTCTGGAGATAATCTTTAAAAGCTTATTAATTGATTTTTGTGTCATCAATTTGCAGAATCAATCTCATTTCTTGACCTGTGCATCATGCTTTTTAATTTTCTTTGAATTGAACATGTTGCTCACACATTCATTCAAAGAGGGGCAAAATGTAATACCCCAAAATTGGCTCATTTCCATGACAACCAATTTTGGTCTATTTTGATCAACCCTAAAGTCCTATTTTAATAGACAATTTTTATTCTTATTTTAACTACTTGACTTAATTGTGAAATGTAGAAAACCCTAATCTGCATTATATTAATCATACTACTCGTTTAATTCCTAAAGTATTGACTTAGATTAGCTACATTAAACATATTGATTAGATTTAATTTAAATATAAAGTGTTTATACTTTAATTAAATTAAATTATCTCTTAAGGCTAATTTCCTTTACTTTTTATTAGAGTAAACATCATATCATCTAGATTAATTGCATAAGCATATACTTGCATAAAAAAAATTCATTCTAGAAAGTTCTAGTTGCTTGCTCCTCGGTTTGAGAGCATATAGGCATAATCCTTCTAGTTAGAAGGCAATAGGTTGCTTTGTTGGGTGTCTTGCATAAATGACTCCATGTTTATTCTAGGATCACTCCATAGGTAATGACCATGTTGAAGTGTGTTTGAGGTTTAGAGGCCTACAATCTACAAGTACAAAAGGTACTATAATGCTAATTGCCTTGAGATTTTTAACTTAGATGAGTCAAAAACCAAACTCAACACAGTGCAATTAGCGGTCCAAATTTTTTTATGAATCTTCTAAGATGCTTCGTCCGATGAAGATATCAGGAAAGTATTCAAGACATACTCAACAATTACCAGAAATTAGTAAAGGATAAATATGGAGCTTAGGATTTACCAGAGGCTACCCAAGTAATAGAGATAATTGAGAAATTCAAGGTTAAACATTCAAATATTATTTTGGTATAAAGGGGAAGAAAACCTAGATGTTGGAAATTCAATTTTGACACTTGGGAAAATTTTACATTTTTGGAACCTATCATCAAGGTGCATAGGTGTGCTATTTTTAGAGGTGTGCCAACAATTTTGAAGTAGTAGTAATGCACTAATAGTTAAATAGAAGTTGTTATTTTAAGAGCATTCCATGCAGCAAAAACATATTTTAACAATAGTTGAACTCCCAAAAATATTCAAAGAAGATCAACCTTTCATTTTAGAGCTTCCAATGACTCTCGAATCCTCTTGCAGCTTCCTTCTTCTTATCTACTTCTTCTTTTATTGCTTTAGGTCATGTAAAGGCTCATGCACCCATTAATTGATATGAACAAGGTTGGTGACATACTTAGCATCATTTAGAGAGTCAGTTTGCATATAATTAGGATTTGTTTTATTAATTTTTAGCATGATTTGCATTTCAAGAACTCTCTCTCTCTCCTATCACAAAGCGAGGAGATGGTTTCGTATAAATACATTGATGTAATATGTACTCCAACCCATTATTTTGATGTAATAATATATGTTATTGGTGCTCTCATTTTGAGTGTAGTTATTATTGCCAAAGTGTGTTTTATTTGTGAACATGTGTTCATAAATAATAATAATGGAGCCAATGGTTTTATTGTGTTGTTATGATTGTGTGACTTTTTAGTTCTGGTGTTTTCCTCGTGTTAAGGGTAAGTGCACCAAGTTGTGGTGCCAAAAGGGGAGAGAATGTGGCCACTTTTTTTTTCTTTCTAAAATCAAGAATTTTTAAACTTCTATAAGAAATTGAAAATAGTTACACTCAAAATTTTAAGATATGACAAAAGAAAAAGTAGTAGTCCTTTGAATCTAGTTTCTAAACTACTAATTTTTTTTCAAAATGGTTTATTTGTAGGTCCTCAAAAAAGGGGGCCATAGAAAGTCATACTATTTTTTATAGAAAAAACATAACATAGTGGAAAGTGTGCCCTTCTAAAATTTTAACTTTAAAAAAAAAAAAAATAGTTGTTCTGGTCAAAAGTTACCTAATGTGTAGTTTATTCTAGATTTTTTGGGTAATTTTATAATGTGTTTTTTTTTTAATGAATTTTGTAATTGGACACATTCTAAAAATGTGAAATATCTATGTGCTCCCCCTATAAATGATTGAAAACTAATCTAAAATCTAAAATTCTTTTTTTCAAGGTGTGTAGAATGGAATCTAGTTTCTAAAAAACTAAGTTGTAGTGAAATTTGATGAACAAATTAAAATCTACAATCCAATTAGTACAAGTTGGTTTTTGAGAGAAAATGGACATACATTCAAAAGAAATTATAGTTGAAAGGCTTGAAATAATTCAAATTTGAAATAAATTATATGGTTATAAAGCTAACATAGAGATCTACAATATCATATAACCTTTTTTTTATCGATGCTCAACCTATTGAAATAATCAAATGGGAAGAATACTTCTGAGAGGTGGGTTGAATCAAAAGTAATGCATTTTGTCCATTAAAACTTTTAACTAAAAATAAACATCATGCATGTAACATATCAAATAAACATAAAGTAAACACATGCACATAACACCAAAACTTTGGTAACCCAGAAACCCTCCAGGAATAAGAAGGTAAAACTAGGATGGTGATGATACCCACAAAATCACTGCCACAATAATTGTTTGACCACTTCTGATGGTCTACCCTATGAAAGCCCTGCCCTGTTAAAGGATTTACACTATGTCAATATTGACCTAATTAAAGCATTTAAAACACTTTAGATAAAGTGTCAACCTATTAAAGTATTTAATCACCTCTTCAAAGGATCTACAAAATAGTTGTTAAGCTAACCTATCATCATAGGATTTTCACTATCTAATATAATTGCTAGAGAGTATTAGAAATCTTTGACCTTATTGCTTACGATCTTCAATTGCTAATTTTAGGCACTTGATCTGCTCATTCTGATGTGATCCTTGCTTGATTTGATATCTATTTATAGCCCTTGTTTAGCTTTGATCAACTGGATATGTAATTGTTTCTCGATTCACTAAGTCTTTGATTCCCCTATTGTTTGCCTTGTTCTACAATTTTTGCTATTTGCTTAGCAACTTCCTTAACTTCTATTCAGAAACTTAAAATCATGGGATCTAAGGCTTCTTATAAAGGCTTTGTAGACTCAGGGTTAGGTATGGATCTACAATGCATATTGAATATTTAATTTCCACTCATTCCTTCCACTTTTCTCATTGGTTGCATGCCTTCTCCATTTTTCTTATTGGCTGCATGTTGATTGCATAGGAAATATAAAAGATTTGTTCTTATCCTTAGTATCCTTCAAGATCCTTCTATGTTAGCTCAAAAAAATGGTTTACATTTGAGTTTATGATCGCACAAACTCATATGTTGATTTTGTGTTACTCAACACATACTGGATTACTGTTTCTTGGCACATGCATAGTTCTGGCTCACTCGACACATGAAGCATTCTGACTTGCTCGGCATCAACTATGACTTGGCACCTATATATCACTTGACTCATATACTTCACTTGGCACCTGAAGATTGCTTGGCATATGAAGATCACTCGACACCTGTTGGAATTCTAGCTTGGCACATACTGTAGCTTGGCATAGATAGTTTACTCCACTTCTATATGAAAAGTAGTTCAAGTGTATTGACACTCAAATGTCAAAACCAAATTGAGACCAATAATCTCCCCCTTTGACATGAGTGTCAAAAAAAATTAACTAAGCTTTATGCTTGATCTTATGAGTACATTATCCAATCTATTTGGCATATATACAAAATTTCAAAAAAACTTGTTCAAAATTGTGTAAGGAACAATATACCTTAAAATTCTTATAACTCCTCCTGAGCTAATTGTGCCATTTCATTCCTATAACCAAAATTCTTGTGCTGATATATCTAATACTCTTTGTCTTTGCCCTGTTTCTATTTCCTATGCCTACTTGTTGAGCTATTCTATCTATTCTATCTACTCTGTCTACACTTGTAGGTTTTATTCATATCTCCCCCAAAACATTATTTCTCCTCTCTTATCTCCCCTTTTTGGCTATCTACAATATTCCCCTTTATTCTCTAAAAGAATGAATGAAATGCTTAGTATTCTCCCCCTTATTATATCTCCCTTATTATATCTCCCCCTTTTTTGACACTTATGTCAAAGGGTGCTAAGGAGTAATACCATATTTCACTAAAAATGTACTATTTAGCTCCATAATCATTTTTAGAGCTACATCCCAATTCTCCAAAGAAATTTCTAGTGACTTATGTTGGATGGCAGTCTCTGCAGTAAGATGTACAAGTCCATCAAGTGTAGAAAGATTAGGATCTTTCTTTAAAATAGTTTTAGCATAGACTTGTTCTTTGTGGAGTACTTCCAAATGTGGGGTTATGGAAGATTGAATCTACATTAATTTGGCCTCTATATTGGCCCCTTCACTTGTAAGTGCAGCTAACTCCTTTTGGGTGTGAAGTGATCGGCCAAAATGCTTCTCACTCTGATTTGGATCTTTTGGTAGCTACATGCTAGAAATCTTTAGATTTCTCTCCAAGCTCATGATCCTTTGGTCTATCTCTTGTGTGAAATTAGAAAAATCTAACAACTTTCTATACAGTGAGAATATATTTTCAAGTACAATTTTGACCTTATTACTAACTAATTGGACCTCATAACCTTCCTTATCCTTTGGGTTCTTGGAACTAGATGACATTATACCAATCCAAGGTTTCAAAAGTTTAAACTTTAAAAAATACATAACTCAACACTTGATGAATACCTTAGATGGACGAAAATTATGTTGAATCGCTATTGCAATTGATGCAAATGGCTTCAAGGTTGCTCTTTGATCTCTTCTATGTTCTTCTCATCTTTTCTCTGTGTTTGAATGGTGTGAAATGATCAAAAATTGACCTTATATCCTTTAAAAACCTAGCATTAAATTCATAATGCATACAATTGTAAACTTGGCTCTTGAGGGTTTCAACTTGACTTGACTTCCGTTGGTTTTCCATTACTCGACTTCAACTAGATTTCCACTTTACTCGGCTTCCATTGACATTTCTCAACTTGGCACTAACTATAAACTCGATTGCTACTGGCAACTCGACATCCACTAGAGCTTTACTTGACATCTAAGGACAACTTGAAAACACTAGTGAAAACTTTAAATTTTAACCTTTTTCATCTCTAATCATGTTGATTCCTTCTTTGCAGTGCTTTTTTATCTTGGGATTGATACATGATATAACTATGTATATCAGTCCCATAAACCTATTCATGCTTAGTTGGATGAGGTGTCATCACTTGACCTCTTTGGTGAAGTGATCCATTCATTTGATGAGTTGCACTCATCTTTCGTCTTCCAAGTCTTGTTCATTTCTCCTCTAATTTGTTCAACATCTACCTTCTCTTTTCCTTTGTTGACTTTTGACTTGGGTGCCTTGGATATTGTTGGGCAATTTTTGTTGATATGACAAGTCTACATGAAACTAAAATGTGTGGTTTGGCTTAACCATTTTCTATAGTTCCCTCTAAAATGTGTCCTTATGCAATTTTCAGAAATGTGTCCATATTCCTAACAGCAGTGACAACTATACCTAGTGTTATAGTCCCAATTGCAGTGATGACCATGGTTATTTCCCTCTGTAGGCTAATTAGGTGTCCACATAGGCTTTGATCTGCACTCAAATGCTCTATGTCCATATTTCTTGCAATTGTAGTAGTGACCCTCAAATCTTGGTGTTTTGATAGTCCTAGTCCTACATTCTTGTGCTTGATGTCCTTGCTTTTTGCACTTATGATAGCAACTTGTATTCATAGGCTTATCATGATGATGGGAATTCTTACTCCTGCATTTATTGGAGGTATGTCCCTTTTTACCATAGAAATGACAAGTAGGTTTAGTGTTCTTACCTTTGTTTCTCCTTTCTTTTGTAGGCTTGGATGATTCTCCTTGTTCAATGCTAGTGTAACCAAGTCTTAAAGTATCATTACTGGCCATTGGTGATTTTGGTAGCTACTCAAAGTACTTGATAGCCTCATTGGGTTTGTTGAATCTTTCTACAACTTCCTTCTCTCTTTTCAAATCATTTTGCAATTGTTCATTCTATATTTTCAATGTAGAGATCTAAATTTCATTCATATTCAGCTAATGATGTACATTCATCATCTGACTTAGGGTGTCAACCTGTATGTTTGAGATTCTTTCAAACTCAATTGTCTTCTCCTCCAGTCTATGGTAACATTTCTCTTTTCATATTCTATCATAGCCTTATTGTCAATGGCTTTCTTCTTCTATTCAGTTACTTCACAAAGCATTATAGCTTGTCATTCTTGTTCAAGCTTGAGTATTCTGATTTCTTCTACTTGAGTTCTATTTTTCTCCATCAGCTCTACTATTGCTACATCAAACTCTTTGGAATCTCCATTGGAAAACACTTTTGTGGTATCAATCTCCTTGTAGTGTATGTCATTTTCAGCTATGGCTATATCCTTCCTTTTCTTCAAGGATTTTCTCAATTCTTCTCTGGCTTGCTCCAAGTTGTGTAGGGAAAGTTGTACATCAATCACCTAATTCTCTATAATCTTCCCAAGTTTGAAGACTTTCATCTTTAGATCTTTTCTCTAAGTTGTTAGGCTTCTCCTTGTGAGAACCTTGCTCTGATACCAATTTTTGGAATAATCAAATGGGAAGAATACTTCTGAGAGGAGTGGTGAATCAGAAGTAATGCATTTTGTCCATTAAAACTTTTAATTAAAAATAAACATCATGCATGTAACATATCAACTGACCATAAAATAAACACATGCACATAACACTAGAATTTTGGTAACCCAAAAATCCTCCAAGAATAAGAAGGTAAAACTGGAGTGGGGATGATAGCCACAAAATCACTACAACAATAATTGTTTGACCACTTTTGATGGTTTTTCCTATGAAAGGCCTGCCCTATTAAAGGCTTTACACTATGTCAATAGTGACCTAATTAAAGGATTTAAAACACTTTAAATGAAGTGTCACCCTATTAAAGGGTTTAATCACCTCTTCAAAGGATCTACAAAATAGTTATTAAGCTAACCTATCATCATAAGATTTTCACTATCTAATACAATTGCTAGAGAGTATTAGAAATCTTTGACCTGATTGCTTACAATCTTCAATTACTAATTTCAAGCACTTGATCTGCTCATTTTGATGTAATCCTTTCTTGATCAAATATCTTTTTGTATCCCTTGTTTAATTCTAATCAATTGGATATGTAATTGTTGCTCAATTCACTAAGTCTTTGATTCCCCTACTATTTGCCCTGTTCTCCAATTTTTGCTATCTACATTTCAACTTCCTTAACTTCTATTTAGAAACTTAAAATCATGGGGTCTAAGCCTTCTTATAAAGGCTTTGTAGACTTAGGGTTAGGTATGGATGTACAATCCATATTGAATCTTTAATTCCCACTCATTCCTTGTACTTTTCTCATTGGCTACATGCCTTCTCCATTTTTCTTATTGGCTGCATGCTAATTGCATAGGAAATATAAAAGATTCATTCTTATCCTTCTATGTTAGCTCAAAAATATGGTTTACATCTGAGTTTGTGAAGGCACAAACTCATATGTTCATTCTGTGTAACTTGGCCCATACTAGATTACTAGTGCTCGACAAATGCATAGTTCAGGCTCACTCAGCACATGAAGGATTCTGACGTGCTCAGCATCAACTATGACTCAGTATCTATATATCACTTGGCTCATATGGTTCACTTGGCACCTGAAGTCACTCAAAACTTGATCTCCACTCAGCACCTGAAGATTGCTCGACACATGAAGATCACTTAGCACTAGTTGGAATTCTAGCTCAAGACATACTATAACTTGGCATATATAGTGTACTCGGCTTCTATATGAAAAGTGGTTCAAGTGTGTTGACACTCAAATGTCAAAACCAAACTAAGACCAACACAACCATGAGGAAACTTGAAGGAGAGAACACAAGAAAAATCAATCACTTTTTGTATTCTTGCTACAAAACATGTCTTAGACCAATTTAGAGACTCCAAACCTTTGGGTTGGATCCGCAAGGAAAATCCAAGCCTTAGGCTTGGTAGAATACAAAGCTTATGGTGTTCACATTCTATTCAAAGCATTTTTAAATTTAGCCTTGCATGGCCTATACTCGTTATAGTGTGCACACACTTTGTAAGCCTAATTTTCAATAAAGAGGGAAGGAGAGAGGGAAGGAGAGAGGGAGAGAGAGAGAGTATAGGATGGGGAGGTTTGGAGATGGGAGAAGGTGGGATAGCGAGAGAGGGAGGATGAAATGAAGAGAGAGAGTAGGGGATGGGAGAGGGAGAGTAGGGGATGGGAGAGGGTGTGATAGGGGAGAGAGAGAGGGGGGGGGGAGAGAGAGAGAGAGAGAGAGAGAGAGAGAGAGAGAGAGAGAGAGAGAGAGAGAGAGAGAGAGAGAGAGAAATATATAGTAAAAGAGAGGAGTGGGAGAGATATTTAGCTAGAGAAATATGGAGATCAAGATCAAGATAGATACATTAAAACATATAGGGAGTGAGACAGGGAGAGATAGAGATAGATAGAGTAGGGGATAAGAGAGGGTGGGATGGAGGGTCGGAGAGAGAGAGAGAGAGAGAGAGAGAGAGAGAGAGAGAGAGAGAGAGAGAGAGAGAGATATGGAGAGATGTGTGTGTGTGAGAAATATATAGTAAAAGAGAGGAATGGGAGAGATATTTAGCTAGAGAAATATGGAGATCAAGATCAAGATAGATACATTAAAATATATAGGGAGTGAGACAGGGAGAGATAGAGATAGATAGAGTAGAAGATAAGAGAGGGTGGGATGGAGGGTCGGAGGGAGAGAGAGAGAGAGAGAGAGAGAGAGAGAGAGAGATACATGAAAATATATAGAGGGAGAGAGAGGGAGAGATATAGATAGATAGAGTAGGGGATGGGAGAGGGTGGGATAGAGAGAGATAGAGTGAGAAATGGAGATGGGGAGAAAGAGAGAAAGAGAGAGAGAGAGAGAGAGAGAGAGAGAGAGAGAGAGAGAGAGAGAGAGAGAGTGGGATAGAGAGACACAGAGGGAGAAATGGAAAGAGAGAGAGAGAGAGTAGGGGATGGGAGAAAGAGTAGGGGTTTGGAGTCAAGGGGGTGAGAGAGATAGAGGGAGAGGGTGGGATAGAGAGAGAGAGTAGGGGATTGGAGAGGGTGGGATAATGGGGGGAGAGAGAGAGGATAGGGGATGGGAAAATAGAGAGAGAGAGAGAGAGGATGGGAGAGGGTGGGATATTGGTGCAGGGCATGAAGGTGATGGAGCTAAGAAAAAAGTGGAGTAGACATATGGTGACCTTTTTGAAAACATGGAATAATCCACATCAAGGGATGTTTTATTTATATTTTATATGTAATAAGAAAATAACCCTATGTTTGGTCAAGAAGCTTCAAATGTGCTTATAGACTTAAGTTCACTTAGTCCAAAAGGGTCTCAAGATTGCATATTTTGAATAAGTAAGAGTCTTGATGTGTTTTCATATCATTTTACCTTAATAAGGCTTTTAGAAAGGAAAAAGATCAAATAATTAGGTCTTAAGCAAAAAGTTGTAAAAGTTGTTGATTTGCAATTTTTGTTGTTGACAACTTTTTGTTAAAAAGAGAAACTTTTCACCCTATGGTCCCAACCTTTCAAATATCAATTGTAACCATTGTGTATGATGTATTTATGCATCCACACTCTAGAAACAATATGAGGTGTGAAGTACTATATGAAAAAATAAAATTAAGGATTGTTAGATTGTGGTGACTGATCAGGAAAGTACTGTACATACTTCATAATTAGTGGGGTTCGAGGCATCGCCCCGAAAAAAAATAAATTTGGTACTATTCGCCAATCGTTTTGGTACTATTCGCCATTCGTAGATTCACCACTAAAGTTATGGCTAATTATGGCCGACATGTTATAACCCTAAAATGGTTTAATACTTGTATAAAAGGGTTTAGGGTTGGGTATTTTTCATTATGTTGTGATGCGAAATTGGTTCTTGTAGCGGTATTGAGCTATAAGGGATTACGGATTGTAATTAGGTTGTAATCACTCAATTGTAATAAGATTGGACTTGTTGTTTGGTGGATGTTGCCCAGGGATTGGGTGAAACACATTAAATCTTGGTGCCTTGTGTTCATTTTTGTGTGATCTATTATTTTTTGTTATTGGTTATATTTGCATGTAGTTTTTATTTCTGTCTGTTGTTTATCCTAACAATTGGTATCAGAGCCTGGTTTTGGCCTGGTCATGGGTTCAAATCTCCTCGGTGCCTTTCTAACCCACATAAGCAATTGGTATGCGCGTCAAGGGGGAGATTGTTGGGTGATGCGATGCACTCCCCTGCCCATAGGTGGTTAATTATGTGGTGTTCCATGTTCACTAACAGTCATGGCTTTTGGTGCAATGGCAAATGGGCCCTACAATTACCAGGCGAAGTACTACAGGTTATGTCTTTACTGTTGGTGGGGCAGCTATGAGCTGGGTTTCTAGGTTATAGAAGATTAATGCTCTATCCACTACAGAGGTAGAGTATGTTGCTGCTACAAAGGCAGCCAAGGAGATGATATGGCTTTAGTTCTTCTTGGAAGAATTGGGACATCCTCAAAAGGATATTTATTTGTTCACTGATAGTCAGAGTGTCATTCATCTTGCAAAGAATTCAGCTCTACATTCTAAGACCAAACACATACAGTTGTGGTACCATTTTATTCGGTCAGTTTTGGAGGATGGACAGTTAAAGCTGGAGAAGATACATACCAATGACAATCCAATAGATATGTTGACAAAGGTTGTAACAAGGGAGAAGATGAACTCCTCTTCAGCTTCGATTGGTCTTTTAGACTGAACATGAATAAAAGAACAACAGAGTCCAAGGTGGTTTGATCCAGTGGCCCTATGTGGTAGTGGTATTGCTAGAGGATCAGTCTCCAAGTGGGAGATTTTTTTTTAGTGTGGAGCCTGATCAGTCCCCAAGTGGGAGATTGTTAGATTGTTGTGACTAATTAGGAAAGTACTGTACATACTTCATAGATTCGCCAATCATTTTGGTACTATTCGCGATTCATAGATTCACCACTAAAGTTATGGCTAATTATGGCCGACATGTTATAACCCTAAAATGGTTTAATACTTGTATAAAAGGGTTTAGGGTTGGGTATTTTTCATTATGTTGTGATGTTAAATTGGTTCTTGCGGTGGTATTGAGTTGTAAGGGATTACGGATTATAATTAGGTTGTAATCACTAGATTGTAATAAGATCGAACTTGTTGTTTGGTGGACGTAGCCCAAGGATTGGGTGAACCATGTTAAATCTTGGTGCCTTGTGTTCATTTCTGTGTGATCTATTATTTTCTATTATTGGTTATATTTGCATGTAGTTTTTATTTATGTCTGTGGTTTATCCTAACAAGGATAAACAAGCAGACTTTCTGAGCATTTATTGTGCGTATAGAATTGTATGGATTGGATGACTAGATCAAATGACATGATTTGATAGATTTTTAAATATTGATTCCATTGCACCTTGTTTTATTCATTTTTGTTAATTTTTGAGGGAAATATTTGTGTTTACTAAAGTTGGGTCAGCAAACCCTAAAATTGAGTGTTTTTATGGGTTTTTGGTCCTAACTTGTAACTCCGTGGTTGGAATTCAATGATATCCTAGATTTTACAAGGTTAGTAAATGTGCTAATAGAATCCTTAATTTCATATTTGCATCAGGAGATCTAAAGGTCCTATGAGCGAGCCCTGGGTTGAATATTCACATGTATTCAACCAATTTGGTGAGGGTTTGTAAGGTGAATGAAGAGATGAAAATCTAGAACTTGGTAGCAAGTTGTTTCATGTTGGGATAAGTTTGAAGAAGACCTTCCACATCATTTTCTAAGCCTAGGAACCCATTCTTTCTATTTTCTAGGTATTCCAAGTGTCTTTTGGGCAATTAGGCCTAAGAAGCCTATGTGAGTTCATGGATGTTAGGGTAGGTTAGGAAGTTGAAAATTGGGGGATAGATAGAAGACCTAAATGAGTGTCTGAAACTATAATTTCTTTGTTAAGCTCTTTTGGAAATTTCTATGTTGTTTCCCTAAAACCCATAAAAGTGATACTAGGAGCAATTAGGCCTCTTAGTATAATTCATGGTTGCAGAAGTAGGCAAATCCAAACTATAGTGGAAACTTGATCCTTATGTATCTTTTGAAGTGTTCCAAGTCTTGTTTAGAGTTATGGAGTTCAGTTATGATCATTTCCATGTTTGAACCCTTCGATTCAAAGTAGGCTTTTTGGAGTCACTTTGTGGAGTTTGTGAAGTGGAAAGTTGAAGTGTCAGAGAAGAGATTCCTAGATACCCTTGGAAGGTATAAAGTTACGTTGAATGATTTTGATTGGAATAATTCACACTTATGCTAAAGACCTCTACACCAAAATCAATAGGCAAGTCAATGTGATAGGCATTGTTGCCACATTTCTTTAGAATTTTGAATTGTCCTCTCTTCTTCATCATTAACTTAGTATACTTCTCCCTTGGTGTTCTCTCCTTCCTTACGTGAATCATTACTAGATCCCATACCTAAAAATATAAGTCACTTCTCTTCTTATCAACATGTTCCTTGTACTTGCTTTCTAAAAGGTCCAACTTATCGTTAACTTGCTAATGAATGTCCTTCATAACCTCTACAAAATCTTCAACTTGTACACTCCTCTTGTGACTATCTCCCAAGTCTCTCAACTCTAAGAATCTTCTTGGATGGCCTCTATATACAATTTGAAATGGATTTAAACTTGTACTTTTGTTCACTGAATCATTATATGAGAATTCAACATGCAAAAGAACAACATCCCAAGCAACTCCATGTTCTTTAGTTAGACATCTCAATAAGTTACCCAATGACCTATTGATAACTTTAGTTTTTCCATTTGATTGGTGATGGTATATTGAATAAAATGAAAATTTTGTGCCTAGCCTATTCCATAATGTTCTCCAAAAATGTTCAAAAAATTTAGAATCCCTATCAAACACAATGTTCAATGGTAATCCATGGAGTCTAACAACTTCCTTAAAGAAGATACCAGCTATGTGAGAAACATCATGAGTTTTTTTACAAAGTATAAAGTGAGCCATCTTAGAGAATTTGTCAACAACAAAAAATATTCTATCAAATCCACTTTTGTCCTAGGAAACCCCATGACAAAGTCCATGCTAATGGAGTCCCATGGCTGAGTGGATGTAGGTAAAGGAGTATATAGTATGATTTTTGATGATCTCCTTTTGGCCTTTTGACATATCATGTAGAATTCTAAATTTTTTCTAATATCTTCCTACATCTTTAGCCAATAGAAAAATCTTCTAACCTACTCTAAAGTCTTATCAATGCCAAAGTGCCTTGCAAGACTCCCACAATGCTTTTCTTTGATAATGTTCTCCCTAACTAATTCTATAAGTACAAAAAGTTGATTACATAAATAAATAATAGTCCATCTTGTAATATAAACTTAAAAAAAATATTATGATACCTTCCATTTATTATTTGGAAAACCTCATATGCTTCCTTGAAGTCTTCATCTACTTCATACATGTTCTTCATGGCTTCAATACCAATACCGCTCACTTGAATTTATTTTACTATCAAATTCCTCCTACTAAGGACATCTACAACTTTTTTTATTGTACCCTTCCTGTTTTTTATAGAGAAAGTGTAAGATTGGATGAATTCTATCCACTTCATGTACCCGTGGTTTAGATTCGCTACCTATTCAAGAAGTTAAGAGCTTGATTGTTAGTTTAAAAAAAAAATACTTTGTGAAAGAGATAATGCCTCCACTTTCTCATGGATTGAACCAAAGAATACATTTCTAAATCATAATTTGAATACTTTTGTTTATCTTCATTTAGCTTTTCACTAAAGAAGGCCATAGGCCTCCCTACTTGGCTTAACACTCCTCTTATTGCCTTGTTACTAGCATCACATTCCACTATCAATACCTTATGGAAATTAGGTAATGCTAAGAATGGTCACTCTACAACTCTCCTCTTAAGATACTCAAATGACTTATCTACCTCATTATTCCATACAAATTTACATTTTCTTCCCCCTTTTATAGTATCAATCATAGGGGCACAAACACTGCTAAAGTTCACAAATTTTATATAAAAACTTGCAAGACCATGAAATATTTTTACCTTAGTAGTTGTCCTAGGTGTAGGCTAATTCAAAATTGCTTCTACATTGGATGGATCCATCTTTAACCGATTCTTGGAAATGATGAACCTAAGGAAGACCAACTCTTCCTGCAAAAAAGAACATTTCTCCTTATTTGTCTTCAAATTTATCCTTATGTAACCTTGCAAGGACTAACTCCAAATTCTTTAGCTGCTCTTGCCTACTCCTACTAAAAACAAGAATGTCATCCAAATAAACAACACAAAATTTGTTAATAAAAGGCTTTAAAACTTCATTCATAAGTCTCATAAATGTGCTAGGTGCATTGGATAGGCCAAATGACATCACAAACCATTCATATAGTCTCTCATTTTTATTAAAGGTTGTTTTCCATTTATCACCTTCCCCTATCCTAATTTGATGGTAACCATTGTTTAAGTCCATCTTTGAATAGTGACTTGCACCTGCTAGAAAATCTAAAAGATCTTCAATTCTTAGCATGGGGAAGCTATATCTGATAGTTATCTTGTTAATGGCTCTAGAATCTATACATAGCCTCCATGTACCTTCCTTTTTATGAGCTACTATGGTAGGTACAACACAAGGATTAACACCCTTCCTTATAAAGCCCTTGGCCAACAAATCTTTAGATTTCCTTACTAGTTCTGCATTTTGTTTAGGGGTAAGATTGTAGGCTTCCTTATTAGGAAATTCATCACAACATATCAAGTATATTCAATGTCTTATCTCCCTTTTTGTTGGCAAACAGTCTGGTCCCTTGACTACAATAACACTCTTATATTGTTCCAACAACTCCCTAACCTCTCTAGGTCCTACTTGATGTTCCATACTCTTGGCTTGGGTTTGACTATGATTGAAAAACATGGTGTTTTCTCCTCCTTAATTTTCATGTCCCCTTTTCAAATAATTAAAAATAATAATCTTTGCTAAGGCAAGCAAGCCCAAAAAAGTGAAGTTTCAGCAAAAAGGGTGTAATCTTTGGAAGCGAACGGACTAATAAATGAAAATTATTATTAAAATATGTTTTATTAACCCCTCTTGGACGTTAGTTATGTTTATGCCCTCTTTTAAGAGGTTTGGAGGCATTTTGGGCTCATTCCAAAACTTGATTTTTGCTCATTTCTTTGTTATTCTTTAGAGGCTGTCAAACCTGTGGAGAAGGAGACCTAAGAACGGGAGTTTGCAGGTTTCCAGGGAGACCCAAGAATGGGAGTTTGTAGGTTTCCAAGAAGGCTAAGGATGGGAGTTTGAAGCCATTCCATGTGAATGCCCATGCAGAGTTTTTCTTTGTGCTGAACAGTGCAGATTTGTGAGTTTTCAGGTGTATTTTTTGTAAGAGTTTGGTGTTTCCGGTTGAGTATTTCATATCAGTTTTGGTTGCTCCTGTATATCAGAATTTTAAATATTAAAATAGAGCTAAAAATATTTATTTGGATATGATTATACTTCTGCGATAGATTATTAATTTTTTGTGATGATTCTGGGCTATTTTGTGCTATTTTTGGGAGCCCGATAAGCATTGTTTTTGTCCCCCGTTTGGGAGCTATTGTGTGCATGTTATACAGATATGGAAATGTCATTTTATAGGCTTTTATGTTGCTCAAATTTTTTTAAAAATGTCAACTTTCAAATTTATTAATAATAGGTGAAGCTATGAAGCTTTTGACACTATTTTCGGCATACCCGATTTGGGGTTTCTTGAGAAATTTGGTGGATCTTTGTGATATTAGTTGTTTGATTTTGAAAATTTGATTAGAGGCTTGACATATCATATAAAATCAGAAAAGTGACATTTCAGTGGTATCAAAGCCATAATCTTGCCAGCCTGAGGGTTTGTAGAAGTTTGCATGTCAGTTTTGACAACTAACCAGATCTTGCATGTAAGTTTTGACAACTACCCAGATCTTGCATGTCAGTTTTGACAACTACCCAGATCTTGCATGTCAGTTCTGATAACTACCCAAATCTTGCATGTCAAAATTTATGGTTGCATTCTACTTCTAATCATTTTCATGTTAGTTCTTGGTGAATTTGGTGGTTGCATGTTGCTTCTAATCAGCTACATGTCAAAATTTATGGTTGCATGCAACTAAGTGAAAGAGAAAAGAGATATTTACAGCGAGAAAAGAATAAAGAAATTTTGATCAAACCTCCAGTTGAAAGTAAAATTATAAAATCCAAGGAAGGAAAAAGTATGGCTAATCTAGATGAGATGGCAAAGAAATTCTTCCAAGACATCCAAAATACTCAGAAAAAAATAGTGGATAGTTTGGCAGAAACTAGAGAGGCTTTGCGAATATTGATAGAAAAATTGCAAGGAGTTGCATCTATTAATGAGAAAGGGAGCACTTCAGACGAGTCAACAAATCTGAAACTCACACCCTCTCAATCAACAAAAGCTATTTTTTTGCATGCAGATGAGCCACCAGTGCCAAATCTAGCCCTTAATCCCATGGAAGAGGTTACAAGTAACTTGATTGCATTAAGAGCTACCTACAATGGTTTAGATGATGACTTTCATAGTTTAGTTCCTTTTAGAGAATATGTGGATATGATGAACACTTTGATGCCCAAGAAAGAGTACAAAAGGGAGCTTGACATAAGTGGAAGAGAGCTCAAAAATAAAATAAGCAAGTTTATAGCACCTACTTTTGATGGAACAAATAAAATTTCAGCTAGAGCATGGATACAAAAATTACAGAGCTTCTTCACACTTAACCTCATGAAGGAGAGTGATGCTATTCAAATTGCAAGTCTACACTTGGAAGATGCAGCCTATGATTGGTGGTATCATGGAATGACTACTCAAGGTCATGATCAGGTAACTACATTTGATGATTTTAGTCAAAGAGTGATAGATAGATTTGACCTCAAGGATGATGATTATGAGGATGTTTTTGTGCATGATGGTGAGATACCTGGTAGAGATGAGCAGACATTGAGCATTCATGACTTTTCTGAGAGAGAGTATCAGGCACAGTTAGATGCTTCGACACATGAGGTGGAGACTGGTAGTACTTCACATGATTTGTCCAGCCAGCTAAAAGTGAACAAAGACAGTATTTTGACTTCATTATCTCATCATGATAGGTATGTAGAGTTAGTTGGTATTGGTCATATTACTCAGGTGAGGAGTTTTCTTGAGTTACCGATTCTAGTTTACAGATATGGACTCGAGATTATTATATTGGCATTTGGGATTCAGTTGACTGGAGATCTTTAACACTTTTTGGTAGTAGTGTTTGTTTGGGTGCTATCATGGATTTGATTAGAAGATTGCATGGTGTTGTCTTTTCTTGTGCCAGCAGCTTGTCTGATGTTGGTATTAGTTTTTATACACCGGTGTTGAGCTTTGTTCATATATCCAATCGACCATACTTGCTGGAATGTGTTGATGATCTTTGATATTTGGTAGTGTGTACCAATGAGTCTCAGGATCATATTGGCAGTAAGGACATCCAGGAGGATGCAGTGGGTAGTTTTGAAGACTTAGTTTCCTTGGCAGTTTCTTTTGGTACAGAGGAGTTAGGCATCAGTGCTATAGTTTTTGATACTCCATATCTTGATATGAGCTTTGGAGTTGATTCATGGGATATGGATGGTAATACTCTAGAGACTAGTAACTTTGAGGATACTCCTTTAGACAGTGCATCAGAGGAGGTTTGTAGGAGACATTCTAGCCAGTGCCATCATGTGTCTAATCAGTTGAGAGTTAGTGAGCGAGACATTGCTGTCGCTTGCCAGCATTTTGATGCTACTTGTCAGTTGTTAGCCATTTATGGATGGGGTTCTCCTACTAGTGATGATCAGGGAGGCATTTATCTTTTCTTGACAGAGTTCCACTCTTTATGGGAGGCTATCTAGATTCTAAGAAAATATTATATGCGGTTGGTAGCCGATAGACATTATCTTATGGAGTGGGGCAGTATAGCATACGATGCATTGTTGGCTAAGGAAGATGAGGTGAGTCAGCTTACTCAGCAGCTTGAGGTGACTTCTGAGATTCTTGAGAGTACATAGTTGGCTTTCAAGGAGATAGAGTTTCATTTGGCTAAGGTGACCATGGAGTTAGAGTGACTACAGTCTTTACCTGATTCTATACAATCACAAGCTGTGGTGTTTGGTGATCCAAGGATGTCCATGGCCGAGATTGTCAGAGACAGTGGAGATGGGAATGCCTCCATCCTTGATACTAACATTGGCATATCAAGTTCATTCCCACTAGAGTCAGGTTTAGTTGAGTTGGGTGTTGTAGCAGATTGTTGTATGCCTGACATGGTGGTGGCCTCTACTACTGATGGCACAGAGACTAGAGATGTATCAAAGATCATGTGTGATGTTGGTGAGTTGGCAGTTGGCATGGTTCCTACTAGTAATACTACTCCCTTGGTGATATATTCAGAGGTAGTAGTCAGTTCCAACATGGTTAATGATCAATTGCAGTTAGTTTCATCTAGATTACAGTTTGAGCCACTGACTGAGATTGGTGCATTCTATCGACATTACACTGTGAGGTATGCTCATCAATTTATCTTTGATGACCATGTTGATGAGATGATGATACAAAGATGTACTTTTGTTCCTAGTGCTTGTCATCAGTTATGGGACAGTTTGACACCTTGGGATGAGATTTGTGATGGGCATGACATGGTGATAGTTTTTGCAGTTGACAGCTTGATAATACATGACTTAGAGCAGGAGTTTGGGAGTGATGTTTCAGCAGTTGTTGTTACTAATTCTACTCCTTTGGCTATGACATCTCCTAGCTTAGCTAGTAGTTAGTCACAGTGGGCTATATCACTTGTTCATGGAAAATTTGGTTTGGGTTCCATTTCTTACTCTTTATCTTGTAATGTCTTTTCACCATCAGCAGTGCATGGGAGTTATGGTTATGAGATAGTGGCCGGTGATTTACAGAGTTGTGTTGACTACAGGAGTTGTACAGTATGTGGATTCTCCATACTTGGTATAGTTTCATTCGAGAGCATTCACCATTATTATAGAGTTGGATTGTACATTCTGTATAGGCCAGTGGGATGCGTCGATGGTATTTACTATGTTGGTAGTTTGATTTGTCCACTTTACTTGGGTTTTGATGTTCTAAGAGTTTGTGTCTCATGGGTTTCTGACTATGGCAGTGGTAATTTTGGAGTTTTGTTGAGCTGTAATTGTTAGTTTGATTATGGATTCCTCTTGGTCATATTGCAGAGGATATTGCAGGAGCCTGTGTTAATTGGCAGTAGTATAGTTCATGACTACATTTGCGATCCAGGTGGATTGATTGGTTTATTGTTCAGCCATTGCTTGAGGACAAGCAATATTTGGGAGGGGAGGACTTGTCATGTCCCCTTTTCAAATAATTAAAAATAATAATCTTTGCTAAGGCAAGCAGGCCCAAAAAGGTGAAGTTTCAGCAAAAAGGGGATAATCTTTGGAAGCGAATGGACTAATAAACGAAAATTATTATTAAAATATGTTTTATTAACCCTTCTTGGACGTGAGTTATGGTTATGCCCTCTTTTAAGGGGTTTGGAGGCATTTTGGGTTCATTCCAGAACTTAATTTTTGCTCATTTCTTTGTTATTCTTCAAAGGCTGTCAAACCTGTGGAGAAGGAGACCCAAGAACGAGAGTTTGCAAGTTTTCAGGGAGACCCAAGAATGGGAGTTTGTAGGTTTCTAGAAAGGCTAAGGATGGGAGTTTGAATCCATTCCATGTGCATGCTCATGCAGAGTTTTCCTTTGCGCTGAACAGTGGAGATTTGTGAGTTTTCGGGTGTATTTTTTGTAAGAGTTTGGTGTTTTCGGTTGAGTATTTCATATCAGTTTTGGTTTCTGCTGTATATCAGACTTTTAAATGTTAAAATAGAGCTGAAAATATTTATTTGGATATGATTATACTTCTGTGATAGATTATTAAGTTTTTGTGGTGATTCCGGGCTATTTTGTGCTATTTTCGGGAGCCCGATGAGCACTGTTTTTGTCCTCCATTTGGGAGCTATTGTGTGCATGTTATACAGATCTAGAAATTTCATTTTATAGACTTTTATTATGCTCAAATTTTTGTAAAAATGTCCACTTTCAGATTTATTAATAATAGGTGAAGCTGTGAAGCTTTTGGCACTATTTTCGGCATACCCAATTTGGGGTTTCTTAAGAAATTTGGTGGATCTTTGTGATATTAGTTGTTTGATTTTGAAAATCTGATTAGAGGCTTGACATATCATATAAAATCAGAAAAGGGACATTTCATTAATGGTCTTCAAAAATTCTTTACCTCCTACCATCATGACACTAGTCACCCTATGGCTTCCAACATTAGGGAGTTGCCTTATCGTGTTGGTTTCTCCATCCTTGGTTATTCTATAAATGTTTTTTTTCCCATCATGCCTAGAATCTACATCATACTGCCAAGGCCTCCCTAAAAGTAAATGGAAAGCATCCATTTCAGTCACATCACATAGAATATTATCTTTATACTCCCCAATCTGAAATTCTACCCATACTTGTTCACTAATCAAGGCATGTTATTCCTTGTTCAACTAAGAAACTCTATAGGGGTAAGAATGAGGTATTGTTTGAAATCATAACTTTTCTACCATCTCCTTAGAATCCAAATTATCAATTGAACCAAAATAAAATATAACTTTACAAACTTTACCACTTACCTTGCATATGGTTCTAAAAATTTACCTTCTTTGTGGTGGCTCCTTATCAGTGGGTAACTTCAAGAGATTTCTTTTCAGCATGAGGCACTCTCCTATCTCTAGATCTATTGTCTTGGCATGATAACTTTTACTTTGTACATCCTCATCTTGTAAAAAGTTGATTTTTCTTTCACTCGAGCTGCTCACTGATCCTTGCTTCTTTAGACACCTAAAAGATTAGTGACCTACTTGATTGCAATTGTAACACATTCCTATTAAAAACTTGTTCCCCTTCCACCAAATATTCATCTTTGATTAGGTCTCCTTCCTCTAAAGGAACCTTTTTTGTTGCTATCATTCTTAGCCCCTTGACTATTGTTAGCTTCCCCTTAGTTTCTTAGGTAGTTTCCTCTCAATTGAAATCTACCTCTTCCTCTGAAGAGTTTCCTCTTCCTCTACTACTTTTCTCACCTTTTCTTATTTGTTTCTATAATGCCCTACTTGGAAGCCCAAAAGAAATGAACCTAATATGTTACAAATTTTACTAAACTAATTTTTTTTTAAAGTTTAAACAACATCAAAGTAACAATAATGTGGAAGCAATATATACATACACATTAAGGACATGTAATCAATTATAAATATAGTTTTAATTTCTCAAGATTCCCTTCATGTTGAGTCGCATTTAAGAAAGTTTTATTAATAAGTTTGGGTCTCAATTGCATTTTCCATAATCATAAAATGAATAAACACATACATATTCATATAAGAAAATTCATAAGTACAACTAATAATATGAAAGCACATCTAGTGAATAACATACACTACACATGTCACAAGGTATGTGAAAATAGATATAATTACATCAATATACAATACAATATCCCATAGAATATCAAAACACATGATACATAGATACATCAAATGAATAGAAGTCTTCAAGATAAGAGGAAGAATGATAATAGTACCACTGTATCAAGGAGCATCCAACATCTGTCAATCTAAGGGGGACCCAAATGGTAAGAATACACCACTTCCCAATCACTTGGTCACCTAATGGAGCTCCCACTCCCACAAATAATAACTATCATCAATAAAAGTAAACTATCAATCACTAACTCCAATAATAAAGCACCACCGATAAATAACTGATCATTCATTAATAAAAGTCAATTGTCAAAAATAAATAACATCCAATCAATGAGTAACAACTCATAATAAATACACCATCAAAAGTAATATCCAACAGGTAACCACTAAAGGAAAATATTAAAAAACTATGAAGGAGACTTAGGCTACATACTATGGAGTATCATCACATGAGCCAACTCTAAGGTTGCCCTAGCAGTCTCTCAAGACTCCAGCCCCCTAGTAATTCTATGTAGAACTAGAATACCCTATTGTGAAGATGAAGAAACTAGTCATACCTCTTAAGGTATCATCTCCATCTCATCCTTAGTCTATACAAGCACTCAAGGCATGGATGAGGAAAAATTTCTAACTTATCTTTTTAATGTATCTTAAGGAAAAGGGCTAGGCAAAATATTTTAATTACTATGTTATCACTTGTTACACAACTTACAATGAGTTACCCTAGCAACCACATTGGGCCCCAGCCCCCATTGCAAGCCACTCCCATAGCCACCTTCCCAAAAAAATGACAAACCACAATAGTGTCTCATACTAGAAAAAATAATATTGATTGAATTTGGATCTTTAACAAGCAACCCAAAAAACAATATTGGTTCTCGGGACCCGAGTTCTCATAATTGCTCAATAGCATAAAATTCATAAAACATAAATCTCAATTCAAATCATAAAGTTCATCATGACATACAGTCAAATAATCATAAAGAAAATCTAAAAAATGCCTCTAGCGCACATCCTAACTTGGCAAATTAAACAACCCACAAAGAAAAACTATTAAGAAAATAAACATCACAGGACTATAAATAGAATATTAGAAAATTTATAGTTTTTAGCCACATGATTTAATTTGACCAATTTATCTTGTTTAGTTTGGATCATAAGGATGTGTTTAGAAATAAGGTAAGAATATATATGTTAATATAAATTGTTATGCTAAAATACTTATTTAAAACAATAAGTATTTAAATATCCAATCTTTTTGTGCATATAAAATATCTTACAATATTATCATGTTATTAATTTAAATAATCTTAAATCATAAATGATTTAATTAATAACATAAATAATAGATTAAATACTAATATCAATTTCATTTCTAAAATATTAATTTGACTTCTATTTAAGTCCAATATTAACAATTACTTTTCCTTTAATTCATAATGCAACTAGAGATAAAATTATAAATTTAATTTAATTATTTATAATCTCTCTAATAAAGTCAAATAGTTATTAACCAAATAAGTACAAAGTGAACTCTACTACAACTTCTCTTAAAATATAATAAAATTGTAAATATTTGTCTATTAACTTCCATTTTACATTAATAAATATAAAATCATTTGTATGCAACTAAGAGTTTAATTAGACTTAAATAATTACTAATACTAACATCTACTTTAAATAAATGAGTAGTATTAATTTAATTTTTAAAATTAATAAATTATTATTATTATTAGTTTAAATAAATAAATCTGAAAATTAAATTATATAAACTAAAAATACACATGCAATTAGTATTTTCACATGTCTTTGATCTCTGAAATAATACAACCATACTATACTTAGTTTTCTATTTTTAGTATATTTATTTTCACATGCATGTAACCATACTATGCTTAGCTTTCTATTTTTAACATATATATTTTCACATGCATGTAACCATACTATACTTAAGTTTCTATTTTTACCATATTTGTTTTCGCATGCATGCATAAGTTCAGTTAAAACACGCTTTCCTCTCAATTAATATTTTTCTTTTTCTAATATTTTTTGTGATTAAATTATTTTAGATATAAGAATAATATTTATCTACATTTAGAAAATTTACGATAATCTCATGGTTCTAATGACAAATTTAAAGTTTAAACCCTAACTGTTCAATTTATTATTTTCTTCCAAATTTCCATAACCAAATATTCTCTATTATCTAAAAGGGTTTTAAAAGAATATAATCATAATAATTTTATATAGTTTTTCTATAATTTTCTTGAGTCAATTTTTCTTAATTAATAAGTTTTCCTTGTCAAAATCTACAACATAATTCAATATTCAATAGTCAATAAAATGAATTAATATGCAATATGAAAACACCTAAGAAGACACAAAGTAGACAGATCTTTCATTAAAATTTTATAATGGGTTTTCAAACCCTACCTCAAAACCATAGCTAAAATCTGAAACAATCTGTGAATGCATACAAATTGAAACCCTCTGAAACTTTCAACAATTCTTTTGATCCAATTCTAAATTTGTACTCCCAAAACCTCAAAATCATAGCTAAAATCTAAGAAAATCTATGAATGAATACAAATCCCCAAACCCTTTAAAATTCTCAACAATTCTTTTCATCCAATTTCGAATTTTGCTCCCCCAAAACTTATGTAATTGCAAAATGAGCTCTAAATCTCTAATAAAGAGTTCTCCCCTAAATTGGGGCTCTGATTGTGCAATCACGAGAGGGAACTCACTACTAGTTACTATTTATTATTTTATTATCTTTTACCTTTCATGCACAACTCTTTTAGACATTTCATTACAAAATATCTTAATTTAAATAATTAGCTTTCTCTCTTTAATTAATTTTTGAAACATTATTTATAATATATTTATTAATTTAATTGATAACATTATTTAGAGTTTATTATTAAAATAAAACTCTTAAATAATTATCATCAAATTAAATAAATATAACTATGCTACAATTAGAACTATAACTTTATCTTTAAATTTCATTCTTTTATATCTTATTTTCTTCTAGTTTATTAATTAGTGCAAGCATAGATTAAAGCATAGTTTATTATTTAAATTAATAACAATAATCAAAGCTCATTATTTAAATACAACTCTAATTTAATTATTATTAAATTAATAATTATAATAAATCAATATTAAATCTTTAATATTTTAATATTTTAATTCTTTTTTTGTTCAATAGCTTAAATTAGACTTTTAAACTAAATCTTTTAAACTAAAGTATATATTTAATTAATTTTTAATTAATTAAATATTGTCATATTCTAATTTCTCTTTAACCAACTTTCTAAATTAATACATTTAAATTAATTAAATATTCTCATGCATTAATATTTTCTTTTTAATCAAATAATATTTAATTATATGATTAACTCAAATATTATAATTAAATCATTTACCAAATAAATCACATAGTGAAATCCACATAAAAGCAACATTACCAAAACTCAAAATCAAACAACATAGACAAAGATATACTCATGAGTTTAAAAAAGGGTGAAAAATCAGTTACAAGTCCTCCTTGCAGGACAAGTATTTAGGATATGGTTGGGATTGGACCTAAAAATTGTCTCCCCATTCCTTCCATTGAGTTATTGTGATAGAGCATGCTCATCCTAGCTTCAGGAAAGTCGATGCCCAATACTTACATTCTACATAAAAGACAAGTTGTATGTGTATATAAATATATCTAAACTAAACAAGCAATGGTAGCGAGTGGTACATCATGTAGATCTTGACTATCATGTGACTACAACTCCCTCCATTAACCACATCAAACATAAAAAATAAAAAAGATAAAATAGACACACACACACACACACACACACACACAGAAGTATGGTGTAAGTACCATAATAATTATAGGTCAAACATCAAATGCTGAAATAAAATAATGCATCATTAGGAATATGAAGTAATCATCATTAAAGAATCACCTAACATTGCTATGAAAGAAATCACATTTATTAGTTATGAATCATCAAAGTATCATTAATGCATTAGTAACCATAATCATTAAACAACATATGAAATATAACCAAGTAATTATCATTGATATATCTCTAGTCCAAGTTATGAAATAGTATCCTTGAAACTAACACATCTATGAAATAAGCACAAATGATTTTGATAAATATAATGGAAAAATAAACTATGGGTGGGTATTGGAAAAGATGATAACATTTATGGACTAATTCTACTATCACCAAGGTTAGTTCATCTTTTATCTTTTATCTAAGCCCACAACTATACTGTGCAAGGTTTTTCTTTTCATTTTCATAAAACTTACCTCTAAGAGTCAAAGTATGAAATTCTTGAGTATAAGCACTTACATCCATGTCCTTTTGCTTAAGGTTATGAAGCCTTTTGTGGAGCATCACTTCATACTCCCCTAGAAAAAATTGCTTCATGATTTCTGCCATCATCATCTTCCATGTTGTAATGGGCTACTTCTCCTCTTCTACCCTTTCATTATGGAGAAAGTTCCACCAACTTAGGGCTGGTCCTTTCAGCTTGGATTTTTCCACTTTCACCCTCTAATTTTCAAGTATCTCCTCTTCTTCAAAATTGTTTTCATGAGCCTCAAACCATTCCATGCATGCCTCAGGTTCCAACTTTCTATCAAACATAGGTAAATCCCCTTTGTCTTTTCTTCCTACCCTTTTTAGGATGCTACCATGATCCTTTGATCTTTAGGTATGTTAGGAAATTTATTTGCTTCTTCTTCTTCTTCTTCTTCTTCTTCTTCAGACTCCTCATGATCTCCTCTTTGTACTTAACCTTTCAACTTATCAACTTCTCTTCTCGTTGCTCTATTTTCCTCTCTAACTTCCCTGCTCTCAGGCATTTTTTCTTTCACTATCTTTTCCAACTCAATTTTGGCTATCCTCTAAATGATATCTTCTCCTTTTTCCATATTTTCTTTCCCAAAAGATAATTAGTTGCTCTGATACCACTTGATGTAGAGATCACAACTAAGAAGCTTCAAATGGGCTTCCCACTCTACAATCAACCAACTAGCTATCAACCCTTCAACCTTCTTATAAGGTTTCAACATACTTCCATCCTCAAATGGATCAAAGAAGCAAACTCTCTAGCTTGACCAATAATCCAAGGACAAAGAACCAATCTTCCCCCTTTTATGGGTTTTGCACCAATCTCCCACAATAAGGTTAGTACTAGGAAAACACCCTAGAAGTCTATCTCAAGAGTTTTAAGATGTTAAATGATCACAAGGCACCTAATTACCATAGACTATATTCCTAGGTTGAATCATACACTTTCGTAGAGCCTCAAACCTCAATTTAACCTAGTAGCCATATGAACCCCTTTCAGCCCACCTGAAATAGCTTTTTGGATCAAACTTCATAAATTTTCAAAAAAGACACAAAAAAATTATGATTTTGGATACCCTTTTCAAATTGTCTCCAAACCCCAAAGTACCAAGTTCTAGCCCCACTCCAACATTCACTTTCCTTCACAAAGCAACACAAACCTAAGTGATCAAATTAGGCTTGACTTACAAAGCAACTAGTAGGAAAAGGGGTCATGGAAGTAAAATATATATTCAAGAATGATTGGAAGCACTAAAATAAGTTATTTCCAAATGCTCAGTCCTTCACCAAGTCCCAAACTCCTTCCATTTACAATTCAACACACTACAAGAGGTCAATCCTTAATGACACTTGACCTAGGGCTTAATTGAAAAAATCACAAAATACATCCTCCAATTTTGGAACCATGGAATCTTCAATAGAACCCTACTAACTACCATTTCCTAAGTGGCCATGAAATTCCAAACAAGTAAATTGTAGTTAGAGGCCCATCTTTGTTGAATAAACCAAAATGCTATCCCAAAAACCTAGCTTCATTAAAAATACAATAACTTGAACAAGAAAACACTTAGAGTGATGAGACTAGAACAAAATGAAAGATGATTGAAATATCTATCTCAAACATCCATCAAATCTAGTTTGACATTTTGTATCATATGTGTAACATACAAACAATAATAAAAATGAATCCAAAATAAAATTTTCTTCTTTGCAACTTGTTCTTGTTGAGGTATGATTGAAAAATCATTGATAAGAGAGATTGTTAAGAGGGAGATTATTGAAGAAGACTATGTTTTCAATAATTTTTTTTCATTGATGTCAATCTTGCTATTTTCTTGTAAGACAACTACTTATAAGATTCAAGTACTATCACTTAGTTGATTGACGAAGAAGATTTGATTAATAAGAGGTAATAATAGCACCTAGAGGAAAGGTTGAGTTATGATTATGTAATGAAGTACAAGGATCACTTAAGATAGTGATGACATGGTGTATTAATGATCTACTTAAGGTTGCAAAATGTTAGCTACACTTAGAAAGTTTAGAAGAACAAGTTAAACAAATTTTTTCTACTAAACTTGATCAAGTGGGCAATAGGTGCCAAGAAAAGTCGGTAGAAGCTGAGCAAAAACTTAGTTGGAGAAGAGTGAAAGAAAACTCTAGTGGATGCTAAGAAAAATAGTTGATGTTGAGTAAAGTTTAGTTGATGTTGAGTATCAATAAACTTTAGTTGATGCCAAGTAATTTTACAATTGATACTGAGCAATGTATTATGTGTTGAGCATCAGAAGATTGATAATGTCAAGCTACTACATTATGGTAAAGATCAAAGATTCACCAAATTTGAGCTTACAAGTTTGTTTTCTTGAAACTTTTCAACCAAGAGGAAGATAAGGTTGATGAGCTAGTGGCACAAAATTTGATGTAAACCATTTTTAGGAAAATTCTAATGGATTTTAGAAGAAGCTTCTAGAAAAGACAAGATATGGGATAGATACATTGTATCATACGTAATCCATACAAAAACCCTAATTTGGATGATGGAAAATGAGTGGGAAAAGTATCCTAATTTCCTATTTATAGGAATGTTTGATCATGAAGAAAAGATTTGTTGGTGTCATATGAGATAACCTAAGAAGGAGAATTAATTAAGGGTTTTGCTTCATCAAGTGACCCAAGAGTGTTGGATACAATTGGTTAATTGTGTGTTGTCTTTGATGTTACACAAATGTTGTAATCATTATCAGTTAGTATATGCCGAGCTCACTCAAACAATGAAGAACAATTCTCAGTGTCTACTGAGCATTCTTGTGTTTTCGTAGTTTAGAAGGTAATGTCTACCGAGTTCACTTGAGTAACAAAGGAAAGTTGAATGGAACTAGTGCTAACCAAGCTCACTCAGTTGCCAAAGGATTTTTGTAAGTTTGCAATTTTAACCAAGCTTCTATTGGTTAACAAAGGAAATCATTTTAGAGTTAGTTTCTACCGAGAAGGGTCGGCTAATGAAGGATTTTCTTATTTTGTTGTATTAAGCTTAATTGACTTATCTATTGATTCCAATTGACTAAGGTGATGAATATCGATTATTGTAAGTTATATTTGAGATGACTTGACAAAGTGGAAGATATAAGTATAAGGTCAAGTTGTGATTTCAAAGTATGTCAAAAGAAAAAGAGAATGTAAAAATTGAGATGATGTGATTGAAGATCTATTGATGAGTAGAGGAAGCAAATTTGAAGGATAAGAAGAATATCCTTGTGGTGCAGCAAAGCCATATTCAATCAAGAAGGATCAAGTACAAGCCAAAATAGAGATTTGAAATCAGAAAATTTGTTTTAGTCAAATAAGGTCATCTCATTATTACTCTCTAACCATTGTAGCAATAATCTAAATCTCCTAATAGAGTTGGCTTAACAATTATTTGCAAATCCTCTAACAAGGTGGCAATTCCATTGAACTGTTCTGAAGACCTTTAACCAGGCCACTCCTAACAGGGTGATTAAATCCTTTAATAGGGTCACACCTAATAGTGCATTTTGTAAATTTTAACAAGGTTGGCTCCTAACAAGGCTCACTTTAGAAGAGTGAAAATCAATAACTAGTTGCTATTGGTGGTTTTTCCCAAATTGGGTTTCCACATTAAATCTTGGTATCAAATGTGTTGATGCTATTTTCTTTATGTCTTTGCAACTAAGTGAAAGCAATGGTAATCATAGATAACATCAAATAATTTATGTGTTAATCTTTTATTGAGCTAATCCATTTACTACCGAGTTACAACATTATGTGTGTTTGCATTTTGTACTGACATCTAAGAGATCTGGGATTTATGTTTGTAATAACTAATTCACCCCTCCACTCTTAGTTACTCCTCTTATATTTTCAATAGTTGGTATAAGAGGTTTTTGTGCTAGTAGAAAAGTTTTCAAGGACCTAAGCTAAAGATCAATATACCTTACAAAAGAGAAATTTCCAAGCTAAACAAAGAAAATTTTGTAGCATGGCAAGGACTCATGAGATTACATTTGGCTACCATCAATGATTTAGGTTGTAAGTATCTTGATGTTGAACATAAGACTCTCACTAGAACATTATCAGTTGAAGCCATTGTTGGAAAGAGGAATCATAATATCATGATGATTGATATTGCATCTACTCTTAGTTATGCTAAATTTGATGAGGTAAAATATTGTAAAACTACTTTTTCAATGTGGAACAAATTGAAAGATATCTATGGAGGAGATTCCAATGTAAGAAGAGCCAAAGAAGAGAGCCTTTGAGGAAAATTTGATCAAATGAAAATGAGAGAAGATGAAAACATTGAAAAATATGTGGAAAGGATCAAGGTCAATGTAAGTGCAACCAAAGCATCTAGAGGAGACATCAAGGAGGAAACTATTGTAAGTAAAGTGCTCAGAATTGTTCTTCCCATTTATACAATTAGAGTATCTGCTATTCAGGAAATGAGATGTGAGAGTTAGACAATTATGATAACTATTTTCCTACTTCAAAAATTATTGAATCTGCATTTAAAGCTAAACTATCACTTCAAGAAAAGGGTAAAAAGTCAAAATCCATTCAATCAAGAAGTGAAGAAGATGGATCATCAGAAGACAATTTAGATAGTGATCTTGAAGCTGTTGAAGCCCTACTTGCAAGGAATTATTCCAAAGGAAGAGGAAAGTACAAAGGTAAAGTTTCTTTGATCTACTTTTCTTGTGAAGAAATTGGTCACATTGTTATTAGATGTCCAAACAATGAAATTAAGGATGAGAAGAAAAGCAATAAGCATAAAGGAAAGAAGGACTCCAAGAACTATAAGAGCTTCAAGGAAAAGGATAAGAAATCTTGTTTTATGGCTAAAGATTCTAATAACAGTGAAGATGAAATGGTATATATTGTTATGAAAGATGAATATGATGATGAAGGAAATATGATGGCACTTATCTCTCAGGTTAGCAAAAATGATGTATGGATTATTAACATTGGCTTCTCACATCAAATGGTTGGTGATGAAACAAAATTTGGGCATATGGAATATTATGATGGAGGTAGTGTAAGATTTGGAAATAATGAACCTTGTAACATAAAAGGAAAAGGATGTATCCTGTTGATTAAAGAACTTGTGTGTGATATTGCTTATTAAGTTAAAGGACTAAAGCATAATCTATTGAGTGTGGCATAGCTGAATAACATTGGATTCAAGGTAGAATTTATGAATGGACAGGCCAAACTGCTAGATGTGAAAGAAAATTTGGTTGGTTATGGCAAGCAACGAAAAGGTAATCTATTTTATCTTGATCTCAGTGATTGTTCATGTTTTATTACTCAAGTAGAGGAAAGCTAGTTATGGCACAAAAGGCTATGTCATGTGAACTTTGATAATTTGGTTAAGATAAACAAACATAAAAGAGTAAGAAGTATTCCTAATTTGAAGAAGCTTGACATGGGTCTGTGCAAGAATTGCCAAATTGGTAAGATGGGAAAGAAAAGCTTCAAAAGAAAAAACTATCAGTCAGAAGAAGTCTTGAAAATTGTTCATACAGACTTATGTAGACCTATTGAAATAGGCAATTATAGTGGAGAAAAGTTTTTAATTCTCTTTGTTGATGACTACTCTAGAATGATGATAGTAATGTACCTAAAAGAAAAATTAGAAGCATTTCAAAAATTCAAGTGGTATCTGGCAAGAATAGAAAAAGAAACTGAAAAGAAGTTGAAATGCCTAAAATCAGATAGAGGTGATGAATTTATCTCCCATGAATTCAATAATTTCTACATTGAAAGAGGAATCAAAAGACAAGTATCTACCCCTAGTACACCACAACAGAATGGTATAGTAGAAAGAAGAAACAAATCTGTAATAGACTATGCAAGAACCCTAATAATTGAAAAGAACGTTCCTCTCAAATACTAAAAGGAAGCTATCAGCACTATAGTTCATATCTTGAATAGAGTTTAGTTAAAGAAAGATTCAAACAAGAAACTTTATTAGCTATGGTATGGCTATAAACCTAATGTAAGTTACTTGAAAGTATTTGGCAACAAACTTTACATATTGAAAGAATATAAAAAAGGAAAATTAAATGTAAAAGATGATGAAGGCATATTTCTAGGATACTCCTGCAGAATTAAAGCATACAGATATTTGAATTTATCTGCTCTCAAAATTAGAGAGAGTGCACATGTCAGAATTGATGAATATCCATTAAAAAGTGAAGAAGAAAGAACCAAGGAACCTAAAGACTATAGAAGATTTGTTTACTATGAACTTGATACTCTACCAAATCTATTTGAGAGAAAAGAAGCTTTGTATCTCAAGTCCCCATAAACTCCAATAGTTACCAAGTTGCAAACAATGTAACCAAGCTGCAAGGACCCAAATCATGATTAGAGGCTACCGAGCTAGTTCAAACTATGCCTGATGGACCTGAGTCACAGACAGAGGGACCCGAGCTTGAAACTAAAATTCAAGAAGATGATGATGGAACTCATTCAAAGATGAAGGAGCTTGTGTTAGCAAGATATGTTAGAAGACATCATGCACCTAATTAGATCATTGGAGACAAATCAGATGGAACAATCGCAAGAAGCAAATGAAAAGGTACTTGTTTACTTGCTAAGTTTGAAGCTAGAAGTGTTCAAGATGCTCTAGAAAATGAAAGCTAGATTAAAGCAATGAATAAAGAGATAGAACAAACAAAGAAGAAAAAAACTTGGACTCTTGTTCCTAGATGCAAGGATAAAAATGTGATTGGTACAAAATGGGTAGTTAGAAATAAGTTGAATGAAGATGGAAAGGTATCAAGAAACAAAGAAAGATTGGTATGCAAAGGATATTCTCAAGAAAAAGGTATTAACTATTATGTGATGTCCATGTTCTGACATGTAATATAAATAATAAATAAACTATTATATATAAAGTGTTATTAATAAAAATATTAATATAATAATATTTTATGTGTAAAATTATATATAACGTCCTTGCATTATAATAGCAATGTGGAATTATGAAATTAATTAAATGATAATCTAATATAATTATAAATAAATAATAATATGATTAAGATATGATACTATTAATATAAAGTATTATAATATAGTAATATAATTTATAGTTGATATTTTATTAGAATAATATATATTATAATAAAATTATTATTAATATAATATATCAATCTTATTAATATAAGTATATAATTAATATAATTATATTATTATTACTAATATAATTAATGAAAAGATGTGACTCCTAGGAATGAAAACTATATACATAGATAAATTTTAACATTGAGGGATATATCATAAGGAAAAATATAATGAAAGAGAGGAATGATCCGCAATCTAAGAGCAAAAAAGAGAAAATATATTTACAGTAAGGATATAAACCCTAATGTCCCAAAAGGAGACATTACATATTGTGAGACTTTTGCTCTCGTGGCAAGACTTGAAGGTGTTAGAACTTTATTAGCATATACAACACATAGAGTATTTAAAATATATCAAATGGATGTTAAATCTGCATTCTTGAATGGAATTCTTGATGAGGAAGTCTACATTGAACAACTAGAAGGTTTTGTAGATCTTACCAAAGGAGACATGATTTTCAAACCACATAAAGCATTATATGGTCTCAAGCAAGCTCCCATAGCTTGGTATGAAAGACTCCATAATTACTTGGTATGGATTGGTTTTCAAAGAACTAATGATAACAATAGTCTATATATTAAGGAAAGACAAGATAAGAAGATTTTGTTAGTAGAAATATTTGTTGATGATACTCTATTTACAAGAAATTATGACTTATGCAAAGCATTCTCAAAAGAAATGAGTAAAGAATTTGAGATTTCCATGTTTGGTGAAATAAAATTCTTTGTTGGATTCCAAATACAACAGAACAAGAATGATATCTACATCACTCAATCTAAGTATATCAAGGGAGATACTGAAGAAATTTGGAATGGAAGATTCAAGGCTAGTTGGAACACCTATGTCTAGTCGACATAAGCTTTCCAAAAATGATGATTCCAAAGAAATGGATAAGACCACTTACAAATCAATGATTGGAAAATTGTAGTATGTAGTACACACAAGGCCTTCTATTGCTCTAGTAGTTGGAATAGTGGCAAGATTCTCAGCAAATCCTAAAGAAAATCACATGGTGGAAATCAAGAGAATTATGAGATACCTAAAAGGTACTGAAGACTATGATTTATGGTACAAACTTGGAGGCAATTTGGACTCAAAAGTATTTACTAATGTTGATTGGGTAGGAAGTCTTAATGACAAAAAAAAGTACTAATGGTGGAGCATTATTTCTTGGCAAAATACTAGTATCTTGGACAAGCGAGAAGAAAAATTGTACATCTCAATCCATAGTAGAGGCAGAATATGTAGCAAGAGCAGTCAACTGTTCTAAAATTGTTTGGTTCAAACAACTATTGGAAGGAATGAAGGTAGAGATCAAAGATCCATTTTTCATATATTGTGATAACACTAGTGCAATCAACATATCCAAAAATCTAGCACTGCATTCCAAAACAAAGTATATTGCTATAAAATATCACTTCTTAAGAGAGTTGGTGCAAGATAAAGATGTCAAATTAGAATATGTGAATACAAAGGAATAGATTATAGACATATTCACCAAGCCATTACCTAAGGATGTATTTTTGTATCTAAGATGTAAGCTAGTGGTCATTCTCTTATCTGAAATTCACTAAATGAAGTTTAGTGAATGCATCAACTAGAACCTATTGAAGATCGATCAGTTGGTGCAAGAATTGGCAAGGGAATATTACAAATGAATCAGTAATTAAGATAAAGGTATTCATAGAGTTATTGTCTTTGACATGTGTTATCAAAGAGGGAGAAGTTTACTTTCATATCTTTGAGGAATTTTTTGAACCAAAATAAAGTTAGAAACTAGAGAGGGAGAAGTCTTCCAAAGAAGAAGTATGCTAAAAGAGGGAGGATGTTCTAAATGAACTTGGTAATAGCCATTGCAGACATAATTCAATGAAAGGAAGAGCTCATACTAATAGAGGGTGTTTTAAAATCTAAAATTCAAATTTTCATTATTGTATGGCATGTTGTGTTGCCATCAATGCCAAAGAAGGAGATTTTTGGATATAATTGGTTAATTGCTTGTTGTCTTTGATGTTACACAAATGTCATAATCCTTATCAGTCAGTATATGTTGAGCTCACTTGGGCAATGAAGAATAGTTTTTAGTGTCTACCAAGCATTTCTATGTTTTCCTAGTTCAGAAGGTAGTGACTATCGAGCTCACTCAGGTAATGAAGAAAAGTTGGATGGAACTAGTTCTAACCGAGCTCACTCAGTTGCCAAAGGATTTTCATAAGTTTGCAATGTTAACCAAGCTTCTGTTGGTTAATGAAGGAAATTGTTTCAGAGTTATTTTCTTCCAAGTAGGGTTGGCTAACAAAGGATTTATTTTATTTTATTGTATTAAGCTTAATTGACTTATTTACTAATTCTAGCCAACTAAGGTGATGAATATTGATTATTGTAAGTTGTATTTGAGCCAACTTGACAAAGTAGAAGATATAAGTATAAGATCAAGTTGTGATTTCAAAGTATGTCAAAAGAAAAAGAGAATGTGCAAATTGAGATGAAGTGATTGAAGATCTATTAATGAGCAAAGGAAGTGAATTTGAAGGATAAGCAGAATATCTTTGTAGTGCAACAAAGTCATTTCAATCAGGGAGGATCAAGTACAATCTAAAATGAAGATCTAAAATTAGCAAATTAGTTGCCATCAATTCAAGTCATCTCATTGTTACTATCTAACCATTGTAGCAGTGATCAAAATCTCCTAATATAGTTGGCTTAATAGCTATTTGCAAATTCTCTAACAAGGTGGCAATTCCATTGAATTGTTCTTAAGACCTTGTTAGTAAATAGTTTTGTCCTTCAAGAATTAAATACAAAGAATGACTCAAGATGCCCAAATAGAAGAAAATTGCCACTAACAATTGGAAATACTATCATGAGATTATTAGCTTTCGTCTAAATTGAGAGGTACAGCTCCCTCTTAAAAGATATTCAATAAATGTGATATCTAGTTATGTTTTAACCTGAAGACACAAAGATTTTTTTAGGCATTCATCCATCAATATGGAATAAATGTGATTAAAAGATTGCTAAATTGGAAATGAATGAAATACTTGTAAACAGCCATAGGACTATCTACCATGTTTCCATATTACAGAGAGAATGAAGAGAGAAAGTTGTAAACATCTTTATGCAAAAATGTGAATACATAACCATAAGATTACATATATCACATCTGACATAATAATAAAGAACTACATCTAAAATAGAAATAAAAGGACTTCAAAATCCTCTCAGATCAAAAACACAAATTTATATGACTATAAAATCAAAAACACTAATGTCCCTCTTTATTTTAGAGACATGATAAAACAATAATAGTACTATTCCATCCCCTTATTACAATCAATCTGCATAAAATAAAACTGCTTCCTCTATTACAAAATAGAAATCTCTTCCCCTGTAGTAGTAGCTATAGAATTTCTGCCTCCAAAAAGAAGAACCCCCTGCTTACATCTGAATCTTGCAATAAATAATAACTTTGGGTTGTCTTTTGGTTTCCATAACTGTTTCTTGAAAAATCAATTTAATTATTCTCAAGAATAATCTTCTTCTTTCCCCTTTGGAATTTTAATAGTTGAGCCACCTTAAATTTTCATAAATTATTAAAAATCTTTTACCAAATTTAAAATGAATCCCATGTGCATTCTTGGACAAGTGGCATATGCTGGTTATAGAATGCTATCATGATTTTGTAACTATCACTGGTAATATATTGCTGCACTAAAACAGTCATAACTTTAGATCTGTGAAGAATCTTACAAAACAGCTTGGAGATAATTTAGAAAATTAGGTTTCCTCCAACATATCTAGAATTTAGCTTAATCCAATGGTCATATTAAAATTTATGGGCCCCGTAACATGACTATTTTTTCTGACTATGGCATATCTGTATTTGTTGGTGTGTTGACAGACCTACATTCAGTCCATCATAACTTTTGACTTTGGTCAAATTTTGAAGATCGCCATGGTGGACCTTTAGAAAACTTGATTTTGAACAAAATATAAAAAATTTAATAAGATCCAACAATGGAGTTAAAATATGTGGGCCCCACAACATGACTATTTTTTTTACTGCATAACATTTTGCATTTGCTGGTATGTTGATAGACTCACATACAGTCCATCATAACTTTTGACTTTGAAAAAATTTTGAAAATCTCTTTTGTGAAGATTTAGAAAACTTGATTTTCTACAACATATCAGAAAATGAAAAAAATCTGACAATAGGATAAAAATTTATGCTCCTCGGATTGTGACTGTTATTTTAATGCAGACAGAAATCTGTAGTTACAGGCTGTATTAAAACTGACAACAATATATACACCAATACCTGCACTTGAATCTCATGTTGGAATTTTCTTATTGCACATATTATTATCCACCACCACCTTCTAACCTTGGATCTTGGACTTCAAACCTTGAAACAAGATCTGAGCTTGATTTTGAATTTGAGCTACAAATTCCAACTGTTGAATCTGAGCCTTTGATCTGTGAACTGCATACTTGAAACTATCCATGAGCTTTGCACTTAAGAATGGTGGATTCTTTTTAGGCTTCACCATTTCAAATACAATTTTGAAGCTCCCAATCTAGATTGAATCATAATGATTCTTGAACTTCTGATTGCCAGGGCTGAAACTGAAATTTTGAACTGAACATTGCATTTTGCATCGATTTCAACATGAACTTGAAGTTGAAGTTGAACTGACTTGAAACTTCAACTTCAACTTCAACCTCCCCATATGTGAATAGGAATTCTGATGAATAGGAGAATGACTAGTCGTCTTTAACATTTTGTGCTAATGACAGAACTTGAAGTTGAACTTGAATTGGCTAGAAGCTTCGACTTCGACTTCGACACTCGAAAGTATATTATGAAATCACTGAACTTGAAGTTGAACTGACCTGAAGGTTCAACTTCAACTTCAACTTGGGCACTCCATGACTTAAATGTTTGACTTTAAGATTGAAGAAAAATATAAGTGTAACGATTGGCTTTGACTAGGTACATGGACTATAAAGTGCATGAAGAATCCAGTAATCTTTGGTTAAGACTAGTGTCTAGCCATTGGGAACAGAGTCATCAAAGCATAGAGGATAGAGGGAATTCCTACAGAGAAGAGGGAAGAACAAAGAGAACACCAAAGCACAAAGCTAACAGCAAGCCAAAAGCCAACAAACTAAAACTAAGCACAACCAATAATTTATGTACAAAGAACTGGGCAAACTGCCCAGACTCTAAAGAATGTACCTAACTGCTCATGGAAAACCATTAACTGGTTCAGAAAAATATATGCTGGTGCAGAAAAGTGGTTGGAAAATGAGATGCACCACTCCAAGCAACCATCGAGTAGTTGAGAAAAGCATGGATCTGAATATCATGTTTTGGACCAACCTTTGAATCACTATGCCAATTCCAAATAGCCATACAACCCCATAGAATTTTGATTTTTCAAGTGCCTTCAATGCTTGATCTCCACATGGTTGCAACATTTTGATTTGACTGACATGATGCTGAAAATTTATTTCACAACTTCTTCTTTTGATCATATTTTCAGAATGAGAATAACTCTTTAAATATGATTTATCTTTCTTATCAGCACCAAGTCTATTTTCAAAGTAAACATGTTCTAGAATAGGTTTATCACAATCTTCTAGAATTTCAAGGAAATCTTTATTTCCTTTTTCATGGAAATGAAAAACCTCATATTCAAATAATTCATTACCCGTATCAGCTTCAAAACCAAATGATTCTTGCATTTTAGTCTTCTCAAGATCTTGAGATGCTTTGGGTTATAGAAATTCTTCACTGATCTCCATGTAACCAAAATAGAAGCATTAATAAGTAGTATGCAAAAAAAATTCAGTTTTAGCATTACCACCCTTAAGTTTTTCTTGATCTTGATGATCCATTACACTTTCTTGATTAAAGTGGTCGGCTGAATATACATCAGAAATTTCCAATTGAAAAGATTCTAATTCAGAAAAGAAAACACCTGGCAGCAAGCTCTTACTTGTTTCAACATCAACAATGCCATCCGGAGGGTCTTCTTGCTCCTGTGGTAATTCAAGATTTGATCTTTCTCCTTGAGAGGTATAATGAAGATGGAAAAGTTCATTTTCCCTCCATGTATCAAGATAATAGATGCCTTGTTGTTCATGCTGATTTATCACATTTTCCCTATTATCACCAATGGTTGGGACAACATTATATATTTCAAAAGAAAAAGATTCGAGTTCCTACAAGGGAATAGCCAGTAATGAGCTTTCATGTAGCTGATTATCACCAAGTTCCCCTTCAATGGAAAGCCCAGCAAAGCAAGTCATCATATTAGATGACTGAGGAAGATGTTGATCATTTATTTCAGCATGCAAACTATATTCTTCATTTTTTATGCACTCAAATTGAAAATATTCATAATCAGCTTGCAAGGGATTTTCTATTTTACCATTATCACTGTTATACCTTTCTTGGTCTTGCTGATTTGTCATACCTTCCTGAAAAATATTAGTTGCTAAAATTGCATTAGAGGATCCAAAAGAAAAAGACTCAAATTGAGAAAATGGAGAGGCCATTGGTAAACCCTTATTTAATTTATCACCATCAAGTTTTTCCTCAACAAGAGGCATAACAAGGAAAACCATTAGATTTGATGTTGGAGAGATGTGCTCATCATTATTCTCAATGTGCAAACCATCTTTTGACATATTAAAACTATTATTTTCAGCTGATGGGGTTTCTTGAAAATCTTCATCATCATACTCAACATGTAAATGATATGCTCCAATTGTATCACAAAGATTATATTCAATCAAAGTATGCATTAGAAAATCCTCTTTATTAAAAACTGTCAAATTTTGACAAACAGAAACAAGGGGTGTTGATTTTTCTTTTTTAAGAACCAACCTTTTTTGTGTGGGTTTTATATTCGGATAATATAGCTGTTCTTGGAGGCATATTTCAGCCTGTGAGGATTTAGCACATTTCATCCCACTTAGAATCATGTCATCATCTAAACTGATAGCCTCCCTTTGCACATCTTGCAACCTCTGCAACTTTAATTGTAGAAGCAAGAGTTTAACTTCAAGTTGCATGGCACCAATGAATATACACAACTAGTTATTCTCACTTGGCTAGCTAGTTAGAGGAATCTTACCAACACTTCTATTAAATCTATCAACAAAATCTCTAATGGCTTCACCTTCTTTGATCTTGATTTGAAAGAAATCAGATAACATCTTAGCAACATCAACCACAAGCATAAACCTTTGTAGAAATTTTACCTCAAGATCATTCTAGCAACTGATGCAACTATCAGGTAAATTTTGGAACCAATTTGCTGCACTTTCAATGAGGCTTCCAACAAACAATCTAACAAAGACATTCTCCTCCTGCACACCAAAAATCCCACATGCAACTATAATTGCTTTAATGTGATCATCAGGGTCTTGATTTGCATCACCAAAAAACTTTGGAAGATATTCTAATGAATTCTTAGGTAAGGCTGAGTAATGAGATAAAGAAAATGGCCCAATCTGAGTCCATCATGGTGGAATGGAAACCACAACCATAAAAAATACTGGAACTCCAAAGTTAAAATTTATCAAGTTTGAAATACAGAGTCGCCAACCTCCATCCTCAGGGAGGTAACCTTCAGATTTCTAAGAAAAGAAAAGCACTGCAATTTTCTTTCTTTCCCCAGCAAAGTCACCAAAAACTGTTAGTAAACAGTTTTGTCTTCTAGAATTAAATACAAAGAATGACTCAAGATGCCCAAATAGAAGAACAATTGCCACTAAAAATTGAAAATACTATCATGAGATTGATAGCTTTTCTCTGAATTGAGAGGTACAGCTCCCTCTTAAAAGATATTCAATAAATGTGATATCTGGTTATGTCTTTAACCTAAAGACACAAAGGGTTTTTTAGACATTCATCCATCAATATGGAATAAATGCGATTAAAAGATTGCTAAACTGGAAATGAATGAAAAACTTGTAAATAGCCACAGAACTATCTACCATGTTTCCATATTTCAGAGAGAATGAAGAGAGAAAGCTGTAAACATCTTTATGCAAAAATGTGAATACATAACCATAAGATTACATATATCACATCCAACATAATAATAAAGAACTACATCTAAAATAGAAATAAAAGGACTTCAAAATCCTCTCAGATAAGAAACACAAATGTATATGACTATAAAATCAAACACACTAATGTCCCTCTTTATTTTAGAGACATGATAAAACAATAATAGTACTGTTCCATCCCCTTATTACAATCAATCTTCATAAAATGAAATTGCTTCCTCTGTTACAAAATAGAAATCTCTTCCCCTGTAGTAGTAGTTATAGAACTTCTACCTCCAAAAAGAAGAACCCCCTGCTTAGATCTAAACCTTGCAATAAATAATAACTTTGGGTTGTCTTTTTGTTTCCATAACCGTTTCTTGAAAAAACAATTTAATTATTCTCAAGAATAATCTTCTTCTTGCCCCTTTGGAATTTTAATAGCTGAGCCACTTTAAAGTTTCATAAATTATAAGAAATCTTTTACCAAATTTAAAATGAATCCCATGTGCATTCTTGGACAAGTGGCATATGCTGGTTATAGATTGCTATCACGATTTTGTAACTATCACTGATAATATATTGTTGCACTTAAATAGTCATAACTTTGATCCATCAAGAATTTTGCAAAATGGCTTTGATAGAATTTAGATAATTAGGTTTCTTCAAACATATCTAGAATTTAGATCAATTCAATGATCGGATTAAAAGTTGTGGGCCTCACAACATGACTATTTTTCCCAACTATGGCATATCTGTATTTTCTGGTGTGTTGACAAACCTGCATTCAGTCCATCATAACTTTTGACTTTGGCCATATTTTGAAGATCGCCTTGGTGGACCTTTAGAAAACTTGATTTTGCACAACATATCCAAAATTTGGTCAGATCCAACAGTGGAGTTAAAATATGTGGGCCCCGCAACATGACTATTTTTCTAATGCAGAACATTTTGCATTTGCTGGTATATTGATAGACCCGCATACAGTCCATCATAACTTTTGACTTTGAAAAAATTTTGAAAATTTCTTTGGTGAAGATTTAGAAAACTTGATTTTCTAAAACATATAAAAAACTGAGAAAAATCTAAAAATATAATAAAAATTTATGCTCCCCGGATTGTGACTATTATTTTAATGCAAACAGAAATCTGTAGTTACAGGCTGTATTAAAACTGACAACAATATATACACCAATACCTGCACTTGAATCTCATGTTGGAATTTTCTTACTATACATCTCATTATCTACCACCACCTTCTAACCTTGGATCTTTGGACTTCGAACCTTGAAACAAGATCTAAGCTTGATTTTGAATTTGAGCTATAAATTCCAACTGTTGAATCTAAGCCTTTGATCTGTGAATTGCATACTTGAAACTGTCCATGAGCTTTGCACTTAAGAATGGTGGATTCTTTTCAGGCTTCACCTTTTCAAATACAATTTTGAAGCTCCCAATTTGGATTGAATCATAATGATTCTTGAACTTCTGATTGCCAGTGCTAAAACTGAAATTTCAAACTGAACACTGCATTTTGCACCGATTCCAACATGAACTTGAAGTTGAAGTTGAACTAACCTGAAACTTCAACTTCAACTTCAACCTCCCCATATGTGAATAGCAATGCTAATGAATAGGAGAATGATTGGTATTCTATAACATTTTGTGCTAATGATAGAACTTGAAGTTGAACTTGAATTGGTTGGAAGCTTCAACTTCGACTTCGACACTCGAAAGTATATTATGAAATCACTGAACTTGAAGTTGAACTAACCTAAAGGTTCAACTTCAACTTCAACTTGGGCACTCCCGTGACTTAAATGTTTGAATTTAAGGCTAAAGAAAAATATAAGTGTAACAGACCTCTAACTAGGCCACTCCTAACAGAGTGATTAAATCCTTTAGTAGGGTCACACCTAACAATATGTTTTATAACCTTTAACAAGGTTGGCTCCTAATAGGGCTTAGTTTAGAAGAGTTAAAATCAGTAACTAAGTTAAATAAATGGTAATCACAAATAACATCTAATGATTTATGTGTTAATCTTTTACTAAGCTAATCCAATTACTACTAAGTTATAGCATTCTATGTGTTTGTCAAGCTTCAGCAGTATTCAATTATCTATTTGCATTTTGTACTAACAATTGAGGGATCTGGGATTTATGTTTATAGTAATTGATCCACCCCTCCCCTCTCAGTTACTCCTCTTATATTTCCAACAAAGAGAAGAGTATACAATGGCATGTTAAGTAAGAATGCTTAAGAAGATGAATGCTTGAAGAGTGAACAATCTATCAAAACTACAAAGTATGAAGGCCAAGCAGAATTGAGGACTAAATAGAGTTCTATAATCTACAAGAGAAGTTGTAAGTTGTATCAGATCAAAGCTCTATTGTTACTCTAACAATTGTATCAGTCTAGGGTAAATCCTTTGTATTACGATTGACCGAACAGTCATTTGAAAATCCTCTAATAGGGTGGCATTCCAAGTGAATGGCCTAAAGTCCTTTAACAAGGCTCACTTTTAATAGGGTCACATTTAACAGTGTGTATTGTAACCTATAACAGGGTTGGCCTTTTAGAAAGAATCAGTTTAGAAGAGTGAAAATGAGTAGCATGTTATTGGTGGTTTTTTTCAGATTGGGTTTCCATGTAAAATCATTGTGTCAAGTGTGCTAATCAATGTGTTGTGTTTCATGTTTTACATTTCAGAAAATTGATTTGACAGTAATATACAAGTTTTAGTAATTACCTGATAGGTGCATGCATGGGTATGAATGTTTTATGGGTTTACTAAGTTGTGAAAAGTTTTATTTATACATCTGGACCTTGGATAAATAATTTACTTCCCCTCTCATTTATTCTAAAGTATTCCAATAATTTTTATTAGAGCCATCTAATTAAGAGGACTAGTTTTAAAGTACTAGAAGCACAAAGATCAAGATGTCAAAAAGAGAGTTACTCAAGCTCAACAGAGATAACTATCCTACATGGAAAACTTTGATGAAGCTACACCTTGGAGGACTTAGAGATCATGTACAATCTACCATCATAGTGGAACATGTTGATCTAGTTGAAGCCCTAACTACTGAGATATGAAGAAGAAGAAAGAACATAATCAGAAAATGTTAGAGATTGCCTCTACCCTAAGCTATGCCAAATTTGATGATATAAAAGGCTATGACACTACAAAAAAAATGTGGGATGCCCCACACACTATCTATGGAGGAGACAAAAATCTTAAGGGTCCAAATCTAAGAGCCTCAAAGGTAAGTTTGATAATAGAGAATGGAAGAAGGTGAAAATATTGCTCAATATGTTGCTAGGATAAAAGAAGTTGTTAGTGCAATAAGAGGAGCTACTAGTCATATAGATGATGATATTATATTAAGTAAAGTCCTCAGAACATTAATGCCTATTTATACTATTAGAGTTTCTACAATTCAAGAGTTGAGATGTATTCCAAGAAATGATCTAACCCTTGAAGGTTTGGTAGGTAGACTCATTGCTTTTGAGCTATCTAACTTTGATAATTACAAACCTAAGAGCCTTGAATTTGCATTCAAAGTCAATTTTCTATTGAAGGATATAGATGAGGAAGATGTTGAACAATTAGAAGCACTACTAGTAGGAAAATTTTATAGAGGTAAAGGCGAGTTCAAAAGTAAGTTACCCATCATTTGTTTCAATTGCAATGAGGATGGTAAAATTGCTACAAGATGTAAGCAGAAGAAAAACTATAGAGATGGAAACAAGTACAAAAAAAAAGAGAAGATGACAACAAAGATTACAAAGACAAAGGAAAGAAGTCATGCTACATTGCTAAAGAGGAAACTAGGGATGATTTTGATGAACATGATGATGAAGTGGTGTATGTTGTAATGAAGGATGAGTTTGATAAAGATGAGGCAACTGCACTTGTGACTTATGTGAACAAAAATGATAGATGGACATGGAAAGTGGATGCTCACATCACATGACTAGAGATAGAAATGATTTCATTACCTTAACTTCTTATGATGGAAATAGTGTAAGATTTGATAATAATGCACCATGTTTGATAAAAGGAAAAGGTTCTATCAAACTCACAGACAAGATCTCATGTGACAATGCTTACTATGTTGAAGGAATAAATGATAACTTGTTGAGTGTGTCACAATTGAATAATTTGGGATATAAGGTTGAATTTGGAAAGAAAACAACCAAGATATATGATACAAATGAGAAACTGATTGGAAAAGGTGATCAAACTAGAAGTAATCTGTTCTATCTTAATATAGAGGTTGCTACTTGTTTTGTTGCAAAATTTGATGATGTATGGCTTTGGCACAAGAGATTATATCATGTTAAGTTTGATAACTTGATTAGTATTAGTAACATGAAGAAAGTTAGAGGTTTTCGCAAGTTGACGAAACCTGATAATGTAGTCTGAAAATAATGTCACCTAGGCAAGCTTCAAGAGTAAAGCTTATACCTCTAAAGAAACACTAGAGATTTTTTATACTGACTTGTGTGGACCAACTGGAGTGCAAAGCTACAGAGGAGATAAGTACATAATGCTATTTTTTTATGATTATTCTAGGATGATGACAGTTATGCTTTTGAAATAGAAATTTGATGTTTTTCAAATGTTTAAATGGTACTTGGCAAGAGTTGAGAAAGAAATAGGTAAAAGTCTTAAATGCTTGAGATCAGATAGAGGAGGAGAATTCACTTCAAATGAGTTTGAGATGTTCTATAATGACAAAGGAATCAAAAGAAAAACATCTACCCCTAAGACCCCTCCACAAAATGCGATTACTAAAAGAAGAACAATGTCTATAATGGACTATGCTAGAACACTTATGATGGAGAAAAATGTTGCTCTAAAATATTGGAGAGAAGCTATAAGTACTATTGTATATACCTTGAACCATGTGCAAATCAAAAAAGGTACTCATTCAACACCTTTTGAAATATGTTATGGATATCCACCCAATGTAAAGTACTTTAAGGTATTTGAAATTAAGTGTTACATTTTAAAAGATGTTAGGAATGGAAAGCTTGATGCAAAAAGTGAAGAAGTTATATTCCTTGGATACTCCACAAGAAGAAAAACTTATAATCTTTTAAATACTAACACTAACAAAATTGTGGAAAATGCAAATGTGAATTTTGATGAATTTACAGAAGTACATGAGGGTGAACCTATGAAAGAATCAAAAGAATACAAATCATTTGTATAATCTACTAAAGAAGATGTTGCAAATCAAGTTATAAATCAACAACAAGTATTAGTAATTGTTGAGTCACATCCTATAAATGTCAAGTTGCATTCAAGAACTAAGCTACATTCAGATGTCGAGTTAGAAAATGAAGAAGATACACATTTTGACTCTAAGATTTGTACACATGAAAAAGATGTTAAGATGCCTGACAAAGATGTACACAATGATTCTAAAGCTGAAAGACAAAATGTGGAAACAAGAGCTAAGACAAGATTGTCTAAATATGTCAAAAGACATCATCTTATTGATCAAATCATTGGAAATAAAAATGTTAGGCCAATGAAAAGAAATAGATTAAGAAGTGAATCATGTGTGCTAAGAATTAAGGAACCTAAAATAGTGAACAATGCATTAGAATATGTGGATTGGTAAAAAGCCATGGAAGAAGAGATCGAACAGATAGAGAAGAATAAAACATAGAGTATGGTTCCTAGACTAGAAGACAAGAATGTGATTGGCACCAAGTGGGTATTTAGAAATAAGGTAAATGAAAATGGTGAAATCACAAGAAACAAAACAAGATTTGTTTGCAAGGGATATGCACAAGAAGAAGGAATTGACTATGGGAGATATTTGTTCCTATTACTAGAATGGAAGGAGTAAGAATTCTACTTGCTTATGTTGCATACAAAGGTTTCAAAGTCTATCAGATAGATGTTAAATCTACATTTCTAAATGGCATACTAGAAGAGGAAGTTTACATAGAACAACTAGAAGGTTTTGTTGATCATAACAATAAGAACATGGTATGTAGACAACACAAAGCCCTATATGGATTGAAGCAAGCACCAAGATACTAATCTTACGAAGATTGGATTTGAAAGGACTGATGATAATAACAATCTATGCATAAAGATAGAAAAAAGGCAAAGGTATTTTACTATTTGAAATATTTGTTGATGATATCATATTTGGAGGACAAGATGCTTTATGTAAGGATTTTGTAAATTAGTTGAAGCAAGAATTTGAAATGTCTATGTTTGGAGACATCAATTTTTTTGTGAGATTGCAAGTATACCAGATGAAGTATGGTATATATATCACTCAGTCAAAATATGTCAAAGATATATTGAAATTTTTTGGATTAGAGGATTCCAAACTAGTAAGTACACCATGGTGATAGGACACAATTTGTCAAAGAATGATGACTTTGCTAAGGTGAATCAAACATTATATAGGTCTATGATTGGCAAATTGCAATACGTAGTACATAGTAGACCTGATATTGCATTATCTATAGGGATAGTTGTAAGATTCTTTGCTAATATTAGAGAGAATCACTTAATGGCTATGAAGAGAATAATGAGATATCTGAAAGGAATAGAAGAGTTTGGTCTATACTACAAGAAGAATGAAAAGTTTGAATTAAGAGCCTACACTGATGTTGATTGGGCTAGAAATATTGATGATAGAAAGAGCACCAATGGAGGAGCATTTTTCTTAGGCAAAAGACTATTTACATGGAAAAGCAAGAAATAGAGTTGTACTTCACCATCTACTATTGAAGTAGAATATGGTGTTGATGCTATAAACTACACAAACATTGTATGGATCAAATAGCTACTCAAAAGAATGAAAGATGAAATCACAGAACTAGTGATACTTTATTGTGATAATACAAGTGCTATCAATATATCAAAGAATCTAGTGATGCACACAAAGACAAAGCACATTGCAATCAAGTATCATTATGTGAGAGAGTTAGTTCACGATAAAGAAGTGAAGATGGAATATGTTAACTCAACGGAGAAAATTGCTGATATCTTCACAAAACCATTACCTAAGGATGCTCATGAGTATCTAAGAGGTAAACTAGGGGTGATACCCCTATCAAAGGTTATTTAAGAAATAGGAGTGCCTTGCATCAAAAAAGCTGATGTTCGTATAATACAAATTGATGTAGAGGCATTTACTTTAGGAACTACCTAAAGTAATCAAAGAGCTCAAACTTCAAATTAGTCACAAGAAAAGTGATAGAGGGAGAAAGTAAAGAAACTATAAAAGTTTATATCTACATTCTTTAAGATGAAATTTTTTTGGTATATGTCTTTGGCATTGTTGTCAAAGAGGGAGAGTTTTACTGATCAAATGCAAGAGATTACGGTCAAAGAAGTTGAATAAGAGTGAAAGAAAGAGGGAGAAATCCTAATTTACCTTGTAAGAGGGAGATACAAGAAAGAACTCAGAGGGAATTATAAGAAAGAGTTTTGTAACCTAATCATAAAATGGAAGTTGTTGATAGAGGGAGAAATTTCAATACAATTTTTTCTTTTTGATATTTCCTTACTGCTTTAACTTAGTAAGAATGGTTTTTGGTTGAACAAGATGTTCATCATTTGATTGACTTGGCTGATTAGTTTGGTTTTCCATCAATTCCAAAGAGGGAAATTGTTGACATATGATTGAAAAAAATTATTGAAAAGAGAGATTGTTAAGAGGGAGATTGTTGAAGAAGACTATGTATTTCAATTATTGTTTTGTCATTGATTTCAAACCTACTATTTTTTGGTAAGACGACTACTTAAAAGTTTCGAGTACTATCACTTAGTTGATTGATGAAGAGGATTTGATCAATAAAAGGTAACAATAGCACCTAGAGGAAAGGTTGAGTTATGATTATGTAATGAAGTACAAGGATCAGTTAAGACATTGATGACATGATGTATTGATGATTTACTTAAGGTTGCAAAAATGCAGGCTACACTTAGAAAGTTTAGAAGAACAAGTTAAACAAAGTTTGTCTACCAAGCTTGACCGAGTAGACAGTAGGTGCCGAGAAAAATCAGTGCAAGCAAAGCCAAAAGTCAGTTGGAGCTAAGTGAAAGTAAACTCTAGTAGATGTAAAGAAAAACATTTGATGCCAAGTAAAGTTTAGTTGATCCTAAGCATCAGTAAACTTTAGTTGATGTCAAGTAATTTTACAGTTGATGTCAAGCAATGCAGTATGTGTTGAACATCAAAAGATTAATAACGTTGAGATGATGCATTATGGTAAAGATCAAAGATTTGTCAAATCTAAGCCAACAAGTTTTTTTTCTTGAAAGTTGTGAACCAAGGGGAAGATAAGGTTGATGAGCTAATGGCACAAAATTTGATGTAAACCATTTTTAGGAAAATTCTAATGGATTCTAGGAGAAGCTTCTAGAAAAGACAAGATATGGGATAGATACATTGTATCCTACCTAATCCATCAAAAAACCCTAATTTGGATGATGGAAAATGAGTAGGAAAATATCCTAATTTCCTATTTATAGGAATGTCTAGTCTTGAAGCAAAGAGTTGTTGGTGTCATATGTGAGAACCTAAGAAGGAGAATGAATTAAGGGTTTTGCTTCATCAAGTGACCCAACAAAAGAGTTTGCAATAGCATGTTAAGCAAGAAGGCTTAAGGAGATGAATGCTTGAAGGGTGAACAAGTTGTCAAAGCTGCAAAGTATGAAGGCCAAGAAAAATTGAGGGCTAAATAGAGATTTGTAATTTGCAAGAGAAGTTCTAAGTTGTATTAGATCAAAGCTCTACTATTACTCTCTAACAATTATATTAGTCTAGGTTAAATCCTTTTGATTAAGGTTGACCCAATGGTCATTTGAGAATCCTTTAACAAGGTGGCATTCCAAGTGAATGGCCAAAAATCCTCTAACAAGGGTCACTTTTAATAGGGTGATTGAAATCCCTTAACAAGGTCACATTTAATAGTGTGTATTGTAACATTTAACAGTGTTGGCCTTTCATAGGGCATCACTTTAGAAGAGTGAAAAGGAGTAGCATGTTACTGGTGGTTTTTCGCAAATTGGGTTTCCACGTAAAACCATTGTGTCAAGTGTGTTGATAAATATATTGTGTTTCATGTTTTACATTTCAGCAAATTAATTTGATAGTAACATACAAGTTTTAGTAATTACCTAATGGATGCATGCATGGCTATGAATGTTTTATGGGTTCACTAAGTTGTGAAAAAATTTATTTATACATCTAGACTTTGGATAACTAATTAACCCTCCCCCCTCTCTGTTATTCTAAAGAATTCCAATAGTTCCAATGCATATATTAATGCCCTCTAGACCTCAAAAATGAGGTATATATCTCTCCTATGTCTATTTCAATGGTTAAAACCAAAAATTTAATATTTATAACCCTTTTCTAATGAATTTTCTACTTTGAGCAACTTTTGTAACTTTTCAACTATGCAACTTTGCACAAAAAGTGCAATTTTTGCATTTTCCATTTGATTTCATTTCTAGGACTTGGAAAAGGTTCCAACATACCTAAAAACAACTAAGAACACCTAATCTTATGCTTTATTTACCAAAGACACTAGAAGAAACAAATTTCCCTAATAAGCAACTTTTGCTTATAAATTGCATAAAGTGCCTTAAGCATACAAAATGGTGTCTTGCTTTGACAACCATGAAATTTTTATCCAAGGTTTGTTTATTCTAGCCTAATCAGCTTTTAAAAAAAATATAAAACCAAAATCTAAACCAACTGCCTTGGTGCTTTGCACCACTCTATCCCCACCCTCTTCCATCTCCATCTCTCTCTCTCTCTCTCTCTCTCTCTCTCTCTCTCTCTCTCTCTCTCTCTCTCTTCCCCCCCCCTCCCCCACCCTCTCTATATATATCCCACCCTCAACCATCCCTACTCTCTCTCCCTCCCTCCCTCCCTCCCTCCCTATCTCTCTCACACCCTCTCCCATCCCCTACTCTCTCTCTCTCTCTCTCTCTCTCTCTCTCTCTCTCTCTCTCTCTCTCTCTCTCTCTCTCCCCCCCCCCCCCCCTCTCTCTCTATCTATCTCTCCCTTCATCCCTCTCATACCCCCTCCTTCTCTCTCCCCTCTCCATCCCATACTCTCTCTCTCTCTCTCCCCATCCCCTTCTCTCTCTCCCCTCTCCCATCCCCTACTCCCTACTCTCCCCTTCTCTCTCTCTCTCTCTCTCTCTCTCTCTCTCTCTCTCTCTCTCTCTCCCCCCTATCCTACCTTCTCCCATCCCATACTTTTTCTCTCTCCCATTCCCTACTCTCGCTCTCTCTCCCCTATCCTACGCTCTCTATTTCTCCCTCTATCTCTCACTATCACACCCTCTCCCATCTAATCCCCTACTCTCTCTCTCTCTCTCTCTCTCTCTCTCTCTCTCTCTCTCTCTCTCTCTCTCTCTCCCCCCTATCCTACCTTCTCCCATCCCATACTTTGTCTCTCTCTCATTCCCTACTCTCACTCTCTCTCCCCTATCCTACGCTCTCTCTTTTTCCCTCTATCTCTCACTATCACACCCTCTCCCATCTAATCCCCTACTCTCTCTCTCCCCCTATCTAACCCTCTCTCTCTCTCTCTCTCTCTCTCTCTCTCTCTCTCTCTCTCTCTCTCTCTATATATATATATATATATATATATATATATATATATATATAGCCCACCCTCTCCCATCTCTCTCTCTCTCTCTCTCTCTCTCTCTCTCTCTCTCTCTCTCTCTCTCTCTCTCTCCCATCCCTTCTCTCTATATATCTAGTGTAGAGGTCTTCAAAATAATTGTGAATGAGTCCAATCACAATCCTTCAAGGTAAATTTATACATTCTAAATGTCTCTAAGACTCCCTTTTCCCACACTTAACCTTTCCACAAACTTCTAAGACAACATCCATAATGTTCTTGATAAACTCCACAAAGTGACTTCAAAAATCCTACTTTAAATCTTAGGGCTCAAACTTAGAAATGATCACAACCCAAATCCCTGACTCCAACCAAGGCTTGAAACACTTGAAGTTATACATAAGGATCAATTTTCCACTACAATTTTTATTCCCCAACTTCTACAACCATCAATTGCACTAAGAGGCCTAATTGCTCCTAGTAGTACTTTTATGGGTTTTAGGGGAAAAACTTGGAAATTTCCAAAAGAACTTGGAAAGAAAATTATAGATTTTGACACCCTTTATGGCCTTCTATCTATCCCCCAAATTTCATCTTCCTAACCTACTCCAATACCCCTAAACTCACACAGTATTCTCAGGCCTATTTGGCCAAAAGAGGAACACCTAGAAAATAGCAAGAAAGGGGTCCTAGGCTTAAAAACTAATGTAGCAGGTCTTCCTCCAACTTATCCCAACATAAAACTACTTGCTACCAAGTTCTAGACTTCCTTCTCTTCGTTCACCCTACAAACCCTCACCAAAATGGTTGAATACATGTGAATATTCAACCTAGGGCTGGCTCATAGGACCTTTATATCTCCTAATGTAAATACACAATTAAGGAATCTATTAGCACATTTACTAACCTTGTAAAATCTAGGAGGCCATTAAATTCCAACTATGGAGTTACAAGTTACAACCAAAAAGCCACAAAAACCCTCAATTTCAGGGTTTACTAACCCAGCTTCAATAAAACATAGATATCTCCCTCAAAACTTAACAAAAATGAATGAAACAAAGTGAAATGGAATTAGGATTCGTAGCTTTATCAAATCATGTCATCTGATCTAGCTAGCCAATCCATACAATTTTGTACACACAATAAATGCTCAAAAAATATGTTTGTTTCTCCTTAAAATTAATTTTTCTGTATAGTACTTTACACCTTGTATTTTTTTTAGAGTGTGGATTCATAAATACATCATTCCCAATAGTTACAATTGATATTTGAAAGGTTGGGACTATTGGGTGAAAAGTTTCTATTTTTGACAAAAAGTTGTCAACAACAAAAATTGCAAATCAACAACTTTTACAACTTTTCTCTTAAGACTTAGCTATTTGATCTATTGCCTTCCTAGAAAAATTATTAAGGTAAAATGATATGGAAAACACATCTATGACTCCTACTTATTCAAAATGTGCAATTTTGATATCCTTTTGGACTAAGTGAACTTGGGTTTATAAGCACACCTAAAGTTCCTTGACCAAACATATGGTTATTTTCTTATTGCATATAAAATGAAAATAAAAATCCCTTGATGTGGATCATTACATGTTTTCCCAAAGGTCACCATATATCTAATCCACTTTGTTCTTAGTTCCATCACCTTGTTGCCCTACACCATACTCCTCTAGCCAAAAGACACTCAAGTCCCTTGAGTGGGATTGTCTACAAATTTTATAGCAATCTTCTCAATATCTTTCATAGACATCCAATTTTCTTCCTCCAATGGTTTATCCTACCATTTGATCAAATAATCATAATAGGTATGCTTTCGATTCTTACCATTGGTCCTCTTTTCTAAAATGCATTCAATACTTGGATGGCTTTGTCTTGGTAGGTCCTAAACAACATCCTTAGAACTTGCATCATCAATGTTAGTGTGAATAGAAGTCTTATATGCATAAATATTAGCTACATTAAATATTGGTGAAAGGACTATATTAGGAGGTAAGTCAATTTTGTATACATTAGGACCATATTGTTTTAGGATTTGAAATGGCCCTATCTCTTTTATGTGCATTTTTGTATACTTCCCTTTAGGAAGTATTTCCTTCTAAAGTGGACCATGACCATGTCCCCAACCTTAAAATGTATTTATCTCGTCTTCATGTCTACTTCCTACTTGTATTTATGAGAACTCTATTGCAATCTCTCCCTAACATGTTGGTGAATGTCTTTCATCACTTCTGAAAAATCATTTGCTAATGCACTCCTCTAACCAATGCTCCCTATAGATCTAAGTTAAAAGATACCCCTTGGATGAGAACCATAGATTATTTGGAATGGCTCAAGGCTTGTAGTTATATTGATAGAGTCATTATAGGAAAACTCAACTTGAGGCAAGATAGTATCCCACACAACACTATAGTCCTTTCTCAAGCACCTAAGAAGGTTACCTAGGGATCTACTTATGACCTTAGTTTTCTGATTAGACTATGGGTGATAGGAAGATGACATATAAAGGTTGCTTCCCAATCTTTTCCACAGGGTATACCAATAATGCCCTACAAATTTTGGATCCCTATCTGAGACAATGATGAGAGGTAGCCCATGAAGTCTCACTATTTCTTTGAAGACTAAGCATATAATATTGGAAGCATCATATGTTTTCTTGCAAGGAAGGAAGTGTTCCATCTTGGAAAATCTATCTACCACAACATATATAGTAGCATACCCTAATTTGGTCCTAGGAAGACCCAAGACAAAGTCCATGTTAACTGAATCCCAAGGCTTTGTAGGTATTAGCAATTGTGTAAATAACTCTTTGATTTGAACTTGTTCCTTTAGCCCTTTGATGTATTAGGAAAGTCTCCACAATTTTTTTGATGTTGGTCTGCATTCTAGGCCAAAAGTAGAATCTCCTCGCTAATTCTAAGGTCTTATCAAGGCCAAAATAACCATATAGACTCCCACAATGTTTCTCTTTGATTAGATTTTCCCTCATTAAGCATTAAGGTCTGCACAATTGACTACCTTTAACCAAAATTCCTTCTTGGATGAGGTACTCTGCAAAATTAGTGTGATACCTATCCCCTAACTCCAAACAAACCTAATAGGCTTCCTTAAAATCTTCATCATTGATGTACATATCTTTTAGAGTAGGTATACCAACACTTTCCAATTTTACTTCTTGAATGGCTAGGTTCCTCTTACTCAAAGCATCAACAAATTTTTTAGCCACCCCTTTCTTATGTTTGATTGAAAAAGTGTCAAGTTGCAATTACTCCATTCACTTGATGTGCCTATGGTTCAAATTCTCCAATCTATTCAAAAAACTCAATGCTTAATTGTTATTGTAAACAATAAATTCCTTAGGTAGTAAATAATGCCTCCATTTCATAAGGGATTGAACCATTGCATACATCTCTAGATCATAGGTGGAGTATTTTTGTTTTTCTTCATTTATTTTTTCTCTAAAAAAGGCCATAGGCCTATCTTCTTGGCTTAAAACACCATCAATTGCCCTCTTGCTAGCATCACATTATATGGTGAAGATCTTGTTAAAATTAGGCAAAACAAGTATTGGTTGTTGTGCTACCCTTGTCTTCAAATATTCAAATGACTGATCTGCATCCCTAGTCCATTCAAACTAGCATTCCTCACTTGATAGTATCAGTCATAGGTGCACTTATCCCACTAAAGTTCTTAACAAATTTTCTATAGAAACTAGCAAGGCCATGCAAGCTTTTTACCTCACTAGTTGATCTTGGAGTAGGCCAATTCAGTATGGCTTCTACTTTTGAGGGATCCATCTTTAGGTTTCCCTTGGAAATGACAAACCCAAGGAATACAAGTTCCTCCTAAAAGAACACACACGTCTCCAAATTAATCTTTAACTATTCCTTATGTAACCTCTTCAATATCATATCAAGGTGCATTAGATGTTCTTCTTTATCTTTACTAAAAATTAAGATAGCATCCAAGTAAACAACAATAAAAATGTTTATGAAAGGTTTGAGGACTTTATTCATTAACCTCATAAAGGTGCTTGGAGCATTAGACAGGCCAAAGGGCATTACAACCCATTCAAACAATCCTTTATTAGTCTTGAAGGTAGTTTTCCATTCATCCCCCTCTTTGATCCTTTTCTGGTGGTAGCCACTTTTCAAGTCAATTTTGGAAAAATAATTTGCACTCCCTAGTTAATCCATAAGAGCTTACATCCTATGCATTGGGAACCTATATCTAATAGTTATTCTACTAATTTCTCTAGAGCTAGAACAATGCAAGGACTGATACTTTTTCTTATAAAACCTTTCTCTAGAAGACCTTGTATCTACCTAGCCACTTCTACATTTTTCTTTGGTGTCAATTTATAGGTTTCTTTATTAGGCAATGTGGGATCAAGGATTAGGTCAATACAGTGGCTAATCTCCCTTGTAGGTGGTAAGGTGTCTATCTTTTCATTAGCAATTATCCCTTTGTATTGGTCTAATAGGTCTACCACTTCCTTTAGACCTACTCTCCTTACTAGTTTTGTTATGTTTTTGGCTTCACTATTATGGAATGGCATAGGATATTTGCATCCTTAAGGACCCATTTGGTAGCTGGAATTAGAATGGAATAGGCATTCGGAATTCTAAAAAAATTCTAATCCATTGTTTGGGTCCACACAATCAGAATTGGAATTGGAAAAAAGTGGAATCCGGTATCCCCATTTGACCCCCAAAACAAGGATTCCAAATTCCTTCAAAATACTTGTTATTTGGAATTCTCGTTTCAATTCCCATTTTAAATCCCATTTTTTGAAAATAAAAAATTCAACTAAAGTAAAATTTAATTGAGTTTGACTTCCGGATGCCCATTTGGGGGCACTGTTTTTTGCACTAATTGTTGAAATTTAATTTTTTTAAATGGGGGAAAATTTTTCTGCTATTACTTGCTCATATATTTACCACTGTTGAGTAATTTATAAGGGTTTTTCTGCCTGATCTGCCTCAGTAGTTATTGCAAAAAAGTTTGGTGAAATAACTTTTTCACATAATTATTTCTCAGTTAAATGAATCGTATGCAGGACAAAAATATTCTATTCTGTTGATTTTTGGCTGGCGTAAAAGTGTTTCCAGGTAAGATTTCATAATATTTTAATATAAACATTTAGACTTTGCACCTGTGAGTTTGAATGTTGTGATGATCAAATTTTTTATTGGATCTCTACAAATATATATTTTTTAATGGGATGTTTCTGACTCTTATTTCATCAATTCTTGTGGTTCAGATTCATTCAATGAGACTTGAACAATATACATATTTCATATCAGTAATTATGTGAATTATAATCAATGGTAATTTTTTTTATAGAGCAAGAGTCATGAAAGTTTTAGTATCCATTAGTACAATCTCATCCTCATTCATTATGATAATGTTTATTTTCAACATGACTTAATCTTTTTATACTTGTTAAAAATGTTTGGACTTCAACAAACCAAATAAGTATTAAATTTTTTTGCATGATGATAATGCTACAACTGGATGATAATATTTTGCATGTTATTTTGGCTAGTATTCCAATTCCACAGTGTGCAACCAAACAGAGGAAATCTGTATTCTCACAATGAATTCTTAGTCAACCAAACAGTCCCAAATTGGATTCCCTAATCATAATCTGGATTCCAAGTTCTAGAATCCCAAAGCCAGCATTCTGAATGTCAATGCTTAATTTATATTCCAGCAACCAAACGGGCCCTAATTTCATTTGATACATGAGCATATGCTTCACATCCAAAGACTCTAAAATACTTAACATTGGGCTTTCTCCCACTCCAAGATTCTTTAGGAGTAATGTTTTGGAAACCACTTGTGGGAGATCTATTCAAAACATGAGATGTGGTATTAACTATTTCAGCCCATAGAAACAAAGGAAGATTATCAGATTGTATCATACAACATGCCATTTCTACTGAAGTCCTATTCTTCCTTTCAAAAATAACATTTTGTTGAGGAGTATATCTAATAATCATCTCTCTCTTTATCCCATGATGCTCACAAAATGATTTGAACCTATTCTTTACATATTCTCCACCATTATCAGTTCGTATTCATTTAATCTTTATTCCCACTTTCATTTTTCACAAGAGCTTTAAACATTTCAAATTTGTTAAACACATCACCCTTTTGTTTCAAGAAGTAAACCCAAACTTTCCTTGAAAAATCCTCAATAAATGTCAAGATATCCCTAGCTCCTCCCTTTGATGCTGGGTTCATTGGACCACACAAATCACTATGGATAAGTTCTAGACTCTTCCTTGCCCTCCATATAGACCTCTCAAAAGTATCTCTATGTTATTTTCCAACCATCCATCCTTCACACACACTTGTGTTTAATTTAATCTAAGGTAATCCATCAACCATATTCATCTTTGAAAGCATAGCCAAATTTTGATAGTTTAAATGACCATATCTTTGATGCCATAGCTCACTTAAAGATAATCTTGTAGTGATATAAGCCTTCTTATCAACACTTGCTAGAAAATTATATATTCTATCATTCTCAACTCCTCTAGCCACTATTTTGTATCCATCATTAATATTATTGATTAAACACTTATCTAAATAAAACTCCACCATATAACCATGTTGAATTATTTGACTCACTGATAGAAGATTTTTGGCCAACCTAGGTAACAAATTCACAATAGTTAGTTCCAAATTTTTACCATCATTACCTATCATTGAAATTGTACCTATTCCTTCTATGTCATGTGAACTGGGTGAAAGCACAAACCTGTGTCACCATTTGTGATATTTGGAGGGGTTACAGCTGAAATAGTTTCGACCGTAACAGTTACGACCAAACATGTTCCTACCATACATACATGGTAGCTTTCCAAGTCGATGTGGCATGCAAGGTTACGACCAAAACACTTCGGGCCAAAAGGGTTCCGGCTGTAACCCCCATGTATCAAATAGATCAAAATATCATAAAAAATAGCCAAAAAGTGGTTGACAACAATTTTATAAGCCTGGGGGTTTCAGCCGAAACACTTATGGCCAAAATGGTTACGGCTGAAACAATTTCGGCTGGAACTACCTATGTGGCATCCTAGGTGGCAGCCACACAAGCAAAAATAAGAACTTCTACAAACTTCTCACTTTGAAGGCCAATTTGACTTACTAAATTGAAGTTTTTAAAAAAAATTAAAATGTAGTTTTATAGGTCTCAGAGTCAAGATTATGATCATATAAAAAAAAAAATTATTTTGATTATGGATGATATGTTATAATTTGAAAATATTACAAGTAGGTATTTTAAGATTCAAGAAGATGTCTATTAAAAAATAAGAAAAAAATAGTAAATCATGTTCAAAAATTATTATTTTTTAATGCTGCACTAGAGGAGAGAATCTTTTTCAAGAATATGTAATTTGTTTTAAAAAATATGTAGATTTGATAGAAAAAGTTTGATGGGAGAAAAAAACTATCAATTTCTGATAACTTTGAATTTGACCAATTATAACTTGAAAAATATTAGCTAAATTTCAATTTTTCTTTTTTGGTGCACTAGGTATACATGTCGACTCTAACATATTCCAAAATTAGACCAAAATATGAACATTTGCATATATTTGTTTGACAGGAAAAAAAATCTATATTTTTAGCATTTTAAAAAAATTAAAAGATAGACTTTTAAAATTAAAAAATAGATAAAATTTTTCCTCAATTTTTTTAAAAAAAATTATAGACATAAAATTCATCTAATTTTACACATTTCATTAGTTTACATCATCTTCAAATTCTAAGCACAAATGCCACTTTTATGTCATTAAAGTTGAATACTTTAAATTATGATATCACTTTTCCTTTATAAAAGTTGACACAAGTTTGTGCTTTTACCCGACTATTATCACCAAGAAATATTTTTCCACCTTTTTTTTTTTTTTGTGAGAAATATTTTGGCTTGCTCCTAAATAAATATACCCTGCATTAATTGAATCACCTTGAGTAGCTAAATAAGCCATCATTATATGTTTATCACCCTCTTCTTGAAAAAAATTAGATTACCTTCTTTGATTAATTCTCTTTTGCCATTTCTTAAAATATTGATCATTTTTATGCTCTTTTTGCCCACACTAGAAACATTTAATTGTACTTTCTCCTTTAAAATGATTATTATAACTTCTCCATTCATTTTGTTCCCTTCTATAACTTTGCCTATTTTGATTATCTCTTTGTTGAGTCCATTGTCTTTGATTATTTCTATATTGATTCCCTTGATTAGTTCTTTGATTTATATATGATCTTCCTTCATTATAATTCTTGTACTTTCCTCTAGCTACAAAAAATTGACTCTTGTTATACTCATTTTAAAACTTCTTATGTCTTTCTTCTTCATTTAACAAAGAACCGTACACTACTTCTAGTGTTATAACCTCAAATTAGTGAGATAATTCCAAAGTACAAATGAAATTATTATAGTCCTTTGGAAGACTTTCAATTAAAAATTCTATGATTTCATCATCTTCATACTCAGCCTTCATCATTGCAAGTTGATTTATTAAATGTTTCAATTTAGCAATATGATCATCCATACTATCTCCTACTTTCATTTTCAAATGAGTTAATTGCCTCTTAATCTCCATTGCTTCTAACTTGCTAATTCTTTCATACATATCAGCATATTTTCTTTGTTGTTTTTAAACTTTGAATATGAGGCCTAATCCCTGGACTAATTTTCCATAGAAGTGTAGCATGTGCATTCATGTCCTTTTTATTTCATTTATCATGTTCACTTTGATTTGTAGGTTCTTCTTCTGTGACTACTTTTGATAAGTCTTTCATTTGTAGAATTAATTTCATTTCACATTTCCAATTAGCATAATTAGAGCCATCTAACTTTTCACTAACTACAGTATTAGACATCTCAGTTGCAGCCATATTAGAAACACAAAATCTCAAAAATGGAATCACACAAACATCAAGCCTCTAGAAAATAGTGTGCCTTGATTTTGGCCTTCTTATGAACTAAATAAACAAGAACTTCAAAAAACAAGCTTACAACTTACAAAGATTAAAAACTTTATCAAACTCCTCACTTTAAAGAAATCACCACTTTCTACTTTTCAAATGATTACTTCACAAACACTTATGATCAAAGAACATATCTGCAAGATTGAAGCACACAATAGGATTTATTAGCCAAGGGAAATTTGCACTTCTCAATCACACATAAATCTCTCAACACTTAAAGTATCAAATTGACCCTTTCATTAAAAAAAATAAAAAATCTTATTTGACTGTATTGCAAATTTATCACATTAACAGACAGTCAAATGCACCTTCAATCTTTTTGCTATCCTTCCACTTTTTGAATCAATAGATAATAACATGTTCAACAACTTCTCTATATTCCCTCAACAACCTTGTCACAACAAGCTTCCTGAACTTTCTATTTTCCCTCAACTTCAGTCTTGAAATTAGACATCACCCTTCTTTACCACTGGCTCTGATACCATGAATAAACACATAACACAACATATACAAATAACACATCACAATACTCTAGAAATGAGTGCTGAAATGCACAGGCTCAGTCATTATATTTATTGTCGAAAATGCCATCAATGTACATTATTCTACAGTAGAATAAGTAGTTACAATATGAATGAGAGTTGTTGAGAAGGATTACACTAGGCAGCTATGGACCGTTCTGAAAGGCTAAGTGACTGCCGACAGTGGTAGTTTTATTTCAGCAAAAAGTACATATTAAAGGAACTATTATGTATTTATAGAGAGAAATTTAATACTTAGTTTTTATTGCTCACTTCATTGGTCAAAAATACATATCAAAGTGACTATTATGTATTTATTGAAGGAAATTTAATACTAGTCACTTCACTAGTCAAAAAGAAATTGGTATTAAAGGAGAATTCAAAAGTTAATAAATTGAGAAAACTAAATTGATCCAAATTGAGAATTCATTGGAAAAAAGACTTGCATTTCAATTATACATAACAACGGCTACAATAATTTGGCATGGACAAGCCAGGTTGAAAATGATTGAAGAAACGTGTTCACATTTTCTTATTTAAGCTCTAATAACTTTTAGAGCAAACTTTGTTCAAGCCATTTGTGTTGCTTGTTAGCCCAAACGTAATAAAGAGGGGTGTTGTGATAATGGGTATTGGGATAGACAACGGTAGGCCTCGCACAACACTCACTTTTCCATTCAACCTTTTTAAAGTCTAAAAGGAAATCTACGCACTCTTCTGTTCATCTCATTGTGATGCAGCTTGTGAAGGCTAACGCACACTAAATTTTCCTGTCAAATGTTAACGGAATCTTCTCAAAGTTTTGATTCAAAAATCACTTCAAACTTCAGGGATACTTAGCGGTGGTCTATTTGTCGCATGTTCTCAACGCGGAGCTAACCGTTGTTTCTACTTTTCCACTCAAAGTCTATGCCGAGTAGTGCTTTTTACATTACTGTTAGTCATGAAAATCATAGTACTTGCCGAAGCGCTATTTCCATCCAATCTCTTTGGAAAATTGCAAGATTCACAATCACAACCAAAGAATTTCTTGCCATTTTCCTTTTACTTCAAAAAGGAAATCTAATAGTAAGTCATGCAGCTGGGAAGCGTCTAGACTAAATCACTGTGATTTGACATTTATAAATTATTATTAAAATTAAAAAAGAACTGTTTAATAATTTTTAAGTAATTAATAAATTAAAAAAATAAGTCATTGGGTCGACTGCTTAGCCATTTCGCATACAATTGTTGGACATGTGTCATTTATTGCATGTCTGCATAGGGAACTCCAAGTGCTTCATTTGGCTGTTGGAATAGAAATATGGGAATAGGAGTTGTTATTAGTCCTTGCCTAGCGAACTAATTTTTTCATTAGACTTCCTACCCATTAGCCTATGTAATTAAAAAATCTGAATTTCTAATGTTTGATAAATTTTTATTTTAAAAATAGTTTATGTGCATTAATTTCTATTTTCCAATTGGCCCTTTCCAATTTTGTTGGGGTTTAAACTACTTTTTCAATTTCAAAAATAAGAAAAAACATTACATTTATTATCTTTGTCAATATTCCTCATTTGTCAGCCACATGTTTGTATGCAAGTACTAGATTTTAAAGTTTTCAATGTGATCCATGCGCAAGTACTAGAGTTTAATGTGCACATACGTAGGTAGAAGCATTTCTTGAAACATGAAGGTCATAGGAACATTATAGAAGCAGTCCAAATTTTATTTGTTAGGATGGGAAATCCAAATTTATGGGGGTGCCCACCTTAAAGGAGGTGTTCTCACCTTCATCCAAAGCTTTCTCCTCTTCCTATGGTGGAACTTAAGAGAGAGAAATCCAGAGAAGCTTTTCCATGGTATTGGATGTGCTTTGGAATGTCAGTTGGAATGGGTTTCTCTACAATGATGATGGTGCTTGTATTGAAAGAGAGGTGCAGGGATGAATTGTTTCAAGTGATGGACAGAGCTGCAATGTTTCTATTTGCTAGTGTCATGTCCCTTTTTTAGTGACATGTTATTTCTCTATGAATTTTCCAATCATGGACTCTCGTAGGAGGATGATGTTGGTAAGAGAGTCATTCTGGTGATTATTTGGGGATTGGATGGTCTTATTTGCTCTTGGATGGAGATGGTGTTTATTATATTTTTATTTAATGTGTTATACGGGGCCAAAATATTATAATTTAGGGTTGAGTAGCTCTTTTTAGTTTATAAAATTACTTATTATAAAAGTGCATTATAAAGGGATTTCATAAGAATATTTTTACAAATACTTCTAGAAGTTTCTAGTGGCTTCTCAAGAAAGTGAATAAATAAGGTGCTTTCCCTCTCATTTGGACATCTGATGATTAACGTTTACACTACTTTTCTCTTGAGCATTTTGTGGCACCATCTTGGTCTGCAGATTGTCACTTGATCATTAGGAATGGATTCTCCTAAGGATTTGCATAACTGAGGAGGTGAAATATCTTTTGAAGGGTTGCACTTTGGAAGTGGTATTCAGCTACTTCAAGTTGGGCTTATTTGGTATTTTCCAATAGGGTGTTGTACCAGTCCATACATGTACAACTATACCTATAGGTCATATGATTAGCAAGTCTGAGGGTAGATTCGATTTGCATTTTTATCATTTCATCTTTAGCATTTAGTCTCCATCATTTGCTCAATCTAGGTTATTTCATTTTAATTTGTAGATGCAAGAAGTTCTCAATTGTATTCAGCCAATTAGGGTTTGTTTGTAATGTGCCATGTTGTAATGTTTTGATACTGAAAATTGCATATCATATGTAAAAATATTTGGTTATCATTGAATGAATACATTGGCACTATTTTACATCAGTTGTTTAAGTAGATCTGTGGCACAATAATATCCTTCATTCAGCAATATACTTTCAGCAGTGTATTAAATTTAGGATTTTTAAATTTTTTTTAGTGGCATGTTGGCAAGGGTCATTACAGTGGTATCAAAGCTAAATCTTGTCATCCGAAGGGTTTAGAAATCACAATAGCCAGACACCATGGGTGGCAGGCATGAGCATAGCCCATCAAGAGACAATAGGGATGAAGATCAAAGAGAATTTTATAGAGCAATGGTTATAGGACAAGAGAGAATGACAAAAGCTTTGTAGACACTCACCACCATGGTAGAGTATATGAATCCACAGGATAGATGGAATCAGGAACAAGAGCATGATAATAGGAGTGTAGCAGGTTCATAGGGTGCTCCTAGGCACAGGTCATGGATTGCAGATAGGCCTACACATCCTACATTCCTTAGAGAGGCAATAGAGGATGATGTGCCAAAGGACTTTTAGGATGATCTTCTAGCTGCAGATGTAGAATAGTAGGCACTACCTCCACATGTTCATGAGATGTTGAATTTTGATCACTACTTGAGCTAGAGAAGAGAGCACATGAGGAGTAGCAGGAAGAATAGGAGGGCTAGAGGAGGTCAGGATAGTGAGTTGCAACAAGATACTAGCAAGCTCAGCTTACCATCTTTTGATGATAGTGGATAGATGACAACAAAAGCTTGGATCCATAAGTTAGATACATTCCTAGCATTGAGGCTTATGTTAGAGACAGATGCTATCAAGTATGTCACTTTGCATTTAGAGGGTGTGGCACATGATTGGTGGTCACATGGTATGGTTACATTGTAGCATAATCAGGTGACCTCTTATCAAGATTTTGTGGATAGATTGGTAGAGCACTTTGATAAGAAAGACCTAGAGGTCTTCTTCCATGATCTTTCATAGCTAAGATAGATAGATAGTTTGGAGGGCTATATCAGTGAGTTTCAAAGATTATAAGTGATGGTGTAGCATGTGTCTGAGAGGAGGTTGGTTATACTATTCACAGAGGGGTTGTTTGAACCTCTAAAAGAATGGATCAAGGCATTTGATCCCCCTTCATTGCAGGAGGCTATGAGGAAGGCACGAAGCATGGAGCTCACAACACCCTCCAGCAAGTTAACCTCCAGGAGCACTTCTTCAATCAAGGACAATAAGAAGTTTGACAAAAACAAAGGCAAAAAAAGTGACACCAAGGGTAAGTCTACTACACCTTTGGATATGGAGACACTAAATGACTTGTGCAGGAAGAAGTTATGATTCTACTGCAAGGGTCCCTATGACAAAGATCATGATTTTCCTATGAGGCCTAAGAGGAAGGCAAATAGGGTTATGTTGGCTTACTATGAGGATTCAGATTCTGATAGTTTTGGACATGAGGATGATCGTAGTGATGTAGAGCCTAAGGTAGAAGAAAAAGCTCCAGAGACTAAGGAGGATCCTGAGTTGCACTTACAGGAGGCATGCTTGTCTAGCATTCAACAAGAAGGATCTTTTAGACTGTGTGGTGTTCTAGCAGGGCAAAGAGTTATTACTTTGGTTGATACAAGTGCTACGCACAATTTTATTGATGCACATTTTATTGAACATTGTGGTATTATGACTGAGGAGTTTGAGGGATGACAAGTGCAAGTTGCTGATGTTTACACTCTTAAGTGTAATAGGATGGCTAGAAATTTTTCCTTATGCCTAAAAAACTATGAATTCAAGGTGGACTACCATGTTGTCAACATGGGTGATCTGGATATTGTTCTTGGGATGATGTGGTTGCATTCATTGGAAGAGGTCACTTTCAAATTGAAGGACATGGAGATTAAGTTTAAGGTGGATGGGACGCAACATATTTTGAGAGCCATCAGGAATGGCAACATCATGACTATTTCCTTTAGATGGTTGGAGAGGTTAGCCAGAGATAATGGCATTGAGTGGGCAGCCACATGTACTCTCATACCTACACAGGAGGGACAGTATAAGGCAGAGTATCATCCATACAGAGGTTGAGAGTGAAGTATGACAAAGTTTTCAATGACATCCCACCTGGTAGACCACCAGACAAAGGTATTGAGCACATCATTGAGTTGGATAAGGGTACTAAACCCATGATGGTTACACCATATAGGCATCCTAAGAGGTTCAAGGATGAGATTGAGAAAACCATCAAGGAGCTTCTTGCAATGGGCACATTAGGCCTAGCAAGTCTCCCTTTGCTTCTTCAGTTGTGTTGGTGAAAAAAAGGATGGTACATTGAGGATGTGCATTGATTATGGGGTGCTAAACAAAAAGACAATCAAGAATAGGTACCCCATTCACACATTGATGAGTTGATTGATGAGCTTCATGATGCATGTTACTTCACAAAGATTGATTTGAGATCTGGCTACCATCAGATTAGGTTAGAGAGTAGGATATTGAGAAGACTACCTTCAAATTTCATTGTGGGAACTTTGAGTTTGTGGTCATGCCATTTGGGCTAACCAATATGCTAGCTACTTTTTAGTCCACCATGAACATGGTCTTCGGTCGCTAGTTGAGGAAGTATGTGTTAGTCTTCTTTGATGATATTTTGATTTACAGTCAGACTTGGCAGGAGCACATCGAGCACTTGGGGACAGTTTTAGGGATCCTTCAGTTGGAGTCCTTGTACGCCAAGGAGTGCAAATGTGATTTTGGCATGACAGAGCTTTTGTATTTGGGTCACATCATTAGTGCAGAGGGAGTAAGGATGGATCCTAAGAAGATCTGTGCTATTGTAGATTCGCCTACTCCAGAGAACCTGACATAGTTGAGAGGGTTTCTTGGGTTGTGTGGTTTCTACCATAGATTCGTCAGTGGGTATTCACATCATGCAGCTCCTATGATAGATTTGTTAAAGAAGGGAGCCTTTGTTTGGACACCTAAGGCACATGTTTTCTTTGAGAGATTCAAGGAGATCATGACTACATGCCCTGTGTTAGCATTTCCCAATTTCTCAAAACCATTTGAGCTTCAGTGTGATGCTTTTGGAGAAGGTATTGGTGTTGTTCTCATGCAAGAAAAGCACCCCATTGCATTTGAGAGCAGGAAGCTCTATGGGCCAAAGAGATCATTTAGTATATATGACAAAGAGATGTTGGCTATTATGCATGCATTGGCTAAATTCAATTAGTATCTGGTGTGTGGTAAGTTTTGCATTAAAACTAACCACAATAGTTTGAGACATTTCCTTGGATAGAGAGATCTTAATGACATGCAGCAAAAGTGGGTTAGTAAACAACAAGCTTATGATTTTGACATCTCCTATGTGAAAGGGACTTAGAATGTGGTAGTAGATGCATTCTCATGTAGACCACATCTCAGTGCTATGATTAAGATATCAGAGGATTGGAGGCACTTGATCATTGCTGAGTATACTAGAGATTCATGGGCATCTAAGATTGTTCATGGGATAGTTGATGATACCAAGTACACACTTTTGGATGATTTGATTATCTACAAGAATAGGATATTCTTAGTCACAGGATCGAAGGTGAAGCATATTATTGTGAGAAAAATTCATAATTCACCTATAGCTAGACATCTTGGATACTTCAAAATGTACAGGCAGGTACAAGAGTAGTTCACATGGAAAGGATTCAAGGCAGATGTGTTGCAGTATGTTAGAGAGTGCCATGTTTTTCAGCAGAACAAACAAGAGCACACCTTTCCAGCAAGGCTCCTACAGCCACTTCCCATTCTTGATAAGAAGTGGAAGTGTATATCCATAGATTTCATTATGGGTTTGCCTAAGGCCCAAGGGCGAGATTGCATCTATGTGATAGTGGACAAGTTGATAAAGTATGCATACTTCTTTCCCATCACTGCTACTTACACAATAGTGCATGTGGCTGAAGTTTTTTTTAGGGATATTTTTAGACTACATGGGATACCCCGAAGCATAGTGAGTAATAGGGATAGTAGGTTCTTAAGTCATTTTTGGTAGGAAGTGTTCTGTTTATGTGGTACTGAGCTCACACCTAGCACCAGTTACCACCCACAAACTAATGGGCAAACAAAGATAGTAAATAAGTGTGTGGAGGGATATTTAAGGAACTACATGGCTGGTTAGTAGAAAGAATGGGTTAGATGGCTTTATTTATGTGAGTATTTCTATAATACTACCTATCACATATCTATTCAGATGACTCCTTTTAGAGCACCATATGGCTATAATGCAATGAGCTTCATTGATTTTCTTACGAGTGATGTTAGAGTTCCTCGTGCTGGGGATTTTCTTCAAGAGAGTAAGGACATTTTTGATGCTCTCAGAGATCATATTGCCAAAAGCACAAAATCAGCATAAGTAGTATGCAGATCCAAAAAGGACAGAGAGGAGTTTTGAGGTTGGTGACATGGTTTACCTCATGCTACAACCTTACCAGTAGTCTACTCTCAGGAAGAGGGGGTTAGAGAAGCTTAAGTTTAGATACTATGGCCCTTTCAAGATTATCAAGTAGATAGGTGAGATGGCTTATGAGCTTGAGCTTCTAATAGACAGCAGGGTGCACAATGTTTTCCATGTGTCACAGCTCAAGAATCCATTGGGTCAGCATGTTCCTTCAACAATTCTTCATCCATTGGATGATGAAGGAAAATTGGTTCTTGTTCCTGAGTACATCATTGATAGCAGAGAAAGGTAGCTCTGTAGGAGGACTATGAGAGAGTATTTGGTAAAATAGAGAGATTTACCCAAGGAGGATGCCGCATGGGAGGGAGAAGATATTTTGCAACATCCAACTTTGAGATTTCTTGAGGGCAAGCAATTTTAGGTCATGTCCCTTTTTTAGTGACATGTTATTTCTCTATGAATTTTCCAATCATGGACTCTCGTAGGAAGATGATGTTGGTAAGAGAGTCATTCTGGTGATTATTTGGGGATTGGATGGTCTTATTTTCTCTTGGATGGAGATGGTGTTTATGATATTTTTATTTAATGTGTTATACGGGGCCAAAATATTATAATTTAGGGTTGAGTTGCACTTTTTAGTTTATAAAGTTACTTATTATAAAAGTGCATTATAAAGGGATTTCATAAGAATATTTTTACTGATACTTCTAGAAGTTCCTAGTGGCTTCTCAGGAAAGTGAATAAATAGGGTGCTTGGCCTCTCATTTGGACATCCGATGATTGACGTTTACACTACTTTCCTCTTGAGCATTTTGTGGTGCCATCTTGGTCTGTAGATTGTCATTTAATCATTAGGAATGGAGTCTCCTAAGGATTTGCATAACTAAGGAGGTGAAATATCCTTTGAAGGATTGCACTTTGGAAGTGGTATTCAACTACTTCAAGTTAGGCTTATTTGGTATTTTCTAGCAAGGTGACATACCAGTCTGTACATGTATGATTGCACCTACAGGTCATACAATCAGCAAGTTTGAGGGCAGATTGGAGTTGCATTTTAATCATTCCATCTTTAGCATTTAGTCTCCATCATTAGCTCAATCTAGGTTCTTTCATTTCAGTTTGTAGTTGCAAAAAGTTCTTAGTTGTATTCAGCTAGTTAGGATTTGTTTGTAATGTGCCATGTTTTAATGTTTTGATGTTGAAAATTGCATATCATATGTAAAAATGTTTGGTTATCATTGAATGAGTACATTTGCACTATTTTACATCAGTTATTTAAGTAGATCTATGGCACAACAATATCCTTTATTCAGCAATATACTTTCAGCAGTGTATTAAATTTAGGTTTTTTTGTTTTTTTTAGTGGCCTATTAGCAAGGGTCATTACAGCTAGGCTTCTCAAGTGGTGAAGGTAATTTCAGTTGTGGATGGCTGAGCTCCTATGTGTTAATAAATAATTGGAGGAAGCCCTGAGCATTTTATTTTGTTTATCTGTGTGTTGTATTCATTGTTGTGTCTTTGTTAGTAATGAAATGTATGGAGAGTCAAGACAAAGAGAGGTATGCATGGTATTATGTAATGATTAATAGTGATTTTTGAGCATGGCATAAGTGACATATAGATGTAGCAAGTTTTCCCTATCCATTAACAAGAGTTCTTAATGAGCTAGAGTCCCTGCCTTTTAGAATTAAAGTGAAAAGAAATAACTAAATTATGTAAGGAAGAAAAGGTGCACAAATCGCTTCCTAAGTTAATCTTTGAGAGGACGATTATGTAAATTCAACTAACTATTTCAAAGATCTCAAAGAAATACATGATAAAATAATCAAAATAAAAAAGAATTCATAACATAATGATTACCATGGGGAAAATCTTCCAGGAGAAAAACCCAGCTCAATGGCAAGAAGAATGTGAATAGTGCTCATCTTGGCTGTCAGAGCAAAGGTCTCCTCATAGTCAACGCCTTCGTGCTGGGTGAATCCTCAAGAAAAAATTTTGGCTTTGTATTTGTCCAAGGTACCATCTGCATGGTACTTGACCTTATAGACCCATTTATAGCTAATAGGTTTCTTCCCAAGAGGGAGATCTGAAAGAACCTAGGTGTGGTTCTTTTGAAGACCCTAAAGCTCAGCATCCATTGCCTGTTCCCATTCTGGAATTCCTTTGGCCTCTACATATGTCTGGGGCTCAAGGATACTATGGATGTTGGGCATAAGAGCAATATTAACCATGTTGTGTTGAATGCTCTTATTTTTGGAGGTTCTACCCTCAATGATTTCATCAAGATGAAGATCACTAATCGTTTGAGCCCACCATTTTGGCCAAAGAGTCAAGGAGCCAATATCAAATGCAGTTGGAATAGTTGGATGAGGGGCAGGAGGAGTAGTAATATTATCTAGGAGTGCCTCAGGTGGTGTATCAGTAGCATCAAATGACTCATATAAAATAGAAGAACCCAATTCTCAGATTGTTGAAGATTGAATCTCAGAATGCAACGGGGAGGCAGAGAGAGAAAATGGTCCGAGTTCCTCATCAAACACAACATCACAACTGAAGATTAAATGATCAGTATTTACATTAATCAATCTATAGGCCTTATTGTGTGATTGTATCCTATAAACATGAGTTTCTGGCTTTTGGAATCCAACTTAGTGTGTTTGGCATCAGGAATCCATACATATGCTAGAGAGCCAGAAACTTTCAAATGGTTGATCCTAGGTTTGCGATCAGGAGTCTTATGGTTAACTGCAAGGGTGGGTGACCGGTTAGGAAGATAGACAGCTGCGGATACTACTTCTACCCAATATTTTCTAGGAACATTTCTATGTTCTAGCATAGCCCTAGTCATTCTTCTGATGGTACAATTTTGACGCTCTACAACACCGTTTTGCTGAGGGGTGTGAGGTGTGGTGAACTGATGTCTATTGCCATTAGTAGTATAGAAGGCAGAGAAAGTAGAAGAACAGAATTCCCCTCGTTATCGGTCCTAAGAGTACGGATGGAGGAATCAGACTCTTTTTCTACTAGAGCTTTAAACTGCTAAAATATAGGAAAAGCATCTAATTTTTGCTTAAGAAAATATACCCACACTTTGCAACTGAAATCATCCACAAAGAGTAAGAAATACCTATTCTCTGTAACAGAAGGAGTATTCATAGGACCACATACATCAGCATGAACCAGATGGAGTACTTTAGATGCCTACCATGATTCACCATCCTTAAATGGTGTCCTATATTGCTTCCCTACTTGGCAAGCTCCGCAAACACGATGGTTTTGGGTCTGGATATTAGGTAGCCCATGGACTAAATTATCTCGAGCAAGCTATGCTAGATATTGAATGTTCAAGTGACCGTATTATTGATGCCAAAGGCTACTGAGAGCAGGTGATTTGGCGATGAAGGCATGCTTAAGGGAATCGCCTAAATCTACAAGCCTATAAATACCATGATCCTCAAGACCGACAGAAAGTATAGTGCGAGAAGCACGATCAATAATCGAACACTTATTTCCACTGAAAATGACATCCAACTGAGAGGAGTGCTTTATAATCTAACAAACAGACAGAAGATTATGTTTCATGCCAGGAACATAACATACATTGAGGAACATGAGTCTTCTTCCTCCAGACTGAATCTGAACATTGCCCTTGCCGACAATATTGCATTCTTCGTCGCCTCCAAAGATTACTGAGTCAAAATAGGGAGTGAATTCAACAAACCAATCATGCCTGTGAGTGAAATGTCGAGAGGCACCGGAATCTATGTACCAAGTAGAAGATTTCTCATGATCTGTAGGTATGCTAGCCATAAAGGCATGGTAAATAGATTATTTTTGCTCTGAGTGTTGGGCAACAATGGCTTGCCTTTTAATTGACTCTGATTTTTTATGCTGTTGATACAGATGCTCATAATATGTGAATATCTCAAATGGCACAAACTTCAAGGTGAGAAAATGAAAGACCCGAAAAAATTGGAGTACATAGGCGAGAGCTCAAAAAACCCAGAAATAATATGCTGTTGGAATTTGGATTCGCTAGCTCAAAATTTGAGGCACAAAAATCGAGGCACCCACAAAAATCTAATGAAGACCCATTTGAGATCTCGAAAAACCCACCAAGAATTTCAAAACAAAAAAATTTCCAACCCCAAAAATTAGGGTTTCGAAAAAAAGGCCCTGGCTGAAAAAATCTTGAAAAACTCAAATTTCTTGATAATAATTGCAGATTTTTTGTAGGGAGAGCACAAACAATGAAGAATGGAGACAAAACAAACTGATCCTTGACCCTACAATCACAATTTTGCTATCAAATGAGCTTGAAAATATACGGATGTGAGCTGCTTCACATGTGTGTGATTTGGATGCAATTTGTAGAAAAAATAATGAGCTTTCCTAACGATACAAGCATAGATTTTTCAGACCAGTAGGTTACGAAAAATGTACAAATGTGAGCCGCTTTAGATGCGTGTGATTGATCCACAATTTGCAGAAACCCTAGCTGGGTTCTTGGTGAAATCTCAAAAATAATTTTGAAAAAACATAACAAATAATTTCAATAGAAATTATAAATTTTTTGAAAAAATTTGAAGCACTAGCTCTAATACCATGTTACAAACGTAAATGGAAGAATACTTTCTAATTAATCAGAGATCAAAATGATCTATATATACAAAGAGGAGAGTCAAATAGAATAGAAACATTCTATTCTAGACTACACCTAAATATTAGAAACATTCTAATAAACATTCTAATATTTATAGAGATATAATAAGATACAATAGTGGGCATTAAAAAGAAACATAAAGATTATTTTAATAGTTTTAGTTTAGGATCAACGATGATATCATGAATATGTAGAAAGTAGTCACCAGTATCACAAAGTTTCACAAAAGCCAAATACATTGCAACAACAATGGCCTCTCGAGAAGCAATTTGGCCTAGAAAGTTACTTGTAGGATTATTTGGTCAAGCCATGAGTCCTACAATTATTCATTGTGATAATTAGAGTTCCATTAAGCTTTCTGTGAATCCATCTTTTTATGACAGGTCCAAGCATATTGAAATTCCTTACCATTATGTTAGAGATACGGTAGATAAGAATTGTTGAGATAATGGGTGTTGCACACATTGCATACTATTGTTATTTTATTATTTTATTTTATTATCTAATGTTGTACCTAGATGGACGTGCAACATGTAAAGATTCCCATGAAATATTCTTGATGAGTTGTATTGTAACATTGTGATAATATTTCATGTAATTATTTAATATTGGGGGAAAAGAATTAAATGCCCAATATTAAATGTGGGGTCAGTGGGTTAGGTAGCACATGGTTTTAGCACATGGTTTATGTAATACCACTTGGTGGTTTTGTGGGACTTGCTACTATATAAGCAGCCACAAGGGTAGTTGTTGTGAGAGAGAGAGAGAGAGTGACAAGGAGAAGACAGAAGGCAAGAGTCGAGTGGGACAAGGCTTGACAGGTTAGCCAAGGGAGCATTTGTGAAGGTTGAAAGCATGGCATGGGATGTGTGGATTCATGCTTGTTCACATAGTTTTCTCGATTGTGGCTATGGCCATGAAGGCTTCCATGGTTGTATGGCAATGGTATTTTTTGCTGAATAATACATGATGATGGATGCTTTTGGAGGCTGGGATTTTCCCTTAATGAGGGTTTCCCAGGGTATATCTTGTGTCACAATTTTGTGGGTATGTTGTCTATTCTCTTGCATGTGGATTTTAATTCCGTGTTTATTTCAGATCTATTATGGGTTATGTGGAAACGGTTATATTCTTTATTGCCAAGTTTCCTTACAAGTGGTATCAGAGCTATGGTTTTATTATTTGTAACCCTAGATTGAATCCATGGGAATGCATGAGAGGATTAAAAAAAAAAGGAGCAAGATATATGAATAATTATTGTAGATCTGAGGGTTTTGGATTTGTTGTTATGATGGGATGTTAAAAGATTTGGGCATGTGAAATTGTTGGACAAAAAGATTTTTTCGGATGTTTCATTTAAAATGAGGGTTTTGGGGGTAGCTTGCAAAAATGACCTCCTAGGTAAAAATAGACCTCACCATTGGATCCGGGTCGACATTTTCATAAATTTTGATATACAATATGCCCTAGTTTTTCCATGTTCAGAGGAAATGAAAGAGTTTTTTGGTTTCAGCCGATGATGGCCATCAAATTTAATCCCATCAGAATTTTCGTCACTGAAAAAAATAAAAAGTGAAAAATCGTACTGAAAATGGTAAAAAGACTGTCTTAGTAAAACGACCATAACATTCTCTCAGAATATCAGATTTCAGAGTTCTTATAGGCGTTGAAAAGCTAATTCAGAGCACTAAAACATGGTGTAGGTTTGGTTCTATGATTTTGAAATTTTGTCAAGTTTTAAGAGCCCTAAAGTTTGATGTTGTTTATTTTGAGCACCAATTGGGGCATAACTTGGGCATACGGAGTCAGATTTTGGACTTCGAGTAGTCAACGAAAAGCTCTTGGAGAGCTCTACACATTGGTTCAGATTTGGTGCAAGTTTGGCATGATTTATCTATTGATATATTGATCTGAACAGTTTATAGGTATATTTTGACTATGGTAACATTGTGAGTTTATGGCATTGGAGATTTAAGTTTTGATGTCATTGTATACTCAGTTCATATTTCAGATTGGTCTCATGATGATATAATTATCAGTGTTTGGTTTGGATATGCATGATGACTTGTTGGATCTACAAATTGTGCAGTGTTGTAAGCAGTCTATACTTACAGGTTGCATTTATAGCTTGGTTATGGGTTGTCTTTGCCCATTGATATTTCATTATTGATGCATATTCAGATTGGTGGCTTGGATTTGGGTTGTCTATGCCCTAAGTCACATGATTTTATCTTCATGTTGAAGGGATGAGATGTTGTTACCAGGTACAGTCATGGTGGAGGATTGTGGTTGACTATGCTGACAGGTTGGACATATTGAGAGCCAGATGCTCAGTTTATGGATGTGATCATGGTGCCATGGATTTTGGCATGACATGATTGGTTATACAGGTACATCCTTGATGTTCATTAGCTTGGATTTTTTGATTCAGTTATGGTGGTATGTCTTCTTGGTTGAGGATCATGGTTATTTGGTTTCTTTTAAGGAGCTCATGATGTGCACTTTGAGTTCTTTGATGGTTTGATGCCTTGGTTGATTCTCATGGTTACAGGATGGGTTTTCATCATGATGTCATGGATAGCTTGGATATATGGTTCAGTGGGAGCTTGTGACAATGATGAGGTGACAGTGCAGGATTAGTTCCTGGTTTGGTTTGATCTTCAAGTAGGAGATGGATTTTATGATGCCATAGGTGACTTGGTACCACGGTTGAGTGGGAGTTGTTGGCATTAATATATTTATTGAGTGTTTGCAGATGTTGGAGGTTTGTCTTAGATCCTGTTGCTGCAGAAGCGTCTTTGTCATTTGCATGGTGCACTTGTTATCTTCATGGTGTTTGACGATGGTTAGATCTTGAGGACTCATGGAGTTCTTGGTTCTCTTCATGATGTATGGAGATGGTTCTTCTTGGTATGTGGATATGGTTTTCTTCATGGTGTGTGGAGATGGTTGCATCTTGAGGACTCACAGGGTTCTTGGCAAAGGTGTGGTTTATGCTTTTATTTGGCATGTTATCCTTGGTGTGAGGATGGTTTCATTATTATCTCATGGTATACTCTTGATACATGTTTAGAGTTGTGACATGTTATGGTATGTTCATATGGAGCATGTTATCTGTTTAGTTGAGATGGTTAGATCATGTTGTCATGTTTATGTTCCTGAGGCCATGGTTGGAACTTTGACATTGATCTTGGTTTAGTTTCTTAGTATTGAGTACATTGATCATAAGTTGGATACTTCATGATATTGCTATGTTGCATTTGGAGTTGGCATGGATTGATTGGTTATAGGTGCTCATGGATACTTAGAGATGGTGGTGATGCTGATTTCTCTTGGATTAGAGAAGCATTTGTTGAGACGGTTGATGATTTCAGCAGGAAGTCCGAGGGGCAGTCACCTGATATGGACTTGAGAGGAGATTTTTCTTAGATGAGTCTTGGTTGGAGACTTGGGTATCTTGATGAGCATTCTCATTCCCCACTCTTGGTCTACTCAGCGGTTTGCTACTTGAGAGGTATAGCCCATTATTTTCTCTCAGTTGCATTATATTTATGCTTATCTTTCATGGATATGGATCTTGAGCTATGGTACATGAGTTAGTTCTGGAGGGTTCATTTGAGAGATGTTTTAGCATTGGTTATCTCCATGTGCATATGTTGTTATGCTGGTTGAGTTTGGGAGATGGTTTTATATTGGGCATTTTTTCTTGGATTAGGAATGGTTATTCCTTGATTTAGGAATGGGTTTATTGAGTTTGATCTTCTTGTGAGAGGCTTACATCTATGATTAGTTATATGGTATGGTTTGGGTGTTGTTTAGGCTTCTTGTTGGGTTTTTATGGAGGAGATCATACTTGCACAGTTTACATCTAGAGGTGTGTGTAGAAGGACATGATACAGGTTATGATTTGCATGGTTTCTCTAGTCTTGGTTATCTTCCTGGATGTTCAATTTTGCTTACATTGGATTTGAGATTGGTTGGAGATTGTGATCACTGGTTTGTGCTCATGTATGTCATGTGAGAGATGACATGGTTATTTTTTTATCTCTTTCCTCTGTTGGTTGTGGTGAACTTGGGAGAGCATTGGAGACTTGTTATGAGAGTTGTTCTTGTAGGATATTAGTTTATGTATTGTGGATGTCCTTGATACTACATGGATTCACTTCTTTGAGATATGTTGAGTGGATTGGTTATAGATTTGACATTATCTTTTGCAGTGGGAGCTTCTTGGTATATATGTGGCAGGTATTGCTCTTGAGGCTTGTGATTGCAGGTTATAGATTGGATATGTTGGTGATATGAGATTCACTTGTTATACCTTTGAGGTATGGATAGTTGGATGGTTTTGTAATTGCTATGGGTGCTATTTCAGCTATGGATGTTTTCACAACTACGGATACATGTGATTACCTTTGGATCAAGTTATTTGTGCTTGGAATTTCTGTTGGTACAGAATTTTATGATCTTCTAATGCGACAGGTTGGGTGGTTTTCTCTTTGGATGGCTTCTATGTATGTTCAGTGACAGTGGCATAATAGGAGGTGAGATCATTCATGTTTGAGATGCTGGATACTTTGATTTTGTTGCGGGTACCAGGATGGAGCACTTGGTGTATTTTGATCCATGATGGTGGATGTGCTGGGAGGGATTGTTCATTTATGTGGCTACGGATTGACCCTATGCAATGTATACAACAAGTGGGAGATTGTTGAGATAATGGGTGTTGCACACATTGCATAATATTGTTATTTTATTATTTTATTTTATTATGTAATGTTGTACCTAGATGGACGTGCAACGTGTAAAGATTCCCATGGAATATTCTTGATGAGTTGTATTGTAACATTGTGATAATATTTCATGTAATTATTTAATACTGGGGGAAAAGAATTAAATGCCCAATATTAAATGTGGGGTCAGTGGGTTAGGTAGCACATGGTTTTAGCACATGGTTTATGTAATACCACTTGGTGGTTTTGTGGGACTTGCTACTATATAAGAAGCCGCAAGGGTAGTTGTTGTGTGAGAGAGAGAGAGTGACAAGGAGAAGACAGAAGGCAAGAGTCGAGCGGGACAAGGCTTGACAGGTTAGCCAAGGGAGCATTTGTGAAGGTTGAAAGCATGGCATGGGATGTGTGGATTCATGCTTGTTCACATAGTTTTCTCGGTTATGGCTATGGCCATGAAGGCTTCTATGGTTGTATGGAAATGGTATTTTTTGCTGAATAATACATGATGATGGATGCTTTTGGAGGCTGGGTTTTTCCCTTAATGAAGGTTTCCCAGGGTATATCTTGTGTCACAATTTTGTGGGTATGTTGTCTATTCTCTTGCATGTGGATTTTAATTCCTTGTTTATTTCAGATCTATTATGGGTTATGTGGAAACAGTTATATTCTTTATTGCCAAGTTTCCTTACAAGAATACTGTGAAATTAGAATACATTTGTTCTGCAGATCAGATAGCAGATATTCTTACCAAAACTCTCTCTTGAGTGAAGATAGATCACTTCAAGAAAAGACTTCATACATGGTTGAATTATGAAACATTTTTTATTCTTTAAATTATTATTAATAATTTATATCGGCAGGCTATTGATTGTTATGGGCTTCACCATTTGTATTCATTATTTAAGAGGTGGCGATCTCTGAGATAATGAACACTTGTATAAAAGACATTATGAGAGATTATGATATCTTAGATAATGTGGAGGAGATTTTGCATATATAGTATACTGTATATACTTACAAAGACAAATTTTGAAAAAACTCAAAAGCAATATACCACACCAAGCTAGTATCACATTGAGATGTATATAAGTTTTGGTTGATAAGTGTTTTTGTTACTAATGCCAAAGGGGGAGATTGTTGAAATTCAGTCAAGTTTTTTATTAGTGACAACACTTATTTAGATTATGTATGGCTACTGAGCTCATGAAATGGTAACCAAGCATTTTAGTGGTTACCAAGTGAATTCAGCAAGTGTGAAGTCTAGTAGTTCAACCCGAGCATTCCAATGGTTACCAAACTTTGCAGTTTCTATCGAGCTAGCAATTCATGTAAAGAAAAGTTAGTGTTAACTGAGCTATATGAAGATTAGTGTTTGCCGAGTGCAGTCATGGTAAACATGTAATTTAGTTTATACCGAGTTACACAATATTTACCAAGTCACTAGTGCAGACTGAGTTCAAGACTACATTGAAGTGATTAGTATGGACCGAGCTTCTACTTCTACTGAATGCATGATGATGTCAAGTAATGATAGTGGACGTCAAGTATCAAGAACTTCACCAAGTTAGTCTTCAGAACCCGAGTATCTACATATGGGCCGAATTTGTAATATTGGTGCTAACTTGTATGATGGCTAACTTTGTAATTATGTAAATTGGATTGATATATATATAATGTATTGTATCATATCCAAGTGTAATAGTAATGTGAATAAGAAGCATGCGAATGTGAATCAGCAGCAAACAAAGTATATTGTAAGGCCATATCAGTAAAGGATCAATAGAGACATATCCATCACAAAAGGTGATCGGTACTTCAAAGAATCTCTATCAGCAATTCAGTTGTAAGTCAAAGATCTACTACTTCATCCTAACAGGTGAACCAGTCCAAATCCTTTAACAGAGTAGACTTAATAGTCTTTTCTCAAATCTCTTTATCGAGTGCATACTTTATTGTGTGTTTGTATAACATCTAACAAAGTGGACCTAGCAGTCCTAATACTCCTAATAGGGAAGATCATCAGAAGTGATCATTGTAAGGCTTAATAGGCCAACTTTATGCTGCAGTATTGAAGTTTTATGGGTATCATCCCCACCCCAATTTTACTTTCTATTTGGAAGGCTTCTGGGTCACCAAATTATTGTGTTCAAGTGTTATGAATGTTTTATGTTTTCAGTTTCTCATGCATACAATTAGATCTAATGTGATGAATTAAATGGTAATTGGATTATTACAATTAAGATCTAAATTTGGTAAAGTTTTTAAGGTTATTGATTCACCCCTCCCCTCTTACTAACCTAGCATAGTCTTAAATATTTCCAACATCATCCTTGCATTTTCATATTAACTTAGATCCATATTTTCTTTCATAGATTAATCTTGCATTGTTATTTCCTTTCATAGATTATATTTCCTTTCTTGCATTGCTTTGCATTATCATCATTTAGATTAGTTTGCATCTTCATTTGTATTCATATTTTGATCTTTGAATCTTTTATTTTATGGTGTACTTGCATGGGCACAAACTAGGTCAAATTGAGGGCCTCCATTACAAACCCTTGCACTCCATGAATAGAGAGCTATGAGTTATCATTTGAGACCTCATGCCTAAGAAATCTTGAATATAAGGACTCATAAAAGTGTGCTAAGATTTTAGGCATATAAGGGTTAGGGATTATTTTATTGTGGGTGATACAAAAATTGTTTCTTGCGGTGGTATTGAGTTGTAAGGGATTACATATCGTAATCACTAGATTTTAATAATATTGGACTTTCTGTTTGGCAGACATAGCCCCGGGTTTGAGTGAACCACATTAAATCTTGGTGTCTTGTATTCTCTTCTGTGTGATTTATTTGTTTATGATATTGTTTATATTTGCATGTAATTTTTATTTTTGTTTGAGGTTAATCCTAACAAGTGGTATCAGAGCCAAGTTATTTTTTTTAGATATCCTCTGTAGGAAAGTCTCATGGTTGAGTGGGAACGATGGAAGATGAGGGTAAGTTGAGGATTGAAAAGTTTAATGGGCAGAACTTTCAGTTATAGAAGATGCAAATGGAAGACTATCTTTATCGGAAGGATTTATGGAAGTCATTGGAAGGAAAAACTAAGAACTACGGAACTATGACAAATGAGGACTGGGAGATTTTAGACAGAAAGGCACTTGGAAGCATTTGATTATACTTGGCGCCATCAGTGACATTTAACATTACAAAAGTGAAGACAATAAAAGAGTTGATGGAAACCCTAGCAAAATTGTATGAAAAGCCCTTCGCTTCAAATAAGTTATTTCTCATGAAGCATTTATTTAATATGAAGATGGGAGAAGGTGGATTTGTTGTAGATCATTTAAATGAGTTTAATACTGTTACTAGTCAGTTATCTTTTGTGGGTATTAATTTTGATGAAGAAATTAGGGCTCTCTTGATTTTGTGTTCTTTACCTAAAAGTTGGAATAGCTTGGTAATGACTATGACTAATTTAGTTTCTGGATCTAATACCCTAAAATATGATGATGTGATCGGTGTTATTTTGAGTGAGGAAACTCATAAGAAAACCTCAAGTGGATCTACAATAGGAAGTGCTTTAAACACACAAAGAAGAGGCAGAATGATTGAGAGAGGATATAATTCTAGAAATCATGAGAAATCAAAAGGAAAGTCAAAGGGGAAGAGGCCTCAATCCAAAGGATCGAGAGATTGTTGGTTCTGTGGGAAACTGGGGCATAAGAAGAAAGATTGTTGTGCTCAAAAGAATAATGAAGGAGATAAACCATAAGGGAACAAGGAGGCTAATATGGTAAGTAACAAATCCAAAGAGGATTCTTTGCTTCTATCTTGAGAAAGTGTTGATAATTCATGGGTTTTAGATTTTGGTCCTTCATTTCATGCTACACCTCAGAAAGGTTATTTTATTGATTACGTCCAAGGGGATTTTGGGCTTGTTTATTTGGGGGATAATGAACCCTGTCAGATTGTTGGAAAGGGAAAAGTTGAGATTAAGTTGCAGAATGAGAATCATTGGGTACTACATGAGGTAAGGCATGTTCCAAGTCTGAGTAGGAATTTAATTTCAGCAGGGCAACTCGGTGATGAGAGTTGTACAGTTTCTTTTAATGATAAAAATTGGAAGGTTTCAAAAGGTTCTTTTGTAGTAGAAAAAAGTGTAAAAGTAGGCACCTTATATCTTTGTACAAGTCATATTGTTCCTTCTACTTTGATTGTTTAAGAGAAAAATGAATGTTTAGGAATAGTTACTACAGTTGAGCAAGTAGAACAATTAGCTGTTGTAGATTCTGGTATAGCACTGTGGCACAACAGGCTTGGGCACATGAGTGAGAAAGGTATGAAAGTACTTCATTCAAAGAAAGTTTTACCAGGTCTAAAATGTGTTAATATGGATTTTTGTGAAAGTTGTGTATGTGGAAAACAAAAGTGAGTGAATTTCGTGAAGACTCAAAAGGAAAATAAAAGTGATAAATTAGAGCTTGTGGATACAGATGTATGGGGACTAGCTTAGGTATCTTCCCTTGGTGGATCTCATTATTATGTTACCTTTATTGATGATGCAACTAGAAAAGTATAGGTTTACTTCCTTAGACAAAAATCTGATGTGTTTCAAACTTTTAAGAAATGAAAATGCTTTGTTGAAAATGAGACTGGTAAGATATTAAGATGCCCCAGATCTAATAATGATGGTGAGTATTGTAGTCATTAATTTAAAGATTATTCTCCACTAATGGTATTCATAGATAGAAAATTGTTCCAAAAACTCCATAGGAAAATGGAGTGGCTCAACGCATGAACAAGACAATAATGGAGCGTGCAAGGAGCATAAGGTTACATGTTGGGTTGCCCTTAACATGTGGGTAGAGGTTGTCAAATGACATAAGGGAAACCTCTACAGAAGCCGAGTGAAAATCAAGATGTGTCGAGAAAAGATGACAAACAGTGCAAGTTGAGTGAATGTTAGTATATGTCGAGTAAAGTTTAGTTGGTGTTGAGCATTAGTAAACTTTAGTGTTTTTCGAGTAAAATAGTGTTGGCCGAGTAACAGAATAGTATAGATGCTGAGTGACAACAAACAATGTTAAATCAAAGATTTGACAAATATGAGCCGACTAATTTGATATCTTGAATTATATGAAGCGTGTGGAAGATGACTATGATGAGTTGGTGGCACAAAATTTAAGATAAACCATTTTGAGTCAAATTCAAAAAAGATTGTAGAGAAAGTTTCTAGAGGAACTCAAATGGAAAAGTGGGTAGATTCATTAAATCTTACCTAACCCTAAAATGGATGATTGTGGTTAAGCAAAAAAAAATCTAAATTCACTATCTATAAAGATAGCTGGCTAGAAGCAAAGGTTGTCATGTGTGAGAACCTAAGGAAGAAAATGAGTCTAGGGTATTGATTCATCTAGTGGTCGAACAGAAGAGATTGTAGTTGGCATACAAAATAAGAAGGTTTAAGGGGATGAATGCTTGAAGGATGAACAAACTATCGGAGCTAAATAGTATGAATGCCAAGTAGGATAGAGGACTAAATCAAAGATCTATAATCTGCAAGTGAGTTGTAAGTTTTTATTAGATCAAGTCCTATTGTTGCTTTCTAACAATTGTACCAGTGTAGATAAAATCCTTTTGATTAAGGTTGACCTAACAGTCATTTGTAAATCCTTTTATCAAGTGACATTCTAATGGAATATTCTAAAGTCCTCTAACAAGGCTCACTCCTAACAAGGTGAATAAAATTCTCTAACTAGGTCACATTTAACAGTGTGTATTGTAACCTTTAATAGGGTTGGCCTTTCAGAGGGCATCACTTCAGAAGAGTGAAATTAGGTATTATGTTACTAGTATTTTATCCCAAATTGGGTTTTCGCATAAAATCCTTGTGTCAAATTGTGTGAATGTTCTTATGGTATTTCATGTTTACATTTTTGCAAAATTATTTTGACCTAGGATAGTAACCTACTAAGTTAAGGTATTATATGATCAAATGGATGCATGCATGTTATGGTTTTATGGGAATGGATCTGATTAAGTACTGAAAAGTTTTATTTGTACATTTGGGATAACTGATTCACCCCCACCCCATCCTCCTTAGTTATTCTAAAGAATTTAAACAATTGGGGACAAAGAAGAAAGTGCCTTTTAGTGATCGAAATCCCAAGTTCCTTTTGAACTAACCCTTCAATCCACATCTTCCACATAGGTTGTAGATCACTATAATTTTGAGCCCTTTATCATAGTCACTCAACTATTAGAGAACCCTTAGAGTGATGTTTACGTTGTGGAAATATAAATGTCACTCTAAGATTTAGAGGAGGATTGTGAAGATGATCTAGATATCATTGATGAGAGAAACATTTCTCAATATGATGTTGTGTGTCTTGGAACAATGAAGATTGATAGGATCAAGAAAGGAAGGGGTAGAAAATTGTTGAAGTGCTTTAATAGGAGGACACCATTTCTTAAACTTTGCATGTATCAATAAATTTTGGTAGATTCGCAAGGGAGGGAGCCCCTCCCTTGGGAAGAAGTGATGATCGTTGTATGTTATATCAAGGGACTGAAGGACCCTAACTTGTGACATCAGTTATGTGCCTATTATTTCATCATGTGACTTTGTTATTATTCAACATTGTAGGAATTTATCATCGATGGCATCTACTTTCTTGCTTACTATACTAGTGGTGTAGTAATGAGGATTGAGATTCACGGTGAGTAATTAGTCATAAATTGTTGTTAAGCTAGAATTTGATTCTTATTAGAGAGATGTTATTTATGTCATAAAAATGAAACCGATACTATGGTTCGCTTAAGTATGTCAAATTAGAGATGGGGTTTCATCCATGATCTTTCTTCTTTGTAATATGTTTGCAAGTAATGCGGGAAGTTTTCTTTGCCTTGTTCTTTCCCCCTAATGTTATTTTGAAGCAAATCTGTAACGTTTATATAACATTATAATACTTTGGCTATGACTTTTTATCAAATTAAAAAAGAAGAAATCTAAAATGTAAAACTAAATATAAAGAAGAGTGATCTTAAAGAAATTAATCATATTTTTATCATATTTTTAAACTTTAATGTTTATATTAAATCAACTCCGAAGAATGACAAATTCATCATAAATATTCTTTTTTATATTACTAAAATGTTTTATATTATTTTTTGAAATAAAGGAGGGATGAAAATTTATTCAAGCTGAAAGAGAAACAAGAATAAATAGAGAAAGGGCATCAGACAAACCTATTAAGATCAACCAAGTGATCAAGTTGATGGGACAAGCTCATCAGAAGTTGAGTCTTATCAACATTGTTCCAATTACACATATGGTGATAAACCCACTTCGCTAAAAAATCAACAACACCATTCCATTCCTTGGGAATATGAGCGAAAGTAACAGACTCCAAAGAAGTACACAAATTATGAATCTGGTTTGCAATCAAAGCTAACTTCCAACTAAAAACTTTAGAATGTTGTTGATTCAAAAGATATATCACCACTTGTGAATCAGACTCATAGACAAGCCTTCTCCAACCAAGGTCACAAGCATTCTTCACAACATACAAAATAGCTATGGCCTCCATCAAGTTGGTAGTGTGATGACCTTTATAAATAGAAAACACAAACTGGACATCCTCCTTACTATCTCTACCAATACCACCAATGCCAGTAGGGCTTGGATTTCCCTTAGAAGACCCATCTGTGTTGATTTTAAGAATACCCTATAGAGGGGCACTCGACTTCCCCACCCTATTTATCTTTTGCAAGGGATGTCTACACATCTTTCTTAGCAATTTTCCATGTGAGGGGGGAATATTCAAACGATTATCGAAAATATCCTCCCTTGGTTCCATGGCCTTAGAAGTGTCACATTTTGCATAAACAGTTTCCCCCAAAGAATGGAGAATTTTTCACCATAAGTGAGGAACCTTTAAAAACTCATCCTTAAAGATACAATAGTTTCTTTTCTACCATATATGCCAAATAATAAAGGAGGTTCCAAGAGTCTAGGCAACTTAAAGAAATGAAGTCTTGACATGAGCCATACCCCAGCGAGAAAAGAATTCTGCCAGTGAGAAAACATGCCAATAGGATTGGTTTTGCATATTCCACCAAGAGTGCCAAATATGTCTAGTGAAAGAGCATTGGAAAAAGAGATGAGAGATAGTTTCTTCACTAGTCTGGCATAGAACACACATTGAGGGTCCTTGGAAGCCATGCTTGCATAAATTATCCCACATAAGACATCAACTATGGACCACCAACCACATAAAAAAATTACATTTGGGCCAAGAAAATTTGTACCAGACTTGCTTCCACCAAGGCATTTGAATGTCCCCCAACATCTGCTGAAGAAGCTCAACATATCCTACAGACACTAAAAATTTTCCAAACAAATCTTCACTATCTCAAGCAAGAACATCATTACCCACCAAAGTAGTACACTCATGAGAGTGCAAAATCTAGAACAACTCCTTCCTATCCTCCTCACATCCTCCTGGAGGCCACTTAGAAGGGCATTTCCAATGAAAGGAAGGAGCCAAACCTCTAACACACCCTATCTTATAAAAATCAACTGTCTCCCAACCAGCAATACTAAAATTTTAATAGAGGACATGTAGCTGAGGATGAGTGGTAATAATAGGAGGGTGCCCATCCCAAGAGTCAAGCCAAAATAAAGCTTGTGATATCAAATGACAAATCCCAAAGAGATCATCTTTAACCAACTGAACTCCAAACTTTAGCGTATTCCAAATCATGAATCCTCTCCCTTCTAGAGGAAAGCGGTGAACTTCAACTACATCAAACTCTCGAAAATACTTATGGGTGAGAATACGGGCCCAAAGTTGATGTTGGTTAGTACACCAATGCTAATAAAGTTTTGCAGCAAGAACCTATCCATTTAAAATAGTTGATCATAAGCCAAGGCCACCCTCCTTCTAAGGCCTACACACTATTTCCTATTTAACCAGACTCCATTTAGAAGTTGAAAAGTTCCCACTCCAAAGGAATTGACAAGACAAACCATCAAATTCTTGAAGAAAATACATAGGAGCAGCCTGAACAAAACACCTGTAAATAGGAAGGGCTTGAATATTTTATTTTAATAAAGTCAGGTGAGCAGTAGTTGATAGTCATCGATGAGTCCAATGATTAAACTTTTGTCGTAGTTTATCAAGCAAAACTTGCCAAGAATATCTAGGATGTCTACCACTAGTAAGAGGAAAACCCAAATAAACAAAGGGAAGAGACACAATCTGAAACCTCAAAATAGTAGCAATATGCCTCTAAATAGCTTGGGGAATATTGAAGAAAAAAATGGAGGATTTGTTCTCATTAACTTTCTATCTCAAATCTGCAAGATACACATCCAAAGTATGCCTAAAAGAAGTAGCTTCCTGAAGACAGGCCTGTCCCATAAATGAAGTATCATCCACAAACTGAAGATACAAAATAGGAGGCAAGCCATCACTTTATTTCCACCCATGAATCAAACCTTTGTGAGTAGAAAGCTTAAGAAAGCAGCCCAAACCCTTAGCTAGAATGATAAAGAGATAAGGTGAAATAGGATCCTCTTAGCAAAGTCTTCTAGAGGCACCAAAGGGCTCTGAAGGAACACCATTCACCAGAACAAAAAAAGAAGCTGAAGTAACACAACTCATAATCTAGTTCACCCACTGTTGGCAGAAACCAAAGGCCAAGAGGATCTTTTGGAGAAAACTCCATTTGAATCTATCATAAGCCTTAGCCATATCCAACTTAATGAACATAGCTCAATCTTTTGATGTATGTATAGAATGAATAACTTTAGAAGCAATGACAATTCCATCAATAATTTTCTTACCAACCACAAAACCACCTTGTTTCTCTAAAATCACAACTAGACGACATATCTTGAGTCTGTCAGCAATCAATTTGGTGGTAATTTTGTACACAACATTACAAAGAGCAATGGGATGAAAGGAGTCAAGATTGTTAACACCTTCTTTCTTAGGGATGAGAGTCAATAAAGTATAGTTCAATGCATGAAACATTTTCTTATTCTGAAGGGATTCCTTAACTACCTCCATGAGATCCATATTAATAATTTTCCAAAATTCCTAAAAGAATTCCATAGGGAAGCCATCTAGGCCTAGAGCTTTACCTTTATTCATCCCAAACACAACCTCTTCAAGTTCAGATATCAAAATTGGATGAAGAAGAGAATCATTCATAACATTAGTGATAAGAGAAGGAATGCATGAAAGAATTAAGTTCTCCTCCTCAGCTGCAGGTTGAGAATCCTCAATAAAAAGCTTAGAATAAAATTGAAGGGTTTCCTTGGTAATAGGAAACTAAGAAGAAATCTTAATTCCTTCAATAGTAACAAGAGAAGAAATATACCCTTTATTATGATGAGCCTAAACAAAATGATGAAAAAAAGAAGTATTTCTATCCTCTTCCTATAGCCAATTAATGTGAGCCTTTTTGTTTCCAGTAAATCTCTTCCCGAAGTTCCCATTCTTCCACATCCTGTGTAACCTGGGATTCAACCCTACCAAGAGCCTCTGTAAGCCCATAGTCCTTGATTTGGCAAGTAATCACTACAAGATGATCTAGAGCATTCCTTTTTCTAGATTGAAGGTTCCCAAAGCAAGAAGTATTCCATCTCTTAAGATGATATTTGACATGTTTAAGTTTTTGCTCAAAGATAAACATAGCTGTGCCATAAGCTGGGCCACCCTCTCTCCACTACTTAGACACCAAATCATAAAGGGACGAGTCTCAGAGCCACATAAGCTGAAATCTAAAAGAAGGGTTCTTAGGGAGTGCAACAGGAGAAGAAGAGAACTTAATGGACCAATGATCAGAACCTTTCCAATCAAGAATTTTAGAACTCGTAATTAGGGCACCGCGAACCCAATAACATGAAACAAGAAACCTATACAAACATTCTGAGATAGCTTCCTGACTACTCTGTCTATTGTTCCAAGTGAAAACCCCATTTGAGGGCTCAACATCAATAACAAAAAGAACATCCACCTAGGCTTGAAAAAGATCAGAAGTAGAGCCAAGCCTAGGCCAACCTCCTCTTTTCTCCTCAAGACTTAAAATAAAATCAAAATTGCCTCCTAAAATCCAAGGAAAATAAGGAGCACAAGAATGCACATACCTAATGTGATCCCAAAGATGAATCTTCCCACGAATGTCAATAGGGGCATAAACATTTGTCACAAGAATAGTCTCGCCAGAGTCCAAGGCAAAAACCACCATAGAGATTGAGTAATGACTAGAAATTCACCAAAGGGGAGAAATCTTTCGAGGTCCCAGAATAGAGCCAAACCTCTAGAAATCCCTTGTGAACCAATACTTTGACAATGACTAGCATACCAAATGTGTGGAGCATGCTAATGCATAACCTCAACAAAAAACTTAGTCTCTTGAACACAAAAGACATTTGGAGAATGAATTGCAATCAAATCATGAACAACTTTTTGACAACAGGTGCTATTCAAACCCCTTGCATTCCAAGAAAGAATGATCATTGACGGGTTTGAGAAAAGTGAGCATCAATAGGTTTAACAACCCCAGATTCCACCAACAAATCTCCAATCATTTTTATCTTTTCAAGGTCTATCTTCCGCCCTTTTGAGGAGCTATCAGCAAGACTTTTCTTAAGGGTTCATTGTTGCACTCCCAATCTATGAGATGAACCCTTATTTTGAGATGAAACTAAAACTTCTCTAGCTAAATCTATCAAAACAATGTCATCCTCTATGGAATTATTTAGAGTCACCTGAGCCACTTGTTGTCCCTGAATAGCTTGAACTGGTTCAAGTTCAAGAGCTAGTACAACCTCCATACTGACCCCAACACTATTATAAGTGACCACATGCAGGACCCCTTCTTCCAAAGCTAAATTCTTTAGCACCTCAAACCTATTAAAGCTTCCATCTGTCTATCTATCCTTTAATGGCCTCTTTTGACCTCGTCCTTTAGCCTTAGTTTTAATAGGTACAAATCCTTCCTTGTCCTTTCCCTGAGGTTCAACCATCATGGGAGCTTTCCCTTTGTCCTCTTTACCTAGAAGAGGAAGTGTCGAAGAGGGGGAATGAGCTTCCTTACAAACTTTAGGGCAATGTCATAGGAGATGGCCATACTCATGACAAAATCGACATCGGAAAGGTAGAGATTCATAATCTAACTGTTGAATGCATGATGAAGATCCCAAACAAATTTCCATCGAATCCGATAAGGGGATTATTTAGATCTATCTCAACACAAATCTGAGCAAAAGAAATCACCTTTTTATCAAGGGTTTGTGTAGCAACTGCAATAAGCTTTCCCAATAGATGAGCAATTTTATGTAAAATGTCTTCTCACCAAACTTTAGGGGAGGTGAGGTAGACGAACCCAAACACAAACTCGAGAAGGCATCTCTTCAGCTGAATTAAAAACTGCATGCCATGGTTTAATAAATAATCCAACCTGATTATAAAAATATGGGCCACCTTCAAAAACTCTATTGCGATATGCAATATTCGAGAAAATAACCATAAAATAGCTATTTGCCACAAACATAATGTCCATATCTCCTTCAATCTACTAGGAATGCTAGATCCAAGCCTCAAGAGTGGACAAAGGAATATGAATACCAAGAAACTTAGAGATTAGAGCATGTCTACTCCAATATGAGACATCTTCTTCCACCAAATTAGGAGGAATGACCAAAACTGGGCGATCTTGGGTTTTAGGAAGACACCTATTGACCTTCTTCATATTAGGGCCAACACTCGTATAAAATGTATCTGCTTGTTGTGCATGCATGCTTGAAGAGGACCCATTATGAGCCTTGTCCATGCAAGAAAGATCCACAACTGATGCCATAGAAATCTCTGCCATGCAAGGGTTGAAGCTAGGAAAACAAACAAAAACTAGAACCACTGTCAGCAAATTGAAAAAGTCCTTGCAGATGCCAAATAGGAACAAAATCCATTGCAATAAACAAAAAACTACTCTGCTGCTGAAACGCTTCCATAGAACCCCTGCATGCAAACCTACAACCAAACTAAGGAACCTCCATCTCAATGTTAAACTCAAATTTATCAATTGCAAGCTGAATGAAATTGTATCATGTTTTATATTATTTAACTTATTAATATAATTTTAAAATTAATCTCCATTCACTCTGATTTATTTGATATATTCTATAATCAATTTATTGACATTATAAGCAATCATAAGTTATAATAGATTTAAATTTAATCATATAACTATATTGTAACCTCTATATATAAATGAAAATAATTTTACTAACTATTAAAGCCCTTTTAGTGGGAGTGGAGGAGACTTCTCGTTAGGCAACGAGTGCAACAAAGGAATCACGGATGATGTCACTTGTCATCACTGACCCATTTTCTCTGTTCTAAGTATTTCCATGTACAAATAAGTGGAGTTGTCTTCCAAAAAGCACTACCACACGATACATGGATTTAATACATTAGGGGAGAGGACCCAATAGTGGAGCGGGGTCCAATAATGGAACACCCTATGGTGAACATAGATTCCAATCTTCCAACACATTTTTACTATATATTGTAATTAATTGATCTATTTGTAAATATAAAAAAATCTAAATGTTGGTAAAAAATACACCAATTGTTGAACACATGAAGACTTATAAGTGTTATAGAAAAAATTAATTAATTAATTCATTAATGAATGAAATAAATAACTTTTTGTCTTCAACAAAATATCATAGCTATCTAATATATGTATGTCACCCAAAACATAATATACTCACTTAAATAAGCATTGATATCTTAGTGTATACATACTATTCTTGTGTGTACCACTATTGGGGTAGCAATGTATATGCATAAAGTAAACCTTATCAATAATATGTATCACCACAAATACAAAAGGTGAATACCAATAAATGCCTTGTATTTTCTCATGAAATGTGTGAGATTGTCAAAAAAAATTAGTGTCCAACTAATGGTCCCTATGTGTTGGATATAGGTTGTATTTTATATAATAATGTGTTATTTTTATAACAACAAATAATCTTTTTATGTTGAAGTATTTGTCCTTTTGTGTTATATATAAAAGTTATAGATAAAAAATATTTATGATTAATAATAACTATTTGGTCCATTTAAGTTGCATATGTATTACATTTCATATAGTTATACAATACTTTATTAACAACAAATGATAATTTTAAATTCAATTAGTAGAGATTTTTTGATTAACTTTTGGTCGAATGTTCAAAAAGTCATTTTTTAGACACATTTCACTAGGTGCACTATTTTAATGAGTTGTGTGATGAGTCATACCTTCAAACCTTAGTTGTAGGTAGTTCAATGTCCATTTTACATTTCAAAAAAAAAACAAAGGTCTTACGACATCCCATGTAGCGGCTACATGTTGACAAAGTTAGCCCTCACCACTACTGGGACCTCTCCCCTAATCAAAGACAACTAATTAATTCTGTCTTTAAAATACCTTTTAAGTTAAATTATATTTTATTTATTTTTAATTGTCTCAAATTACAAGAATAACAAAAGTAACTTTATTAGAGATAGCTATTCAATATGTCTGATTTAATCCTCATCTCACGAGCATCTTAACATACGGAACACATCGTCTGAAGTCATCGATGAACTGCAGCGCGATAGGAGATATCACGGAAATGGAGTTATAAACGGCGAGATTAGAAATCATGGTGGCCAAAAATCATTCTATTAGATATGTTGATCAGCCTATTTTACGAGGGATCTGGTGTCTTCATTCCTCTGTGCTTTGGATTTTCCCTCTTATATTAATAAGAATTATTTCTTTGGATTTGCCCTCTTATATTTCTGAGAACGATTTCTTCATCCACATTGAGTCTTTTTCTATGGAGTCCAGCTAAGAACGGGTCGAATGATATTGAATCAGCACAACAGTGAAATTTGGAAGAGAAAGGAGGCAGCAGCATCAGGGTTTCACAGGTTGAAAAAGAAAGCGTCCATGAAATGTAAGTATGCTTGTCAAAATGACCTTATAAATATATTATAAAATTAGATAGAGCTTCTGAATGAATGACTCTCCGTGTATAATTTTTTAAGTATGATCTTAGGTTAATTTTATTTTATGATTTGTCTCTGTTTATTCTCTTGCTGCTATCGGGTCTCTCTATCTATCTATTACAAATAGAATATATATTGCTCCTTAGCATATCCTTTCTCCTCCCAGGACATGGGACTGCTTAGGCCAACCGAAAATGCCTCTATATCTACTACCCATGTATCTATTGCCCCTGATCATTACTCTGTCTCTGATGGGTAAACTGAAGGGTCGGGTCTGGCCCTGGATCTGCTTTATATAGATAATGGAACCAATGATGCTGAATGCTACCCTTGCTTCTTGATTTGGAATGTCCTCTATTGGATTTGTCATATCCCGATTCCCATTGATCGATGTCGAAACCTAGGAGAAAAAAACAGGTGGGGCCACAGAGAGGAACTTGGGCGCCGTTTGCAATGTTCCAGAATCGTCTTTTGCTGGAAGAAGGGGGTGAGTTGGTAGTATCAAACCATAACTAATGCCACAAAATTGACAACATTGAAGGGTGCAAGTGTTAAGAGGAGGAAATGCAGGTACCTCGCCAAACAGATTCTTCAGATGACAAATGTTGTGGTACACTTTTTTCAATGTTTTCATTATGGCTGTGCGCCGAAGCGCCACTAAGCAACCCCGTCTCTAATTAGGAAAGGAAAAGGAAAGGTGGTTTTATAGTCCACGACACTATGCCATAGTTTTTGGATTTACATATGGTGACAGTGATGTGGGACTACAGAAGCGCTTGGCGCTACAAACGAGGCGTACATACCCTACCCCCTAGTCGGATTTGAACTTGTGACCTCTCTTTCAAGAGTACAAGTTCTCCACCACTTAGGATCCCAAAATTTATAGACGGGGAAGTCTTGCATTTATTGATTCTATGGAGGATTGGGAATTCTTTCACATTGAATTAGTTCTCCCAGACAATAGAGATTTCCTCACAAAACCACTGTTTTAATTCATTTTTGAAGATGGGAATTAAGCGGAATAGAAAAGGGGTGTTGAGCTAGGCGTCATCTTTAGGGCATTCAAGGGCATTGCCGATTAAAAATTTGCAGAATTGAAGCATGAGAGAATAGCAAGGGTTTCGGGGGTCATAAATGTAGGAGAAAATGCGGTGAAGATCCACAACTTGGAGGAGATTCTACTCACAGAAGCGTGTGCTAAGTAGGGATCCATCTGCAGCACTGGTAAGGGTCTCTCTGCACTTATACATGAGTTCCAACTGTGTGATAAATAATTAGTATATTTCCAAGCTTGGGGCAAATATTCTCTGATGTAGATTACTTGTGCATTTTATGGCATGATTTCAAAGAAAAAATGGAAAATATACATGGGTGTTCTCTGTACTGTGTTATCCATGGGTATTACATTTATTTTAGATTTGACATCCTTCGTGGTAAGGTATTAAGAATCAAAAAGCTTTTCGTATTTGGAGGAGGATGGAAAAAGAGCAAAACAATTTATTACAGAACTAGCAGAAGAAAGTATAGCATTGGATCGTAGGGATAAATTTCTAGTTATGGGTGTTGTAATTTGGAGATGTAACATATAGTGGCAGACAAAGAAGGCTTATTCTACTTCCTTTTAATTTGTTGGTGGGATCTAAACAGACTATGCAAACTAAAAGAATTTTTTTATCAGACAAGATAAGAATGAAACCAAAATAATCACCCAATCAAATCAAGCAAAGCCCAAATATAGGAAACTGGTGTTACGTTTTTACTCCATCCTCTGATTGGTTTTGCATACGAATAATTTTTTGAGGATCAATATTTTCTCTCCCAATATTTCTTGCACAAATTTGATTTACCATTATCAACAGAGTGTAGGTTTTGCTCCCCAGATGTTAGAGTAACATAAGCATTAATTACAATTTCCTCCTTATTGGTATTCTAATCTGTTTTCTCTTCTTCCTATTCTGAGGAACTTTTAAATATCTAAACTAGAGCTTTTCTGGGATCCCATTGTGGACTCAGTTTGTTGTGTTTCAATCACGAGAATTAATATTGCATTGTTGTATCTGGTAATCATCCTTCTTATTCAATAAAGGTGGCTCAAATATCTAGTTCTTTCGAACATATAAAGGAAGCACAGTAACTCTTTTAGAAGATGCAGTTACCCTTTGAGCCATTGGGCCTGGAGCTTGCCATATTTCTTTTAGAGGAGTTTTAAAAGGCGATCTTTGTTATTAATTCCCTCTCTTGGGTAATTTCCTACAACTAAATTGCCCTTAAGAGTCACTTAGATTTACTTCATGTTAAAGGGTTTGATAGTGGGATATATTCTAAAAGGAATGTATTCAGTCATTTTCCCCTCATCCTCTAATTGATGGAAAATCATTTATTTCTCCAATTGCTGGTCCTTTGCCTTTGGTTAATTTCATTTTCCTAATTGTTAATTAGTTATATGCTACTGTTATCACGATATTTTTGTAATATCGTTTTGTTTTATTCTTTGTTAATGGATATAACATATTATTTTCATCCATTCTAAAAGTAGAATTTTCAAGGATGCTTCTCAAGTATACTAATTGAAGGACCATTGGTGGTTCATCTAACAAATTTTGTGACAATATTTGTTATTTTCTCTTGGAATCCAATTGCCCTTGAATTATTTTACATTATCTTTGAGACTTATACAAAACTGTTCTCTTTGTTTTATCTTTTCAAATTATTACATGTTTTCTTTTTCTAATTATTCTTGGTTCTCTTTATGCATGGTTTCAAGCTATTCTTCTAGTTCCTTTATCACATCGTGAAGCTTTCTACATAATTGTTCCCTCCCCTTAAGATTAGGTTTCATGTTTTGTACTTTTTAATGTCAAACTTCCTTCTTACTTGTTTGGCTTTTCTGAATATTTGTCTGTACTTCAACATTTGATTGGAATCAAGTTGCTTCTTTGGAAGACCTAGTTCTATGGCTCAAAGTCTGGTGCCAAAATTCAATAAGCTTAGAGTTTCTCTTGAGTCTCATTCACTGAAGACTAATTTGCACAAAAATTGATGCATTTTAACATCCTCCCATACAATCCTTTAGTTCCTGTAAGGAATATGGATGATTTTGGTTGCTAAGGAAAATACAACATTGCCAAGGGAAGAAAGTAATTTATTGATAGATATGAATTCTTTAAGAGTTTCTTCCTGTGTATTAGATTTTTCTATTTGGGCCAAAGAATTGGTCCCAATATTGTACATTTTTGTTTGGAATTGGAAGTGTTTGGTTGCATGCCAAGGTGAAGCTCATTTGAGAGCTAAGTTACCAAAATCTCTCCTGGACCTAGGAATTCCTAATTCAATTCTCTCAAAAGTCTGGTCCTTGTTAGATTCTCTCAAAAGTCTGCTGTAGATAGTGAATTTCACTGGGAATTCTCTGAGAGGAACCTTGACAGAATATAGACGACTTTTGGGCAACTTTGATTTCCAGCATAGGAATCTAGACAGAATTTCGGAGAATTTTGAGAGAATTTGGTCGAAATACACCTTTTGTTTACTTTTTCAAATTTTTCTTTTCCAAATTAGACTCAAGTTACTAATCATATTTAATTTGAATTCAGTGCTACTTACTTGAGAAGAGGAATCGAGATGTATAAAAGTGCCGCGCATCTTTTATGAAATGTATGTGATACCATAATTCGTGCATATAGCCTAACATGTATAGAAAACTATGGATTGATCAAAATCTAAAGAGATCTTTATCGTGGATAATTCTGGATCCAAAGCATGCTTTCTTGGTTTCATCCAATCTAATCCAACGTTTCTTTCTTTGAATCATCCAGTATGATAGTTAATGTGTGAAGCTTACAATGTGGTAAAAATCACAACCTTGGCCTTAAATGGGCCTATAGCATTACTTTTTGTGCTTCTAATTTGCAGCAGCAAAATGATGATTTTTGATATTTGATGATATTTGATCAATGATGGCTGATTATTAATGTTGACATTATTGTTTGTGAACTAAAACATTAATATGGTGGTGTATTTTGCTATGTTGCTAAAGTTTTAGCATAGTGGTGTATGAGAACTTATTTGTTGCTGCATCTATGTAGAAACATATATATAAACCATATATTCTCTTATGGACGAACCCAAAATGAATCCGAACCCAACCCAAAATAAATTTGAACGAATTTCAAACCCAAATCTCGAACCTAGATTAGTACCCAAATCCAAACCGACAACTTAGTTTGAGAGCCACAAAATTAACAATTCTTATTCATATTTAGTTTAGTATAGAACACCAACCTTAACTTTTTCTTGGGGCGTTTCTAATTCTAGTGTCTTCAATAATTCTTTTGACCACTATGGGGACCAATTTTTTATTCAAAACATTTTTTCATATTAACTGCCATTTGCATGTATTATGTATGTTAAAGAAATTATTTTATAATTTGATGCTAGAGCAGATATGAGGCCTTTGTATGTTTTCTCAAGTGCATAAGAATAAAGTCCATAAGTTTTTGTTCATTTTCTTGCTAAAATGTATGATATGGCCATGTAAAAGGACCTTTCTTCTCGAAGGCCCTGACTCTTGACTTCTAGCTTCTTAGAAAATGCTGCTTCTTCTGCCTTCCTATCCCTCCTAGAAGATTCTAAATTAGATAAATATGTTGCATTCCAAATTAGGATAGAAAACAAGTGGACAAACTCCTCTATCTTTGTCATTTTTTCATCATTATCGTCATGCAAGCTTTGTTGTTGATAACTAAGCTTACTGTTCGCAAGACTCAAAAGTAGACTAGTAGTTGATTGCGCTCCATAGTGCATTGAATTATGACACATCTAGGCTACTGAGATCCACCTTCACATCTTTAATATTATTTGTAATGACAAGATCATCTTGAACATTTCACTTGGCATCATGATATGCTGCAAAGATTTTATCCAAAATAGCAAGCCTCTTTTCTGTTGTTAGGGAATTTGATGAAGAATCGTAAAGTTCCTTTTCTAATTCTTGAGATTTTAAAATAGATACATGATTTTTTACATTCTTAATAAGAAACTTTCTTGCAAGAAATTCTTATTGAACTAGGTGGGTAACCCTCATGTATTAATCCCACAAGTCCTATAAGCTTCTCAGTTGGATTTCTAAAGAGAATTTTCCCAAATCCTTCCATGTTTATGAGTAAAATTGTTACATCCCAATTTTTGACCTAATTTAAAATATAGTCGTTGAGGTTCACATGAAGTCAGTTGGCAGTTTAATTTTTTATAATCTTGCGAAATGGTAAGATGGTTAGTCGTTATAATTTCAAGTGAAGATAACAAGCTAGTTGATCATTTATCATGAATTCATGGAATTGAGAAGATGGTTAACCATTATGATTAAATAATTTATTATGATTTAATTGTGGAGAATTTCCTTGTAGGAAGCATGACGAAGGGGTGGAAGCATTGCCAGAAATGAATTAGGCAGGAGCATCACCATCACTGGGCAGATGGGTTGAGGACCTAGGGACTTGAAATAGGATACATCTGTGGGACTCGCATGAGTTATTTAAATAAATAAATAATTTGAGAAACATAAATAATTGAATTAAAATATAAAATGTACCTCTAAGGATTTAATATGATCTTTCACCTTATTATTATAATAGATATTTTATATATGTGCATATAAAAAAAAAAAATGGCACCATCACTTTATAATTTTAATAAAGTGATGTCATCACATTAATATATTTACATGTACATATATAAATATAAGATTATAATAATATTTTGAATTATTATAACATTCGAATTATAATCTTTTCAACTTCTCTTCACAACTTTTCTCTATTTCTTTTCCTTCTTCATTTTCTCTTCTTTTCAAATTGAATTAATGTTTGAATTCGAATGGACATCTTGAGAAACTGATGGAAGTTGAGAAGTCACGACTCACTTCTTTTATATGAACCAAGAAAGGAGTCGGATTCATTCTCTTTCCTAGTCGGCCATGATTCTTACTATCTTTGCCACCTTATTATAGTACAAGTAAATCAAAATAGGAGTAGAGGGTAATCATTTTTAAGCACCCGACTTCTTTTTATTAGTCATGGCTAGACTTTTGAATGGAAGCCATGAGTGGAGTTGGAGACCTTCTTTTTACATTTTTTCGAATTTGTTTGTGCTACTGTTGCTTTAAAACCCCTTGCCTCTATAACGTCAAACCCTACTCTCATTGCCAGTCTTTCCAACGATACCCTTGCAATCATCAAATATTAACTTGATTCAAATAGTGCGATTTTAACCTTTGTCATACAAGTATTTCGGCTAGAAGATTAGAAGTATATGTGCTGAAGGTGACGCCTAAAATCAACTGAAGGGAAAAATGATTTCAGATCAAATGATAAGTCTTAGACAATCCGCACTTCATCAGGTCATGTAATGCCATATCTATATCATTTTATAATAGTCAGATAGATTCACAAGGTTCTTTCTTTTCCAAATTTATTTCAGAGCAACAATATGAGTTTCCTGCATATTTCTTGTTCCTTGATATCAGTCCTCTTCCTCTAGCTTTCAAAATAATGTAGATATAACCCTTATGAAGGTGTTTTTCCAAGTACAATAAAATTTGAAATGATGTATACTATCCAATGATAACTTCCATTTAGTCTCAAGAACATAATCTTCGGGTCACAGTTGTGATAAGCATACTAATCAGTGAATCCATGCATAGAGTAGTTTGCAGCAAGTTTCAGCATTCATCATGATGATATCTAGTTTGATATGTTGTTTGAATTTACAAATTGAACCTCTTTTATTTAGCCCTGTGCACGACAAGTGAAAGCCAAGAAAAACATAAAATGGATCCATAATCACTATGCCAATGGATATTAGAGTTAAACAATCAATTTTGGAATCTTTAAAGAACATAATCATGTAATCACAGATTGTGAAATGCTGGAGGTATGTAATCTTCCTGAATAATTAACAGAATTGTTTGCTTTGGGATTCTGAACACCTGAGACTCACTCGACTATGTAGCCAAGGAAAAGGGTGGAGAGGTGAGAGAAAGGAATCTGCAATAAAAAGAAAACAAAATCAGATATGACATACAATGTTATCATTTTAATATGAATTATTTAATAGCTCATGCATGATTCTATTTATTCTAATCTCCTACTGTCAAGTCGAGGGGTGTGGTTAGATACCAGGTTACTTAGCTGATGATAAGATGGTCCCTGTCTATTCTAGGTAGGGAGGGCCTTTCTTGTTAGAGATTATGTAGGGAATAAGTTAAGGTTCGAGGTTGGGTGGTTAAGCCCCTGGCAATGTTTCACCTCTTCCCAAGTTGTTGGATGAACAATAGTCAAAGATAAACTATACATTCAATTATTGTCAGAAAACTAGTATTATCACTTTTATGGTGTATATGCAAGAAGGTAGGATTAAATACGTTATTTCATTGTTATAGATATTTTACACCTAGATGTGAGAGATAGATTTATGGATTGTTTTTCATTTATATGAATGTCAAATATGAGCATATTTTTTAATCTTGAGTTATCGCCACAGTTAAGTAATCAGAAGAAAAAGAATCTGAAGCCCTAATTGAATCAGTGGTATCGGAAGCCCTAATTGAATTAGTGGTATCAGAAGCCCTAAGTGAAACAATGGTGACAAAAGCCCTAAATGATCCAGTGGTAGTCGATGCTCTAATTGACACAGTTGTTTATGATGCCCTAATTTTATATAGTGGTTTTTAATAGTAATTGTCATTTAATTTCGATATAGTGGTATTGGATGGTAGTTGTTATTTGAGATCATTATAGTGGTATATGTGGACTAATCTAGGTGGTTGCAAAAGCATCCCTAAATGATTTCTTGGTTTGAATTCCATGGTATGTGGATTTTAAATTCTATAGTAAATTCATTGATGATGTTTTAAGTTCTTAGTTAAGAAATTTTGTTTAACTGTTTTTAACGGTAAACTCTCTTTCACATGAACATGATTGTTATAACTGTCTTCCTATGAAATGAAGTAATAATTGTATTTTTCAAGTATGTTAGTTGTTAATTAAGACCTAGGAAAATGGGATGTTACAAAAATATCTGAGAATAATTTTTTATATCACTTGCATGATTCTAGGCAGTTGAATCCAGAGATCATTCTCTTTAAAAACTATTAGCTAATGATCTTTAAAAACTATTAGCTAGCTAGAGTCACTAACAGATTTGTTCTTGGTATTTACATAGTTATGTTACTATTCGTAATCTTCCTACTCATCTCAAATTAAGGAATCAATAATGAAAACTCTTGAGAGGAAATGGGATGGGAAAGAGGGAAGATTTAGACATCATTATGACTATGCAAAATCCTAGATATCTGGCACAGCTTATCCATCATAATGAAAATAATATCCAAATTGCAGCAGGGAACAAGAAAAGGCAATTATCTTAAGTGAGAGGTAAACTCGTAGGATGGATAGCATACACCTCCACATGGCTAGATTGTAAAGTACCATCCCTCTTGAATGTAAAGTTTCTGCAAAATCTGAAATAATTAGACTGAGATACTGCTTTTAATAATGTTGAAGATGAACCTTAATATATTAATTTGCATATGAAGCATGATAGTGAGTATTGTAACTATTCTGGTTTTCAAAGTTTTGAAAATTTCTAGTAAATCACATAAGGCATTGTTATAGAGAAGCAGACTTTTTCAATTTGTGTGTTCTCTATCCTCACACTTGTCTTATATTTATAGGGTGACCAAAGGGCATGTACCTACAAGGGACATGACCCTATCTAGGTCGGCCCTTGCATGTCTTCTCAAAATCGATGCCTAGCTTAAGAAAATACTTAGTTAGGGTTTAACTAACTAAATCTGTTCAAGATTTAACTTAAACAATTTTGCTAAGTGAGATGTCAATGTTTGACTAAAGATTAAGCATGTTCAAATCTGTATGATCTGTATCATCAGACCATGATGATTTTGAAGTTATAGAATTAACACTCCCTCTTAACTTGATAATCATACTGAGAGATAACATATCTAGCATCATCAATGAAAGATGAATATAGACCAATACTCTATATCTATTTGAATTTTTTAACCATGTGTTATCATTAGAATACATGATACTATGTCATATTACAATACTTTTTATATGACTTATCACTAATACTAGTGATAACAATATTGCAAATAATACAATATATAGGATAAAATTCAAAGAATACTTAAATTCTTCATTTGTCCAAGTTGTGACTCATAGGTACTGGCATTCCTATATCACAACATGATCTTGAGTTAAGATCCTGCTAGAATGCAGGATAAACTACAAAGAATAATAAAATTCTTCCTTTATCCAAGTTGTGACTCATAGGCATAGAAACATTAATATCACAAATGATCTTGAATTCACCTCGATCTGACTGTAGTTCACTACTGTTTCCTCTATTATATACACTTTCTCTCTTTACATGAATCTCCCTCATACAATATACATGGCATAATAAGTATCTCTCACCATATATAACATACTAAGTGTCTCTCCCCCTTTTTGACAATAATGCCAAAGATTTATTCAAAACTTATTTACATGGAGACACCAATATGAGAAAGAAAATTAAAATTTACCTTAAGTATAAGTGCTAATGTTTTATATCAACTCTCTTGCAAAACTTTGCATGTATGTACAACAACTTGCACTTCTGCAGATAATTGTATCATGTGATCTGCAATGGAGAAGTTGTTGTCATGGATCATTGTTTTTGAATAAGAAATATGCTTATGCATTGTATCCATGATGGGAAGGATCATATTCTGAATATCTATCAGTGTAGATCGGATCCTTGCTTCTTCTCTCAATAACTCTGCATGAATGTCTAACAAGAATCTGATCTTCATATGATGTGCAGAGCTTGAACTAGGGTCAAGTTGCAACTGTTGTGCACTAGCCTTTAGATCTTCATCAATCTTTGTCAATTTTCTTTTTATCTCCTTTGTGAACTTGGTAACATCACAAAACTTTCCAAAAGTGATGTTACATTTGTGCAAGAGGTTTCAAGATTGGTCTAAATTGAGGAAAGCTCCACTTGTTGGATAGCTATTTTCTGAGAAATGTGCTCAAGCACTTTATTATCAAATGCCTTTTCTGATTTCTCAATCAATTTATCTTGACCGCTACCATCCTCATTAAACTTTTGGACTGCCTCTTTTAATGGCAACAAAATGTGTTGAGAAGTATCAACTTCAACACCTATCACCTCAGTCAAAATATTCTTGGCATCATTTATGATTTTATATTCTCTATGAGCACTTTATTATCAAATTTCTTTTCTGCTTTCTCAATCAATTTATCTTGACTGCTATAGTCCTCATTAAACTTTTGTACTGCCTCTTTTAGTGGCAACAAAATGTGTTGAGAAGTATCAACTTCAACACCTATCACCTCAATCAAAATATTCTTGGCATCATCTATGATTTTATATTCTCTATCTCTCTCCTCTCTCAATTTCTTTTTCTTTGCCTTCTTTTGGAGGAGTTGACTAGCTATATGCATTTGATCAGCAGTAATATTATCAAAGTCCCTTTTGGGAATTTCAATCTCCTCATCTAGGTCTATATCCTCATCTATCTCCTTTCCTCTACTCAAAAATCTTGTACTTGATTGAGCCTTAGGTTCAACTGTCCTTGCACTTAATGCCTTTGAATTCAATATGGAAACAATAGTAGCGATAGTATGACTAGCAGTGGAAATTGATATAGTGCCAACAGATGGAATACTAACTAAAATGCTTACTAAATCCAAAATTGAAGTACTTACAAAAGTATCTAAAACTCTAGTAGTCAAAATTGTAGAATCCAAAATTGTAGTACTCAAAATTGAAGTACTTACTGTTGAAGAGCTCAAAATTGTAGAAGCTAGTGAACTCATGCCTAATGGCTCTGTAGCTGGAGAAGAGGGAGGTTGCAACTTGGTAGATGAAGTGGTAGATACTTCTATCAATGATGTGCTAAGCTGCGAGGGAGTGAAGAGTGATTGGACATTTGATGTGTTAGTAGTTGTCTCAATCAAACTTGCTGAAGCTATCTTCAAGCTTGGTATGGCCGTTGGTTTGCTTGGAGAGTGAGGAAATGAGGCAATGATTGCAACTGTTTCATAGGGTTAGTCTCCTTATCATCTTCTTGGTCTTCCTTAGTAGCTTCTTCCTCTTTATCTTCTTCAACTTCCTTATTGTCAAAATGTGTTGGCTCAATGTAAGATTCTTCTTCCTCATCATCACTGTCATCATCCTTAACTTCTATAGGGAAGTCACTTTGTTTCTGCAAATGATAAACATTCTTCCACATACTTGTGGCATTTTTAACCACGTGCTCTATATCCTTGATCAAAAGTAAACAAGTATTAAATCTAAGAGTCATCTTATCTTCATTTTTCCTTGAGGATTCTTTTACTTCAGCATTTGTCATGCTGGGTAGCAGCTACCTCAAGGTTTGTGCATAATTATCTTTTTTTGTTTGCATAGCAAAGTCCCATCTTGGCTTAATTTTCTCTAATAATTCATTAGAGATTTGGGAGGCTATCTGATATGGTGAATATTTCCATTTTCCTATCTTAGTTAACACCAGTTCTTCAACCTGTTTCTTTTTAGCCTCTATCCTAGTTTCATACTTCAAGGATTTGAAGTTGGTTATACCTGCACCTTCTTCTAATTATTTCATTTTTTCTTGGAAGGTGGGAGGAGGTTTGCTAAAGACAACTTCACTGCCTTTCTTCCTTGATCTTCTAATGAATACTGTACTAAATGGCTTAGGTGGCTTGGTGATGATCACCTTACCTTTCTTCTTCACTAGTTCCTTTTCTTTTTTTGACTCCTCTTCATCCTCTACTTCATCTTCTCCTTTGCCCTCGGTCAACATAAGAGGTGTGCTTATTTTGAGTTTGGCTATCCTCCTCTTACCTTTGTTAACTACCTGTGGAAGCTTGATTTCAAGCTCTATTCTTTCCTTGGCCTCATCATATGTTCCAAAGTATGGTGTCTTTGGATCAACAGGTTCATTAATCAAGGTTTCAATTATGTCCTTTGCTTCATCTATATTCACTTCACAAGGAAGAGGTTTTACCCATACAACTTTGGGTTTCACTGCTTGAATGTAGACTTTGTCATAGTCTACCATGAAATAGACATCATCTTTGTAGTCTTCAACCAATTTCTTGGGTATCTTGAACATGTTATTCATTTTCTCCTTGTAGACGTCAAAATAGTTATCCATTATGCTAACAAAATTCTCTCATTTCTGCAATATACTCATTAATCTAATATAACACCGACACATCTTTTCTCCATACTACCGTGCCTTTTGAAGGGAAAAATTTTTGAACATAAAAAAATAAACATGTCAACAAAGAACCAAATCTGTAAGGGTTGTTTTTGGAAGTCTTCATACTTTCCATGTTTTTGTTGAATTGCTTCAACAACAAATCTGCAAGATTATATGACAAATTATTCTTCACAACCTTGTAAGCTAGGTCAACAGCTTCACATGACACACTATTGAGATGCCTAGAATTGTAAATCTTGTGAGCTATCACATGTATGCCAAATTTTAGTTCTGCATCAGTCACACTACTAATCTTCATACCTCTATTTTTCCACTCGGCTAGGGTTTTCTTTTCTAACTCCACCCGACCCAGAGTTTTAGTGGTTTTGGCTTTGATGAGTATGGGGAGGCCGGTGATACAATGTATCTGTATCACTTAATTTAGTAGTGCAACATGAATACTAAATATTAAATGAAAGCATTAATAATACTAAACAAGCTAACACTTATGATAGGGCCAAGGTTATCATTAAGAAAGGAAGCAAACCAAGAATGGACATAACCCTTGATGAAGTGGATTTGTCCTTGATAGGAGGGGATGTATGCTTATGTTGTGCTCAAGCTTCAAGTGGGTGGATGGTGTGCATGAAAGGTGGTTTCAACAATGGAGTCATGGAGGTATTTCAGCATTATAATGGTATTTTGGTAGATTTCAAGCTCTCAAAATAACATTATAACATTGCATGAAAGGTGGATGATGTTTGTGAAGAGAGAGGGTTCCATTTATAGGCCAAGGGGTAGAGAGATGGATAGTCAAGATGCAAAGATGATAAGATGGTGAGGGAGGGCTAGGATGTAAGGAGAAGAGAGCATATGGATTGTGCTTGTTTAGCACCAACATGGAGGTGACACTTGTCACAAGGAGGATGAGTGTGAGAGGATAGGATATGGGTTGGTCAAAGGAGTAATGAGGGAGGTTGAATATGTAAGAGGGATGTAAGAGTCATTAAGAGAGGTGTAAGAGATATTTTGAGGATGTAAGAGGTGTGGTTGAGTTTGTTGACTTTGACTTGGGTTAGCAATTCTTAACCTTTGCTTAAAGTTGTGCACATGTTTAAGAGGGGGATTAGGATTAGCTTAGAAAGGGAGTTAGGGGTATGTGGTTTAGCTTTGATGGGATGGGTTAGTTAGGTGGCTAAGTGAGGTTAGTATGGGTGAATGGGTTGGATTAGGGGTTAGGATTAAGTTTAGGGATGTTTTGAGGGTTTAGATATTTTATTAAATGATTTATTTTATAAAATGGGGTTATGGAATTAAATCGAATAGATTTGAAGATTTTATTCAATTTAATAGAGGAATAGGGATTTAATTGATAAATTGATTTTGGGTGATCATTTGATTTTATTGATTAGACTATAGTTAATTAAATTAATTAATTAATTAGGAGATGACGATTAATTAATTAAATAGTAAATATTTAATCAATAATGTCCTAGAAGATGACTAAATACGATTACCTATTGCTGTAATTAGATTTAGGTGTCTACATTTTGCCCCTCTTTGACATAGTGTTGAAACAACACTATTTCAAAGAAGTTCAAATATAAAAGAGGCAAAGAATATGTTTTGAAGCAACATGGTTTCCCTAGTTTTGATTAAAAGAGGAGAGAATGGACTAGGTGATGCCCCCTCAAGAAGATGGCGGAGAAAGAATACGAGGCACACCAGCTTCTTGAAAAAATTTGCAATAAGCCAATGGAGGACAAGAGGACATGGAAGAGGGGAAAATAGGTAAAAGGAGAAAAAAGAAGGGCGATGGTCAAAAAAGGGATCGTTGGAGGACCTATAGAGGTAGCTAGGGCACCGGGGGGATTTATAAGTGGCTAGAAGAGGGCCAGAAGGGGTCATTTACTTTTAGATTGATGAGGAGATATAGCTGCTAGGAGCTCTGAGTTGGTTTTTATGATGGCGGTTAATGGACAACTAGGCATCAAGCTGATGTGGTGCGACAAGTATGAGTACGGTAGACGCCCGATCGTTTGGTAGGGTAAAAAACCGTCATGTCATTTTTATTTTTGTAGTAGTTATAGCATTCCCATGAAAGCAAAAATGCAATCTCGCAGACTTGGGTTTGGTGGGAATGCGTGCAAGATCGACAAGAATGCGATACTGCAAAAATAGCTGAGGCGTAGGACAAGTTTATTTTGTGAATCAATTTTTTTGCAGGATTGCAATCTTGGGAGGGGATTTTATGCAGGGTTGAGGGAAGATAAGCGGGATCGCGATCTTGCTAGGAAAAATGCAGATATCTCTATGGGGACACAATCTCGCAGCGGGGGGAGGTCAACCTGGGTATGAGATAGGGTTGATGTAAGGAGGAAAGGGTGAAAATGCGATCTCATGGGAACAAGTGTCTGCAAGATCACTAGGGTAAGCTCGCACAGGAATGCCTAGGCAGGAAAGCTGGTTAAATGGGGCAAGGGTGTGCAAGGGTCAAAGCTGCGATCTTGCGGGAACATATATTTGTGGGAACACAAGGTTAATGGTTCATGGGTATGCATTCATGAGGATGCAGGTTGTGGGGAAAAAAATGTAGACAAAGATAGGGGGTGGGTGATATGAGGGTTGGGAAGCTAGGGTAAGTAAAACCTCACAAAGAAAATTGATATCTGAGTGTGTTGGATGGTGTGCAGTGGTCGTTGGATGCCTTGGTATCATGCAAGCGGTGAGCAACGATATTACGTGTAGGAGATCTGCTGACACTTGCATACTGGGTGAAGATTGAGGGTATCGAACTTGGCTACCTAATGAGGTTTTCGCATATATGGACTTATATGGCAATGGTGATGGCATTATGCGAGTGGTGACATAGAGAGACTGTGACCTTTCACTTGTCAACCAGAGAGATGACCGTGATGTTGGAGGATGTCTATAAGAGTTTTAGACTACCAGTACGGGGGATGCTAGTGATAGTGACCAAGGAGATGACAACAAAGGCGACATTGTAGGGATTGGTTAGGCTCGAAGTGAGGTATTGGATCCATAGGAGGCAATTTTCTTTGGATGAGCACCTAGATCGCGTGGCCCCTAAGAGGCAGATTTACTTCTATGTGTGCAAGCTTGTTTCAGGGTACATTGCCATAGATACAGGTGGGATAGGAGTGACCTTGACACTGGTACCAATGATTATGCGTATAGTGGATGTGGGAGTCCCAACAACATGGGGGTCATTGATGCTAGCAGAGTTGTAAAGGGATTTGCACCAGATAGTGTACTAGGGTGCTGTTCGTCAAGGGAGGAGCATAGGGTTTTCCACTCTATTACAAGTATGGGTCTGGGAGAACATTACAATGCTCAGGCTGATTGGTCGGAGAGATAGGCAGGCAAAGGAGCCAATGGCTTATAGCTGGGCAGAGCCATTGACCTACCACCATATAGAGGCAGTGGGCTATTGGAGAGTCTAGCTGGATGAGATTGTGACAATGGTATGGAGGCCGTACATGGGTCTGAGGCCATGGGTAGAGGAGGGGCAGCAACTAACGTATACCGTATCTCCTTGCTTCATTTTTGGGCAGTGGGAGTACATTGTCGAGCAGTACTGGCCATAAAGGGTCCTGCGACAATTTGGATGGTGGTAGATGACTCTAGGGGAGTCGAATTGGTATTAGCAGGTGATGCGCGAGCCAATGTTTATGTATGGGCCAGCCTTATGGAGAGAGGGTTTACTAAGGGCATGGTTGGAGCTAGAGCCACAATAGTGGGACTGGTTCAATAGGGCAGCATATGCGGGCTCCACACAGGAGTACCAGGATGAGTTTCAGTGACTAAGATTAGTAGGTCGAGCACAGGTAATGAGGGCAGTGATGGTGGCAGGAGAGTTAGCCTAGGCAACAAGGTAGGGGAGATATGTAGCTAGAGGGCTACAATAGAAGGTAGAGATTATTACTTAGGAGGAGGGGCTAGCATGGTAGAGGCAGAGGGTAGGGAGGCAGGAGAGAGGAGCTCAGCTGGAGAGAGGAGGAGAGGAGAGAGTAGAGGAGAGGAGGGTAGAGCCAATGAGAGAGGAGAGAGTAGAGGATAGGAGGTTGTAGGGGGAGGAGGAGCAGGGGCTACAGAGGCTAGCAAGGGGTGATGGAGGAGGGCCAGCTACAGGGGGAAGGGGTGGTGGATGGGTAGCCCAATACACCTCACTACAACAGACGCATGATATGACGAGCCAACTACTTTGTGACACATAGTAGGAGTGACATTAGCTCAATATAGAGTGAGATCAGTTGTGGTAGGAGTGAGATGTAGCACAAGGCTAGGCGGATAGGGCAGGGATTGAGGTGGGGAGGCTGCAGATGGAGGTGGGGCAGATGGAGGGGAGGCTGGATGTGGTGAGCCTAGAGAGGCAAGTGGTATAGGCAAGGTTAGATGCCTTGCTGTAGGATCGGAACCAGCTGGTGGTGGAGGTGGCGACCCTGAGAGCACAAGTGGCGATGGGTGGAGGGATGGTCGAGTTGAGGAGATTGTGGGCTGAGGTGGAGGATCTAAGCGAGAGGGTAGGATTCTACTAGGGAAGGTACTATGCAGCAGTTCTAGCAGATTAGATAAAGCATTATAAGCAACTGACACAGTCAAGTACAGCTAGACCCATACATGTATGCAACAAGGGGGGAGAGTGGATGGAGCACTGGGAGCTCACAGAGGATAGGAGGGTCTCAGCACATAGGGCATAGCCACAGGATAGGGCAAAGCTAGCGGCGAGATATAGGGGTTAGTGGGAGGAGGGATGAGGCAAAGAACTTGGGTAGAGGAGGAGGATGAATGAGGCCACCACCTTCACCACCAACAGTGCTAAGAGCAGAGAGCTACCTATGAGTCTCATGATGAGGAGGCAATAGAGGAGGAGGATCAGTGATGTGCGATTTTTAGATATATCATGATTTTGATCGATTGGGTGATGGATTTTTGCGGGGGGCAAACCTGATGTATTGATATGATTTATTTGTATGATATGGATATTGTATATTTGGACTGTGATGGACTGTATTCTTTTATTTTTTTATTGATTCATTGCTGAGGATATATATATATATATATATATATATATATATATATATATATATATATATATATATATATATATATATATATATATATATATATATATATATATATATATATATATATATATATATATATATATATATATATATATATATATATATATATATATATATATATATATGTATAGAGAGAGAGAGAGAGAGAGAGAGAGTCATTCATTGGATATGTTTAGATGTAGTTGAGAGACTGATATGTTTGATATGCAAGATGTAATTTTTGATGATATTGCTGAAGGTTTGTGATGTGGGATATGATATGTGATGAGAGATATGATTTTGCTGATAGTTTATGATGCAGGATGTGATTTTCTATGATAGTGTAAATATGATGTGATTTGCTATGATAGTGCGGATATGATGTGATGTGATTTCCTCTATGATATTACAGATGTGATGTGATACATTTTGATGTGATCATTGATGATGTGATTTTCCTTATGATATCTCAGATGTGATATATATGTTTTGATGTGATCCTTGATGATGTAATTTCCTTTGATAGGTTTTGATATGCTATTGTATGATGATGAGAATGTTTATATAGTACACAAATGAACACAAACTAAAAGATAAATGACAAATGTAAAATGAATCACCAACTAAAGGATAAACAAGAGATTTATGATATTTAAAATGAACATAATGTAAAGGATAAATATGAGATTTATGATATGTGAACACAGGTTAAAACAAAATGAAAGATGAATTATAATGTTTGTGAAATGAATCACAAATGAATGACGAATTAAAGGTCTAAAATGAATCACAAACTAAAGGATGAACTAACATGAAGCACAAACTAATGATGAACTACCACACGAACATGAATTACAATCTAATGATAAACTATCATACTAAAATGAATTACAAACTAATGATGAACTACAAGTTTGAAATGAATCATAATTTAATGATGAACTGTAATGTTTAAAATAAATTTACAATTTTAATGATGAATGACAATGCTACAATTTAATGATGAATGATAATGCTAAAATGAATTACAATTTAATGATGAATGACTATGCTAAAATGAATTACAATTTAATGATGAATGATAATGCTAAAATGAATTACAATCTAATGATGAATGACTATGCTAAAATGAATTTACAATTTAATGATGAATGACTATGCTAAAATGAATTTATATTTTGAAAAGGAACACAAACAAACTAAAAGAGAGAATAGTAAATTTATGATATGCTAAAATGGACAAAAGGATATGTCTGAGACTTATGATAAGCGTGTGAGGATAACATAAAAGATCGAATGGTAGGATATTTTGAGATATGATAAAAGGACACAAGATATGATAATACAACATACTAGATTCTTAGGAGATTCAAGAAAAATGATGATGGTGGAATAGGATAACCAATGCTTGACTTATGATAGTGTTCTATGATATAAAAAAGTGATCGTAAACATAGGAGATATTGACTCTAAGGAGAATGATGTTGGAAAATGAGTGACCAACAAACTCGTGGTCAGGAGGATAGTAGAGATTGGAGCTAGGATCGTGACTTATGATAGGTATCAGATCATGATGGTGGTAAAAGTGTAACCTAAGGGATGAGAAGTTATGATGATGAACAAGCATCAACGTTTGATGATTTTGAATCAAAAGATTTTGATAGTGGCAAAACATGAAGTTTGAGAGAGATAGGTCATGTAAAGGAAGAGGATACCATGGGTTATGGAGTAATGAGAAAATAAATGTGGGGTGTATGGAAAGCTTGAGCATGAGGTACTTCGTGAGGAAGTAATATCATGTAGTGTGAGCACTTTATTTGATATAGGAATATTAGGGATTTGCCAAGGTTACTAAGAACATCAAGGCCTTTTCCCCAATATTACATAGGACTGACTCAAACAAGCATGCAAGGATTTCCCTAGCATCACACATGAGTCTCAGAGAGATAAGCATGGGAATGTTGCTGGGTGATCCACAAGCAAGCGATATCATTCGAGTGCATCATGTTATCAGAAACAAAAACATGATTGAAATATGCAAGGGTGATATCTGACTGACTCACAAGCAAAAAAAGACTGTGATCAAAACCATGCCCTTAAGTCACCCTAGTCAAAACACACCATGATATAAAATGATAATGGAAACCTTGAGGAGGGAACAACTAAAATCACATGGAAGCGATCAAACAAAATATACAAAAAATAAAGATGTGCAAGGAAAGAAAAAAAGTGTGAAAAAGTAACTTTTTGGTAAAGAAATCAAACTGATGGGCTAATGATGAGCAGGAAAATAAGGTAGAGATACTTGGAAGGGACTTTAGGATGAGGACATGTAGGATACCGACAAAAGGGGACAATGACATCTTTCTATAGATGATGGGCTAGGGACACAAGGTGTCACAAAATGACCTAAAAAAAAAAGAAAAAAGATATATAAGTATGACTATACAATGATTGGGAACTCGGGAACATATGATAAAACATAGTAGTAGGTATGTATATGACAAGGGAAGGTTCAAGATGAGGAGATAGCATTGTTATAATACAAGTATTTTTATAGGGGTGTGATATGTAAAGCACAATTTGTTACAAGGATTATGATATTGCTGTATTTGTAAGATATGATACATAGGATACAAGTGTTCATACAAGGATACGATACACAAAGTACTACTTGCTGAGTAAGATACATATGGTAAAGTACAAGGATGAAAAACACTTGAGTAGATACATGTGGTAGAGTACAATGGTAGAGTACATTGGGTATGATACATGGGATGTGATAATACAAAGTTTCGGTGGGATGCTGCAAAGTGTAGTGTTGGAGGGTGATGTGGCGAGGCATGGTGGAAGATGTGAATAGTAAAATCATGAGGAACACCTTGGAAAAATGGGAGATGAGTGATGTGATATGGGAGATGAGTGTCAGTGATAGATAACAAAAAGGCTTAAGTACACCTGGCACCTATTTGCTAGGTTTTCACAAAGGACCTATCCAAGGTGCTTGAATTGCCAAGTTTTCACCATTGGATGCTTATTTTTCTTTACTTGTTTTTGATTTGAGAATTTTGTTTTTAGGCATAGAATTTCTCAAGTTGAATGATTTTGTTAGGATCATTCAGGACTTCACCTTCAAGTGTAGATAGCTAATAGGCTCTTGAGCCAAAAGATGTTGTGACCATATAACGACCAAGCCATGTGGGCTCGAACTTGCCTTGCTTGTCTTGGTCAGTCTGAACCTTCATGTTCTCTTTAAGGACCATGTCACCTTCTTGAAAACTATGTGGATGGACTTTCTTATTGAAATTATGCTTGAGGCAATTCTGGTAGACCATGAGGTGGTCGTAGGCCTGTTGTCTTCTCTCATAAAGTAAATCAAGTTGATTAAGTCGAGCCACTCTGTACTTTTCATCAGGTATCTGACCTCGTAGAGAAATATGAAGGGTTGGGAGTTCAACCTCAATAGGCAAGACTATTTTAGCACCATAGACCAATGAATATGGGGTTGTGCCAGTGGATATACAAAATGAGGTGCGGTATGCCCATAGGGCGGGATTGATTTGCAAATGCCAATCATGACTGGAATCATTGACAACTTTCTTTAGGATTTGAAGTAGGGTTTTATTAGTTGCCTCCACTTGATCATTACCTTGTGGGAAATATGGGCTAGAAAAGTGGTGATGGATGTGAAGGGAAGTGCACAATTCCTCCATAATTAGGTTTTTAAAATTACCTCCATGGTCAGTGAAAATGGTAGCCAGGATGCCAAAGTGACATATGATATGACATAGGATAAACTTGGACACCTAAACTCCTGTAGCAGTGACACAGGGAACTGATTTGAACCACTTAGTGAAATAATTAGTGGCAGTGATTATCCATTTGTGTCCTTCTAAAGAAAGTGGTGCAATAAGACCAATAAGATTGAACACCCAACAGGAAAAGGGCCATGGTGGCGCTATAGGTTGTAGATCTTAAGCTGGAGCCCAGATTAGATTAGCATGGTGTTGGCAAGGTAAACATCATTTCACAAACTCACATACATCATGCTCTAGAGTAGGCCAATAATATCCAGCCCAAAGGATTTGCTTAGCTAACACTATCCTGCTCATGTGAGCACCACAAAGTCTAGCATGTACCTCTCTGAGAGCCAATGTAGCCTCATTTTGGTCAAAACATCCAAAGAGAGTATCATGATAACCGCAACAATATAGAGTTTAGGTGATGATAGTATAATAGGAAGCTCTGTGAATAAGGTTATGGCATTGGGTTCGTGTGAGATGAGGAGATATGATACTATTTAGTAGATAAGCATGAATTTCATGGTGCCATGGGGATTGGGGACCAACCAAGATGCATACTCGTGTTGACTCATCATTCTCATATGTGGGCTCATGCAACTGCTCGACCAAGAATTCATATTGCGTAGCTTTATGTGGTATTTGCAAGAGAGAACCAATAATAGCCATCACATCCACTACTTTATTTTGTAGTCTAGGTATATGTATGAATCAAAGTTGAGTAAATTGTTCCTTTAATTGATCAACCAACTCCTTATAAGGTAGTAGCTTGTCATCCTTAGTCTGATATTCATTCAAGGCTTGTTTGATGATAAGCTGAGAATCACCATAGACCTGTAGCTCCGTGATATTCCATTCAATGGTGATCTTGAGCCTTGCAACAAGGACTTCATACTCTGAGATGTTATTGGTACACCGAAATTGTAGCTTGAAAGATTTAGGGATGTAATATCCTTGAGGTGTGATGAAGAGTATGCCCATGTTGGAGCCATGAGATGTGTAGCAGCCATCAAAGTATAGCTTCTAGGATGGTTGTTCTTCTATCAAATAGAGGTGTTCATCTAGGAACTCCATAATGAAGGGGTGATCTGCAACCAAGGGTGCATTTTCCAAGTGATCTGCAATAGCATGGCCTTTGATGGCTTTTTTGTCAATATATTGGATGTCAAACTCACTAAGAAGCATAACCCATTTTACCAAGTGTCCTATGAGTACTGTGTGAGATAACATTTATTCTAATGGATCAATCTTTGAGATTAGCTACATAATATGACTCAACATGTAGTGACATAACTTTTGGGTGGCAAATACAACTACTAAGCAAGCCTTTTCCATTGGTGTGTAATTGAGCTCATATCCCACTAAGGTATGATTGATGTAATAAATAGCTATTTCCTTTCCTGTATCATCAAGTTGCACTAGAAGAGCACTTAATGTTGTGGGGGTAGTTGCAATGTATAAGATGAGTGGATGCCCTACAATTAGAGGAACTAAAATAGGTGGATTAGCCAAGTATTACTTGATGAGCTCAAAGTTGCGCTGGCAAGCAGGGTTCCATTTGAAGTTCTGATCCTTCTTGAGTAGATGTGTAAATGGTTGGCATTTATTAGGGAGTTGGGAGATGAACCGTCTGACTAATTGAAGTTTTCCCTAAAGAGAACGAAGGTGCTTGAGTGTCTTAGGAGGAGCCATATCCATGATGGCTTTGACCTTTTTAGGATCAATCTCAATACCTCATCGTGATACAATGAATCCCAAGAGCGAGGGGTAGGTCTATGAGATTCATGGATAGTTGGTAGAGCACAGATACTTCTAGGATAATTTCATCAAGGAAGATATTGTTGTAGGCTTTCTTTTCTAATTCCTCAAGAATGTCTTTGACCTCAACAAGGCTGTTTTGGATGTTTGTGAAGGCATGGCCTTCCTTCGTAGTGCCCCCAGTTGCGAGGAGTTTGTAGCCTAGACCTTTGGTTTTCTATCCCTGACATGCCTCTATAGGTTGTCTCATACTTGATTCCAAATGGCCCAAACCACCTCCTTGATAATCCCATTACTTAGTGGCTAGGCGATGTGACCAGGGATATTTCAGTTTAAAGTGATCAAGAAGTGCTTCACTTTTTGGAGGTGGTTCTTTGTATAACCATGTACTAATCTGGAAAGCATTTTCCTCTTCATCGAGGATACCCTTGGTAATAAATGTGGTAGGGCCCATCTCTTGGAGTTAAGAGGTGGTTTCTGGTCTAGGCCCTTGATGTGTTAGGTTTCCTTGAGTATGGGGATCAAGTGGTAGAGCGCTGACAACAAAAGCATCTGTAAGACTGTACTCACCACAACCTTGGTAGTTGATCTTAACCATGGAAAGAGTAGAGGCTAAAATGGTGTCTGGATCATGGCAGGTGCTAGAGGAACTGGCCGTGGTGTGACCAACTTCGATCCCAAGACAATGGTTGGTGTATGAAGCTTCAACCGCATTGCAATATGCAAAGGGTTTAGGATCTGGATGGATGGTTATCTTAGTGCCATTATGCAGAAATTTGATGCACTGATGATATGTGGATGGAACGACCTTCATGGTATGAATCCATGGGCAATTGAGGAGGATGTTGTATGGAAGGTTAAGATCAACTACGTGACAAAGTGTTTCCGAAGTGGCTGGGCCAACCTTGAGAGGGAGCAAGATGGTTCCTTCAGTGGTGTGCTCCAAAATGTCATATGCCTTGATGGTGATCACCTCATTAATGATATTGACCTTAGTGTATCCTACCTATTTGATGAACTTTAAAGTACATAGATTCAAAGCCGATCCATTATCTATCATGACTCATTTGACTGCAAAGTTAGAAACCATGATAACTATGCGAAGTGGAAGGATATGATCGGGTTCAATTGCTAGGATATCAATGGTTTTGAAGGATAAAACACATGATGCAGAAAGATGGCCAACCAAGTTGTGAAACTTGGTGGAATTTATGTTAGAGGGGATGCATGACTCATGTAGAGTATTGTTGAGGATCTCTTGATAAAGTGGGCTTGTTCGCAAGAGATCCAGAATGAAAATCTAAGCTGGTGTGTTTCCAAGGTATTCCAAGATGTTATACTATGGTCCTAATGAGGATGATCATGATGGAGATGCTCTAGATGGAGGCGGTCTTGATGGTGCTGACATAGGTGGGCCAGCTATATTGAGTCGAGTTTGATGAGTAGTAACTACACACTGGGTATCTGGGCCTTTGATGTTTATAACATTGATAAACAACTCAACTTGTGATATGCAGTCAATAAGGCTCCCATAATCCAAGTATGCTGAAGTATAGTTCTGAGACTTGTCTCGGTTATCTCCTTGTTCACCTTGATTATTGTTCAGTTTGTTGATAGGAGTGTTTGCAAGTACTTTTCCTAGGTTTTTATTATGAGGAGGGAAAGCATTTTGATACATCATTAATCCTACATTAGGTGAAGCCTGTGCCTCCACTGTGATTTCCTTCTGGTTAATGAGATCTTGGACATAATCTTTGAGTTGCATGAATTTAAGGGTAGTGTGTCCTTTGACACGATGGAATTTATAGAACTCATTATCCTTGTACTAGGATGCTCTAGATTGATTGGGATTCAAAGGTTGTGTTTGTGGATATTGAACAATGTTATCCTTGGCTAGTTTGTCAAATATTACATCAAGGGGTTCCCCCAATGGGGTGTTTGCACATGGTTGTCTCTGAACATGGGGTTTAGCACCTGCTGAAAGTGTGATGGCATTGGTTTGATTATGATGAGTAGGTACTTGCTGATTGGTCCACATGGGTTATTGTTGATATGTAGGGGGTTGTGGCTAATAAGGTTGTTTTTGACAAAATGTGGTGGGAATATTGGTTGTAGCCCCAATGATATGAACTTGTCAGGTGTCAGTGGCACCATCTGTCAACGTATTTTTGTTTTTATTCCAATATTGGGTTTTGGTCATTTCTGGGACCTCAGTCTTGGGTGTTTTCCTTGTAAAGTCTGATAACACCATCCTTAATGAGGCCTTGTTTAGGTCCCATCCCCTTTTCCTTAATGTCTTTGTATGTCTGCAAATAGTTCATAATCATGTGATGGGGAAGGCTAGGGTGCACATTGTTTATGAAAATTTTGACAAGATGATGCTCTAGGATGGTACATGAGGTCCTAGTTGTGAGTATTTACCAATGCTATAAGTATTCAGCAAGGCTTTCTCCTCCTTTCTACTTAGTATGAATTAAGTCCACTACAAATAATTTAGTTTCAACAAGATGGGTGTATTGAGCCACAAAGGCTTTAGAAAGATCAACAAAAGTTTTAATAGTGCCCTGAGGGATACGACAGAACCATTCTATGGCTCATCCTCCTAAGCTTTTTGGAAAGAGCTACATGAGGAACACATCATTATAGGCCAACTCTTGACAATGCATATAGAATTCCTTAACATGTGTGACTAGATCACTTTTCCACCTAAATTTGTCAAACTTGGAGATCTCAAAATGTTTAGGAAACAGTGTCATTGTGATGGTTTTACTAATTTAGTAGTGCAACATGAATACTAACTATTAAATGAAAGCATTAACAATACTAAACAAGCTAACACTTATGATAGGACCAAGGTTATCACCAAGAAAGGAAGCAAACCAAGAATGGTAGGCTCCTTATGGCATAACCCTTGATGAAGTGGATTTGTCCCTGATAGGAGGGGATTTATGCTCACATTGTGCTCAAGCTTCAAGTGGGTGGATGGTGTGCATGAAAAGGTGGTTTCAACAATGGAGTCATGGAGGTATTTCAATATTATAATGGTATTTTGGTAGTTTTCAAGCTCTCAAAATAGCATTATAACATTGCATGAAAGGTGGATGATGTTTGTGAAGGAAGAGGGTTCCATTTATAGGCCAAGGGGTAGAGAGATGGATGGCCATGATACAAAGATGATAAGATGGTGAGGGAGGGATAGGATGCAAAGAGAAGAGAGCAGATGCATTGTGCTTGTTTAGCACCAATAGGGAGGTGACACTTGTCACAAGGAGGATGAGTGTGAGAGGATAGGATATGGGTTGGTCAAAGGAGTAATGAGGGAGGTTGAGTATGTAAGAGGGATGTAAGAGTCATTAAGGGAGGTGTAAGAGATATTTTGAGGATGTAAGAGGTGTGGTTGAGTTTGTTGACTTTGGCTTGGGTTAGCAAGTCTTAACCCTTGCTTAAAGTTGTGCACATGTTTAGGAGGGGGATTAGGATTAGTTTAGAAAGGGGGTTAGGGGGTAAGTGGTTTAGCTTTTATGGGATGGGCTAGTTAGGTGGTTAAGTGATGTTAGTATGGGTGAATGGGTTGGATTAAGGGTTAGGATTGGGTTTAGGGATGTTTTAGGGGTTTAGATATTTTATTAAATAATTTATTTAATAAAATGTGGGTATGGAATTAAATTGAATAGATTTGAGGATTTTATTCAATTTAATAGAGGAATAGGGATTTAATTGATAAATTGATTTTGGGTGATCATTTGATTTTTCCAAATGGACTATAGCTAATTAAATAAATAAATTAACTAGGGGATGACGATTAATTAACTAAATGGTAAATATTTAATCAATAATGTCCTAGGAGATGACTAAATACGATTACCTATTGATGTAATAAGATTTAGGTGTCTACAATATCATCTTCTTGATGATCAAAGCTAGTTGCTCAAGCCATAACTAATCGTTGTGAACTTGGCTAAGGATGTATTTGATCCATTTGATTTAGAAACTTTCAGGTAGGTGGGGAATGTGGGATAAATCCTCATCTTCAAAATGTTTATGTTCAAGTTTGAGAACTCCATTCACACACAATTCTCCTAGGGCATCATCCATTTCTAGGGTTCCAATTTCCTAAATTGCACACTTGAAATGAGTTCGAGTAGTACCTTAGGAGGGATCTATGACTCTGCTCCATTTGGGTCGAGGGTTTCAACAATTACAAGCAAAATTTTGAAATTAGGTGCTTTCCATTCTACTCCTTAGACCAACATCTCTAACCCTTTCCTTGTTTTGATGTTGTTGCCATGGCTACTTGGTAAGTGTGAAAACTTTGAAATTTTTTATTGCAAATTCTACTCGAAGTCGGTTGGTCGCTCTGCAATTCGCTTCTTCACAATAACACTTAGAATTCTTGGTGATAATGAATTTGATTTCCTACTTTTTCTTAAAACTTTTCCATTAATGCTCACTATGAAGGTAGCTGTGATGACATCATGTGTAACAGCCTGTCATCCATTATCTATTTGGATTACTTGGTAAAGGCTTCATAACTCAGTAACCAAACATGTTCTTGTTACTCCCAACTTTTCTTAATAGAGTCTATGATTCAACCTTACTCAGTAGAGAAGCCAAATCAGTGATAACTAATATCGATCTCACTTGATGATCCTTTTGTATCTTGAATACTAATTTGGATCTTTGCTTCCTGTCAACTGGAACTGTTTGGATGTGATCTTGATAGTGTAGTTCCAATTCTTCTTAAGAACTTAGTTGAAAATGGTGGAGCCACCCTCTTCTTGAGTGACATGACCATCATTACTTGAGCTAGCTTCCCTAGTAGATTTAGGAATCCATTGCTGTCTCATCTGCTTTCTGATGTTATCTGCTTTTGCTTTCTTTTCATCTTGAACTCTACCTGTATTCATGCAATTTTTAGCTATATGACCAAGTTTGGTACAAGTAAAACATCTTATGGTGGTATCTCTCTTCCTTGTGTGATGTTTAACATAGTTCATGTCAATGTGTCCATATTCTCCACAGTAATGACATCTACACCATGTGTTATAGTCCCAACTGATTGCTTTCACAATTTGCTCTGCTAGATTGAATGACTTGGTTCTACAATCTGATGCCTTGTGAACTTGTTTCTTGCACTTGTGACACTTGCCTTCAAATTTTGGTTTCTCTTTGCATTCATTAGCCCTGTGACCATGCTAATTGCAATTGTAGCATTTACCATTGAATTTTGCTTTACCATTACTCTAAGATTTGTTTGATGTATGACCTATCTTACCACAGTAATCACTAGTAGGTCTTTGATTCCTTTGAGCACCTTGTTTGTAGGATTCACCTTCTTCTTTGTATCTAATTCTTGCTTTTCCTTTTTGTCTATAGAGATTCTGCTAATTCAGTTGATTTGATTGATTCATGCCTGCTTGGGATTTCATCATTCTTTCATTAATTTTCTTTTCAATGTTTAGGTCATTTTAAAATATTTTACTAATTTTCTTTTTAGATCTAAGTTCATTTCTTATTCTTTCATTGATTTGTCTTTGGCTCATACTTTCCTCATTTGCATTGTAAATTTGATCCATAAGATCTCCATGTTGAAGGGATTGGTTTTGGATTTCATTGTTTCTTTCATCCATTTCCTCTTTCATCTTGTTCCTCTATTCTAAGATTTCATATAGCCTCACTGACTAAATTTCTTGTTCTCTTTTGATCTTTCTTACTTCTTCTTGCAAGGAACCATTCTTCTCAAGGAGTTCTTTGATTGCATTGTTTGCTTCATTTTAACTGCTTGAAGAGAAAAAGTCTTCAATTCTTTCTTCAATGTACTAATGATCATTCATTTGATTTGCAAGTTCCTTCCTTCATTTTAGGAATTGGGAAAGTTTCTCCTTAGCTTTCTTGAGTTGTTTAATGACCATTTCTAGATCCAACTTTTCATTGTCAATTGCCTTATCAAGTCTTCATATCTCCATTGTCCTTGATCTTTGCTCAAGCTGTCAAGATTTATCTTGAGAACCACAAAGCCCTGATACCAATTGTTGGAAGTATTTAAGACTATGCTAAGTTACTGAGAGGGGAGGGGTGAATCAATAACCTTAAAAAATTTACCAAATTTTGATCTTAATTGTAATAATCCAATTACCATTTAATTCATCATATCAGATCTAACTATATGTATGAGAAACTAAAAACATAAAACATACAATAATTTGGTGACCCAAAAACCTTCCAAATAGAAAGTAAAATTGGGGTGGGGTGATACCCACAAAACTTAAATACTACAGCATAAAGTTGGCCTGTTAAGACTTACAATGATCACTTCTGATGATTTGCCCTGTTAGGAGCAATTAGGACTACTAGGTCCACCTTGTTAGAGGTTTAACAAACACACAATGAAGTATGCACTCGGTAAAGAGATTTGAGAAAAGATTGTTAGGTCTACCTTGTTAAAGGATTTGGACAGGTTCACCTGTTAGGATGAAGCAATAGATCTCTGATTTACAACTGAATTACTGATAGAGATTCTTTGAAGTACTAATCAACTTTTGTGATGGATATGTCTTTGCTGCTCCTTTACTGATATGGCCTTACAATACACTTTGTTTCCTGCTAATTCACATTCGCATGCTTCTTATTCACATTACTATTACACTTGGATATGATACAATACATTACATATATATCAATCCAATTTACATAATTACAAAGTTGGACATCATACAAGCTAACACCAATATTACAAGTCGGCCCATATGTAGATACTCAGGTTCTAAAGACTGACTTGGTGAAGTTCTGATACTCGACGTCCACTATCATTACTTGGCATCATCATGCATTCAGAAGAAGTAGAAGCTCAGTTCATACTAATCACTTTAATGTAGTCTTGAACTCGGTCTGCACTAGTGACTTGGTAGATACTGTGTAACTCAGTATAAACTAAATTACATGTTTACCATGACTACACTCGGTAAACACTAATCTTCATATAGCTTAGTTAACACTAATTTCACTTTACATGAACTACTAGCTCAGTAGAAATTGCAAAGCTTGGTAACCATTGGAATGCTTAGGTTGAACTACTAGACTTCATAGTGACTGAATGCACTTGGTAACCACTGTAATGCTCGGTAAGAACTATAGTGCTTGGTGGCTACTGAATTACATGGAAAACACTACACACTATTCAATGAGCTTGATAGCCATACAAAATCTGAATAAGTGTTGTCACTAATAACAAACTTGACTAAATTTCAATAGATGGATCATGATGATGGAAGCCATGGATGCACGAGAGAAGAAGACAAGAAGATAAAAGGTCTCCACAAAAAGCTTTAATGCTCAAACTCCTCCAAAAATTGCTCTCCAAACCTACAACATAACAATAACATAATCATGGATGTCAAAAATGAGGAGAGAGCTCCCTTATAAAGAAGTATGGATGATTAAGATTAAGAGACAATAAGATTTAATCGAGGGTGGAGAAAGAATGATCCATATGAGACAAAATTCCAACAATGAGAAAAGAGGAGGAAAATTAAATGGAATCCCACTTAGAAATATGTGCATTTAAGTGTAGAGAAAAAAATAATTTATTTTATTTCCATTTTTAAGTGGGATTTTATTTAATTAAAAGGGAGCAAGTTTATTTAATTAAATGGAAAATCTTTAATTAAATTAAAAGAGTGAGTTTTCTCTTAATTAACTAAATGTGGATTAATTATTTAATTAAAAGAGAGGTTTTCTTTTAATTAATTAAGACTTAGGATAAAATGATCAAACCTTAGGAAATATTGAAATAATTGAAATAATTATAATTTGATCAAAAAATTTGATTTGAATTGATTTAATAAAATATTGTAAACCATTGATTCAGGAAATTGATAAATTGAATAATGGGGGCCCATAGTCTAGGTGACCATTTTAGGGTGCATATATTTTCACCTCTTTAACTAATGTGTGATCGATCTGGGAACACATGTAGTCAAAGAAAGAAATTGAAGTGTGAGATCGATTTGGGATCACAAAACAACCCATATGTGTGGTCAATTTGGGAACACATCAGCACAAAGAATACAAATAAATTTTGAAGTAAAAAAGTCGAGAATAAAATTGATAAAATTGAATCAAGGATTGAAGTTGATAGGTACTACCCCCTCATGATTGAAATTGAAATGAGATAGAGGAGAAACAACAAATTGATAAATTTGATCAAATCAAACAAAAGATAAGGTTCTTGATGTAAGATGAAAGATATAAGAATCACAAAACAAAGGTAGATCATCAAGCGTGAAATATTATGCCCCAAAAGTTAATTAGAAGAAAAGAAGTGGGGTGAAAACGAATGGAAGATAAAAGTTTGGAAGATATGGAAAGAAACAAAAAGAAGAAAATAAAGTTTTTTTGTAAGAAATAGAATGCCCCAAAAGTAATCAACTATTTAAGACATAAATTTTGATTGAGATCATGAAAGAAGATAAGGAAATGAAGATTGAAACATGACCATAATTGATTAAAGTTCCACAAGAAAGCTAAAGGTAAAACCCTCTCAAACTCAAAATGCAACCTGAAAATGCAAACTAACATGAAGTCTAATAATGTAGCTACAAGAAAACACAAAAGTATACTTGCAATAGAGAAATTGTAACATAGGAATTTCTATTCATCATTCATTAGAGAATGTAAAAGAACTTATTTTCATCATTGGGCTATTATTAACAGACATCAAAAAATCACACAATCATCACTAGTCACAAGCGCAACTATAAAGATATGAACGTGATTTATATCAGATTAGAATGTGGAAAGATTCTAACATAAGCATCAAAGACATAAAGGTCAAGATGACTTTGATGTTAGCTTACCCAATTTAATGTAACAAAACCATGCTCGCATCAAGGCATAGATGCCAGGATGACCATAAGAATGGTTGTGCAAAAATAGTCAAGGATGATGCCTCAAATCTCCTAAGTGTTTGAAGGGGACAACAAGAGAAACTCTAGAGTTTGAAGACCACACCCACAAGTAGAAAATGAATAAAAAAATGCCCCATGCCCCATGCCCCAAGTCATCTAGCTATGAATCCAAGAGAGACTTATCAAATAAGGACACTCAACGAAAATCAATAACAGTCAGCACACAAAAAAAAGATCATGACATAGGTCAAGCATTAAGTGTCATGTTAAAAGATTTAAGTGTGTTAACTGATACTGAGTTTCGAGGATAACGATTGAATGCTTGGAAGCAAGTAAGATCACATGATGAAACTGGGTAAGACCAAACTGATAAGTGTTGAAAAACACTCAATCTTAGGGGTTGTATTGAAAAATAGAGTTGGGGTGGTGTTGAAAAACACCATGTGTGAGGTGTCCTAAATACTAACACAACCAAGAGACCAAAGCTAACATAGTTATGCCCCCTAGAAAAAGACCAATTCCAAACCAAGGAAACAAGGACAAGGCAAGGACAAGGCATGATGGAGAAAGACCAAGTGTCGAGAACATCTACTAAGAAATAAGGGTGCAAAGGCCTCAAGTAGTGCCCATTTCTAGGTTTTCACCACTTGGTTTTTTTTTTTTTTTTTTTTCGATAAATGGCCAGAGCCTTGATTAAATTAATTAAACATAAAGAACATACATCAGAGTACCTCCGTTTGAACAGACACTAGTAGGAAAGAATGAAGAAGAAAACCTCTAGTCTAGCTGAGGACCATGGTCCTTTATTATTATAACATAAAAGGGGCACACCCCAGTACAATTTTATAATTTTTGATTGTTACAAATAACAGATCTTAGTTTTGCAAATTCACTTGATCTATTGCCAAACTTAATCCTCTTGTCGAGGGAACACCAACCAATATTTTCTACTTCTATCGATTACTGACATCTGAAAACAACAATTCCTTGCTAACTGGCAATCAGAGGTTAGTACTAAAATACAGGTTAACTTCCTAGTCATATATAAATAATAAACTAGTCCTATTTGACTATACAAGATTAGTTACTTCATCCATCCTTAGGTACTCAAGACCATCATCCTCATACAGTCTTAAGTAAATTACCATACCCCATTGATGGGTTCATTCAACATGTTATCAAAATTCTTAGTAATGTCATCCAAAATGAAAAAATAAAACCTTGATTGACTAACTCAATATTTAAAGCTATTATTTAATATAGAACTAACTTAAACCCATCATAGTATGCTAAGAGGATCCTAAATAATTCCCATAATGCATTGAGCAAAACAAGTTCCAAGGCCAAACAGAGCATGTTGAGATAAGTATAATTCCAAAAGTGAATCCAAAGCAGTATATTAAAATTGATTAACTCATCCAAGATTCAATCTCTCATCTAGCCATACTATAATTCATGATAGGGAATGTCTTCCTTAGTTATTATTTCTTAATTTTAGAAAATATGAGATAGATATCTTCCACATGTTTTAGCTATTAAGTCTAAAATGAGCCGCCTCAGATTTTATTGAACTTTAGTTCTTATTCTATAGACTCTATGAAACTAAGCTTCCCCTACCAATTTTAACTTGTAATTTAGTTTAGATACTGCGCAAATCAGAAATAATGAGAGATGGAAAATACTGAATGTTATAGGACCATTCGGCCAAGAGCCAGTTCCACCTAATTAAAGACATTAAAATTTTAATTTGAGATACTCAAAATTATAAAAACCTAACCAATCTCGTTACTCAAAACCTACAATTCTATTTTCCTTAGAAGAGTAAAACATTACAATATTTTAAAAATAAGTTTCACTTACGCTAGATAAGCTCTATAGTCCAAGCTAAAATCAAGTCATTTCTGATATCAGAAATTACCTTCTTAAACTACCCAAATAAATACAGAATAACCAATCTAAAAAACTCCAATTGAAAGTCAAAGCAGAGTGATTAGTTCTTATTGCAAGCTAATTTTAATTTTTTCTGTTGGTTTCTTTAGATAAAAATCAACATAATAACTCAAAGTAATTCATGAGAAAATCAACAAGGGCGAAGAAGTGGGTTTAAATTACTTTAAAAAAAAGGATGGTATCTAGATTAAGAGATACTTCATGAAGTCCAAATTTTTAGTTTTAGTATTTGAAAACCATATAAATTCATGTTTCCATCCCTTTTGAATTACTGGAAGCTGCTACTACATCAACCAATCATAATTAAACTACTCCTAAAAACAAGAAACCAACCAAATAAGGGGAAAGCTTCAAGAATAACATTGGGGAGCAATATGCCCTTAAAACCTTTGAAAATAGTAGAAATTGAGAAATATCTATATAAGAGTAGTAATAGTTACCATTGTCTATCAAAAGGGAAAATCTACATATGTGCAAAGCAGAAGAGGGAAGAGAAATAACTAGCCTGTATTCTGGTATAGATATAGGAACCTAATAAAAAACAAAGATCAGATGAGAAGGATGATCTAAGGGAGGAGAAAACAAGAAATCAAAACCAAAAAGTAACCAAAACCTTAGTTGAAAGATCATTACAGATGCACAAAATAGAGTACATTAGAGGACGGTCACATTGATAATATGAGACAATAAAGACCTTAAATGGAGAGTACCCTATCAACTAACTAGGAGCAAAAGTGAAAACCCAATAGAGCACCTGAGAGCTGCTTACTTCCAATAGATCATAATGACTTATGATATGTCATTTGGATTCTCCAATTGGAAATTGGGGAAAAATTCAAAGCCGGACTTCATCCTACTAGTTTTTTCCATGTTAGGTGTATAGAAGTTTAGAACTTCTAGGTTGTCAAAGACCACCCCAGGCTGAATGTATGCTTTGAAGAGATAATTGATAAGCCATGCACTATTCTCATAATTAAATATCCTCCACCACTAGAGGAGGAAATGTATACTCGCCTCCATCTTGGGTCACTCCTGATAAAAGGCTAAATTTTCACGAATTACTAGGGAAGGGAAACGAAAGGCTACCTCCAAGTCTGGGGAACCCAGAGGGAGTACCATGTACTTCTCTAGGAGAGGGACATGAAGCTTATCATCAATGCTTTTGATGGATTTCTCTAAACCCTTCCTCCATTTAGGGTCAAAAATGTTGCAACAGAGTTTGATAATGGCCCACGGCTCCACCCTAGCTCTTGCCATACAACCAATAAAGGTGCTATAAGATCACTATTTCTCCTCCAGGTATATTCATAATCAAAAAATCCCTCACCTATGGCTCTGCTGACTATTATTCTTGTCATGTTGTCGACCAACTTAAGGATTTTGCTCCATCTCTTTGGTTTTACTTTGCCCCAGAACAGCATGGTTCAAATTTTTGAGATGTGAAACAAACTGGTGTTGGAATCCATGACCACAATATGAAAGAGTCCAAATATAGTGAAAGAAAATGATAGCCAGAGATTAAAAGGCGAGAGCAGGAAGAAGGTCCTAGAAGCCCTTTCTATCATGACATCATCAAATGATGACACCAACATAATCAAAAGCATTAGGGGAATATGATGGATAAAATCAGTGGGATAAAAATACAAAAATATGATTGCAACAAGTTGAGACTAAAGTTGGAAGGCCACTGAGAAATAAAAGAAAGCTTGAAATAGAGAAGAGGAAAAAGGATAGAATAATAATAATCAGGTTGGGAAGACTATGAGAGATACTAACCTAAAAAATGAAAAGGATTATTATCTTCTTTCTTTTTTTCTTTTTTTTTTTGGAATATATAATTTTTTTGGAGATATATCAAAGAACTTATGACTAAGATGATCATTTTTTTAGGATATTTTCCAAATTTTAGAATTTTGACAGTATATCATTTTTTTGTACTTTTTTAGGATCAATAAATATGTACAAAGATGCCCCTAGATAGAACTAACATCATGGATAGAACTTCTTTAGGTGCAAGACATTGATATTATCAAGGAGTTGCTCTCCCTCTACTATAGACAGTAAATAGGCACCAGAGCCAAAAGTTACTATAATAATGTAAGGGCCAAGCTAATTAGGTTCAAATTTACCCTTTTGATCTCTATTATGTTGATTCTTAGGATTTTCACATAGGACAAGATCTCCCACCTGGAATTCTCTAAGGTGAACCCTTTTGTTGAATGCTTTTGACATGCACTTTTGATAGACACTCATATGGTCAAATGATGCTTGGCATTTCTCATCTAGAAGTTCTAACTCTTGAAGTCTCATGGCATGGTAGTCTTCATTTGTAACTCAACCTTTGAGGGAAACTCTAAGTGAAGGAATCTCAACCTCTAAAGGTAACACAGCTTCAAGACCATATGTAATGGCAAAAGGAGTAGCCCCAATAGGAGCATGAATACTCATTCTATAGGCCCAAAAAGTTAGATATATCTGTAAGTGCCAATCTCTACCACTCTTGTGAATTTTTCTATGTAAGATTTTGAGAATGGTTTTATTTGATATTTTTGCTTGACTATTTCCTTGTGGGAAATAAATGGAGGACCAATTCTTTTTTATCTTGAATTTCTTAAAAAGTTGTTTAAGGTCCTTATTTTAAAACTGGTCTCCATTGTCAATGATAATCTTGGAAGAAATTCTATATCTACAAATAATATGATTAAGAATAAACAGAGAAACTGTCTTTCCTAAGGCAATAGAAATTGGGACAACTTCTACCCATTTAGTGAAGTAATCAGTAGCAGTGATAATAAACTTGTGTCCACATGATGAGTTGGGATAAATCGGCCCAACAAGATCAAAGGCCCAAAACTGAAATGACCAATGAGAGATAGAAGTAATGAGATCCCTACCTAGAGCATGTATTAGGTTACCATGTTTTTGACACTTTTCACATGACTTTGCAAAATCTACTGCATCAATCTACATTGTGGGCCAATAGTACCCCGCCCTAAGCAACCTTCAAGTCATGGAAAGACCATTAGAATGTCTGTCATAGATGCCCTCATGGATTTCAATTAACACTTGATTGGATTCTTCCTTTTCTAAGCATCTAAGAAGTGTTCCATTTAGACCCCTCCTATAAAAATCTCTAGAGATAAGGGAATGGTGAGAGACATTTCGAATAAGGTATCTATGTTTAGATCGGTTAAAGATTTAAGGTATAATGCCATCACGAAGGTATGAATAAATGACACCATAATGGGATGACTCACGACCAACAAGGGTACAAATCACATGACTTTCTTGGGAATCATAGATAGGGTGATGTAGCTCTTCCACTAGGAATTCAAATCTTGATTCATGTTGCTCTAATTGAAGAAGTGAAGCAAGTGTAGCCATAGCATTAGCTACTTTATTTTTTTCTCTAGGGATTTTTTGAAATGAAACAAATGTGAAACAACATCTCAAGGAATCAACCATTTGTTTGTAAGGTACCAGTTTCTAATTTTTTGTTAAATATTTGTCATTGACTTGGTTGATTATCAGTTATGAATCTCCATAGATGTGTAACTCTATAATTCTCCATTCTATAGCCATCTTAAGTCCATTTTTTAAAGCTTCATACTCAACAATTTTATTTGTACATAGAAATAATCACTTGTAATATTTAGGAATCATGTACCCATGAGGAGAAACAAATAGCACACTAGCTTCGAAACCATTTTGCATAAAGGATCCATCAAAGAACATCTTCCACGTTCTTTTAGTTATATACATGAGATGCTTGTCTAGGAAATAAACTTGAATAGGTGCATCATCTTGTAGTGGGAAATCAACTAATTAATCTACTATGGCTTGCCCTTTGATTGCTTTATGCTCAACGTAGTCTATGTCAAACTCTGAAAGGATCATCATCCATTTAGCAAGTGTACCCATGAGGGCAGCCTTACCTAGTAAATACTTGAGTGGATCAATTTTTTCTATGAGGTGTATAGTGTGTGCAAGCATATAATGTCACAACTTTTGGGAAGCAAACACAACTATGAGTAAAGCTTTCCCAATACTGGTGTAATTAACCTCATATGAAACAAGATTATGACTAATGTAGTATATTACTCTTTCTTTCCCATGTTAATCCACTTGAGCTAATAATACCCCCAAGGAAGACTCTACCACTAAAATGTATAGAATAAGTGGTTTCCCTAGGATAGGAGGCATTAAAATAGGAGGATTTGCCAAGTATTTCTTGATTTGATCTATGCTCTTTTGCCACTCTTCATTCCATACACATTTGACTCCTTTATGTAAGTTCTTGTTGAAAGGTTGAGCTCTATCTGCCAACTATGAAATAAACCTCCTTATAGATTGTAGACACCCTTGAAGAGTCCTCATTTGACTAATGCTTTTAGGAGGTGGCATATCCATGATTGCTTGAACTTTTTCAAAAGGGTCCACCTCTATTCCTTTTGTTGAAATAATGAATCCTAGCAATTTTCTAGAGGTGAGTCCAAATGCACACTTTTTAGGATTTAACCTTAGTTGAAATTGTTTCATGTGATCTAGAATGACTTCTAAATCATTTAAGTGTGTATCCCTTTTCTTAGACTTAGCCAAGGTGTCATCCACATAATCTTCCATGTTTTTATGCATCATATCATGAAAAATAGTTTTCATAGTTTGTTGATAGGTGGCTCCTATATTTTTTAATCCAAAAGGCATAACGTTCCAACAATAGGTACCCCATGTACAAGTGAATGTAGTCTTTTCTTGATCTTCATGAGCCATCTTAATTTGATTATATCTGGAAAAACCATCCATCAAGGAATAAATCTCATAACCCGTAGTCATATCTACTACCATGTCTATATTAGGAAGTGGAAAATCATCATTTGGGCATGCTCTATTAACATATCTAAAATCTATGCAAACTCAAATGGTTTTGTCATTTTTTGAAACTAGTACAATGTTTGATATCCATTCAGCATAGTCAATAGCTCTTATGAAGTTTGCACCAAGGAGTTTCTCTAATTCTGCCTCGATTAGGAGAGCTATTTGAGGATGCATCTTTCTCAATTTTTTCTTAACTGGTTTAACACCTAAAGCTATGGATAAGTGATGTATAATAAGATTAGTGTCCAATCCTGGCATATCTGAATAAGTCCATGCAAAATTGATCTTCTTTTCTCGTAAGAACTTAGTGTAGGATTCTTTTTCTTGTGATGACAAAGACTGAGCCAAATATACCCAAATTGACTTTTTGTGTTGGTTTAATAAGCACTGAAGATCTATCTTGAAAATAACTAGGGAGATGATCAAGTACCTCACCCTTAGGTGCCTTAGAGAGGTTTTCACCCTCTGATACATCCTTTCTTTTTATTATTTTTGGTTTTGACACTACCACATAGTGGTTTTCACTGTCAGAACTCCTATTATTTTTCTTTTCTTTTCTTTTTATTTTGCGACTAAGGTACTTGATGTCTAGCTCTATCACATTGGTAGCCAATTCATTGGTGGAAGAGACTATGGGTTCAATAACATTTAAATAGTAGGCTATCTCATAATCATTTTGAAACATTAAAAGCTTAGGTTCGTGATTACAGTGGGGCCAATCAATCAAATTAGGATGAATAAGGGGTAAATCAATGACTGGTTCATGGTTATGAATATGAATGATATCTCCGGTGATCGAAGAGTCAGAGTCTATCAACTAACTTCCTAAACTAACCAAATTAGGATTTGTCCTAACAAGCGAAGAATCGTCCACTAAGGTAACATGTGAGTTCAAATCATTTGATCCTACACATGAATCATCGACTAACTCGGGTTGGGAACTATATGTATGAACAACATCAATGTCCATATCAATTGTAGAAGGCTCCAAGAGGGAGTCCCATTCATACTCATTTGAATCTATTTCTGAATCTCGACTAGGATGCTTACACCATGAAAGTTTGGGATGCTTGGACGTGGAAGCCTCAATATCATCAAGGGTTACACTCTCTTGTTCTAAATTTGTGACTGTCTAATGAGATATTCAACTATATGAATCTCCCCAAAGCAGATAATTAGAAGGGGCCCAATCTTCACATATATCTTGTTAATATTCCAAATTAGGTATGTAAACTTGTTCTTCTTCACTATCTAACTTATCAAGGATAGGAGCAACATTATTGTGATTTGCATATCCTAGGCCAACTCGGTTCTTATACTTGCATCCAAAAAGACCATGATTAAGGGGTTCAGCTCTAGCATCCAATCTATTAATAAGAGGGCCATGTTTAGGATAGTCCATACTCTTGAAAAATGTATACCATATTTCATAAGCTTTAGGAGAGGGAGTGAAGTCCTCATTATGCATATACTTCTCTTCTCTATAAATCCAATCTGTAGTAGCCACATCTTCTTTCTCATCTTGAATAGGCACTAACGATTGTACAGATGTGTCAAATAATGTCATAGCTGAAGAGGAAGGTTTCATCTCTTGTGAAGTTTTACCATAAGACCTAGGTGAAACTGGTAATGTTGTTAGGGAGTTGAGTTGATATCCCCCCATGCCAAGGTTTATGGATTTGAACTTGTCTTTACATTTAGCTAAAGTTGAATCAAAATCATCTGCTTCTCTATTGAGGGGAACATGAGTACTTGCTAAAATTGAGTTAATAGACAAAGTATTATCTGCAAATATACAAATCTCTATTCCATTGTAAGGGAACTTAACACATTGATGATAGGTAGATGGCATTGCTTGCATATCATGAATCCATGGTCTACGAAGTAAAATATTGTACGCAAGGGGTCCAACATAAACTATTTGGAATCAAATATCTTTTTCAATAGGACTAATCCTAATGGGAAGGATAGACAACCCATTTGAACTTCTCTCTACCTCATCATAGGCTTTGAAAATAATCTTCCTTCTGGTATCAATAACTTGTTTAGAAGAACCTAATGTCTTTAAAAGACTCAAAGAACAAATATTAAGCCCAACACCCCCATCTATCAACATGCACCTAACACGGGTTCTATGGATCATGACCTCAATATGAAGGGAAAGATTGTTTGAATGGCTCAAAGATTTATCATCTTCCTCCAAAAAGGAAAGGTAATGAGGGATAGCAATATGATTAACTATGTTTTGGAATTGATCGACATCTAAATTGTTGGGGACATTCACCATGCGTAAAGCATCCTCAAGGACTTGTTTGTGTCTTGGAGACAACTCTAAAAGCTCAAAGATCAAAATTTGAGTGGGGGTTCTTTGTAATTAATCAACAAGATTATAATTTGACCTAGGACTAACCACTGGTTTTGAAGGAACATACTTGGACTGCACTTTTTTTGGCTTACTTGGTTGGTTTGAACTAGGTCCTTTGATGAAAAGGGGACCTTGACTTCACGTAACAACATTGAGACTTTGGGAAGACACTTGCTTAGGTTTACTTGACTAGTTTGAATTGGGTCCTCTAATGATAAGGGGACCTTGAGATGACTCTCTAGAGTGAGCACCCCTTAGCACCAAAATAGGTTTTTCACCAAGGATAGGAGAGCTCAAATTTAAATCATAACCACTAGGATCTTTATCTTCCATCATGTTGACACTTTCTTCTACAACCTCAAGCATATTGACAACATTGTTTACATTTGCATAAGTGTAATTGATTACAGCCTTGCCATTCTTAGGTTGGGAAGCTTCCCCTTTCTCATACTTGGGCTAAGGCTCTTTGAATGTTGTGTGATTAGAATTGGTATTTAATACATCTATTTTAAATTTTCCATTCTCAATAATATCTTGAACAATATGCTTAAATCTCCCACAATTTTCAATATCACGTCTAATGCCATTATGAAGTTTGCAATAGGCCTTCTCATCCCACCACCATGGCTTAACTTCAAGTACACAAAAATTTGTGGCATCATAAGGGTACACAAGATTATGAGCAAGGATCTTCATGAATATCTCTTCATATGACTCACCCAATTGTGTGAAGTTACGTTTCTCTCCTTTAGGCCTTTCTTGATATCTTAGCTTGTTACTTTGTTGATTGACACTAGCCAAATGGAGAAAAACTTGGTCTTTAGGCTTAGAGGAATCCACAACTCCACCATTAACCACTTGTTTTTTCTTATTCCAATATGTGTTCTTTCCTTTATCCTTGCTATTGTTGTTGTTATTTCCATTTTTTGTCAAAATACCTTGCTCTCTCAAAACATCCTCAATTCTAAATGCAATTTCAACCATGGTATCAAAGGACTCAAAAACCATCTTCTAAATTTCACACTTCATCTCAGGAACCATGTTACTAATAAAGATTTCAATATTTTCTTTCTAAAGAATAGTCATAGAATAAGGAGAGCACTGTTGTCCCCATCTTTGCAAGAAAGTAACAAAGGATTCTCCTTGATTTTGCTTTGTGTGACATAAGTCCAATAGTGAGATAGATCATGAAAGATTGTATGCAAAGTGTTGAACAAATCTCTGAATTAACTCAGGGAACATCTTAATAGGAGGAGTTATATTGGTAAACCACTCCATTGCTTGACCCTTAAGACTCCTTGGAAATAATCTCATAAGGTATGAGTCCTCATGATGAAACTCAAAACTCATAGTATAGAACTGACACACATGATCATTCAGATCCCCATTTCCATCATATTTGTCATATTGGGGGATCTCAATTTTTCTAGGGAAATCTTTCATGTCAACACTCTTATCAAAAGGATCATGACAAATTGAATCAAGTGAAAAATAACTCTTGGGTGCCGATATTTGCTTCAGTTGTTTCTTCAATTGGTCAATTTCTTCTTTGATAGAGGGATCATGCTTTTGAGTCTTTTTATCTACATCAAAGTTGTAAGGGACCTTAGTAGGCTTGTTGATCAAATGTTGAAATCATGCATCTCTATTTTGGTTCATATATGCTTCCATATATTGCTAAAAATGTGGGTCTTCTTGCATAGCCATGAAATCATAAGAATTATAGTCAAAGTTTGAGCTACCACCTCCATATTGTGAACCATGATGAGCTTGTTGTGAAGGTTTTATTGAAACTCTAGGAGGTGTTGGTCTCCTATAATAATCATGTATTCAAGATCTCCTTCCTCTAGGGCTAGGAGATCATGAAGGAGATTGTGAGTGTCTTCCACTTTGTAGAGTCTTAGGAGGGGTAGATGGAGGAGAGTTTTTTCCACCACCAATGTGCACATTGTTGAATTTATTGTCAAGTTGCGATGCCATGAGAAGGTCTTGTTCTCCTTGATAGGCTTTCCTTTCTATCTCAATCATAACTTGTCTTTCTTCCTCTAGGCATCTAAATTGTTCTTCCTTCTTAGCTTGTTCTTCTAGAAGGGCTTTTCTCTCATGCTCAAGTACTTTGAGTCTTCCACTCACATAACCTAAAGGTGTCATGAGCGATGTACATGATCTTGACTCTCTAAACTAGTTACTAGTAAATGTTGCATTCACATGAGCACTAGAAGGCTCACTAATTTGATCATCATATTGGAATTTTTCTTCTTGATAGGCATAATGCTTACCTTTCTCAACCCTTTGGTGTACATCCAAATATCTATCCTCAATATGGGGTGAGGTTGGTCTATTTTCATGAGTGAGACTACCACTCAAAAGGTCAACATAGTATTCACCACTTCGATTCTTCTTTTGTGGAGCCATTTTAAAATCCATATCCATATCTGAGTGAGGTGATGCTAAGGGTGTACTCAACTCAATAAGTTCACTACTATGGTCAAACAAAGCTTTTGGAATATTCTCAGGAAATTGAAAAAACACAGGTTCTTTTCCCCTTTTCCCTTACATTGTTGATGAGTTTGAACTAAAGGCAATTGTTTAAAGATGACTTGAGGTCGCTTTCCTTATTCTACTTGATATCTTGTTGTAAGTGGCATGGAAGAAAATGTACTAGGTGATAGGATAACCCTAAGAAATGTTGTTACCAAACTAGGATAGTAAAAGAACTCACTTATCCAAAATAGATGTGATAAGATAGAATTTTGCAATAGGCATAAACCAACACTACCACAGAGGTGCCCACAACTTTGGGTGAATACCCTAGCACATATGGACTAGGAGGATGATTTACCCAAATTATAAATAATTAAAATTGAATTTTTATAAAAGTGGATGGACAAGAAATTACTAAGACTCTCCAAGCATAATATCAAAGAATCCAAAGATATATCTTTCTCAACAAGGAAAATCTCTAACTCACTGACTCCAAACAAGGTCACTTGTGAAATCAGAGATCACTAATTCAAGGAGTCAAAGCACAATAACCCAAAGTGAAAAAAAGTTTCTAACAATGAGGTAAGTAGCCTAATCTGAACTAGATCAACCTAGGGAGATTGGAAATAATAGGATAGAAAAGTAGTTTGATCATAAAGTCTTGACTCAGGAACTTATATTTTATTCATTTTAAATATCCAACTAGGTGTGATAAATTTTGAATCATAAATCAGACATGCAAGACAATAATTAAGAATTTCAAGAAAACATCTTCAAATAATGAGCAAGGGATAAAGCAACCTTACACATGAACAAGAATAGTGTCATAGTATTAGTCCAATCCCTAGAACCACCACTATGTATGTTCTCAAAATTTTTTCCAATCACACACATAGTCCAGGAAAAGAAAATTTGGTAGCACTACGATTCTTAGTAATGTTCAACTCTGCAACTTTTGCAATCTAGAGTGTGTAAAATCCAATCCCAGTGCACCACGATTTTGACATATTCTAAAAATTTAATCAATCAAAGATACTGAGGAGATTTGACAACCCAAAAAAAGACTACACCCATGAGGATTTCCCCCATAAGGACACTTATATAGCAATTGTTACCATGAAATCAAAAATGGCTATTACTGCTTGAGGTTTCATCCATGTGGTTGACCCAATAAAGGGAATGTCCATTATGGTTAACCCTCTCTAATCAATGAAGACTCACAAAATTGTACCACATGGGGACTTGGTTTGGATTCAAGGGTTCCAAGTTTTTAATGTGCCCAAAAGGGAATAGAGCATACTCCTCTAGCCTCTTCACCTTACCCAAACATAGAAAACAAGGTTCTTTGACACACTAATTAAAAATTAACTTACCAAATTTTTAAAAAAGTCAACAACAAACACCACCAACCTCAAAAGAGAAAGTACTAATGGATGTTGAGGAAAAACCCAAATGGAATAGTGAGATAATAACAAATATCATTTTCTACCTACAAGGGGATCTACCATTGAGAAGAGCTTCGCATGTAAGGCAAGTGAATGAAGCACAATCCCTCAAGAACTCCACAAATAGTATTCATAGGGCCTAATTACTATGTGAAACACATATGCATGAAAGTAAATCTAGATCCAATTTTAGAGTACCAAATGAAGTGTGAATCTATGAAAGCATATAAAAGCACTAAAGCCAAACACATGAGAGGGTTCATTTTACTTCCAAATCAAAATTTTATAGAGATCCAAAAAAAATACTTGATAATCCTTGCAACACATCTTTTCTTTGTTGTACTTTTTGTTTATGCTTGAACGCTTGTTTGCAATGAACAAAGCAACAAGCAAAACAAGCAAACACAAGATATGTAATATATATCCAACTTATCCAAAACTAGGGTTAGATCTAAAAATGTAATTTTTAAGAGTGATAATAACTAGAAAATAACCCAAATGAAAGCTCACATCATGCATTGATCCATGTGAAAATTTGGTGCAAGAGCACATTAAATACAAGAAAATGAAAAAGTTAAGATTCATTATTTGTGATATTAAATAAATTTGAGTCATTTATATTGTATTTGGGTCAAGTTTTAAAGGCTATGAAGCCATTTTTGTCAAAACTGTAAAAGTTGCGTAAAAAGTTGTAAAATGCAACATTGAGAAAGTTGCTAATAATAGAAAAATGATGTAAAAAGGTATATGGTTGGTCCTGGGGGTAGTTAGGAAGGTTTATAACTATCAAATGGATATAAAAACTATTGTATGGTCGAACCAAATCAATTTGGAGAAGAAGAAATACTTTGATACATTTTTGGTGCATTTTATTGTTGTGGTTTTGATTGGTTTTTTTTAATTTTAGAGTAGTTTCCAGGCCTTGTACGGCCATGTAAAGCCTAGAAACCATGTAATATAGTAATAGATATATAGTATGATGAATCCTTCTTCTCATGCTTTTGGTTTGGTTCAATTTTATGAAGAAATGAATAAGTTATGGGTATTTTGGTGAAAGTGGATGTTTGCAGATTTTAGATTCGCTGAATATAGTCATGTTGCAGCGTATGGTGCGGACATGATTTTGATACTTGGGATCTCTAATGATATTCATTGGAAAGATATGTGAACTACCTTTCATTTCCAACTAGTTTGAATTATTTTTATTTAGATTTGAGAAAGTTATGAAGATTTGAGTGAAAACTGGTTTTTAAATGCCTTCAATGGTGTTGCAGAAAAAGATTTGATATTATACAATGATTTATAATGATAAAAGAAAATAACTTATATATTTGGAAACTAGACTTAGAAATGGTTACTAAAAAAATTTTTTGGTATTATTTAAATTTATTTTGAGAAATTTATTTGATTCCCTAGGAAGGGTCAATGGTTTGGCTCCTGATTTATGACAGAGAATATGGGTCTTGGTTCAGAGTACATAATTTATAATCTGCTTATTGGATTGATCTCAGCTTTGGGTATGTTTTAGAATTACTAATTTTAAACAGTTACTCCAAAGAATTTTTCAAGAAGATATTTATAATTGAAGTTATGAACAATGCAATCAGACATAGCAATCTGATTGTGTGAGTCAAGATGTTGTCTTTATTCGTGTATAATGTCAGGGTTCTTTGTTGTAATCTTTGAGATGTTCTTGGTTCCTTGAGGGTGTACCAGCCTATTGTGAATCTCTTGAGTTGAACTAAGATTCCTTGAAGATAAATACATAGGGCTCTGCATCAAAATTAAATGCAAGCTATTCATTAAATGCCCTTTTTTTAATATTGATTTTTGACCTAGTCAACAAGATTGGACCTATATGATATGAATTTAGATCCAAAACCCAAATGCATAAATGATACCCCTATCAAAAATTAGAGAGCTTTTCAAAAATGTCAGAATTTTGAAAAGAGCTTTTCATTTGTGCCCTAGAGAGTTATTTTGTCAAAATAGATTAGTTTTTGTAAATCAAATTATTGAGCCTTAGTATGATCTCTAAAATCAAAACAAAAAGAACCAACCCTATTTAGAATTTAGAGACCTTTTAAAAAATGTAGACTTTTTCAAACAATTCGCTAATTTGTGCCCTAAAACAAATTTTATGAAAAATTAAAAAAAATTATAAAAAATTGAAAATATCTTAGAAAAATCTAAAAATTTCATTAAGGCTTCTATGATATGTTGCCACCTTGCAAAAAACAATTTAGACCAAAAAACCAAGTCATTTGGGAGATATGATCGAATCTTTCAGATCTAGAATTTTTTGTCTCCAAACAAATCCGCATAAGGGGGTTAGCTCCAAAAATATCTAAAAGCAACAAATAAAGGTGGGTTGCCCCACGTAGGCACCAAAGATGTATACCTAAAATGTGATCACACTTCTATGAGTTATTATATCCAAGATTGCTCAAGAATGAGGTCTTGAATGACAACTCATAACTCTTTATTCATGGAGAGCAAGGGTTTGTAATGAAGGCCTTCAATTTGACCTAATTTGTGCCCATTCAAGTACACCATAAAATAAGAGATTCAAAGATCAAAATATGAATGCAAATGAAGATGCAAACTAATCTAAATGATGATAGTGCAAAGCAATGCAAGAAAAGAAATCTAATCTATTGAAGAAAATAACTATGGAAGATTAATCTATGAAAGTAAATATGGATTTAAGCTAATATGAAAATGCAAGGATGGATCATGATGATGGAAGCCATGGATGCATGAGAGAAGAAGACAAGAAGATATAAGTTCTCCACAAAAAGCTTTAATGCTCAAACCCCTCCAAAAATCGCTCTATAAACCTACAACATAACAATAGCATAATCGTGGATGTCAAAAATGAAGAGAGGGCTCTCTCTTATAAAGAAGAATGGATGATTAAGATTAAGGGGCAATAAGATTTAATCAAGGGTTGAGAAAGAATGATCTGTGTGAGACAAAATTCCACCAATGAGAAAAGGGGAGGAAAATTAAATGGAATCCCACTTAGAAATATGTGCATTTAAGTGTAGAGAACAAAAGAATTTATTTAATTTCCTTTTTCAAGTGAAATTTTATTTAATTAAAGGGGAGAAAGTTCTTTTAATTAAATAGGAAGAATTTAATTAAATTAAAAGAGGGGTTTTCATTTAATTAATTAAACGTGGATAAATTATTTAATTAAAAGAGAGGTTTTCTTTTAATTAAAGAAGACTTAGGATAAAATGATCAAACCTTAGGAAATATTGAAATAATTGAATTGATTATAATTTGATCAAAGAAATTGATTTGAATTGATTTAATAAAATATTACAAACCATTGGTTTAGGAAATTGATAAATTGAATAATAGGGGCCCATAATCTAGGCAACCATTTTAGGGTGCATACAACACTAAGCACCTTTATACAAGTATTTTTGTCACTTTAGTGTTAAAATTAGTTACAACATGGAGTATGTATAGTACTTCCTTGATTAGTCACCACAATCTAACATTTGTCTCCATTTCTATTGTTCTTCTTCTCTGAACATCTAGCAGCAATATGACCAACCTCATTACAATTAAAGCACATGATAGGTAACTTAACTTTTTATTTCCCTTTGCCTTTATAAAATCTCCTTGCCAACAATGCTTCAATCTCTTCTACATCTTCTTCATCTTTATAACTATCACTAGAAATATGTTTGACCTTTTTCTTCTTCTCTTTAGGTTCCTTTAATGACAATTTAGCTTTGAAAGTAGATTTAAGATTTTTAGTTTTGATATTATCCTTAGGGTTAGATTACTACCTTGAACACACCTTAATTCTTGTATTGTAGAGACTCTAATAGCATAGATAAGAAACCATGTTCTTAGTACTTTGTTAATTATAGTCTCATCTTCAATAATACCATTAGCTCCTCTAATAGCATTTACAACATCTTTAATTCTTGTGTAGTATTGGACAATGGTCTTGCCTTCTTGCATTCTCATGTCATTGAAATTTCCTCTTTGACTTTTAGCTTTGGCTCTCAAAACATTCTTATCTCCTTCATAGACATCTTAATAGCATCCCACATATTCTTTGTAGTGTCACAATCTTTGATATCATCAAACTCTGAGTATCTTAGGGCAAAGGCAAGATCTAACATAGCCTGATTGTGTTCTTTCTTATTTTTCAGATCAGTAGCAGTTAGGGCTCCAATAGGATCAACATGCTCAATGGTAATGGTAGATTGTACATAGTCTCTGAGATCTCCTATATGTAGCTTCATTGAACTTTTCCATGTAGGAAAGTTTTCCTTGTTCAGTTTGGGCACCTCCTTTCTATACATCTTGATCTTTAGCTTTTAGTACCTTCAAACTATTCCTCAAAAGCACCAATGCTTTGATACAAATTGTTGGAATTTTTTAGAATAATTGAGAGGGAGGGAGGGGGTGAATCAGTTATCTAAGGTCTAGATGTACAAATAAAACTTTTTGGTGCTTAATCAGATCCATACACATAAAACCATAACATGCTTGCATCCATTAGATCATACAATACCTTAACTTAGTAGATTATTGTCCTAGGTCAAAATAACTTTGCAGAAATGTAAACATGAAATACCATAAACACATTCACACAATTTGACACAAGGATTTTATGTGGAAACCTAATTTGGGAAAAACCTTCAGTAACATGCTATCCAATTTCACTCTTTTGAAGTGATGCGCTGTGAAAGGCCAACCCCGTTAAAGGTTATAATACACACTATTAAATGTGACCTGGTTAGAGGATTTCAATCACCTTGTTAGGAGTGAGCCTTGTTAGAGGACTTTTGAACATTCCATTATAATGTCACCCAGTTAAAGGATTTACAAATGACTATTAGGTCAACCTTAGTCCACAGGATTTTATCCACAATGTTATAGTTATTAGAAATAAACATTAGGACTTGATCTAATAAAAACTTACAACTCACTTTCATAGTACAAATCTCTAGTTTAGTCCTCTATTATGCTTGGCATTTATACTTTTCAGCTCTGATAGCTTGTTCAACCTTCAAGCATTCATCCCCTTAAGCCTTCTTGCTTTGTATGCCAACTACAATCTCTTATGTTTAACCACTAGATGAAGCAATACCCTAGATTCCTTTTCTTCCTTAGGTTCTCACACATGAAAACCTTTGCTTCTAGCCAACTATCTCTATAAATAGAGAATTTAGATCTTTTTTCGCTTAATGATAATCATCCATTTTAGGGTTAAGAAAGATTTAATGAATCTACCCACTTTTCCATTTGAGTTCCTCTAGGAACTTCCTCTACAATCTTCCTTGAATTTGACTCAAAATGGTTTATCTTGAATTCTGTGCCACTAACTCATCATAGTCGTATTCCATAGGTTTCACATAATTCAAGAGATCAAATTAGTCAGCTCAGATTTGTCAAATTTTTGATTTAACACTGTTTGCTATCACTTGACATCTATATTGTTTTATCACTCGGCCAACACTAGTTTACTCGACAAACACTAAAATTTACTGATACTCAACACTGACTAAACTTTACTTGACTTATTCTAACATTCACTTGGCTTGCACTGTTTGTCATCTTTTCTTGACACCTCTTCATTTTCACTCGGCTTCTACTATTTTCTAATTGGCTTTCATTGTCTTCTAGATAAGGCTTGGCAGACACTTTTCTTACTTGATCTTCTTCCAATCTTTGCTTGAGCAATATTTCATTACAAAATTTAAGTAGATAAATAATACATTATTGTGGATTGTGGAAAACAAATGAAACTCATCAATACATTATTGTATCAATGTCTTACTTGGTCTTGGGGCACCTCTTACACATGAAATAACTGAACCTTTCTCTAGGTTCTCTTGTTATCTCCTCTTTTCAAATCCTCTTCATCAATTAACCACATGATAGCAGCCAGACCAAAAAGTAATTGTCTCACCAACAAGTAGTAGGTTTGACATCATTGAAAAAATGATGATTGTTCCATTACAGGTTCTATACTTCAAAACAATCTGTTTTAGACACCAATCTTAGTTGGAGCATTTTGAATTTCCTCCCTCAAAATTAGCCCTTGCATTTATTAAGGTAACCATATACTGTTTCTTTTCTTGGGCCATCAACATTCACTAGTAGAATGATTACTTCTCCTACAATAAAGAAAAATTAATTTCCTTTTTAATCTTGATGTTCTACACCATGAAATACTCTCTAACTTTGAAACATAACTTCTCTAAGATTTTCCTAATTGCAACCTCCTTCAACCAAGCACAATCAAATAGGACTCCATTTGCATATTAGAAATTTTTTCAATGCTCCCCTTGGGATTCATAACAAGGGCTTAACCACCTCTTGTGTACTATAAGTTAAGTGGTTGTCAATTTAAATGCTCCCCTCAGGATTCATGACAAGGGCTTAACCACCTCATGTGTATTATAAGTTGAGTGGTTGTATAAGGCATTGACAGATCAATTTTTTGGTGCAATAGAAGCCCTACTCTAACAAGCGGTATTAGAGCTTCGTCACAGGTTCAAATCCTCAGACCCTAGGGTAACTTTGAGGGGGAGCTTGTTAAAATTTTGTTCAACACTCCCCTTGGGATTTTTGACAAGTGCTTAACTACCTCTTTTGTACTATAATTTGAGTGGTTGTATTAGGCATTGAAAAATTGGTCTTTTGGTGCAACGAAAACCCCACTCTAACATTACAATATCCAAATATAAATCAACTAGGGTGCCAAGAGATCTACCAATTTTCTCTAATACTTCTTTAGTCTTATTTTTTTGGGGAGATTATTTAACCTTATACATATCAATTTATCACATGTATCCATCTTCCATGGGTCAAAGTTTTGGTACCATCCCTACATATAAAGGGGAGAAGAAATCATGGACCACAAGCCACCCTAGAGAACCTCTTATTGTTCTTCTTTAGATGCAAAAATTACTAGCAAGATCTACCTAGGAATATATTCGATTCAAATCAGTGTTTCCTAGACCTCCTTTGCTTGCTTGAATCATGGATCTTTCACATTTGTTACCAATGAATCTACTAATGTACCCTATTTTAAAGATATAATCAATATCTTTCCAACCTTTATTGAAGTCTATTAGATAATGACAACAATGAAGAAAAGTGGAACTAAACAAGATCGTTAAAGCAATCTTTCTCTATTTTGGAAAAGGAACAATTTTTAATTTTCTAAAGGAAACTTATTCATTTTCTGAAGGAATAAATTGGGTTTTATTCTATGTTGAGATATTTATCTTATCTTCAAGAGGTTATAGATATTTCTTCTTTGTGAAGGCACCTCATGATGTTTTGAAGAAAAGTAGTGTAGCAACAACTGTTAAGTTTGTAGATATAAATTATTTTTCCTCTAAGCAATAATATTACCAATACTTGCCCCATGGATGTTTCCTTGACATATTGTCAAGGTTTTACCATGTAGATTCAAGTATTGTTATTTGTGTTGGTATTATTCTTTATTTTTATCACTACATCTTTGCATCTAATATGTATTGTAAATTTAGTATTTCTTGGTTAATGTGATCGCTTTAATAACATGTCGTATTCAAGTAGTTTCTTTTTGCAATAGTTGTGTTAGGATTTGGTGTTGAATTTTTGTAGCATCAAATGGAAAAGATTTTGAATGCAAGGTCCAAAGTGGAGAAATTTAATGGAAAAAATAACTTAAAGCCATAGAAGTTCAAGACCCATGGTGTGTTAGTGCAAGAAGTGTTAGAGTAAATAATTATTATTTATGCTTTTACTTAAGTTTACTTAGGTTAAATGCATTTATTTAATAGTTGTAGCCTAGAAGTTGTTGACAACTTGGGAGTTTGTTCCTATCTAAGTCATACTTATTTTCTCACCTTGATCAAGGATATCCCACCTTTTGTGGACGTATGCTTAGTTGTCATACTTCTCCTAGCGCTTTCTAGCTTGTTCTAGAAGCTTCCTAGAGGCCTTTATATTTCAGCTCTCTTATTGTAATTTCATATCATTTTCATATTGTATTGTACAATAATTTCATTTCTCATTGTTGCAATATAATTTCTTTTTATTGCTTCAAGCTCTTGTTCCTTCCTTCTTCCATTTCTCTTCAGCAGGTGATCTTCATGTACTATGAAGTTGGATTTCATCAACTTCTACATGGTATCAGAGCCTCCCTGCTACTTCCTAGTTCAAAGGATTTTTGAAGCCGTGATTCAAAGACATAAATCCTAGTTTGTTGATGATTTTTTCTTCAATCAGGAGGAAGAGATATTTTTTGAGGCACTTTGGGCCTAAACAGACGCTGCCATTGAGTTTAGAAGGTTAGTTATAGTCAAGATTCATATAAATTTTTCCATTTTTGGCTTCCATAGCATCTAGCAAATTTTTTTAGCCCCCTTAGGAAGTCGTACGGACGAGTTTTTGGCAAAAAAATTAAAAAAAATTATCGTCGCAATAGCTCCATCGCGCCGCCACACCATTGCCATCGCACCACTACCCTCACAGCACCATAGCCAACCGCACCACCATGGTGACATCATGGTGCCACCAGCGTGCAGCCACTGCTCCATGGCCACTACCGCATTGCTCCAACACCTCCACCATCGGCTACACCATCGACGTTCTCTGCTCGGGTTCCACCTCCACCATTGACGCCACTATCAGAGCACCTATGATCGATGACATCATATTTCTTAGCATGTGACATCATCTTTCCTAGCAGCCACGTCAACATTTTTTGGCATGATATCATCTTTCGATCGACTGACGTCATTACCCTAGGACCCCCTGTCTATGTCACTTTTATAGTAGGTGACATCATTTTTTGGTTGCTGATGTCAACATTCTGGTAGCCAAATTTTTGTCCTAACGAAATCTAGTTGAGCCATCAAATTTTTTTCCATGCCTGTATTTTTCTAATGAGCTTGTCTTTTGGAGTAGCAGTTGGTTTTTTGGCCATAACTTGAGCATACAAAAGTATTTTTCTGATCTGAAAGAAGCACCGAAAAGCTGATTTAGAGATGGAGACAATGGTGCTAGTTTCATTTTGTTTTGAATTTGTTTGAGCTCCCATTTTTTATGGTGAAGTAGAGGCTTCTATTTCCTCCTTCTTTGTATCTAGAATCTAGGTTCTTTTCTTAGTTTTTATTCTTTCTATAGTTGTTTTCTTTGGTATTTGAGGGATATCTTTATTAGTTGGAGGGGGGGGGAGATTTTATTTTCTATAATTTACTTCAGAATAAGACCCTTCTACTTCTATCTTCTTCTCTTAATGTCAGATACTTCTATGACCTAGCTCACGCTACACAACTATCACACCTGGAAAGCACAAATGACTAGGCTTCTCATGTCACAAGGTATATTGTCATGTCTGGATGAGAACCAACCTATTTTGAAGCACCCCTTTGAGTTCTTCATAAAAACAAAATGGATGAGGCCATGGGAATGATTGCACTGAACATTTTAGATAGTCTAATATTTCACTTGGATGGTTTGACTACTCCATGAGCTATTTGGACCAAATTTTAGACTTTTTTTTGGCACAGCGAATGAGTTCTGGGCACTTTAGCTTGATGTAGAGTTGACTTCTTTGACACCGGTCAACTTCTCCACCATTGAAGACTTCTTGATGAAGTTCAAATCTCTGCATACATTTTTGCAAGGATGTGGGGAAAAAAAAAATAGATGATGAGCGTATTTTTTTAATACTATCAAAGTTGTTAGGATAGTATCAGATCTTCTCTTCCACTTTGTACTCCACTATGGATGCTTTGGGTAACAGATATCAGATGCCTTCATTTGAGACATTTTGTAATTGGTTGACATAGGAATAGGCAAAGATCCAACAGGTGGATACCTTTGGCTCTTCTAGCCAAGCATTGGTTGCCCAATATTCTAAAGGGAAATCAAAGAAGAAAGCCAAATCAAAGAAAGATACACCAAAACTTGATCCTACACCTCTAGCTAACCCTCCAAAGGGTAAAGATTCTTCAAAGTCTAGTGAGTCTACCTCCAAGACCAAGAAGAAATCAAGTGAGACCTACATTTTTTGTGGCAAGCATGAATATCCCATTCCTATGTGTTGGAAGCATTTGGAGGCTTTAGAGGAAGCCATGAAGGAGCATCATATTTCCACTCTTAAGTCATCATCCCCCTTGCACAAAAAGGTCGTGCTCTTTCTACTCAAGCTGTGACTTCAGGGCCTACCTAGATTCTTGATTCTGACACCTCTCACCATATGACAAACACTCTGTAGTTGCTCACTTCACTTGCTCCTTGTGCTACCTCACATATTGCTATTGGGAACTCATCACAACTTTTAGTTATGGGGTGTGGTTCTGTTGCACTAGCTAGGGGCTTTCTTCAAGATGTTCTTTGTGTCCTTGACATTTCAATGAACCTATTGTCCATCTATCAGGTTTTCCATTTTGGCTCTAGTAAGACAGTTGAGTTCTCACCATAGGATGTGGTTATCCAAGACTTACATGATTCTGAGATGATTGTGGCTACTAGGAGTGTTGACTCTACATCTCGCCTCTATAGATTTGATGGATTTGAGTCTTTGGATGACATAGGTTCATGTCTTGTTGCACATGCAGATTCAATAAGTAGACCTTGGCATGAGCATTTTAGGAATGTCAATTATAGATATCTTCAGAAAATGAGCACATAGGCACTTGTTGTTGGGCTTCCCCAAATTTCTTGTACACATGGTGTTTGTCAGGGTTGTGCACTTGACAAGAAACATAGGGATTATTTTCCATATGGATTAGCCACTCATATTTTGGCACCACCTCATGTCATTTCCCACTCCTTTTTCAAGTGCTAGATATGTGCTTACATTCATTGATGACATTCAAGCCTGATGTATCATCATTCTGAGTTTTTGGGAGTGCAACATGGGCATTTGTATCTGATGCTTAGAGGAGAGCAATGGAATGGAAAAGCTGACCACTCATTTTTGTCGGCTACTACAAGGATGCTAAGGCTTACAAGTTATTTGATCCTGATTCTAGAGAGGTCCTATTTCAACAGGATGTCTAGTTTGATGAGAGCCCTCCTGTAGTTCATACCTTGCCTCCAGTGCCTACTTCACCTCCCACTACTCCCTCCTCTCTTTCAGTTTGTTTCATGGATAATGAGGATGATGATCATGGTGATCTCCATTTACCTCCACCACAAGATCTTCCCTAGATGCCTAAATGGGCTTGAGCTACAATTGAGGTTGTAGGATCTCTAACTAGTGACCCTTCCACTTCCCGTTGCATCTGTTCTCATGCTGCGGGTTCCAGTCTTCTCAGTCATGCTATTTGTGAAATCCTTATATATTTGCAGAAGTGATAGGAAATTCTAAATGGGACAATGCAATGGGGGAGGAATATTATTCTTTGATGAAGAATCGTACTTGGGATCTTTGTCCTCTTCCTAAGGCAAGAAAGCTAGTGCAATGCAAATGGATCTATCGTACTAAGTATACTACTGATGGTTCGATTGATAAGCACAAGGCTCATTTTTTTGCGAAGGTTTTTTTTAGGTTGAGGGTATTGACTACACTGAGACATTTGCCACTATTACCAAGATGAATTCTATCCACCTTGTCTTATCCCTCGCAGCTTCATATGGATGGCCTATTTTTCAGATGGATGTGAAGAGTGCCTTCTTACATGGTGATATCACTAAGGAGATTTATATGGAGCAGCCTCTAGGATTTGTGCAAGATTCTTCCTTGGTTTGTAGACTTCGACACTCATTGTATGGTCTCAAATAGGCCCCTCGGGCTTGGTATGAGAAGATTGACTCTTTTCTTCTTTCTATAGGCTTCACCCACTACCATTCTGATCCTACTGTGTATATTGAACATCTTGGAGATAAGATATTGATTCTTGTCCTATATTTTGATGATCTTATCCTCATGGGTATCTCATCCTCTATGCTTTAGGATGTCAAGTGTGCATTGATGGACCAGTTTGAGATGACTGATCTTGGTTTCCTACACTATTTTCTTGGTCTCTAGATTGTTCAGTCCTCTATTGGGGTTTTTGTTTATTAGTAGAAGTATGCTCTTGACATGCTTTGATGCTTTGACATGCTTGATTGAAAGCCTACTCCAACACCTTTTTAGTCAGGTGTCAACTTGTCTACCTCCTACACTTCACCTTCTATGGATGCTACTTTGTATCAGCAGTTGGTTGGCAATTTTTTGTACCTGACACACACTCATCCCGATCTCTCCTTTATAGTTGGCCTTGTCTCTTAGTTTTCTTAGGACCCTCATGACAGTCACTAGAAAGCTACCAGACACATTTTGAGATACATTTAGGGCACCCTCATGTATGGTATTCATTACACCATAGGGACTCCTCACATTGATGGCTACATTAACTCAGATTGGGCTGGTGATGTCGATGATTGAAAGTATACTTCTAGCTTTGTGTTTTTATCTTAGCTTTGGTCCTATCACATGGTCATGCATGAAGCAACATGCTTGTGCACTTTCATCTACAGAGGCAGAGTACTAAGTTGTAGTACTTGCTAGTTAGGAGGCTTTATGGCTTCGATAGTTGATGACTGAGTTTGGTTTTCTTCCAGATCATCCCACTATTTTGTGGTGTGATAATTAGAGTGCCATTCACATTTATTGCAACCTGGTAGAGCATCAACTTACCAAGCACATTGAGTTTCATATGCACTTCATCCATCAGCTAATTCAGGATAGTGTTATCACATTGGAGTGCATTCCCACTGATGCGTAGGTTGCTGACATCTTCACTAAACCATTTGCATCACGATGCTATTTTCAATTGCGGTCTATGCTTGGGGTTAGAAACATTATCCTTGGAGGGTCTTGTTGAGGCCTTCCTTCATGGTTTTTCACCATGTTTGTACTTACCTCTTTTTGGGGGAGGCTTTTTCCCATGTGTTTTTCTCTCTTTCCCCATTTTTAGAGATTTCATTTCTTTGCATTTGTTCATGAGTACCTAACATGGCCTAGTTGTTAGGACCCATTCTACATTTCATCTTAGTTGTTGTGAGCTTAAGTGCATTCCCCTAAGTTGCACTTAAGGGGGGTGTTAGAGTAAATAATTATTATTTACGCTTTTACTTAAGTTTACTTAGGTTAAATGCATTTATTTAATAGTTGTAGTCTAGGAGTTGTTGACAACATGGAAGTTTGTTACTATCTAAGTCATACTTATCTTCTCACCTTGATTGAGGATATCTCACCTTTTGTGGACGTATGCTTAGTTGTCATACTTATCTCCTAGTGCTTTCTAGTTTGTTCTAGAAGCTTCCTAGAGGCCTTTATATTTAGGCTTTTCTTTTATAATTTCATATCATTTTCATATAATATTGTACAATAATTTCATTTCTCATTGTTGCAATATAATTTCTCTTTGTTGCTTCAAGCTCTTATTCCTTCCTTCTTTGATTTCTCTTCAGTAGGTTATTTGCATGCAGGTGATCTTGGCACACTGTGAAGTTGGCTTTTATAAACTTCTGCGAGAAGGATTGCATAAGGAATTGATTGGAAAGTCAAAGAAATTAACATATATGACTGATGATGTCTAGGAAGATTTATATATTAGACCCCTAAGCACAATCTGATTATGTTTGGAAGATTAATTTCTCTTTAATATTGTTGGAGAAGATACAATTGTAGGTTTATGGAGTAGAATGGACAATCTTTATGTGACAAAATTCTTAAAAACCAAATCTAGTTGAAGAGGAAACTAAATATCATGCGAATGAAGGTATACAAATTATTGATCATTTCAATGTTTTCAGTACTCTAATTTGTCAAATGGGTAGTATGGATGTAAGAATCAAAGATGAAGAAAAAATAGTAATATTGTTAAATGTTCTTTGCCCAAATCTTGAAGCCATTTAGTCACTTCTATTAGTTTTAGTATAGGGAACTCCCTTAAATAGGATTCTTGTATTCAATATTTGTTGTTTGAAGTGGTGTGAAGGATGTCTAATAGAGAAACCTTCACACTAGAAGTAATGGTTGCTAGAGGTCATTCTACAGAAATAGGGAAGGTTCGAGAGATAAATTAAAATCCAAATCAAGAGGCAAAATGAGTAAGGGAAAATGTTAGTAATTTGCAATAAAACATGACATCTCAAGAAAGATTGTTAGAAACTAAAGGAAGAGAATGATGAAACAAAAAATGAAGCAAGTCCAACTAAGGAAAATTCAGATGTGGTTGGTGAAATGTTATTTATTTGTAATAGCTTACAATTTCAAGATGAGTAAATTTAGGATTCTAGTGCTTTTGATCACATGCGTCCACATAGGAGTTGGTTTTCTTCTTACTATCTTATTGATGGTGGTTTTGTTCTAATAGGAAATAATGCTTCTTATAAGACTATTAAGATTGGGGGTATTAGAGTCAAGATGTTTGATGCTGTTGTAAAGACAATAGCACCAATTGTTGGGATTAAAGATAGAGTAACTAAGAGGGGGGGTGAATTAGTTACTAACAAAAATTAATCCAAAGATCCATTAGATGTCTTAAAGATCTAGTTGCTATTGATACTCGGTAAACAAATGCTGTAACTCGGTAAATTAAATTATTACTTATCTTAGAGCATTCATGCATGTAACTAAAAAAAAAATGAACACAACAGGCACTAGATTTAATGTGGAAACCTAATATGGGAAAAACCACCAGGTAACTAGTCACCAATTTTTCACTCTTTTGAAGTGAGCCCTATTAGGATCCAACCCTATTAAAGGTTACAATACACACTATTAGGTGTGACTCTGTTAGAGGATTTAATCACCCTGTTAGGAGTGGCCTTGCTAGAGGTCTTTAGAACAATTCAATTGAACTATCACCTTGTTAGAGGATTTATAAAATGACTGTTAAACCAACTTTGTTAAGAGATTTGGAATCACTGCTACAATGGTTAGAAAGAAAGAATAAATTGACCTGAACAAGATGCAAGTGAATTTGCTGGTTACAGGTCTCTGTTCAGCATCATTAGATCCTCCTTGATCAAATATGGCTCTGATGCTCCTCAATGATCTCTGATCATCCTTCAAATTCACTTCCACAATAATCAATCTTCATTTTACATTAATTCCACTTCCATTTCATACTTTTTAGAATTCGCAACTTGACCTCTTACTTATACCATTCATATTGTCAAGTCGGCCCATTTACATGTTACATTTACCAATAAATCATACATCAGTCGACTATAGATATTGCTCTAAATAAATAAATGTTATTTCATAAAACAATGAAATCCTTTACTGGTCAACCCTACTCGGTAAATACTGCTTCCAAAAATTTCTTGAGTTAACCTTCTTGACTCGGTTAACATTGCAATATCCTTAAAATCCTTTGGCTGCTGAGTTTATTCGGTAAGAACTGAATTTCTTTGATAACCTTGAAAGCTTGGTAAGAACTGCTTTTACCAAATTACCTTTGATGGTCGAGTGAGCTCGGTAATAACTACTTCTTCCATATTACCTTTGATGACCAAGTGAACTTGACAAGAACTACTTCTTCCATATTACCTTTGATGACTGAGTGAGTTCAGTAAGAACTGCTTCTTCCACATTACCTTTTGATGACTGAGTGAGCTCGGTAAGAACTACTTCTTTTCTTTGCCAACCTTCTGAGCTCAGTAGACACTATTTGATGACTGATATGACATTTGTGTGACATCAAAGACAACACACAATTTGAACAATTGTATCCAACATTGGTAAGATATGTACTAGAACTAAGATAGAATTTGATCTCATTTGGTATTTTTTATTCTAGTGGTTATAAACTCTCTTGTCAAGGTGGAGTTCACAAAGTGTCCAAGGGGATTTTAGTTTTATTGAATGCCAAAAAAGTTGGAAACCTTTATAAGATATAGGAAAGTATAGATGTAAGTAAAGAAAAAGTGGTATCTAAGAACAAAGATAACTCTGCTCATCCATTGCATCAATGATTGGGTCATCGTATGAGGGAGAAATGACTAAAGGTACTAGTAAATTGTAAGTTGCTTCCAAATTTAAAATCTTTGAATCTAAATTATTGCAAGCATTGTGGCTTTGGGGAGCAATGTTGACATCTTTATAGTTTGAAAGTTATTGCAAGGAAGTTGGCACCGTAAGGCATAAAATAACAATTTGTACTCCTCAAAAAAATGGTGTTGCTGAATGCATGAATAGGAATCTTCTAGAGAGAGAAAGAAACATGCTCATAAATTCCAAATTATAGCAAGAGTTGTGGGTAGACACAGTTATTATTGGATGTTATCTGTTAAATTGGTCACCATCAATCACAATAGATTGAAAGGTCCTTGAAGAGGTATGGACAGGTCATTCATGTGATTTTTCAAATTTGAAAATATTTGGTTATGATGTGTATGCCCTTGTTTCTAATAGTCATAGTTCTAAGTTAGACCCCAAATCCAAATAAAACTCCTTTGTTGGTTATGGTGTTAGAGTTAAGGGATATAGATTTTCTAAACTAAAATTTGAGCAATTGTTATGTTGTTATTGATGTCAAACCTATTGGTAAGATAGAATATCAATCCTACTAGAGAGAAATTTTCTAATAGTGTAGAGTTCCATATCATTTGATTGATGAAGAGGATTTGTAAATAAGATATGTCAAGGTGAGCTAGTGGTATTTTTGAGTGACGAGAAGTTGAGTATCATGGAAATACAATGGGCACTTGATAAGTTAGTTCTTGAAAAGATAATGTGTTGTTCAATCAATACATGAAATAGAGAAGATAGTTGGATGAAGCTTGGAGTTGAAACAAGTCAAAATGATAAGCTTGACCTAGTATCAACATTGGTCAATAAATGAAGGAGATGAAGTAGAAGATTAAGAAACTTAAGAAGAAGCCGAACAAATCAGTTCAAGCTGAGTGATAGTTATTGCTGAGAAAATGTATGAAGAAGTGTTAATAGTGACTAGGCATAGTAATGGCCGAGTGAGCCTATTGATGCTGAATGAAATAATAGTGTGTATGCCAAGCTATATAGTAGTGACCAAGCAGAAGAATACAATGATTGCTGAGTGACAAAAAAAGTTACAGTTTGAGAAAGAATTGAATTTTAGGCTGATAAATTAAAAAATTTTGATTAGTCAAAGAATGTGGAAGATAAGCAGTGATTAAATAGTGTATTTAATAAATGAGGAGATTTTTTTAAGAAATCAAAGACAATCATTTGATTAGAAGTTTCTATAAGAAGAAGGAGAACAAAAATGGTGTAGGAGCACCTAGGCTAGGTAAAGACCTAATCTAAATTTTAGTTTGTAGATGGTATACCAACCATTGGGGTAATAAGGAATAGTTATAAATTCCTAAGGTGAGTCTAAGTGGTTTGAATAGGTAGGATGTGGCATGGGAGGCAAATCATGTCAATTAGGCCCTGATAGGCAAGATTGCTCAAAAGTTGCTCTATGTGGCAAAATGCTTCAAGAAGGGAAAAGAAGTGTGTTAGAAGGGTCCTTATATGTAATAAGATAATTTTATGAGGTTTAGGAGGAAACTATCCAAGTTGGGAGGTCTAATGAGAAAAATTGCAAAAGTTGTCAAAAAGTTGCATTGACAACTATTCAATTTTGTAAAATTGCTTGACAAATTTTTATGCAGTTTTGGAAAAGCCAAAAAATTGGGCAGTTATGGTTTGAACTAAAGGCCATAATGGAGTATTATGTCTATTTAAGGCTTTTTCAACTAATGTTACATGTGTATTGCTCTGTTATAGGTGTACAAACAACACCTGTAACAGAGTAATAATGTGCATTGGAGAGTGGTGTTTGGAGGTTGAATAGAGTGTTTGGATGGAACAAAATACTATTTTTGATGGAATATAATTTTATGATCATGTTTTGAATATGTTTACATTTTTTATTTTATTTCAAGTAAGCATTTGATAGGGTTTACAATTTTTTTGGTTTAGGAATTCCCTTGTCCAATTTTGTAGTGCAAGCATGAAAGTGGCTATGGCTTGAGTTTCCTTGGTCAAAACACCATGGCTCTTGGAGAAAAGGAAATAGTGTATATATGGTTTTTGGAGTTTTTGGAAGGCCAAATGGTGTTTTTACAAACTAGCCCTAGGCAAGCAAAGAAGCTTGGCAAGGTGCAAGGAAATGCTTGTAATGGAGTTTTGTGGTGAACAAGAGATTGGAATGGGTCAATCTTGAGTTGGAAATGTAGGATAAGTGTATGAAGGGATCAAAACTCAAAGGAGGAGGTTGGAGATGGAGTTTGATGCTTGTGGTGAAGAAAATAAAAACATTTCCTTTGAAACCCTTAAAAAGAGGGTTTTCTAAAGCCATATCGTAGGACGAATTCTGGAGCCCAAGAATTGAAAAATACTCAAGGTTAGGTCATAGGGAGAAAAATCCTTGAATACACCAAGGGGCCTTATTAAGGGTTTTTTCAAGTTATCACACTTTCCCTATTTCTAGGAGGGCTAATATGGGCTCTTTGGGCTACAAGGACTAACTAGGCAATTTGGTGATTTGTGAGGGAGAAACTCAAAAGAATGATACAAAATGATGGGACATGGGTCAAAAACCTTAGTAGGAAGGTTAAACCTTGATTTTGGGCCACTTGTTGCATATGGTGAAATTTTTTCATTCTAGGTCAAAAAATGTATATAGGGTGATTTGGAGGAATAGTGTTGAAACTTGAGTTGTTGGGAGATTTTCTTGGAGAATGGGGATTGCAGAGGGATCCTCTAGGTTAGGGTTAGGATAAGAAACCATAATTAGGCTAGGAGTATCCTAGGAAGAGCAAGAAATATCTTAGGTGAAGAAGCTCCCCATCAAAAAATATGGAAGGATTTGATTAATCTGACCTAAGCCTAAGATCAATGATGATTATTAAGTTACAAAAGATCAAAATTACCTATTTAAAGAGGGATAAGAGATATTTTGTAAGGTTGGTTCATTTTTTATTGGAGATCTTAAGGAGAAGTTGTGAATAATAGAATAATAGAGATGAAGTGTGAAGAGTTTGGTGACTAATTATTGCTTGAGGAGATGCCAAGAAGATCAGTGATGGAGATGTGGATGGAGGCCAGTCAATGAACTAGAAAATGAGTGAATGGAGATCTAAATTTTCAAATTGAGTTGTATTATATAGATAAAACCTACGGTTACATTCAATTCATTGTACCAGTCAAAATATTTTAATCAAGGTTGACCTAACAATCATTTTGTAAATCCTTTTATCAAGGTGTCATTTTAATGGAATGATCCAAAGTCCTCTAACAAGGCCACTCCTAACAGGGTGATTAAATCCTATAATAGGGTCAAATTTAATAGTATGTTGTATAAAGTTTAATAGGGTTGGCTCTTAACTAATCTCACTCTAGAAGAGTGAAAGATTGGTAGCATGTTACTTGGTGATTTTTCCAGATTGGGTTTCTACATTAAATCCTGGTGTCAAAGTATTATTTACATGTGTAGATGTTATTGTTATACATGCTATATTTTTACATTAGTTTATTAACTATTAGTTGGTACACATAGGAGATAGAGAGTTAAGTAATTACATGAAAAGTTGATTTGTTGATGACATTCTATATAGACTGAGTTATTTTCTAAGATTGATTATGTAAACTAAGACAAGTGCACTTCTCTAAACCCTTCTATCCGAGGTTTTCCATAGATTAAAAAGTTTGAGATGTTAGCTTAGAGTTCCCTATTCATAGAGGGCAAGAGAGTATATTTCAAGTAGAAGAAGGTTCTTACCTGAGCCTTGGAAATACACTTCTCGCTAGCAAACCATGCAATGGGAGGTTCCAAACGTGAGATGCAAGAATGAAAATGTCCACGAGGAGTTCCTCAATGATGCAATACAAAATGGAAGCTAAGGTAGAATGAGGATGCAAAATGCAACTATGCTAAGCAATATGAAAGTGTTAAAAATTCCACTATTATGCTATGTGCTTTAAGCTATTGTAAAAGAACTACATTAACATGCAACTATGTTAAAATGCTACATGCTAAATGCCATGGATGAGAGAATGTAGACAAGAAATAGAAGTTCTCCACAAGCACAAGTCTTCAATTCTGCAGCATAACAGTAGTAAAAGAGTGGATGTAAGAATGAGACAAGAAGCAAGAAGCTTTCCACAAGCAAGAAGGTCTTCAAATCCTGTAGCACAATATTAGCAAAAAATGAGATCTTCTTTCCCTCTTGGAATGCCTCCTATTTATAGATTTTTTTCAAAGAGTTTGGGGTAGAGTTTAGGATTTACCATGGTGAAATTTAGATGAATTAAGAATCATTTGTATGAGACACACTTTGAATAGAATATTCATTGTGGGGAATCCATTAGATTTTATAATTCAAAGTGGGGATCCCACTTTGAATAAAATAGTCATAGTGGAGATCCCATTATGACTATTCAGAATATCAAATTCATAGTGGAGAGTCCATTAGATTTTATAATTCAAAGTGGAGATTCCACTTTGAATAAATCATAGTGGAGATCCCGTTATGATTATTTAGAATATCAAATTCATAGTGGAGAGTCCATTAGAGTTTTATAATTCAAAGTGGGCATGCCACTTTGAATAAAATAGTCATAGTGGAGATCCTATTAGTGATTATATAATTCAAAGTGGGGATCCCACTTTGAATAAAATAGTCATAGTGGAGATCCGATTAGGGATTTTATAATTCAAAGTGGTGATCCCACCAAGAATAAATAATGATATCCTAGATCCCACTATAAATAGAATATTATCAAATTTATGGAACAAATTTGCAATGAGATGGTGTTGTTACAAGCTTAGGTGAAAGCATTTAGAGAAACTATGGTAAAGACTAATGTCATAGTGTATTGATCACAAGATCAATTAAATGTTGCTAATGCAAGGATCACACACTTCATGAATCAGATGTTGAAGTGAAGAATGAGAGGAAGTCCTGGAAAATGACTGCAAATACATATAAGGCAAAATAGAACATCGCTCAATAGGCAACAATGCTACCTAGGGTAGCGAGACTGTGGTCAAATATGAATAAAGTCCAAGAGCAGTCAGAGAAGCTTGCACGAGAGGTGACATACTACATGGGATTGTATCATCAGGAAATCCCTCCAGAGCACAGGAGAGGAATATGCTTCTCAAATAGAATGTTTAGGACGCAAATGAACACTATGTTGAGATGTGGCCATATCTCGATCCCTATGGATACAATTTGGGAATGTGTAAGACTGACACCAAGAGCTTCATCATCTAGAGCTGTGCAAATAGGTGCACCCTCAGCTGGGAATCCAAATGTCCAACCTCCATGAGGAGGAGCTCAATGAGCATTCACTATTGTGTTTTTTTTTCATTGTGTGGAGTTGTGGAAATATATGTTCTTGTGTTGTTGTTTGGATGGTTTGTAAGCAATGATCGTTTATTAAAGAAATAAAATTGATAGTTTGTTTTGTTCTCAAAATGTTGTATGGTGTATGATGTGTTGAAAACATGGGTTTTTTGTAGTGAAGTATTTTGAGAATATTAACTTGAGACTTCACCAATGATTTCATATGAACCTAGTCAAGGTATACACGACCTACCAATCTGGAGGAGGCACTTATAAATGGACACCAAACAAATATGAAAATATCAGATCATTGGAAAGAAAATATCTGTGAATACTTAACTTGGTAGAAAATGAAACAATATTTCAATTTTTATAGAATATATGGATTTTTTGAAATTTTATGAGTTTTATGAATGTTTTATGAATATTTTTGAAACTGTTATGATTTTTTTTCTTTTTTGATATTTATGAGGCATTTTTTGATTTTTTTGGATTTTTTAAATTTAAAGCTTAGCATAGCTCAAATAGGATTGATTGGATTGATGCAAAGTTTTCAAGAATTTACAATACTTAAAGCAATAGAAATCTCATCAGTAGTAGTGTGACAATAGGCAGACATAATTAGAACAACTAGTGACTAACGCACAAGAGATTCTTGAGTAAGAACATCTCTTTAGTAAGGTGGTGATAGTAGACAGACATAGTTGGAACAACTAGTGACTGAGACACAAGAGACTCCTGAAAAGCATCAAGATATGACCCTTTAGACTTGGTAGGTTGTCTTTTGAATAGTGTGAGAGTGTATGCATAAGTGGAAGTAGCAAACGAAAGTAGAAAAAAATATGGAGAGCAAGAAACTATAAAAAAACTAGGAGTTTCTTCTTTTTTTTTATGGTTAGAAAGAGCTCAAGCTTTTTCAAGTTAGATAGTTCTCTTATAGGAAAGATAAGTCATGATAAGCTAAGACCATATAAATGTTTTCAAAGATGTTGATAGGGTAACATAAGGGAGATGGTAAAAAAGGTATATGAAGCATAAGGTTTTAGGCTTTGGATGAGATAAGTGGGATGGAAGGATAGTTAATAGGGTATGGAAAGGGATGTGAAAGGGTAGAAGAAAAAGTGGGCAAGATCAACATTGATACACACCTTAAAAGGTAGTGGAATGATGGAGGAAATATGGATGAGATAGCTTGAGGTTTACATGTATAAAGTGGTAGAGTAATCTTGGAGGAAGATGGAGTGGAAGGTTTTGAAACTGTTTTAGGAAGATGTTTGGAAGAAGGTGGATTGGAAACCTTTGGAAACTTGAATTTCAACCTGGAAGTATTTTCAATATTCAAGTCTTTCAAAAGAGACTTGGGAATCCATATAGCTTTTGAGTGTTTATTGGATGTTTTAGAGTGCATTTCTTTAGTAATAGATTTAGGAACCCATACTTGCTTTGGTTTATCTTTTTTGGCAAGTGGACCTTTGTGGTCTCTTTTGCACATTTTATTTCTTAGCATCCATATGCCTATTAGAGGAGAGATAGTGAGCTTTTAAAGATGGATTCATGCATTTGTGCTTAAGTTGATCATCCAAATTGCTTCCAAAAGACTTGAGATTTGTGGATGGAGAAGACCAATATGACTGGTTTAGATGGAAAGCTTTATGCAAAGAGTTCAAGTGTGTGTATCTTTGTTGATCTTGAGGTAAAATAGAAGAACTTGGCAATGAGCTAGAAGTGGAAAATGGAGATGGAGGAACATAAGGCCCCAATATGGAAAGGAGTTTTGAAGGCTTTAGCTTAGATGGATAAGGACCAAGGATAGACTTAGGAGATGAAAATGGATAGTTAGAAGGGGTATCGACATCTTTAGAGAAAGAAACATAGCCAAGGCCATCAATAGACTTACAAGTAGCTTTGATAGGAGCAACATCTTTAATAGGAGCACTTAAAGCTTGAGCATATGTTTGGAGTGGATTTTGAGAAGTGGAACAAGAGGGAATACTTTGATCGTGACATATTCCTTTAGATAGTATAGGCATGGAAGGTTTCTCATAATTTTTAGTAAGGTCAAATATAGTGTCATCATCATACTTAGGAGGTGGAAGGATGAAATTTTGAAGGATATGAGTGAGTGATTGATCTTGATCTTTATCCTTTGGAGGGTCCTCTTGACATGGAGCCACTTTTAAGGACAAGGGGGAATGCAGAGAGAGTAGAGAATTATCAAAAGTAGGAGAAGAAAGCATATAGTCACATGAAGGTTGAGCATTTGTAGCTTTAGTAGCATGGAAAAGGTTTACAACCAAGTGTGGATTAGCTTGGTTCTCTTTTAGAGGTATTGCTTGAGGATAGGAATAGCTAGTGTGGAAAGTATTAGTTTCTTTGTTTGATGGAGGCATGTTGGGAAGCTTTGAAGCTTTAGGAGACACATGAATGTTGGAAGAAGTGGAGGTATCAATGAAACCACTACTAGATGTAGGTTCATCAATATGATCTTTCTCAAGAGAAGTATCCTCATCACATGAGTCATTAGAAATATCAACAATCCCATCATCAATAAGATCTTGGACTCTATGTTTCAATTCAATAGAATCTAAAGTACTATACTTATTATTTCAATGATAAGAAAAATAGATATCCAAGAATGGGTTTCCATATGAGCTAGACTTAGGCAGCATGAGGAGCTCATTAGCAAGGAGTATTTGCAAGATGTTATAATAAGAATCTTCCAAGGGAGTAAAATTCCTCTCAAGAGTATGTCTAGAATCATTTTGTTGTTTCTCAAGTGAATAAAAATTGTCTTGGTCAAAGATAGGCTTGTCATGAAAGTATGGAATAGGCTCAAAGGAGACATCAATTTCTTTCTCTCTAAAGAGGTCTTTATATCTAGTAGATGAACACAATTGATGTTTTGGAGTAAAACATGTAGACATAGAAGAAGAAGATGTAGGAGAAGAGGGTGTATGCACATGCAAAGGCCTTAAGAAGGATTCATGAGAGAATTCCCTTCTCTCCTCTAGAATTTTCTCATATTGAGAGTATGTGCTCATTAGGTCCCTAGAGAGACTAGTGTAAGTGAGATTAGTGGTCCCTTCTAACTTGTTGCATTGAGTATACAGATACTGAAACTTCTTAGTGACAACAAGCAACTTAGGATCATCGAGAGATATTTTTAGTGTAGTCTCAAAAGATTGGAAGCTCATAGTGGTAGATAAAATATCAATTGTGACAAGGGATAAAAGGAGCTAATAGGGTGACACAAGGTATCTTCATGTCCAAACTAGAAAGGTAGAGTGTTCATTTTTCAAGTAAAGGTAGCAATGAGCAGTGACTTGTCAAGCAAAGTGTCTAAGAAACTTATGACAATAGTGACTCAATTCAAGAGCAAGGCAAGAAGCCAAATAGCCAAGTGGGCAAATTGATATATAAGTAAGGACAAGTGAACAACTATCCCAATCAAAGAGTGTAGTCAAGAGATCAAGGTAACTATTTCATCCTATATGAAGGTCCTAATATGCTGACATAGAACAAGAAGGTGGAAAAGACCAAGAGAAGCTAGAACAAAGAGCCACTTTAAGCAAGTTCAAGCACTAGAGACATAGGAAAGAAAACCCACATGTTGAGACTCCCCTAGTAAGTAATACAAACAAATGTTTTGACTTCAAGTGTTTTGAGATCAAGTTCATTAGCAATTTTGAGAGACAAATAGTAGTCAAGTATTTGGTTTGAAAATAATAGGGGTAATTACATGTCTCAATTAGTTGAACAAGGGACAAAGCAACCTTTCCAACACACATTTGTGATATCAAGACAACTTTATACCATGCTACCAAGATGTTTGATGTGAAAGAACGTTAACACTGGTCAACACATTTGAAAATAATAGCAAATCAATCTACCTTAAGGTCACAATTCATTACTCAACAACTTGGCTCATGCTTGATGCTCCTTTGTCTCACACTAAGTGGTTACCCACAAGAGATATTGGCTTTGTCATGGAAGTTACATAAGAACAACCAAGGGAACAGAGATGGTGAGTGTACAATCTTGGGGTGATCTAGATAGTCCACTAAGATCGATCCTTATACCAATAAGTTGAGTAAAAAATAGGGTGGCTACTAACCTATGGTATTTAGAAAGGGCTTTAGTTCATAATGTTCCTCTTGCACCTAATTAAAAGACACCCCACCTTGCAGACAAACCTCATAGTCACAAGAGCACCTTAAGCATTCTTTCCTAGTGATCTCCTTATGGTGTAAATCCCATAAGCAACCACACTAAGCAAAGACAAACACTAAATCTACCAAGGTTTTGTGTCTTTGATAGCCTTGAGTTTATAGTGGGTTAGAAGAGTTGGGTAATTTTCTTGTCCCCACTTGGGTTGTTCCTCTTAGGTTGTCTGAGAGCAGGCCCTCTAAAGGATCCTAACTACCACAAAATGGATCTACTCTCAAGGATCAAGATTTTTGATTCACCTCAAGGGTGAAGAGCATAATCTGCTACCTTGATTGCTTCCCCCAAACACAAAAAAAAGATTCAATTATCCCCTTGCTTTTGAAAATCCAAAGGTAGGTCAAGATTTTTGATTCACCACAAGGTGAAGAGCATACTCTCCTATCACCAAAGAACCTTAATCACAAGTTTAATGTGCCTAGGAAATGAAAACGACTAGTTGAGTGTTACACTGAAAGTGAATTAACCCTCTTAACTTAGGCTAGACTTTGAAAATAAATGCCACAATTTAAGCAAAAAAAAAAGTTTAGGCTTACCTTGTTCAAAGCTAGCAAAGGCTAGGTGCATGTTTAAGAGTCTTTGACATGTGTTTGTAGACCACATGTAGAAATCCAAATTTTGTATGAAATCCTCTTGGCAGCATCCCAAACCTACAATAAAATATTCAAATTAGACTTCCATGATTTGGGTTTTAAGTTTTATTTTTATGAAAAATCATAAAAAAAGTATTAAAAAATTATTTATGATCATAAAAATCTGAATTTTTTATTGTGAGTTTAAATCAACATCAACAACATGCAAAAAAAAATTAAAATTCAACTATTTATGGCCGAAATTTATTTTTTTAATGAAAATTATTAAAAAATTATTAAAAAATAATCACTGCTCTGAAACATTTGAATTTTCTTTTGGTGAGGCCAAGACGTTATTTGAAGCCTACAACAAAAAATTCAGCCCAATTCTGCAATAGAAATGTCAGAATAAAATAAAATAAATCTAAATATTAAAGGAGGCTTTTTCTAAATTGGCACCCACCATGGAGAACTTCTATTTCTTGTCTACATTCTCTCATCCATGGCATTTTAGCATATAGAATTTTAGCATAGTTTCATGATAATGTAGTTTCTTTGCAATAGCTTAAATCACATAGCATAATAATGGGATTTGTAACACTTGCATATTGCTTAGCATAGTTGCATTTTGCATCCTCATTCTAGCTTAGCTTCCATTTTGTATTGCATCATTGAGGAACTCCTTGTGGACATTTGCATTCTTGCATCTCATCTTTGGAACCTCCCATTGCATGGTTTAGTAGTAAGAAGTGTATTTCTAAGGCTTAGCTAAGAGCCTTCTTATGCTTGAAATATACTCTCTTGCACTCCGTGGATAGGGAGCTCTAAGCTTTTCGTTTTGCATATAGAGGTTTTGCTCATTTAGTTGATCCATGTCTGCTTGAGATTTCATCATTCTCTCATTGATTTGGTTCTTAGAGTTTAGGTCATTCCTCAATCTTTCATTGATCTGTCTTTAAGATCTCAGATCATTTTTTATTCTTTCATTGATTTGCCTTTCAAAATTTAGATAATTCCTTATTCTTTCATTTTCAAATCTTAGGCTCATGATTTCCTCAATTTCATTGGAGAGCTGATCAATAACGTCTACTTTCTGAAGGGATTCTTTCTAAATTTCATCATTTCTTCCATCCATTTCTTCTTTTATCTTGTTTCTTTGTTTTAAGACTTCACATAACCTTACTGCTTGAATTTCTATTTCTCTTTTCAACTTTCTTACTTCTTATAGGAAACCATTTTTCTCTAGGAGTTCTTTGATTGTATCATTTGCTTCATCTAAGATGCTTGATGGGTGAAAGTCTTCAATTCCTTCTTCAATGTAAAGATGATCTTTTATTTGATTTGCAAGTTCCTTCCTTTTTTTTAGGGATTGGGAAAGTTGCTCCTTAGCTTTCTTGAGTTGGGCAATGGCCATTTCCAGATCCAACTTTTCATTGTCAATAGCTTTATCAAGTTTGAATATTTCCATATCCTTGATCTTTGCTCAAGCTGTTAAACTTTCTCTTGAGAACCACAAAGCTCTGAGACAATTGTTGGAAATATTCAAGACTATGCTAAGTTGCTGAGAGGGGAGGGGTGAATCAGTAACTTTAAAAAGTTTACCAGTTTCAATCCAATAAATTGATTAGCACTTAATTCATCACATCTGATCTAATTACATGCATGAGAAACTAAAAATATGAAAGCATCCATAACACTTGAACACAAAGATTTGGTGACCCAGGAACCTTCCAAATTGAAAGTAAAACTAGGGTGGGGATGATACCCAAAAACTTTAGTACTACAACATAAAGTTGGGTTATTAAGGCTTACATTGATCACTTCTAATGATTTGCCCTGGTAGGAGCAATTAAAACTGCTAGGTCCACCTTGTGAGAGGATTTACTAACACACAATGAAATATGTACTCGGTAAAGAGATTTATAAAAGACTGTTAGGTCTACCTTGTTAAAGGATTTTGATTGGTTCACCTGTTAGGATGAAGTAGTAGATCTCTGACTTGCAACCGAGTTTGTTGATAAAGATTCCTTAGTGCAATGATCACCTTTCTATGATAGATATGTCTCTTTGGCTTCTTATACTGTTATGGCCTTTACAATTCACTCTTTATCTGTTGCATTCATAACTTGAACTTTTTGCATCCACATTACAATACATATTCTTAAACAATTGCATTCTTGCTTATTGGATATGATACAATACATTACATATATATACCAATCCAAATTACTATATTACAAAGTCGACCATGATACAAGTTAACACAAATATTACAAAGTTAGCCCACATGAAGATACTCAAGTTCTTAATACTAACTTGGTGAGGTTCTAATACTCAACATCCACTATCAATGCTTGGCATCGTCATGCACTCGATAGACATAGAAGCTCAATCTATACTGATCACTTTCAAGTAGTCTTGAACTTAGTCTGCATTGGTGACTCAGTAGATATTGTGCAACTTGGCAAACATTGAATTGCTTGGCTGGCATAAAGTAGCTTGGTTAACATTGGCTTTGTATCACATGAATTGCAAACTTAGTAGACACTACAATGCTTAGTAACTATTGATAAACTAAATTTATACTAAAATGCATGGTTTGAACTACTGGACTTCACACTAACTGAATCTGCTCGGTAACCATTGGGATTAGACTCAGTAGGAACTGTAGAGCTCAATGGCTATTGAATTACATGGAAAAAACTATAGAATATTCAATGAGCTTATTAGCTATACATAATTTGAATAAGTGTGTATCACTAATAACAAACTTGAATGATATGTCAACAGATCATATCAACTTTGCAATCACTAATCACACTCATTCTCATCATATCTTTTTCTATCTTAACATCGAAATGAAGTTCTTTACTTATGCCAAGCATATTGGTAAATTTTTCCTTATTTAGTTCATATAACATCATTAGAGTTGGCTTATTAAGAAATAGTAATTAAAACAATAAATCAAGTCATTTAACACAATTTTCTGACATGCTATATTCTGTGCTGAAGCATCATTGTGTTACTAATTCCTTCATAACTCAAACTCGGTTGATCATACAAATATGCACATTGGTATACATCATCATTATAATTTCCTACACCTCTAGTTAATTGTGCAAGAGAATATTCTAAGGGAATATTTTGTTATCATCAAAATTGTTATGCTACTGTAACATTGCCTTACACTTAGACAATTTTCTTTACAGACGAGCAAGACTGATCTGCAAAAAAAATATGTTTCCATAAATGACAACCATAACTTGACATATCTAATTGATTGGACTATTGCCAATAGTGTGAACCCTTTCCTCTCCATAGTTTTGAATTCATCTTTCAATACTCCTTTATCACACAATTTCTTATATGCCATTTGAATATTGTAATCTCCAACTTCATTGATCTTACACATATAAAAGCTTTGTACAACATGTACCATAATAAACCTAGGTGGTATCAATGATAACACATGCATTGAATCTCCTTTTATTGAAATTTCTAGAATATCTTGGTATTTAGGTGGAGGAAAACTGTCACTCTTCACCAACTGAACATTACTAACCTCTTCACCTTGATTTCTCATTGTTGATGATTGTCTAGATGCTATTTCTATGTTTAGAGTTTGATACATTCTTTCTAAGTAACTTGGTACTACTGATAATGAATTCTCAATCACGCTTCAACAATAAATTCACTTGTAATCACCTTTAATATTACTTTTCAAAATTTTAATGTGCAAGGTGTGTAAAATACATTCAAATTTATACTATATACCTTTATTCATTCAAATTGGGTTACTCATAAATGTTATGTACTTTGTTAGGTGGAATCGAGCTATATTGGTCATCATTACACTTTTTTTTAACTCAGTATCCACTATACAACTGAGTCAATACCATTTAACTTAGCTAACACATCAACTCAGTCATTGTAAGCATTGGGTCCATACTACAATGCTTGGTCAATATAGATAGACTTATTGATGCTTGGCACTCAATAGTTTAGTTGATTCTTTCCACTAATTTGTTCTAATACATCTTACCTTATGCAAATATTAACTTTGGCACACTTTGTGTTTGGAAATGATATATGATATATCATTTCAATATGCAGTTCCTTACTTACCTTTTATGATCAGTTTGAGGTAGTGTGATCACGTTCTCCATTAAATTGGCTAATCTTGGCTTCACTTGTTCCACTACTTCTATGTTTTACCTTCTTCTTCTAGGTTTGATCCATCTCCTTCTTTGTTTGTTCTACATCTACTTTTCCTATTTCCTTGATGTGTTCAATATTAGGTGTTGGTGCTCAGGTCCTGAAGTTCTTTTTTACATGTCTAGTCTTCTAACAACTAAAATAAACTATGCTTCCATTCAACCATTTTGTGTAATTTCCTTTGAAATGTGTTCTCATGCAATTTTATGGAATGTGACCATACTCTCCATAATAATGACAAGTATACCATGTGTTGTAATCCCAATTGTAAGAGTTGCTTTTCCTAAGTGCATTTACTTGCCTTTTGGGTGTCCACAAAGATTTTTCTTGTATTCTACATTCTTGTTCTTTATGTCCATACTTTTGACAATTGTAACAATATTCCTCAAATATAGGTACAATAGGTGTATTTCTAACCTTTGATCTACAATCATGTGCTTAGTGACCTTGTTTCTTGCAACTAAAACAATTACCAATAAACTTAGGTTTAGGATTTTTCTTACCATTCTTACTTCTATAAATGTTTGTAGTGTGTCCCAATTTTCCAAAATGATGACATATAGGTTTTTCCTTAGCTTTGTATTTATTTTCTCTCCACTCTTGGATGATTCTCCTTCTTAAATAGATGAGAAGTGCTTGATATGTCCTAATCTTGATATGTCCTAATCTAGAGGTAGCATTAGTGACCTTGGTGATCTCATCAGTTCTTCAAAAATATCTTATAGCTTCACTAGGTTTGTTCTTCCTCTCCAACAGTTTCTTCTTAGATCTTAACTCATTCATTAGTTGGTCACTTTGTGATCTCATACTTGTAATCACCATGTCTTTTCTATTGAGTTATTCATTTACAAGTAGCAGTTAATTTGTCATGTCTAACTGAGTGTTTGTAAGCTTTTGCACATCTGATGACCTTTCTTCAAGTCTTGTAGCCATTTTTCTTTTTTCTTCTTCTTCCATAACTTTTTCTTCTTCAAATTCCTTTTTCTAGTTAGTCACCTCACATTTCCTTACTAATTGGATTTCATGTTCTCTCTTTAATCATCTAACTTCTTCATTAAAAATGTTGTTATTCGCTAATAGGTCTACTATAACTGCATCCCTTTCACTATAATTTCCATTGTTAAACATTCCTTTAGGGTCTACTTCTTGATAAAGTGTGTCATTCTACTAGATAGTCATCTCTCTTCTTTTCTTTAAGGACTTTTTCAATTCCTCTCTTTGTACTTCATGTTAAGATAATGGGTGTTGCACACATTGCATAATATTGTTATATTTTATTATTTTATTTTATTATGTAATGTTGTACCTAGATGGACGTGCAACATGTAAAGATTCCTATGGAATATTTTTGATGAGTTGTATTGTAACATTGTGATAATATTTCATGTAATTATTTAATATTGGGGAAAAGAATTAAATGCCCAATATTAAATGTGGGGTCAGTGGGTTAGGTAGCACATGGTTTTAGCACATGGTTTATGTAATACCACTTGGTGGTTTTGTGGGACTTGCTACTATATAAGTAGCCACAAGGGTAGTTGTTGTATAGAGAGAGTAAGAGTGACAACAAGAAGATAAAAGGCAAGAGTCAAGCGGGACAAGGCTTGACAGGTTAGCCAAGGGAGCATTTGTGAAGGTTGAAAGTATGGCATGGGATGTGTGGATTCATGCTTGTTCACATAGTTTGCTCGGTTGTGGCTATGGCCATGAAGGCTTCCATGGTTGTATGGCAATGGTATTTTTGCTGAATAATACATGGTGATGGATGATTTTGGAGGCTAGGTTTTTTCCTCAATGAGGGTTTCCCAGGGTATATCTTGTGTCACAATTTTGTGGGTATGTTGTCTATTCTCTTGCATATGGATTTTAATTCCATGTTTATTTTAGATTTATTATGGGTTATGTGGAAATGGTTATATTCTTTATTGCCAAGTTTCCTTACAAGTGGTATCAGAGCCTGGTTTTGGCTTGGTCATGGGTTCAAATCTCCCCGGTGCCTTCCTGACCCGCGTAAGCACCTAGTATGCGCGTCGAGGGGGAGATTGTTGGGTGATGCGACGCGCTCCCCTACCCATAGGTGGTTAATTATGTGGTGTTCCATGTTCACTAAAAGTCATGGCTTTTGGTGCAATAGAAAATGGGCCCTACAATTGGTATCAGAGCTATGGTTTTATTATTGTAACCCTAGATTGAATCCATGGGAATGCATGAGAGGATAAAAGAAAGGGCAAGATATATGAATGATTTATTGTAGATCTGAGGGTTTTGGGTTTGCTGTTATGATGGGATGTTAAAAGATTTGGGCATGTGAAATTGTTGGACAAAAAGATTTTTTCGGATGTTTAATTTAAAATGAGGGTTTTGAGGGGTAGCTTGCAGAAATGATCTCCTGGGTAAAAACAGACCTCACCATTGGATCCGGGTCGACATTTCCATAAATTTTGATATATAATATGCCCTAGTTTGGCCATGTTCAGAGGAAATGAAAGAGTTTTTTGGTTTCAGCCCATGATGGCCCTCAAATTTAATCCCGTCGGAATTTTCGTCACTGAAAAATAAAAAAAATGAAAAAATCGTACTGAAAATGGTAAAAAGACTGTCTTAGTAAAATGGCCATAACTTTCTCTCAGAATATCAGATTTTAGAGTTCTTATAGGCATTTGAAAGCTAATTCAGAGCACTACAACATGGTATAGGTTTGGTTCTATGATTTTAAAATTTTGTCAGGTTTTGAGAGCCCTAAAGTCAGATGTTATTTATTTTGAGCACGGATTAGGGCATAACTTGGGCATACAGAGTCAAATTTTGGACTTCGAGTAGTCAACGGAAAGCTCTTGGAGAGCTCTACACATTGGTTTAGATTTGGTGCAGGTTTGGCATGATTTATTTGGTTATATATTGATCTAAACAATTTATAGATATATTTTGACTATGGTAACATTGTGAGTTTATGGCATTGGAGATTTAAATTTTGATGTCATTGTATACTCAAGTTTGGTCTCATGATGATATGGTTATCAATGTTTGGATTTGGATATGCATGATGACTTGTTGGATCTACAAGTTGTGCAGTGTTGTAAGCGGTCCATACTTACAGGTTGCATTTATAGCTTGGTTATGGGTTGTCTTTGCCCAGTGATCTTTCATTATTGATGCATATTTAGATTGGTGGCTTAGATTTGAGTTGTCTATGCCCTAAGTCACATGATTTTATCTTCATGTAAAAGGGATGAGATGTTGTTACCAGGTACAGTCATGGTGGAGGATTGTGGTTGACTATGCTGACAGGTTGGACATATTGAGAGCCAGATGCTCGGTTCATGGATGTGATCATGTTGTCATGGATTTTGGCATGACATGATTGGTTATACAAGTACATCATTGATGTTCATTAGCTTGGATTTTCTGATTCAGTTATGGTGGTATATCTTCTTGTTTGAGGATCATGGTTATTTGGTTTCTTTTGAGGAGCTCATGATGTGCACTTTGAGTTCTTTGATGGTTTAATGCCTTGGTTGATTCTCATGGTTAGAAGATTGTTTTTCATCATTATGTCATGGATAGCTTAGATACATGGTTTAGTGAGAGCTTGTGATAGTGATGGGGTGACAGTGTAGGATTAGTTCCTGGTTTGGTTTATATCTTCTTGGTTTGGAGAGGATGGATTTTATGATGCCATAGGTGACTTGGTACCACAGTTGAGTGGGAGTTTTTGGCATTGATATATTTATTGAGTATTTGCAGATGTTGAAGGTTTGTCTTAGATTCTGTTGCTGCAGAAGTGTCTTTGACATTTGCATGGTGCACTTGTTATCTTCATGGTCTTCATGGTGTTTTAAGATGGTTAGATCTTGAGGACTCATGGAGTTCTTGGTTATCTTCATGGTGTATGGAGATGGTTCTTCCTGGTATGTGGAGATGGTTTTCTTCATGGTGTGTGGAGATGGTTGCATCTTGAGGACTCACAGGGTTCTTGGCAAAGGTGTGGTTTATGCTTTTATTTGGCATGTTATCCTTGGTGTGAGGATGGTTTCATTATTATGTCATAGTATACTCTTGATACACATTTAGAGTTGTGACATGTTATAGTATGTCCATGTGGAGCATGTTATCTCTTTAGTTGAGATGGTAAGATCATGTTGTCATGTTTATGTTCCTGAGGCCATGGTTGAAACTTTGACATTGATCTTGGTTTAGTTTCTTGGTATTGAGTACACTGATCATAAGCTGGATACTTCATGATATTGCTATGTTGCATTTGGAGTTGGCATGGATTGATTGGTTACAGGTGCTCATGGATACTTAGAGACAGTGGTGATGCTGATTTCTCTTAGATTAGAGAAGTATTTGTTGGGACAGTTGATGGTTTCAGCAGGAAGTCCGAGGGGCAGTCACCTGATATGGACTTGAGAGGAGATTTTCCTTAGATGAGTCTTGGTTGGAGACTTGGGTATCTTGATGAGCATTCTCATTCCCCACTCTTAGTCTACTTGGCGGTTTTCTACTTGAGAGGTATAGCCCATTGTTTCTCTCAGTTGCATTATATTTATGCTTGTCTTTCATGGATATGGATCTTGAGCTATGGTACATGAGTTAGTTCTGGAGGGTTCATTTGAGAGATGGTTAAGCATTGGTTATCTCCATGTGCATATGTTGTTATGCTGGTTGAGTTTGGGAGATGATTTTATATTGGGCATTTTCCTTTGTTTAGGAATGGTTTATTGAGTTTGATCTTGTTGTGAGAGGCTTACACCCATGATTAGTTATATGGTATGGTTTGGGTGTTGTTGAGGCTTCTTGTTGGGGTTTTATGGAGGAGATCATACTTGCACAGTTTACATCTAGAGGTGTGTGTAGAAGGACATGATACAGGTTATGATTTGCATGGTTTCTCTTGGTCTTGGTTATCTTCTTGGATGTTTAGTTTTGCTTACATTGGATTTCAGATTGGTTAGAGATTGTGATCACTGGTTTGTGCTCATGTATGTCATGTGAGAGATGACATGGTTATTCCTTTATCTCTTTCCTCTGTTGGTTGTGGTGAACTTGGGAAAGCATTGGAGACTTGTTATGAGAGTTGTTCTTGTAGGATATTAGTTTATGTATTGTGGTTGTCCTTGATACTACATGGATTCACTTTTTTGAGATGTGTTGAGTGGATTGGTTATAGATTTGACATTATCTTTTGCAGTGGGAGCTTCTTGGTATATATGTGGCAGGTATTGCTCTTGAGGCTTGTGATTTCAGGTTATAGATTGGATATGCCGGTGATATAAGATTCACTTGTTATACCTTTTGAGGTATGGATATTTGGATGGGTTTGGCACTTGCTGTGGGTGCTATTTCAGCTATGGATATTTTGACAACTACGGATACATGTGATTACCTTTGGATTAGGTTATTTGTGCTTGAAATTTTAGTTGGTACAGGATTTATGATCTTCTAATGCGACAGGTTGGGTGGTTTTCTCTTTGGATGGCTTCTATGTATGTCCAGTGGGAGTGACATAATAGGAGGTGAGATCATTCATGTTTGAGATGCTAGATACTTTGATTTTGTTGCGGGTACCAAGATGGAGCACTTGGTATATTTTGATCCATGATGGTGGATGTGCTAGGAGAGATTGTTCCCTTGTTCATTTATGTGGCTATGGATTGACCCTATGCAATGTATACAACAAGTGGGAGATTGTTGAGATAATGGGTGTTACACACATTGCATAATATTATTATATTTTATTATTTTATTTTATTATGTAATGTTGTACCTAGATGGACGTGCAACATGTAAAGATTCTCATGGAATATTTTTGATGAGTTGTATTGTAACATTGTGATAATATTTCATGTAATTATTTAATATTGGGGAAAAGAATTAAATGCCCAATATTAAATGTGGGGTCAATGGGTTAGGTAGCACATGGTTTTAGCACATGGTTTATGTAATACCACTTGGTGGTTTTGTGGGACTTGCTACTATATAAGCAGCCACAAGGGTAGTTGTTGTATAGAGAGAGTAAGAGTGACAACAAGAAGATAAAAGGCAAGAGTCAAGCGGGACAAGGCTTGACAGGTTAGCCAAGGGAGCATTTGTGAAGGTTGAAAGCATGGCATGGGATGTGTGGATTCATGCTTGTTCACATAGTTTGCTCGGTTGTGGCTATGGCCATAAAGGCTTCCATGGTTGTATGGCAATGGTATTTTTGTTGAATAATACATGGTGATGGATGCTTTTGGAGGCTGTGTTTTTTTCTCAATGAGGGTTTCCTAGGGTATATCTTGTGTCACAATTTTGTGGGTATGTTGTCTATTCTCTTGCATATGGATTTTAATTCCATGTTTATTTTAGATTTATTATGGGTTATGTGGCAACGATTATATTCTTTATTGCCAAGTTTCCTTACACTTCAATTTGCTATAGTATTATTTGGATGTTAATCATCTAATTCTGAATAGTCTTTCCCAATTTGTTAGCCTCCATCTCCAAGATCTCAATTCTCAAGTAGTTAAAATTCTTCTAAGAGAAAAAATCTTTGATACTAATTTTTGGAAGTTTTTTTGGGAAGGTAATTAACTAAAGGGGGGCTGAATTAGGATCACTACAACTTTTATCCTTTAAAGAAAATAAAAAATTAGCTATACTTTCCACTTAATCCATCTTATATCAAGATCATGAATATCATAACCTTAAACTTGAAATGCTAAAACAAATCTAACTATTCATCACATCCATAAGCTTAAAGATAAACACATAACACAAAATATTTTTGTTACCAAAAACCCCTCCAAGGTGAAGGTAAACCTTGGGTGGGGACAACATCCACATATCTTCACTATTGTAGCATCAAAATTCACTTGTTAGGGCTACAAATGTGATCATTCTAATGATCTACCCTATGAGGGGCCTACCTTGTTAAGATCTTTAAAATATTATTAGGTATACCTTGATTAAAGAATCTATAACTTACAATGAAGTAATCACACTATTACGAGATTTAGCTAGGCCTATTAGGACCATTGTGTTAAGAGATTTACCTTGATTTATTTTCCAAAATGTATTAGTACCTGATTGTTGATCTCAAATTGGTTTTGACAAGTGAGTGTCTACACACTTAAGTCATTTACTTAGTTCATGCCAAACAAGTAGTATATGCCGAGCACAACATTTATATAATAGAGCATGTTGAGTCCATAGTGAATTTTGAGCCACTCATGTGTTGAGTCACTCAAGTGTCAAGCAGATAGTATATGTTAAGTGATTCAGGAGTTGAGCAAGCAGTGCATGCCAAGTGATATAGATATCGAGTCTCAATATAGAAAATAGTATATGTCGAGCATTAGAGACTTCAGATGTTGAGTAAGATAGTTTTAACATAGTTATTTGTTAAGGCACAAACTACTATGTAAACCATTTTTGAGCCAACTTAAAGATAAATTACGATATTTTGGAGATAAGGAAAAATCTTAAGTTGGATTTGCAATGTAATTACATGCTTCCAATCAGAAAAACATAAGGTTTAAGTGGAAAAATGGATGAATCATAGCCATTAATTTATGCCTAACCCTAAGTCACCTAAGTCTTCTTAAGGAGGACAAATCCTAAACTCTAAAGCATGAAGAAGGTGTATGAAGGAGAGAAGAGAGAAGTTTACATGCACAAATAGAGAATTCATGGTGGCTAAGGAGTTATGATCTGAGATTGTATTATAGGATCAATTAAAGGAGAATAGAGGAAGTGAAGAGCATATAGCAAAGAGACATCTGATCAAGAGGGATCAAGAACACATCGGTTTAGAGGTGATTTATCATCAAGAAATTAAGTGCTAACCACGAGATCATTGTTGAATCATTCTAGTAGGTGAATTAGTCAAATCTCTTAATAGAGTAGTCCTAACGGGTTGTATTGAAATCCTCTAACAAGGTGCTCACTTAATTGTGAGTTAAAGTCCTTTAGCAAGGCACACTTCTAACAGGGTGTTGGAATCCTTTAACAAGGTGAGACCTAATAGTCTTTGTAAGCCTTTAATAGGGTAGATCATGTCTCATGATCAAAATATTGTAACCTTCATTGGAGGGTTTCTAGGTAATCATATCTAGTGTCATATGTATGTGAATGTTTATATATTTACATGATCTAGATATTAATGCTTTACATGGTATTTCAATTTACTTATTGAATGTATGAGATGGATGTGTGGTGAAAGTTTTTATGGGTCACAGTTTAAACTACTAATTCACCCCTCCCCCCCATAAGTTTACCTTTCCTATTGTAATTCCAACAATTGGTATAAGAGATTTGTTCTTTGAATAAGAAGCTTTGAAACTTTGAGGAAAGATCTTGGAAATGGAAGTCTACAAGTTGGAAAAGATTATTGAGAATTAGGAAATTGAAATACAACTCATTCTACATCAATTGAATGAAACAACAGGAAAATTATAGGATTCTTTAAAGATAAGGAAGGAAATTTCCATTGGAGAGAATGACACACAATACAAAGAGATGAACACTACTAAGCTATTTACAAATGGAGACTCAAATGAGTTTGATGTAGCAATTGCAGATCTAATGGAAAAGAATAGAGCCCAACTTGAGGAAATCAGAAATATCAAGTTAGATCAAGAATCACAAGCTATACTACTATGTGAGGTGACTGAATAGAAGAAGAAGGCCATGGAAGAAAAAGCCATGATTGAAGAAGATAAAAGAATTTTGAGCAATAGGCTAGAAGATAAATCATCTGAGCTAACCAAGATTTCTAACATGTAATTGGATACTCTAAGTCAAATGATGAATGCCAACTATGAACTAAATGTCAAGGATATTAAGATAACAACATTGAAGTTGTAGAATGAGAAATTGCAAAGTGACCTAAAAAGGGAAAAGGAATTTTTTGAAAGTTTCAATAAACCAAGTGAAGCCATCAAATGCTTTGAGCAATTATTGAGATCCCCTAGATCCAATAATGACACATTTGGATTGGGATACACAAGTACTGAAGAAGGAGTTTCATCCAAAAGTGCTGAAGAAAGGAGAAAAAAAGGTAATAATTCCAAACCTACTTGTCATAATTGTGGTAATAAAGGACATACTGCTAATGTGTGCAGGAGAAAAACTGTAAATCATAAAGTCAAGTAGAAGAACATGGTTCACTGTCATAAGCGTAACAAACAAGGACATCAAGCAAATGAATGTAGAACCAAGACCATGCACACACAAAGATTTGAAGGATATTTTTTTTATAACTATCAAAAGTATGGACATAGAGATTTTAAATGTAGATCCAAACCCATGTGGTCATCAAATAGGAAAACAAAGGTAAGGAACAATTGCAACTCTTATAACTGGGATTATAATACAAGGTATAGCTATCATTATTGTCAAGAATATGGACATGTTCCTGAGAATTGTACTAAAACACACTTCAAAAATGACTACAAAAGGTGGTTGAGTCAAACCACATTTTTTAGCTATTTAAAGATTGGTCACATCATTTGATATTGTCCAACAAGGTCAAAGGCACCTAGTTGTGAATTTGATAAAGGAAAAGGCAAGGTAGATGTTGAAAATGTTAGAAATGAAATGAACAAGATGTGGAAAAGGAAAGATGATTTTAGCACATCAAATGGAGAAGGAATAACTTCACCTAATGGGTTAGGTGATCACACCTCATCAACATAAGCAATCAAGAGGTATATGGGATTGATATTTAAAGGTTATATCATACATCAGTTCCAAAGGAGTTACTACTAACAAGATTATATTAGTATGATTAAAGATGTAAGATGTTTTAAGAATCAAAGAAAAATATTTATGTTTTTCATGTTGTTTCCAAGCATAAAAAGTTTCCTGTATGTGCTGAGTGAAAGGCAAGAGGATGTTGAGCTTACAGATTGGCTAGTTGATTTCGAGCTCATAATGGTTGCTAAGTGAATGAAATTTTAATGCATGTTTAGTGAGCCTAAAATTGGTTGATGCTAAGCTTATAGTTGTGTAAACACTCAAAATTTATTGTAGTGTTTCAAAAGGGTATTTGATCAATTTTAACTCATTTTTCATCATTTCAAAATCAAGAAAGAGCAAGGAGAGCAAGAGTCAATCTAGAAATCCATCTAAAAAATTGTAGAAGATTTGAGTAGAGATTCAAACACCATTTCATCAAATCTTGCAAGGTATTTACCAAGTGTCGAGTTATGTTGTTTATATTTTTGTAAACCCTAGTTTCACATAATGGCATCTAGTTCAAAGAATGTAGAGGATAAGGAGGTTTTGAATGTTCAACTAGTTAGTAATGGGGTTAAGCAACCAATATTCAAAGTCATTCTTGACATTGCCTACAAACAAGACCCTTTTGGTGTGTTATCTATGATACCACCGAATGTTTTAATTGTTAGGGATGTAAGGAAATCTTATAACTACAAAATTGGTAGCATTGGTGATATGGAGATTAGGAATGCATATGACAGATTGTATGATAATGATGTACTTAAGGAAGAATACAAAATTGTAGAGAAGAAAGGGTTAACGTGAGCCCTAGATTTCCCAAATGTGTTCAAACATAATGGATTAGGATAGTATTGAGCATGATACATGATAGTTCATTATGGCTAGATAATGGACCTATCAAGATAACCAAGAGGGTAATCCATAGGGCTATAGGATATCCAACCCTAGATCAGCCTAAGACCCTATGGAGTGATTCAAAAGAGGTCATTAAAAAGAATACAGGAGCTGTGTGGAAAAAGAGAGGAATGATAATTGATACCATCACAGATCCTTTGTTAGAGTTTGCAGTTAGGGTTATTTCACACAAGTTCTACCAATCTAGCAGATTGAAAAGTGTGCCATGTATTGTAGTGGATGTTTGTTATAAGATTGTCAAGAAAGATCACACATATGATCTTTTAGAACTATAGCTACAACAATTGATTAAGAACCTAGGAGCCATAAGGAAGTCAAAGAATTCTTAATGCAAATTTGGTTCTATATTGATATGCATTTTCTTTTATGTTCAAAACACCTTTTCTACATTTTGTACAATTGGTTGGAAAATAAATAGGTCAGTGGCAGTGTAGATTAGTGAATTCATTTGACAATTGGGTGAAAATTTTGAGTTTGTGATGACAAGTTTTTTTAAGACTTAAAGAAATCACTGAGAAAAATATTGAGAATTCCAATATCACTAGTGGAAAATAATTATGATGACATTTGTTTCCTAGTGGATGTGGACTATACTTTTGTTCAAGCTACTACACGAAGGGTAAGATGGTTGAGACCCTTAGGATATGAAATCTATGTAGATGAGGCCTTTGTAGCTAATACTACATTACTTGTAGAAGAAATTGATAAAAATGCCAAGGCATTTGGAAACTATGAGTTGGCTAATTCTAAAATCACTATGGAACTCAAGATTGATTCTATCATTAAGAAGAAAGATAAGTTGGTGAAGAAGTTGAAAGTCAAGTTTGATGAAGGTGTTGAGCAAGAGGAAGAAGAGGAAGAAGAGGATGAAGAAGAAGACTCTTAAACCCAAGAAACACTAGCTTTAACACAAGGAATGGGAGAAGCTTAGGAAGAGGAGGAGACAAAAGTTGCTAAAGATGTCGAGGGAGAAGAAGCTAAGGAAGCACCTACTCCAACTAATTTAAAGAAGAGGAAGGCCAAGGCACAACCTATGACAAGGGCTAAGAAGACTATCAAACCAAGCCAAGCTAAGCCTGCAACACCCACTATAAGGGCTAGTGCACATGTGACTACACAAAAGGAAAAAGAAAAGACTAAACTAGCAGAGAAGAGAGGTGAAGTGCAGAAAAGACCAAGGAGGAAGTATATTGCACAAGCCAAATTTGATGAGTAGAAAACAAAATCAGATAAAAATACCCAAATCAAAGTGGTGAGTCACAATCCATTGTCAGATCTAGAGAATCTCTATGAAAATGTTAAGAATAATGCTGATTTTGATAACCTTGGTAAAGTAGAAAAGAATCAAGCAGAGGAAGCTATATATTCCATGATGGAAAACTTTAAGAAAGCCCCACTAGAAATTGCTAACTCTATGTCAAAAATATTATATGAGAGAGTTGAGTAGAAGTGGCATTATTGTTTGAACTTGGAGAGACAAATAATAGAGACTTCACTTGCACAAGTGATGCCTAAACTAAGTAAGACATAAATTGCTAAGGCTGTGAAAAAATATATTGTTAGGTTTGTACCTAAGTATAGAGCCTTTAGCATTTTGCAAAATAATACTAAAGATATTATTAAGAAGTCTACATAGATGTGGAAGGTAATGTATGGGCTTGCTACAATGAAGGAAGGTGAAAGAAGCCTATAGAGGTGAAGGATGATGAAGAAGATGATGCCAATAAAGAAACTATTGAGGGAGGAACACAAATGAAAGAAGATGATAAGGTAATGGTTGAGGTAGAGCAGCAAGAAGAATAGAGTGTACCAGATACATAATTTCCTAATGTCAACCCTCAACAGGTAACAACTGTAAACACTAACCAATAATAGTTAAGGATGGTTTTGCTATCATAGCTCAAAACATAAATCCCATTATAGAGGAAGATCTCAAGAAGATACTAGATCAGTCTAGACTATAGGCCAAATTATGTGATAATCCTATTTTTGGTGAGTGTAGATGAACTATAGAAAATAGTGACTGAAACTCCAAGGAAAGAGGTGAATACATAAGAACCACTTGCTATCATCCCTCAAGTCATTGATGTACAAACTTTGGATAAAACACCTAAAGCTACATCAGAAAAGGTTGATATAGTTGTGAAGAATACAGTGGAAACCCAAGCCACTACTGATGCACAAAGTAAAATAGATCAAATAGACTTATCTACACCTACCGCACAAGATCAAGGTGCAAGTCAAGGCATTTTTGTTGAACAAGAAAAGCCTAAAGAGCCAGAGTTGACACAAAAGGTGAATGAACAAGTAGCAATTCAAGCCTTGGTAACCTTACTAGTATTTGGCATTCCTTCAAGTCATACTCTTTAGAAGCTAAGTATAGATGCAACACCTTTGCAGATCTCTGTATTGAGTCTGAGTACATCAAAGGCTGAAGAAGTAATCCAATATGGAGATGTGAGCCTTGATGAAGAGATTGTGTTACCAAAGTATCACTTTGACACAATGACCATATAGTAGATGGACATACTCCAAGAAGCCCTAGCAAGAAAGAAGTATCTAGAACTGCTTAAGAGGGAGCACAAAAAAAGGTAGGCATTGCTAGACATCAAAGACATATTTTTAGATGCATTTAGCCTGCCTACTCCAGATTAGACCAAGCCACTCATTGAACAACTGACAAAAATAGTGGAGAAGGTCAGTGATGTAGACCTTGACACAAATGCTAAATTGTTAGAATGGTCAGAAAAGAAATTTTAGAATAAAGTAAATGAGAAGATATCAAGTGACACAACACTCACACAAGTTGCATTGGCAACTAAAATTGAAAGTGTGAAGAAGGTACTTCAGAAAATTTTCTCACTGTACACTAAATTGTGCAATCCAACACTCTTCACACAAGAGACTAGAAGTCACATTTTGAGTTTTGAAAGTCAAATAAATGCATCAAGTGCAAAACTACCTATGACACCATCTCAAAGTGAGAATCACTTTAGAACTTTGGTACAAACCTAGAGTTAGTTAGCTGCATTGTTAGGAGAAGAAGCCAATATAAGGGGAAAACTAATTAGCATCCAAATAACACTCATCATTCACATGAAAATTTTTCATAAGGAATTAGGCTATGCTGAAACACTTATGAAGAAAGATCCAAATCTTTCAGTATTAGATGGCCTAGTCCAACTTGTTGTCAAGCTGGCTATCGAAATCAAGTCTTTGGGTGTAGCATGTGAAAATTGGGATACATCTCTCAAGATAACACTAGATGTCCATAAATTCGTTTCAGACAAGTACACTATTAGTGTATAACCCATTGACATAACTGTCAAAAAGGGGGACATAAATACTTTAGGGGAGATATATAATTTGGATGAGATAAAGACAAATGGGGGAAAGTAAGAAAAGGGATAGAGATAAAGATAGAACAAACTAAGGGGGAGGAAGCATAGAAACAACATGAAGTCAAAGATTATCAGTTGAGACATATTTACATAGCAGGAGTACATAATTTTTGAGTATGGAATAGACCTACCAACTAAGGGGGAGTTATCAGATTTTGAGGTATCTAAGCTACAAAATTTTGAAAATTTGAAGTTTTGTACATAAGTTGAATAAGAGACATAATAGATATGTTATACTCATAATGTTAAGGATATTAATGCACAACCAAGTTTTTTTGACACTCATGTCAAAGGGGGAGATTTTTGATCTCAGATTGGTTTTGACAAGTGAGTGTCTACACACTCAAGTCATTTACATAGTTCATGTTGAACAAGTAGTATATGTCAAGCACAACATGTATATAATAGAGCATTCCAAATCCATAGTGAGTGTTGAGCCACTCATGTGCTGATTCACTTAAGTGCCAAGTAGATAGTGTATGCTAAGTGATTTAGTAGTCGAGAAAGAAATGTATGTTGAGCGATATAGATGCCCAGTCTCAATATAGAAAATAGTAAATGTCAAGCATTAGAGACTTCAGATGCTGACTAAGACAATTTTGACATAGTTTTTTGTAAAGGCACAAACAACTATGTAAATCATTTTTTAGCCAACTAAAAAATAAATTATGATATTTTGGAGATAAGGAAAAATCTTAAGTTGGATTCCCAATGTAATCACATGCAAACAATCAGAAAAAGGGAAGGTTTATGTAATAAAATGGATGAATCATAGCCATTGATTCATACATAACCCTAAGTCACCTAAGTCTTCTTAAGGAGGACAAACCCTAAACTCTAAAGTGTGAAGATGGTGTATGAAGGAGAGAACAAAGAAGTTTGCATGTGCAAGTAGAGCATTCATGGTGGCTAAGGAGTTATGATATGATATTGCATTGTAGAATCAGTTAAAGGAGAACAAAGGAAGTGAAGAGCATACATTAGAGAGACATCTGATTAAGAAGGATTGAGAATACAATAGTTTAGAGGTAATATGTCATCAAGAATTCAAGTGCTAACTACAAGAGCAGTGCTGAATCATTCTAGTAGGTGAATTAGTCAAATCTCTTAACATAGTAGTCCTAATAGGTTGTATTGAAATCCTCTAACAAGGTGCTTACTTAATTGTGATTTAAAGTCCTTTAGCAAGGCACACTTCTAACAGGGTGTTGAATTCCTTGATTAGGGTTAGACCTAACAGTCTTTGTAAGCCCTTAATAGGGTAAACCTTTCATAGGGTAGATCATGCCTCATGATCAAAATATTGTAAGCTTCATTAGATACACTTTATTACCACAGTAGTGAAGATTTGTGAGTGTCATCCCCAGCTTCATTGGAGGGCTTTTGGGTAATCATATCTGGTGTCATATGTGTGTGAATGTTTATATGTTTACATGATCTAGATGTACATGTTTTACATGGTATTTCAATTTACTTATTGAATGTATGAGATGGATGTGTGGTGTAAGTTTTTATGGGCCACAGTTTAAACTATTGAATGTATGAGATGGATGTGTGGTGTGGTGTACCTTTCCTATTATAATTCCAACATTGATCCTTTGATATTCACATTTAATGCTAATTATGGATCTTCTCTTTCCACTCTTTGATATGATCTCCTATCAAATATATCTTTACTCTACTCTTCAGTACTTCATATTGAATAGGTAGAAAAATATCAAGTTACCATACAAAGATAGATATAAAGAGGGAGACATATGCTATTAAACTTGTGAGGTGCTACACTGAAATGATATAGAGGGAGCATCCTAAGATTATAAGGATGGGAATAAAAATGAAACTAAGAGAGAGAGAGAACACAAACACAAAGGGAGATGACAATACAATTATTAAAGATTTTGGATTACATGGTAACTAGTGAGATATGTGAGGTGTTGCCATCAATGCAAAAGAGGTTGATTGTTGGAAACTATAATTAGAGTAATTGTTATGTTGTTAATGATGTTAAACCTATTAGTAAGACAAAATGTCAAACCTACTTGAGAGACATATACTAATAGTTTAGAGTGCCATATCATTTGGTCGATGAGGAGATTTTGAAAAGAAGAGATAGCAAGGTGAGCTAGGGGTATTATTGAGTGATGAGAATTTTAGTATCATAAAAATACAACGGGGAATTGATAAGTTAGTTTTTGACAAGAAAATATGTTGATCAATCAATACATGAAGTAAAGAAGACAACTAGATGAAGCTTAAAATTGAAACAAGTCAAAAGGATAACCTTGACTGAGTTCAACATTGGTAGGTCAATGAAGGAGCTAAAGTAGAAGATTAAGGAAATTAAGAAATAAAAAAAATCAGTTCATGTTGAGTGATAGTTTTTGCTGAGAAAATATATGAATAAGTGTTAGTAGTGATCAAGAAAAGTAATGACCAACTAAGCCTGTTGATGTTAAATGAAATAGTATAATGTATGTGCTCTATATAATGATGATTGAGGCAAAGAACATAGTGATTGTTGAGTCACAAAAAAGTTAATAGTTTTAGAAATAATTAAATTTAAGGCTCACACAGTTGGAATTTTGAATTAATCAAAGCATGTAGAAGATAAGGGTTGATAAGATATCTTATTCAAAGCACAAGGATAGTTTTTTTAATAGATCAGAGGCACAGATTTGATTAGAAGTTTCTAGAAGAAGAAGGAGAACAAAAATATGGAAGGATTCATTGAATCTGATCAAACCCTAAGATCAATAGTAATTTTTAACTGGAAAAATATAAAAATTACCTATTTAAGGAGGAATAAGAGATATTTTCTAAGGTTGGTTGACTATTGATGGGCGATCTTAAGGAGAACATATGAAGACAAGAACAACAAAGGTGAAGTTGTAAAATTTTTGTGAAGAGTGATTTCTTGAGGAGATGCCAAGTAGATATGAGATGGATGCCAATCAATAAACCAATAGATGAGAGAATGGAGATATGAATTTGAAAAGTGAGTTGTATTCTGGAGATCAAACCTACTATTACATTCTAAACATTGTATCAGTCAAAATACTTTAATCAAGGTTGACCTAATAGTCATTTTGTAAATCCTTTAGTCAAGGTGACATTCTAATGGAATGATCTAAATTTTTCTAACAAGGCCAACCCTAATAGGATGATTAAATCCTTTAACATGGTCACTTTTAACAGTGTGTTGTAAAACCTTTAATACAGTTGGCTCTTAACCAAGCTCACTTCAAAAAGAATGAAAGATTGATAGAATCCACATTAAATTCCATTATGAAAGTATTATTTACATGTGTGGATGTTATTGTTATGCATACTATATTTTAATAGTAGTTTAGTTATTGGAAATCAACACATATAGGAGATAGAGAGTTATGTAATTACATGAAAAGTTGATTTATTGATGATATGCTATATAGGGTGGGTTGTTTTCTAAGATTGAATGAGTTGTGTGAAGTTAGGAAAATTTAAATTGATACATTTGGACTTGATGATAACTGATTCAACCCTATCTCAGTTATTCTAAATTATTATAAGAATAGATTGTGGGATCCTAGGAACATGTACCACAATATAAATAAGTTTAGTTGGATACTCATCCTTCTATAGAAGAAAAAGAGAAAGAAAATAATTCTAAAGAAGAAGGTGTAGATTTAGAAAATATACAAGAAACTGTAGAAATAGTAGAACCATTTCTTAAGAGATCTATATGAGTTAAGCATCCTCCCAAAAGATCTGATGATTTCATTTCATCTATTGCTTTTATTTATAACTATGAGGAACCAAGTTTTTATTAGGAAACACTAGTAAAATTTAACTCAAATTTTGACAAATTTTGGTTGAAATTTTGACCCAAGTTGGTCAAAATTTTGACCAAGTAGTTCGTGGCAATTTTTCTCATCAAAATTTCACCCAACTTGTAGGTTGGTTAAAATTTCGATGAATACATTCATCAAAATTTTTTTGTCTCTACTAACTATGATTTGCCATTTTTGGTAAAAATTTTGGCCAAATATTGGTCAAAAAATGTCACAAAAATGGTTGAAATTTCCACCAATACTTGGTCGAAAACTTTCAAGAATTGGTTGAAATTTCCACCAATGTTTGGTTGAAAACTTTCAAGAATTGGTTGAAATTTTGACCAATTCTTGGTAGAAAACTTTTAGGAATTGGTCAAAATTTCCATGAATGTTTGGTTGAAAACTTTCAAGAGTTGGTGGAATTTTTAACCAATTCTTGGTGGAAATTTCAACCAATTCTTGGTGGAAATCCATGAGGAGGTGGTCAAAATTTTGACCAAACTAAGTTGTTAAAAAAAAAAAAGAGCGGGTGAATCCCTCAATAAATGCCTACCCATGGACTTTCTCTTAGATCATATGGAATATAATGGTTATGGAGATATGTTAAAGATAGAGTAGTAGACACATATTTTTAATTAGGCTCTTACTAATCTAATTCAGGCTTGTTATAATCAACATTTAATCATTTGAATAATAGCTCTTGTGAACAAAGAGGGTTAGTGACAATCTTAAATAACAATTAATGACAATCTTGAATAACAGCTCTTGTGAACAAAGAGGGCAAAAATTAGCATACATTAGCAATCTTACATAACAATCAATGAAGGAAAGGTGTGATTAAATGTGAAATATAAGATATATACATATTAGGCATTTTTCTTTAATGATCCCAATCTCAAAGTGGCCACTATCTTCATGGGCTATGGCGTCACCATATACTATCAAGATACTAAGATGTCACCAACATACTAAAAACACAATTTTTATTGTATATATTAAAAACACCGAATAAATTACACATATTTTATTAAAACTTGTAGGAAGCCAAACTGTAACTAGCTTGACCTTTATTTGTTTCCTTTAGCTCCAACTTCTAGAATGGACTAAAATTTTACTAGTCAACATGCTAGCGTAGTATATCTCAAAAGATGGATTATTAAATTGACTAAACAGTATCCAAGCAATGATTTAATCATAAAATAAATCCATGAAAGAGTTACATACCTGCTATTTGGATTATTGTGGGGTATTTTCCCATTTTAACTTGGCCCTCCTTTGGCTACTTCTAATTAGAGAAGTTTAAGTGTGTTCTCTCATGGCACCCAATAGGAAGGGTCACTGAGTGGGGAACCTCTGAGACATGCAATTATTCTCAATTCCATGCTAAAAAACCTTCCCTTGGTTTTTCTATGTTGTTGCTATAAATGCTCCCATCCCATACGTCAACTTGTCCCATACACACTCCATCAACAAGTGGGCATCCATAGAGAAATTTAAATTTATTATTATCACATTTGGAAAATAAGCTAGAAATTAAACCTATGAATATTTTGATGTGTGAGGCTCAATCACCAAATATTATTGTAACTAATATTAGAACTTTTACACTATTTAAACATATCTCTATATAAGTAATGTCCAGTGGGGCTCAATATTGAAAAAGCTCATTATAAGTAGCAATTGTCCAATGAGTTATGTAATAATAATTGGCTATCTGTCCAAGATTAGTAACCTTAAAATATCTACTTTTTCGATCATATTTCACTAAATTATTTTTGTCCAAGATAGTTGTAGTCAAATTTATCTATTAACATAAATAGTTCAATTATCAAAAGCACTAAAAAATATCATTGAAGTAAAATGAGTAGTCCTATGTGTCTAACAGTATTATAGCAAAAATTACTCTCAAAAAATTAAAAACCACCATTAAGCTTACCAAGTCTACCCTTCTTTCTTCTAAGGTATTATCTTTATCTAGAGCATCAATAGATAGACCATATAGAACTAGATTTTGAAGCATGCAGATGTAAAGATAAGTGTATCCCAACCATGTGCATGCCTCCCTTGCATTTTGAACTGTACCTATAACAATTTCTACATTTAAATGATCTGCTAATTTTGAGATAAATTGGCTCTCAATTGGTAATTGTTGATTCATAAGGGATAATAAATATTGCAACTCACTGTAACCTGTTAATATTATTCCTTCACAATGGGAATCATACTGTGGCCTTCCAGCTCAACCAAGCATCTACATAACATCTAAGGGACTGAGCTCAGTCCACATACCTTTTTCAAGATTGTAAATTTGAGTTCCTTTTATAATAATAGTATGTGCAAGGAGATTTACTCCCCATGCAAGTGTGGTAGTTGATACCAAAACCTATATATGCATATCAAAAAAAGCTCTTCTACTAGAGTTCGATCTACCCTAGCCATCCATGCATGATGTATTGAAAATCCATAAGGCAACTGTGATTCTAGTACAAACAAAGGGGCATCACATGACTATGTAGTATGTACATATTGCTAACTTATTTGAGCCCATGCATGCTATGATCAAAACTTAGAGCTTCCCTAACTAGTAGATTACAACCTAATGCATGAATAGACAATTACACAAAAATTGCTGCTAAAGCCTTTTTAACCACAAATTAAGTAATTTGTTTCAATGTTTAGTTTGACAAAAAATCCAAGTGGCAACATGAGTACTATGGTCAGCATCATCCACAAACATATTATCCTAGAATGCAACTACCTAATGATCTAGATACTGGTCCAAGCACTAACCATGTCATCCAAAAAAGGGGACATTACATTAAGGAAATATTTGAAATTTTCTATGAAAATCTTAATTGATCTATGAAAATATCATCTATCACACTCTAATGTGAATTGTCTTTATTTTTGTGTAAAACTAATAAATAACTACCTAAAAGCTATTTGATTTTAGTGTTTCAATTTTACTCTTCATTTTACAAATTCACTATACCCTAATTGTTTGCTCCATGTAAGGTTTTGAATTATGGTTTTGTATAGCAAAACTTTTTTGATTATTACAGTAGTCCGCATTTTGGAAGAAGAAATCACAAGTATGCATTTTTCTATACTGATCTTTGCAACAAAATTTACATAAAGGATCCATCAAGTATTTGATTATTAGGAATTTTTAATGTTGTGGAGGCTTAAGAAATCAATCCAGCGATTTGGTAGGGACCTAGGTAGGGAAAGGGAATATAAGTTTTCTTTTTCTTCTATCTTTTGGTTTCATGGAATTCGAGGCAGGTCATTCTTGACACATAAATTCTTATGAATTTGACACACTATGTATGACATTAAGTGAAACTCTTTTCATATTTTTTTATGATTTGATAAATTCCCCTTTTGTAGGCAACCCTTCACTTTGATGACATCATGAGAAGTATTTATTTTGTCAAATTCATGTTGGACATGCTACCTTTATGTCATTTGGGGTATTCTACACATGACACGGGATGTAATATATATTTTAGTTTGAACCATTCATATTTGTTATATTTGTTTTATTTTGAGCCATGAGTCTAAGGCTCTATTAGAAAGGCCATCTTAATATACTATTTGAGCAGATCCTATTCGATGAAAGATTCTTGTCACGGTTGAATACATTATAATGATTTTAATTTTCTTTTCCCTTTCACTTTCAATAGTTGCATGTTTTTATTTTTGTCTCGTAGTAGTTTTTTGAGTAAAGATAACTAGAATATTCTTTTTAGTTTAGATTTAGTTCTTGAGAAGTGAATGATGATAGGTACATCTCTATTTTATGTGCATGGTTTGAGGATAATTTCTTAGTCTTGGAGAGCTGAACCTATTGTTAATAGATGGACTATTTGGTATTCAGATAGATATAAGTGACTCAAGTTTCTCAAATTTCCACATTCACTGCTTATACTGTAAGGATTTAGTTGCATTTCAAAAACTTAAACTTGCAATTGTTAGGTATTGGTAGATTGAGCATCTATAGCACTTACAAGTGCATTTGTAGAGAAAAAACCACAAAAAGGGTCAAATACATAGTTATTGCATTTCCTAGAAATGATTGTTGCTTGGTGGTGTATGGATCTACATTCCATGAATGCTTGGACCATAAATATAAAAGTTTGACAATTGGGAGTGTCATCATCATTCTTTAGTTTTGGTTTTGAAAATACCATATTTAGGACTTGATTTCATTGTATTCCAAAGACAATTATTAGTTTTTTGTTATCAATCTTCAATATTTTAGATCACAGCTTACTATCAAGAAGGAACCAACAAGATACCATTATCTATATATGATGCAAGACAATTTTGCCTTGGCATTCAAATTATTAGATGTCAGATAGTTTAATAGGCACTTCAATTGGTTTCTATAAAGTTGGATTGAATTCACATATTTAACTTATTTGCCCTTTTTTCTCATGACATTTTATTGTAACCTAAAAACTATGCTCATAATTGTGTATTTGAAATTTTCTATATGGTATAGCTTAGACTTTGCTTAGAGGAAGGTCCTAGAAGTATACTAATTTATTATAGGCTTAGAATTCCTTATTCTCATCTATACACTACACCTTTTCAACACATACTTGCAAGAGATAGAAATAAAGTAAAATGAAGAAAAGTTAACATTGTAATGAGTAGATCTACTCAATCAGAGTGGTTTGTTTAATAGGAAACATATTATGTTTTGTCACATATGCACTTATAATTATGTGTGAATAATAATCATAAAAAATGATGGGTAAGGTCATAATTCACACTTAACATATGTATTCTATTGAAAAGAAAGACTTATTATTCCCCAATGTCGGCACCATTTGATGAATTAAAATACCAAGGATGAGTTTCTTTATGGTTGTATGTTACATTCAAGTGGCAACATGAGTACTATGGTTAGAATCAACCACAAATATATTATCCTAGAATGCAAATATCTAATGATCAAAATACTAGTCCAAGCACTAACTTGAAAAAATAGTTCCATGGCAAAATACTCTAGAGATAACATTTTTTTATGATATTAGAGTCTGAAAATAGCATCTTGAGGACCAAATGGCTAAAAAAAACCATTGCAATATGATAGAAAGGTTTTTACTTTTACTTTCTTGATGAAAATATTGTACACATAGACAAGAAAGCACTTACAGGAGGAGTTATTGTCATACACTGCACTAGCACATAACCAGTAGCACAAATAGCTCCATGACTATCATCAAATCTAAAAAAGAGAATAAACCACTGCTAAACACTAAAGGCCACCTTTCAGAAGATCAATAGTATTCAATTCTAAATGATAATATCATATTTCCACAATCCATTGAAGATTATGAAGTTCACTTGTGGATTCAATTGTGTATATTTTTTAGCATTATAACTATCTAAAAATACACACAATTGAATCCAGAAGAAAACTTCATAACTATCTAAATAATTAAAGGTTAAACAATTAACTTGAATCATCCATTTTAGTTGCCACTGTTTGTTTAGAACAAGCTCACTATTCAGACCATTGTGAGTTCTTATGTGGAATACAATGAATGCAGCTTGTGCACAAAATATTTTTTTGAAATTGTTTTAGACATTTTCAGCTAAAAGCCATTAGCAAGTATGATTGCAATCCATACAACCTCTTCCAACTGCTTCCCTGTTACACCAAAATGGTAGCATATTCATGCATGCATATGTGAAATGATAGATAACATGCATGAAACATTTGACCAAATGCTCAAAGAGATAATATCTCAAGGAATGAAATGAAATGATTGCATATCATGCATGAAATGGTATTTGCAAGGGAGCTCTCAAAGTTCTTGAATTAATGCCTGCAGTGGTTATTGTGAGAACACTTAATGGTAAAAAGCCTACAATGGTTGTGTGGACATGTTTTCTTTGTGCCCATAGATCATATACAAATTAAATTAGTATGGAAAAATGAAGACAATATGGTAATCTTAGACATTTATCTAGGTCATTGTGGTAAAAAGTTGGCAGTTACCTTTAGATTCTTAAACATGATTGCATGAAATAGCTATAACCTCTGAGCATGTTTTGAGCTCCTTACTACATGAAAGCATAGCATAAGGGGAGATATTGTTAGATGTTGTAAATGCAAATTCTATGGTAGATAGTGTGAAAAATGTGGAATTAAAGACAATGCACTCGAATTGTTTAACTAAATGCTCAAGGGAAATATCATCATACTCAGTGCCATGATGGTACAATCTACACATGAAAGATTTGGCAAAAATTAGTTTAAAAAATGTATGCAAACTATGAGTGTATACAGTGCACATGAATTTCTAATTATTGATGGACTACTTTGAAGGTTCTTCTTAGATATTAACATTGGAAAACTCATGTAGATATGCTTGGAAACTATAAAATCATAAAAAATACATTGAACTATTGGAAAAAATGTCTTTAGGCATGTCACATCAAGATATGAAAGAAGATAATTTCATGATATGCATTAAATTGACCTTTACAAGGAATTTATCAATGCTTATGAAGCTTTGAAGATACAGTATAGGCATGATAGACAAGAATTTTATTGGAAGTGCTATAGAATACTGTCGTAAACATAAACAAGTGCAACATGTGGATCATATACTACACATTAAGTATTTGATGAATGTCCCTAAGAAATGTCTTTACATTTCATGCTATATAGCAAAAATATACACAAAATGAATTAGTTTAAAAGGATTTCAAACATATCAAGCAATGCAAATGGACACATTTTCTTTATACACACTACTACACAAATATGGGAGTGTCAAGAAAACCAATGTCATCCATTGAAGTGAAAAGAATCAAATATTTTGTATAATGTACTAAAGAGATGTCATCTCAATAGAGTTTGTATAAGCTCAAATAGTTGATAAAATTGTTCACAAAATTGATGCCCCTTCACATATTGGTGGATCAAGCAATTGGTATAAGTGGCTAGTCTTTTCGTGGTTATCATTGAGAAGATACTTGGGAAGTGAAGTTGAAGTCCATGAAACTTGAACACCAAGCTCTTGGTGCACAACTCAGGTTACATGAAGAAAGTACCCACCTAAACAAAATAAAAAATTTGTTCTTTCTTTAGAATTTACACTGACAGACATCACCCAATAGGGAGATGTTAAACATTTATTTTACATATTATAGATAAAGAATAGGAGAGTAAGAGGTTGAAATCATTTTATATGTGATATGTCCTACCATATTTTGTCTCAGTAAATTTTTTTAAAAAGGTGAAACAATGATACCACTAACTATCTTCTCTGCACATGTTGAAAAGAAGGTGCCAAGGGCAGAGATCATGTTCCACTCTAGCAACCCAAATCAAATTAGAAAAGTTTAGTCTGTCAAGAGTTGGCAGTGTTTGAAACATGTTTTTCATTTTTATCATAGCTCATTGCTAAGTATCCCAATAAAAGCACAAGAAAAAATTTGTTGAGAAGGGCTAGTAGTGTTTGGGAGAGCATTCCAATTGCATCATAGCCATTGTTACTTCTTTGGTAAGAATTGAACTATTCATAGAAACTAGGGAGGAGGTTGTTAGACATTTTGAGGGCATTGATCCATCTATTGATGTTAAATTTTAGACCTTAGTCAATATATTTTGCACACAAAAATTGGATGGCTGGACCTCAGGAATAAAACCTAAAAGAAAACTGCTAGCAGCAACTTGTTACATTATCATGCAATTCCTCAAAGAAGTGATAAAACTAGGAAAATTTATTGAAAAGAACATGTGAAGTTCAAAAATATTGGGATGAGAGAGAAATGGGATCATCTTGCCATGCTTGGATTAAGAGGAGGTGTCATCATGGAAATCCCTTGCTGTTGCCTTTGCTCATTCCCAATCCAACCTACATGACACTGAAACACAAATCAATTGAAAAAATCCAAAGCTTAAGATCTAAAAGTACAAATGTATGCATCCTTGGATGCTCTTTCTATTACTTGTGGCTTAGAAGAATTCTTTTTTGGTTGGTCATCTTCATTTGGATAGCAACTATATCTTCTTGGGTGAACCCCTATTGCATGCAAGTTGGCATATAATAGAAAACCAATCGATTGCTAAGAATGGAACTCTCCCTACAATTCAATGGGAACCACCAAACTTTTTGATGGACAAATCTTATTAGTTGAGGGCCCTACTGGGTGTGATCGAGAAGACTTTCATATGAAGCTATCTTAGAATACAAATTCATAGGTGTTCAACCTATTGGGCTTTAGCCTACTCCAGTAAGCAAGCGGAGGCATAGGATCTAAAAGTCTAGACAATCTATAAGATATAGTAGCCAGAGCCTTGGAAGAGAAGAACCTAATATAGTGGCATTCCTCCAGCTCTAGGCCTAGGTCTGGGGAGTCCCACTAAGCATATGTTGGCTAATTGGCTCAAAGTGAAAATGTGAAAATCCACAAGCAAATTTGTCAACATTACTCAATGCACGAATGAAGCCCCAAATTTTCCAAGACTATCAATTTCTTATGAAACAACTCAAATAGATTCGACGCCTAAATTTATTTTTTGATTTATATCTATTTCAACAATAGACTATTAGCATCTAAATTTTTATTTTCAATCAAGGACCATATTTTATTATTTACTAACTTGAATTTACTAAATGTCTACCCAACATCATTTCCACCAATGACTTCCTATTACACCTCATATTACAATTGTCTATGAGGCATAGAGGAATTCCCCAATCTATTGAGGATCTAATTCTATATCACTAACAATCTTTTGAATACATATCTAACAAGGGTTGTAGGGTAGCACGATTCCTACAAAGTGCTATGTTAGATGGAGGAGTTGAAAAAGGTTATGGAAGGATGTGAAGGGTTACAAAAGATTATGTGCATTAACAAAGATTATGTAAATGATTATTTTGGCTTTATTTAATACTAAAAATTATTAACAAGGATCTGAAACTATTTTCTATGGCAAGAATGGAATATGATTAATTAAGGATTAAAGATTAAAGTTAAGGATATAAGGAAAAGTTAAACTAGTATATAGAACATATTGATAAAGATGAAGTTGTGAAGATATTTTCAATTGAAGAAATGAGAATATGAGATTGTTATATTTTTCATAAATAATTAAAGATGGAAATATGATTTTGAAAATAAATCACATAAATCTATTATAGAACAATGAAATCTAAATATCAAGCTAATGCATATTGTTAGAATTGCATTAGAATAAATGAGAGGTGGGGGGGTGAATTAGTTATTCAAGGTCTAGATATCCTATTCAAACTTTTCACTAAGTGTAATGAACTTATTCAACCATTCATACATCCAAGCTTTAACTTATCTAATCGAAAAGTTACTATAAATCAACATGCAAGTATAACACATAAGAAATCAACACATGACACAATTATTTATGTGGAAACCCAATTTGGAAAAAACCACCAGTAACATGCTACTCAATTTTTACCCTTCTGAAGTGATGCCCTATGAAAGGCCTACCCTGTTAAAGGCTTACAACAAATTGTTAAATGTGACCTTGTTAGAGGATTTAACCACCCTATTAGAAGTAGGCCTATTTAAAGGACTTTAGAACATTCACTTGGAATGCCACCCTATTAAAGGATTTACAAATGGATATTAGGAAAACCTAAGTCCATAGGATTTTCAAATCTAATACAATTTCTAGATAGTATTAAAAAATCTTGACCTGACTACAACATACAACTTATCTTGCAGATCTCAGATCACTTCTCAACTCATACCCTTGCCTGGCCTTCAATCTCTGCAACTCTTGATAGCTTTCCCTCCCTTCAAGCTTTGTCACCTTGAGTCTCCATACTCAATGTACTAGTGCAATCATCTCTTCATGACCACTTGTAGAAGTAAAGCCTCTGTGCTCTTCCTTCACCTAGATGTCTCCTCCTTGACACCCTTCTAACCACTTTGTAGATTTGGCTCTTTAGTAGCAACAATATCAGTAGCTCTTTGCTTCTTGCTCTATGAATTCTTAAATAGAAGTCTTGGAGTTCCTTTTCCCACTTGATTCTTCCATTCTTTAATTTCCAATTCGCATGGATTAGGTAGGGTTCATTGCATCTAACCCATATTCTATTTCCTCTAGAAACTTCTTGAATAATCCTTTAGAATTTTCTCAAAAATGGTTTACATAGGATTCTATGCCAACAAATCATCATCCTTATCTTCCAACTCATTCAAAAAATTCAATGTAACCACTATGTCGGCTTAGATTTGGCAATTCTTCATCTTTTGAAATAATGCAGCAGCTCGACACTATTGAAATACTGGTGCTCAACACATACTGTATTACTCAGCATCAACTATGTTTTTCCTGATGCTTGACACTTGAAGATCAACTCGACACCAATTGGAAATTTTTTGATGCTCGACACCTAATCTTCACTTGGCATATGAAGATCACTCGACACACACTAGAAATTTCTGTTACTTGACTTCTACTAAAAAATTTCTCGGTTTCAACTAACTTTCTTAGCACCTACTAATGATCTTAGTTTAAGCTTTTTAGTCAACCTTGTTACAACTTCTTCCTCCAATAATTCTAAGTGTGACCAACTTTTGTATCTATGAGTATGTCATCAATACATTACTTAACCATTGTCTTAATTGATCCTTGCACATCATTACAACATCATAACTCAACCTTTCCCTTAGGTGCTCTTGTTACATCTTTTTGATCAAATCCTCTTCATCAATCAACTAAGTGATAGTACTTGGATCTTATAAGCAAATATCATCCCTACAAATAGCAAGTTTGACATCAATGAAAAAACAATGATTGAAAACATTCTTTTACAATAATCTCCCTCTTTGATCTTTAACAACAATGAGCTTTTCAATCATATTTCCAACACATAAAAGCCATAAAATTCCTTCTCCCAAATGACATCTTATCAAATTCTTTAAAAGAGGGGTAGAAATCCCAAAATGCTAAAAAATTGTAAATCCCAAAATGCAATCTACACAAAAAGTTATACTTTACAAATTTAATATCCAAAATTACACCATGCCATCACAATTTCTATGCATTAACCCAACAATTTACTAATCAAATGAATCTCACTACATCAAATGGCTCCCACTACATTGAAATATTATATCTTAAAATGTTTGCAATCAAAAAGGTTATGATGCAAGCTCATCAATTTTATTTCCCTGAAATTATATTAAAATAAAAATGCATAATCTCTCCATCGGGCTCACAAGTAGCCATTAACATGCCCCCAACATCAATGTAATGCATATCTACTACCTAAAATAAAGCTAATAAAAATACTTTGATGTTCCCCCACATTTATAGAAAACACCCCAATTGTTGGAAGATCTCACTTTAATATTTGTTAGCTCCCTTGTACAAAAACTTGTGAAGTCTCCATTTTGGCCAAATGAAATGTACCAAAATGTTAATAGAAGATAGAAAAATACTAAAATTAGATCATCTTTCAATTAAAAACATCAAAGATAAATATAGCAAAACAATTTATAAACCAAGTAGAATTGCAATTCTCATTAACTTGAATTTGATACATCATTCATATGATAGTACCAAAGCATGTAATAGATAAACATATGATATTGTAACATTGCATTCCATGAAAATAGGGGCAATGATGAGTGTTACAAGTATATGCGTATAAGTAGAGTTTGTTACAAGAATATTGTTATGAAGCTATAGACATGGTAGCTATGTCAACATAACAAGGCTCTATCGATTCACCCGATAGATCACCTCCAAAGGTAGGAAACAACCACCATCTTTGCAAATCACCTCCAAAATACAAAGGAATTAACTTTTTCAGGTTTGTCAGAAATGATCAGTCACATATCAAGATGAATGACTCTCTTTTTTGAAATCAAAATGATCAAATATTACACAAAACTATCACCAAACACTAGAGACTAATCCAACACTATCCCAATGCCCTTCAAACACTTCCACTAGAAAAATATAATGTTAAAAAAAAATTATTTCAAGCATGTGAGACCAATAACAATATGCATCTATCATGAAGCCTTTGAATAATTGGTTTGGTGTATGATCTTTGTTGTTGGTGGATAAATCAAAGTGGAATGTAAACATATATGTATAATTAGGCTATTGTAGTAGTATTACCACTTCATTTCCTCCACACAAACATCTTATTGGCTCTATCTCCTCTTCATTAGGTTTCTTGAAGAATCTATTAGAGTTTCACATTGATAATAATAAACTTGCATGGGTGATTCTACCAGAGCTTGAGAATTATAGCTCATTGTCCAATTTCTAACTCCAGAATTGCCTCTTAGCAGAAGATTGATGGGCCAACTCCTCACTTTCAATAGAACTTGGACAATGTGAATGCCTCACTCCTCCACTATTATAGGAATTGAGAGTAACATGGAAAGCTTCATTATTGAGAAAGGAAGATAGAATTTTTTTTTTTCCTTTGATACCCTATAGAGCCCCTCTGTATATATTATTGCTCATCTCCCATTACTCAAGTGATCGGTCATTCCATGGGCCAAACTTGCCTATTTTATCTCTTCTTACCTTTTTATGTCTTTCTTCTGATTCTTCCCATGGTTGATCATTCCACAGGCCAGACTTGCCTTTGTTTCTTTTGCCTTTACCAACCCTCAAAGAAAAACAAATTATTAAAAACGAAAACCCCACCTTTTGCATGCAAAGAATCTTCACTCACTCTATATATCTACCTTGTCCCTTCTCAATTCTTTCTCAAGCATATTTGGGATAGAAAAGAATATATATAGAAGCATCTCCTATAGCTATAAAGCCTCCATTCCATAAAATTGAAACTTTAAGCAACTCTTCACAATGCCAATACTTTCTTCTTCCTCTCACTTCAATAAGTGTTGTTCAAGTGATGTTCCTGATCAATATTCCCTTTTTTAATAGCTTTGGAGATGTGTCAAATTTTGATGTGTAGTTTCTCTTTCAATAAATTTGGTTATGAAGACTATTGAGTTGAGGATGGGCATGCACTGTGACAAGTGCATTAAGGAAATTAAAAGAGCAATTCGTAGATTGGAATGTAAACCACAACTTCATATGACTAGTATCATTCTAGAATAATTTCCATAATCAGTATCATTTTTTCCTTCTTTAGTTCTTTTATACTAATGATTATAGAATATACACTATGATCTAAAGCTTTAATGAAAAATAAGAACATAATCAATCCCAAAAAATACAAAATGTAATTTTTCATATGAATTTTACAAGCTCAGTATTTTAGTTTAGCCAAAAGTATTGATTTGTGAGTGTTGTGTAAATTTTATATAATTATTTCTCATATCAATTTGACAAATTTTGGTGTTTTGTAAGCCAAAATAATTTAAGGCTAAAACTTTATCTTTGGGAGTATTAATTTGTAGGGATTGTGTTAATGGTAGGGATAAAGACTTACAAGATGGATACATCCAAACAAAAAATGAATGTAATAGGGGAGGTTATAGCTAGGTAGGTCATTGAAACACTTGTTAAATCAGGAAAGCCTACATGCAATTGGGATGATTATCTGGCTCACTAAGCATTTCTCATTAACATGGATTGTTGTAATTGTAAACAAAATATTTTAATGATTTATCAATCACTTCTACATGATCAAATAACAAGCACCACCATAAAACCCTTAATAAACCCTAGATGCTTTTAAAAGACAAATTACCCACAACAAGAGTCATGTAGAGAAAAAAATGAGGAACAAACCCTAATTAATACTTTTGAGAAAATTTAGAAATAGAAGTACTTGTAGGTAGGAGTGAAGGCACCGAGAATGCCAAAGAGAATGATCTTTTTGCCAACTACAAGAGAGTGAACATACACTTGCTACAGATTACCCTCTACATTGAAGTAAGTGAGGGTTCTATCTAGAATCTTATCACCAATAGCAATCAAAGCCATTACAACATTTAATCTCTTCTACTCGACATAATATAATCCATACACTTTTTTCTTATTTTTTTATGACCTGAGTTGGTCAAAATTTTTACCAACTTAGGAAAACTTAACTCAATTTCAACCAAATTGGGGACTAAAACAAAAAAATGATGGAATCATAGCTTTGGTCAAAAAATTTGGTAGAAAAAAAAGTGCATATTACTAGTGAAACAATGAGTTATGCTCAAAGAAAAATAAAAATGAAAGAAGAAATGGATGCCTTTGAGAAGAATAAGACATTGGATTCGATAGAACTTCCAAAGAGTAGAAGAGTTGTTCGATATAAGTGGATCTACAAATTAAAGGACCATGTTGTTAATAAAATTGAAAGGTACAAGGAAAGTGTGGTAGCGAAAGGATATTCTCAAAAGGAAGATATTGATTTTCATCAAGTTTTTTCACCAATTGTTTTTTTTTGGCAAAGTGGGCAAGCCATTGATATATATATATATATATATATATAATTGGTTCAAGAGCTCAACTAGGAAAGAACCAGTAAAGAAAACCCAACATCATCGCAATATGTATAAATTACAAGCATCAATATTGACAATCATAGTTTATCAATGGAAAAAATATAATTTCACCAAAATTCAACTGTTATTGAATTTTTCATTTTCGAGCATATCAAAACAGCAATCATAAGGGACTCAATACAACCAAAATTTTCAAAAATTTTACCAAACATGCCTAAAGTTTAGAAGAAAAGTCCAACCAAAAAATAGAAAAATTCCAATAAACTATTTTTCTTCCATGTCCTTGGCACCCTCTATAGTAGTTTGTACTGAGTGACCCCAACAAAAATTAGAGCATGGTAGTGGAGTCACACTCCCATCCCAAGCTTGAGCCTTCAATATAAATATGAGAAATACCCCCCCAGGCTATTGGTTTGAGATGATCCAAATGGAGTTTTTGGACAAGGTGTCCTGAGCCAAAAACACTTAGAGAAGGAACTGATCAATCACCAGTTTCACAAACCAACTGAATTGAGGGAGCCAAGGGCATCTTCTTATGAGCAAATACTGCATGTGCATCTAAAATTGGAAGTCCCAAAATGTCAAGTAGTGGAAAATCAATTTCTTCACATCTTCAAACATATGAAAACCTAGAGCTTTTGCTATGATTTGTAATGTGTTAGTCAAGAATCGTGAGTTGTGCTTTTCACATGCCTTCTGTAGTGCCTCAAAAGTCATCAAAACTTCATGTTTTTGCATGAGCATGGTGCTTGAAAATAGTCCTCCCCCCAAAGCATCTTTGGACCACAAATTATAATTTTGCATAACCCATTTAAGTTTATTTTGAGCCCAAAACTATGGTCTAACCACCATGTAAGCAATGATTTCTAATCTTGATGTTGACTGAAGAAGATCCATATAATTAGATAGAAAAATGGAGACCAAATTTGAGGGATATAAAACTTTTCTAGAAGTTGTAGAGAAGAAGTCTTCCCTAGTGACATTTTGAATTGCATGACGGGTAGAAGAAGAAAGCATAATGAATATGATATCCAACATCTCATCATCTAAAGGATGAGAGAGTGCATCTTCATCTACCACCAGTTGAAGAAAAATTCTATAATTTTTGGTAGGATGCCTCTATGATACTGTTGTTACTAAGGTTTGCACCCTTGTCCAAAGCCTATGCATGAGGACAACCTAGTGAAACATGGAAACAAACTCCAAGCTGTGGGACATGAACTATGAGGTTGAGTCTCCAGAGAAGGCCAACTTCCTCTTGCTATCAGGGTGCACCTAACTACTCTTGGAAAGGAAAAGACAAAAGGAGATGCAAGAAAGAAAATCTAACTATTTTAATCTAGGGAGCTGATGACGAAAATAGAGTTTTTGGACCAATCTCTGCCCATACATGCACTATAGAACCAGAATGAAACTAAGGATATACACATTCAAACTTGTTTTAATCTAATAATCAAATGTAGATCAGAAGACCAAGATGAATGACACAAGGAAAGAGAGATTCACTTATATTATCATTCATTGTCCAATAGGAGATATAGTCATGTAGATTACAGATTTTAACAAAACACTAGTGGAGGAAAAGAGTTCTTGCACTTTCACACCAATGACTGAAAGAGATAAGACACAAAATCATGCAGTTTAGAGGCATAGGGGAATTTACACTAAAAATTTGTAGAGCAATAATAGACAAAATAGAGAAAGGTCGACCTCCACAAAATTTTACAAAATCTACCTTTTATAGTTCAAGCATAATTGAGATTTTCCCTCCAGAGCTATCCTGCAACCACTACCATCAAGGCTCTACCAAGAACAATCATGGGGATTTGAAGAAATCTAACCTAATTATAGCTTTTTTGGTACCACAAAATCTGATTGTTAACTAAAATAGGGCCTTGAGAAGATAGAGACAGCACCATAATTGTGCTTTGACCAAGTAGATAGATTGGATTGGGGTGGTAGAGTATCTCTGCATACTTCGCATTCACTTTTGGTGGTTGGAATAGATCATGAAGATTAGATGCATGCAAAAAAACCTCGATTTCCCCTATTTTTGTCTCATGAATTAGCAGGGTCAACAAGTCAACCTATCTTTGGCACCAAGATGAGCCATATGGACTAATGAGTTTATTTCCTTTTCCCATCTCGTGGGGTCCTCTCGAGTTGACCATCCTCCTTTACTAACCACGCCAACTCCTCAAACTCTAGTCATGATAGTCACATTAATTGTTAGCACTATTGACATCCTAACCAGGTTGCTGAGACACATGCCCTTCAAGTGCTTCCCCACAATATTTAACTTCCTTGCACTTCCCTATTGTGGGCAAGTGTCGATTGTTGATCTACAGAAGATGAATGGTCAAGAAAGATTCTTAAAAATTGTGCTTGCCCCCTTGAAATTCTTGGGCCCACAAGACACCCAGCACAACCTGGCATCCACCTTGGCAAACAACTGGCACCATCCTAGTGACCTACACAAGAAAAGGGGGCCATCGAGACACATGGCAGCAAGGCGCATGCCCACAATAATTAAAACCCTTGCACTTCCATAAAGTGGGAAAGTGCCAGCCTTTGATCCTCGCAGATCTGATGGTGGAAGTTCCTCAAGTGTTATTCTTTGAAAAAGGTGAACCTGTGACATTGTTCCCTCCACATGTCACAAGGAGGCATTCCCGCAATAATTAAAGTCCTTGCATCTTCATCTTGCAGGCATGCGGCAACTATTGATCATATTCGGATCTACGATGCTCGTAACACATGTTTCTAATCCTGCATGAATCTCCTTCATGACGTAATCCAGACACATGTCACCAAAGCACTTCCTAACATTGTTAGAAGGTTTGACGAAGCTCAGAATGTGAGAAAGTGGGCACCAATAGAATTTCCAGCTCAGCCTATCACCTGTCCATCTATTTTGTGATGGCTTAGAGAAGATGGACCCACCCAAACCATGTGTCACCAAGGGGCTTTTCTACAATATTTAAAGATCACACATTTTCAAAATGTGAGAAAATGCCCACTGTAGATCTAAACAAGTTTTGACGACACAGAAAATGTAGGCCAACAAAGAAAAACATAAGTCTTTATCATTTTATTATTTAACATCCCATGACATTTAAATAATATTAAATTTGAGAACTAGCCATTGGGTAGGCTGCATTTAAAATTTGACATTTGGTGAGGGGGCAAAAATGGGTAAATTTTTGGTGACTTATAGGGGATGTGAGCCTGCTATGCATCTAACTAGTGACTTGAAACATCCATTGGGCTACAGGGGTTTGAAAAATGTGAACCAATGTGCCATAAAATCCTAATCCTACCCCTATAAGCATAAAACTCTAAAGAAACTATGTCTCTACAACAGGGACCAGAAATCAAACATCTTTGCAACTTTCAAAATTTCAAAACTTGCTATCTCACAAAGAGACAACCTTGTGCTTGTGCACTTATTGGAAAAAATTGGAAGCAAATAGAGAACAAAACTACACTAACTATATACATGGAACCTCAAACCCTGTTAGAAACATGGCTTAAGATAAATCCCATTGACTAGGATGGGCAGAATTTTGCCATCAGGCCTACTTAGCTAGAAAGCATTGGCCTATTTACAACTTTCAATCAGATAGGGACCACTCCATATTGCATCAAATTTTGAGTGCCTCCTTGTTTTTTCCTTGTCTACATCTCATTTCAAAACTAGATCACCTTCTTTGAAAGTCCTGACCCTAGCCCTTTTGTCAAAGCTCTTCTTCACCTACTACTGATGTACCTCTAGAGGCTGTATGAACTGATTCATTTTCTCTTCCAGCTCCATCAGCTCTACCATCCTTACTATCATGGCATCATTTTCAACTAGCTCCAACTGATGAGAAAATTCTAGGGCTGAGAACTCCAATGAGATTGAAATTCTTGCTTCTCTACCATATGCTAACACAAATGGAGAATTCCCTATTGATCTCTTAGGTGTTATCCTATCATCCCATAGAGTTGTCCTTAACTTTTTATGCCAACTCCTCTAGTTATCCTCTATTGTCCTTTTAATAATTCTAATCAGGTTCTTGTTGGATGACTCAGCCAGGCCATTACCTTGAGGATAGTAGTTTGATGGTGTGCTCAAGTAAATGTTGCGGTCAACTGCCCATGCACAAATCTGAACTCTTACAAAAGACTTTGCATTATCTGAAATAAAAGTTGAAGGGGCACCAAACCTGGTCACAATTCCATCAACAAATTCAACAACTGAAGATTATGTGGCATCCTTCAATGCAACTGCCTCTATCCATCTAGTGAAGTAATCTGTAGTAGTTAAGATCCACTTGTAACCAAAACTAGAAGGAGGACTGATAGGGCCTATGAAATCCAATCCCCACTGAGAAAAAGGTTGATCCACCTAGATAGGATGAAGGGGAAGAGTTGCAAACCTTTTCTTGCCAGAGAAGAAGGCACATTTTTCACACTTCCTCACATACCTATGACAATCATGGAGCAAGGATGGCCAAAAGTAACCAGCCCTCATGATCTTCATTGTGGTTGTTCTAGCTGAGAAGTGGCCACCATCGGGACCATCATGAAGTTCCTTGATCATTCTTTCAGCTTGGTCTTTGTCAATGCATCTTAGTAGGGCTCCATTAAAATTTTTCCTAAAAAGGATACCATCAACTATGACATAAGGGATTGACTGCAATCTATACTATCTCCTGTTAGCTTTATCTAATCCTTGAGGACATCCATTGCCTAATAAGAAGCTCTTCATGTCATCCTCCCAATTCCTTTGGCCATCATTTCTTGCTTTTTGTCCTTCTGCTAATACCATGAAAACTTCCTCACTTGATTCTTGAGATGATAACATTTGTTTACACAATCCTTTCCCTCTTAAAAACTTGGTGACCTAGATTTCAACATCATATTCCATTACCTTTGTAATCCAACTAGCTCTTTTCTCACTCACATCTTTGCTCAAAAGGAACTCCTTCACACTCGCATGAGGTACTAACAAATGAATCCTATTATGGGATAGGAGGTGTCTAAATTTCTTTAAAGTGCTGATGACTGCAAGGGCTTCCTTCTTAACATAACTATACTTATCTTCATACTCCTTGAGCCCTTCAATAAAGAAGGCTATGGGTTGCTCTTCATTCTTGTCATTTTTTTGAGTCAAGATAGCAGAGATACTTGACTCACCACCTAAGATATAAAGAATGAAATCCTTCTCAAAGTTTGGATTGATGAGAGTAGGGGCTGAGGCTATGGCTGCTTTGATCTCTTGAAAAATTTTCTTCACTTCCTTGGTCCATGCAAAGACCATACTTTTCTTGAGCATAGCTGTAAGGGGTTTCACCATGGTAGCAAGATTAGGATAAATCTTCTCACAAAATTTATCCTAACAAGGAAACTTTGCAGCCCTTTCTTGTGTTTAGGAAGAGGAAGAGAAAGTATTTCTTTTTTTCTCTCTATATCAATGGTTAAGCCATCTTTAGATACAATGTGTCCTAATAATTTTCCTTGATTGGTAGCAAAGACACACTTGCCTAGGTTAAGAGATACCCCAAACTCTCTACACCTTAAGAATACTTGTCTGAGATGGCCAAAATGATCATCTACATTCTTTGAATACATTGTGATATCATCGAGGTAAACCAACACAAACTTTTCAATCATATTCTTGAAGGCCATCTTTATTGCTTTCTGAAATGTAGCACTTGCATTAGTTAGTCCAAATGGCATTTTACAATAAGCATATGTACCCCACTTGGTAGTGAATGCAGTCTTGTATCTATCTGACTCCTTGACCAGCACTTGATTATAACTAGAGAATCCATCAAGAAATGAAAATCTCCTCGAACCACTAACCTTGGACAAAATCTGCTCCATGGAAGGAAGAGGATGATGATCTTTAAGGGAAGCTTGATTAAGGTCCCTAAAGTCCACACACAATCTAATTTCTCCATTCTTCTTCCTAATAGGGACAAGTTTTGCTACCCATGATGAGTGCCTGATAGGAAAAATTATATTGGCCTCAATCAATTTGGATAGCTCCTTTCTCATTAAGCGTTCAATTTTAGGATTCACTGGTCTCTATTTTTGTCTTACTGGTTTAACATCATTGATTAAATCTATGGTGTGCTGAAACAACCTTGGGTCAAAGCCCTTTAAGTCATCATATGTCCAAGAAAATACATCATTAAATTCTTGACATAGATGAATAAAATTTTCTTGTTCAATTTTAGAACATACCTTTCCCATGTTTAAGGACTTTCCATCAACAACCATGACTGGAGTATAGTCATATTCATCAGTAGCTAGGTTCAGGACTCTACCTCTTGCTTGATCATCAGGATGAAAAATACTCTCTAGAGCAATGAGACCTTTAGGAAACTTGTTGGAGCTGAGATGAATGATTTGGTCACCATACTGATCCTACAGTCTTGACTGATTTCTCTCTAAAAATTTTGCCTCATTCTACAAGAAGCTCACAATTTGCTCATCAGACTCAAACACTTGCCAATGGGTGTTATTTTCAGGGATGGTAGGCCTTACTACCACTCTGATTTTTTGCTCTTTCTTCTCCCCAAAATTACTTGGCACATCATGAGATGCACCTATGGCTGCAAGTCTATTAGAATGTCTATTTTCTTTTCTAGGGATGTTTTGGATGTTAAATGCATTGAAACCTTCAAGAAAATCCCAAACTCTATGTTTATAAGACTTGAGCAAACCATTTTTGGTGATATTCTAATTTCTCACTTGATTCACCACCAACTCACTATCTCCATATACACTTAAATCTTGGATTCCTCTTTTTTGAGCAAGTAGGAGACCTTGAATCAAGGATTCATAATCGGCCACATTATTAGTGCAACTAAATTGGAGCCTGAACGAGAAGTAATACCTTACTTGTGTAGGAGAAACCAACATCACACCAGCCCTTGATCCATCAAAGTACGTACTCCATATCCCACTTACATCTTCTTCAGTCTCCACAAGATTGGGAATTAAAGCATTCTTCTTTAATATACAATATGTACTAAGGCCTATCTCAAGAGTTTTTGATGTAGAATCAAATTGATATGCATCAACTCATTCATCTAAGAGGAAATTAGGTACTTGTGCTAGGGGAGTGCTGGGTTCATTCACCATGTCATTCTCATCCACCTCTAGGATAGTGCAATTCATGTTGATGAGGCAAGGGGTGTAGGGTTTAGTATGATGAAGAGCGAGAGGCTCTGCTCTAATTGAAGCTTTGGCTCCATATCTTATTCTAAAAAACATATATGACCAATCAAAAGATATGTAACCACCTATTTAGGCAGTGAAGTCCCTTGACAGGCAAATGGCAAAATGTGGCTTGAACTTATCCACTAATATATCTTGAGTTATAGTACAACTAGGGCATGCATGTAGGGCCATTTCTACATTTCTAAGGATCCCTAAAATCTTGAAAATACTACCATTCAACTATAATACATCCTTAACAATGGGCTCATATTTCATTTCCAAAGCATCAACAACACACCTAGGCATCACTGAACTACTAGCCCCTGAATCAATCATACAATTGTGGACTAGTTTATCCCCTATAATTAGAGAAACATAGAATGGGGGAGGTGTAACCTTTTTGGTTGTTGCTGCCCTATTTGATGGTTGTACTAGGATCATGGCACTTTCCATGTTTGGTGGCTGATCCTTTGATTCAATACTTTCCAATTCTTGCTGCAGCAATCTCTTTTGCATGGGTATAGTAGCAATAGCATCCCTCATAGAGATATTCACATTTGTATTATTAATTTTCTCTACCACACTAAATGACATAGTGAGCACTTTGGTAGAAGCCTTGGGAGCCATCCTTGTAGGAGGTTGAGATGGAACAACCAGAGAATCACTTACATCCTTTCTGACATTATTTTGCCTTTGCTGCTAAGAAACATTTGATTGCTCATTGACTACTGATTGCTCATGTGGTGTTGCATTTGAAGTTGAGGACTAATGAGGAGGAGGGAGGGCAGCACCTTCAATAGCTCTTCTTTTGCTCCTAGTGCTGTGAGCAATGGAATCCTGGTTTACATTACCATATTCCTCCATCTAATGGTTCATAAAAGAATAATCACCTTGCCCTTGCACATATGAGGCATCCTTAAATTGTCCTTCCTGGTATGATGGTTGTATTGCAGGCTCTTGGATGGTCAAAGCCAAATAAGATTCAGCCTTTTGGCACATGCAATGAGCATACGAGTAATTGCAAGAGGGAAAAAAATATTGATCTTGAACCATGTTGTTTTGAGGGACTATGGCCCTAGTTTGACTTGCATTTGAAGTTGAAGCACAACTATTTGTCTATTCTAGTCAAAATAATTGTTCCCATAATTCTAATTTGGAGGCCTACCATTATTCAGAGTCTAACCTTGCAACTAATGACCTTGAGCTTATCTTTCTAAAGTCACCACCTTATTGCTCATTTTTTGCATCATAGAGAAGCTGTCCTCTAGCTTCTTCTCTTGGCCCTGCAATCTCTTATCTATGTTCAACATCATAGATTGCATCATCTCCTTAATCTCATCTATTCCATTTGAAGATGTGGAGGCTTGAGCGACTACAACAAGGGATTGTGAGGTGGAAGCTATAGGAGGAGGAGCCATTGCTAGTTGATGGTTTGGGACATCAGGGAAAAAGGGCATAGGAGGCCTTGGAGCTAACTTAACTCCTTGTATCAATATATTTTTTGCCCTTATTACTATGTCATAAGCATTGTGTAAGGTATTCCCTCCCATGTTTTGTATTGTAGTAGCAATGTCACTATTAAAGGCTCTAAGGTAATGCAAGAAGGTATTACCAGGGGTAGGCTTCACCAAAATAGGTATTCTATCCCATGTCTTTTGGAATCTATAGTTGAAATCAGTCATACATTCATGGGGGCTCTTTTTATAGTAGTCAACTATTCTAGAAGTGACAAATGATCACTTTTTTCTTCAAAGTGTTTGCATAATCCAGCTCCTAATCCATCCCAATCTATTATAGAACCATGGGCCAAACCTCTATACCATTGTAGTGCTTTTCCTTTTAGGGATGAGGCTAGAAGTCTAACTACAATGTCATCTTCTGTAATACCATGGATATTAAAATCATTTGCAACCTCTTGAATGTGCTCTGAGGGAGAGATAGAAGTTTCATAGTATACTCTGGTATACTTTTAAGTGCATCTATTGGTATGTCATGTCTTTGGGCCAATAAAAGAGGACTTCCACCATTAAAGGTGGTGAAAGTATGGGCTCTACGCAATGCCATATAGACAAGTGTTCTATTGATATGTGCTAATGGCAATCTAGATTGAGATTTAATAGTACGATGAGTAGAGATAGATCTTGCAGGGGTATTTGTTACTATTGCACTCCTAATTGGTGATAGGGATACTCTAGTCCTCCTTCTTCTAGGATTTGAAAGTGAAAGCTCTTGGTACTTACCTCTAGAAGATGCCCTTGTTTCAGCTTTGGGCATGAATTACTACAACTTTAGTATGGAACTAAATGTGTTTGAAGCTCAGAGTCACCAAGTACTTTGAAGAATGAACCTCTTGAAGGCTTGAACATCGAAGCCAGTACTATCTCTTTAGTATTAATCTTGAAATCTTCCTTCTAACACCAGTAGACTTAAAATCTTTTGATATATGTCCCACCGGGCGTGCCAAAAACTAGTCACTGAGGCTTGCACCCTTGTCCAAAGCCTATGCATGAGGACAACCTAGTGAAACATGGAAACAACCTCCAAGCTATGAGACTTAAACTGTGAGGTTGAGTCTCTGGAGAAGGCCGACTTCCTCTTACTATTAGGGTGCACCTAACTACTCTTGTAAGGGAAAAGGGAGAAGGAGATGCAAGAAAGTAAATCTAACTATTCTAATCTAGGGAGGCAATGCAGCAAAATAGAGTGTTTGGACCAATCTCTGCCCATACATGCACTATAGAACTAGAATGAAACTAAGGATATACACATTCAGACTTGCTTTAATCTAATAATCACATGTAGATTAGAAGGCCAAGATGAATGACACAAGGAAAGAGAGATTCACTTATATTATCATTCATTGTCCAATAGGAGATATATTCATGCAGATTTCAGATTTTCACAAAACACTAGTGGAGGCAAAGAGTTCTTACACTTTCACACAATGGTTGAAAGAGATAAGGGAAAAAATCATGCAGTTCAGAGGCACAGGGGAATTTACACTAAAATTTTTTGGAGCAATAATAGATAAAATAGAGAAAGGTCAACCTCCACAAAATTTTACAAAATTTGCCTTTTATAGTTCAGGCATAACTAATATTTTCCCTCCAAAACTATCCTGCAACCACCACCATCAAGGCTCTGCCAAGAACAATCACGGGGATTTGAATAAATCTAACCTAACTATAGCTTTTTTGGTGCCACAAAATTTGATTGTTAACTAAAATAGGGCCTTGAGAAGATAGAGATGGTGCCATAACTATGCTCTGACCAAGTAGATAGATTGGATCAAGGTGGTAGAGTATCTCTGCATACTTTGCATTCACTTTTGGTGGTTGGAATTGATAATGAAGATCAAATGCGTGCCAAAAAACCTTAATTTCCCCTATTTTTGTCTCATGAATCATGAGGGTCAACAAGTCAAACTATCTTTGGCACCAGGATGAGCCACGTGGACTAATAAGTTTATTTCCTTTTGCCATCTCGCGGGGTCCTCCCGAGTTGACCATCCTTCTTTACTAACCGTGCCAACTCCTCAAACTCTAGTCATGACCGTCACATTAACTGTTAGCACTATTGACATCTTGACTAGGTTGCTGAGACATGTTCCCTTCAAGTGCTTCCCCGTAATATTTAACTTCCTTGCACTTCCATATTGTGGGCAAGCTTCAATCGTCGATCTGCAGAAGATCAACAATCAAGAAAGATTCTCAGAAACTATGCTTGCCCCTTCAAAATTCTTGGGCCCATGAGACACCTAACACAACCTAGTGTCCACCTTGGCAAACAACTGGCACCATCCTGGCAATCTACAAAAGAAAAGGGGGCCACTGAGACATGTGGCAGCAAGGTGCATGCCCGCAATAATTAAAACCCTTGCACTTCCATAAAGTGGGAAAGCGCTAGCCTTTGATCCTCACAGATCTAATGGTGGAAGTTCCTCAGGCATTATTCTTTGAACAAGGTGGGCCCATGATGTCATTCCCTCCATGTGTCACAAGGAGGCATGGCCACAATAATTAAAGTCCTCGCATCTCCATCTTGTAGGCATGTGCCAACCGTTGATCAGATTCGGATCTACGGTGCTCGTAACACATCCTTTTGATCCTGTGTGAATCTCCTTTGTGACGTAATCTAGACACATGTCACCAAAACACTTCCTTGCACTGTCAGAAGGTTTGACGAAGCTCAGAATGTGGGAAAGCGGGCACCAATAGAATCACCAGCTCAGCCTGTCACCTGTCCATCTGTTCTACGACAACCCAGAGAGGATGGACCCACCTGAACCACATGTCGCCAAGGGGCTTTCCTACAATATTTAATGATCATGCATTTTCAAAATGTGGGAAAGCGCCCACCATAGATCTGAACAAGATCCGACGGTGCAGAAAATGTAGGCCAACGAAGCAAAACATAAGGTTTTATTATTTAATTGTTTAATATCCCACAATATTTAAATAATATTAAATCTGAGAACTAGCCGTTGGGTAGGTTGCATTTAAAATTTGACCTTTGGTGGGGGGGAAAAAATGGGTAATAGATACTAATGACAAGACTTACATTTCACACAAGCATCCAATGAGAATGACATTCTGGAAATTGAGAAGGCAAGCAAAGGAGCAGGAAAGAAGGTATCAAAAACTAAAATCCATTGATCACTTATATAATCCCCACTAGCCACTCAAAAGGTATGACATACCTACTTCCATATGAATAATATATAGGGTTCCATTACATCAAAGCCCATTTGTGACTGTATAGAGTGAAGAGAAAGACTAACAACCCCAAAATTGAATAAAGAATGAATATTCTATATCCGTATGTGCTTGAATGGAAATAACCTTATTAACATCTATTAATGTCATCCTTGATCAACTTGAGACATGCTTATGACTTAAATGTAGATTTGATCTTGCCAAATATAAAACCACACAAGGTACTCAAGTGATGATAGCAAAAAATGATCCTGATCAGTGCGAAAATATTTAGTATGAATTCACCATAATCTTGCACATGCGAACCTCCTAACATCAAAGCAACTTTGTACCACTACAATTCCTCTTTAAGACCTTCACAAACTTGGACACCATACCACCACGTGGACCCAAATTACTCAGCAAGATCTAATAGCTTGACCAACTTAGCCATGAGCACTTGGTAAATACTATGAATAAATAGCTCAGCATGAGCCTCTTCCTTGTTAACTCGACAAACACCTGGCTGGAAGTCAGTCAATAACCCACCTGGGGGAACTCGATAATTAGTAAATTGAATAGCTCGATAATCCTCAAGTAACTTGGTCAATACTAAACCTGAGCTTGGTTGGTAAGCATTGAATGAAGGGTGACTTGGTCAATAATGAACCCAAACTTAGTGAACTCGGTCAATACTAAACTTGGTAAACACTAAGCCAAGAGTAACTCGATCAATACTGAATTCAGTAAACATTAATCCAAGAGTAACTCGTTCAATACTATCCAAGAATAACTCAGTCAATAATAAACTCGGTAAGCAACTTGGTCAATATTGAACCCAAACTTATACTTTTTGTGCAACCATCATAAAATAATAAAGAGATCAAGATAGTATTAAAAGATTTTCTCTTGCTGAATTAAGGTCAATAAAGTGGGAAAGTTGGCATGAATAAACTCTGTAATACTTGCCTCATTAGTCCTCAAGAAACAACCAATATTGGATAAATTATTTGCAACTTGGTTTCCCTCCCTGAGGGTATGAGAGGAGACCCCTTTAAATTTATCAATCATTGTCCAAGCTTTTTCCAAAATATAACCAAACTTCTAGTTCTCTAATTTTTTCTTTACACATGAATTGATAACCACTAAAGAATCACCCTCAATGTGAATATTAACTATGTTTAGCTGAAGTGCCATTTCTAAACCAAGAAGGAGTAGCATGGCTTAAGCTTTGTTATTTGTACCAACTGGCAATTTTTGAGCCAACATACCTAACACCTCCCCATTATGATCTCTTATACACACTCCAACTTCCAATTCACCAGGATTGCCTCTCAAGAAACCATCAAAATTTAACTTGCAATCTCCCCTAGCAAGGGGAATGCATTTCAAAAACTTTCTATTAACTTTCTCACAAGGTCCACCAGATGTAATGAATTGATAAGATGGAGAAGGTAAAGAAGTCCATCTATTAGCCAAAGCAATATCCCACCCTATAAAAATAAGATGTTCAGAAGTTCTTTTGATATAGGCTACCAGAACTTCCCCCACTACAACTTCTAATGCTGACGACATAGTTTCCAATGTCAAAGTTTGCTTTTGAAAAATCCTTTTATTCCTCTCCCACCAAATTACCCAATAACAATTGCTGGGATGCACTTCCAAATACATGAATAGTAAGAGTGGTTAATTGGACTTGGCCAATCTTGGAATATACCCCATAAGGTATTTGGAGATGCATACTAAAATTTAGTTTTTGAAGGACAAAGATCCAGTATTGATATGCTATTTTATATTAAACAAAGAGGTGATCAACATTCTCCTCTACCTCCATGCATAATACACATTTCATATTCTGAACAATATTTAATTTTGATAACTTTTCTCCTGTCAAAATTCTTTTTTTTAAAGCTAGCCAAGAAAAATTTCTTGCCTTTGGTAAAACTACCAAATTCCAACAAAATTTGAATGCCCAAAATGACTTGTAACCAATTTTTAGGTTCTTGACAGCTAAGTAACCCAATTTTATTGAGTATCTACCCTCTTGATGTGGGGCCCAAATCAGTGTATATGGCAGATTAGACACTAAAATAGTCCTTGTATTATATATACTAACAAATTCTTTTTTGATCTGATCAAGAATTGGTAACTTGTCTAGGTTTTTCTAAGTAACCCTACCTAAAATTGGATCAATGGATTGAAAATAATCAACTACATAAGGGCCCCATTCAGCACAAAAAGTTGTAATCCAATTGTCAAAGGATTGATTATTACAAAGCAGAGGAAGGCCATTCCATTAGTCCTACCAAAAGAGTGCCTTAAAACCATTGTTAATTTTCCAAGTCAAATATCTAGTTACTAAATCACAAGATTCCACCAAGAAGTTCCAAACAACTAACCCTTTAGGTAAGTGGTCCATAGTGACAATTCTAGAGGTGTTAGAAGAATCTAAATATTTTCTCTGTAAGATTTTGCACCATTTAGCCTCTACTTTCTCATACAAAGACCAAACTAATTTTCTTCCAAAAGTAATATTCCTTAAAGCCCAATTAGGAAGATTAATCCCACCTTGATGCTTCTCTAAAGACATTTCTTTTAATGAGATGAGAGGGATTTTACTATTACTTCACATATTTTTCATCCATAAAAGCCCCAAATAATGCCTTCAATTCATTTAATAATAAACCTAGGTATTGATAATATAAAAAAGTAATAATTTGGGATAGCTGACAAGATAGACTTAACTAAAAGAATTTTGTTGGATAGAGAAAGCCATCTTACCTTCTAAGCCATTGTTCTAGCTTTAATTCTATCTACTATATTTTTCCAATAAGAAGCTTTATTACTACCTATGAAGAAGGGAAAACCCATATATGTAGATGGCTATTTTTCATCCTCAAAACCAAGAATCTTTTTAATCCTTTGTGCAATAGGTGGAGCTATGTTGAAGAAGAAGATTTTAGATTTAACCATGCTGACCTTCAGACCTGAGAACAATGAATATTGGTCCAGTAAATACTTATTATGCTTAGCTTCATTAATGTTTGCAGATCCAAACAACAACATGTCATCTAAAAATAGAGAATGAGTGACTACTAGATCATTTCCTCCAAACTAAATGCCTTTTCAAAGCTCCAACTATTGAGATTGAATTATGGCACTGCTAAAGGCTTCTGCCATTAGAATAAATAAGGTAGGTGAAAGAGGATCACCTTGTTTGATTCCTTGAGAAGATATGAAGTACCTCTCCAGAGACACATTGATAAGAACTGAAAATGTAGCCCCTAAAATACAAGCTTTGATCCATTTACACCAAGCTTGACTAAAACCAAATTTCTCCAATCCTTTGATAAGAAAGGATGAATTAACTCTATCATACAACTTCATCATATCCAATTTAATAACAAAGGAAGGAATTTGGTTTTCTTTGATATGATGAAGAATTTCATGAGCCATAATTGGCCCTTCTAATGTCTCTTTACTTGGCACAAAACCACCCTATTTTTGAGAAATGATAATAGGCAAAAAAACTTGAAGTCTAGAATAAGTAGCCTTTGTGAAAATTTTATATATAGTGTTGCACAAAGAAATTGGTCTGAAATCGAAAAAAGTTTAGGGATCGCCACACTTAGGAATAATGGCAATATTGGTAGAATTAAAATTCCCAAACATGTAATCCTTGCATTGGGAGGATTCTAGGGCCATAAGTAAATCCCACCCTAGAACATCCCAACATTTCTAAAAAAAGAGAGCTATAAAGCCATTAGGACTAGGTGCTTTATCTGGGGGTAGGGAATGAACTATTTTCCAAATTTCGTCCAAAGTGAAGGGTTTCATAAGAGCATCATTATCTTGATCTGATATAATTCTTGGAACTGCCTCTAAGAATGAGTTAAGTTGAAGATTATTTACATCCATTTTCACTAATGGATCAAGGAGTTCTTTAAAGTATCTGACCCATTCCCTTTTGATACTTGGCTCATCTAATAATTTATTACCTATAAGTTGTTCTATGATTGAAAAAATGGATTTACTTGCCTTTTTTTGACTTGCTGAAGCATGAAAGAATTTTTTGTTATGGTCACCATCACTTAACCATAATTATTTAGATTTTTCCCACCAATATTCTTCCTCCCTATGACACAACTCTACCCATTGAAATTGCTTCTCTTTCTAACGAGCATATGAATTTGAATTCAATCTGAAATTGATGATTTCTTCATTAATTTCTTGAAGTTCCTTTTGCAACTTATTTTTCTCCTCAAAAATATTTTTAAAAATCTATTTGTTCCAGATTCTAATTTTTCCTTTGAGATATTGGAGTTTCTTATAGAACCGAAACATACTATTACCTTTTTCCTATGGAGCATTGACCTATCATCGTCTAATTAAAGAAAGAAACATTGGATGTTTGAACCACATTCTTTCAAATTTAAAAGACTATTTATAACATGATGATATCTGGTCCACTCTATTATCTAAGGATAAAGAAACATGAAAGTGATTTGACCCCAAGAGAGAGATAATTTATGCTGAGAACAGGGTAGATGTTATTTTCGATGCTTGTGAAACTAAAAATCAATCAAGTTTCTTAGGAATTTGTAGGAAACCATCTCTTCTATTATGCCAAGTAAAGAATCCATTGGATGTTTCAATTTCAAACAATTCATTGGTAGTGATAAATTTATCAAATTACTCCATAATATTTAGATATGGAAAAATTCTTCCTTGTTTCTCCTTATTATTTCGAATTGCATTGAAGTCACCACCTATGATACAATTTTGTTGTGGTAAATATTTGAGTTTTTCTAAAATGATATTCCATAATTTAACCTTATTTGAAATGCTTGTGGGACCATAAATGTTAAAGATAATCATCAAAATTTCAAAATGTTGAAACTTAAAACATTGGCAACCCATATCTTGTGCTATTAAGCTTCCAGAAACAACCTTTGGGTTCCACAAAGTGGTTAAACCTCTTGAAGCCCCAACACTAGGATAATGAATGAATTTACATTATTTCCATTTAGCAATAGACTCCTCATACTTTTCATTTGATAAATTTGTCTCTTGAAGTAATATGATGTCTCCTTTCAACTCATCAAGCAGTTTTTTAATTAAGCTTATTTCTTGATGGATTGTATTAGCATTAGCTACATTACTTAATCTTGAGTTAGAGAAACTACATACTAAAATGATATTTCTACATGGAGATTTAGATGATGATGATGATGATGATGATATATCTATATATATGGAACAAATAGAAGGGTTTTTGTGTGTTAGAAATATGGCTAGTTAGATGTCTAAAGTATTGTCATTCATGGCAGTATGTATTTAGTATTTCATTTATGGAATCAAAGTTAGAAAATTATCTAAGTGTTAGATAGATTGCAATAGAATAGAGATAGATACGACATGTATAGATGACTAAATTTGAGTTAGGACATGCACAATTAAAGATCGACAAATAAAAATGTGGTGATGACATATGTTAGTGTGTATACCTATACGGATAATATGATACAAGTTATAGTCCAGATACCAGTTTAGGTATTTAACATAATATAAGAGAGAATATCAAAGAATTGGATTGTATGACTTAAGGAATTATTTTGGTGACAAAATAATTATTAAGTCATGATGGGCTGACATCCTAGATTATTACCCAAAGTTTTTATATTTGGCCAAGCATGTGAAAGCATTAAGGTTGATTGAATAGCAATTTATTAGTTTGTGAGATATATGTAAAGATCACATCTGGTGCCAATAAAGTGTGAAGTGAAGGTATTGAAAATGATTGAGAAGAAAGCTTAAATGAGATGAGAGCCTTTTGTGATGCAAAATCTAATGTATGATCAGAGAAAATGTGAGATACAATAGTAACACAATATTGTATGTATACCTACTCTTGTCAAGAAACTAAATTGTATAATTGCATGTTAGGGAAGTGGGATCTTCTTGCATATATTGCATTTGTTCTACCAACTCCTAGTAGGGTTGAAACTTCTAATAGGGCCTGGTCCTCTAACAAGGACTTGAGACACTATATGTATTTAACAGACTCCTAACAGGGTCAATATCCTTAACAAGATTCTTTTGTTTAGTGAATCATCTTGTGGGTACCATCCCCACCAGGGTTTTCCCTTGGCCAAGGTTCCCTAGTTAACAAATAATGGTGTTATTAGTTCTCTTTGTGCATGATTATATTTACTATTCAACATTGTGGGAAAAAGTTTGTAGAATACTTATTCACCCCTCCCCCCCTTCCCCCCCCTCCCCCTTAGTATTTTCTATTTATAACAATTGGTATCAGAGTACAATTACTCAAAAGAGGCTTAAAATATTGAGTAATACCCCTATAGATATGGAATAGTTGACGAGAAACCTTGAAGAAGGTCTTGAACAAATTGATATTCTTACAAAAGAAAGAGACAACTTGAAAGATAGGTATGAGGATGCAAAAGTCTACATTGGTAAACTAAATGACAAGATTGGTGATCTAAAATCTGGCGAGGAATCAAATGTGCATACTAGTAACAATGATGAAGTAGGAGTTTTCAAGAAAGAAAATGAGATTTTAAAACATGAGTTGAAAATTGTTGAAGTTAAGTCTTAATAAAGATGATGGTAAGAATGAACCTGATCTGAAATCTGAGAATTTAGACCTTAGATCCCATTTGAGTCAAGTAATATCTGAACTAGATCCTATCAAGAATGATCATATAGAATTAGAAAAGTACAATACCATTATGAAAGGAAAATTGACACAAGCTAAGTAGCAATTAGAAAAACTTTATTCTAGTAGTGAAAAATATTTCACTAGAGACCTTCATATGACAAGATAGGTCTTTGATAATTTATTGGAGAAAAGTCAACAAAGCAAGTTGAAATTAGGAAAGAACTAGATCCAATTGTTCAATCCCCTAAAGAAAGTGATCAAAGTAAGACTAAATTAGAAGTATCTAAGGAAGTTGTTGATTTGTTTATAAAACACGATGAACCAAAGGAAATAGAGCAAGTTGATAAACCTAAGCAAGAGGAACCATCTAAGGAAGTTGGTCATATGAAAAGAGATTGCATAGGTAAGTATTTTAAAACTATTACTAATTTCTATTGTTATAATTGTCATGGTTATGGACATAAAGAATTAGATTGTAAGAAACCTAAGTTTCATAGTAATAATGGGAATAGTAGAATGTTTATGAATACTAACTCTGCAGAATGGAAGAGGAATATCACAAAGAAGATCTAATGATGGAGAAAGATCTACTAGAGAAAGGAAACATGTATGTTACAAGTGTAACAATCCTAGACATATTGCAAGGAATTGTAGAGCACTTGAAAATTAGTATGGATCTAATTAGAGAAGAAATACACTTGTATATCAGTTATGTAAGAAATTTTGACACACAACAAGATTCTCTAGAATGGATAGAAGGAACTTCAGCATAAGTCATAATTATAGATGGAAATACAATAGAAATGATAGAAGAAATGATAGCAACAATGATAATAGTTAGAAAGAAGCAGTAAAAGAGCATGTTGATGAATTTAAAGAAGTATTTGTGAAAGATAAGGATCTAAAAAGTTATAACATTTTGGAAGGAATGATATGTTGATGCACCTGATGAGAAATTGAAGTCAAAAATTGTTTGTGACTTATTTTATTTGAATTAAGTATTTCTAGTTGAGAAAATAATTAGTTGGTCAAAATAATGAGAGATTGTGAATCAGAAGTTGTGTAGTTAGTATTAGGAAGAAGACACAGAGTGGAAGTTATAGTTAAGTGTGCAGGAATTTGTGTGATCATTGTAAACCATACAGAAGAAGATAAGTTCACTAGTAATCAATGGAAACTTTTTGTAGAAGAAGCGGATGTCCATTTAATATGGAGTAAGATTTGAAGTAATTTAAGGATTGGAAGAAAGATTGTGAGTAACATTTGATTGTGTAAAGAGTTTGGAGCAATTAGTGAGAAATTTGACAATGAATTCAAGTGCGAAGAAAAGCGTTTGATGTGTGAAGTTGTAGAAGCCCTAAAATGTAACATTAAGGGTATTTTACAAAAATTTTGTTGGAATTTCTAGTTTATTTTGTAAGAAGCATAGAAGGCCAGTCAGTATGTGATGTAAGTGATAGACCCAGATACAAGTTTAAGAAATACCAATTTATTTCTATCATAGATGATCCATTAGGAGCATTTTCTCAAATCCTACAAAATGTTCTTCATGTAGAGGATGTTAGAAGCTACATTCATTCTAAATTTGAGAGCATTGGTGATAAGGAAATCCATAAGGATCTAGGAGTTATGTGTAATGATGACTTAACCCTAATGTATGAATATGCATACTTGAATGAGATGAATTTGATTAAGTATATGTTCTACACAAAATTTGATAATCATGAGTGGACTAGAATTATTCTGAGTACAGTTCATGAAGATATGCTTTGGGTAGGTGATATACTAGTCACAATTGACAATGACCTAATTCATAAGGTCATAGATTTGAGTAATGAAGGCTATAATCCATTGAAGGATAGGAATGTAAGAAAGACAATTAAGAAAAACCTATTTACTAATTTTGATGGAAGGAATATGAAAGATGACATGATTTAGGATGAAGGGGTCAAAGTGTTGATAAAACTTTTAGGATATAAGTTGAATCATATTTCTAGGGTGAACTCTGTGCTAGTAAGATGAAGGATTTGAGAAATGAAAATCCAAAAAGCTCGAAGAATACCAACATGTAAAACCCTATCACAAAGAAGAAAAATACTAGAGGAGGCAAAGGTTTTTCTCTAAAAATATACAAATTGTATTCTCAAAAATGAAAAAGATAAGAGATAATTACAAAAGATCAATCCTTATAGAAGGAGATTGAATCTCAAAAAGAGAGTAACCTAAAAGTGAAAAGCCATTTAATAATTACTAATTAATTATTAAATGTGATTGTATAAGTGTATAAAGTGAAATTTTAAGAAGGGAGAAAAGGTAATTTAATAAATGAAATGAGATTAATCTTTTTCTCTAACACCCCTCCTTAAGATGAGCAATAATTCAACTAACAAAAATGCAAAAGGAGCAAAGAAACTAAAATATGATGTAGAAAGCAAACTTGTGTCCCAACTGTAGACACCTAAAAACTTTTAGAAAATAAAGTATTTTTATTTTCTGAAAAATTTCTGATGACATCATAATTTATTAATTAATTATTTATTTAATTAATTTATTTATTTTTATGCCATTAAATCCCTTTATCTTAATTAAAAATATTTAATTAAGGAATCCCTCCCAAAAATGTTTAAATCTTATTTAAACATTATTTCCTTATTTATTAATTATTTAATTAATAAATTGACCAAAAAACTCAAAATAAATAAAAAATTTATCTTTTGCCCAAAACTTGGCCAATTCCTTAAGACCACTAACCTCTTCCAAAATCTTCTAATCCTTCTTTAATTTTGATTAAAGGCTAATCCCACCATTTCCTACCCCTAACCCCAACTCAAAATATTTAATTAAGATTAAATATTAATCCTCATGTTTATTAAAAAGGTTTTAATAAATATCTCCTCAACCCAAACCCTTGAAATAAATAAAACTTTATTTATTTCCTAAAAATCTAATTTATCCTCATCCTAAGAAGTTCTAGACTCTTCTAGAAAGTCTTCATCCTCATCCTAGGAAATTCTAGACTATTCTAGAAAGTCTTTATCCTCATCCAAAGTCTAGACTCTTCTAGAAGATGTCTTTAAACCTAATCCTGATCCCCTCCGAACCTTGTCACATTCTCTAAACATCGGTTAAGACTTACTGACCCAAGCCAAAGTTAACAAATATCTCCTCCTTCACCCACCCTCATTAAATGCCATCCACTTGCCTATCCCTAAGCTAATCCTAAACCATCCTAATCCATCCTCTAATCATTTGCACAAGCCTAAGCAAGCTTAAAACCTTCCTAATCAAGCCCAAGTCGAAATTCCTCTCATCTCCCTCAAAATATCCCAACCATAAATCTTTATGAAGCCCACTAGGCCATAAATGACTCTTCCAAGCCCTTTTATTGCTCTTACAATCCATTATGAGGGTCTTTATGAATATTTTATCCCTTGAGCCTCCTTTTTTGACTCATCCTTCCCCTTTCCTCCATCCTCTCAACCTGTGACATGTGTCACTCCCTGATTGGCTGTAAGGAAGCACAATCCATGTGCTCTCCTCTGATGCAATCTGAGCCCTCCATGAGCTTTTTCCCATCCTTGCATCTTAGCCCTCAATCCCTCAAGCCTCTTGCCTATAAATTGGATCCTTCCCCTTTGCAAAACAACACAATCCATGAAGTAAAGTCATAATGCCATTTTAAGAAGCCATTTTATATCAAAACCATACACTCACACCCATATTCCAACTCCATTTGAAGCCATTTTTGAAGCATAAGCTTGAGCATACATCCTATCTATCTAGACAAAGCCACTCAACAAGAGAGTTTCTCATTGAGAGAGTCCATTAATGGATCATATTCTCAATTGAGAGCTCATCTTAGTCTATCTTGAAGTTTATGAATTCTATTTAGTTTGTAGAAGCTATATTTAAATTTGGTTTCTATTAGCATACTAACATTGCTCATATACATTTTGGCACGCCCGGTGGGACCCCGCATGGGTCATCTTCATTAGCTTTTTTAGTCAAGATTTGTATGTCATTTGCTAATTTTGACTAATTTTTCTTGTTTTTGTGATTGGTAGGATTGTATAAATTGGTTTTGTAGGTCCACATGAGCATGAAGAAGACAAAGAAACTCATAGTCTATCTCATAGTGTTTGCAAATTTTTCAAGCTTATAGGTGGACAAAGCACTTGGATTTCTTCTTTCCCTTCTTGTCTACATTCTTCTTATTCCATCTACTTCTTCTTCTTCTTCTTGTGGGAGATCTTGGCCATTTTTTTTTAAGGAAGCAAAATCATACACACTTCTTTTTAGTGCTTAAAATGAACCCCCAAATCATACTTAAATCCATTAAAAACTAAAAAATTGCAAAAAAAAATAAATCTTTTAACAAGTGAACCTAAACCAATCCAATCATTTGCATCCTTGAAACATCAAGGTTTTAGATGCATTCATGCAAAGTTAGGAACACTTCATTTTTGGGAATTTAAAAAGAACTTCAAGTTTCCATTTCAAAAGGTTCAAAATCAACATTAAGTGCACACTAAAATCTAAATCAAACTCAAAGCATCAATCAAGGATAAAATGAACCTCATTTGCAAATATTTTAAAGTTATTTTAAAAATCTCATGAAAACTAAGAGTCCTAAATAGTTGCAAAAATTGTCCTAAAAAGCTTTGTTATTTGTTCCAAACAAATGTCTTGTTGCAAAATCTTGAATGTTTCTTAGGTTTTTCATGCATCAAAACAATCTAGGAATATCATTTTTGGGCTTAAAACATGCAAACTAGAAGACAAAATCTTGAATGAAAACCAAAGTCCAAAGAGTCATTTTCACTTTTGAGTCCAAAACAATCTTGAATGATCTAAGGTTAAAACAAAGCACTTCAAAGTTCTTAAAACAACACACAAAATCTCAATCTTGAATGCTCAAAGGAAAAAATTTGAATGTTTAATCACTTGTCTTTGAATGCATGTTGCTAAAATCACTCTTGAGTGCCATGGATTAAAATCAAGTTTGTTTTTTAATGAATGCATGATTAAAACAAAAAATCCAATCTTGAATGCCATAGATCAAATAATCATCTTTTGGAGCATAAAAAGAATCTACATTTTTGTAATCTTTTAAGTTATAAAAACAAATAAAAATGCTTTTAGTGAGTTTGTTGTTGGACTCACCCTCTTTAATCACCCATCAATTTAACCATTGGTTGCAATATTAGTACCATCTATGGGGATGGGTCCACCTAAGAGGGTGTTAAGTGCTCCACGCAAATCAAACTCCACTCTCTTGGGTTTTTAGTGGTTTTTCTAAGTTAGAAAATTCTTTGAATGCGCATTAGTCTTGCTAACACTTCATTTGGGCATAAAAATTGAACAACTCTTGACGTGGAGGGCCTCTGGGTGCATGCTTGAAATTGAATCTCACACACCTTTATTTTGGGCTTAAAAAAAAATCACACCAACTCTTGAATGCCTTAAAGTAAATTAATCTATACTTGATGTGGAGGGCCTCTAGGCGCGCGGGTTTACTTTCTTGTTGACCCTAACTCTTCTTCTTGTATTCATTCTTCGCTCGATTTTACTTTTGCTAAATGCTTCAAGTTGGAATTGAACATTGTCTCTTAAACATGAGTGCTTGCAAAGTCTAGATTAGCACACATAAGAGTCAGTTGGAAAAGGAACAAGCGTGTTTTTTAGCCCAAGGTCATCCAAGTCTTCTCTCCCCTTGTCGTCTTTCGAGGCCATCTTGGGTGCATAATATTAGGATCCAAAAACTTGTTTCTCATTTTAGGAGGCCTTCTTGGAGATTTCATCACCCCTTGGGATGACCTCAACTCCAGCATTCCGGCGGAGTATAAAAATTGGGAGGTAAATCCAAAGACACCTCTCTTAGAATCAAGATTTTGTCACTCGGGATAAGCCTCAAGGAACTTTATACCCTTGAGAAGTGAAAGAGGAGAAGTGAGTTACCACTCCTCTCAGCTGTGTGACATCTTTTTGCTTTTATCTACGGATTTGGGCCTCACATACCTTGCATATATCGAGGACTCCCTAGCTATAACAAATTTCATCCTTATAGAAAGCTTCCTAGGATGTTGGTGTGTTTGAAATGCTTGCTCCAAAATTTTGTCTGCTTGTTTGTTCATAACTTTTGAATGAATGTTTGCCAACTTTGGCCAAAATCCCAAAAAAACAGAAATCTCCTAGCTCAAGGCATACTTAGCATAGTCACTACCTCATTAGAAAATCATCCAAGCTCCCCTGTTGCAACTGAATCTATCTAGTTCCTTGCTTTAGAACAATCCCAAATCTAAATTCCATCCAAATCATCCCCCCAGCTAGCTAGCAAGCCAATCCAAAATCACACCCAAGCCTTTAGAGATTTGTTGTCATTCTGCTAGAATTTGCTATCCAATCAATCTGACCAATCCACCAGCCTCACCAAGGTTATCCCTTTGACAGAGCTTTGTCTAGGGTAATCTAGCTTTGTCACTTGTTATCCCTCATCACCTTGAGCTAAAGGTTGGGATCCACAAGTGGTCAATCTTGTGTCATGCCCATAGGATCATTAGTCTATCCTTAAGTTGACACAATCTCCACCAATCCAATGCATAGGAAAGCAAAACTCACCTTTTGACAGCATGCCCTTGAAGTCTTCCATCCACAAGAAAGCCAAAAATCTCCAGCCAATCCTCCTTAGGTCTATCATACAACTTTGAATCTCCCTAGGAAATCCTTCATCAGCCAATCCAAAACCTAGGCTTAATCCAAATCCAACCATGAGCTTTTGTGTTCATCCATATGCAAGACCCCATCCCCTTCCAACTCATCATCAAAACATAAAATTCCAAACCTATCATGATGTGTTTGGTCGTATTGTCCTTTCTCCTGCTACATCCTATTCCAATGATGATGAAAATATTGTTGACTATGACGGGTATCTTGAGAGCCTTAGAGGCCTTCCACCAACCATCCCCCAAAATCCAAGAGTTATTCCAAACTATCTAGTCATGCCATCTGATATCCCAGCTTCTCCTCCATCACCCAATCAACCAAGTTTCCAATCTTCCACCCTCATCACACCAGCTATTCCTTTCAATCCACCACCTCCACCTCCAACACACGAGTCTCCAAGGAATCTCCTAGAGGAAATACAAGAAAATCCACCTCCAACAGTCGATAAGCCATGTCATCTAATCCAACCATGTGAAGTAGTTAGTGATGAAGCTTCCCCATCTATAATATCAACCCCATCTCCCATAGCTATGATCCCCATACCATCCATCAAGTTGCTTAAAATCCTTCCACTTCCCACAAGCATCAAATTCCCACCACCCATCGAATCGCTCCAAATCCGATCCACATCTCCTCCAAGCAGTATCCAAATCCCATATAATGAACCTCATGCATCCACTCCCATCCATTCCTATCAAGATCTTGTCCAAAAGCATGTTGAAATATCCTTCGATAAAACAACAGATCTCGCCATCCCACTTATTCCCCTACATGATCCACTTTTACCATCCCCTCCATATCTAAATCCTACCATCTTACTTACTCCATCTCAAGATCCCTTTCGCTCAGCCCACCCAACTCAAGATCCTATCCTCCCATCTCCTCTGCTTCATCATCATACATCTCCCATAATCCATGATGATAGATCCATCAAAAAAGAACTAATTGAAGCTCCAACTCCTTTAGCTAGTAATGGACTCACATCTTGTGTTCCAAATAATGAACATCATATTGAAAAAAGAAATGAAAATGTATTTCTAGATGTTGGTATCCCCACTATACCTGCATGGTTCGAAGTCCTTCCATCTCCACCCCAAAGTTTCCATCTATCTTATTCCACATCTATTTTGGGCCCTCATCCTACTCCTTATCTCCAACCCTCCATTTTGGGTCCATATATCCCTTATCTAAATCCCACACCCTTTCCATCCATTTTGGGTCCTTACATACCTAATATGAATCCTTTATCCCCTCCATCTATTTTGGGACCTACACCTTCCCCATTTCCATCTATTTTGGGCCCATATTCTTCCTTCCCTCCATCCATTTTGGGAAATTATATCCATCCATATCCTATGTTCCAATCTATCCTTCCATCCCCTCAAATCCACCAGCTAGATCATCAAAGGAACTCACCCTTGAATCCCTTCCAACCTTTAAACCCTATCACTCCATCAATTATCCCTCCATCTCGTCCATGCTCTTGTTCCCATCCCATGGCTAATAGAAGCATATTGGATGCCAAAATACAAAAGCATAAATCCAAAAATCCAAAAAAATCCAAGTCTCAATATGTCCCTTCTAAAATACATGTTCAAAACAAGAAACATTTAATCCCAATCAAAGAAAAACTCAAGAGGCCACAAAAGCCCAAGCTAAAAAAGTCAAAAATTATGTGGATACCCAAGATGCTCATAAGAGAAATGCATCTCAAAGAAAAATCTCAATTGGCATCCATTCATGCTACTCAAAAAGCCTCATCCATCCATCCTTCATCCAAATCCCCATATAAGCATCCTTCATCCCCCCAATCCACTTTTAGTCCATATGCTTCTTATCCTAAATTTCCCATCCTCCATCTTCCAACTATACTTTTAGTCCTTATCTTTCTCTTCCTCCATTTTCCCCTCAACCTCACTCAAAACCATCTTTCCCACTACTTTATCACCTCTCAAGGTGTGTGCCAATGATGATCTTTCCATTTTCCTCATCCATTTACCCACAAGCCTTATGTCTTCACATCCATTATCTGTCAAACTCCCACCCACCATTCCACTTGTTCAATCCAATCCTTTTTCATCCATCCTACCAACATCTATGAGACAAAAATAGCTGAAAAAAGCCAAAATCATTCCAGCTAAGTCCAAAGTCAAAAAGTCAAAAAAAAAAAGTAAAGAAAAATAAAGTGTCCACTGGTGAAAACTTGGCAATTCAAGCACCTTGGACAAGTACCATAATGAAAACTTGGTAAACAAGCGTCATGCGTAATCCCTCCATCCCCAGCTTAGCCTATCACCCTCATGCTTTTTGGTCATCTCTTGACATCCAAATCCATCTTCCAATCTATCCACCTATCCTCCACCCTCCATCTTCCATCTCACACCATCCACTTATCTCCTGTAGCTTCAGCCAACCATCCCAACTATCATCCATCTCCCTAGCCCCTTCAGCTTTTTCCATCCTAGCTTCAATCCTATCACATCCATCATAAGACCTCCTTCCACATGTTATCTTCTGATTGGGGGCACTATATTCCTTGGAGATCTTGTCTTGTCCATCCTCCCTTGTCATTGGTATCCCACTCTAGGATATCCTCATGCAAATCCAATGTCATTCTCTCATTAGCCATTCACTCTAGCGCCATCTATCCATTCAGCTACCACCAACCTTAGCATTGTCCCCATCATCATCATTGGATGCATCTTGTCAAATCCATATCTTTCATTATCATCTCATCCTTAGCTTCTACCTCTTGCACCAAATTAAGCCATCCCGCTATCCTCTCATCCTGAGCTTTTTATCCATCTGTATCATACCTATCATTGGTCTGTTAGCTTGTACCATATCTTGATTAGCCCGCTTGTAAATATCTTGGTCTGTCAGCTTGTACATCCTCTTTAGCTTAGCACCATTGTATCTATCCAACTTTTGTGTCAGTTCCTCCTTGATCAGCATCTTGCACACATCGCACATCTTGGTTAGCTATTCCAATGCATCCTTTAGCTAGATCTCCTGTCACCAAAGTGTTATCCTTCTTAGTTCAGCTTGCCAGATGCATCACTCACCCAGATCCATCAGCTTAGGTGCTCTCTGATAGATCCTTGTAGGATATAGCTTTCCTCATGTTTGATCTTGGTCTGTTAGTACCTTGTCCTACCCATCTCATTGGAAAATGTTTCTCTTTTGGATTTTCACTTTCTTTTGATTTGGAATCTTCCCTTTTGGGTCTTGAAGTATCTTTCCCAAACAATCTTTTTGTTCCCTCCTCAAAGTTGCCACGATCTTCCATATCATGGTATACTATGAATGGAGCAATTTGGGCCTAAGGTCTCGATCAAGTCTTTTGTTTGTTTTTCTTTTCTGCTTGTGGGTTACCCAATGTCGGTTCCACTCTGATTCTTTCAAGATTCATGTGTGATGCTGAGGCAATCCTTGCGTGTTTGTTTTGAGTCAGTCCTCTAGACAGTTGGTGAAAAGGCCTTGATGTTCTTGGTAACCTTGGCAATTAACCAATAGTCTTATAGCAAATCTAGTGCTCAACTACATGGTGGTACTTCTCTTTGAAGTATCCCCCTCGCTCAAAAAGCTTTAATGGTTTTCCTTCATCTCCATTATCCCCCATCCATATCCAGCATCCGTCTCTCCTACCCTAGCTTATGCATCAGTATCTCTTTGAGTCACTCCTCACCTTTAGCTTTAGGGATCCACCAATCCAAATCAATCCACCAAGCCTCATCTTTTGAGATCCACAATCCTAGTCCTAGGGATCTCCGAAACCCATCTTCTGCCAATCTGACTCTTTGAAATCTTGTTGCATCAGCTTTTTAATCCCCTCATCATCTCCCCATCCTAGATTCCTTTTATAGTGCTCTGCTCCTTCATCTTCTACAATCCCTGAGATCTTAAGCTTGCTTCCTCTTTTGCCTCTGATTCTCCCTTTATCATTCTCCCGCAGTGAGAGTTTGAGCTAACTAAACCTCTTCTCTTAAGCCAATCTGAGTCTTCTTGATCATCTCGAATGTTTGTACTTTTCAAAAAGTCGTTGAGCCTCGCTTTCTCTCCCCGTCGCCTTCTTGAGGGGGCATTTTGCAGTCCATTCTCTCCTCTTCTGCTCTAGCCTTGGGCATCTTATTTTCTTATCTTTGATGCCATGCCACTTGTGGCATCACATCAAAGAGGGGCAAAATGTAGACACCTAAAAACCTTTAGAAAATAAAGTATTTTTATTTTCTGAAAAATTCATGATGACATCATCATTTATTAATTTATTTATTTTTATGCCATTAAATCCCTTTATCTTAATTAAAAATATTTAATTAAGGAATCCCTCCCAAAAATGTTTAAATCTTATTTAAACATTATTTCCTTATTTATTAATTATTTAATTAATAAATTGACCAAAAAACCCAAAATAAATAAAAAATTTATTTTTTGCCCAAAACTTGGCCAATTTCCTTAAGACCACTAACCTCTTCCAAAATTTTCTAATCCTTCTTTAATTTTGATTACAGGCTAATCCCACCATTTCCTACCCCTAACCCCAACTCAAAATATTTAATTAAGATTAAATATTAATCCTCATGTTTATTAAAAAAGTTTTAATAAATATCTCCTCAACCCAAACCCTTGAAATAAATAAAACTTTATTTATTTCCTAAAAATCTAATTTATCCTCATCCTAAGAAGTTCTAGACTCTTCTAGAAAGTCTTCATCCTCATCCTAGAAAATTCTAGACTATTCTAGAAAGTCTTTATCCTCATCCAAACTCTAGACTCTTCTAGAAGATGTCTTTAAACCTAATCCTAATCCCCTCCTAACCTTGTCACATTCCCTAAACATGTGTTAAGACTTACTAACCCAAGCCAAAGTTAACAAATATCTCCTCCTTCACCCACCCTCATTAAATGCCATCCACTTGCCTATCCCTAAGCTAATCCTAAACCATCCTAATCCATCCTCTAATCATTTTCACAAGCCTAAGCAAGCTTAAAACCTTGCTAATCAAGCCCAAGTTGAAATTCCTCTCATCTCCCTCAAAATATCCCAACCATAAAACTTTATGAAGCCCACTAGGCCATAAATGACTCTTCCAAGCCCTTTTATTGCTCTTAAAAAGCCATTATGAGGGTCTTTATGAAGATTGTATCCCTTGAGCCTCCTTTGTTGACTCATCCTTCCCCTTTCCTCCATCCTCTCAACCTGTGACATGTGTCACTCCCTGATTGGATGTAAGGAAGCACAATCCATGTGCTCTCCTCTGATGCAATCTGAGCCCTCCATGAGCTTTTTCCCATCCTTGCATCTTATCCCTCAATCCCTCAAGCCTCTTGCCTATAAATTGGATCCTTCCCCTTTTTAAAACAACACAATCCATGAAGTAAAGTCATAATGCCATTTTAAGAAGCCATTTTACATCAAAACCATACACTCACACTCAAATTCCAACTCCATTTGAAGCCATTTTTGAAGCATAAGCTTGATCATACATCCTATCTATTTAGACAAAGCCACTCAAAAAGAGAGCTTCTCATTGAGAGAGTCCATTAATGGCTCATATTCTCAATTGAGAGCTCATCTTAGTCTATCTTGAAGTTTATGAATTTTATTTAGTTTGTAGAAGCTTTATTTAAATTTGGTTTCTATTAGCATACTAACATCGCTCATATACACCAACAACAAGGCCTAATGAGTTACCCAATCACTATCAAATCTCTATGAAATGGAAAAATAGATAAAACTGAGTTGGAAAAGCTCTACTCCAAAAAGAGATAGAAAAGGATGCACAAATGAAACATCTCAAGAGAATATCTCAAGATCATAAGTACAATGAAAGCCTCCATGATAGAAGCTTGAGACTCCATAGCCCCCCCCAGAATGGCAGAACTCTTATGTAGATGAACATACAAATGTGATTCCAATATGAAGGAAACAAAGACAATGGACAAGGATGATAAAACCCATGTATGTAAGGTGTAGTTGGAAGTCCTTGCTAATTCTCAAAGGAGAAAGCATGATAATCCTGAAATGGAATCTCCAATGGAGGTGGAATAACATGTGTGTTGAATCTATCATCTGAAAGGAGATGTGTGTCCTCTAATATATCCTCAATAAATGCATTAGGTGGTTCAATGATAGGAGCTAAAATAGTAGGAAATTTTGAAGAATAATCCTATGCAAGAGATGGAATCTGAATAGGAGGTGAAGGTGTAGAATTCGCAACACTAGTCTTAGGAACAATACATAAGTTTAGGAAACCTAGCTTCACTTTAGTATACTCTTATGAAAAAAGAGAGTGAGACTCTGATAGTGGAGATGGTGGATGAAAATGTGAGAAGGAATATAGGTTGGAAGCATGATCAATAGTTCTTATAGCAATAATATTATTTGTCTCACTATCTTTGATTTGCACTAAATCTTGTGCAAACTCAACTATCTTCCATATCCCACTATGTGTAATTTGATAAATAGAGAGAAGGTTAGAGGAAAAAGATGGAACACAAAGTACATCATGAAATGTACCATCATCAATTTCAATAGAGCCTTTATCACATATAGTCATAACAATGTTGTTCCCCATCAAAATGTATGGAGTAGGAGAAGCTTCAAAAGAAGAGAACAAATCTTGAGAAGATGCCATATGGCGTGAAGCACCTAAATCTAGTAACCATCTAGAAGAATGGGGAATAGTAGTTGCACATAGTGCATGACCCTTTCCAATATCTTTACCATTTGACTGAAATGATGATGAAGAAGATCTATGAGAAGTAGAAGGAATGTTAATGTTGTTCTTCTAAAGGAGAGATGTCAAATCTAAAACCTAATTTGCATAGCCATCTAAATTCTTTGCATAGAAATATGACTCATCATGATTAGGCTTATTACAATAAGCACACTTTAGTTTTTATGGCTTTGGTTTACTCCCCTTAGGAGGAGTGGCCCTGATGAATTATGAGGGTTAGAATCAATTTGAAACTTTATAGAATTAGATTTATGTGTCTTCTCCTTCATCCCAGAAGATGACTGAGCTACCAATGCATATATCTATGAGCCTATGAGAGAATCCAACTAAGAGAGCTTAGATTTCTCTCAAGTCAAATGATCACAAAAAAACTCAAAGGATGGCATGGTAAATCTATTACCTAAAGAATCTTTGGTGGAATAGAAGGATGAAGAAAAAATCTAAAATTTTCCATGAAGCTTAGAAAGAATTAGGTAGATACACTCAGTACCAGTCTTGGTTTTCCCACAACCCTGAAATAAAGATCTTTGTTGTTTGAACTTCATCAAAAATTCCTCAATGGAAGGAAAATAATTTGGTACAAGAAAGGCAAGCTCCAGCTCAATCTGAAGTGCCCTAAACTCATTCACTATACCAAACAAGCCATCAAGCTTGATCCACATATTTATAGGGGTATTGTATCCATCAAGATGAAACTATAGACTATCAGATACATATAAAGAAATTAACCCCATTGCCTCATCCATCTTGTTCCTATGTTGCATGACGTCAAAAGGCCTCTATAAAACTAGTTGCACAACATCTAGACAAGACCACAACTTTTTTGAATGGAGGAATTATGTCATCAAGGTCTTCCATGTGTGATAGTTATGAGGGGTTAGAAGTTATAGACAAGAAGAGGTCTCATCCATTTTTTTAGAAGGTGTTGGATTATTTTTTGCAAGCCAAAAGATGACAAAATATTGAAAGTACTATGTCCACTCAATATTACTAAAAACTGATACTAGATTTAGAAAGTAGATAAAAAATTATGCACTTTGAAAAGAAATAGCACCTGAATATGTGTCCATATGAGTCTGAACAAAGCTTTTAAAGATGCAAAAATTGGGATTTGTAATTTTCAAATTCTTTTTAGGAACATAGATTATAAATAACCTGCAGCAAAGTGTGGATGACAATTCTACCCCAAAATATAAAAAATTTCTTCAAAAAGGGACTTTGTATGAGTAAGATATTGCTATTTGAAAATCACCTCTATAATTATTTTTTCTAAATGAACACTGTCGCACCTCCAAAAATCAAAGAAAATGCCCAAAAATGTTAGATCTTTTTTATCAAACCCTCATTCTCCTTTTTCTACAAATATCGAAGAAGCTACAACAGATAAAGCTCTGATATCATGAATGATGTGAGCAATACAAATCTAGAAAGCTCAAAGAATGCTTACATATAAAAACCCATCACAAAGGAGAAAAAGACAAGAAGAGGCAAGGGTTTTTCTCTGAAAATATGCAAATTGTATTCTTGGAAATGAAAAAGATAAGATATAATTACAAAAGATGATCCCTTATAGAAGGAGATTAAAACCCCAAAAAAGGTAACTAAAAGTGAAAATCCATTTAATAATTACTAATTAATTATTAAATGTGATTTCATAAGTGCATAAAGTAAAATCTTAAGAAGGAAGAAAAGGTAGTTTAATAAATTAAATTAAATTAACCTTTTTCTCTAACACGGGATTCATGCATGCAAGATATGTCATGACACTTGAGAAAAGGAAGTTAAAATTTTGTGAGATAGTCAAAATACAACTATTAGACAATATTGAAAAGTTGAATAGGATTAAGAATGTTGTCTTTAGATTTGAATATTTGTTGACACATCTATTCTTCTATCCAACCAAGTAATTCCTTGGTATGAGAAATTGGAATAATAATGAATGCTCAATGAAGATGGTTACACAGTGTTATAGAACAATATTAGAAAAGGTTAGAGATAGTGAAATTGACAGAATGATGACAAAATTTCAATTAGAGATGAAATTGAGATACAAAATTGCTCCCTCTATGATGGAGAAGTATAAATATGAGACATGTTTCATGCTTGAAATTGATACCACATGTATGGAAGCAGTTGAACCTAGGGTAAAATTCATTGAACCCATGGGATATGAAATGAGTAAAGAAATCATTGAAGTTTATCTCTAGATTATATTGTAGTCAGAGAAGGAAACTTAATATCCTAGATGAGGTACTTATGAGGAAAAGATGAGGGAAGTCCATTCTAAACTTCATAGCAAGGAGATTAAGAAGAATGTGGAAAATAATATAGAATCCATTCTTAAGGAATCCAACATGTCAAGGGAAGAATTTAATGAAATAAAAGGGATAGAAATGGAGATGAAAGATAGTAGGTAGTCTGAGGTATTAGTAGCTATGCCTATTACAATTTCAGAAACATTTGAAGGTGTAATAGTTGTAGGACCTACTATGCATACACCTATTGCACCTTATGCAACAATTAGGCAAGTGCAACCAATTAGAGTACACCATGATTTAAAAAAAATAAATTAGAGGTTGATACACCTATTGCACAAATAAAGTTAGAGATATTGGTAACGGTTAAACAAGAACCTACACCACCTTCAAAGAAAAGCATCAAGAAGACCACCAGTGGACCCAAGAAAAGAAGAAAAAAATTGCAAAGCAATGATTCTGAGAATTTGATGATGAAACTAAAGACAAGTCACTTGAGAAAGAAACTGAAGAAGGAAGGACACCAACCAACAAGAAGGCTTGGAAACCAAAGGTAGAAAACCTAAATATGCAAATTATTAATGACGACAATTTTTTAGAATTGAATAAATATTAGAGTTTGTATAAGAATACAAATAGAAGATAGCTAGAGAACACTATTGTAAGGAATATGATTTTGATGAACAAGAGATTTGATAGTATACAAGATAAGATTCCAAAATATTTCTACAATAGATTACTTAATAGGAAGAAAAGAGTAGTAGAAGAAGATACCAAACTAAGAGAAAGCATGATGAATAAATTGTGTGAAGTGAACACAAAGAAAGATTTGGATAGAGTTTATAGATAGTGGGTAGTTAGAGGTATTAGAAGCTATGCCTATTAAAATTGTAGAAACATTTGAAGGTGTAATAGTTGTAGGACCTATTGCACATACATCTATTGCACCTTATGCAACAGTTAGGCAAGTGCAAGCAAATAGAGTACACCATAATAAAAACAAAGAAATTGGAGGTTGATACACCTATTGCACAAATAAAGTTAGAGGGATTGGTAAAGGTTAAAAAATAACCTACACCACCTTCAAAGAAAAGTGCCAAGAAGACCACTAGTGGACCCAAGAAAAGAAGAAGAAAATTGCAAATCAATGATTATGAGAATTTGATGATGAAACTAAAGACAAGTCACTTGAGAAAGCAACTAAATAAGGAAGGACACCAACCAACAAGAAGGCTTGGAAACAAAAGGTAGAAAACCTAAATATGCATATTATTAATGATGACAATTTTTTAGAATTGAATAAATATTAGAGTTTGTATAACAATATAGATAGAAGATAACTAGAGAATACTATTGTAAGGAATATGATTTTGATGAACAAGAGATTTGATAGTATACAAGATAAGATTCCAAAAGATCTCTACAACATATTACTTAATAAGAAGAAAAGAGTAGTAGAAGAAGATACCAAACTAAGAGAAAGCGTAATGAATAAATTATGTGAAGTGAACACAAAGAAAGATTTGGACAGAGTTTTGAAAGACATTGAACCCTTGCTAAGGAATAAAAGAATTTGAGCTATTTTTCTATGGGAGGAAACTATGAAGAAGTAAAAAAAGAAATAGAGGAAGCTATAATGAAATATATGACATCTGTGCCCAAGGTCACCAAGGAGAATGCATAGCCAAAATCACCCAATCTAGTGTATGTAGAGGCTAGTAAGCCTATTGATGGTGAAGAAGAAGTTGAAGAAGTGAAACAAAACATTTCATCTCCCCTCATTGTTAGTGGTATTGAATCCATACAAGTGGAAAATACACACATAATTGTTGATGTCAAAGAGATTCCATTTACTGAATATGGAACACACATTGTTGGTAATATCACTACCTACTCAAGCTTAGATGAAGAAGACAGTGTGAAAGTAGAGAAAATTGTAGTAAAGAAAAGGTTAGAGGAAGAGAAAAGGAAAAGAGGGAAAAATATGAGGAGATGAAAGAAGAGGAAAGCAAGAAAAAGAAAGAAGAAGAGTTAAAGAAAGAGGAAGAGAAAAGAAAGAAAGTTGAGAAGAAAAAAGAAATATTAGAAGAGAAAGGAAAGAAAGTTGAGGAATAAATCAAGAGAGAAGAAGAAAAAGAGAAGAAAACAAGAGGAAGAAAAGAAGAGTACAAAGCTGAAAGTAGGTACACTTACTCCAGCAGTAGTTTCTAATAATGATGATGATCATAATGGATTAATGAGATCTTTCAGAAAACCTCTTGAGAAGAACAAATAATTCAAGTCTTTGAAAAGAATATTGACAAAAATCTTGGATAGAATGTAGAAGACAATTCACACAAGTGTTACAAATCTATATTTGTAGACTAAGGTGAAAGAATTGGTGAAATATTTTGATAAAGAATTCACAACCTTGTCTAAAATAGCTTCAATACAAGCACAAGAAATGCATGACACATCACTATTTGATATAGTATGCACAAATGTGAGAAAAATTTGAAGACATTAGATATGTGCATCAAAGAATTGAGGAAGAGTATTGATGAAGGTAAGAAGTTGTAGGGATAGTGTGCAATGTCATACAATTACCTATCAGACTTTGATAGTTAGATCAAAGGCCAAATGAGTGAGCTTCAAACACTCACTACTATATTGTAGCAACCTAAGACAAGCATTGAAGGCCTTGGAATTAAAATGGAGAAGATTCAGAATGCTATCAAAGGCATTGAAACTAATAAGGAGAAGGAAATTAGAAGGTTCTCTACTTTTAGAGAAGTATTTTCACAAAAATTAGTATTCTAAAGAGGCAATTGGAGGAGTGTCTTGCAGCCAAGGCCTCCTATGACAAGTTTTCCTATATTGACTTGAGCATGGTAGAAGTGGCATCCTATGCATCTTACACACTCATCAGTATATCTAACATAGTCAAGGAAAACTAGAAGGACCTTGAGAGACTAAAACTCAATTTTGCAGATTGTTTATCTAGAATGACAAGTTGATCAACAAGAGGAAACATAGTTTTGTATATAGTTTTTGACACCTTTTCCATTGATGTCAAAGTGGGAGAAATATAAGCAAGAAAAATTGTATATGTTTGTAAAAAGAAGTATGTATGTATGTAAGAGGGAGTTTACCTATATACCATTGTAAGAAGTGATAAGTAATGTAATGATTCATCAAAACATGATTAAAATATTTTCTATTTTAAAGGAAATTTTTGTGTAATTACCTTTTGTAATTATTTTTATATGACACCATTTTGGGACTTGGCCAGTTTTCCCAAATGTTGCCATCAGTGCCAAAGGGGGACATTTTTTGTAAAATGTCTAGTTAGATGTATGAAGTATTGTCATTTATGGCAACATGTATTTATTATTTTATTTATGTAATCACAGTTAGAAAATTGTCTTGGCAACATGTATTTAGTATTTTATTTATGTAATAATAGTTAGAAAATTGTCTAAGTGTTAGATAGGTTACATCAGTAAAGAGATAGATACAACATGTATGGATGACTGAGTTCAAGTGAGGACATGCATAGTTAAGGATTGATAGATGAAAACTTGGTGATGAAATTTGTCACTATGCAGACCTATATGGATGGTATGGCACAAGTCATAGTTAAGATACTAGTTCATGTATTTAACATAACAGAACATAACATATAAGAGAATTGGATTGTATGACCCAATGAATTATTTTGTTGAAAAAATTATTACTAAGTCATGATGGGTTGACATCCTAAATGTTTGTCCCAAAGTCACTTTTATATTTGGTCAAGCATGTGAAAGTATTAAGGCCAACTGAGTAGAGATTTATTAGTTTGGAAGATATAAGTAAAGATCATATCTTGCATAGATAAAGTGTGAAATGAATGTAATTTGAATTATTGAGAAGAAAGCTTAAATGATATGAGAGCCTTATGTGATTCAAAATATAATGTATGATCAGAGAAAGTGTCAGATAAATTATTAAGACAATGTTGTGTGTATACCTACTCTTCTGAAGAAACTAAATTGTATAATTGCAAGTGAGGGTAGTGGGCTCTTCTTGCATACATTGTATTTATACTACCAACTCCTAATAGGTTTGGGGATTTTAACAAGGCCTAGTCCTCTAACAAGGACTCGAGACACTATATGTATTTGATAGACTCCTAATAGGGTCAATATCCTTAACAAGATTCTTTTGTTTATTGAATCATCTTTGGGTACCATCCACCGAGGTTTTCCTTTGGCCAAGGTTTCCTTAGCTAATAAATAATGGTATTATGAGTTCTATTTGTGCATGGTTATATTTACTGTTCAATATTGTTGGTTTACTTTCATATGAAAGTTATAAAGTAATTAATAATATTTAGTAGTGGGTGTTGGTGTTTCAAAATGCTACAGGTTTCAAAATACCCCAATGAGAATATGACACATCTAGGGGCAGTTAACTCCCATCTTTAACATATCATTTTAGACATTGGGCCAACCATAAGGCTTCACCCTTCTTCCACTTCAAGCTCTAAAAATCCTAGGTGGGTGGACCTTAGATTCAATCAATATGGTACCAGTGCAAAACATACTCCTAAATCTATTAAGCAGATTTAACCCTTATATCTCCTAGTACTTATGCAATAACACAGATCTACAGTAGAAAATTGCAATTCTATGATATTCACAAGCTAAGTGAGGGTTAGAATTTTTAGTTCTTCATCATGAAAGGGGGAAAATTTTTGAGTAATGATGTTGAGTTTAGCAAGAGCCCCAAATATGTAGCAGTAAGAACTAATTGATCTTGTAACTAATCAGTGCCTTATCTATTGGGCAATTCTATGAATCAATCACATATATATGGATACCAGAGACATATTCCTATCTCTAGATATTTGATCTATCTATTCACCTTGTAAATAGACATCTACATTCAATCTAAATCTCTTTCTTGCCTGATATCCTCATCAATAAACTTGTAACCCTGTTGATTTCCCTGAAGCATTTACATAACTCCTTGAATTATAAACACCAATGAAAAAACATACAACCTTAAGGGATTGAAACTATGACCTAATCTCTTTGTTCAAAGATCATAAAACATTGAAGATTACTAATAAAGGAGACAAGATTTAAGATGAAACTTAACACCTGTTGTTCCTTGTATTGATTCCCTTGAAATAATACATTCATATGCTTGAAATTAAAACATAGAAACACCTAAAAGATCTAAACTATCTATGTTCTCTTCATTACTTCTATTCATACAAGAGAAATTTCTGAAAGAATGGTGTCTCAGTAGTGAGTCAATCTTCTTCTCAAAACTGGAACCAACAGTCTCACAGTGAAAAAAATGGAACCATTACAATGAGAAAGAAAGAGAATGATATAGGAGGTAGTAAATTCCTGGATCTATTGTGAAGATGACATGTGTCCACTTGGAAAACCTCTCCTAATAGTGAAAAGAATCTCTCTAATCTCTCTCTATAACTATATATCAAATCTTTGATCAGTTTTGCCTCTCAAAAGGATAAAGTGATTCAAAAACTTGATGAAAAATAACCACTTTTGAAGCTAGATCTCAAATCAAGGCAAAGGCCAAAATCAATTAAATGGCCTCTAGAATGCAATGTAATCTTTTCAAAGTTGTTTTTTCCACATTTAGGCTTCAACAGTCTTTTATATTTGCCTCCTAGCCAATTTTTATGCTCCACGATGAAGTCTTCCCATTCTGTGAGAATGCCCTAAAAATTACAAATCTTCTTATAGCATGAACTAGTGAACAATTGTGCAAAAACTAACTCCATATCCAAAAATTTCATTTCCTCTTGGTTTGAAGGGTATATTGAAGTGCCCATTTTGATGAAAAAATGCCCCTGTTATGCACCTTTGAAGTTCAGGCTCCTGTTCATGACTTTCATAGCTCTTTGCAAAAATTTAACCTTTTTCTATAATTTGAACTATATTATAAATCAAACTTTATTTAAAAGTTTGGTTTGCACATGGTTTTGAGGAAATTTAATAAAATATTAAAATTTGAAACTTTTCAAAATTTTCCACCATTTTCCTCTGGGTCAAACCTATTGACCAACCCTCATGACATGTGTCAAGTCCTGATTGGTTCATTTCCTACATAGTTGGCACCACATCATTTTGCCACCTTAGTAGTCGCTATGTTGCCATGTTAACTAGTGAACATGGAACACCACATAATTAACCACCTGTGGGTAGGGGAGCGCGTCGCATCACCCAACAATCTCCCCCTCGACGTGCATACCAGGTGCTTACACGGGTCGAGAAGGCACCGGGGAGATTTGAACCCATGACCAGGCCAAAACCAGGCTCTGATACCAATTGTAGGGCCCATTTGCTGTTGCACCAAAAGCCATGACTGTTAGTGAACATGGAACACCACATAATTAACCACCTATGGGCAAGGGAGCGCGTCGCATCACCCAACAATTTCCCCCTCGATGCGCATACCAGGTGCTTACGTGGGTCGGGAAGGCACTGGGGAGATTTGAACCCATGACCAGGCCAAAACCAGGCTCTGATACCAATTGTAAGGCCCATTTGCCGTTGCACCAAAAGCCATGACTGTTAGTGAACATGGAACACCACATAATTAACCACCTGTTGGTAGGGGAGCGCGTCGCATCACCCAACACAACTTTCCTTTAGTGACATCATGACTTTTGTCAGATCTACCACGTGGCATGATCTAGTCACCTGGGATTCCACTTCACATCACTGCTTACATCATTGCTTATAGGAATTTGTCACCACGTGTCTTTCAATGATTGGTTCTTAGGTTGCTACCTCACCTGAGTCATTCACAACTTGTTTTCATTAGGTTTCAGGTTTTTTGGATTGGATTTATGATTTTTTGGCAAGTCACCATGTCACTCGCCAAAAAATCTTGCCATTTTTTAGAGGCGACATGGTGACCACCGAAAACTTTAAACTTCCTGATGAATTTACACTTTTCGGCGACCTTACACTTTTCGGAAACCTCTATTTGCATGCTACTTTAAAATTTATTACCTGTCGGCTCAAGCTAGCCGTCCATGGGCCCCACACTGCATGGTCTTGGCTTTCAAAAGCCTCATGTCCTTAGACATATTTTATTATAAGTGGGATTGTATTTGAAAACAAAAAGGTACCCCCACCTACTCAATGTGGGATATTTGCTTTTGAAGGTTTTCCACATACTCTGCACTGTGTCTGGTGCATGTAACTAATATTGGAACCTACTATGAAAATGATTGCATATGCATATGAAAGTGGAATTGAAAAGACTTTCCAAGTCTTGTGACACCATTACTGGGAAAAGAGCTATTCTGACCGAGTCCCCATGACTGATGGGGCATGTCATCTCTAGTTTGAGACTGATACACCATTATCCTATTTGACTCAAAGAGGGGAAGAACACTGTGATCAACTCAAACTTTCTAAGTTGAGACACAATTGACTCAAGTCTTTTGTGGACATTCCCAACTTTTACTCTCCTATTGCCATAAAATGCCCCTGCTATTCACTTCTTCTTCTAGTCTACATTTCAGAAGCTAGTTCATTTTTATTAGCGGGATAAGGAGCAGGAGGAAATGCTTCAATATTGCTTCCATTTTCTTCTTCTTCATATGTTTTGTCCAAACCATCTTCTTTACATGTGTACAATAATATTTTTTGAGCTTCAAGAACAATCCTCTACAATAATATATAACAATCGTTTTTCATTCTCATAGTCAAACTTAGCTCTTGTTCCATTGTTAAAGTTGCATGACTCCCTTTAGTAGCCATAGGTACAAAGAATTGTGCAAATTAATGGGAAAATAGATTAACCTTCTGGAGAGACGTTTGCCATGTTTGTTGATGATTCTGTAATGCTGTAAATTCATGGCATCCAAAAGATATATAAATACCTAAAACACATATGGGAAGCAACTTCAATGGTCAACAAAAAAAATGACAATTAAATATTTGTTCCTGACCCTTAATGCATTTTCATACTAATAACTAATTTTTATTGTTACAATATAAAGCCACCTTCATTGCTTCATAGCCCTTGTTTTAATTTGAAACATGGTCTCCTTTGAGCTTCTTGTGGCTTTATATTTGGCTCCTTTTCCTTTGCTCATGGGTGGACTACCTTGTATGCATGGGTCTGCTCCTGTAACATTACCACAAGAAAAAACAAATAAATATGAAACCCAAAACAAGCACAAAGGACACCATATTTATTTTTTAATCAAATCATTTAATACAAGAACAAATACACAGATTGAAACACTCTCAATCTGAAAACCTCAAATAACAAGTAAATATCATCCAAATATGATTCTATAAAGATTCTAATACATAATGAGTTCTGTACAATAATGAAGTAAAATCTCATCCTTAAACGCCCATGTCAAAAAATATGGACCCTATAAGCAAATAAATAATGATTCCAGAAGAACTTCAATAAGCATCTTTAGCTACTTGTAAATTTGAAGCTCCTAGAAAACATACAATAACACAACACAACACAACAAGGGGGCTCAGTACACACTGATATAAAAAAACATAATCCGTCTGCATGCATGTTAGTATAAACACATACATAAATAAAATGCAAATATTTGATTAATTCAACATAGCATAGTTTCATAAATAATATGCAAGAAGTAAACATTTAATCATCATTGCAAAATTAAAAACACACTAAGAATAACCCGTAAATGAATCATATATATACTGAGGTGTCATCATTATGGTACTAAGATTCTACATCCATGTATGGTATACCCATAGTCAACACATAATAGAATTCTCTATTATACTTGTCAATGACAAAATAGAGATATGTCTTGTTCTCCATACTTAACCATATAGGTTTAAGTTATAGGTAAGGCCAATTATCTTTTATATGTAATTAACCCACCCAATTTATTTTAAAATTATCACTGAATTAATTAACTGAATAGAATAAACCAAATTCAGCCACCTCGATATACATTCATCACTGCTATTCTTAAAATACACCTCAAACAGATATACAAAGAATACACATGCATCAGATATAAAATCAATATACAACATGATACTACATTCTTTAACCTGTTTGTAACACATCATATTATGCCAAGATCAAAATTAAATATAGATAGTTTATTCATTAGAAATATAACCCATAATATCAAGATCATGGAAATACAATTGAACTAGCCTCAGCTCAACAATACTCACAGAATCTTCATACTATACATCAATTTCCAGCTAACCAAACCATCTACATTTATCCTCAAATTGATCAAGATACAGATTAAAATGTCTATGATACTCTTGTTTTAAAAGACATTTCATCAACACAAATCATAATCTGTCTCATGCTTGAAACGTCTTTATTACACTGATGAACTGAAACTCCTCTTAATAATCAAAAGATTACTAATTCATAGAATTTAATTTTCTAAACATCATATAAATGTTCATCAGAATGCTTCAAAACATATTCAAACTAATTTAATCATGCTTGGAAGACTTCTTCAAGTAATGTGATATATATATATATATATATATATATATATATATATATATATATATATATATAAACATCAATAATGATACCATGTATTCCACATAAACTCCAAAATCCAAATGCTAATTCTATTTATGGTTAATTCATAAGCTAACTCCAATTTTTGAATTGCACCAACTAATTAACAATATGTCACTTCCCAAAACTAGAATCTTAATAACATAAGAAACTATGATTCTAAATCAAATTAAATGCACAATTCAATAAGCAGCAGTTACTTTAACTCGATATCTTTCTACATTCTTTCTTTAATGAGCAATTATGATATCACACTGATATATATATCGACTTGTTTTCCAATTTTTTTTTTTAAAATTTCAATAAGATATCCTGATTGGTATTGATAACAACAATCTTATCAAGTTCCTAATTATCATAAGGCACCTATTGCCGATGATAAGTAAGTCAACACAAAAATTCTCCACTGCATCGACTACCAACAGTGCAGAAAAATAATATGCTAACAAATGTTACTACAACACTTTTATAAATTTTGAGTTAACCATAAGACCAAATGCCCTTCCATAGTTAATGAAAATGCTTGACGGTTTTCCTATGTTTTAGTTTTTCTTTTTCTTTTTTTCTTTTTTACAATTCACATATTAGAAAAGACTTTAAAATATTGACGTTCAATTACAATCACTGTGGGTCGGATTGAGTTTATTACCTGCATGTATTTATGTAATTCATAGGATAGGCTTGGATTTAAAATCTCAATCAAACTATGTAAACAGAGAAACATTCACTCTTATTCTCATAATGCTGACAAAGAATAGAAAAATAAAAAAAAAGAAGAACATTCCAAATTAAACATATTCCTTAACTTCCTGCGAACTGTATGACAAAATGCCTCTGTTATTACCATAATAACACTAACCTATTTCCAGATCTCATAAAAACAAGATAACTAAAACCAAACAGCACAAAAATTTCCAATTTGAAATTGAAATATAATGCCTATTAACACAAAGTATCAGCTACTCAATAACTTTTATGATATTTAATATTATATCCAAAATTTTCTAATACAGCATGCAAAGTTTTCTTAGTGATCACGCTATGCCCACATCCATTTTTTGATGTACAGAAAGTTCCATAACTTCAAACCCTGCATACACCCAACCATGGGTGTCGATATATATATGAAAATGTAACCATTCGTTTTAAATGACATTTTTTTGCATCTTCAAAAGAAATAAATAACACACAACATAATAGAGTATAGGGTTACAAGAAAATCCCCCTACCTCCAAAATCTGAGAAGGTGAACAAATGCTCAACCCACGGCTCTGAGATTCAGCTCGCCTCCAAAGCCCTAAAAATTGAATCGATAGCCTTAAGAGAAACCTCAAAAGAAATAACTGTAGCTGAGAGCAATACAACAAACTGGTTCTCATAAAATAGAGCTCTGTTCCAACCATGTTGCTTATTCAACGGCAACACCACACAGGTGGTTTACTTCACCAAGCAAGTGGCCCAAATCTCAGCCAAAACCCTGCAAACTTCAACACTAAGATGGAATGGCCGACTCATTCCTAAGTGCCATTACTTCCCACCTTCATGCATTAATTCAATTGCAGGACTGGGTACGATGACAACCCCTATTCACCACCACATAATTGGCTTTTGAAAAACAAAATCATATGACCCTTTCAAAATATTAGAAACCCCCTTAGGGTTTTATAACAATAAAATCCCTATATCCAATATAACAAAAGGGGTGAAACAATAACTTCTATGTTATAGCTATGGTGATCAAACTTAGAAGCTTTTATATAATGACTTCACACTTTTAAATTTGTGTGAATTTTTTTTTTTTTTTTAAATGTAAACTTATTATATATAAGCATTTACATGAACTAACATTTACTCTAAAAATTATAGATTTCACCAGTAAAATACATATATACATACTGGTGACAAAACATCAATACGCATAAGAGTTTTTTTTTTTTTTCTAAATCTAAGTAACACTAGAATGAATTTGCCATATTCATAACAATGTGTTTAATTTTCTAAAATTCTGAAAAACATCCATGTTTATCTTAAAAGAATATAGTTAATTCTTAAAATAAATAAATTTAGAAATAAAATGCCTAACATATTACTTCAACGCTTAAGTCATGCATTCTATTATTTAATTAAATTCACTACCATCCAACTCAAAACTAATATCTGTTCTGAGTTCAAACATGCATTAAGAATCGATGTTATCAGTTTGTTGAAACAACTGAATTCTTATCACAACTAAACTGACATAACCAAGTGATGATCACTATAACTGTATCAACATGGACCAAATTTAACTAATTAAATTTAACAAATTAACAAAAAAAGTTTGATAATGTCTAAGAAATGAACTTGAATCACAACAACATCTGAGGCAAACGGAGATAAACATGAAAGAGTAAGGTTAGGCATGACATCCTCCCCCACTAGTTTTGACTTTCTCCTGGAAGTCAGTAAATAAGTACGAATGAGCTGGTCTCATCATTATAGTGTCTTCCCAGGTAGCAGATGTTTCATCATTGGGGTCCCATAGGACCTTTACCTGCTTTATTTCTCTTCCTCTTAAACTCAAGGTTCTACTTTGCATGATTTGTACTGGTTCCAGCATGATTTGACCATCCAAAATCTGCAAATTTTTCCAATCAAGCACATGAGCAATATTAGGAATATACTTACGCAAAACTAAAACATGAAATACATTATGAATGCGTGAAATATTTGGTGGCAAGGCAAGTTTGTAGGCAACTAGTCCAATCCACTCCAGAATTTCAAATGGACCTACAAATCATGGTGCTAACTTGGATCCCTTTCCATACCAAATTTGACTCTTACACGGCCTTACCCAGAGAAACACTTTATCACCAACCCATAATTGATGGTTGATTCTATGCTTATCAGCATATTTCTTTTGTCTATCTTGAGCAGTAATAAGATGCTCTCTGATCCTCTTAACTTGTTGCTCCAAATCTTGCAACATATCAGGTCCTAAAAGTGTCATGTCTTCCAAATTATCCCAGCTGAGAGATGTCCTACAAGGTCTACCATACAATGCTTGAAATGGTGCCATAACTATGGAACTGTGATATCAATTATTGTACGTGAACTCTACCAAATGTAGGTACTCCTCCCATTTATTCTGTCTGTCCATTATGTACATCCTAAGCATGTCTTCCAAAATCTGGTTGACATGTTCAGTTTGTCCGTCTATTTTTGGATGATAAGCTGAACTGAAATTCAGCTGAGTACCTAACTTTCAATGCAAGGATTTCCAAAGAGATGAAGTAAACACTAGATCCCTATTAGAAATAATCTTTTTAAGAATCCCTTGTAACTTAACTATCTGTTCCATATAAACTTTGGCAACCATTGTTGCATTATAGGATGATCTCACCGAAATAAAATGAGCAACCTTCAAAAATCGGTCTACTACCACCATAATAACATCATGCCTATGAGCTATAATAGGTAAACTAGTTATGAAATCTATAGAAATGGTGTCCCATTTCCATTCTAGAACACTATGTGACTTTAATAATCCCGCAGGGTGTTGATGTTCAGCTTTAACTTGCTGACACTCCAAACATCGAGCCACAAAATATGTTATGTCTCTCTTCATTCCAGGCCAATAATAATGCTTCTTAAGGTCAGCAAGCATTTTCTTGACACCCGGATGAGCTGAATATGGTGCTTTGTGAGCCTCAAACAAAACTAGATTTCTCAAATCACCCCACTCAGGAATGTACACACTCCCTCTATACAATAGCAAACCTTCAGAATTCACTGAATACCCCTCAAAATGCCCTTCTAAGATGCTACCGCTGTCAATAATAGCTTTAACATCCTGAAACCAATGATCTGCGAAAAGATTTTGAAGTATCTTATCCCTAAGATCCAGCATTAGGATCAAAGAAGATAATTCATGTCACCTTCTACTTAGTGCATCAGCAACCATGTTCTCCTTCTTGTGCACATACTTAATCACAAAGTCGTATTCACACAGGAACTCCATCCATCTTCACTACCTAGCATTTAGATTTGGTTGTGTGAAAAGATACTAAAGGCTACGATGATTAGAATGTAACTCAAATTGTTGACCCAAAAGAAAATGCTGCCACTTAGTCAAAGCATGCATTACCGTAGCAAGTTCAAGATCATGAGTTGGGTAATTCACCTCATGACTCTTTAGCTTTTTGGACTCATAAACTATAACACATCCCTCTTGCATCAAAAATGCCCCAATGCCATCCAAGGATGCATCAGTGCAAACCACAAATTCCTTAGCTAAATCAAGGATTGCCAAAACTGGTGCACTGGTTAAACATTCCTTAAGTTTCTGAAATGCTACCTCACACTCCTCTGTCCATACAAATTTCTTCCCTTTTCTCTGAAGAGATGTGATTGGATGCACTATTTTGGAGAAGTTTGACACAAATCTACAGTAATAGCTTGCTAAACCCATGAAACTTTGAACCTCGGACACATTCGTAGGTGCTGGCCAATCAACAATAGCCTGAATCTTGGATGGATCTACAAAAATTCCATCACCTAAAATGATATGTCCTAAGTAGCAAATCTCCGATCTGAAGAATTCACACTTCTCAAGATTGGCATATAGTCTATTCCTGTGAAGGTATTGCAAAACTTTCCCTAAATGTTGCTCATGCTCCTCAACAGAATTAGAATACACTAATATGTCATCTAGGAATACCACTATGAACTTGTCAAGGTAAGTTCTAAACACACCATTCATTAGGCTCATGAAGATAGAAGGTGCATTTTTCAACCCAAAAGGTACTACTGTGAATTCGTAGTGTCCATACTTGGTGCAAAAAGCTATTTTATGAATATTAGCTTCTTGGATTCTAAGTTGATGATACCCAGATTTTAGATCAATCTTCAAAAAAATTAGGGCACCCTTGACTTGGTCAAACAAGTCATCAATTCTAGGCAAAGGATACCTGTTCTTAATAGTGACCTTATCCAATTGTCTATAGTCTATACAAAGTCTTAAAGAACCATCTTTCTTCTTGACAAAGATTATTGGAGCACCCCATGGCGAAACACTAGGATGAATCAAACCTTTCTCCGAAAGCTCTTCTAGCTAAAATTTAAGTTCAACTAGCTCTTGAGCTGTCATTCTGTAAGGACTCTTCAAAATTAGTTTTGTTGCTGGCACTAAATCGATCTGAATATCAATTTCTCTTCTCAGAGGTATTCCCAGAATCTCTTCGACAAATACATCCGAAAAACTCTGCAAGATTGGATGATCGTGGAAAGAACCTTTATCCATGGAATCATTTAAGTCATTTATCGATATGGAAAACAAACTATAGCCTTTTCGAAAACACCTTGCCAGTTGCTTGGCAGAAATTGTCCGCAAAGAGATGGGTCTCTTGATTCCCACAATAACTCTTGCTAATCCAAGATCATCTACACAACTGATTAACTTGTCCTTGCAATCCAAAATAGCTAGATGTTGTTCTAACCAATCCATACCCAAAACTATGCCATGCGATCCTAAAGGTATAATCCTAAGGTTCTCTAAAGTAGTGAAAGATTTCATATGAATCTTATAGTTAGGAGCAACAATATCAACATTCACCTTGGATCCTGACGCTAACTCCACTTGCCATCTGTCCCTTGTCCTAACCACAGGAATTCCTCTATTTGTAACTAAAGTAGAAGAAATAAATGAATCTATAGCTCCAGAGTCAAATAAAATAGATACTTTGATACCTTGAGTATTATCCTAAGCTTCAATAACTGTGTTCTGGTGTTCGGCTTGCTTCTGATCCAGGGTTGTAAAGATACGGTGGTTCCTGGTAGAATCACCAACTATCACTTCAGACCTAGCTAGCTTAGGTCCAACCTTCGACTTGTCCTAGTTAGGGCACTAAGACTGGTAATGACCCAACTGACCACAATGAAAACACTCAATAGATTTCCTGAATCCCATATTCTGACTAGAAGAATTAGGAAATGGCTTATTACTCTGCACACTCTAAGGTGTTTGAGATGGTTTAGGCTATTCTGAACCCTTGGAATTCTTATAAAACTTTCTCTTCTTGAATTTCCCACCAAAAAATCCTATTTTTGAATGGCCTTGTGGAGGCTTTTGATTCCTACTGACATTCAGAGTAGGTGGATTCATGCTGGTTTTGTATGAAGCCCCATGATAATCAGACTTCATTTCAATCAGCTTTGCTCGCTCCGAAGATTCCTGCATAGTCAAAGGTTGAAAAGTTCTCACTTCCTCCCCAATCTTGGGCAAAATTCCTCTGATGAAGTGCTGTATCATGGCCTTATCATTTTCAGCCCACCCAAAAAACTTCTTAAGCTCATAGAACCTACGTTCATAAGCTTCCACTGTAGAGCCAGACTACACAATCTGAAAGAACTCCTCTGCACGGGCTTGACGCCAATATTCTAACATGAACCTCTCTTTGAATCTCTCTACAAAGAGCTCCCAAGTAACTAGAGAGATATCAATGCCCAGCTTCTCCAACTCTTGCTCCCACCACAAGGAACCAAATCCTCTCAAATGCATAATTGCCCATCTTACCTTCATATTACTCAAGTAACAGTGTAAGACAAAGCATTTCTCAATGTTCAGCAGCCAAGCTTCTGCCACTATACCCTGTTCCGTACAGTAGAATAACAGTCCTTTCATCTTGGAAAGATCCTTGAGCTGAGTTCTTGCCACTAGATCTTCCTTGATAGGAAGTTTAATACCTTGCACAAGAGGTCTTCTATAATTCACTCCCCCACCAGGAATCTAGTTATTAGCCTCAATATTATCGAGACGTTCCAGTATCCTCTGAAGTACCATAGCTTGATCTGCCTAATTATCTTGGTTGTTTCCAACCCCAACATTTTGATCAAACTGATCATTCCTAGCAAAATTATGGTGCCTAAGACCTCTACCACGACCCCTGCCCCTGCCTCGGCCAGCAAGGTTATCCTCAAGAATGCCGCGTCCATGAATTCCTCTAGTGACGGGAGGCATGATAGCAACCTAAAAACAAAAATCTATTAACACGCATTCATAATGGGTTAAACCCTATAACCCAAAAGTCCTGGTTATTCTAAAATATGCTCTGATACCAAATGTAACACTACCACAAGAAAAAACAAATAAATATGAAACCCAAAACAAGCACAAAGGACACCATTTTTTTTTAATCAAATCATTTAATACAAGAACAAATACATAGATTCAAACACTCTAAATCTGAAAACCTCAAATAACAAGTAAATATCATCCAAATATGATTCCATAAAGATTCTAATACATAATGAGTTCAGTACAATAATGAAGTACAATCTCATCCTTAAATGCCCATGTCCAAAATATGGACCCTATAAGCAAATAAATAATGATTCCAGAAGAAATTCAATAAGCATCTTTAGCTACTTGTAAACTCGAAGCTCCTAGAAAACATACAATAACGTAACACAACATAGCAAGGGGGCTCAGTACACACTGATATAAAAAAAACATAATCTGTCTGCATGCATGTTAGTATAAACACATACATAAATAAAATGCAAATATCTGATTACTTCAACACAACATAGTTTCATAAATAATATGCAAGAAGAAAACATTTACTCATCATTGCAAAATTAAACTCGCACTAAGAATAACCTGTAAATGAATCATATATATACTAAGGTGTCATCATTATGGCACTAAGATTCTGCATCCATGTATGGTATACCCATTGTCAACACATAACAGAATTCTATATTATACTTGTCAATGACAAAATAGAGATAAGCCTTGTTCTCCGTACTTAACCATATAGGTTTAAGTTATAGGTAAGGCCAATTATCTTTTATATGTAATTAACCCACCCAATTTATTTTAAAATTATCACTGAATTAATTAACTAAATAGGATAAACCAAATTCAGCCACCTCGATATACATTCATCACCGCTATTCTTAAAATACACCTCAAACAGATATACAAAGAATGCAAATGCATCAGATATAAAATCAATATACAACATGATACTACATTCTTTAACCTGTTTGTAACACATCATATTCTGCCAAGTCCAAAGTTAAATATAGATAGTTTATTCATTAGAAATATAACCCATAATATCAAGATCATGGAAATACAATTGAACTAGCCTCAGCTCAACAATACTCACAGAATCTTCATACTATACATCAATTTCCAGCTAACCAAACCATGTACATTTATCCTCAAATTGATCAAGATACAGATTAAAATGTCTATGATACTCTTGTTTTAAAAGACATTTCATCAACACAAATCATAATCTGTCTCATGCTTGAAATGTCTTCATTACACTAATGAACTAAAACTCCTCTTTATAATAAAAAGATTACTAATTCATAGAATTTAATTTTCTAAACATCATATAAATGTTCATCAAAATGCTTCAAAACATATTCAAACTAATTTAATCATTCCTGGCAGACTTCTTCAAGTAATGTGATATATATATATATATATAAATAAAACAAAACATCAATAACGATACCATGTATTCCACATAAACTGCAATATCCAAATGCTAATTCTAGTTATGGTCAATTCATAAGCTAACTCCAATTTTTGAATTGCACCAACTAATTAACAATATGTCACTGCCCATAACCAGAATCTTAATAACATACAAAAGTATGATTCTGAATCAAATTAAATGCACAATTCAATAAGCAGTAGCTACTTTAACTCGATATCTTTCTACATTCTTTCTTTACTGAGAAATTATGATATCACAATGATATATATATATATATATATATATATATATATATATATATATATATATATATATATATATATATAGACCTGCTTTCCAATTTTTTTTTTTTTTTTTTTTTTTTAATTTCAACAAGATATCCTGACTGGTATTGATAACAACAATCTTACCAAGTTCCTAATTATAATAAGGCACCTATTGCCAATGATAAGTAAGTCAACACAACAATTCTCCATGACATCGACTACCAACAGCACATAAAAATAATATGCTAACAAATGTTACTACAACACTTTTATAAATTTTGAGTTAACCATAAGACCAAATGCCCTTCCATAGTTAATGAAAATGCTTGAAGGTTTTTCTATGCTTTAGTTTTTCTTTTTTTTTCTTTTTTTTAACAACTCGCATATCAAAAAAGAATTTAAAATATTGAAATTCAATTACAATCGTTGTGGGTCGGATTGAGTTTATTACCTGTATGTATTTATGTAATTCATAGGACTGGCTTGGATTTAAAATCCCAATCAAACCATGTAAATAGAGAAACGTTCACTCTTATTCTCATAATGCTGACAAAGAATAGCGAAAACAAAAAAAAGAAGAACATTCCAAATTAAACATATTCCTTAACTTCTTGCGAACTGTATGACAAAATGCCTTTGCTATTACCATAATAACACCGACCCATTTCTAGATCTCATAAAAACAAGATAACTAAAACCAAACAACACAAAAATTTCCAGTTTGAAATCGAAATATAATGCCTATTAACACAAAGTATTGGCTGCTCGATAGCCTTTATGATATTTAATATTATATCCAAAATTTGCTAATACAACATGCAAAGTTTTCTTAGCGGTCACACTATACCCACATCCGTTTTTGGATGTACACAGACTTCCATAACTTCAAACCCTGCATACACCCAACCATGGGTGTCGATATATATACAAAAACGTAACCATTCATTTTAAATGACATTTTTTTGCATCTTCAAAAGAAATAAATAACACACAGCATAAAAGAGTATAGGGTTACAAGAAAAGCCCCCTACCTCCAAAATCTAAGAAGGTGAACAAACACTCAACCCACGGATCTGAGATTCAGCTCGCCTCCAAAGCCCTAAAAATTGAATCGATAGCCTTAAGAGAAACCTCAAAAGAAATAACTATAGCTGAGAGCAATACAACAAACTGGGTCTCATAAAACAGAGCTCCATTCCAACCATGTTTCCTATTCAATAGCAACACCACACAGGTGGTTTACTTCACCAAGCAAGTGGCCCAAATCTTGGCCAAAACCCTGCAAACTTCAACACCAAGATAGAATGGCCGACTCATTCCTAAGTGCCATTAGTTCCCACCTTCATGCATTAATTCAACTAAAGGACTGGGTACGATCACAACCCCTATTCACCGCCACATAATTGGCTTTCAAAAAAAAAAAATCATATGACCCTTTCAAAATATTAGAAACCCCCTTAGGGTTTTATAACAATAAAATCCCTATATCCAATATAACAAAAGGGGTGAAACAATAACTTCTATGTTATAGCTATGGTGATCAAACTTAGCAGCTTTTATATAATGACTTCACACTTTTAAATTTGTGTGAATTTTTTATATAAAAAAAAGAGTAAACTTATTATATATAAGCATTTACATGAACTAACATTTACTCTAGAATTTATAGATTTCACCAGTAAAATACATATATACATATGGGTGAGAAAACATCAATACACATAAGAGTTCTTTTTTTTTCCAAATTTGAGTAACACCAGAATGAATTTTCCATATTCATAACAATGTGTTTAATTTTCTAAAATTCTAAAAAACATCCATGTTTATCTTAAAAGAATATAGTTAATTCTTAACATAAATCAATTTAGAAATAAAATGCCTAACATATTACTTCAACGCTTAAGTCATGCATTCTATTATTTAATTAAAATCAGTACCATCCAACTCAAAATTAATATCTGTTCTGAGTTCAAACATGCATTAAGAATCAACATTATCAGTTAGTCGAAACAGCTGAATTCTTATCACAACTAAACTGACATAACCAGGTGATGATCACTATAACTGTATCAACATGGACCAAATTTAACTAATTAAATTTTACAAATTAACAAACAGAGTTTGATAATATCAAAGCAGTGAACTTGAATCACAACAACATCTGAGGCAAATGGAGAGAAACAGGAAAGAGTAAGGTCAGGCATGACAGCTCCCCTAATGCTGCAAATGTTCTTCCTTTGATTTTTTGCTATCCTCTATATCTTGCACAAGCATGGGGCCTTTGCCAAGCTAGAATTTCCTTGGCCTTGTTCAAGGGCCCTCTATGCCTCTCATACACTGTAGGTATCAAATGTGATAGAAACCCATGGTGGAGTTTAAAATCACTTTAGGTTCTTCATAATATTTCACTCTAGAAAAATGTAAGAATTTGAATGTATAATATTCAGGGTGCAAAGTGAATTAGCATAAAAATTGTGATAGCACTTGAGAGGCAAGTTGACCATCTTAAAAATTGAAAAGGTGCACAGGATCCTCATATAACCAGCCTACTACAATTTCTTTTTGAAATCGCTCAATGCTTTTTTCTGTATGGTTGTTTTGTGCATCTATATCTTACTCACCCCAACATATGCAATAATTTCCTTGAATGCTGTATGCGGTATGCCTGGTGAAGGAAACCTATCAAGTAGAGACCCTGAAGACAATATAGAACCTGTCAATGGGAAACCTTCGCAATAGTTCCTTGGAGTAGGCCATTGCAATTTGCCAATATTATCTCTCGAGCTCTAACCTTTTGTTTGGGAATATTGCTCTAAATACTCATCCTATCACTCAATATTGATCAAAAGAAACTCGAGGAAGCTCATAAAGGGGAATATCAGTTTTGGTGTCAAATGAAAAGGTGACAGTTTTCTCTTCTTGCATGACCATTCAAGACCTTGATCTTACATAAGGTGTTCTCCATTGTATGGCTAGATTGCCCCTAGTATTGTTTTTCTTTTTATCCCTCATGTCCATTTTCAAAATGAACAGATAACATATACTTTGAAATAAGAATCTTCATAGTTAGGTTGAGACAAGTTTACTCTGATATCCCAATCATACTAATCATCACTTGCATCATTATTAGACCATGAAATTTTAATAAAAAAAATTCATTCCAATTCCTTTTTAAATCATCTTGAAAATCCCATAATGCCCTATTACCTTGACAAGATTGGTTGGGCCCCAAAGTGGGTCCGGCTAAATTTTTTTTCATTTCCAAACAATTGATTTTCTCAAACTGATCCACTGATTGTCTGATATTGACTAGAAAAAAATTCAACCACTACTCTATCATTAAAACTCATTTTATCATTAATTTGCAAACTTTTTAACTTTGTGCTAGGAGGTCCTTTGACCGACCTTAAAAAATTGACCCAAAACTTTGATTGGGCTCTAGAATCAAACATACTGATTCTTTGTTCTGCACACTTTTTTGTGCTAGAAGGTCCTTTGATCGGCCTTAAAAAATTGATCCAAAACTCTGACTGGGCTTTGGAATCAAACATACTGATTCTTTTTTTGGCACACTTTTACCTTGTCAAATCTCATCTCATGACGAATTCTCAGTCAAAAGATATTGATCATCAAAGTTGTCTTCTCAGAATTTCTTGCAAGCAAACACGTTAGAAAACAATAAATTGTGTTTGGATTTGGCTTTGAAAATTGGGTAAATTGACACTTGGGAAGATGAAAACAGGGGAATTTTTTCACTGTCATGAGGAAAATATGAATATATAGTTTGGGCTCATGAAGACTAACTGGGCATAAATAGTGAGTGGTCAAAGCGGGCTACTCAAATTTTGTAGACTGAAAACAATGACAAAACATTTTTTGCAAATGGAATTGACCTAGGAAAGTGTGTAGACAGATTTGTTCAAATTTGAGAATTGGCACACTTGAAGTATTTTTAGAGTAAAACATAGTGGTACAATCCATTTAGTATCATCTATCATAGGTTTCGAGATATGACATCCCGAATAGGGGTTCCAAAAAATCTGCACTTCTTGACACTAGTAAAAAGTTGCAAGTCGCATTTGGAATTGTGTTTGAAAACTAATCAAACGAATTTTTCATAAGCTCAAAATTGAAACATAGTAAATCTATGACCTCTAAAATGCAATGCAAAAATGAATTTCATCATTTTGGTCAACTGGGTCAAAGTTATAACAAGTCAAACTGGGCTTCCCAAAATTTAGAACAATTCACATCAGCATGACATCAATAAATGACCAACTTTGAGGGATTCAAAACCTAGTCAAAAAAAATTTAAATGACTTGAAATATGAAACATAAGTTCTCTAGTATGGAAACTAAACACTCCCAAATCAGCGAATCATGAAACATAACTGGGTACGAGATATTCATATGCAAACACAACCTCTTGTCACTATTTGACACTTTGGTGAAAATGCAAAATTGACAATTGCTCAAAACGGGACTTCACGAAATGACTAAGAATGGAAATTTAACTTCATGAAACACATGGATGCACTAAATGGAAGGTGTTAGAAACATTAAACACCTCTTAGGCCTCACAAGAATAGCCAGGTACATATGCATCAAAAAGCATTTGTAGGGCTTAATTTTCTCAATGGTACTCAAAATCGGGGCTTCGATTTTGAGTCCCAACATTGGGTAAAAGTTTGTAGAATACTAGTTCATCCTCCCTCCCAGTATTATCTATTTCTAACATGTTCAAGATTGCAACATGAAATTTGTTTGAAAAATCAAGAATTCATTGTATGGCCTAAAACAATCACCCTAGAAATGGTATAAGAACTTTGATTCCTTCATGGTGAACCAAAAGTTTGTAAGAAGCGAGTATGATGATTATTTTTACCTTAAAAAATTAGAAAATGGGTCATTAATTATCTTGGTATTATATATTGATTATATTCTTTTAGCAAGTAAAAGCATGGTCAAAATTAACGATTTGAATCCTTAGTTAGCTAGTTTTTTTGATATGAAGGATCTAGGAGAAATTAAAAAAATTTTGGGTATAGAAATACATAGAGACTAGGAGTATGGTAAACTATGGTTATCACAACAATATGCAAAATGTGAAACCTATTAATATCCCAATTAATCAGATTCAACCTTGTAATAATGTATACGTTAATTATTTATTAATTATCTACATTAGTCGGAGGTTGATATATTAATTAATACTCTATTTTTATTTTTTTACTAAAGGGAAGTTAATTTTTCAAGCTAATCATTTAATGAGAAATTATGTAGTATTTAACCTTAATAGTTATAAATTGACTTTGGATTGGGGTAGTTTAATAAATTAGTATTATTAAATGTTAATGCATTAAGTAAACCTAGGTTAAACACTTCCAACCTACTTCATTTACTTAGACAAAAATATTGGATAATTGATTTTTTAAATGACTAGACACGTTGATTTAATCTTATATTAGAGTTTGGTGATGATCAAGGTTAACCTTTTAGCCTAGTAAATTAAATCATAAAACCTTGGACATCAAATAGTTAATTTAATAAAATAATTTATTTAAATGGATAGTGTTGAACTTAGGGTTGGGAGTAATTAATTGGAGAAAACATCACTAAACCTTGTTTAAGTTCGTAAACCTAACTTAAACTATAGTCCATTATTAATCCATGTTTAATGAAAACATTGGGACATCATAATATTAGATAAATTAAAATGATAACTAAAAATTGAGTTAGTTATCAAACTAGACCCTAACCTTGTGACCTGGTTATCATGTGGGATTTTTTCTAGGACAATCATGGTGGTGGAACAACCACCCAATTGATCTTCACCATGATTACCCACATGACGAGACCATTTTCAATTGCAATTCATCCACATGAGTAAGAACTAGTCCTCAATTAGTTAAACATTATCTTATGATAACTAGTGATTAAATAAGCATTTAACTACAAATAACTTTGCAATTGTGAGTGATCCTTTGTAGGAAAAACAAAATTGGGTAGTATTTTTGGACATGACATTTGATATCTTTGGCTTCCCATTTTAATATTTCTTAAATTTTATGTCATAGTAATAAGAAATAAAAGGATTATATATCTTGTGTACCATATGAAAATGCAATAACAAGTTTAATGTATGTGATGGTATGTACAAGAAAAGATATTTCACATGTAGTGGGTGTTGCCAATAGATACATGTATAATCTAGGTAAAGAGATTTGACAAGCAGTAAAATGGGTGCTTCAATATCTTAGAGGCACAAGTAATTATTGTATCACCTATAATAGTTGTAGCAATTCAATGTGTGGTTATATGGATTTTGATATACATGTGATTTGGACAAAAGAGTTCTACATTAGATTATATATTTACTCTTCCATGTGGAGAAATTAGTTGAACATCAAACCTCCAAGTGATAGTTTCTTAGTCTACAACTAAGGTAGAATTTATGGTTGTCTCACAGGCATGTAAAGAGGCAATTTGGTTGGAGGGATTTTTTGATGAGTTTGGAAAATTGTAGGACAATATGATTGTATTCCATAATAGTCAAAGTACTTCTCATTTGGCTAAATATTTAGTTTATCATAGTAAAAACAAGCACATAAAAATTAAGTACCATTTTTCACATTTTTAGATAAATAAGGTGGAGTAACACTTGAAAAAGCTCATACACCAAAAAATTATGTAGATATGTTTACTAAACCAGTGCTAGTAGAGAAATTGAAGTAGAGTGTGGCTTCTCTTGGTTTGAAAAGTGGGTGATACTCGAGCTTGGACAATTATTAGGTAAATTATTGTCAAGTTAGAGATTATTTGATAATGATAACAATGAAGAAAAGTAGGAAAAAAACAAGATTGTGAAAACAATCTTTCTTATTTCAGAAAAATAACAATTTTTTTCTAAATGAAACTTCTTGTTAATTTGAAGGAATAAACCAAGTTTTATTCTATGTTGAGACATTTCTCTTATCTTCAAGAGGTTATATATGTTTCTTTTATGTGAAGGGACGTTCTAATGTTTTTAAGACAAATATTGCAGTAGCAATTGGGAAGTTTGCAAATGTAATTTTTTCCCTTTTAGCAATAAGATTACCAATACTTTTTCTATGGATGTTTCCTTGATGTATTATCAAGTTTTTATAATGTATATATTTGTATTGTCAGTTGTGTTGTTATTCTTCTTTGTTTTTCTCACTACTTTACATCTAATTTGTGATGTTTATTTATAATTGCTAGGTTAATGATTCATCTTTAATAACAAAGGCAACATGTGTTTGATACTCCATATCCCTATGCCATGAATGGAAGAATTAATCATTATTGGCCCATTCAAAGTTCTCTGTGTCCATGTCATTCATCCTTTCACTACCTCTTCTATTGAGATGAACATGCATTAGATTCATAGCTCTTGGTTAACTCCATTGAAATCTTTTTTTTCCCTTGGCACATATGTCATGATCATCCAGAATCTTCTTACCACGATAGACTTCTTTGCGGCATATTGCTCCCTACTGCTCCATTTATTGGATGGTATATTTCTTATTTTATTAGAAAAAAATATAAAATAAAACAAGAACATGTGACACTATTATTTTTAAATATTATTATTAAACTAATTCTATTTTATGTCGACACAACCTTATACTAAGTATGTAATAACATTATTAATTTATATTTTTTTGTGTTGCTTATATGTTTACACATTTACCTTTACAAAAAAAAGTGATTTAGACTAAAATTTAAATAATTTAAATCTTAATATTTAACTAGTCTTAATTGCAAGCCTATATGTCAAATCATTGCCAATCTTTATGGAACAATGTTGACTTCAAAATTAACTAAGGTTAACCCTAACGGTGTTTATAATTAATACCAAAATAATTTTGATTAAAGTAAACATACAACATATTGTAGTGATATAATTATTTATTATAATTAATAACATCACAATTAAAAATTAAAAAGTTGTTATGATGATTCTACCAAACAATATAGATATATTGAATTATGTATCTATAATCAAGGTAAGTAAATTTGACACTTTTTTTTATTGATCTCCCTACCTATTTATCATTCTAGTCATGGTTCCCAATAAAGCTATTATTGCATCTCAATTACAATACAAAGATGAAAATAAATGAGAATATCTAAAATTTGTTAATAGTTATACATTTTTTGGCTAAGAAAAAGCTTATTATTTTTATAATGCTTCTATCTTGGAGATATTGTTACAAATAAAATGCTTCTTAGATATTTCTTATTCTATAAGTACTTCCATAATATTATTAAAAAATAAAATTCTATAATATTATTAAAAAACAAAATTAACTTAGGTTTTCTCAATAATAGAAGATTATAGAAGAAAACTAGATGTTGAAAGAAATTTATGAATATATAACCCCAATAGAAAGCAATACATTAGGAAACTATTCTCCTTTAAGATGGTTAGTGAGCAAGTACATTATATAAATAAATTATCCTAACAAGAACTAATATATGAGCCTCATCTGAAAACATTGTAGGTGGGTAAAATATTAGAGCTCTTTACAAGAAAATCATAAACCAAATGCTTCTTTGGAATCCTTTGAATGATGAATATTTGGCTATGAATGAGAATTCCTAGAAATCCAAAAATGGTAGAAGTAATAGCATATTGTAGAAAATGATATAATATTATTTGAGCATAATTAAATACTAATTTATGGACATAAATTGCATATAGTACAAAGAGAAAGAAAGAAATATATTAAATGTTTATTAATGATTTGGAAGTTGTTTGAAAATAGTTTTTGGCCAACTATTGGTAGGTTAGTTTAAAATATTAACATTTCATTCTAGGTAGATGTGATAGTCAATAGTTTTTTTACTTTTGGCTATGTCAAGACTAGTTGGTGTTCCCTAATTTGATTTTCCAACATTTTATCTCAGAGATCAATGCCCTTTTCCTACTAACATAACAAAAAATAACATGCAAGACATTGTGTCATTTAGTATTTCATGCTATCTATACTTAAAGTAATATGCATTATATAACTAATATACTATCTATAAAATATTATTAACAAAATTTAAAATTACTTTAATGAATTTGGTACTAATAATAGATATCTTTACATAATTTATTAAGATTGCTTTTATTCTATATATGAAGTACTAAAACACTAAATATTATATTGTATGATATTATATACTATAAATTAATAACTAAAGTGACTTGAATCATAAAATATTGTGAATAAATTAATATTACATATATAATTTCTATTAAGAAATTTCATTTAATTAAGGGGGGGAAATGAAACAAATGAATATTATAATAGATTAAAGTTGATTTCATTATAATATGTAAGAAATTATCAAGTTAACTACTTTGTACTATCAAATCTTGCAAAAACATCATTTTAAAAAGATCTAGTAAAATAGTAGATAGAGAATTTACAAAATGTAATCATATATTACACTAATTATGCTACTGATAATGTTTGAGACATTCAATTTATCAATATGGTCTATTTTGTCATTTTCTTTGTCAAATCTCATACATTAGTTATCATATCTCATCAATATGATAATATTCCATCACACCCTAAAAATGTTCTTAAAGTAAGTCTAGTAATTGATATTGGAATTTGTGGATATATTTAGACAACTTTTCACACCTCCATAACATTATTCACACATTTTGATATGGTCAATTAGTTAAAATAGTCTAATTTGGATTTTTCTTTCATGATTCTAAATTTATTTGATAACTCATTTCAATTTGAGGAAATTGGTTAAGTCCTAAACTAAAATGTAAATGTAAATGTACCCCTTCGTAAGATTTTTGTTTTAATTTAAGATGTAGACATTTCCTCAATTTGATGACATTGAGACCATCACATCGATAAAAAGTATCTTTATTAAAGTAATTTTAGAAATTGCTATAAGATACTCCTCATAAATTTATAAAGTATATGACGTTTACCATAGAAATGGAAAAAAAACACATGACAGATCAACTAAATTAATATAATTAAACTAAAAAGTATCTTTATTAAAGTAATTTAAGTGATTGCTATAAGATACTTTGTGTAAATTTATAAAGTATGTAGAAATGAAATAAAAAACACATGACATATCAACTCAATTGATATAATTAAAACAATTTTGTCAAATCTATCATCTCTTGTAACTTTTTAGTGATCCAATTTCATGGCAATGTGAATATGGTATGTGTAAAATCATTTGGTTTTTCTTGTCTGAATGAAAATTATTCTTGTTATGATTTGATATTAAAAGGATTCATGTGCTTGTGCCCTCAACATCTTGAGCTCCAATTATTTAGCTAGCCCGCCCTATGAGTGCATTTGACTCCAAACACAATTAGAAAATTTGTTTTGGTTGATGATAAAAAGTGTCAGTGGAATCAAACCCTAAATCATACACATGATTCTAAATTCCAATAGAAGAAGAAAGCTAAACCACCATCATTTCTGTAGGTTTATCTTGCAATGTAATTGTGATTTGGAGCTTCATAACCAGTTGTATAAAAATGTCCAAATCACTTATCATTTTCAAATAACTAAGGAGTCACCTCAATTGTGGATCATCCTTATTGATTCATCTATTTAAATTCTTTTTAATATATATTATATATATTTTAAACCAAATTCTTTTGCCTTACAAAATTAATAGTGAATATATATAATTGGTAATGATATCTAATAATGATTTCAATTGGCAACATCTCTACAATTTGTTAATAACTTGAACGTCATGTGAAAATATAAAGGTCATCAAAGAGATATAATTCATGTAGAATTGTATGATTACCCAATAGTAAGAAAACAAAAACTTTATATAAAAATAAGTATGATCATTCTAATGATATATATGTTGATATATTTTATATAAAGTATTATTTTATTATATTTGTATACTATATGCCATCATTTTCATAATTGTGATTTCTTTATTTAAATTTTTAAAAAGTGAAGATAATTATTTTATATATTTTTTTAAGTCAAAATAATAAGAGTCCATTAAAATATTTTGAAGTAAAAAATCTTGATCACAAAATAGATATTTAGTTTGGGTGAAAGACTTGAACATGTAATACTAAAAAATTGGTACCTTGCCATCTTACACCAATTTCGGTACATCAATTCTACAACATTGATCTTCTAATCAATAAAGTCCTATTTTACTAGGCATTTCTGACCACTTGACTCTACTTGATCTAAGTGTCAGATGCAAAAAAAAAATTTATCTATATTAATCACACATTACTATTTAATTCTTAAAAATCAATTTTAATGTGGTTAATAAACCTCTTAAATTGAATTAGTTTAACTAAGGGTCCCAATACTTTGATTGAATTAAATCACCTATATTTAATAAACCTCTTAAATTGAATTAGTTTAACTAAGGGTCCCAATACTTTGATTGAGTTAAATCACCTATATTTGCTAAATCACATGGCATAAGTAATTAAATATATTTGGTTTAAAGTGAGTATTGTCCTACTTTAATTTAATTAATTATTTAATTATAAATAATCAAATATAAGGTCATAATTTAAATAATTAATCAAATATTCCCTCCAAAATCTTCTATCTTGTTCAAAATAGAAATACCTAGTTAACTGTTAATTAGAAAAGGAAATATTTAGTCAACATGAATTAAAAAGGAAACAAGTCAGTTAACCGATTCACCCACTCCAAAAGCAAAAGGTTAATTTCCTTTTTCAAAAGAAAACTTGCTATTCGAATTGGACTCTCAATTAATCTCTACCATTAATTTGATTTAATCTCAACCCTTGATTGGTTCTGGTATTTTGTAAAATGGAGACTCTTGTCTCTATTTTGGAGGATGCAATTTATGAGTATCAAAGTGCTGTCAGTTTGATAACTCAAGCATTTGCATTCAAAGTCTTCATTATCCATTTACTTGCACTCTTAGTTTTCATCTTTCATTTAGATTAATATGCAGTCATCTAATTTAAATCAACTCACTTCTTCTTAGATTAACTTAAATAATTGTCTAGATTAGTTCATCTCTTTTACAAGAAAATATGAAAATATAGAATAGCTTGCATACATCTTTAGCTTAAATTTGACATTTACATACTACAAAATCCTTTGTTCTTAGGATGGTCTTTGGTTACTGATCTCTTATATCTAATCGGAGAGAAAGTCAAAACCCCACCTAAATAGAAGACAATAGATTGGTGTAAATAGCTTTTTTGAGATGAAAAACCCTATGAAATTAAGCCTTTAGCTTTAGGTGAGCAAACAAGTGTTACAACACCGATGCCAACATTCACACGAGAACACATATAGGACTATGTGAGCTTTTGTAGTCATGCGAGATTTTGCACCACTTGGTACAAGGAAACCATCTGTACAAGGGTTTCCTCCATGAGATATGGGTTCCTTTGATGTGTGACCCTATTATCTCTAGCATGAGACTATGCCCTTTCAACAAGGTCTTGCATGAAGTTTCCTATAGGCTCGCATGAGGAAATGACTCCCCGTTGATGCTCAAAATTTGAAAATAATATAAAATGACAAAAACTACATCCAAATTTGTGAAATATGAAATCACTAAGGGTCCATTTAATTTGTGGAATTTAAAAAATTAGGATTTCTATGAACCTTGGTTTAGCCAAATCAAGGTTTTGCAAATCTTTATTCCAATTTTTGGGATTTTACTTGAACCATTTGTTTCACTCAGAAGATGTGTGTAAAGACACATTTTTATGCATAAGCTTGGAGTTGAAGTCAAATTTCAAAAAGTAGTCCAATCTATTTTTTTTACACTCCTTAAAAAACATAACCAGGTTTTGATTTTCAATTCCTACATACTAGTAGGAAGTTGGAAAACCTAGTTTTGAGGCAAAATTGGAAGTTTAGTAGGCTAATTCCATTTTTTCAATTTTGAAACAAACACAAAAATTTTCAAATCCAAATTTTGAAAAAGCTAATTCCTGTCATCTTCCAGGAACCAAACAAACCCTAAGAGGTTTATTCAACTACTTACATGTGCTCCATAGTCTACCGGTTGACTATGAAACCTAGATCGCTCAAATCTATGAAATCACATGGGAACCACCATGATGCTTAGAGCTCCTTTTCACAAAAAGATAAACGTGCAAATAAGTTTAAAATGACACTATGGGACTATATATAGGTTTTGTCCCAATTTTGAAAAGTTGTCCATTTTGCATGAAAATCACTCCCTTAGCTAAGTTGATAACTTGGAATTCATTTTCGACATCAAAATCAAAATTGACACTCATAAACAACTCAAAATCATATTTTGAAATTTTAGGACCAACACGATCCGGTTCTTGTGCAATCTCTCTTTCTAACACATTCTTATGATAGAATCTTCTTAGATCAAAACTTTATTGAAATATCAAAGTTTTCATCAAAATTTGACTTTGGTCAACCAGACATTGAAATCTCTCAGAATCACCTTCAATTTTTCTAGAATCTTCTATAATCCAACCTTTAGTCTTATAGATATTTGATTCAATCTTTATATATAATCCATTGCTCTACATCACTCATTTTTCTTATTGTATCTTTCGATTTTGCACCCAAGAAAGCAAGATGATTACATGATTGAATTTTAGATCTAAATAAATATGATAAAACTAAAAAATCCTCATTGTTAGGGGCATCAATGTTCTTTACACCTTGCATTATCTATTCTCTGATTAATTAGGTGACTAACATTCTATCAGCAATTATTGATCATGCTTATGACAACCCAAATCAGGGTTCAATGGTTAGGGATCGGGGCAATCTAACACTGATTCCTGAGGATTAAGCCTTTTTCTAGGGATAATTCTATGACTCATGATAGACCTTGTTGTCTTTTTACTTACCACTATTGGGGAAATGTAACCCAAATTTTAGAGGATTAAGCTTAATTCTGGAGAAAATCTTGAAAACTCTCTTTTAATTACCATTGAATGGAAAGGTATCAAGGCAATCTAACTCTGACTCTTTAGGATTAAGCCTTGTCTTAGGCATAATCCTATTAATGATAATAAATCTTGTCACCTTTCAATGGACAAGTATTGGGGTAATCTAACCCTGACTCTTGAGGGTTGAGCCTCATTCTAAGGACAATCCTATGAGAGATGATAATTATTGGAAATTTGTTCATCATTCCTCTCGAGATTTGTGACAAGGGCTTAACAACCTCCTGTGTACTATAAGTTGAGTGGTTGCATTGAGCATTGACAAATTGTTCTTTTGGTGCAACAATAACCCCACTCTAACAAGTGGTATTAGAGCTTGGTCATAGATTTGAATCCTTAGACCCTTAGGTAATGCTGAGGGGGAGATTGTTGGAAATTTGTTCATCACTCCCCTTAGGATTTGTGACAAGGGCTTAACCATCTCTTGTGTACTATAATTTGGGTGGTTGTATCGAGCATTGATAGATCAATCTTTTGCTGCAATGACAACCCCCAATATTTTAGGTTCTCTTGGACCAATATCTAGGTAATCTAACCTAGACTTTGGAGGGTTAAGCTTCATTCTAGAGACAATCCTAAAAATCTTGTCAATTGGTCTTCATATCATCAATCTTGGAGCCAATCTTAATTCTCCTTCTAAGCTTCAAATATCAAAGTATCAAATGTGTTGCTTGCACATTATTTCAAAGAGGGGAAAATGTAATAGCCGAAATTGGCACCTTGGCATCTAACACAACCTTTGGTGCATCAATCTTACAACATCAATCTTCTAATCAATAAAGTTATATTTTGCTAGGAATTTCTAACCACTTGACTCTTCTTGACCTAAGTGTCAAATTCATAAACCATTAATCTATATTAATCACACATTATTATTTAATTCCTAAAAATTGACATTAAAGTGACTAATAAACCTCTCAAATTTAATTAATTTAATTAAGGGTCCCAATAATTTGATTAAATTTAATCACCTATATTAGCTATATTGCAATATAACGAATTAAATATCCTTCTACTTGAATGTAATTATTTATTTGATTAGAAGTATTCAAATATGAGTCTAAGGGGTTTATCTTAGTTGGTTGAAGGAACAAGTTCTTATTGTGGAGACCCTAGTTCAAATCCCAAGAGGGACATATTTGTGGAATTCTAAGTTGTGACTCTTGCTCTTCTCTTGGTTGTATTTGTATTATTGTATAAGGTGGATTCTAAGTTGTGACTCTTAGTCTTCCAAATGTTGTTTCTAGTGTGGTTGATCGAAAGGAGCTTGAATAAGTTTGTAATTCTCATGTTGTTGCTTGAATAAGAACAAGATTTGTAAACGATTTAAATATATATAAAAATTCAAATATGACTTCATATTTTAATTAATAACTCAAATATTCCCTCCAAATGTTCTCTCTAGTTCAAAATGGAAATATCCAGTTAACTATTAATCAAAAAAGGAAATATTGAGCCAATATGAATAAGAAAAGAAAAAAAGTCAATTAATTGATTCATCCACTCCAAAAGAAAACAATTAACTTCCTTTTCACTAGGAACCTTGTTATTCAAACTGGTCTCTCATTCAATCTCCATCATTCATCTCATTTAATCTCAATCGTTGATTGGTTCTGGGATTCTATAAAATGGAGACTTCTATCTCTATTCTAGAGGGTGCAATTTATGAGAATCAAAGTGTTGTTAATTTGATAACTCAATTATTTGCTTTCAAAGTCTTCATTTTTCATTTACTTGTACTCTTAGTTTTCATCTTTCATTTAGATTAATATGCATTTATCTTCTTTAAATTTTCTTAATTTTTCTAAGATTAATTAGAATGATCATCTAGATTAGTTAATCTATTTTTTATAAGAAAATATAAAAATCTAGAATAGCTTGCATACATCTCTAGCTTAAATATTGTATTTACATACTACAAAATCCTTCATTCTTAGGATGATGTTCAGTTACTTGGCTCTTGGATGTGAGAGAAACTCAAAACCCCACCTAGATGCAAGGCAATAGATCAATGTAAATGGCTCTTACAAGATGAAAAATATGATGTTCATTCTTAGATGAAATCCATTACAGAATGATCATATTGAAGTGTGTGTCTAACCACATTTAGCACATATAATGATGAATATAGGATGCAAACATAAGTAGAGAAACCAACAATATTCTTACTCTTTCATTACATATGACAAGTCACTAGTATTTACAAAAATTCCATAACAAGGGTGCCAAGAATAATACTCTTAATTTTTTTTCCATCTCATTGTCTCAAATACTTTTTATACAAAATACATAAAAGAAAGTAGCTAAAGAACTTATTATCCTTTCTTTTTTTCCACCCAACCATATTGACATCATGAGATCTCATAGATCCTAGCCATACCCTCGAGCAAGAGAACTCATCGCAACCAAGATCTTGGATGCTATCTTAAGAGTTCTTTCAAGATATTATGTAACATTTCCTCTAAAATATATTTTGTATCACAATAACTAGAACTCTATTAAGAATAAGGGGAGAATAACTTATCTTTCCATGTTCTCTCCCTTATGAAATATCTCCATTTTCCAAAATGCAAGATCCATCTGTCCTCTTCCTCCATCTCTTCCCCTAACTCCACCAAAATTCTTGTCTTCAAGATGAAGAGTGGGTGAACAAAGAGAATGTTTTCCTACATACCCCTTAAATCCTCCCATTCCCTCCACATCTTCCAATCTTTCTTTGGAAAGGTGTGTGTGGCATTGGTTTCACTTCTGGGATTCTATAAAATGGAGACTTCTATCTCTATTCTAGAGGGTGCAATTTATGAGAATCAAAGTGTTGTTAATTTGATAACTCAATTATTTTCTTTCAAAGTCTTCATTTTTCATTTACTTGTACTCTTAGTTTTCATCTTTCATTTAGATTAATATGCATTTATCTTCTTTAAATTTTCTTACTTTTTCTAAGATTAATTAGAATGATCATCTAGATTAGTTAATCTATTTTTTATAAGAAAATATAAAAATCTAGAATAGCTTGCATACATCTCTAGCTTAAATATTGTATTTACATACTACAAAATCCTTCATTCTTAGGATGATGTTCAGTTACTTGGCTCTTGGATGTGAGAGAAACTCAAAACCCCACCTAGATGCAAGGCAATAGATCAATGTAAATGGCTCTTACAAGATGAAAAATATGATGTTCATTCTTAGATGAAATCCATTACAGAATGATCATATTGAAGTGTGTGTCTAACCATATTTAGCACATATAATGATGAATATAGGATGCAAACATAAGTAGAGAAACCAACAATATTCTTACTCTTTCATTACATATGACAAGTCACTAGTATTTACAAAAATTCCATAACAAGGGTGCCAAGAATAATACTCTTAATTTTTTTTCCATCTCATTGTCTCAAATACTTTTTATACAAAATACATAAAAGAAATTAGCTAAAGAACTTATTATCCTTTCTTTTTTTCCACCCAACCATATTGACATCATGAGATCTCATAGATCCTAGCCATACCCTCGAGCAAGAGAACTCATCGCAACCAAGATCTTGGATGCTATCTTAAGAGTTCTTTCAAGATATTATGTAACATTTCCTCTAAAATATATTTTGTATCACAATAACTAGAACTCTATTAAGAATAAGGGGAGAATAACTTATCTTTCCATGTTCTCTCCCTTATGAAATATCTCCATTTTCCAAAATGCAAGATCCATCTGTCCTCTTCCTCCATCTCTTCCCCTAACTCCACCAAAATTCTTGTCTTCAAGATGAAGAGTGGGTGAACAAAGAGAATGTTTTCCTACATACCCCTTAAATCCTCCCATTCCCTCCACATCTTCCAATCTTTCTTTGGAAAGGTGTGTGTGGCATTGGTTTCACTTCCTCACCTATCCCTTTCAAAATGAATATCCTCGGTTTGTGTTAAAACTTACAAAACCTATAAGAAATATCTTTTTGTCCTCCTAATATTCACATCCCACAAGAAATATCCTTCAATTTTGGCTATCTTGGGAAAATCAACTTTTGGGTGATTCCCTAAGTCCACAACGAGGGTTTATATGGCTAATAATTCCCCTAACCCCTAGGTCTATCATGTGGGCCTTCAAAAAGGGTCTTGACCCAACTCTAGGAGTCACCATAACTCCCCTAAAATTCACTAAGATATTTCATAAGAATTTCACTTACTTTTGACCATATTCAAGGCTCTATAACCAAGGGTTTCACATAGGGACCTACATGGCCCAACCTAAGACATGGTTTCCCACCTACTCATCCTCAATAGGAATTTTATTTTTATTTTTCTACCTAAAAAAATACAAGTGTCAAGTGGCATCTTGATATATATCACATCTTCCACTACGAATATCTATGGAGATTAAAAAACCTTCATGTGTTCTCATCTATGAGAAAATCGCATTGCTATGAAGTGTTGTAGACCCAACCATCACACATAGGTTTAGTCATGGTTCAAGGTGAATTTATCGCACAATTAAATTTGTATATGTGTAGATTTCACCTTCAACATAATTCTATATCATATTCTAACCAGATAAATCATTTCACCATCTTCCAATATTCAAAAACATAACCTATGTGCAATTCACATTAGAACCATAAATTACATAACAAGGATGTATTCATTATAACACATCATCAATCTAATTCAATTTTTCATAGTACATAATTGCTAAAAATATATTTTTCATCATGAGATAAAATCTAATAAGATACCGTTCTTATCCATTAAATCTATTGCATTATCTAATCAAGATATATGCATAATCTCATTAATAACATTAAATATATAGTATCTAATGTTATTAATCCTTATCAATGTAATGCATCATCATACCCTATGTCTTAGAAACACATCACCATTTCATTCAATAAATAATTTTGAGGTTCTTATATCCATGTACATGCTTTGAAAGTACCAAAAGAATTCTTTCATTTTAGTTCATTATAAGAGGCATTGTAATATCATTTGCAAATTTATTAGCATTAAAAGGTAGCATAAAAGTGTTTGGCAATATTCCTTGAGCTAAAATTAGTTAGTTTGGGCAAGGGATATTACATTGGCATAAGAGATAATCCTACCATCTTGAGGGTTTGGCAATCACAAGCCACATGGAGTTGGCTCTCATAGATTTTTCACTCTTAGGCGAGCTTTATTTGATAGGGAATAAGAATTTATCAAGGAGCTAGACACCATGGGTGATAGGCAAGAGCATAGCCCACCAAGAGACAATAGGAATGAGGATCATGATATAAGGTAATTTTTTTGATAAATGGTTATAGGATGAGTGAATGGCTTAGGCTTTGCAAGCACTCACCACCATGGCTAAGCACATGAAGCCACAAGACAGACAAAATTAGGAATAAGGGGATAATAAGAGTGCAGTGGGATCACCTAGAACTCTTTCTAGAATGATAGACATGCCTACACATCTTACTTTTGTTAGAGAATAACTAGTATAGGAACCAACAGAGGAAGTTGAGGATGAGACATTTGTAGATATCGTTATGGCTACAAATGATGAATGGGAATTATTGGCACTGTAGGTTCAAGAGAGGATGACCTTTGAACACTTTGTAAATTAGAGGAGAGAACATTATAGGTCACTCATATAGGATAGGAGGCCTAGGGGTCAAAATAGTGAGTTGAAGAGGGCTACATGGAAGCTGACTATGCCTACATATGATGGGAGTGGTAAGATGAAAGCTCAAGCTTGGATTAGTAAGCTTGACACATTCTTGGCACTGATGCCAATGATAGACATTGAAGCTATAAAATATATCCACTAGTAAATTTGAACCCAAATTTTGACCAATTTTGGTTGAATTTCGACCAAGGTTCATTGCTATTTTTCTTGTCGAGATTTTAAGCAAATTGTAGGTTGGTCAAAATTTTGATGAATAAATTGCAGGTTGGTTGAAATTTTGATGAATGTATTTCTCAAAATTTTGACCAACCTGTAATGTTGTCCAAAATTTGATGAGAAAAATAGCTACAAACCTTGATTGAAAATTGGGTCCAAATGTACTAGTGACCACTTTGCATTTGGAGGGAGTAGCACATGATTGGTGATACCATGGAATGGTAACATTTTAGCATAATTCGGTGACAGAGTACTAGGACTTCATGGATAGGTTAGCTGAAAGATTTGATAAGAAAGATCCAGATGTTTACTTCTGAGAATTAGCACAACTAAAAAAAATAGGCAACTTGGAGTATTTCATTGGTAAATTTAAATGGTTGGCAATCATGATGCCAAACATTTTAGAGTGTAGATTGATAGTTCTTTTCATTGAGGGCCTATCCAAATGACTAAGAGGTTGGATAAAGGCATTTGATCCCATTTCTTTATAGGAAGCTATGAAAAAGGCAAGAAGTATGGTGTAGTCCCAACAAACAAATTTCAATTCAAAGGAGCATCTTCTAGTAAGGATAACAAACCATTTTATAAAAAACTAGAGAGGAATAATTTTAAAAATGATTCTAAAGATAAAACTCCAACACCTTTTGATAGGGAAACATTAAATGATTTGAGGAAGAAAAAATTATGTTTCTACTATAAGGGACCCTATGATGCAAACCATGACTATTGTCTTAGACCGAAGGAAAAAACTAACATAATTTTGTGGGCATACTATGAGGAATCAGAATCAGATGATTTATACTAGTAATCTGATATAGAGGAAACAAATGGTTAAAAAAAGGAAGACAAGGCTTAAAACTTGTCTAAAATGGAGTCCACAGATGGGGAAGGAGATGGGAAACTTAGGGAAGCTTGTCTCACTAGTATTAAGTAAGAAGGATCATTTCAAATGAGAGGAGTACTTGTTGGACAACAAGTTATAACTTTGGTTTGCATTGGTGCCACTCATAGTTTCATTGATTGTAGGATGGTGGAGAAGTGTGGCATACAAACAAAGGAGTTTGGGGGAATTAGAGTGAGGGTAGCTGATGGCTATGTCCTCAATTATAATCGTAAGATCATTGAACTCCCATTGGAAGTTAATAATTATGCCTTTAAGGTAGATTTCTATGTTGTTCTTATGGGAGATATAGATATAGTCCTTGGGATGAGTTGGTTGCATGATATTGGTAAGTTCACTCTTAATCTCAAGGAGATGGAGATGAGGTTTAAAGTGAATGTGAAGACATAGATTCTTAAGGCAATTAGGGATAGTGATTTCAGAATGGTCTCTTTCTAGAGGATGGCTAGATTGATTCGACATGATCATGTAGAGTGGACAAAAAATTTCATGTTACTACCATCGTTGGTGAGACAATAGAAGACTAAATATCCTCATGATACTCAAGAGCTTAGAGTTAAACACTCTAAGGTGTTTAGTGACATTCCACTAGATAGACCACCAGACAGGGGTATTGAGCATATAATTGAGTTAGAGGAGAGGGCTAAGCCCATTATGATTACACCATACATGCATCTGAGGAGGTTGAAGGATGAAATTGAAAAACCCATAAAGGAGTTATTTTCTATGGGCCACATTAGACCAAGTAAATCTCCTTTTTCTTCTTTAGTGGCATTGGTAAAGAAGAAGGATGGGACATCGAGGATGTGCACTAATTACAAGGTTCTTAATAGGAAGACAATTAAAAATAGGTACCCCATTCCTACGATCAATAAGTTGATAGATGATCTTCATGGAGATTGCTTCTTCTCAAAAATAGATTTCAGATTAGGTTATCACCAAATCAAAGTTAGAGAGTAGGACATCAAGAAGATAGCCTTTAGATGTCATTGTCACCATTTTGATTTTGTAGTTATGCCATTTGGGCTAACTAATGTACCCGCTACTTTTTAGGCAACAATGAATAGGGCTTTCCAACCTTAGTTGAGGAAATTTGAACTTGTCTTCTTTGAATATATCTTGGTTTATAGTAGATCTTGGGACGAGCACTTGGTTTACCTTGATATAGTGTTGGATATATTGGGAAGAGAGTCATTGTATGCAAAGGAGCCAAAATATGATCTGGGTATGACAAAGTTGTTGTATTTGGGTCACATCATTAGTGCATAAGGAATATGCATGGATCCTGAAAAGATTTGTGCCATTGTGGAGTGGCCTTCACCAGTGAACCTTACATAGTTGAGGGGCTTTCTAGGATTATATGGCTTCTATAGGAGGTTTGTGGATGGATATTCCAGGCATGTAGCACACTTGATAGATTTGATGAGAAAGGAAGCTTTCTTGTGGGCTCCTGAGGCACATAAATGTTTTGAGAAATTCAAGGAGTTGATGATTTTCTATCGAGTGTTAGCATCACCAAATTTCAGCAAACCTTTCGATCTACATGTTGATGCTTTCAAAGAGGGCATTAGAGTAGTGCTTATGCAAGAGAAGTACCCTATTGGTTATGAGAGTAGGAAATTAAGAGGGCTAGAGTGGAACTTCAACATATATGATAAGGAGATACTAGCCATTATGCATGCTTTGGCTAAATTTAGGCAATACTTGGTAGGTCACAAATTTTGTATCAAAATTGACCATAATAGCCTAAAACACTTTTTGGGGTAGCAAGATCTAAATGATAGGCAGAAAAAGTGGGTGAGCAAGGTACAATCCTATGAATTTGATATTACATATTTTAAGGGGACACAAAATGTAGTTGTTGACAGTTTATCATGTAGGCCCCATTTGAGCTTATTGATAGATATATCAGAGGATTGTAGAATATGTAAAGGATGCGTGGATAGTTAGATTCATAGATGGAACTATTCAGGACAATAGATACACCCTCATGAATGGGCTCATCATTTACAAAGGGTGAATATTTTTGGTTCCAAGCTCAATAGTGAGGAGTATGGTTATGAAATATTTTTGTGATTCACCTATGGTAGGACATCCTAGTTTCTACAAGACATATTAGTATATTAGAGAGTGCTACACATGGAAAGGGCTCAAAGCAGAGGTACTTCAGTATGTTAGGGAGTATCCCACCTACTAGAAGAATAAGTAGGAACACTCCTATCTAACTAGTTTACTTCAACCACTTTCATTTCCTAATTGGAAGTGGGAGTGTTTATCTATGGACTTCATCATAGAACTTCCTAGAACCCAAGGTAGGGACTGCATATATGTCATTTTGGATCGCCTTACAAAGTTTGCATACTTATTTCCAATCATTGCTACATACACTGTGACATATGTGGCATAGTTGTTCTTTAAAGAGATATTTAGATTACATGGTTTACCTTAGAGCATTATGAGTGATAGAGACAATGGGTTTATGAATCACTTTTGGTAGGAGCTATTCAAGTTATGTGTGACAAAGCTCTCTAAGTACTAGCTACCACCCTTAGACAGATGGTTAGATAGGGATAGTGAATGAATGGATAGAGGGATATCTCATAAATTATATAGTAGGGAAATAGAAGACATGGGTAAAGTGGATTTATCTCTATGTGTGTATTGCTACAATACCACTTATCGCATGTCTATTTAGATGTCACCCTTTATGGCCTTGTATGGGTATGCGGCATGCAATTTTATGGATCTATTTTTGAGTGACAGTAGAGTGCCTAGTGTAGGTGATTTATTAGAGGAGAGTCAGGAAATTGTTAAGACTCTCAAGGATAATATAACCAAGGCACAAATAAGTAGTAGTATGCAAACTAGAAGAGGATCAAGTAGATTTTTAAGGTTAGAGATATGGTGTATCTTATGTTGTAGCCTTACCGTCAATCCACTCTCAATAAGATAGTGTCAAGAAACTTAAAAAGCCACAATGCTATGGTGCATTCAGGATTATCAGGAAAGTGGGAGAGGTGGCTTATGAGTTAGATTTTCTAGTGGAGAGAAAGGTGCACAATTTTTTTCATGTATCATGCCTCCATAAGGTGCTAGGACATCATATTGTTCCTTCTACAGTGCTTCCACCTTTAGATGATGAGGGGAAATTGGTATTGGTGCCAGAGGCTGCCATTAATTCTAGGGAAAGAAAATTGAGGTAACATACTATAAGGGAGTATTTGGTGAAATGGAAGGACCTATTAGTAGAGGATGTGACATTGGAGAATGAGGAGATTTAATAGTGTCCAGACTTGAAGTTGCTTGAGGACAAGCAATTTTAGGGAGAGAAAACTATAATGTCCCCATCTTTTTAGCAACTCAGTGGAGTTCTTAGCCTTTACATTATCTAAAGGATAAGTGAAGAAATAAGGATAAATTGATTAAATTAGTTTCTTATAAAGTCATTAAAAAAAATTTAAAATTAAAAGGTGACTTTATATTTAATTAATTTATTTTTCTAGAAGTACATTTAATTATTGTATTGCAAGGGAGAAGCTTCTAGAGAGTGCATTTTCTAGAAATACAATTAATTATTGTATTGGAAAGGGGGAAGCTTCTAGAGAATGTAATCAAATAATATTTTATTTCCTTCTAGAAGGGTGAAGAAAAATAATAAATAGAGGTGAGAGCTTCACTGTTAATCATTTGATTATTGTGAATTCCATTTAATATCAAATTGGGAGAAGAAACTAAGTTTCTGATTTCAGTTAGCCATTAGAGAACACCAACTCTTCAATGTTGCAACCATTTGAGGTGGTGAAATATCCACTAAATTTGGTATTCAGGAGAGCCTCAATTTAGGAGTTTTTTTTGTACTTAAATTGGAGAATACAATTATTGTTGGCTACTATAGTAAACAAGAATGATGCCACACTATAGTACTTATGCTTGACTCATCTCCATCCTTGGGCATCACTATTATCAGGTTCCTCTTGCAACTATTAGTAGTTAGCATTGTAATTTTTAGGCATATGATTTTTTTGTGATAATTTAGAATCAGATTTTGGCATTACTGTAGTCATTATTGTGAGCCCATTTGTCTTGGAAAACTCATAGCAACATTGTACATGAGAATAAATTAAATAAAAGATATACATATTGCATACCATTTGTTTGACAAAATTTCATCTAATAGCATATATGATCAGCATAATAGTTTTATGTCAATTATTTGTCAAAATGTCAGTTGGCTGTAGGTATGCATTCCATATCTAGTTTCCATGTATATGCATTGAAAGTACCAAAAGAATTGCACTTGCATATTATTTCATTGTAAGAGGAATTGCAATATCATTTACAAATTTTTGAGCATTGAAAGATAGCATACAAGTGTTTGACAATATTCTTTGAGCTAAAATCAATTAGTTTGGGCAAGCGATATTACATATATCTATGTTAGTAAACAATTTGGAAGGTAAATTTTTATCCAATTACTCCAAGAGACATATAATTTCTCTCAAAATATCAATTGTGAATCTTGTTCTTAGTTAGTTATAGTTCCAAATTCTTTTTGGCACATCAATCTCTCATTCCCTAAAGAGATGTTTCATGTAATGTAAGTAAACTTCCCTTAAACTAAATGATGTTCATAATTTTTTATTCATGAAAGGTGTAAGAAATTGTTCATAAGTTTAATATCTCTAATTGTATTCCCTCTTATGAAAGGACTAAGATTCTACGAGAAGTACCTCACACACTTTCTCACTTAATTAAGAGAGTTACTTTGAATGGTTACAAAGGAATTAAAAAATGTATTTAATCCCATAAATAATGTGTGAAAACTAGATAATTAAATTTGAATAAGTCACAAGAAAACAATAAACTATTTATTAACTAAAAAAACACATCCTATCTACTATTGAAATAATGCATATTATAATATAATCAACTAATTAATTGAGTTTTTTTATATTTGATGAAAATATTTGCGGGTTGAATTATTCTCCCAAGAAGAATGGTCTTACACGCCCTTAATGAGGTGGGGCCTTACATCCCCCTCCCCTTGTCTTTGAATTCCTCCTAGAAGTCACCACCATTTAGGGACAACATTTTTATCCTTAGATCCAACCTTTATTGGTGAACATTTCAAGTATTATTGATTTGTAATTATATGAACTTAAGTGTTTTAAGTGTCTTTTCATGTTGTTTATACAACCATTATTAGTTCCTTCCCATAGGTAGGAATACTAATACATTCATGTATGTGCTATTAGTCTTCTTAATTTCACCAATGGGATTAATATATTTTTTCACTTCTTAAACCTATTTTAATGTTTATTTTCTATAACTATTTTCCAAACATTTATTGATAGTGTTTATCTCAAGTTTCATTGGCTATACTTAATTTAGGGAAGGAGAAAATTCATTTTATGGAAACCAAAATCGGTTGAAAATTGTCACAATAAATTGCACTGAACATATCCAGTGCATATATGTCCTGCTTTGAATTCTGCATTAATTTTAGCTGTTCAAATTTAATTAAATGCTCATAAATGCTTTCCTTTATCTTTAATTTCCATCGATGCACTGAGAAATTATCTTGACATTTTACATTTTCAAATATCTCTATTTTTGTGCTTAGTTGATTCTCTACATTTGTGTTCGGTTATTACTCTGCACTCAGAAAATGCAATGAAATCTATTTTTTGGAAGTTGAAAATCTTTGCAAGATCCAACTAGTTTTTGTGCAAGCAGCTATAGAAATAGGTAAATTTTTTGATGATATGCGACAAATTGTGCTTTAAAATCATCTGGTTTCTATGTAATTTCTCTTCATACTTTTTTCCTAAACCTATTATAAGCACAAATTTGGGATTACGTGCTTATCCTATTTCATTTTGCGATATTCTTACACAGGAATATGATAGTAACTAATATTCCAATTAGGCTTCAATGCTTTCCTTTTTGAGATTCTAGCACCAGAATTCATTGACTAGCTGTTGAGAAAAGTTTTACTATATCCACCCAGCTCAGGATGCAAACAAGTTTCATCTATATACCCTATATTTTTGCATTTAAGGTTTAGAGAAGTTTTGTTTTTTTGATGAATAGTCCTTTTCAATTAATAAAATTTACTAAGATTACAATTCACAAAAAAGGGGCCGGGGGATACAGGATCACCCTGCAAATGAGTTCAAACGATCGAAGCCAGAATAAACAACATGGCCTTAGCCAGAAACTATAAACTATTCATAAAAAAAAACACTTTTAACAACCTCAGGCTACCAAGGTAGTACCAGCAGAGGGAGGAGGATCATCTTTATCAAGAAATCCCCATGCATCAGTGGGATTGTGAGGCGGACTGGGAACAGTCTAGCCATCAGTAGCATCAGTAGGATCTGGGGTAGTCGTAGTCTCTACATCCTTCTTGTCTGGCCGAGGAGATGAAATTGCCAAGGCCAGCCGAGGAAACTTGCCAGAGTGCGCCCGTCCAAGGGGAGGAGCTAAAGACCAGCCAAAAGCTCACCCAAGGGGGGAGCTGGGGACTAGCCAGAACCACCATGCAATGGGGAAGCAGAGCAGCACCTCCAACCACCATGACCACCACTGGGAGAGCGGTGGTGGGGACCTTGGGAGTGCGGCATGTGTGAATGGTGGCCAGAGGACTAGCGTCAGGAATGACAACTGCAAGACGAGGAGGCATCGACCGAGGCATTCAGAAGCACTCTGGCAATGGTGAAAGGAGCATTGCCCTAATGATTTAACAATTCTTGTAAATGTGCAACCTCCAGGACAACTTTATTAGCTTACACCTATATCTGCATAATGACATTGTTACAAATGCATGCCTTAGTGTACATTGCAATGTTAACATCCAAAAAACTATGAGTGAATAAAATTGCATTTCTATCTTTCCATAGAGAAAACAAAATTTCCATCCTAAAAGTATGCCAAATCTAGGAGAACTTTCAAGGAAATCTAGGGGAATCACCTAGTAGGATCATGTGCCATGTAATTGGTTTGGGCCTGAAAGGCTTGAAAAAATCATGAATCTAGTGCCAATAATTCTGAGCACGCTTGCAAAACTAAAAAATATGCAAAAAGGACTCAGGTTGGCCATAGAAGGGGCATCTAGGATCAGGAACCCCAATGTTCTTGAGCCAATTACCCAGGGGAAGACCTTGGAAGGAAAGGCACGAAGCAAAGTGTGCAATCTTAGGTTCTGTAATGGCACTCCAAATGGTGTTGAACCATTTTCTCCATTGAGAAAGCAAAGAATGCAAATGCCACCATTGATTAAGTGTGTCTACCATCAGAAGGTGGGGTGAAAGCCATCTATATCCCATATTGGGCTTATAATTGGTAAATGGAGTGGTAGGAAACCACTTCCAATCATACCACCAAGGACGAATAGACTGAATCCCCACTTTATGAACTAAGTGCATAGGGATGGAAGGCAACAGAAGGTCATAAGTCTGGCGATTGGCACGAACAAGGCGGTATTGAACTTGCATATCCTCCCATGACCTGAAATTCATGGTGACTCTTGAAAAAATGTCCTTGGTAGTGCAGATGCCACGTTTAAAGAAACGCAGAGCACTGGCACCTTGAGTCTTGGCAAGAGGAGTACCCTGGAAAACAAACAGGGGAGACCACCAAATGTTCTATTGATTTAAGGATAGCCCATTGCGAAACTCATCACCAGCCCAATGAACCCAAGGTTTAATAGTTTCCTAGGCTTTCTAGATGCTCTTTATAACAAACGAGCCCTGTATAACCACCGGTTCATGCATAGTGGGAAGGGTTTGAAAACCAATCCCCTTCTACGCCGGTCTATTAGCAGGGAAGCCTGAAGAGATGCAATGCCTAACAAGAATTTTCCAGGCTTCATCTCTAGAATTAGGTCTAATAATCCATTTAGCACAGAGGGAAAGGCCTTGCTTCTGAGTGGAAAGCAGGCCGAGACCCCCAAATTCCCTTAGGAGATAACAGAAATCCCAAGCAACTCTGTCAAAACCATGATGGTCAGAACCAGAGGCCCAAAGAAAATCTCTGAGAAAACATTCTAATTTGAGATAGGAAGCTTTGGAGGGAGCCCAAAAAGAAGAATAATATGCATGGGTGGTAGCCAAAATCTTAGAACAAATCTAAAATTTACTAGCAAGAGAAAGTAGCTTAGTGATCCAATAATCAAGCTTTTTGCTAATCTTTGTAAGCACAGCATTCCAAAGTTCCATAGGGGAAGCCTGGAAAGCAAAGGGAATGCCAAGAAAGCGGAAGATTTCTCCATGAGTAACCCATTTCCATTGGAATTGGCTAAGCCAAGGTAGAGTTGGCAAAAAAGACTGTTGGTAGCAGAGCATTTTATGCCATTGAATGGCAGAGCCAGAGGCTTGACAAAAAGTGTCCAAACAATTTAAAGCATTTTTGATGTTTTCTTCATCTTCAAGAAGAGTAAGAAAAGAATCATCAAAAAAATGAACATTGACTAATTGGGAGGAAGAATCAGGCAAGGAAATGCCATAGACCAGTCCTGAAGACACAGAGTGGGGAAGTAAATAACCAAAACCTTCAGCAGCAAGGACATAAAGCACTGGAGCTAGCGGACAACCTTGTCTGATGGAACAAAAAAGTCCAAAAGCTTCAGATTGTGAATTATTGATGGTGATGCAAGAATTAGCATCACCAAAGAGCATCTCCATGGACTGAAGGAAATTGGGACCAAAATCTAGAGCCTAAAGCATAGCCAAAATGAAAGGCCATTCAATGCGATCATAGGCTTTAGCAAAATCTATCTTTAAAAAGATAGCCTACTACTTGGACTTACGAGCCCATTCCATACCTTCCCAAATAGAAATTATGTTGTCAAAAATATACCTAGATTTGATGAAGCCAGTTTGTTCAGGCCACACAATTAGAGGAAGCATATGGCATATTTTGAGAGAGAGCACCTTAGCAATGATCTTATAAGACACATTTAGGAGGGTGATGGGCCTCTAGTTGCAGATGTCCTCAAGATCACCAGCTTTAGGTATGAGTTTAATATTGCCTTTATTTATGATCACTCCTAAGCTTTTAGAATTGTATGCTTCAAGATAGACTTTGTGCAGATCAGGACCAATTTGCTCCCAAAGATGTTTGTGAAATTCACAGGGAAATCCATCACACCTAGGGGATTTTTCATCTACCATGGAGTAAACTACCTCTTTAAGGTCTCGGAGGGAAAGCGCATTGCTCAATCATGAGGTGGTTTGGAGTAACAGTAATACACTTTCTGAGAGCCTCCTCCTGAGCAATCGAATGGCCCTGCAAAGCAAAGATGTTCTCATAGTGAAGAAGAAAAGCTTGCAGGATGTCAGGCAGACTAGAAAGAACATCAGTTCCCTATTTTATCTTTTTAATCCCAATATTGGTATGATGGGCTCAAAGAGCCTAGAAGAACTCCTTTGAGGCTTTGTCGCCAGCCTCCAACCAGTAGAGATAGGCTTTGATTTGAGCTCCTCGGGCAGCATAGTTATCAGCAATTTTCTTTTCATGGTGAAGCTTGGCAAGCTAAATTTGTAGATCCACATCAAAGGGGTTGAAGGTGAGTGCTTCAGAGGCTTTTTGAGGGGAAGGGTGTTGGCTTCATAAGACCATTTTTTGAAAATTTCCAGCTGACACCCGTAGATGTGCAAAAATTGAGCCATTCTGGTAATGGTGTCATTCCACCATTGAATCCAACCTCGATGGGAATGTGGCAAGAATAAGAACTATATAGAAAGAAATGATTTGAGCTTTTTATGTTTCCCATTCCTTTTAAAAATGTTTCTAAAGTTTACTAAATCGAAGAAAGAACTACGTAGCAAGAAATGATTTGATCTTTGTAGTAGGAATCTCATTCATTTGAATCTTGTATTTATTGGAATGTTATTGATAGAAGTACTTGTAAACTGTATCAATTGCTTCATCACTTCTTCAAGTTGTCAATGTAGAAGGTGCAAATTTGTGTAAATCATATGTATTGATCATAGTATGATATTAAATACTTAGTATTAGTCTCAGAATGGTTTTGACATTTGAGTGCCAACACACTTACCCACTCTCTATATTGGAGTCGAGCACACCACGTATGCCAAGCCACAACATGAGCCGAGTCAGGAAATCCAATAGGTGCCAAGTGATCTTTAGGTACTGAGCAACCTTCAGGTGCCGAATGAAGTTTAGGTGCTGAGTGAACATCAAGTACCAAGTGACTTCAGGTACTGAGCATGATATAGGTGCCAAGTGATATTTGAGTGCCAAGTCACAGAGGATGCCGAGCAAAATAGAAATGAAATAGGAGCCGAGTAAGACATTTTTTTAATTTTTCAAGCATTAGGAATTAGTAAGTGCCGAGTAACACAGAATGCACATCTAAGTTTTTAACTTCACTAATTATGATGTAAACCATTTTCATGGCTGACATATGATGAATCTCAAATGATTTAAGTAATAAGATCAAATCTTTTCTATTTCCTATGCAATCTACATGCAGCCAATAAGAAAAATGGAGAAGGCATGCAACCAATAAGAAAACTGCAAGGAATGAGCAAGAAATAGAGATTCAATATGGATTGTAGATCCATATCTAACCCTAAGTCTTCAAATGTCTTTATAAGGAAGACAAAATCTCATTGTATTAAGCAAGATGAAGAAGTGTAAGGAAAAACTATAGTGGAGTTCAGAGTGAAGAGTAAAAAGACTTAGAAGAAGAGAGCAACAGTGAAATATTCAATTGATTAGAACAAAGCAAGAGATACAAATGAGTATCAGATCTCAGAGGATCAAGATCACAGTAAGTAGATCAAGTGCCTACATTTAGCAATCAAAGGATTGTAAGATATCAGGTTTATTATACCTAATACTCTCTTGCAATTGTATTAGAAAGGAAACCCTATGGTGATAGGTTAGGTTAATAGCTATTTTGTAGATCCTTTAAATAGGTGATTAAATCCTTTAATAGGGTAACCCTTCATGTAAAGTGTTTGTAAATCCTTTAACTAGGTCACTATTGACACAGTGTAAAGCCTTTAATAGGGCAGGCCTTTAACAGGGCAGACCATTAGAAGTGGTCAAACATTATTACTGCAGTAATTTGGTGGGTATTATCCCCACCCCAATTTTACCTTCTTATTTATGGAGGGTTTTTGGGTTACCAAAATCTCAAGTGTTATGTGGTGGTACATGTTTGTTTTTCCATGGATGTTTGATATGTTTATATGCATGCAATCTACTTTTAGTTAAAAGTTTTAATGGTCCCCCCCTCAGAAGCATTCTTCCTATTTGAATATTCCAACACTTAGTGCCATATTGGGGACTTTGGTCTCTTATTCTTGGGCTTAAATAACAACAAAATATGAGCCATCCTATCAGATCACAAGTGCATTTCTAGGATGAGAATTTAACAAAAAAAATGAGTAATCCTATCAGATCACAAGTGCATTTCTAGCAAAAAATTAATGCATTCATAATGTTAATTTAGAACTTTTTAACCTTATTCTCACTCATCTACACCTCTACAACCATTATGCATTAGGTAGGAACTATGACGCATTATGTCTCTTGTTAAATGCTTAAATAATTATAAATAGATTGTCCATGTTGGATTTATTGGTTATGTGATGTAGATATTTACCTTGTTATATTTTGATTCAAGAGATACTTGTTACTCATGTTATATTTTATATTTGAGATGACCTAAGGGTCAGATGTTATAGTTTGATTTTAGTATTATAGATGTTAGAATACTATGTTATTCAATTGATCATATTGCATGATAATGCCATTTTGAGATGACAATGTATTTTATGATGATATATCTAGTTATCCAGTATTTGGACATATATCTGATTATGTTATGTGATGGATTTAATGCTATGGTTATTTACTTCATTCTTTCTTCATTATGCTATATTTGAGCATGAGTGATGTAAATAGATTATTTTAGTATAATTAAATAAATAATTAAATTAGGTGATTTAATACATTTATTTCTTTGGCTAAGTTATTATATGCAATTGGACTTGATCATGTATTTTAGTGTGTAGGATTTATATCCATGGTAGTGACATATGGAGTTAGTGATTCAGTAGTTCATATTTACCAATATCATCCCTATATGGTCAATGTATCTTATTAAAATGTTTAAATTAAACCTTCTAGTGATTTGATAAATTTGGACTCATTTGCATTATTTGACTAGACCTGTGAACGTGTTTGTGCATTTAGAGTTTTGCATTGTCAGAAAAGGTTGTTAAAGAAATTTCATGACTTTTGGGATTTTTGTGCTTTATTTTATTTTATTTTAATTTCTAGTAGCTTTTTCATAGTTGAATTCCAATCACTTGGGTTGATTCAGGATTTAACTAGTTCTCCTGGTTATTTTCCTTGATCAATTATTCACTTGAAAAGTGAATAAGTATCTAGAAAGGAATTTAATTCCTCATTGCTCACTTTTGAATTATAAAGTTTGAGAGTAAAACCCAAAATCCTCTTCATGAGGAATTATTATTTTCTTCATTGTGGGAGCTACAGGTGTGGGATCGTCACAAGATTGGTCTTGTTGGATCTAGCTTGAGGAGACCTTGGATTGCCAAGATTTTTGGCTACTTATATTGGATTTTTATTTTATGGTTAAAATTCCCATTTTTCCCTTTTGGATGTGAGCTATGGCTCTCCCATTTTATTGCTTTAGCTCCATTTCTACTTCTTTTTTTGGTAGTCATTTGTTAGGAGGCTGAGAACTAGTGTTCCCCTCCATTTTTGTATGCTAACTCTACCCAGTTGGGCGGGTATGAGCGTTTCCCTATTTTCTAGGAGGAGGGTTTGGGGTTTTGCATCATTATGCTAGCCATTTTTGTATTTAGACTCCAAACCCAAATTTTATTGGATTTTTGTGACTTTTGTGCCCTAAGACCAAATGGGTTTTAATTTCAAAGTTTTTGAGTTTTGAGGTTTTTTGCCTTGATTTGTATGCCACCAAATTTTCTTGGGTTTTCTTGGGATGATATTGGTCATGGACTTGGATTATCCATAGGATGTCAGTTGGACCATTGCTGCATTCTTATGTTGCATTAAGATGCGTGTCACATCTGTATTCCTAACTTTGTGTTTAGTTGAGTGATTTTATACCTGGTGTTATTGTTTCTTTTGGACCCCTATTATTATTTTGTGGACACTAGGATTCATGTATAATCCATAATCCTAGATTGAGGCCAATTTAGTGAGTTCATGATGTTTGGTCTTGTTCCATTATTGGGATTCATGTAGAATTCATACTCCTAGATTGAGGCCAATTGAGTGAGTTCATGATGTATGGTTTTGTTATTCTTTTGGATTCATGTAGAATCCATCCTCCTGAGCTATTATTTGGTTGAGTGTTATATCTTGCACTATTTTCTCATCCATTCCTTATGTTATGATCTTTGTGATGGTGGTGTTCCACACACAAGTACATATGTGTACATGGTCAAGTGAATTACGAGGCCCAATCTCTCATTAGTACTTCAGTAGAGTTTTGATCATTTGGGGTTGGGTTTTCAATATGCATATGTATGGGTACTCATTATTGGATGAGCATGGGTAGGGTAGGGTAGCACATGGAGGGGCTTCTATCTCATAGCCTAGTGACCATTACCCGTGGGTTGGTAGAAGAAGTTTTAAACTAGGTGGTAAAAACTTTAAGATAATTAAAAGTGTATTGTATGCCTTCCACTGGGAAGAGCTACTACCTAGATTGTGTACCTTCCATTGGGGAGAGTAACTGTCAATACTAGCTTGGGCTTTTTGATGCCAAGAGACACTCCATGATGTTAGCCCCTATACAGTAACTAATTGAGAGTCTAACTAGGACCTATTGTACATTCATTATCTTATGATCTTGGTTGTAGTCATCTTATTGTTTAGCATGAGTGTTAGCTATGGATCATTTTTTTATGTGTGATTGTGGTTGGATCGTTATCTCAATTAGCATAGTGAGAGTGGACCTATGGGTTCCATGTCGTTAGGAGGTGTAGCTACCTTCACCATTGCTAGGGATAGGTGTACATAGATGGTTTGTTGTCCTAATGTGACCATTAATAGATGTTTTCACTTAGAACTTTAGGTTCCAGAGTATGCATTCTTATGATTTATTCTTTCATTGAAATGCTTGGATAACATGTTTAGATGATGTTATTTTATTTGATGCATTCCTATATTATGATGTTTAGCATATGATTAGATGATGTGATTTTCTTAGTTGGAATATCTATTGCTTATTGGTTTAACATGTTATATTTCCTATTACTATGATATTTAGAATATGATTAGATGATGTGATTTGATTAGTTGTATTATCTATTTCATATTGGATTAACATGTTAGATTTCCTATTCTTATGTCTATTATTATTCTTTAGTAGTGATGTCCTCATAAGATAGCTCTGATTATCTAGTTGGCAATTTGGGATGTTATGCATAGGGAATGGCTAGGACCTTCGAGGTCTCATGATGTTATTATGGTTCGGAGGAACCATGCACAAGTTTTGGTTGTGTTGGTGCTTTGTTGTTTATAATTTTCCTTCTTATGATGTTTGGTTTATGAACTAGGTTTATACATTGTGATGTTCCTTTCATCATGTTCCTTCATATGTTGTTATGGATTAGATGGATAGTTTTATTCTACTCCCTATTGCATGGTGTTGTATTTTTCTTTTGTTCAAGTGTCCAAGCCTTGATTTTTGGATTTGGTACTCCTCAATATGGAGGAATTATCTTTTATATATTTTTATCCTTTATTTTTCTGGTGTGCTATTTTGGTTCCTCATGTGAGATTATACTTCCTCGCTCAAGATTGTGGAATTTTAATGCAGGGCCTTGTATTTCCTTCTATGTCTCTTGGCACTTCCTTGTGTGAACCTCAACACTAATGTACTTCTTTTGATTGCTAGTCCCAACATTTCCTTATGTGGCTCGATGTACTTTCTTGCGTGAAGAGGTATTTCCTTACATGAGATTTTTTTTTGTTATTCTCTCACATGAGAAATAAGGGGAATCTCTTCTATTTTGTGAAGAATGCAATTTAGACTTTTGAGTACCCTTGAGGAATGCTAGTGATTCCATGCTTCAAAAGATTAGAGATTTTGTACTTTGATGATGTCTTTGGTTTTTGTTCTTTAGTTTGGTCATGTTAGTTAGGTTGTGGCATTTGAAGATCTTTTGGTTGCTAGGATTGTTGGTGAAGTCTTCTATTGCGATCCTTGTGATCCCTATATAATTTTTTCATGTGTATTCATACTTGTAAAAAAAAAAACTTGGCTTGTATTGAATCTTTGTTCCAAGGATCACTGAGCAGGGTATTACATGATCACTTTGGGACTTGAAATTTGGGACAATGGTGTAATTTCATATGGAGAGTATGAGTATGAATTTTAAGCTTATGAAAATAATCTAGGTGCAATTGGAAAGCACACAAAGTTGACCTCTAGGAATTGTACAGCTAGGCAATCTAGTAGAAAAGTAATTTTTGTAGATGGAATGGACCCAAGAAAGTGTGCAAATGGATTCATGAGAACTTGTGAATTGGTATACTTGAAGTATTTTTGGTCCAAAATGTAGTGGTTAAATTTTTTTTTCTTCATCAATTACAATTTTCAAAGTTATAACATCCCGAAAAGGGCTACTGATCAATTTGCACTTTTAGTTACCTATGAAACTTTAGAAATTTCATTTGGAATCATGTTTCAAAACTAGTCAGATGGATTTTTCATAAGTTCAAATTCAAAACATATTAAGTATTTGACCCTTAAAATGCAACTCAAAAATAAATTTCTCAATAGGGCCAATTGGGTCAAAGTTATAACTTGTCAAATTGGGCTTCCTAGAATTTTGAACAACATGCATCAACATGACAACAATCAACTACAAACTTTGAAGGACTCAAAACCATATCAAAAATGTCAAAATGAGCTGAAATCTTAAATATAGGTTCTCTCATAGGCATACTAATCATTCTCATGGTAGTGGGTCATGACACTTTATCGGGTACAAGATATTCAATTGCAAACTAGGCTTCCTGTCACTATTTGACACTTGGGAAAAATACAAGTTTGACAATTGCTCAGAATGAAATTTCACTAAATGATTTAGAGCTTCCAACTGATGACCTCAAGTTTATAGAAATACTAAATGAAAAGTAATGAGCACTTGGAACAGATCCTATGACTTAAAACATCAATTAGGTACACATGCGTGAAAAGCTCCTATAGGGGCTTGATTGGACTTGTTTTCATAATGGTACTCAAAATTTATACTTCAATTTTGAGTCCCAATAGGAGGGGTATCCTAGAATTGTTGGAGAAAAGATACAATGTTTATGTGTTGCATTCACGACAATGTTGGTCATTGATGTCAACATACCAATGATTTTGTAAGACTAGTAGAGAAGAAAATAGGGATTACAGATTGAAGATGATGTTATGTGAAGGTAAGGACATGTTTTATAGAATTTACTAATGATATGGTTAGGTATGAATACAAAAATATGAAGACAGTATAGAGTTATTAAAGTTTTTTTTAAGATTGGTTAGAGGAAACGTATACCGAAAATAATTACTAGTAAATTGATTATATATCTTGAAAGAGATGGAATTGGGTTGAGAGAGGTTAGAAAAAAGGAGAAGACATGTTGAAGATGATGTGGTTAAGTGATAAAAGTTAAATGTTACATGTCGGAAGAGTTATGAAAATAGAGTGGTGACACTTTATGTGTAATTATGTAATTAATGTACTACTGTAATGTGGTATATAAAGTATTTTCTTAATTGGTACTATGTTATTACTATAAATTGAGAAAGCCCCAAGGCCAACTCAATAACTTATTTTAGGATATGGTATAAAGGAGAAGTATTTCCTTGAGGTAAAGATGTCATTGTATGTGAAATGTGAGTATGCAAACTTGTATGTGAGATTTAGTGAACCAATTATTTAATATATGTTTATTAGAGAATTATTTGGCACAAATGAGGCACAAAGATCTTAAAAGGTGACAATGTCTAGTAGAGAGTGCTATTGTAAATTTTTTATTTTAGTACTATTCTAAAATGAATATTACTAAAGCTATTTGGATTATGAATTCAGTACTCTTACCCCTGAAGTTGTTTGAATAGTGCGGCCTTCTACCTTACACAACTCTTAACAATATTGGTACAACTCCTAACATGGTTAGAATCCCCTCATAGTGATTCAAAATATCATAATAGGGATAGATATCTAATAAATGTATTTCATTGACTCCAAAAATCATTCATCCTCTTACAAGGAACTTATATATTATTACATGATTTTGTGGGTACCATCCCCACTAGGGTTTTCCCTTTGATCAAGGGTTTCTCTAGTAAACAAAATCTAATGTTGTTATGTTTGGTGATGTTTCTATGGTTGTTGCATATATTGTTTACATGTTTTGTAATTGATAAGGATATTGTGAGTTATTTTAATTATATAATTGATTCATCACCCCCATAGCTATCTTGGCAGACTTTACTTTCTAATAGGCTATTCATATTCCTAGTCAAGAAGAGTTTAATGAAGCCATTGGTAAAATTGAATATCCCAAGGAGGATCTAGTCAAGGACTTTTTGTGACTTTGGGATTCCTATTGGTTCTAATTTTATTTTTTTGTCTCTTGTGTGTGTTTGTATTTTGATTTGTTTCTAGTTTCAATGGCTAGGTAGGCCATTTCTTGTTGGTTTAGTTAGTGGACATGTCGACTATATTGGATACTATTTTTTAGTTTTTAAATTATTTTAATTTAATTTAATTTCTTGTTTTTCTGGGGTGAGGGGCGGGTGTTAAATATTTTATTTGATTTATTAACTTTTGGGATATATGGCCCCCCTATAAATAAAACTTGTTTTAACCCTTAATCAAAAGCATTTTTTAGTTTGTAAGAAAGTCTATAAAGGAGGCAAGTTTCCTGATAAAATTAAGAGAGGTGATTTAATCATATTTTCAAGTTTACAATTAAAGAAGAGATTTGTGAGAATAAAATGTAAACTAGGCTATAAGACAATGCAATTTATTTTGAAAATGAAAAATACATACAAGAAAAATTTAAAGATTAGATTAATTGGAAAATAAATCCATAAAAAAATTCAATCTATTGTTTGGTAATAATTTCATTAACAAAAATATATTATTTAGTAACACAACTCTATATTGTGTCTACATCTTCTAGGGTCCCATAAGGTGACTTCTCTAAACAAAATATGTTATCTAAGGATAGACTCATATGATTAAAATTAAGTTTATTTTAAAACCAAAGTTAAATTTTCTAAGGGCTTCTTTTAGAATGAAAAAAATGCACTTATCATAAAGAAAATGATACACATATACATACTTATGTTTAGTGAATGATCAATAATCTAAGTTTATTTTATTACAATATTTAGTTTTTTAATTTTTGGTCAAATTATTTGATTGATATATTTGAATTAGCATCTCACTTGTAATGATTCATCCTCACCTCTTAGTACCATTCCATAATAATAGAGATAGTTAACACAAAAAAAAAATTTCAAAATATGATTGAAGATTATATAGTAGCTCTATAGGTGGAACCAAAGACATCATGAAAATCACACAAAAAGAAGGTGAAGCCATAGATAACACCAAATAAATGAGGGAAAACAAAGGTTCCCGCCACCACACCTATTGTGATGTGGAGCCTAATTAGACTCAGAAGTTTATTTAGTGCAGTTTTCTCCCCATATTATTTCTATAGGGCTTTGGGGGTAGTGCTCACAAGATAGGGTCAAGGGAAACACCCCTATGGGGTCCTTAGGTAGTGCCCTAGATGCGCTTCCTATTGTAGTACAGGGTGGGTTGAGGGACAAAGCCCTTGAGGGGATTTTCAAGGGAAGCATCCCCAAAGCCCAAAATGACCTTATATATTAAAAGGCTTCGACTGTTATTTTTCCTATTAGATGACTTATTATAGCCCTCATTTTGTAAGTGGAAAAAACTTGTATAAAAAGGCTTAGGGTTAGGGATTTTAGAATGTAATAGTGATATTGTAGCTTCTTGTGATGTTGTTGAGTTTTAATGGGTTACAAATTGTAATCACTGGATGATAATAATATTAGACTTGCTATTGGTGGATGTATCCTAGGGATTAGGTGAACCATGTTAAATCTTGGTGTCGTGTGTTCTCTTCTATGTGCTCTATTATTTTTTGATATTGGTTATATTTGCACGTAATTGTTATTTTTTTCCTGAGGTTGATCCTAACAACACCAACCCAAAATAATATCCAAGGCTAGGTACTACAATAAGTAGAAATATAGGTGAGACATATCCTGCACAACTAAAGAGATACCAATAGTAATAGAGAAAGCATTGATAAAACTCTTGCTAAGATGACATCACCAAAAAATATGACCCTCAAGATACAACAAAGTCTCCACTTGAACACCCATTTATCATATGCCAAAAGGAAAAAAAAACCCCAAAAAGAGTAATTTGACCTCAAAGAGGTCTTATATTTGAACAAGAGACCAAGGAAAATAAATCCCCAACCATAACTCTATTCCAAGAAAAATTTCTTATCTCCTCTACAAAAATTGACAACCTAAATGCTAAAAAACCTCTACATGATCCAATAATGTAAAAACCACAAAAATACCAAACAAGAAAGGGTACACCATAACATAAGCTTCTAACCAACTATAGGGAGTGACTTCAAGAAAATCCATTACTAGGAGGAAATGGAAAGAGGGTCTCCAAAAACAAAATATCCACATCTCCATCAATCCAAAAAATAATAATGAATTAAATTTCATCAATTTATTCCTCACCCTTTTCATCTAAATGAACCTCTAAAGAACTCTCACTCCATACGAAAACCCTTGAGTTTATACAATCAATCTTTTTTTTGTTCTTAGTCATCCTACCCTACCATGAATATCCAATTTATTTATTTAGATCCACATTGTTGTTGTAATCACCCAATTTTGCTCTAGTAAACATTGTTACACATTTAATCAATTTTGCATAGTGAAAATATCATTAATCCTTCATAAAGTCATCACATAATCATTTATTCAATTTTATCATATTGTGTGATCTCCTTATCCTAAGTTTTATAGAATTAGAACAACATGTCCCCTTTTAATTAAATAAAAATACTCTTTATCATATATGCACATAAAAAGAAAAAGAAAAAGGAATTGTCTACAACTTGAATGCACACTTTCCAAGGTGAGTAAAATATAGACCTTTGAAAAGGACTTTTCATCTTCATCTCCATCACATATTCTTTTTCCTCTTAATATCATCCACCTATTTTGCCTCTCAACAATTTTGAGAATGTGGATCAGCTTAAGATCAAATCTCCAACATTCATTTTTTCTACTAATCTTGACTATCCAAATCTCTCTAAAATAACATGCTCTCTCCTCACTCTCTCATATCCATCTTGTTTGAGATAATTTTATACTACTATTTTAATTTCTTAAGAACTTGAGCACTCTTCACTCTTGCATTCTAGCTTAGCATTTTCCTTTTATTACAACTAGATTATCACATTTATCTTAATTAACATGAAGAAATATTGCATCTTATTAGTTTTTTTTTTTTTTTATGGCACTTGGATTTCATAGTAGCTAAATATTGTATCTTGTTCTAGCTTAGCTTTGCACTGCATACTCACTTGGGATCTTGAATACTTGTACTCCTATTGTGTGCTACCTTGGAATATCTCATCCTATGGTGCATCTTACAAGTGTATCCAATCACTAGGTTCAATTGATCTTTGTATGTCATCAATAAAGAGCTATAAGCCACCTCCCAAGTTTCCAAATCAATGAGATCTCTTGGAAATAATGGTTCATAGAAAAGTGACTATTTTTTGACACACATTTTTGGCACCCATTATGGGGGCTAGAAACAAGTTTCTATCTCATTTTTCTTGTATTTTTTGTATTTTTTTGTGGAAGGTCTAATTCTTTATTTTTTTGTAAAAATTATTGAACAAGAGAGTTTTTCTCTGCATGCAATAAAACTCTTCTCTACAAGTGATGCCTCTCATATAATGCTCTATTACTTTGCTACTATCTAGAATATCATTCTCCTTTTGATGATTTATCATTTGATTCCAGTGTTTTTTTGCCTACATGGTTTTTATCACATGGCTTCTAGCACTTTATCATATGATGATCTGGTGAAGCCTATTTTATCATACATATGTGTTAACTTGCATTTTATGAGTTTAGTATCTTAGTTTTCTTACATTTCACTTGCATTTATGTTTTCTAGTTTAGCATAACATCCAATAAAGTAGTTTTACAAGTTTATTGAGATTTTTTTTCGATATTATATGTCATAACTTGTAGGTTCACTTGTCAAAGTTGCATTGCTAGTGTTGGTGTTTTTCAATTATTTAGTAACAAGATACTCAACACCAAAATAATGAAAGCACAAAAATTCTAAGGACCAACTACTTCCTATAAACAATTGAATGTATTTCTCATCTAGGCCCAATTGCAATGAAATCAGGATAGATTTCGTACTCATTAGGCTTTGCAAAACCAAGGTGGATATACCTAAGGGATGGTTCAAATGAATGCTACTAAATTAGAATCTCTTAGTTTCATTCTGATTCTCATCTCATATCTCTGACATATGCATAATTTGTTCATTCCATGACACCTTAAGATAGTACACATCCCTTATAAGTAGATTTGGTTACAATTCTTCTCAAATTTGCAAATATTTCTAGCAATAGTAGCTAACTAAGGCTTAGAGATCAAATGCAAACAAGTGCTAAACTGATATTTCTTTCGAATAGTAAAGTAAAATTGATTTTTAATTTGAATTTGATGATTGCCTATGCTTTCTTCACTTATAGATTGAATTTAGTAGATTAGTTCCTCATCCATTAGGATTTAGAGTCCATTCAATTCCTGGATCTAATGGATTGCTTTACAATCAACATTATCAATAGTTCTTACTAAAAATCATACTTAAAAACATACTTCCTATTACCATGGAGACCCTATCAATACCACTAAAGAATTTATTTTAATTCATTGAATTAATAGCAATGGTATATTGATATACATTTCAATTCAATTGTATTCAATTAGTCAAGCTTTTCTTATACAAATTTTGAATAACCAGGTAAAAGAAATGGAGACAAGATTTAGCCAAAAAAGATGTGGTGACAATTCATCTTTGTATTAGTTTCATTTTGAAAACAATTGTATACAATTGAACTAGACTCAGAATGACTCAAGACCAAACATCTAAATCTTAGAAAATTAATGTATTCTCATAGATCTGTAGAGAAACATATCACAAATTATTTTTCAAAAGGCTGGATCAAACATACTTAGTAAAGATTTAGAAAGACAATAATTTTGACCTCTTATTCTAGCCCTAGAATCTCACTTATATACTTTGAGATGCAACAAGATTCAGGCATCGAGAACTAACAATTGTCAAAAGATATTTACATTTTAAAACTATCAAAAAAGACAAAAATGTGGGTAATAGAAATTTTTTAAAATCAAAACATTCTTTTGGTGGGTCCACTTTTTGTTACATCTTCAAAGGTGACGACTTCAGTGGTTGGTTGTTCTGCTATTCTGATTCCTTAGAATATGCAGCCATCAAACTTGTTTATGATGTATCATGATTAGGTGCTCATAGATTAACCTCAATTTGAGGTTCATCATGAACTATTAAGGTAATAGTTATATATAGGTTTGTTTCTACCACATCATTAACCTGACCCGCAGTACTTTCCACCTGAGATGGTTGCCCTTCTTTATCTTCTTCTTTCTTCTAATCTTTTGAAGGTGCATCAATGATTTGAATTTCATCTTGATCCATCTCATCATTATCACTTTGAACCTCTTCCTACTACTCATTAGAAGCAATATCTGGCATCCACTTTTCAAAAAGTGTGTCATTTGGCTAGTTAAAGTGTAGGATATCATTCTACTTTTTGATTACAAATTTAGCCTCCTTATCAATATTAAATAAATTATTGTTTCAAAGAATCAAATAATAACTAGACCTTCACTAAATCCTCTATTGTGGTTTCCCACCAGGCATGTCCTTTTTCATTAATTACTTTATTTATTCTTAAACAAAATAAATCATCTAAATCTTTGGCCCATTCATCTTTATTTTTTAGTTTATTCTTCTTATCCAAAGCAAATGGCAACAAGTCAAATTTTTTACTTTTGTATTTATTCAAGTAACTAACAATCCTCCTCTATAATCCAACTCTTCTATCATCAAAATCTAGAAGATCATTAGTAATATCATAAGTTTTCTCTATGACATCATGTGAAAGTTTTATGATAGAATAACAAAGAAATGTGACCTCTTTTCTCCTTTTATTACACTTATTGAAAATGGGTTTCAAAGTCTCCTCATTTGCTTTTATCTCTTCCCATATATTTATTACCCTTGCTAATTGATCATAGAAAAATGGCCATTCAATTTTGTCAACCAAATAAATGAGAGCCTTTCTTAGTTTATCTTCATATTGCACATTCAACTCTACATGTAGTCCCCACAATTTGCACTTCTCCTCTTCAAAATCTTCAGCTATATAATATTGTGGCCTTTGTGGAGTATTAGGAATTTCAATGAGAGGAGTAGATTTAAAAGGCTCTATTGGTGGGCAAGTGTATGTGATCCTTGGCTTGGACGACTATCCCATCACTTTATTTTCAAGTTCAATTCTTCTTTGAACTTCCTTATTGCAAGCCTCCAAAACTTTTTGATATTTAGCCTGTAACTCCAACCTTTCCTTCTCATCTCTCTCTCTACAGTGGCCAAAGTTAAGTGGGATGTACCAAAATTCAAATGTGTAGCCTCCACATGGGTAGTATCTGCCACTCTCTTTACAATTATATTTCCCATTAATCCAGTGTCATCTGACTATGATGAGATTGTCCTGGAACCTTTCCTTAATGACCAAATGACTAAGGTAGCCTGGTCTTCACTAAAGGTGGCACCTTTTATTTCTTTCTTATTTTGGTCCTATATGTTTAATTTATTTGAAATAGAATTAAAAACTAGAGCATCTACTATATTCCAATTGGGTAGCAGTAGAATATTAGATGCTTTTGCCATTCGTTTCCCCTCTTTAGGTGTTATATTTTGGAATTCTTGCATCATCTCTTCTTTTACTTGATTTTGCATGGCTACCTCCTCCATTTCCAGATGCTTTGTTCTTAACTTATTACATTTTTCCTCATATTTTTCCATATTTTCTCTCCATTCAAATTGGTAGAAGGCTCTTGTTCTAACAAAATTATCATCAAACAAAAATTCATGACTAGCTTGTTTAATTATAGGATCTAATTCTCTTCCTCTGTAATCTGCCATTGTCAAATCAAGAGTTGGCATTAGAGGCTCTTGAAGGTTTCCCTCATCTAACTCTACTTGGGTAATAAATATTCCCCCTTGGGACCTCAATTGTTCAACTTTCTCTCTAGTAAGCCGCTCTTCTCCAATCTGCAAAGGGTATTGCATAGGTGAATATTCTTCAATGTAAGGACCTTGTTCTTTCATTATTTTTTATCCTCTTAGGAGAGGTCTCATCAGGTCTTTCTTCTAAGACAACACTAGTGGATCCTATTATTTGTTTACCTTTATCCATAGTGGTCTTCTTATTTTGGATTATATTATAACCAGACCTTTTCAACATTGGGAGTGAATGCCAACCTTCTCATAAACTCTCTAGCTTTATCAAGATAGGTATTAATGAAGAATTTATTCTTCTCATTCATTGTCTCCATTATCTTAGGAAAATTTATCATGACTTTATTTATTTTATCTACCTCTATTATTGCATTACCAAGAGGCTCATAATCTTTGTCAAAATAATGACTGAATTCCAAAACTCTTGAAATAACTCTCCAATTTTCTTTCTTGGTCTCCTACTCTTGTAAAGAGAGCTCATTCTATATTATATCCTCATGGTAATAAGGCTCATGTTTTATGGAACAAAGCTTAGCCCTATGTCTAAAAACCAAATCATAGAATCCATCAGTACCACAAAAATGGGGATGACATACAACCATCTTATACTAGTCTAATAATTTACATAGAAATAACCAACCACTTTTTCTAATTAGAAAATGGTGGGCTACAGTGCAAGTCAGGAAAAGTGAGCCCTTTTTTCTTTTTACCAAATGATTTTCCTCCAATCCTCCTAGCTACCACAGTATCTCAGCTATCCCCACTTTTAGAGGCACTTGGTAGGGCAATACATGAGGAGTCACTTTGAAACCATAAACTCTAAACATAGTTAAAATAGGGTATGGTATAATATCTCCCCAATTATGTGATACTTTTAAACTAGAGGGGTTATCCATGGGCCTGATGAAATTTATTAATGCCATATGATCTTTGGGATTGTCACTTAATAAGAGGCACCTTAACCTTGAGGCAAAGTACCTATCAAACCTGACAAAACTAGCCTCTTTTGCATCCCAGGTCATATCTGTACTCCACAACTAAATTGGCAAATCTCCTCCCTCTTGTTCTCTATTTAAATCTATTTCTTTCTAAAAATATCTCACATCTTTAAACAAGAACATGTGCATCAACAATGAACAGTGGCTAAAAGTTTTTTTTGCCTTGCCTTTGGCAATTCCAACCAAGCCTATATGGATTTCTTTTGCTATATACGAGGTGAAATAAAAAAGAATGTCAACACCAAAAGAAGAAATTTGAGCCATTATATACGTAAAACTAATGGGCATCGAATTTTGCTCATCCTCACCAAAAACCTTGCATATCCACATCCTGAGAAGTGAAATATTCCTTTTTAAAAGGTTCCCTAGTAGATGCTATGATCATTTGTAAGTTCCCAATTGTGCCTATGTGTGCCCTCAATGTACCCTGTCTGATCTTATCCCTTTTAGATAAATATTCTTTTTCTAATTCTTGTAGGTCAATAGGTATATGATAATTTGATAGTGGCTCAAGACCAAAAGCTTCTCAAATTTCCTTAGGGCTTATTTTGATTAGATTCTCACAATCCAACCTTCTGACTACTATAATTATTGGGTCATAATTTTTAGCAATGAACTGTAATAGGTCATAATCCATGAAAACACTAGGGACCACTAGTTTTCCCAAGTCAAAGTTCCAAATGTTCCCATGAGGAGCAAATAACTTCTTTTTGAGAACCATTTTTTGAAAAGAACAAGCCTTTTTTTATAAGTCTTAGCATCCCTAACCCAATTCCCTTTATCATACAATCTATCAAGAATTTTGAGTCTAGGTTTCAGAGTGGTTAATTTCTTCACTTGAGAAGATTCATTTGTGGACTCGGGCAACAATTCAAGGAGGTCATCATGTATGTTACTAGACAAACAATCAACTTGACTCGAGAAAACTTTCATTGGAGGCATGGTGAATAAAATTGCAGAATACTAGAAAGCTTAGTTTATAATGGACTGAGAAACTTACTTTCTCTTCACCATCCTAAAACTATAATTCTACAACAAACCATGATTACTAGAATTTCTTCACATTTTAGTCACCAAGTACAGGTTCTTAATAACTCTAAGATCTTTGAAAGTCTAAAGAAGAGCTTTCAATTTTCATAAATGTGATATAAGGAGAAAAAAGTGGCACCACCTTCTATTTTTAAAAATATGCTATTGATTTCAAAAAAATCTGATGATCTTGGAATAAAAACAAAAGATGACTCATCTCCTACTTGCCAAGTTGGAAATCAATCTAGTGAACTTTCTCCACTAAGGCTTTCTATTACTGCTAGCAACTTGGACTTGACCCACTGGCACTTATGGACATGTGTTGTCTTCTTGCTATGTCGCCATACATAAATAATGAGCAATTTCTATACATGACATAGTGATCACCATCAATTAATTAAAATTTGACAACATGAATTTGATCATTGTTTTAATGTGACTATGGTGGGTCCCTCCATCTCTTCCTTTGTATGCTATGTTGCTACCATTAGAAAATGAGCAGTTCCTCATAACAACTTAGTGCCTACCATTGATGTGAATTTGATTTGACAGTGTGGGATCTACTATTATCTTATTTCAGCTATAGTGGGCCCATGTGTTCCTTCCCTTAGTTTCCATTTTGCATGGAATAAACATTGCACAACTTTTAGTGGTGACTTGGTGATAGTCGTTGATGAAACTTTGATATGACGATCCCAAATCTTTGTCTGCCCTTCTCTTGAGTGCTTTTCCATATCATATGTGATTTTCCAATATTTTGACATGTTAGCAAGTCATATATAATATTTTAATCCATTTCACAGTATGATAAAATTGATTCCTACCGTGTATTGACCTTTCTAGTAAGGCGTTATGTCACTGTCGGTAGGATTGCTTGATTTTCAAGTCGCGACATAGTGACCTTCTAAACTTTAAAAAATCCAACACAAGAAAAATACACATGTTCTTAATTATTGCCAACATGTCATAATGATCATGTGCTGAATTAAAAACTTTTGGGACCCATTGTTCAATATAATTGTTTCCATGTTCCATGTTTTCTGGCAAGGCGCTATGTTGCTACTAGTAGGATTGCTTGATTTTTTGATCGTGACATAATGACCTCCTTTAAGCATTAAGAAACTCCAATGCCAAGAAATATAACATGCTTCTGCCATTATTACTACAATCAATACTTTTGACAATGCATCATTAGCACACAACCTCATTAAGAATAGAAAAATCTTTATGATGCCCATCCACTTGTTAATTTCATGCCTTTTATTTTTTAGGCAAGGTGTTATGTCACTACCGATGAAATTCATGCATTTTTCAGTTACAAGATAGTGACCTCTTGGACTTAGCCAAAATTGGTGATGGAAAATAGAGTGCTTTCCAACTAATCCCTTTCTCTAGTATTGACATTTTTGACATCAGTCTATTTATCAAGAACTTTGAAATAATGAAAAACTAGTGCCCATTTTTTAGTTTTCGTCACCATCTTTACAATTCGCGATGGTCACCATGTCACATATGGTATAATACTTGCAACTTTTCTATGCGACATGATGAGCACTATAGATCTAGAAGAGATCTGATGGTAGGAAAATTTTTGGGAAGAGGAGAGTAAAAAGAAAGAAATTTAAAAAGGTCTCCTGAAAGAATATTCCATTTTCAAATCTGATTTTCTCTCTAAGACCCTTTTCTTAAAACATAACATATGACTTAACAACTTTTCTTGGGGTGCAATAATGTTTAATAGGGTTTCACCTAGGTTTATTTTTATAAACTTCCGCAAACCAAATGCTAACTTGTAGGACGCAAATTAATCTGACTCTTTATTTTTTGCAAAAAATCAGGCCACCAGCTAGATTACTAATGTGTGGTTTTCTAGATTGCCTTAGAGGTTTAAGAAAACTTTTTCTTTTTCCTTTTATCTTTCATTTCATTTCTTAGGCACATAAAATATCATGAGTATGGATTCTTCCTCTTGGTAGGAAGTATTTTCTTGTCTTTTTAAGATAGTTAGAAACTTTAACCCTTTGTTTTTTATCATAGAAAGTGACTTGGATAGGTTTCTCTTTAGTAAAATTTGTAATGCCCTGCCCAGAGATCCCTAGAATAAGGATTCAATAAAATCCAAGATATTTTATTTTAACACAAGTATGGATATACATAACAATCAACATACAAGGATCACTAAGATTGAAATGGAAAACTAAACCAACAATCCCAACATCCAACAAATCTCTGAATGCCACAACCAACTAACATGCTCAACAGAAATCAAAAACCCAAGATGACAAAAAAACATAAAATCTTTGATCTGTGAAAGCAAGGAAATACCAAGAATCCCAAAGGTTACTCATATCACTAAAATGTGTTCTCTATAAAACAACAAAGATAAGCCCTATTTTCAATGTGAGAGAATACCGATCAATATTTGTGTGCAAGGAAGTACTTTTCTATATGAGAAAGTGCAACAGGCCACACAAGGATCTTCCTTTTGCATGAAGGAATGCTTGGTCCAGCAACCAAAATACTCAATGTTGGTGCCAAGATTTACGCAAAGAAGTGCTAAGAAGTACATGAAGAAATTAAACATGCCACATGAGAAAATTCCAAGTCTCACACCAGAGAGAGTATAATCTCAGCCAGCAAAGAATACAATCTCCCATGAGGATTCTCAACAATAACCAAGAAAAACACAAGATGATAAGATAAGGAAAATAATTTCTCCATACTAGGGAATGCCATATCCACAAATTGAGGCATAGATACTCAAACACAATAACTGAAAGATGGAAATTGCATCTAACCATCTAAAACATAGTAGTAAAGAAATATACTGAAAGCAACATCACAATGTACAAAAATAACAAAAATTATGTGTGGTTCCTCCCAACCATAATAATATCATGAGATCTTGAAGGCCCTAGCCATCTCCCATGCATAACATCCAAAACTTCCAACTAGATAGTCAGAGCTATCTTATGAGGACATCACTACTAAAGTGTAATAGCATCATAAGAACATGAGATCTAACTTGCTAAACCAATAAGCAATAGATCCTCCAACAAAGAAAATCACATCATCTAATCATATGCTAAACATCATAATATAGGAATGAATAAAATAAAGTAACATCATCTAAACATGATATCCAAGCATTCCAATGAAAGCATAAATCACAACGAAATACTTTGGAACTTGAAGTATCAAGTGAAAACATCAAGCAATGATTGCACTAGAACAAAAGACCGTCTCTATACATTGATCCCCAATAGTGGTAAGGGTACCTATGCCTCCCAACTATGTGGAACCCATAGGTCCACTCACACCATGATGATGGAGATAATGATCCAACCACAAACAAACACAAGAAAATGTCCATGGATAACACTCACACTAGATAGTAATGATGATTAAAACCAAGAACATGAGACAATCCAAGTACTACAACTCTTGGTCAAACACTCAATGGGTTACTATGTAGTGGATAACAACATGGAGCATCACTTGGCATGAGAAAGCCTAAGATTATTATTGTGTGGTTCAACTCCCCAATGGAAGGCTATCACTCTAAATCCTTTTTATTATCTTAATTTTTATTACCACCCAATATTTTATTTAGTTATCACTTACTTAAAACTTCCTCTTCCAACCCACTAGGCAATGATCACTAGGATGTGAGATAGAAGCCCCCTCCATGGTCCTACCCTACCCTACCCATGCTCATCCAATGATGAGTGCCTATAGGAATCCATACTCCCAACCCAACCCCAAATGATCATAACTCCTCTAGAATACAAATGGAAGATTGGGTCTCATAAGTCACCTAACAAGTGCACACACACATGCTTGTGTGTGGTGCACCACCATCACAAAGATCATAACAAAAGGAATAGATAAGAATACAATGCACAATAAAACTCAATTGAAAAAAAACTTAGGAGGAAAAATTCTACATGAATCCCAAGAAATAATAAAATCATACATCATGAACTCACTCAATTGGCCTCAATTCGGGAGTATGGATTCCACAAAAATCCCAATGATGCAACAAGACCAAACATCATGAACTCACTCAATTGGCCTTAATTTGGGAGAATGGATTCTACACAAGTCCTAGTGTCCATGAAAAAAATAAGGGTCCAAAAGAAATAATAACATTAGGTATAAAATCACTCAAATGAATACAACTTTGTGAGTACAGATGTAGCATGCATCTCAGTGCAAACACAAAGATGTAAAAATGGTTATATTGACATCCTCTGAATAATCTAAACCCATTACCAACATTATGCCAATAAAACTTGAGAAAACTGGGTGACATGAAAATCGAGGCAAAATACCTTAAAACTCAAAAACTTTGAAATTAAAACCCATTTGGTCTTATGGAACACAAGCCACAAATATCCAATAAAATTTGGGTTCGGAGTCTGTATGCAAAAATGGCTAACATAACAGTGCAAAACCCTAAACCATCATACTAGAAAATAGGGAAATGCTTATACCCACCCAAGTGGGTAGAGCTAGCATACAAAAATGGATGAGAACACTAGTTCTCAGCCTTCTAACAAACAACTACAAAAAATAGAAGTAGAAATAGAGCTAAAAAAAAATGGGGGAGCCCTACCTCACAGCCAAAAGGGAAAAATGAGAATCTGAACCATTAAATAAAAATCCTGCAGAAGTAGCTAAAAATTGTAGCAATCCATGGTCTACCTGAGATGGATCCAATGAGACTAATCTCATGAAGATCCCATGCCCATAGCTCCCACAAAAAATATAAAAATAGTTCCTCATGAAGAAGATTTCAGGTTTTATTCTCAAATTTTCTAATTCAAAAGTGAGAAGTCCATAATTAAATTCATTTTTGGATACTTATTCACTTATCTAGTGAATAATCAATTAGAGTAAATAAATAGGTAACTTAGACCTCGAATCAACCCAAACAAAAATAGGCTATTCTAAGTAATTGGAATTCATCTATGACAAAGCTACCAGAAATTAAAATTAATTAAAATAAAGCCCGAAAACCCCAAAACCAAAATCAAAAAATCCTTAACAATTTTATGTCAATGTGAACCTCTAAAAGCACATACACATTCATAGGTGTAATCACATAATACATATGAGTTTGGATTTATCAACTCACTGGAAGGTTTAAATTAAACATTTAAGATATGTCAACCATATTGGGATGATATTGGTAAATATGAATAGTTGAATCACTAACTCCATATTCCACTGCAAGGGACATAAATCCTACACACTGAACAACATGATGAAGTGAAATTGAATATAATAACATAGCTGAGGCAATAGTCATTAAATAACCTAATCTATCCATTTATTTAATTATACTAAAATAATCTATTTACATCACTCACTTTCGCATAAACCATTACAAAGCAAGAATGAAGTAAATAACTAAAGCATTAAATTCACATCTAACATAATCAAAGATATGTCCAAATACTGGATAATGAGATATCATCATAAAACATATGGTTATCTCAAAGAAAAGCATCATTATGCATATATGATCAACTAAACAACATAGTAATCTAATATGGAAAACTCATTTCTAATTATTTAAGCATTTAATAATGGTTGCTTAAACAACATCAACAGGCACTTAAAAAACATAAGCCAATATAGTCATAAACACAACTAACCATTGCTATAGGAACCTAGTCCAGTGTAGCAGGGTAATAGTACATAGTGCAAACTCTGCACCTATCTTAGGGTAATCATGAAACAACATCATGATACCACACCAATCCTAGAAAACACTAGCACAAACCTCATTAAAACTGTCTAACACATCATAATCTCATAAATCAGCCATTAGCATAATAAAATCAACTGAAACATTAACATACAATTAAATCACCTCAAGGGTGTAGATCATTCATGGTCCTAATCATGATCACACACTAAGCAAGATCATCAAGGGTGCATCCATTAGGATGTCTTACTGAAATCAAATGGGAGAGGAACTACAACCTTAATTAACCATTATTGTCATGTTTGGGAGAATCATTGTGGAATAGGGGATTTTGAGGGATAGTAGAAATATAGATCTCCAATTATTATCCATTTATGTGTTGATCCTTTAGTGAGAACTTATATCCTTTAGAGTCTCTATCATTTTAAGGGAGAAATCTAGCAAGAATGACCCAAGTGCGAGCAAGTGAACTTGGCTACTCCAATCCTCTATAATAACCAAGCCCTTCACAAAGACCAAAGTCTTGAGGGCACATAGTTTTTTCTATTGATCTAGTGAGGATGCTTGTTGGAATATGATCCCCAAACAATTTCTACTTGGGTGTGATTATTCGTACTTGGGTTCCTTGAGGCCTTAATCTTGCTTATGAGACCATCACCTCTAAGTACCCTTGGGGTCATAAGGCTTTTATATTATATTGATACCGATGGGGATTCCATAAATAGATCCCTTATTAACAACCTAGGCTAGAGGCCAACCTATTTCATCTGCATCAATATATTTGTGCAAGGAATGATCCAATGTCACTTTGTTTAAGGTAGGGGAGAATCAAGTTTTGGGAAACTTTATTGAAACAATTCATGACCTTTAGGTTGATATTAGTTGATTTTTTTTTCTAAATTTTGTTAAGAGCCATGGAAATCTATTAAATATACATATGATGGTAGTAATATGGTTTACAATTTGATAGTTTACATATGTTCATATCATGCAAGGTTTCTTTGTTCCTTTCTTATTTTTTTGAAGACTACTTCTTGTGTCACATTTTTCTTGAAAAAAATACTTATGGACATAAAATTTTCTACTATAATCGAGTCAAAATATTGTCAAGATAGTGAACATTTACAAAAATTCAAGATAGCAAGTCAAAATAGGCCTTTTGGGTAAAAATCTAGGGCATTTTTCCCTTTCAGATTTCTTTTCTACCTACACTGTTGAGGTTTATTGTATAATATATAAGTCTATTGTCAGTTAGTGCTAAGGTCTATCATCTATCTTTAGACAATCTATCACGCAACCTATTTCTAGAATATCATTTCACTGAGTTATATTGGTTGTATTTTGATGAAGTATCACACTATTACCCTTTTGTTACCTGGCTTACTCATCTCTTTCATATGATTGTTATTTTGAGTCTCTTTTATTTGGAGCTTGTTATTATTTGGTTTAGGGTAGTGTATACTTGGTCTTTAACTATTGAGTTAGATATTATTTTTATCTAAAAAGATTACTTGGATTTATTGACCACATACTTTTTTAGTGGATGGTTCATTTATGCATGTTTCTTATCATATATTTTGATTCTTTTTATCTTATCTCTTTTCTTTCTTCACAAGTGTCATATATAGGGTATATTAAGGTCATGTGTTGAGAATATTATAACAAGTTATCTTTTCTCTTTTTACATGATCACTATGGATAAGTGGATACTTTTCTTACCTAGTTTAAACATTAGCTTATTCTAGTTATCTTATTCCCATATTACATTTTCTTTCATGCTATTTATAAATAGATATCACATTAGCTAAAGAAAGTGATGGGAGACTATCTTTCACACATCATGTAGAAGATAACTAAAATCTTGAGGTTTCAACCCATGTGCTAATACATTTAGTGAGCCTACATCTTTCTCGCTTACAACTAAAAATGGTGTTTCTTAAGTTTTGACCATGGTATAACAAAATAGGAAGACTGATGAAATTTTAAAATAAATAGGAGATAAACACTTTGGATGAAATAATTAGGTGCTTGCATTAGGAATTTAATATTTATACATCAAGACATGGTTCACTCTCACCTTCAAGGTCACAACATACTAGATATGTCTCACATGGCCCCCAAGAAGACAATGCTTTTGATTAAAAAGTAACTAAGGAAGAAATATGTAAATTTTAACATGACAAACACTTTCAAAATCTCATGAAATAAACCTTAAATCAAAAGAAAGACAAATATTTCATGCAGTTGGTATCTCAAGGAGTAAAATTTCCATATAATTTTAACATTGAAAACTTTTATCAAAAAGAAGAATCACCACCTTTAGAAGTTGTCAAAAAATAATTAGAAGAAATTAACAAGAAGACGATGCAAATTGAGAAGGAGAAATAGCAACCAAGGAGTGTTGGTCTAAATTGACACTAAGATGGGGGTGTATATGTGAGTTCTTAGCATGTTAGGAGAAACCAAATTTAAATAAAGCTTCTACAAACTAAGAACAAGCATAAACTTCAAGATAGACAAAAGAGGGTTCCTAATTGGGAATATGAGCCATTGAAAGGCTCTCCTGATATGAATGGCTCTTTGTTGATTCACTATGTCTAATTAAGGTTTGTGTTTTAAGGATGTATGCTCAAGATTGGTGCTCAAATTTTCTTCAATGGAGATTCTTGGATTTTGGATGTGGATAATGGATGTAGATGTAAAACTTGTTCTCAAAATGGCATTATGACTTTACTTGATGGATTGTGATTATAATGGCTTGGGAGGGGATTCCTTAAATAGGCAAAGGTTTTGAGGGATCGATGGCTTGGATGGAAGGAAAGGAGAAAGCTTATGGAGGGCTCATATTGAATGAGAGGAGAGCACATGGATTGTGCTTCCTTATAGCCAATCAGGGAGTGACATATGTCACAGGGTCATTGGTTAGAGAAAGAGGGGTTGATGGGTCAACAAAGGAGGCTCAAAGCTCATAAAGACACTGATAATGGCTTGTAAGAGTCATTTATGGCTTTGTGGGAGAATTTATGGTTTGGTGGTTGGGATATTTTGAGGGGATAGACTGTAGCTTGGCTTAGGAAATTCTTAATCTCATTTAGGATTGTGCAAATGATTAGGGGATGGGTTAGGCTTTGGATAGGATTAGATTAGGGATGTTAGAGATGTGCAAGTGGATGGTATTGATGAGGGTGGGTGAGTTAGTGGCTAAGCTAAGTTAGTATGGGTGGATGGGGTGGATTAAGCTAATGGGGGGATTTATGATAGTTTTAGGATTATTAGGTTTTGAGGGCTTTATTTATTAAAGTGATTTTAATAAATTTGGGATTTTTGGAATTAGATAGGAGAATAGGATTAATTGATAAATAATGGGTTATTTGATTCATCAATTAGGACTATAGATGATTAATTAAATTAATTAGCTAGGAGATGGAAAAGGATTAATTAAATAAGAATTTAATTGATTATGCCTTTAAAAATAGCTAAATAGGATTATCGAAGCGGTGTAATCAGATTTAGGTGTCTACATTTTTCCCCTCTTTGACATAGTGTTGAGACAATACTATTTCAAAGAAGTTTGAATATAAACAACTCGAGAAAGATGTTTTAGCAACAAAGTTTCCCTAGTATCGAATAAGAAGAGGAGAGACTAGACTATGAGATGCCCCCTCAAGAAGGCGGTGGAGAGAGAAGACAAGGCTCAACGACTTCTTGAAAAGCATAAGAATTCAAGATGAGTGGAGACACAGATTGGCAAAGAGAAGGGGCTACATTAGCTCAAACTCTCACTATGGGAGAATGATAGAGGGAGGTCAGATGCACAAGAGGAAGCAAGCCTAAGATGATCTAGGATTAGGGGGGGGATGAAGGGGTGGAGCACTATAAAAGGAAACCAAGAGGAGGGGATGGATGATGGGAAGATAAAGTGGTTTGGATGGGGGATAATGGAGATGAAGGGAATTCATGGAAGTGGTTTGAGCGGGGGGATACTTCAAAGAGAAGTACTACCACGTAGTTGAGCATGAGATTTAATATAGGAATGTTGGTTAATTGCCAAGGTTACCAAGAATAGCAAGGCCTATTCACCAACTTTCCAGAGGACTAACGAACTGACTAGAAACAAACACACAAGGATTACCCTAGCATCTCACATGAATCCTAGAGGAAGCAGTGTGAAACTGACACTAGGTAACCCACAAGTAGAAAAATAAACAAAAAAGACTTGATCAAGACCTTACATGCAGATTTCCCCATTCATAGTATACCATGATATGGAAGATCATGGCAACCTTGAGGAAGGAACAAAAAGCGTGTAGGGAAAAGATAGGTCAAGACCCAAAGGGAAGATGCCAAAATCAAAAGAAAGTGACAAGCCAAAATAGAACCATTTTCCAATGAGATGTGTAGGATGAGGTACTAACGGACCAAGATCAGATAGGAGGAAATCTATATCCTACAAAGATCTATTGGAGAGCACCTAAGCTGAGGGATCAGGATGAGTGATGCATCTGGAAAGTTAAACTAAGAAGGATAACACTTTGGTGATAGGAGATTGAGCTAAAGGATGCATTAGAATAGCTAACCAACAGTTGTGCAATGGGTGCAAGATGTTGATCAAGGATGAACTGACACAAAAACTAGGATAGATATAATGATACTAAGCGAAAGAGGGTGTACAATATGATAGACCAAGATAAGTTTGCAAAGTTGTTTTGTGTTGTTTTTGTGAGATGGGAATGTTTTGGAAGGGTGGGATGAGCGAGAGGGGTAGTTAGGGTGCCAGGGTGGGCTATAAGGGGCAAAGAGAGGGCTAGAAGGGGTGATTTGCTATCAGATTAAGGAGGAGCTAATGTTGGTTAAGAGCTCTGTAGTGAAGATTATGATGGTGGGTATTGGACGACCAGAGCACTGAGCGGAAATAGTGCGACGAGTATAAGTACGAGGGATGCCCGATCGATCAGTAGAGTCTAAAATCTCTTTGTGATTTTTGTATATGCATTTGTTAGATCATTCTCGCGAAGGCAAAAATGTGATCCCGTAGGCATGGGTCTAGCGGGATCATGATCTCTCAAAAATAGTGTCGAGTGGGAGTTGTATGGGGTGCCAAATAGTCTATTGCAGGAAAGCAATCCTGGGGTGGGAAATTATGCGAGAATGGGGTAGAGTCAACTAGATCATGTCCTTACAAAGAGAAATTTGATTAATGTAGCAAGAATGCGTACCTACAGGTTAAGGTCTTTGCACACCAAGAAAGGGGAAGAAAAGGGCACAAGATAGGAATACAATCTAGCAGGACCAAGGATCGGTGGGATCAATAGATGTAGAGACTGTGGGAACACGCTAGTGAGATTGAGGCAAAAGGTTAAGGGTATTAGTAGAGTCAACATCGCGATCCCACTGAAAGATAGTTCTGCGAGAACACGGGAGGTGAGGCTTCATGAGAACGCGTTTCCACGGGAATGTGGCTTTTGCAAAATAAAGGTAGAAAAAGCTAGGGTTGAGAAAAGGGAGGGTGGGACAATAAACAAGGAGATAAAAAACTGATGTTTGGATTTTTTTTGGTGGTGTGCAATGGTCCTTGAATGAATTAGTGTCACACAAGCAGCGAGTAGCAGTGTTGCACACTGGAGAGACACTGACATTGACTGATTGGGCATGGATCGAGGTGATCAGACTAGGCTATCTAGTGAGGTTGCCCCATACCCGCACCTACATGACGATGGTCACAGCACTATGTGAGAGATGGCACAGTGAGACAATGACATTCCACTTACTGATGGGGGAGATGACGGTGACACTAAAGGATGTGTATTGCATATTCAAACTACCAGTGTGGGGGATGCCAGTCATGGCAACTAGAGAGATGATAGCAGAGGCAATCATGCAGAGACTGGTGGGCCCTAGAGTGGACTACAATATCTGATGAGGACAGTTCGCACTAGATGAGCATCTGGATTGCATGATGGAAAATAGGCAGATCTACTTCTATGTTTTAGGGCTAGTTTTGGGGTACATTTCCATACATACAGGTGGTATAGGGGTTACATTGGCATTGATTCTAGTAGTGATACAAATTGTGGATGTAGGATGCCCAGCGGCATGGGGTTCTCTGATGTTGTCTGAGCTATATCAGGACCTACATCAGATACTGTACTAGGGTGGTGGTTGACAAGGGAGGAGTATTGGGTTTCTAACACTTCTATAGGTATGGGCATGAGAGCATATCATAGTGCTCAGGCCACTAGGGCATAGAGATAGGTAGAAAGAGGAGTTGGTGGCATATAGTTGGGCCAAGCCATTGACATACCACCACATAGATTCAGTGGACTACTGGAGAGTGCAGATTGTTGAGATAGTGACAGTGGTGTAGAGGCCATACATGGGCCTAGGATCATGGGCCAAAGAGGGAGAGCAGTGCCCATACACCATTTCTCTATTTTTTGTGTTTAGAAGGTGGGAGTATGTGGTAGAGCAGTATAAGCTGGATAGGGCATTGCGATAGTTTGGGTGGTAGTAGGTGGCATTAGGAGATTTGCACTGGTATCAACATGTCACATGTGAACTAGTATCAATGTACAGGCCATCCCTACATCGAGATAGATTGCTAAGGGCATGGCTAGAGCTGGAGCCGCATCAATGGGATTGGTTTGACAGGTTAGTAGATGCGAGCTCCACACAAGAGTATCAAGATACTTTTGTGCAACCTAGACCAATGGGGAGAGCATAGGAGATGAGGTCAGCGGTGGTGGCAGGAGAGTTAGCTCGAGCAACCCGATAGGGGTAGTATGTGGCGAGGGGGTTACAGCAGTGGGTAGTTGCGGTTGCATAGGAGGAGGAGCTAGCTTGACAAAGGAGGAGGGCGGGGGGGAAGGAGAGGAGAGCTCAGCCAGAGAGGAGGAGAGGAGGAGAGGAGGCATAGGGGCGATCGAGGGTAGTAGGGGGAGATGTAAGGGGATCATCTGCCAGGGGAGGAGATCATTGATTGGCAGCACGGTATGCCTCGCTAGAGTAGGCACACACAGTGATGAGCCAACTGCTCTATGACACACAGTAGGAGAGAGATCAGCTCTAGGTAGAGTGGGACCAATTTAGACAAGAGCAAGATGTATCCCAAGAGCAGGCAGACAGGGCAGGTGTAGAGGTGGGGAGACTAGAAATGGAGGTGGATCGGATGGAGGGGAGGTTGGATGCCATAATTGTGGAGCGGTAGGGGGTGCACACGAGAATAGATGTCCTTCAGTAGGAGCAAGATAGGTTGGTGATGGAGGTGGTGACCTTACGGGCATAGATAGCAGTGGGAAGGGGTTTAGATGAGTTGCAGAGACTGCGAGCAGAGATGGAGGATTTGAGGGAGAGGGCTGGATTCTAGCGAGGGAGGTACCATGCTGCTGCTAGCATCACAAATTGAGCATTATAGGTAGCTGACTCAGTCAGGGACAACAGGTACCAACAAAGGGATGTAGGGAGGAGGGGAGAGTGGATGGAGCACTAGGGGGATAGTACAAGCAGGTCCAAGTGCACAAGGCATAGTCAGAGGGTAGAGCCAAGCCAGCGGTGGGGGAGGAGGGAGGAGGCAGAGAGCTCCAGGACAGGGGGAGGAATGATGAGGCCACCACCTCCACCACCACCACCACCACCACCAGGGGCCGAGAGAGGGGCATAGGAGGAGACTGATGATGCAGGGACAATCCGTTGACCATCGATGAGTAGGTGATTTTTTTGGGAGATTGAGTACTATGTATATATTAGTTTTTTTTTAGTTTTTTTTTTTTTTGAGACACATGGAGATTTTGTGCGGGCTCAGACTTGTTTGTATGATATGGACATTGTACACTGATGGACTATTATTCTTTCATTCTTTCATTGATAAATAGATCTAATGATTCTAGTGAGATATGTGTTTATGGACTAGTGATGTTATGTATAGTGGTTGATATGCGTTAGATAGATAGTGATGGTTTGATGATGTTACTGACGATTGATGATGCAGGATGAGATATGTGCTATGATTTTATGACTAGGCTGATAGTTTTTGATGCAAGATGTGATTTTTGATGGTATTGTATACACAATATAATATGATTTTGATGTGTTTTAGCTATGATAGTGCAGATATGATGTGATGTGATTTTTATCTATGATATCATATATGTGATGTGATCCTTGATGACATGTTTTTTCTTATGATATTGTAGATGTGATGATGATGAGATTTTGCTATATGCTAGATGTCATGTATTGTGATAAGTTTTTTTGATACAATCCTAATGATGTGATGTGGCTTATGATGGATGTGATGTGATTTCAGAGAATTGATTTCTTTGGAGAGTATTTGTATGATGATAAGTACAAACTATAAAATAAGTGACAAATGTAAAATAAATCACCAACTAAAGGATAAACAACAAATTTATAATATGGAAAATGAGTATAATGTCATGACATTTAGGATATGTTAACACAAACTATAGATGGATGAAAGATTAAAACAAATAATTTACAAAATAAAAGATGAAAATACAAAAAAAGTAGTACAACTTAATGATGAACTATAATGCTAAAATGAAACCTAATCTAATAATGAATTACTATGCTTAAAATGAACCATAATCTAATGATGAAAGACTATGCTTAAAATCAACCATAATCTAATGATGAATGACTATGCTTAAAATGAACCATAATCTAATGATGAAAGACTATAATGCTAAAGCTTAAATAAACTAAGAAAAAAAAAAAAATTTATGATATGCTAAAAAGAACACAAACTAAAAGATATACTTGAGATTTATGATAAGCATGTGAGAATAACATAAAAAGACTGAATGTAATGATATTCTGCGATATGATAAAAGGATACAAGCTATGATAATATAACATATGAGATTCTAGGAGATGCAAGACAAAAAATGTTGGTGTAATAGGATAAACAATGCTTTAACTTATGATAGTGTTCTATGATATGAAAAGTGATCATAGGAGATACTGACACTAAGGAGAATAATGTTGGAAAAAGAGTGACCAACAAACTCGCAGTCAGGAGGATAACAGAGATTTTTAGAGCTAGGATAGTAACTTATGATAGGGATCACATCATGATGAGAATGAATAAGAATTTATGTTCAAGGTTTGGAATCAAACAATTCTAAGGGTGGAAAAAGTGATAGTTCAAGGGAGAGGGGTGATGACAAGGAGAAGGATACCAGGGGTTCTAAAAGTAAAAGTGAGGCATAGGGGAAGCTTGAGCATGGGGTACTTCATGAGGAAGTACCACTATGTAGTGCAAGAACTTTATTTGATATAGGATTGTTAGGGATATGCCAAGGTTACTAAGAACATCAAGGCCTTTTTCCCAAAATTCCATAGGACTGACTCGAACAGACACACAAGGATTGCCCCAACATCACACATGAGTCTCGGAGAGATTAGTGTTGGACTGATGCTAGGTGATCCACAAGCAAATGAGATTACCCAAGTGCATCATGTTTCATCGAAAGATGAAAACATGTTGGAAATATGCAAGGATAATATCAAACTGACTCATAAGCAGCAAAAGACTATTATCGAAACCAACCTCCTTAGTGTTGTGGTCTCCACAACACACGCCCCATTCCTAGTGAGGAATGGGGACCCCCTACTTTTTTTGACTCTCGAACTTGCAATTCGAGTCAGGAGAAGAAATTTTAGTTGAGTCCAAAAACTACCAAAAAATCAAAAAAAATGAAAAAAAATATCGCACGCGCGCATGCAAAGAAAGGAGGAAGGGAAGTTATAAAACCCCCCCACCCCCCACTTGTTTTTTTTGTTTTTTGATGTTGAAGAAGTAGAGCTAAGGAGGGAAAGGTATGGAAACCTTCCCCCCTCCACTTTCCATGCAGACCTAGTGCTTGTGCATGCACGACTAGAAGAGGAAGCACGCAGTGCAGTGCTGCATGTGCTCTTTTGGATGCGCCCGCACCACGCCGTTGTGGCACCCTTCTAGGCTACATGGCAGCTGCTATCTTCATGTTGTTGTGCATGTCTTTTGGGCTGCGTGGTGGCCACTACCACCATGCCCTTATGGACGTGCTATGGCATGCCGTTGCGCATGCCTTCAGGGCCGTGTACGGCCGCCACTGTGTGCACCTTTTGGATAGCGCACGGCCACTACCACAACACCCTTTTGGATGCACGTGCAGCAGCTGCTGTGCCCTTCTAGGTGCCCATGTGGTGCTGCCATCGCACCCCTTTGGGATGCACACATGTGGCCGTTGTCACACCCCTCTCAGACACGCGTGCCACTGCATTACAAACCCCATTTTTAAAAAAAAATTATTTGTTTTTATTTTTATTTTTTTATATTTAGTTAAAAACCCAAAAAAAAAAAACACAACAAATAAAATAAGTTCTAAAATATCATTTTAATTTTTTATATGTATCAAGTAATTAATCATTCTTTTTCTTTGTGATGTATAGGTAATATAATCAAATGGCATCCACATTCGAATCAATAGCAAAGCCAATTGTGTACAAGTTCCAAGGCATAACCTCAAAGTCATGATTACACAATGAACACTCTGAGATCAAAGACACAGAACTTGGACACACAGACTTGGGAGAATTTTTGAGAGTTTGTAACAACCTAACTAAAAGATCTTCTTTGAGATCTGCTTTAATCCGGTCTGGATTGGTAAATGCAGCATCACATCCTAGGACCATCTAGTTAGCTGAATTGATTATGACCTTATCTTGAAATTTTGTTCCTGAGGAAAGGGTGGTAAAGAGCATCACTGGGGAAGTGGTTTTAGATCTACGAATTGATAATATCGAGAGAGTTTTTCACTTACCTAGAGCTGATAAGTTTATCAGGCTTTCATATGAAGTAGTTGAGAGATGGCATAAGGATCATCCCCAGGAGGCCATCGACATCATATATTCCTCATACTTCATTGAGAAGCCATCTCAGGGAAAGACAATCAGTAAAGTAGTAGATATAGCTCAAGGATACATGAAGGATGACATTGGATATTCAATCATTCTCTTGAGCAGAGTTATGGGATTTCCTACAGTGGATCATCTTGCTCCATTCATGGTTAACTTCATTGAAACCATTAGACATGCAAAGATGCCACTGGATTGGGCCACCACAGCTAGTGAGAATGTGTGTGATCAGTTGCAGATAGTAAAGGACAAGAAGAAGTTTTATATGACTTCTTATGTGGTATATCTACTTGCAGCAAGAGCCATCGACTATCCCAAGTTGTACAAAAAGGGTAGTATGCAGGACCCTAATGCATGGCCGTATATAGTTTATCCTTAGCTAGTTAAGAAGAAGCTCTTGTCACAAAGTAAAGAGTACAGGATTGTGAATGATGCTTTTATCTTTGCCATCATTCAATTCATTGAAGGAAATTATGGAAAGAGATTATTTGATGAGGCCAAGGCATAGATCATAGCTCTCGGTGCATATTTTATCCAATTTTGGACATTCACATACATTCAAGTTGGTGGTGCATCTATCCATCTAAAGAAGCTCCCAAGGTACCCAAGTGACAAGTTGGTTCTAATGGAAATTTCTTGGTAGATTGAGTCAGCTTATGAGAGGATCAAGAAACAATGAAGGCCTTGTTAGGATTGGCCATTTGTAATAGGAGCATACCAGGTAAAGAGAAAGCAGGACATCCCGACTTTCGACTGGGAATGGGACAACTATCCTCTCGAAGAATATAATTCTCCTCGACCATTCTTTGATAATGTTGGTAAAGTGGAAAATATGGCAGGAAAAGAGTTCTACCACGAGGATGCCATTGAAGATCACTAGATGAATGCCATAAATGACTATGATGTCTGTATCAAGGACTATTGTAGAATGACTTTGTATTTAGCAGAGAAGGCTCTCCATTTGACCATCCCATATGAGATAAGGCTACAAGATTCATATGAGCTAATGGATCCCTTATTCAATATAGATAAGGTTGGTGAGAGGCCCATTCTAAATGCAGAAGTTTATAGGGAGGAAGGAGATGATATTAATCATTGAGCAAGACATGTCATTAGAATGAAAAAGAGTTGGATCAAGAAACCCTTTCCACTTGATCTGATTCTAGACACAGTGATATTCCATGCACATGCTCACCCAGAAAGGGTAAAGGGGAGGAAGGTCATAGTTCCTATCTTTGCACTCCAGTCTCTTATCAGGCTAGAAATAGTCTACCAGCTTGATCATCCAGTGGGATACTACCATCCTGTTGGAAATATTCAAGATATGACAAGTTACTGAGAGGGGAGGGGTGAATCAGTAACTTTTAAAATTTCAAACAATAAAACTGCATACTGATATATTCACCATTCATCCAAGTAACCTACTGTAAGCATGAAACAAAATCATTTGCAACACTTGAACACACAGATTTGGTGACCCAGAAACCTTCCAAATAGAAAGTAAAATTAGGGTGGGGATGAAACCCACAAAGCTTCGTTACTGCAGTATGAAGTTGGCCGGTTAAGGCTTACAATGACCACTTCTGGTGATCTGCCCTGTTAGGAGCACAAAGGATTGCTAGATCCACCTTGTTAGAGGATTTATAAACATACAATAAAGTATGCACTCTGTTAGGAGATTTACAAAAGACTGTTAAGTCTACCTTGTTAAAGGATTTACAAAAACTGATTCACCTGTTAGAATGAAATAGTGGATCTGATTACAACTGATTGCTGATAAGATCCGCTATGCTCTGATTCACCTTTATGTGATAGATAAAACTTTTCTACTCCAAAACTTGACCTTGCTGAATACCTTTACGACTCAGCACACATACTTTCGCACACATGTATTTCTTTCACACTTTCACATTTTCATTCATTACCAGTACATTTGAATGATACAATACATTGCATATATACCATCCAAATAAACAATACATGCAAGGTCGGCCAAAACAACAAGTGCAAATCTCTATACAAAGTCGGCCCAAGGTAAAAACTCAGGTTCACTGAACTGACTCGGTGTCCTTCTGATACTCGACGTCCACTGCGTTACTCAGCATCATCATGCACTCAGTAGAAGTGAAGGCATGGTCCATACTAAACACTTCGAGTAGTTCTGAACTCGGTAACCACTGGAGACTCAGTAGAAGAGATGTCACTCGGTGAACACTTCTATCTGAACTGTAGCTCAGTGATCAAAGGAAACACTCGATAGAACCTTGTGACTCGGTGATAGTTAGTTTCCTTGATAACCATCTGAGCTCGGTAAAATTAATTTCCTTGATAACCTCAGGAGCTCGGTTATCACAAAGTTCTCGGTCAATACTTAAGTACATCTTCACTCGGTCAAAATTGATTCCTTTCTTTACCTCGAACACTCGGTAAACACTGGCTGCTTTGTTCACCTCAATCACTCGGTAAACACTGACTTCTTTGTTCACCTTGATCACTCGATAAACACTGAGAACTAGGTAAAGCTTGTCTTACAAAGGAATGTCCGGTGAGAGCTCGGTAAGCATTCAGAATCCAATAAGTGTTGTAACTAATGACAAAAATGTATCATAATGCCAACAATCTCCCCCTTTGGCATTAGTGACAAAAACACTTATGAGACAAAATTTATCTGACATGCTAATGACTGATTCTGAATATACATAGCTTTGTTATATACAACTCCCCCATAGAATGTACATACAGTATTTACATGAGCTGTATATCTCTTCCTTTGTACAATTTCTCCGAAAACACTTATTCACCCATAGTATACATATCCAACAATAATCTCCCCCTTTTTGACAATAATTCCAAAGAATAAAAGAATATATATACTTATATAGAAACACCAAAATGAGAGATGAACTCTGAATGTACCTGAAGAATAAGCTGGAGAGTCTTATCCCAATTCTCTTGCAAAATTTTCCAGGTGGAAAGAGCTACTTGAACTTCAGCCGAAAGTTCAATCACATGGTCTACAATGGAGAAGTTATTATCATGGATTAATGTCTTTGAATGTGCAATGTGCTTCTGCATTGAATCCATGATGGAAAGGATCATGTTTTGGATATCTATCAATGTAGATCGGATCCTTGCCTCTTCTCTCAACAGCTCTGCCTGCTTCTCTGACAAAAATTTGATCCTGAGGTGATGAGATGAGCTTGAACTGGGGTCAAGCTTCAAGTTCTATCTGCTCACCTTCAGATCCTCATCAATTTTATTTAGTTTCTCTCTTATTCCCTTAGTGTACTCGGTAACATCACAAAGCTTAGCAAAGAGAGATGTTACATTATTAAAAGAATTTTCCATATCTGCCAAAATTGAGGTTAATGCAACCTAATTTATTGCAATGTTCTGGGCAATGTGCCCCAACACCTTATTATCAAATTTCTTTTCTGCATGCTCAATCAGCTTTTCTTGTCCGGAGGCACCTTCATTGAATTTATTAACTGCCTCTTCCAATTGAATCAAAATGTGTTGAGAAGTATCAACATCAACACCTATAGCCTTAGTAATTATGTTCCGGGCATCCTCAATTATCCTGTATTCCTTATCCCTTTCCGATCTTAACTACATCTGAGTAGCTTTTTTCTCAATAAGTTGACTAGCATACCTCATTTCTTCAATGGTAGCATTATCAAAGTCAATCTTTGGAATTACTATCTCTGTGTCCAAGTCAATGTCTTCAGGAATTTCCTTTCCAGTGATCATAAGTCTTAATGGTTGCTTTTGTTTGACTTCTGAGATGATTGGTTTGACCTTTGGAATAGACACAACAGTAGAGACAGAAGGACTAGTAGTAAAAACTGGGATGCTTGAGGGTTGAGTGTCAATAGGAGTATGTACAGGGTCAAAAATTTGAGTACTGGCCAAAAATGGTGATACACTCGGTAATATAGTATCTAAGCTCACTGTGCCTAAAGTAGATGGCGACAAAATTGTAGAACAAATTGGAGTAGTCAAAATTGGAGAACTCACAGCAATACCAACTGATGATGATGGAGTCGAGGAGGTCAACTCGGTAGATGAAGAGGGGTGCAGCTCAGTAGACGAAGTGGTAGTCACTTCCACTGATGATACCTGGAGCTGAGATATGGTAGGTGTAGATGGTAAATCTGGTGTAGATGAACCTGCTGAAGCTGACTCCAACCTTGGTGATTTCACAGGTTTAGCTAGGGAGTGAGGAAGGGATGCAATAACTACTGCTGCAATTTTTATCGAATCATCCTCCTTATCTTCCTCTTCAGCTTCTTCCTCTTTGTCTTCTTCCTCTTTCTCTTCCATCATTGCTTGCAACTCTCCTGGTGTAACTGTGATGGATGGAGCGGTATCTGATTCATCACTACTGCTACTGCTGTCATCATCCTTTATTTCTACTGGGTCTACACTGGGCTTATGTAGATGATAGATGTTTTTCACATGTTTGTAGCATCATTTACAACATGCTCTATATCTTTGATCAAAATCAAACAAGTGTGGAATCTGATCATCATTTTACCTTCATAGGTTTTCAATTCATATTTTACCTCTGCTCTAGTGAGACTAGGCTGAAGATTCTTCAGGGATTGCTCATATATATCTTTTACCATCTTGGTGGCTAACTCCCATCTTGACTGTACTCTCTCCAGTAGTTCTTTAGAGATATGAGGAGCAATCTGGTCCGGGGAGTATTTCCATTTTTCCATTTTGTTAAGTACCAGTTCCTCAATCTGCATTTTCTCTGCATCAGTCCTTGTCTCAAATTTCAATGCCTTGAAATTTGTGATGCCAGCTCCTTCTTCTAATGATTTGAGCCTTTGCTCAAATGTAGGTGCAAGCTTGACCAATACAGGTTCCTGAATACCTTTTCTTGTCCTCCAAGTAAATACTGCAGTAGGCTGCTTCTTGGGCTTGGTAATGACTACCTTTCCTTTCTTCTTTGCCGGTTGCTCTTCTTCTGATTCTTCTTCTCCTTCTTCGCCTTGCTGCTGCTAGTGCTTGCGGATGCCATTGCTGCTCGGTGAGTGAAAAGGTTTCGTAAGAATACTTCGCTGGAAAATCTCTTCAAATCGCTTGAACTCACTTGAAAGCCCTTTTTTTTTGGTGTAAATCTCGAATTCGCGGTGAAAAATGAGGTCAAAATCTGCCCTTTTGATGAAAAATTTGCCATTAATGTTCACTACGGAGGTAGCTGCGATCGACAGACTGTCATCCACTAGCTCAGCTTAAACTTCGCAACTCGATGACCAAAAGAAAATAGGTTAAACTGACCTTAACTCGATAAGAGAAGAACCAACCATGCTCAGTAAGTGCAACTTGGTGAAAGAAGCCTTATTGCACCCGATTGAGCTCGGTAAGGTCATGTACCGACCATGATCCTGATGTATCTGAAATACCGATTTGATCATATTTTCATTCTAGGACTGCTTAGGATATTTATTGCTTTGTAGATACAGTCCTGGTCTTATCCTGATGAGTCTTAATTGGAAATGGTAGAGTCACTCACTTCTTGAGTGACCATTCCATCACTTGAATTATCTGGCTTGGTAGACTTAGGAATCCATTGCTGCTTCATTTGCTTCCAAATATTGTCTACTTTGATTTTCTTCTCATCCTCGACTTTCTTTATGTTCATGCAATTTTTAGATATATGACCAAGTTCTGTACATGTATAACATCTTACAGTGGTATCCCTTTTTCTTAGGTGATGCCTTGCACAGTTTATGCCAGTATGACCATATTCTCCACAATAATGACATTTGCACCAAGTGTTGTAGTCCCAACCAAATATTACTTTGACAAGTTGTTCAGCTGGATTAAATGATTTGGATTTGCATTGTGATGCCTTATGACCTTGCTTTTGCCATTTGTGACATTTACCTTCAAATTTTGGTTTCTCTTTGCATTCATTGGCTTTGTGTCCATGTTGATTGCAATTGTAACACTTTCCATTAAATTTTCCTTTTCCATTGCTCCAACATCTGTTAGATGTATGACCTAACTTACCACAGTGGCTGTAAGTAGGTCTTTGATTCTTTTGAGTACCCTGTTTGGAGGATTCACCTTCTTCCTTGTATCCAAGGCCTGCTTTACCATTTTTTTTATGAAAGTTTTCTTCATTTTGCAGATTCAATTGATCCATGTCCTTTTGAGATTTTACCATTCTCTCATTGACTTTTTTTTCAGAGATTAGATCACTTTGTAAGCTTGCATTGATTTGCCTTTCAGTAATTAAGTCATTTCTCAAATTCTCATTCTCAGATCTTAGATTCATAATTTCTTCATTTGCATTAGATAATTGAGTTACAAGATTTTCAATCTGAGAGGATTGATTATTCCTTACCTCTAAGTCTTCAGCTACCTTGTTCCTTTGCTCCAAGATTTCACATAGCCTAATGGACTGGATTTCTTGTTCCCTTTTGAGCTTTCTTACTTCTTCCTGCAGAGATCCATTCTTTTCTAAAAGTTCTTTGATTGCTTTGTCAGCTTCATCTAAACTACTTGATGGTGAGAGATCTTCAATCTTTTCTTCAACATACTGATGGTCATTCATTTTCCTTGCAAGTTCTTTTCTTCTTTTCAAGGATTGTGAAAGATGCTCTTTTGCTTTATTGAGTTGAGCCATGGCCATTTTTAGATCTAGCTTTTCATTCTCAATAGATTTGTCAAGTCTGAATATCTCCATTGTCCTTGATCTTTGCTCAAGCTGTGAAACTTTTATCTTGAGAACCTTATTGCTCTGATACCAATTGTTGGAAATATTCAAGATATGACAAGTTACTGAGAGGGGAGGGGTGAATCAGTAACTTTTAAAATTTCAAACAATAAAACTGCATACTGATATATTCACCATTCATCCAAGTAACCTACTGTAAGCATGAAACAAAATCATTTGCAACACTTGAACACACAGATTTGGTGACCCAAAAACCTTCCAAATAGAAAGTAAAACTGGGGTGGGGATGAAACCCACAAAGCTTTGTTACTGCAGTATGAAGTTGGCCGATTAAGGCTTACAATGACCACTTCTGGTGATCTGCCCTGTTAGGAGCACAAAGGATTGCTAGATCCACCTTGTTAGAGGATTTACAAACATACAATAAAGTATGCACTCTGTTAGGAGATTTACAAAATACTATTAAGTCTACCTTGTTAAAGGATTTACAAAAATTGATTCACCTGTTAGAATGAAACAGTGGATCTGATTACAACTGATTGCTGATAAGATCCGCTATGCTCTGATTCACCTTGATGTGATAGATAAAAATTTTCTGCTCCAAAACTTGACCTTGCTGAATAGCTTCACAACTCAGCACACATACTTTCGCACACATGTATTTCTTTCACACTTTCACATTTTCATTCATTACCATTACATTTGAATGATACAATACATTGCATATATATACCATCCAAATAAACAATACATGCAAGGTCGGCCAAAACTACAAGTGCAAATCTCTATACAAAGTCGGCCCAAGGTAAAAACTCGGGTTCACTGAACTGACTCGGTGTCTTTCTGATACTCGACGTCCACTGCGTTACTCAGCATCGTCATGCACTCGGTAGAAGTGAAGGCATGGTCCATACTAAACACTTCGAGTAGTTCTGAACTCGGTAACCATTGGAGACTCAGTAGAAGAGATGTCACTCGGTGAACACTTCTATCTGAACTGTAGCTCGGTGATCAAAGAAAACACTCGATAGAACCTTGTGACTCAGTGATAGTTTCCTTGATAACCGTCTGAGCTCGGTAAAATTAATTTCCTTGATAACCTCAGGAGCTCAGTTATCATGAAGTTCTCGGTCAATACTTAAGTACATCTTCACTTGGTCAAAACTGATTCCTTTCTTTACCTTGAACACTCGGTAAACACTGGCTGCTTTGTTCACCTCGATCACTCGGTAAACACTGACTTCTTTGTTCACCTCGATCACTCGGTAAACACTGAGAACTAGGTAAAGCTTGGCTTACAAAGGAATGTCCGGTGAGAGCTCGGTAAGCATTCAGAATCCAATAAGTGTTGTAACTAATGACAAAAATGTATCATAATGCCAACACATCCTTCAAAGAAAAAGAAAGAAAAGAGGAAGAGAGCCTCTCCTTAGAGGATCCAGATAGAACATGTTGAAGAATAGGCCCCTTAGCAACAACATGAATCTAGTTCCCAAGACCCCCGAGACCCTGGAATTTCTCATATCCAGGTTGATTTTCCATTGCCTCCTATTTTGTCAAGCCAACAAGAAGAAGGAGAGATTCTAGAGACATCCATTCATCTGATGCATGAAGAACTTGCTTCTCTTATGGTTCCATAGAAGCAAAGAAGGGTTAAGGTTAGAATGAACAAGAGGCAGATAGTTCATAAAATATTAGTGCCTAATCCATCTATTCTTGAAACCATTCCCAAGGAAGAATCAGATGAGGATGAGACAGAGTCAGATGGGGAGGAAGAAAAAGTGCCTTTACAAGGGAGAACTCAACTTGCCAAAGCCACAGAATTGGAAAAAAAGAAGAATGTCACAAATACCCCACCACCCACCCAAGCTGAAATGGTAGAGCTCTCTTCTTCGAAAGAAAAAGTACAATGATGGGTGAATGAGAAAAGAGAGCTAGGTGATGATATTCTACCCATTCTAGATTTTGATTTCATGCCAGTGGGTATAGAATTGGTTGGAGATAAGATTAGAGATACTCCTACAGGTGAATTTCAACAGAAAGATTGGACGTAGATGCCACCTGAGACACAAGGTCCTCATCCAACACCCCCATCTTCACCTCAAGCTATGATGGTAGATAAGGTTTCAGTGACAGCTCCACCTCTGAGTTCAAAGGAACATGTTCAGAAAGAATCATCATTACAAGGAGAACTAGAACCAAGGACTACTAATGAGCCATCAAAAGAGGCACAGTTAATGGAATGTATACAATAGCCTTCCCAGGAAGTTGATGATCAAACTACAAGATCTATAGAAATTGAGACTATAGAAGAAGAACCCTCACAATAGGAAACTCCAAACAAAAGTGGCAGAGGGAAGGAGGTAGTTGAACACATCCCTTCATCATCTAGAGCCAAGGTTATAGAAGGACATATCCTGAGATGGTTTCGGAAGGAAATAATGAGAAGTGCTAAGCATCAATTACGTGCTTCAGAGGATGATATTTGTGACATTGCAGAGATTTTGAACAAGCCTAACTCTCCATTATAGGATGCAACACTATTTACATTCATTACCACTACTCAAAATCAGGACTTATTTGCACAAGTTGCTCATCCCCTGAAAGGTACAGATGAAGAGGCTATCAGCCTTTAGGACTATAAAGTAAAGGATATCATGTTAGGGAAACCTACATAGGATACTTCTCGATAGATGATGACTATGGGAGTCAAAGAGGTTCTTAACCATATGGAACGTGATGAGATTGAAATTAGAACACATCAAAGGAAAGTTGAGATCTTGAAAGGATATCTAGCTAAAGTTATTGGTCCTCTTGATTTTGAACACCCTGAGGAGAGTTTGATTACCATTCTTAAAGAAGGGGAAGGTGTATGTCTAAATCCATTCTTGAGAGCTTGTCAGGATTGGCAAGACAACCTTGCAGATAGGGGTGTCACTATAATTACAGGAAGTCTGAAATTATTACATGCTGCACAAGACAATGTTAATAAGATCATGGCAATTTTGAGGCAAGACTTCAGCATTATGGATTAGGTACGGGTTTGGAGCAAATATTTGCAAATTCTACAGGCCATAAAAGGACAAAGGTACTGCATTTTGATTGATGTATATACTGGAGAAGAGCTAGACATGATAGATGATTGGATAGAAAAGATTGTAGAGGGAAATAAAGTGATGGAAATATTGCATGATGAGATACATAGGCTCAAGGACCAAGCTCGAGAGCAAATTTTGGAAGTAGAAAAGTTATATAGTGATGCATGCTTGGATATTTTTGAAGATGAAGAATGAGAGAAGGTTTTACCAATTGAGGCAGTTGTAGAAAACTTTAGAAAGACTTTAGAGGAAGCATCCAATGATGAAGACATCAGACAAGCCTTCAGGATAGAAGAAGCATTGTTAGAGTTGGATACCAAACTCGAGGATTTTGTAGAAACTCGAATTAAGGTGGACAACTACAGGTAGAAAGTCAAAGATAAGTATGAGGCTTTGGATCTTCCCGATCCTACTAAGATTATTGAGATTATAGAAAAATTCAAGGGAAAACATACAAACATATCTTTAGGATGAAGATGAGCAAAACCTAGATGACATAATTTCAATTTTGAAACTTAGAAATTTTTTGAGATTTTTGACTCAGTTGAGGTCCGCAACTCCACAGGTCTGTAGGTCTGTAGGTCTATAGGTCCACAGCTCCATAGGTCTGCAGGTCCATAGGTCCGTAGCTCTGCAATTCAAAGGTGCATCGACAATTAACTACCAGTTCCAAAAATAACACTTTCCATGCATTGGAAATGCATTTTGATGGCAAGTTAACTCCGACACAAATCAAGTGAAGGGCCAACTTCTATTTTTTGTGTCTCCATGCACTTCTACTTCAACTAATGGCTTCCTCCTACTTTCTCTCTCATGCTTTCATTGTTTTTGACATGTAAAGGGCTCATGCATCTAATTAATGAATAAAATATGGATGGAGTCCCTCTAAGCACCAGTTAGATTACCAGTTTGTATATATTTAGTTTGTTTTAACGTTTTAAAAGAATTTTATTGCATTAAGATATCTCTCACTCTCAACACAAATTGAGGAGATCATTTCTTATAAATACCCCATTATAAAATGTAAAAAGGGCCACCGTTATTATGCAATAAAGTTATGCTTTTGTTAAAAGCATTTGGAGTGTAGTTATTCTTGCCTGAATGTGTCATTATTTTGTGGATTTGATTCATGAGATTGTGATTGAGCCAAAGGTTTATTGCATTGTTTCTAGTTTTGCGATCTTTTAGTTCTAGTGTTTGCTATAGATATATGAATTCCGTTGATGTAACAAGCTTGAGAAGAGATCACCCAATTGTGTCTACATAGATTTTTTTCTTGCATGAGCGCACTTTCCATGGCCTTGCGATTTGATGAAGAGTGAAACACATCCAATTTGTTATTGATTCTCACCGACAATTGCATCAGTGGATTCTAGGAAGCGCTACTCCTATTTTCATTGGTTTCCTACTAATTTTTTCAAAGGTTTAACTCGTAGCATGTTGTGTTCTGTAGCTTATGTCTATTTAGGAATTTCACTTTCAAGTTATTTGATTTCATGTTATTTGCTTTCAGTTTTGTTATTTTCTTTGCTAACCCCCCTATTAGAATAGGACCTTATAGAATAGGATCTTTTGGTGTGATATTTTGAGACAATGAATAGATTTTACTTGATTCCAAGGTAAAAGAGTTTTTGGAACTAGCAAAGGCCTCCTCATGAACATTCACATTTATCTTCTACTGAGTAGATTTTGGTACATCGCAAGACAAACATTGAACCTTGGAGCAGATCCTTAAAAAGATTTACTTTTCAAGAGAGGAATTATACTATGGATTCTTGCCGTTGACCTCGTGCAAAATGAATGCCCAACACTTAGTTGCCCCAGTCAAAACACACCATGATATGAAATGATCATGGTGATCTTGAGGAGGAAACAATGAAAGATACGTGGAAACAATCAACCAAAAAAGGAAACAACAAAAGGTTTTGCAAAGTGAAAAAGTAACCTTTTTCCAAAGAGATAAAATGATGGGTTACTGACAGGTTGCAACAAGACCTAGAGAGTATGTACAAGTATGACTAGTTAAGGACATGGGAACTCATGAAACATAGTAGTAGGTATATGCATGATGGGGGAAAGCTCAAGATGAGGAGATAGTGTTGCTATAATACATGGGTTTGTTTAGATGGGATTATGTAAAGCATGATTTATGTACAAGGGTTCGAATATTGCTGTATTCACATAGGTATGGTCCATGGGAGACAAGGGTTAGTGTAGAGGTATGAGACACATGTTATATGGGTTGTATATGATACATATGGTAAAGTAAAGGGATAAACAACACTTGATAGGGTACATCTAATAGAGTACAATGGTAGGATACATCAAGTATGATACATGGGATGCTATAATACAGGAATGATGTGGGATGTTGTATAGTGAAAAGTGCTAGAGGATGATGTTGCATAGCATGGCGAATAACAATAAGGAACACCTTGGAAAAGTAGGGGGGATGAGTGATATATTATGGAGGAGTGATAAAGGGGTGCACGTTGGTGATAGATAATGGAAGAGCTTTAGTACACTTGGCACTTATTTGCTAGGTTTTCACTAGGGACCTATCCAAGGTGCTTGAATTGCTAAGTTTTCACCATTGGACGCTTTTTTTTTTTTTTTGTGCCCTTTTTCTGCAATATTCTGTCCTTAGCCATAGAATTTCTTGAGGTGAATAATGTTGGTAGGATCAGTTAGGACTCCACCTTCAAAGGTAGATAGTTGATAGGCTTCTAACCCAAAAGATGTTGTGACCACATAAGGACCAAGCCATGTGGGCTCAAACTTGCGTTTCTTTACTCTGTCAGCTTGAACCTTTATATTCTCTTTAAGGACCATGTCACCTTCTTGAAAACTATGTGGATGAACTTTCTTGTTGAAATCGTGCTTGAGGCGACTTTGATAGACCATGAGGTGGTCATAGGCCTATTGCCTTTTTTAATCAAGTAGATCAAGTTTAGTAAGTCGATCCACTCTATATTCTTCATCATATATCTATCCTCGGAGAGAAATGCAGAGTGATGGGAGTTCAAACTCAATAGGTAGGACTACTTCAACACCATAGACCAGGGAGTATGGAGTTGTGCTAGTGGCTGTATGGAATGAAGTGCGGTATGCCCATAGGGCAGGATTAATTTGCAAATGCCAATCACGGCTGGAGTCATTGAAAAATTTCTTGAGGATTCTGAGTAGGGTTTTATTAGTTGCCTCTGCCTGACCATTACCTTGTGATAAATATTGGCTAGAAAAGTGGTGATGGATGTGAAGAGAAGTGCACAATTCCTCCATATTTAGGTTTTCAAAATTACCTCTGTGGTCTGTGAAAATGGTAGCTGGGATACCAAAGCGACATATGATATGATACAATATAAACTTGGACACTTGAACTCCCATGGCAGTAACAAGGGGAACTGCTTCAACCCACTTAGTGAAATAATCGGTGGCGGTGATTATCCACTTGTGCCCTTCTGAAGAAAGTGGTGCAATAAGACCAACAAGATCAAATCCCCAGCAAGCAAAAGGCCATGGTGGTGCAATGGGTTGCAAGTCCTATGCTGGAGCCTAGATTAAATTAGCATGTTTTTGACAAGGTAAACATCTTTTCACCAATTCACATGCATCTTGTTCTAGAGTAGGCCAATAATATCTAGCTCGAAGGATCTGCTTTGCTAGCACCATCCCACTCATGTGAGTAGCACAAAATCCAGTGTGTACCACTTGGAGAGCCATCGCAGCCTCATTTTGATCTAAACATTGAGAGAGAGTATCATGATAACCATGATGATATAGGGTTTGGGTGATGATAGTGTAACGAGAAGCCTTGCGAATAAGGTTTTGGCATTGCGTTCATGTGAGGTGAGGAGATATGATACCATTTAGTAGGTAAGCATGAATTTTTTCGTACCATGGAGATTGGGGACCAACCAAGATACAGACCCATGTTGATTCATCATTCTCATATGTGGGTTCGTGCAGCTCCTCAACCAAGAATTCATATTTTGTAGCTTCGTGTGGTGTTTCCAAGAGAGAACCAATAGTAGCCATAGCATCAATTGCCTTATTCTGGAGTCTAGGTACCTGTATGAACTAGATCTGAGTGAAATTCTCCTTTAGTTGATCAACTAGATCTTTGTAAGCTAGTAACTTGTCATCCTTGGTTTGATATTCATTCAAAGTTTGTTTGATGATAAGTTGAGAATCACCATAGACCTAAAGCTCTATGATATTCCATTCAATGACAATTTTTAGTCTCGCAACAAGGGCCTCATACTCTGCAATGTTATTGGTACACTAAAATCGTAGCTTGAAAGATTTAGGAATATAATCACCTTGAGGTGTAACCAAGAGTATGCCCACACCGGAGCCATGACATGTATAGGAGCCATCAAAATATAGCTTCTAGAGTGATTATTTTTCTATCAAATAGAGGTATTCGTCTAGAAATTCCACGATGAGTGGGTGATTTGCAACTAAGGGTGCATCAGCCAAGTGATCTATGATAGCTTGGCCTTTGATGGCCTTTTTGTCAACACATTTAATGTTAAACTCACTAAGAAGCATAACCCATTTTGCCAGGCATCTGGTGAGTACTGTACGAGAGAGCATATATTTCAATCGATCAATCTTTGATATCAGTTGTACAGTATGACTCAACATGTAGTGACATAGCTACTGGGTGGAAAACACCACTGCTAATCATGCCTTCTCCATTGGTGTGTAGTTGAGCTCATAGCCCACTAATGTTCGGCTGATGTAATAAATAGCTCATTCCTTTCCTGCATCATTAGGTTGTGCTAGTAGAGAACCTAATGCTGTGGGAGTAGCTATGATGTACAATATGAGTGGACGCCTTGCAACTAGAGGAACCAAGATAGGTGGATTAGCTAATTATTGATTGATGAGTTCAAAATTGCATTGGCAAGCTGGATCCCATTTGAAATTTTGATCTTTCTTAAGCAAGTGAGTGAAAGGTTGACACTTATCAGCAAGCTAAGAAATGAACTGTCAGACTGATTGGAGTTTTCCTTGCAAAGAACAAAGGTGTTTGAGTGTCTTAAAAGGAGCCATATCCATGATGGCTTTGACCTTCTTAGGGTCAATCTCAATACCGCACTATGACACAATGAAGCCTAGGAGCTTTCCTGAAGTAACACCAAAGACACACTTCTTTGGATTTAGTATGAGATGATATTCTGCTAGTTGATTGAACACATCCTTGAGGTGAGATAAGTGATCCAAAGCATCAAGAGATTTGACTAGAATATCATCCATGTAATCCTCAAGTATCTTATGGATTAGGTCATGGAAGATGACTGTGATCGCATGGTAATAGGTTTCCCCGGTGTTCTTTAACCCAAATGGAATCATATTGTAGAAAAATGTGCCCCAAGGTGTAGTAAATGTTGTCTTATGTTGATCTTCTTCTGCTATATGAATATGATTATATCCAAAAAAACCATCCATTAGTGACAAGATTTCATGACCTATGGTGAGATCCACGATCATGTCAAGATTTTGCAATGGAAAGTCATCCTTCGGACAAGCTTTATTAAGATCCCTAAAATTGGTGAAAATTGTGATATCATTAGAGGGCTTGGTAACAAGTACCATATTAGAAATCCATTTAGAATAATCTATTGGTTGAATGATTTTGGCCTCTAACAACTTCTCTAGCTTTGCTTTGACTAATAAAGCCACCTTGGGGTGCATTTTTCAAAGTTTTTGCTTTACGGGCTTGGGCCCTGGATCCACTGCCAAATGGTGTACAACTAGTTTGGGGTCCGACCCTAGCATATCCTAATATGACCATGTAAAATGGCCTATATTTTCATGGAGAACTTCAAGAAGAAGATCTACTTGTTTAGGTGGTAGAGAGGTTGTGATGTATGTGATATGTGGTATCTCTATTAGACTGATATTTATGGGCTGAGTTTCTTTTGTCAAAACTAAAGATATAGGAGGTTGATGCTCTTGTGGGGGGAGGATGAAATCTCCATCCTTAGGTGCCTCTGAGAGGTTTTCACCATTGGATACATCCTTTATTTTTGTTTCATTTTTTGAGTCACCTAATGGTGCTCCAGAGGAGTTTTCACCATGGGATGTTTTTCTTTTATCTTCTTTTTTTTTTGCTTCTTTTAGAAATTCAGTTTTGCAACTAGAGATTTCCTCCTCCCCAAAGTAACCTGTAAGATCTAGCTTGTAGACATATGCCAATGGTGGAGGTGGCCATTTATGTGGCATTTTTGCCTCCATTAATTTAAGGAGTGCATGCTCAGTAGAGAACTCGTCAACATGAACGATACTTGGTTGGTCCCAATCTATGAGTTTGGGGTGAGTGAGGGGGAGGTCTATGAGATTCAAGAATAACTGGCAAAGAACAGAGGCTCCAAGGATTATTTTGTCAAGGAAAATATCATCGTAAGCTTTCTTTTCAACTTTCTTAGGGATGTCTTCAACCTCGACGAGAGATTTTTGGATGTTCATAAAGGTGTGGCCTTCCGTTGTAGTGCTCCTAGTTGCGAGGAGTCCATAGACCAGGCCTTTGGTTTTCTGCCCTTGGTATGCTTCTATAGGTTATCTCATACCTAATTCCTGGCAACCTAAACCACCTCCTTGATAATCCCATTACTCCATGGCCAAGCAATGTGACCAGGGATATTTCTATTTAAAGTGACCAAGAAGTGCTTCACTTTTAGGAGGTGGCTCTTTGTATAGCCGTGTGTTAATGTCTGGTGTGTTTTCTACTCCATCAAGGATACCCTTGGTGAAAAATGTGGTAGGGCCCAACTGGTGCAGTCAAGAGGTGGTTTCTAATATAGGCCCTTGATGTATTGGGCATCCTTGAGTATGTGGATCAAGTGGTAGAGTGCCAACAGAAAAAGCATCTATTAGACTATACTCGGCACAACCTTGGTAGTTGATCTTAACTATGGAAAGAGTGGAGGCTAAAATGGTGTCCGTATCGTGGTAGGTGCCAGAGGAACTAGCTATGGTGGTGCCAATTTTGATCCCAGGGCAGTGATTGGTGTATGAAGTTTCAACCACATTGCAATAAGAAAAGAGTTCAAGATTTGCGTGGATGATTATCTCAGTGCCATTATGCAAAAATTTGATGCACTGATGATATGCGGATGGAATGGCCTTCATGGCATGAATGCATGGATGACTGAGGAGGATCTTATATGGAAGATTAAGATCAACTACATGACAAAGTGTTTCTTGAGTGGCTAGGCTGACTTTGATAGGGAGCAAGATGGTTCCTTTAGTAGTACGCTCCAAATTGTCATATGTCTTGATGGTGATCACCTCATTGATGATATCTACTTGAGTATATCCTTCCTGCTTGATGAACTTTAGAGTACATAGGCTTAGAGCTGATCCATTATCTATCATGACACGTTTAACGACAAAGTTAGAAACCATAACAAGGATGCAAAGTGGGAGGATGTGATCGGGTTCAACTACTGGGATATCAATATTTTTGAAGGATAAGGCACATGAGGCTAAAAGATGGCCAACCAAGTTGCAAAAATCAGTGGCGTTTATGTCAGAGGGGACGCATGACTCACGTAGAGTGCTATCAAGGATCTCTTGATAAAGTGGGCTTGTCTATAAGAGATCTAGGATGGAGATCTAGGCTGACGTGTTTCCAAGGTGTTCCAAAATGTTATACTATGTCCCTAGTGAAGGTGATTCTGATGGAGATGCTCAAGATGGAGGTGGTCATGCTAATGGTAGTTTGATTTGTGTGGATACAAGTGGGCCAACTATATTGTGTCGCATCCAATAGGTAGCAACTGCACACTGAGTGCTTGGGCCTTTGATATTGATGACATTGACAGATGGTTCAACTTGGGATATGCATCTAATTAAGCTACCATAGTCTAAGTATACTAAGGTATAATTCTGAGAATTATCTCAGTTGTCACCTTGTTTACCCTGAGCATTGTTAGCTTTGTTGACAAGAGGGTTTGTAGGTGCCTTTCCTAGGTTCGTGTTATGAGGAGGGAAAGCATTTTGATACATCATTAATCCTGCATTAGGTGAGGGTTGTGTCCCCACTATGATCTCTTTTCGGTCAATGAGGTCCTGTACATAATCCTTAAGTTGCATGCATTTAAGGGTAGTGTGCCCTTTGACACGATGGAATTTACATTATTCATTATCTTTGTACCAAGATGCTCTAGACTGATTGGGTTCCAAGGGTTGCATTTGTGGATACAAAACAAGGTTATCTTTGGCCAATAGATTGTATCAAGAGGTTCCCCCAATGGGGTGTATTTTCGTGGTTGCCTCTGAACACATGGTTTACTACTTGCCGACAGTGTGATAGCATTAATTTGATTATGAGGAATAGGTATTTATTGATGAGTTTTCATAAGTGGCTAGTGATACACATGGGGTTTTTGTTGATAAGTTTATTGTTGGAAAAATGTGGTGGGAACATTGGTAGCTGCCCCAACAATATGGACTTGTCGAGTGTTAGTGGCACCATCTATCATTGTATTCTTATTTTTGATCCAATATCAGGTTTTGTCATTGCTCGAACCGTGGTCCTAGGTGTTTTCTTTGTAAAATCTAATGACACCATCCTTAATGAGGCCTTGCTCAAGGTCCATTCATTTTTCTTTGATGTCCTTGTATGTTTTCAAATAGTTCATAACCATATGATGAGTGAGGCTAGGGTGTGCATTGTTTATGAACATCTTGACAAGATGGCACTTAGGGATGGTACAAGACATACTTGTTGTGAGGATCTGCTAATGTTGTAAGTACTCTGCAAGGATTTCTCCTCCCTTTTGTTTAGTGTGGATGAGGTCTACTATAGATAATCCAGTTTAGATGAGATGGGTATACTGAGCAACAAAGGCCTCAAAAAGTTCTACAAAAGTTTTAATAGTACCTTGAGGTATACAATAGAACCATTCCAAGGTTGGTCCTGCTAGGCTCTTGGGAAAGAGCCACATGAGGAACACATCACTTTAAGCTACCTCCTAACAATGCATATAGAATTCCTTAACATGTGTGACTAGATCACTCTTCCCCCTATATTTTTCAAACTTGGGGATCTCAAAATGTTTAGGAAAAGGAGTCAATGTGATAGTCCTATCAAAAGGTTATGGGCAATCATTTTCAAATTTGAAAGTTTTGGTGTCTGTCCCATCCTTGAGGGCTTTGAGAGAATTTTTCATCTCTTCCCATTTAGAATTTACAGGTGGAGGAGCAGGTGCCCCTAATCCAGGTGCCCCTGGTGTAGGATACGTGCCAGAATCTGAAGTGTGATATGGAGAACTTTGATGACCATATGGCATCCGTGGAAAAATAGTTTACATAACTGGTGGAGTAGATGCTATGGTTTTCTGGAATGTGGGTTGTGCATACTATTGCATCTTCTGAGGGTGGTGTGGTAGATAACTATGAGGTTCCTACAGTATGAGATCGTTCTGTGTGGGTGCTTGGGCATATTGCTGATGTGAAGACTGTGGCTGAAAAGGTGGTAATACAGATAGTGATTTTTCTATGCTCTAGGAATACATACCATGCCCAATATACGTGGGTTGTGTGCTTTCTTGAGAGTAGGAATGATTTGGAGTAGGCGCAAGGTAATTAATTTGCAACAAAGTGTTTACTATAAGGAACTGCAATGGTAGTGGATTTGGGCTATTGCCTAGAGGTGGCATAAAGAAATAGTTGGTGAGGGGTGGGAGTGAATAGCTATGTGAAGCAGTGGATGACAGTGTTGGAGGTGCAGACATGACTGCAGTGCTAGGGGGAAGACTAGTGATAGGTGCTTGTGTCACAGTAATATTCCAAGGTCCCAAAGGAAATGCGGTTGAAGAGCTTTAGCTAGTTACAAAGGGGTTGATAGTGATGTTTGGTGGGATGGAAGATGAGGTATTGGACCCTAATGGTGGTATTTGAGTAGCAAATGGATTAGATGTGATATGGGGTAGAAGAAAAAAGGTAGTGTTGCTAGATGCAAATGGAGGATTTGATGGAGCGAAAAAATGAGTGGTGGAAATAGAGGCAAATGGTATATTTGAGGTTGGTTTAGATGTAGTATGCACTAATGGTTGAGTGAGAATGGGATGAGTGTTCTATAGAATGGGAACTGGCACCTAGGTCGAGGGGATATTTGGGTCTGTTGGTTCTACTTGAGGTGGTTACCACCCAAACAATGGGTGAGTAGGATTTGTTATGTTGATAGGTGGTGGACATCCAAACTCAAAGACACCAACATTGTCTCATAAGAAATTTTCCATGATGGTTTCCTTGTTGCGATCTATGATGGCATTTATGATGGTAGCATGACCAGGTTGGTTCATGAAAGCCTCAATATCTATGGATGATCTTGGTTCTTCTGGGATTTGCTGTGGTGGGTCTGATGGTGTCAGGGATACTACAGAGTATGACTAAGCTCAGGATGTGTTACCACTATGACTAGGATCCATGTCTTTTTTCTGTGTGTGCCTACCAAAACATGTGGTGGGTGGCATGAAAGGATGCTTCTCCTAAAGATGAAAATGCAGTGAGGGATGATACTAAGGGTGTCTAAATGATATGGTGCTAAGTGCAAGAAACTTATGTTTTCCTAAATTATGAATGTGGGAAATATGATGGTGATGCAAAAAAGTGTGACCCTAACCTTTGGCTCAAGGTGATGTGGGACACCAAAAATAACCTATTCCTAGCAAAGTGTTGTGTTTCAAGGATACTCAAGATGATGAGAGATGTGATGCAAAAAAATTTCTAAGTGAGTGAGGAAATAATGCTAAGACCTTAACAATGTAGGTGGAAGATTCTCCTTCAACAACCCAAGATAAGAGGAGATGGTCTAATATCAAATGCTTGAATGGGATAGTGCAATTCCTAGATGAGAGACTAAACCTATAAGTGTGTAAGTGTGTGTGGAAAAAGGAAGGACCTGATCAGAATGAGTAATAGTAGAGTTACTGATAAGGCTCATATTAACACCATGTCAAAGGGTTAGGTTTTGGATTTTGTAGTCCCATTCAGTTTGCAATGCTACCTCAGCTTTATCTTTCTCAATTTGATCCAATTTGGCAATCCTAGGGTTAGGGGTATGTTTCTTATGCTCTGCTTTGATTTTCTTATAGTCTGGTATTTGAGGAAGCTTAGCCTTCTTAAACTTAGTCTTGGGATGGCTTGACATGAGATATTTTCAAGGATTATAATCACAACCATGGGGTTTTTGGAGGTAGTGACTATGTTAAGTGCCCTAAGCTAGGATTGACCAAGTTTGGCAAACATTCATTCAACAAGTAAAAGATCAAGCAATAGATAGGAACAACCAGATAATTTCCAGAATGTGATACTTGCACCAAGGAGTGTGTATGATTTTAAAAATTTTTTGAGCAATCACTTCAAGCACATGAACATCTTAGATGGTTGGCTACAAAGCTAATAGTTGGTTTTTCTAGGGAGTCCTCGATATACACAAGGTACGTGAGGCCCAAATCCATAGATGAAACCAAAAAGATGTCACACAGCCAAGAGGAGCAGTAACCCGATCTCCTCTTTCACTTCTCAAGGGTATAGAGTTCCTTGAGGCTTAGCCTGAGTGACAAAATCTTAATCCCAAGAGACGTGTCTTTGGATTCACCTCCCAATCTTTATACTCCGCCAGAATGTTGGAGTTGAGGTCATCCCAAGGGGTGATGAAATCCCCAAGTAGGCCCCCTAAAACTAAAAACAAGGTTTTGGATCCTAGTCTTATGCACCCAAGATGGCCCATAAAGGCGACAAGGGGAGGAAAGATTCAGATGACCTTGGGCTAAAAAGTAGAGTTCTTTCACCAACAGATTCTTAGATTGTCTGATCTATTGAAAATACAAGTGATTAAGATATAGATGTTCAATTCCAACTTTGAGATGCATCAAAAAAAGAAACATCAGTTGAAGAATGCAAGCAAGAAGAAGAGTTAGGGTATGCAAATTAAATCTCGTGTGCCCAGAGGCCTTCCACATCAATTGATTTTTGTTCAGTTTTAAAACCCAAGCTTGAAGTGTGATCGATTTAATCTAGATTTTTGGACATTCAAGAAATCTTATAAGTTAAGACAAACCCTCAAAAGATAATTAAGTAGAATCTGATTGTGGAACACTTAACACCTTTTTCAAGTTGACCTATCACCCCGAGTATGTTGTTGAGATTGCAACCAAAGGGTTTGAATTGATGGGTGAGTAGAAAAGAGTGAGTCTAATGAAACACTACTCAATTTGATTTTTGTTGATTTTTTTTTTTAACTTAAAAAATTTCGTAAGTGTTCAAAAATCAAATTTGCCTAAGTTGCATGCAAAAGAGAGATTTGTTTGTTCTTTTTAAAGCACCAAATGAAATGTGCAATTTGTACCTAGTGATTATGCAAACAAGTCAATTTCTTTTAACTTAGAAGCATTCAAAATAATGATGAAACACAATAGCCAAAGTTAGGAAACATTCTTGTAGAGAAAAGGCAAGAAAGAATGTTCCCACGAGGGTACCCATGTTCCTGCAAGTGGGTTCATGATCCCGCAGACATTCTGTTTGCAGGAATGACAATCTCACCACAATTCTGGATTGCAAGAATGATAGGAAAGACTGCCAAAAAAAGAATTTAAAAACATGAGCCAAAAAACTGAGAGCTCTTTTTGACAAAGTGATCTCACAGATTTATGGCCTTACAACGTTCCCACAAGCGGGAATGACGATCTCGCAGATAAAAGTTTAATTACAATTTTGAGAAGTTTGAGAAAAGAAAAAGTTAGCGTTCTCACAAGAAGGAATGACGATCCCACTGTTCTGAGGTGCGTTCCCACTGGAGAATTTTTTAGCAGGTTCATCAGTTACAATTGTTTCCACGTGTCATGTCATTGTTGATGTGTTGGCTAATGTTGACCACGTTCTCGCAGATGAGCCTGCGTTGTCGAGGTTACAAGTTTGTGTTCCTATGACTGCGGGGATGCAGAAAACCAAGATTTTTGAGAGTTGACTGTGTAAAAATTGCTTAGAGGATTGTGTGTGCATTCTTGTTGTGGTCAATTGTACCCTTCAATCAAAAACCATAAGACAAAGACACAAAAGTTAAAGCATAAAACGTTAGTCTTCCATGGTTAGCCAAAACATGAAAAAGCATGTAAAACTAGCATTAATGAAGATTAAAATGACCCTTGCAGGGTCCAATCGGGCATGCCAAAATGTATACGTGAGTTGTTAGCATGTTAGGAGAAACCAAATTTAAATAAAGCTTCTATAAACTAACAACAAACATAAACTTCAAGATAGACAAAAGAGGGTTCCTAATTGGGAATATGAGCCATTGAAAGACTCCCCCAATAGGAATGGCTCTTTGTTGATTCACTATGTCTGAATAAGGTTTGTGTTTTAGGGATGTATGCTCAAGATTGGTGCTCAAATTTGCTTCAATGGAGATTCTTGGATTTTGGATGTGGATAATGGATGTAGATGTAAAACTTGTTCTCAAAATGGCATTATGACTTTACTTGATGGATTGTGATTAAAATGGCTTGGGAGGGGATTCCTTAAATAGGCAAAGGGCTTGAGGGATCGATGGCTTGGATGGAAGGAAAGGAGAAAGCTTATGGAGGGCTCAGATTGAATGAGAGGAGAGCACATGGATTGTGCTTCCTTATAGCCAATCAAGGAGTGACACATGTCACAGGGTCATTGATTAGAGCAAGAGGGGTTGAGGGGTCAACAAAGGAGGCTCAAAGCTCATAAAGACACTCATAATGGCTTATAAGAGCAATAAATGGGCTTGTAAGAGTCATTTATGGCTTTGTGGGAGCATTTACGGCTTGGTGGTTGGGATATTTTGAGGGGATAGACTTTAGCTTGGCTTAGGAAAGTCTTAATCTCATTTAGGATTGTGCAAATGATTAGGGGATGGGTTAGGCTTGGGTTCAGATTAGATTAGGGATGTTAGAGATGTGCAAGTGGATGGTATTGATGAGGGTGGGTGAGTTAGTGGCTAAGCTTAGTTATTATGGGTGGATGGGGGGATTTAGGATAGTTTTAGGATTATTAGGTTTTGGGGGCTTTATTTATTAAAGTGATTTTACTAAATTTGGGAGTTTTGGAATTAGATAGGGGAATAGGATTAATTGATAAATAATGGGTTATTTGATTTATCAATTAGGACTATAGATGATTAATTAAATTAATCAGCTAGGGGATTGAAAATGGTTCATTAAATAAGAATTTAATTAATGATGCCTTTAGAGATAGCTAAATAAGATTACCGAAGTAGTGTAATTAGATTTAGGTGTCTATAGGGGGTGAATAAGTACAAATTTTTTTATCACTCAATTGAGCTACTACATTGTAAATTCTTTACACTAGTTGTTTTATCTATAATACAATAATAAAATACATTAAGTAAAATAATAAAATACATTAAGTAAATGATTGCCTAGTTAAGAGCTACAACTATTCCTTTTGAGAATGCATTTTGTTAGCAATGTCTATAACTTTTTAGGATTACAAAAGCATATCAAAGATATCTAGTTATAGGATTTACAAATCTCTTTTTTTGAGACACTTTGTTAGAGGATTTACAAAATCTTACTACTGAAACTTTTCTAGTTAATATCTACAAATAGATGTAATAGTAGGAGAGAAATCTAAATGAAAAATGATCTAATGATTGTGTTATCTTTCCTTATTGATTTCTATTTTATATTCTTTAATATGCACTAATATTCTTCACTACTATTTTTTTGCAATGAATCCTTTAGTCTCACCTTTTTCTAGTTCTTCTTAACAACCTACTTTCTATTTTCCTATACTTTGCATTAGTGTTGTTTAATATCTTTCACTTCAAACAATAACACTATTGCTATCTTGGCTAAAGAAATAGTCCATTTTTCAAAAAAAATTATAAATGAAGTTTGAGTGTCTTTCTACACTCCACAATATTAGGGCATACTTACTCAAAAAAAAACCCAACTCATTTAAAAATAATAATTCATGATCAAGCTATTCATAGAATGATACCCCTTTGAATCCATCTATAATACTATATGCATCCTCTGTCCTTACACTCTTTCACCCAATTTACCTTTACTCCTATCATGACACTATTGACTGACCCTGTGTCTTATCACATCCATGGTGACTTGCCATAAATTATCTATGATCAACTAACCTCCATACCTATCTGATGGTGGTGGCTTAGTTTGTATTATCGTACACATGTATATCAGTTCACTCTTCTACTAGTGGTAGTGCTACCTTATAACATCTATATTCTTGCTTGACTTGTTTCCAATTAATAAAGAAATCAATTTATAAACTTCATTTCAATGAGACTTGTAAGAATAACAATCTCCCCCTTTGGCATTGATTGCAAAACCTTTTTGAATGATCTTTTCAACAATACTTCTCTCTTTGTTAGAATTTTATATATATCTGTATTTCTTTAACTATATTGATAAAGAGGTCTACACTAGTGTATAGAATTAGTCAAATTCTACTGGTCACCTAATTTAGATTTGCCCCTTACGATGTATGTTCTTGACCATTCTTCTTCTTCTTCTACATTTTCTTCTTCTCAGAGTCTTTGTCTCTCCTTTTTATTTTGTTCATCTTTTCTTTGGTTTTCTCTTTTAAAACAAAAATTTAAATATCCCCCTTTTCTTATTAATTCTTTTTCTCTTTCTTGCATGCTCTTTCCTTGTAAGTTCTATATTTCTCTCCCCATACCCTGGCTACTATTAGATATTTGTTCTTATTCATATTCTCCCCCTTATTATAATCATCTTCTTCATTTTATCTTATTCTCCCCCTAACCTTATTCATCTATATTCTCCCCTTGTGTATCTTTATATAAATTCTCCTCCTTTATGTCATCAATGAAAAAGGGTTCATAGATTATCATTTATACATACTTGTATTGACTATAGGTACTTGCAATATGGGCTTCCCATGATTCCTTGAGATTAGTGAGAAAAATGACCTCACTTATTATGTCTACTAGGATCTCTTTAAGTGCATCTATTGTATTGGTTGGCGCTCTAGGGACTAGTGCATCTACACCATTAATGTGTCCTTGAATTATACCTATCAAGCATCATAATATTATTTGCACTTCTATAAGTCATACACTTTTATTTTCTTAGTCTTCTTTAACCTTTTTAATTAGGTGCAGTGTTCCCTAAGTTTTGGATAAATATTCTAATGTTGATTAGTTACTACATTAAATTTACTCTACATTGAGTGAATCTTGTAAATTTTTTGTTTTCTTCTCCTCTTTAAGTCATCTGTAAATATACATGGATCATACACCTTTTGTAATACTAGTTTGGTGGCCTTAGTATCTGAATCATTTCATCTTTCACCACTTGTAGTGTAAAATTTATTAGCTCAACTAGGTTCAAGAGCTTCTCCATTATATTTCATTCCATATTCTTTTCAACTAGATCATCAATATCTTTTAGCTATTCCTTGATATTATTAACTAAAATGGTAAGTTAACTTATCAAATCTATATTAGGATCATATGTTGCATCTAAGGCTAGATCTACAAAGATTTCTTTGTTGGTAATTTGGCTAAGTAAGAAAAGTTGGAGTTGTCATTTATGGAAACATATACCTTGTATGAATAAGGCCTTATGTGTAGGAGAAGATTCTACAATTAGACTTGAAAATTATCTAAGTTGAAGTTAGTTTATCATTACAAAAAAGAGATAGTTTTGGTATGCATAGTTAAAAGAGGCATTATTGGTACATGCAAAGTTAGGTACCATTAATTTATAGATAATTATGATGAAATTTTTAATATTTTAAGTTGTTGGAATTCATTTTTAGAATGACTAAGAGGGGTGAGGGGTTGAACTAGTTATCCAAGGTCTAGATGTATAAATAAAACTTTTCACAGTTTAGTGAGCCCATAAAATTTTTATCATCACGCATCCATCCATAAGATTATGCAATCACTTAAAACTTGTAGGTTACTATCAAATAAATTTGTAGAATTATAAACATGAAACATAACAAATTTAGAAACACATTTGACACAATGATTTATGTGGAAACCCAATTTGGGAAAAACCACTTATAACATGCTACTCTTTTTCACTCTTCTGAAGTGATACCCTATGAAAGGCCAACCCTATTAAAGGTTACAATACACATTGTTAAATGTGACCCCATTAAAGGATTTAAATCACCCTATTAGGAGTGGGCCTTGTTAGAGGACTTTAGACCATTCACTTGGAATGACACCCAGTTAAAGGATTTACAAATGATTGTTAGATCAACCTTAATCTAAAGTACTTATGCTAAAGGGATACAATTATTAGAGAGTAACAATAAGGCTCGATTGGGTTACAACTTACGACTTCATTTGTAGATTATAGATCTCTATTTTAGTCCTTCATTTTTCTTGTCTTTCACACATTTTGGCTCTAATAGCTTGTTCACCCTTCAAGCATCCATACCCTTAAGCCTTTTGTTTAACACGCCAATGCAAATTCTTCACTTAGGTCACTTGATGAAGCAATACCCTTGACTTCTTGTCTTCCTTAGGTTCTCGTACATGAAAATCATTTGCTTCTAACCATCCATCCTTATAAATGGAGAATTAAGATCCTTTTTTTTTTTCTCCATCATCCAATTTAGCATTAGGATAGATTAGATAGTATTCAATGAATCTATCCTTTATTCCATATCACATCTAGAAACTTCTCCTTCAATCCTCTTTGAATTCACCTCAAAATAGTTTACCATGATTTTTGTAACAGTAGCTCATCAATCTTATCTTCTACTTGGTTCACATAATCCAAGAAAATAAACTTGTTAGATTAGATCCATCAAATTCATGATCTTTCTAGTAATGCTAGCACTTAGAATTAATTTTCTTCTAATGCTCAACACATACTACATTGCTCAAACTCCACTAATAAATCACTTGGCATGAACTAAATTTTACTAGTGCTTGGCATCAACTAAACTGTACTTAGCATCCAATATTTTTCTTGGCATACACTAGAATAGAGTTTTACTTGGCTCCAACTGATTTTATACTCAGCTTGCACTAACTTTTCTTGGCACCTACTATCCATTTAGTTAAGCTTGGCAGATAATGTTTGTTTAACTTGTTCTTCTAAACTTGCTTAGTGTAACCAACCTTTGTAACCTTAAGTAGACTATCAATGCACTATGATACCATTGCCTTACCTAATTCTTGTACTCCTTTTTATATCATAACTCAACCTTTCCTCTAGTTTCTTTTGTTACATCTTTTTGATCAAATCCTCTTCATTAATCAAATAGTAGGTTTGACATTAATGACAAAACAATGATTGGAAAACATTTATCATACTTGTATCAATCTATTTTTGACAATCTCCTTCTTCAACAATCTCCCTCTTTGGCATGGATGGAAAACTAAACTGATAAACCAAAATGACTTGGTTAAAATAGTAAGACCAACACAATACCAAAAAGAAAATAATTCCTTGTATTGAAATCTCTCCCTCTATCAACAACTTTCATCTTCTGAATAGTTTACAAAATTTTGTTTTGTTCTGATCAAGAGGCAATCAACAATTAAATTATCCTTATGATTCCCTCTAAATTACTTCTTATATCTCCCTTTTATAGTATCCACCTCTTACTAGGTAAATGTTATCAATAGATACAATTTCTTTCTCATAAGTCAACATTTCTCCCTCATACTGTGTGTTAGGGTTTCTCCCTCTATAGGATTTCTCCCTCTATGTTTATTTCTTGTATTTCTCCTTCTTTGACAACAATGCAAAAAGATTTGTCATCTTAAGATGTATATGTGAACTTCTTTATTTTCTCTTGTGTCAACTTGTTTGTGACTGATTTGTAGTTCCAACTCTTTGATTACTTTAGGTAGCTCCTAAACTAAGATCCACTACATCAATTTGTAACATATTGAAATCAACTTTTTTGATGCAGGGCACTACTTTTGTTACTTAGATAGCTTTTGATAGGGGTATCACCCCTAGTTTTCCTCTTAGATACTCAATGAGCATCCTTAGGTAATGGCTTTGTTAAGATACCAATAATTTTCTCTTTTTTTTTAACATATTCCATCTTCACCTCTTTATCTTGAACTAATTCTCTCGAGTAATGATACTTGATTACAATGTGCTTAGTCTTTGTGTGCACCACATAATTCTTTGATATATTTATAGCACTTGTATTATTATAATAAAGTATCATTGGTTAAGTGATCTCTTCCTTCATACGTTTGAGTAGATATTTGATCCATACAATATTTATACAATTTATAGCAACAACAACATATTCAACTTCATCAGTAGATTGTGAAGTGCAATTTTGTTTCTTCCTAGTCCATGCAACCAACCTTTTGCCTAAGAAAAATGTTGCTCCAATGGTGCTCTTTTTGTCATTAATGTTTCCAACCTAGTCAGCATCAATATAGGCTCTTAATTCAAATTTATCATTCTTATTATAGTATGAACCATATTCCTCTATTCCTTTTAGATATCTCGTTATTCTCTGTACAACCATCAAATGATTCTCCCTAGGATTAGTAGAGAATCTTGTGACTATCTCTATAGATAATGCAATATTAGGTTTGCTATGTACTACATATTGTAATTCGCCAATCATAGACTTGTACAATGTTTGATTCACCTAAGCTGAATCATCATCTTTAACAATTTATGTCCTATCACCATAGGTGTACTTATTGGTTTGGAATCCTCCAATCCAAAAGTTCTTAGTATCTCCTTGACATACTTTGACTGAGTGATGTATATACCATATTTCATCTGATGTACTTGCAAACCCACAAAGAACTTGATCTCTCCAAACATAGACATCTCAAATTCTTACTTCATTTCATTTGAAAAAACCTTACTAAAGCATCTTGACCTCCAAATATGATATCATCAACAAAAATTTCAGATAACAAAATACTTTTTCCTTTCTCTATATTCATGTATATATTGTTGTTATCATTAGTCCTTTCAAATCCAATCTTCACAAGATAATTATGAAGTCTCTTATACGATGCTCTTGGTGCCTGTTTCAAACTATATAGAGCTTTGTGTAATCTACATACTATGTTTTTATTTTTAATATCATCAAATCCTTCTAGTTTTTCTATGTCAACTTCTTCCTCTAATATTTCATTCAAAAACATATATGGGTGAATGCACAAAGTTGGGTCGCAATTCTACGGAAGTCAAATCCATGAAATGAGACCTCCTAGAAATGGGTACCTAATTTTAAAAAATGGGCACCTGTTTTAGGCTCGGGTGCCCGACACTAAATTTAAAAAATGGGCACCCGTTATTTTTAAAAATCTGGTACATGTTTTTTATTTTCAAAAAATGGGTACCCATTTCTTAAAAAATTAAAAAATTGAATTTTTAAGAAACGAGCACCTATTTTTTATTTTAAAAATCAGGTACCCATTTTTTAAAAGTAAAAAACAGGTACCCGTTTCTTAAAAATTCAATTTTTTAAGTTTTCGACGGATTTTACACGTCACTTTTAACTTTTCAAAATGGGTACCCATTTTTTGAAATTCAAATAACGGGTGCCCATTTCTTACAACATGAGGTGGGATTTCTTTTTCCTACCTCGGATTTTTGTTTGGGACAGACTTGGTGAGACCAAGCCTATGCCTTGGCCTCTCAAAATTTGGCTAAGGCATTGAACTGACAAATTCATGCCTTGCCATAATTTTTAGAGGGTCTTCCTGATCAAATTTTTTTACGAAACAAAAACCCATTAGAGCTCTCACCGTCCTGATTTTAGAAATATAAATTTTATAGAGTTATGATTTTATTTACTATTTTTTATTATTTTTTAATCAAAGGTGGTACCTAAATGTAAAATAGCAATGTTCACTAAAACTTTAATAACTTTTTTATTTTATATTTTTTCTTAAATTAATTTATATGCCATCAATCTAAATTCAATTCTTTTGAAGTTAAAAAAAAAGAATTGAAAAAAGTGAAATTTTGATCAAATTATGGTGTCTGTACATGAGAGGTTTTAAAATTTTCCTTTATAGCCAATTAAAAATTAATAAAAAAAATATTTATTAAAAAATTCAAGAAAAATATTCTCATCAATCTTTGGTGTGTCAGGTAACTCCATTTAAAATAATTTGCAAAAATTCATTCATTTGTGTCAAATTATGGTGTCCGTACACGAGCGTGGTATGGTCCTGAAACAAGCATTTTGAAAAAGTGGTTTTTAAAGATCCATACCAAAAAAAAAATCTATCATATGGGTATACAAATAAATTACATATTCAAAAGGAAGATTCCAGGCACTACAATTTTTATTTCTAAAGTTTTTTTATATTTAATCTCTAAATGGCTCAAATTTTGGCATCAATTGACAAAATATTTCAAAAATAGGAAAAACACTTCCACTTTTTGGCCAAAAGTGAGACCCAACTTCTTGCACTGATCCATATTTAACATCCATTTGATAAACTTTGAAACCTTTGTATGCAAAATAAGCAAGCAGAGTTCTTACTCCTTCCAATCTAACATCAAGAGAAAATGTTTCTCCGTAGTCAATTCCTTCTTCTTATGCATATCCTTTGTAGGCTAATCTTGCCTTGTTCCTTATGAATTCACCATTTTCATCTAGCTTATTTCTAAATACACGCTTGATGCCAATCACATTTTTCTCTTCTAGTCTAAGAACTAGAGTCCATGTCTTGTTTTTCTCAATTTGTTCAATCTCTTCTTCCATGGATTTACTCTACTCCACATCTTCTAAGGCATCTTTTACTGATTTAGGCTCTTTTATGCTTAGCAAGCATGTATCATTTCTCAACTTGCTTCTTTTCATTGGTCTAGCATCTTTATCTCCAATGATTTGTGCAATAGGATGATGTCTCTTGACATATTTGGACAATATTGATTCAGCTCTTGTTTCTTCATTTGGTCTATCTACTTCAAAGTCACCATATACATCTCTATCAAGTAGTTTAGCATCTCTCTCATGTTCATTAATCTTAGAATCAGAATGTACCTCATCTTCCTTTTGTAACTCGACATTTGAATATAGTTCTATTCCTGAATGCAACTCAACATTCATAGTATATGACTCGGTAGTCACTGAAACTTGCTATTGCTTTGTAGCTTGATTTGCAACATCTTCTTCAATAGGAATTCCTTCATAAAATTATACAAATGATTTGTATTCTTCTATTTCTTTCATATGTTCAACCTCATATACTTTTGTATATTCATGAAATTCCACATTTGCACTTTCCACAACTTTGTAAGTGTTAGTATTTAAACACTTATAAGCTTTACTTCTTGTGGAGTAATCTATGAATATACCTTCTTCACATTTTTCATCTAGTTTACCATTCCTAAAATCTTTGAGAATAAACCATTTGCTTCCAAACACCTTAAAATATTTTACATTGGGTGAGTATCCATAGCATAGTTTAAAAGGTGTTGAATGAGTACCATTCTTGACTTGTACATGGTTTAGGGTATAGACAGTTGTACTTACAGTTTCTCTCCAGTATTTTAAAGCAACATTTTTCTCCATCATGAGTGTCCTAGCATAGTCCATTATAGACCTGTTCTTCCTTTCAATAATTCCATTTTTTGGATGGGTTCTAGGAGAAGATGCCTATCTTTTGATACCTCTATCATTACTGAACATCTCAAACTCATTTGATGTAAATTCTCCTCCTCTATTAGATCTCAAACATTTCTAACTTTTACCTACTTGCTTCTCAACTCTTGCTAAGTACCACTTAAACATTTGGAAAGCATCAAATTTCTATTTTAGAAACATAACTATCATCATTCTAGAATATGTTGGAAATATTCAAGACTATGCTAAGTTACTAAGAGGGAAGGGGTGAATTTGTAAATTATAAAACTTCAAAAATTTTAACAATAAATCCAATAAACCAATTAGCATTTAATTCATCACATCTAATCTAACTACATGCATGAGAAACTGAAAGCATGAAAGCATCCATAACACTTGAACACAAAGATTTGGTGACCAAAAACCTTCCAAATAGAAAGTAAAATTGAGATGGGGATCATACCCACAAACTTTAGTACTATAGCATAAAGTTGGTCTATTAAGGCTTACATTGATCACTTCTAATGATCTACCCTATTAGGAGCAAATAGGACTACTAGTTCCACCTTGTGAGAGGATTTACAAACACACAATGAAGTATGCACTTGGTAAAGAGATTTAGAAAAGATTGTTAGGTATACCTTGATAGGGGATTTTGACTGGTTCACCTATTAGGATGAAGCAGTAGATCTCTAATATGCAATTGAGTTTGCTGATAGAGATTCCTTAGTGTACTAATCACCTTTCTGTGATAGATTTGTCACTACTACTCCATTTATTGATATGGCCTTTACAATTCTTTATCTTGTTGTATTCACAATACATATGCTTTCACATTAACATTTTTACACTTTCTTGCTCTTGCTTATATTTTTATTCCATATTACATTGGATATGATACAATACATCACATATATATACCAATCCAATTTTAAAAATGACAAATTTGGCCATGACACAAGTTAACATAGAAATTACAAAGTTGGCCCACATGAAGATACTCAAGTTCTAAAGACTGACTTGGTGAAGTTCTGATACTCAACATCCATTGTCACTGCTTGGCATCATCATGCTCTTGGTAGACATAGAAGCTCAATCTATACTAATTAGTTTAAAGTAGTTTTGAACTCAGTCTACACTAGTGACTTAGTATATATTGTGCAACTTGGCAAACACTGAATTACTTGGTTACCATGAAGTAGCTCGGTTAAAACTAGCTTCACATCACCTGAACTACTAGCTCAATAGATACTACAATGCTCGATAAACATAGGCTTCACATCACATGAACTTTGAACTTAGTAACCATTGATAAACTTGGTATACACTAAAATGCTTAGTTTGAACTACTAAACTTCACACTAACTGAATCTACTTAGTAACCATTGGAATTAGTCCAAAGGACTTGGTAGCAATTGTAGAAGATCAATGGCTACTAAATTACATGACAAACCTTATAAATTGTTCAATGAGCTTGGTAGTTGTACAAAATCTAAATAAGTGTGTGTCACTAATAACAAACTTGACTAATATGTCAACAATATCCTCCTATGGCATTAGTGACAAAAACACTTATTGGCCCAAAATTGAATACCTTGTATTCCTCATCATGTGATACTAGCTTGGTCTATTTTTGAGATTTTTAAAAATTGATCTTTGTAAGATATATACAGAGTATATCTACACCTTAGCATATATCTCCCCTATACTATGTGATCTATAATGTACATGTAACTTTTCTCTTATATACATATCTCCCTGTAACTCTTCTCTTCTCATATCTCATCTCTTCTTTATAATTTCTTCTCTATAACTCTTCTCTTCTCCCCCTTTTTAATAGTAATGCCAAAGATTTATTCAACATATTTATATGGAGACACCAAAATGAGATCATAATTTAGAGTGTACCTTGAGGGTAATTGCCAGAGTTTTATCCCAGTTTTCTTGTAGTAACTTACATGTATGAATAAAAATTTGCACTTCTGCTAATAATTCAATCATGTGATCAGCAACAGAGAAGTTGTTATCATGGATCAGGTTCTTTGAACATACAATGTGTTTCTACATAGAATCCATAACTAGAAGGATCATATTTTATATATCAACTAGTGTTGAGTGGATCCTTTCTACTTCTCTTAACAACTCTGCCTAAATGTTTATCAAAAATCTGATTTTCTTAAAATGTGCAGAGCTTGAACTAGGGTCAAGTTGCAACTGCTGAGCACTTGCCTTGAGATCAGTATCAATTTTGGACAATTTTTCCTTAACTTTCTTCGTATACTTAGTGACATCACATAGCTTTGCAAAAAGTGATGACACATTTGAACAGGATGCCTCAAGATTGACCAAAATTGGTGAAAGCTCAACTTGATTAATAGCTATTTGCTAAGCAATGTGCTCCAATGCTTTATTATTGAACTTCCTTTCATCCTTTTCAACTAGTTTCTCCTCTCCTTCAGTGTCCTCTTTGAACTTTTGGACTACCTCTCCAAGCTAAAATAAAATAGGTTGAGAATAATCAACTTCAATTCCAATAACCTTAGTCAAAATATTCTTGGCATCATCTATAATTTTGTATTCTCTATCTCTGTCCTCTCTCAATCCTTTCTACTTGGCCTTTTTCTAGAGGAGTTCACCAAATATGTGCATTTGTTCTATAGAAAGATTATAGATATCCCATTTGGGAATTTCTATTTCCTCATCCAAGTCTATATCTTCTTCTATCTCTTTTCCTTTCAAAATCTTTGTACTCGGTTGAACCTTAGGTTCAACTGCCCTTGTACTTATTTCTTTAGTACTTGTAATGGAAATAATAGTGGACATACTTGGACTTGTAGTATAAACTAATATAACACTGACTAGTGGAATACTTACAGAGATGTTAGAAGAATCCAAAATTGATGAAGTCAAAATTATGGAATCCAAAACTCAAGTAGAAAAAATTAGAGAGCTTACCATGCATGCACTCAAAACTAAAGAAGTCAAAATTAGAGAGGTGATGAATGGATAACTTAACTTAGTAGATGAAGAGGGAGTCTACAGCTTAGTTGATGAAGTGGAAGTCAATTCTATAAATGATATGCTGAGCTATATAGGGGAAAATAGTGATTGGACACTTGATGTATCTGTAGTAGTCACAACCAAACTTGTTAAAGTTGTCTCCATAAATGATGTAGTCAAAGGTTTACTTAGGGAGTAAGGAAGTGAGGCAATGACTATAGTTACTATCCTGACTAGGTCAATCTCCTCATCATCTTTCTTATCTTCCTCGATGGCTTCTTCACCTTGATCCTCTTCATCTTCCTTTTCTTCAGCTTCTTGCTCCTTGTATTCTTCATACTCAACAACAACATAATGAGTTGATCCTTCATCATCCTTTTCATCCTTACCTTCTTCTTATTCATCATCCTTTACATCCACTAGGAAATCACTTGGATTATGTAGCAAATAAATATTGTTCCAAGTGTTAGTAGAATTCCTAACAACATGCTCTATATCCTTGATCAAAACTAAATAGGTATTAAATCTTAGAGTCAATTTTTCTTCATTTTTCTTTAAAGACTCTTTAACCTTAGCATCTATTATGCTCGGTAGTAACTACCCTAGGCTTTGTGCATAGATGTCTTTTACTATTTGCATGGAAAAATCCCATCTTGGCTTTATTTTCTATAGCAATTCATTAGAGATTTGAGAGGCAATCTAGTCTAGTGAGTACTTCCATTTTCCCATTTTTCCTAGCATCTTTTCTTCAACTTTTTTCTACTTTGTCGTAGTTCTAGTCTCATATTTGAAAGATTTGAAATTTTTTATTGTAGCTCCTTCTTCCATTTTCTTCAACTTTTCTTGAAAGGTGGGTGGAGGTTTGCTGAGAACAGTCACCTCCTTTCTTCTTTGACCTCCTTGTGAAGATTGTAGTGGATGATTTTGGAGGCTTGGTCATAATCACCTTGCCCTTTTTCTTCAAGGGTTCTTCCTCTTTCTTTGATTCTTCTTCATCCTCTACCCATTCCTCATCTTCACCTTTACCCTCAGTTAACATGAGAGGTGCACTAGATTTCAGTTTGGCTATCCTCTTTCATTTCTCAATCGCTTGAGGGAGCTTTATTTCTAGCTCCATTCTTGCCTTAGCCTCTTCATAAGTTCCAAAAAAAGGGGCCTTGGGATCAACAAGTTCATTGACAAGAGCTTCAATGATATCCTTGGTCTCATCAATGTTCACCTCATAGCCAACAGGCTTGACCCACACAACTCTAGGTTTAACTATTTGGATGTATACCTTGTCACAATCAACCATGAAGCACACATCATCCTTGTAGTCTTCAACTAAATTCTTAGGTATCCTAAACCTATTGTTCATTTTGTCTTTAAACACATCAAAGTAGTTTTCCATGCTGCTGCCATAGTTTTCTCCAATTTCTGTGATGTATTCATTTTTTTGGTACAATACTGGCACACCCTTTCTCTAGATTATAGTGCCTTTGGAAGGGAAAAACTTTTGAACATAAAAGAATAAACATGTTAACAAAGAACTAAATTTGCACAGGTTATTCTTGGAGGTTCTAATGCTTTCCATATTCTTATTGAATTGCCTCAATAATAACTCAGCAAGGTCTTAATATAAATTATTCTTCACCACTTTATATGCCATATCCATAGCTTCAAAGGATATGTTGTTAAGATAGCTTGAACTATATATCTTATGAGCTATAACATGAATACCAAAATTCAGTTCTGCATCTATAACACTACTTATTTTCATGCCTCTACCATCCCACTTGGCTAGGGTTTTTTTTTTCAATTCTGTGCGACCTAGGGTTTTGGTTATTTTGGCTTTGGCAAGCATGGGAAGGCTAGTTATTCAATGAATCATTTTCTTGGTTATCAATATTGGCTATTCTAACCACAGTTGTCCATTACACAATTGACTAAGGATGTACATAATCCATTTTATTTGAAACTCTTGAGGCATATAGGAGATGTGAGTTAATCCTTTTTCTTCCAAGTGTTGATGCTTGGGTTTCAGGGTTCCATCAACACACAACTGACCTAGGGAATCATCCATCTCAAGAGTACTAATTTCTTGAATTTCACATTTAAAATGAGTTTGAATGTCATTATCAAGAAGTACCTTGGGAAGGATTTGAGATTGTGCTCCACTTGGGTCTAGAGTTTTTGCAACCGTGGGGGCCAGCTTGATATTTGGTGCCTTCCACTAAACACCTCAAACCAACATGTTAGAACCTTTCTTCAACTTGCTATTGCTGGATGCCATTTTCACTTGGTAGCTTGAGAGAGCTTCAAAAAATTATGTAGAAAATTTTCTCAAGTCACTTGATCCCAAAGAAAATAGCTCTTCACAATATCACTTCAAAAATTCATGGTGAGAAATGAATTTGATTCTATGCATTTTGTTAAAAAATTTCCATTAATGCTTGGTAAGGTGGTAGATGAGTTGACAAAATGCTTGATAGACTATCATCCACTACTTTGTATTTATTACTTGGCAAAGTCTTCATGATTTGGTAACCATAAGTGCCTTCGTTACTCTTGACTTTGTTCGATAGAGTCTATGACCTAACCTTACTCGATAGAGAAGATAACTTGGTAATAGCTGATGCAGATCTTGCTTCATGATCCCTTTATATATGGATTTGGATCTTCACCTTTCAAATAGAATTGATTTTGATGACTTCTTTGATAGCCTAGTTCTAGTTCTTCCTTAAGAACTTAATTAGAAGTGGTAGAGTCACCCAACTCTTGAGTGACTTGACCATCATTACTTTAACTAGTATCCCTCATAGACTTAGGAATCCATTGCTATCACATCTTCTTTCAAATGTTATCAACCTTTGCCTTCTTCTCATCTTCAATCTTACTAGTATTCATACAATTCTTGGCAAGATGACCAAGTTTTGTACAAATGAAACATCTTATAGTGGTATCTCTTTTCCTCATATGATGTTTAACACAATTCATACCAATGTGTCCATATTCTCCACAGTAATGATATCTACACCAGGTGTTGTAATTCTAACCAAATATTGCTTTCACAATTTTCTCTATAGGATTCACTGTCTTTGTTTTGTATTTTGATGCCTTGTGTCCATGTTTCTTACATTTATAATAGTTACCTTCAAATTTAGGTTTCTCTTTTCATTTATTAGCCTTGTGACTATGTTGATTTCAATTGTAGCATCTTCCATTGAATTTTTCTTTTCCATTACTGCAATGCTTGTTAGATGTATGACCTATCTTACCACAGTGATTGCAAGTAGGTTTTTGATTCCTTTGAGCACCTTGTTTGGAGGATTCACTTTCTTCTTTGTATCCAATTCTTGCTTTTCCTTTTCGTCTATAGAGGTTTTTCTCATTCAATTGATCCATGTCTACTTGAGATTTCATCATTCTTTTATTGATTTGCTTCTTAGTGTTCAAGTCATTTCTCAATCTTTCATTGATTTTTTTTCAGATTTCAGCTCATTTTTTATTCTTTCATTGATTTTTCTTTCAAAATTTAGATCATTCCTTGTTCTTTCATTGATCTATCTTAGCATTGGAGATTTGATCCATAAGCTCTACTTGTTGAAGGGATTGGTTCTAGATTTAATTTTTCCTTCCATCCATTTCTTCTTTTATCTTTTTTCTTTGTTCCAAGACTTCACATAAACTTACTGACTGAATTTCCTATTCTCTTTTCATCTTTCTTACTCCTTCTTGTAGGGAACCTTTCTTCTCTAAGAGTTCCTTGATTGCATCATTTTCTTCATTTGAACTACTTGAAGGGTGAAAGTTTTCAATTCTTTATTCAGTAGAGATGATCATTCATTTGATTTGCAAGTTACTTTCTTCTTTTTAGAGATTAGGGAGTTTCTCCTTAGCTTTTTTGAGTTGGGCGATGACCATTTCTAGATTTAGCTTTTCATTGTCAATAGCTTTGTTAAGTCTAAAAATCTCCATATCCTTTATCTTTGCTCAAGCTATTAAAATTTCTCTTGAGAACCACAAAGCTCTAATATAAATTGTTGGAAATATTCAAGACTGTGCTAAGTTACTGAGAGAGGAGGGGTGAATTAGTAACTTCTAAAACTTTAACAATTTCAACAAAAAATTCAATAAACCAATTATCATTTAATTCATCACATCTGATCTAATTGCATGCATGAGAAACTAAAAGCATGAAATCATACATAACACTTGAACACAAAGATTTGGTGACCTAGAAACCTTCCAAATAGAAATTAAAATTGGGGTGGGGATGATACCCACAAACTTTAGTACTAGAACATAAAGTTGGCTTGTTCAGGCTTACATTGACCACTTCCAATGATATTGCCTATTAGGTGCAAATAATGCTACTAGGCCCACCTTGTGAGAGGATTTACAAACATATAATGAAGTATGCACTCAATAAAGAGATTTAGAAAATACTATTAGGTCCACCTTGTTAGAGGATTTTGACTGGTTCACATGTCAGGATGAAGCAATAGATCTCTAATATGCAATTGAGTTTGCTGATAGATATTCCTTATTGTATTTATCACCTTTCTATGATAGATTTTTCATTGCTACTCCTTGTACTGATATGGCCTTTATGATTCTTTATCTTGTTGTATTCACAATCCATATGCTTTCACATTTGCATTCTTACATTTTCTTTCTCTTGCATATATTTCCATTCCATATTACATTGGATATAATACAATACATCACATATATATACCAATCCAATTTACAATATGAAAAAGTTGGCCATGACACAAGTTATTGCAAAAATTACAAATTCAACCCACATGAAGATACTTGGGTTCTAAAGACTGACTCGGTGAAGTTCTAATACTTGACATCTACTATCACTACTTGGCATTGTCATGCTCTTAGTAGACATAGAAGCTTGTCCCATACTGATCACTTTCAAGTAGTTTTGAACTCAGTCTGCACTGGTGACTCAATAGATACTGTGCAACTTGGCAAACATTGAATCACTTGGTTACCATGAAGTAGCTTAGTTAACACTAGCTTCACATCACCTGAATTGCTATCTCAATAGATACTACATTGTGCGATAAACATAGACTTCACCTCACATGAACTACAAACTCAATAACCATTGATAAACTTGGTATACATTGAAATGTTTGGTTTGAATTACTAAACTTCACAACAACTAAATCTACTTAGTAACCATTGGACTTAGTCCAAAGGACTCAGTTGTAACTGTGGAAACTTGGTGGCTACTAAATTACATGAAAAACACTATAAATTGTTCAATGAGCTCAGTAGCTAAAAAAAATCTGAATAAGTGTGTGTCACTAATAACAAACTTGACTGATATGTCAATAGAGTAATCATCAACAAGAAACATAATATACTTATCTCCTTTGTAGCTTTGCACTTCAATTGGTCCACACAAGTCTATATGAAAATTCTCTAGTATTCCTTTAGATGTATGAGTTTTACTCTTAAAACCTGACTTTGTCATTTTTCCTAACTAACATTGTTTGCACATTATATTATCTAGCTTCTTCAACTTAGGAAAAACTCTAACTTTTCTCATGTTACTAATACTGACCTAGTTATCAAAATTAACATGACATAAGCTCTTGTTCCATAGCCACACACCATCAAATTTTACAATTAGACAAATAAGATCTTCTATATCAAGGTAGAATAGATTACTCCTAGTTTGATCACCCTTTCCAATCAATTTTCCATTAGCATTATATATGTTAGCAATCTTGTTTTCAAACTCAACCTTACATCCTAAATTATACAATTGTGATAGATTCAATAGATTATAGATAAGTCCTTCAACATAGTAAGCATTGCCACATAGAATCTTTTCTATAAGATTGATAAAGCCTTTTCCTTTAATCAAACATGGTGCATCATTACCAAATCTTACACTATTTCCATCATAACAATTTAAGGTAATGAACTTACCTTTATCTCTAGTCATGTGATGTGAACACCCATTGTCAATGATCCATTTGTCATTCTTGTTCACACAAGACACAAGTATAGTTGCCTCCTCTTCATCAGATTCACCCTTCATTGAAAAATACACCACTTTATCATCATGTTTATAAGATTCATCTTTTGTTTCCTCTTTACCAATGTAGCAAGACTTCTTGTCTTTGTCCTTGTAATCCTTGTTGTCTTCATCTCTTCTACTTTTTTACTTGTCACCACCTCTGAAAATCTAGCAACACTATGATAATCTTATTGCAATTGAAATAAATGATAGGTAATTTACCTTTAAACTTGCCTTTACCTCTGTAAAATCTCTTTTCCAGTAGTGCTTCAAGTTGATTGACATCCTCCTTATCTATATCACTGTCACTAGACATAAACTTTGTCTTTTTTTTTTTCTTCTTCTTCTTCTCATTAGGTCCCTTCAATGAAAATATAGCTTTGAAAGCAAATTCAATATTTTTAGGTTTCTAATTATCAAAGTTAGATAGCTCAAAAGTAGTGAGCCTACCTACGAGACCTTCAATAGATAAAGTACTCCCTAGTATACATCTCAGTTCTTGTAATGTAGACACTCTAAAAGCATATATAAGTAGTAGTGTTCTTAAAAATTTTCTTAATACAATATCATCATCTATTGTACTAGTAGCTCCTCTTATTACATTAATAACATATTTTATCCTTGATCAATATTGAGCAATATTTTCACATTCTTGAATTCAAATATCATCAAATTTACCTTTGAGACTTTCAACTTTGGCTCTTAGAACATTCTTGTCTCCTCCATAAATTGTGTGTAGAGCATCCCACATTTTTTTTGCACTATCAAAACTTTTGATATCATCAAATTCAACATAGATTAGGATAGAGGCAATCTCCAACATTTTTTGGTTGTGTTCTTTGTACTTTTTCATATCCTCGACAATTAGGAATCCATCTCTTTTTGACATCTTGACCTTTATGCTTCTAGTACCTTCAAACTAGTTCTCTTAAGAAGATGGCTTTGATACCAATTGTTGGAATTTATTTTTAGAATAATTGAGAAGGGGGGGGGGGTGAATTAGTTATCCAAGGTCTAGATATATAAATAAAACTTTTCCAAACTTAGTGAACCCATAAAACATTTATCATCACACATGCATCCATAAGATTATGCAATCACTTAAAACTTGTAGGTTACTATCAAATCAATTTATAGAAGTATAAACATGAAACATAACAAATTCAAAAAAACATTAGACACAATGATTTAGGTGAAACCCAATTTGGGAAAAACCACTAGTAACATGCTACTCTTTTTCACTCTTTTGAAGTGATGCCCTATTAAAGGTTACAATACACACTTTTAAATGTGACCTATTAAAGGATTTCAATCACCCTATTAGAAGAGAGCATTCTTAGAGGATTTAAGACCATTCACTTGGAATGTCACCTGGTTAAAAGATTTACGAATTACTATTAGGTCAATCTTAATCTAAAGAATTTACCCAAGACTGATACAATTATTAGAGAGTAATAGTAAGGCTTGATCTGATTACAAATCACAACTTCATTTGTAGATTACATATCTCTATTTTAGTCTTCCATTCTACTTGGCTTTTACACATTTAAGCTTCAATAGCTTGTTCACCCTTCAAACATCCATACCCTTAAGCCTTTTTCTTAACATGCCAATGTAGACTCTTCACTTAGGTCACTTGATGAAGCAATACCCTTGACTCTTTATCTTCCTTAGGTTATCGCACATAACAACCCTTGCTTCTAACCAACCATCCCTATAAATAGAGAATTAATATCTTTTTCCATTCATTCTCCATCATCCAATTTAGGGTTAGGACAAATTAGGTAGGATTCAATGAATCTAGCCTTCATTCCATATCACTTCAGAAACTTCTCCTTCAATCCTCTTTGAATTCACCTCAAAATGGTTTACCATTAATTCATCAATCTTATCTTCCACCTAGTTCACATAATCCAAGAAAAAAAAAATTTCAACTCAAATCAATCAAATTCATGATCTTTCTAATAATGTTGGCACTTGGCATTAGTTTTATTCTAATGCTCAACACATACTGCATTACTCAACATCCTCTAAAAAATCACTCAGAATGAACTAAAGTTTACTGGTTCTTGGCATCAACTAAAATTTACTCAATATCCATTGTTTTTCTCGGCATACACTAGAATAGACTTTTACTTGGCTTGTACTAACTTTTCTCGGCACCTACTATCAATTTGGTCAAGCTTGGCAGACAAAATTTGTTTAACTTATTCTTCTAAACTTGTTTAGTGTAACCAACCTTAGCAATCTTAAGTATATTATCAATGCACTATGATATAACTATCTTAGCTAATTCTTTTACTCCTTTTTATATCATAACTCAATCTTTCCTCTAGGTGCTTTTGTTACATCTTTTTGATCAAATCCTCTTCATCAATCAAACATGTGATAGTACTTAAATAATATAAGTAGTTATCTTTCCAGAAAAATAGTAGGTTTGACTCAGTGACAAAAAAATGATTGAAACACATTTATTATACTTGTATGAATCTATTATCAACAATCTCCTTCTTCAAAAACAAGTTAGTACATATAATATGTTGGAGTTCTTTTCGGTAAAGAACATACCAAGTAGATTTAAACCTAATACCAAGAAACAAAGAATAGGAACAAACTTAAGGATGAGCTAAATCTTATATTCAGAAGGGCTAAATCTCATTTCTGGACCAATTAACAGAGTCATCAGGACTCACTTCACTTTAGGCTCTGCTAAGCCAAGGTGGGTAAACCTAAGGGATCTGTTTGATTAATCTTGATACTTCTTCTCTACAAGACTACCCCCTATAGCAGAAATGATCAATATTCTTCTATAATTTGCTGATAAACTTTTTGATTGCCATAGCTAATTACAACCAAAGAAAGAAATAGCAAACAATCCATGACCCACAATTCTAGTTCTTCAATACATAAAAAGGGAAATTGATATTCATTTAAGCTTGATTTCTCAGCATAACCCGGGTATGCAACAACAGAGAACATGCATCCTTCAAGTTGACTAGTCCCTTATCCATTGGGCATCAACTAAACCTTAACATGTAGATGGATACCTGAAATATACTCATATATTTAGGCATATGATCTATCTATTTGACTTGCAAATAGACATCAGTCTTCATAACAACTCTCATACTTATGATGAAATCCTTCTAGTGTAACCTGCAATCCTATCAGTATAAACAAGCATTTACTTGGATTCTTTGTTCCAACAGAAAATTCATTCTGACATACAACCTTAATGAGTTGCAACTGAGTTCAAGACCTTAGTTCTCAAACACAAAAGATTGCAAGTAACAGAAGTTGGAGATGAGAATCAAAATGAAACTAAGAAAGGTGAAACTCTTTGCCTTAATTTCCTTGGAAACAATACATCATCTACATACTAACACTCAAAAAATACACAAAGAATGACTGTGTACTATAAATGCTTCAAAAGATATACAATATGCTATTCATAACAAGAAGAATACTAAGAAAATTGGTATCACAACTATGAGAAAACTCAGGCAATTACACCCAGAATGGTCTCACAATCCTCCTAAAACCTTCAAAGAATTAAAACCCTTACAATAAGCAGGAAAGGAAGATATATAGGAGAGAAGATCTTTCAGGAAATGTAATCTGGAATTGACATATGTCCCACTGAAAGAGTCTTCAATTTGAAGTTGCTGAAACTGAACTTCCCCATCTACCTGCACTTGAAAACCATAAATGATGCCAAAATATCTAATATAATTCCACTTAAAAATATGCAAATATCTCATGGAGAAATATAAAGAAATCATCACAATCTATACTGAGGCTCCAAAATTCTGATTTCAACATGTCACAATTGCCCTGTCGTGAAAATCAACTTGTGTTGTTGCCAAAAACATTAACGCTCTTAACTGCATCAAAAAATATTCAATTCATCCTTACAATTTTTGGAGAAGTCAAATTAGATGAAAATATCTCTATATCTTATTGCAATTTCATCTACAACATTAAATTTCCACTTTTCATTGAGAAGCCCCCAAAATCAGAAGACCTCCTGTAGCTGCTTCTTGTTAATACCTGCTCAAAATCTAACTACAAAAATGGAGAGTTTTCTCTCTCTCGGTTTCGATGGTATATTACACTATACATTTTCGACAAAAATTGCCCCCTTGAGACCATTCTGAAAAATCTAGCCTCCATGACTGAACAAAGCAATAAAATTTGAAAAATTTAAAAGTTCATATAGTATAAACTATATAAAGCTTAAAAAATAGATCGAATATTTCAGTTTTATAATCTGAGTGTTGAAATCATTGGATTTTAATGATTTTTAAATCAGTTTACTTTTATCTCTTATCCCTCCAATCCAATGCCACGTATCAAATTCCCATTGGATATCATATTTGGCCGGCCCCGCATTTATCTATGCATTTTAAAAAACTTTAATTTTATGCCTACGATATTACGACCAAATCATAATATCGTAGCTCTCCAATTTATCTTCCTCGACCACACAACAAGCTTCATATTTCATAGCGGTGTGCCTCTTTTCTCTCGAGCCTCTGATCTCACGATGAAATCGTAGCATCGTGAGGCATAAATAATTTTGCTCCAATCATACAACAAAGTCGTAGGACCAGGGACCTTTTTATTGCCACCTATGACAACCTGACACCATCGTATTATCACAAAAGTTCAAAGCCCATCCCCCGACCACACGACAATGTCATAAGGTCAGGGATCCACAAAACTTGCCTCTCGATCATGTGACTGGGCGACCAAATAGCATTGACCCACGAGGTAGACTTGGCCCATCCACACAACCAACGCCTTCACAAAATGAGTATCCTGAAGACACCTCATTAGTCGATCAATACAATTTTTAAACATCTCTCTCATCTGCTTTGCGTTCAATGTGGGATAAAGTATTATTCGACATATCTAGTGGAGCGCTCTTCCACTTTCTTCTATTTCTTGTCTAGACGTAGACCTTGACTCAAGTCATCTTTTGTCACAGGAACTCCTCCAAACATGCTATAGCCAAATCATATGGGATGAGGTGCTCATCTTGACAACGTGGGGCTCCTTCCTTCACGCCTTGGAGGCTCTGCGCAATGTGGATGCCACTGCCCCTTTTTAGCGTGGATGGTCTCCCTTTATGCTACCGATTGCTTCCCTAGTGTGTGCAGATCCTTTCCTCCATGCCAAATGTGGACTTCTCCTCCTCATACGTGGATCATGCTGAAGACGTGGGGCTTTTGCTGATGCTCTATTTTCTATTAGTGCCCCTGCAAGTTTTCTTTGCCTCCTATGGTGGCATGGATATCTGTGGGAAATCTGCTTCAGTTTGCATGGGACATCCCTCTTTAATAGCCACAAGATCTCAACTATTCAATGTGTGGGATGAGAGACTCCAAACAAGGGAGAAGATTTGCCATTGCGGCCTTCCAAAATCCTGTCATAAACCTACCCCACAGTAAGAATTTCCTGTAGATGCCATCCTCGTATGCTCATGTATGTTGGAGCCTAATTTTCCCTTTTCATTTTCCTTCACCTGTGCATTTCTAAGCCATTTTACCATCATGGGATATACATTGGTTATTACTATTTGAACTTCCTGAACTTCTTGACAGATCTTAGCATTCTACTAGCAACGATCGGGCCCCAAGATGGGCCTGACTAAAAAATTTTCAAACTCAAACACCTGAGTCATCAAATTGATCTAATTGATCTATTGAACCTTTAACACACATTGGATTCCAAAATAATTGATATTCGAACAATTAAAATTCATTTTGTAACCCTTTTCACAACTGTCAAATTCACGTCAAGAGGCCTACTACATAGCTTTAAAAACTGATTCAATCAAATAAACGGGCCATGAAAATCAGCATGAGTGTTCAATCCTACACACTCTACCATACTATAAATTCTCAGCCCATGATGAATTCCTATTCATAAGATTTAATCACTAAACATCTATACTTCAATTATCCTGCAAGCAAATAGTGTTAAAACATAAACTAGGTTGGGTTTGGCATTATAAACTGGGTTATTGATCACTTGGAATTCTACAAATTAGGGTATAGGTACTTTGTCATGAGGAAAGTGTACATCTATGATTTGGGCTTATGAAAAATCACGAGGCAAGTTTGAAAAGCATATGAAGTTGGCTACTCAGATTTTCAAGACAGTAAACATTAGTAAAATAGTGTTTTTTGTGAATGGAATGGCTCTGATAAAGTGTGCAGATAGATTCTTCAAGGCTTGAAAAATGACACAGTTGTAGTATTTTTAGGGTAGAATATAGGGGAATAAACCATTTGATCTCACCAATTACAGACTCAAAGATATGGCATCTCGAACAGGGCTCCTAATCAATTTGCACTTTTGATTACCAGTGAAACTTTAAAAATTGCAAATGGAATCGCGTTTGAAAACTGATCAAACAGATTTTTCATAAGCTCCAATCTAGAAAATAGAAATTCTGTGACCTCTAAAACATGATGCAAAAGGAAATTTCTCATTTGGGTCAAGTGGTCAAAAGTTATAGCTTCTCAAACAGGGCTTCCCAGAATTATAAACAAAATGCAGACTTATAACAGATGTAACTAACCAATATTGAGAGGTTCAAAACCTAGCCAAACAGATTCAAAATGACTTGAAACTTGGAACATAGGTTCTTTGATATACATACTAAACATCCTCAAAGTGGAAAGTCATGCATCTTAACCAGGAAAAAGATATTCAAAGGAAAACTGGGCCTCTGAACACTATTTGATACTTAGGTAGAAAATGCAAAACTGAAAACAACTCAAAATGGGACTTCACAGAATTGTTCAAAATATTAGTTTATCATAATAGAACACATGCATAGGCTGAATGAAGGGTGTTAGAAACATAAAATACCTTATAGGCCTTATTTCCACAACCAAGTACACAAGCATGAAAATGCATTCATAGGGGCTCAAAATTTGAAATAGGCACTCAAAATAGGAAAGCAATTTTGTGTACCAATAGTGGATCTATTTGGGGATGCATGCCCCTTGTGGGCATGACAAGAATTCAGATCTCTAGTTGAATAAGATGACTCAAATACTTTCTTCGAACAATATTTTGAAAACAAGGAAATTATTGTAACTATTCAAGATGGTGACCCCAGGCCACTGAAACTCCTCCAAACTTCTTACCTCTGTCAAACACTTGATTTTCATTTATATCTTTCTAAGGTAAAAAAAAAATTTGATTATCCTTCGTTTCACCCAACACATAAAATTTCTCAATTGGCTCAGCTGGCAAAACAAAATAACTTTCTTGACTTTCATAGTGCATACTAGGGACATCCTTAACATAATGCTCACTATGAAAACAAGAATCAACATGCTCAAATATACTAGGATCAAATTGATAACTCTATTTAATAGATAAAATATGCATGCTATCGAACTTTTGAAAAAGATCAGACACACCTTGGAAATGTGTATCTCCATGTAGAGCTGGTTGAAAATCAAATGAGTATCCAAATTTATACTCACCAATGTCCACCATGTCAATGACTAAAACTAATCCAAGGCTTTCCACTGATTCTTCACAATCAACAAATGGATCAGTCACATTAAAGTATTCATCATTAAACTTCGTGCAAGGTGCTAGTAGATTTTCAAAAATAACTTCATCTAACACCTCGCCCATATCATCACAATTGAAAAGATGATTAGCTCTTACCTCATATGAATCATCATGAAACTTCACATGAAGTGTTGGTTCATGTCCAAAAATAATTTCATCAAGCACCTCATCCTCTAGCTCACAAAATGCAACATCACTAGAATATTCATTATCACAAATGGAAGAAGAACAATTTGATTTGTTACAGCAGTATGACAGTGTGTCACCATTAAACTCATCCTCAACTAAATCTACAAACTCCATGTCCTCTTCAAACAATGGATTGATCACTCCATGGAGGGATACCTTTTGAACATCTTGACAAAAGATGGGCTGGTCATCATCCAAGTCCTCATCATATAAAGCATTAGTATAAACCTTAAATTCACTACCCATTTCGTCTTCATGGAGACTCTCAGCATATGAAGAAAAATCAGAATCAGATGAAGACTCACTTTCTATTTCTTCTACCATGCATATAGTATCCAAATTTACATTATCTTAACTATCATGTTTAGGATAATCATTATGAATAGACCATGATTCATTTCTAAACCGTTCACTACATGTTGCAACTTTATTGTCTAATGTAGAAACATTTGACAATCCCTTCTTGAAGTCTTCATACTTAAATTCACTATCATCAATTGGATTCGCCATTTCTTTATCTTCATAATTGGAGGACAAATCACTCTCAAATTCTTCATCAACTAACTGATTTGTATAATGCAAAGACTAAGATGCATCTTCACTTTCAGATTCAAAAAATTAAATCATATCTTCACTTTTATATGAATGTTCAATTCCGTTATTGCTTTCTTTTTGTCCTATTGCATCTGACCCATATGAAGACATCTCAACATCACTATCATCATCATTTTCATTTGTATGATCACTTTCAGCATTTTGTTCATCTGATTGTGACTGAGGTAACCTTGATTCACATTCTTCATCTTGTATTACCCTTCTATAGAATGTTGGATCAATAACATTTTTTACATCACTTGAAACACAACTTTTAGCTTCTTCATCCACATAAAACTGAGATGAATGCCTTGCAACATCATGATTTTTTACATTCTCAACACAAAGAAAATCATCATCTGGAGAATCAACAACTGAAATTAAATCTTCTACATATAACTTATCAAGTGAATCAACCTCAATATCTATTGTTGAAGGACTACAAATATATGCACTCTATTTTTCAAGAACAAGATTATCTCTACTATGAAACAAAGAGGCTTCAAATTCAACTTCACATGTTTTTGATTCTAGATTTTTAATAAGCTTATCTACAACAGTAGGGGAGCATATACATTGATTTGTATTTGAGTACTCAACATGATACTACTCCTTATTTTTGTCTTCATTATGCAAGCAAGCAGCCTTAGAGAAATGACTCCAAGTAAGTCCATACTTTAAATTATTCTCAATATCCCTAGTAGTCATAAAAGCTTGATATAATGTCTAAGGTTCTTTATCCCTTAACCGATAACTCATTTTCTTGTCAAATGCACCAAAGTAAACAATTAGGCATACTTGATCCTTCGGCCTACATTTCTTAGGGATCTCATTCAAGGTTCTTACAAATCTGATATTAAATTGAGGGACAAGTTCACCATCCTCAATATGAATCCTTAGGAATTTTTCATACGAATCAAATAAGCTTACCCTCTCACCAAATTGCTCCATGAAGGCTACATGCAATTCACTCCAAGATGAAATAGAACATGCTGGTAAAAATGAAAACTAGTCTCTAGCATCACCTTCTAAAGTTTGGAAAAATAATTTCAATGGCACATTCTCATGAGCAATCTCATAGTCACCCATCAAGTCACTGAAAACTTGAACATGCTGACTAGCTGAAATAGTATGGTTCCCATTGAATTTAGACAAATATTTTCTAATATCATTAGGAATGACATTTGGGAAACCATAGATACCATCAAAAAATAATGGCGTGTATCTCTTGGTAAAAAAGGATCTATGATTTTGGTAAATGGACTGCATACTAGGTGAAAAGAAATCTGCCATCTCGTGCAAACTTACAACTCACCAAAATTATAGTAGATCTAAAAATTCACCTACCAACTTAAATCTCTAACATAGTCCCAAGATGTAAATACATTTTATAAAAATTCCTTTCATAGAATATGCTGAGATGCATTAAACAATTCCCCTACTTAGTGCTAAAATATCACTTGATGGAGAAAACTTTCATATAACTTACTTTCTTGAAAAGAAATTAAAGAAAGAGGAAAATACCTTAAAAATGATGCTTGCAAACATCTTCAATGCTGTGAATAGCAGATTGAAATCTCATCTTGATTTAGTAACTCTTGCAAAGCATCACCCACTTTCTTTACAACTATTGCCAAGGGCCTGAGATAATTTCTTCAATTTTGCATTCCAACTATTGCAACTTTCACAATACCCTTCACTTCACAATTGCATTGGTGCAGAGATATACTTTCAAGTCACCACTCACTAAGTGAGAAAAGATGATGCAGGAGCATCCAGAGGTATAAAGGCAATCCTATGTCACCAAAAAAAATGCACTTAGAATTAGTTTTTGTTTCATGTGTTTTTATTTTTGGATACCCATTTGGGTCAAATAAAGGTTCCAACTCTCATAGTTCCACTATTAGTGTGCTAGAAAATTTTAGAAAATAGGAGCATGTGATTGGGCCATCATTTTGGTGAACTAGGAGGTGTAAATTGGCTAGATGAATGTAATTGTAATTTAGAGCATTCTAGAAAAAGAATCAGGTCAAAAGGCCCCACGGTTTGAAAGTTATTGCAATTTTTTGGGTTTTGGAGACCTCCTAAGAATGCTTCAAAGTTAGGTTAGGGGCATTAAATGACCTTGAAAAGGGCTAAAAATGGGGGACAATAAAATCTTGTCCATAGGGCTATAGAGCGCTTCAAGAGCTTTCTAGAAATGTAAACGGTTCGTCAATCAGAGCTACGGTTCAAAAGTTATGCCTCCCGAAAGTTTGGTTACCGTTTCTGGATTCTTCTAGATTTGCACCGACTTCTAACACAGCTTCTGGAACCTTCTATTTGGTCAGTGGATGCCTACTAGCACTTTCTAGAATCTACTCCTAGTCCTTAACCCTCTGGGGTCTATTTAAGGAGATTTCTGGCATTATAGAAGGCAGTTCAGAGTAGAGTTTGAGAGGAGGTACTGAAAGGAGAAATTATCTCAAGATTTATGCTATTGTAAGCCCTTAGGGCATGTTTTAAAGTTTATTTTCTCTGTACCATTTGTACTAGCTTATTTTCTCAGTGAATATAATTTCCCCTTTTTTGTTGTGTCCATTTTGTTCTTGGGTTGTGTCCCCATCAAAAGATTTCCCAGCTTGCACAAAACAACAAGCTGGTCCAGAATTTATAACAGGTATTTGAAAACTCATACACAACCTTGGAATATCACACCCTTAACAAAGTGAAAGAAAAACATATTATTGACTCTTGAAAGCATAGTAGCACTTTGAAAGCATTCTTAAGCTGAACTAACATGGAATCACTAATGACAATAATATCTTTCTTCAACCTCCAAAGCTACTACTGTCCTGGATAAAACATCACTAGGAGGCATGAAACTTCAGCATGACCTTGCTACTGATAACAAACTTTACATAGGCCTTTCTTGTAATTGTATTGAATAACCTTTAGATTACAATACTCCCCAGCAAAGTCACCATTTTTTTGATGAATCAGATGAGAAAAACCATGCCAAAATATAGGATTGAAATATATAAGTTTACACTAGAGATTCTTGTCCTTTAAACAATGAATTACTTCACAAATTCCCCAATAGAGTAGGGGCTCCACAAAACCCGCCTCCCAATCATGTGATTGGGTGGCCAAATAGCTTTGACCCATGAGGTAGACTGGGCCCATCCACACAAACAATGCTTTCACAAAGTGAGTGTCCTGAAGACACCTCATTAGTTGATCAACACAATTTTTAAACATCTCTCTCATCTACTTTGCGTTCAATGTGGGATAAAGTATTATTCGACAGATCTAGTGGAGTGCTCTTCCACTTTCTTCTATTTCTTGTTTGGACACAAACCTTGACTCAAGTCATCTTTTTCCATAGGAACTCCTCTAAACATGTTGCAGCCAAATCATATGGGATGAGGTGCTCATCTTGACAATGTGGGGCTCCTTCCTTCATGCCTTGGAGGCTCTGCACAATTGTGGATGTCACTGCCCCTTTTTAGCATGGATGGTCTCCCTTTATGCTATCGATTGCTTCCCTAGTGTGTGTAGATCCTTTCCTCTATGCCAAACATGGACTTCCCCTCCTCATACGTGGATCATGCTCAAGATGTGGAGCTTTTGCTAATGCTTTGTTTTCTATTGGTGCCCCTGCAAGTTTTCTTTGCCTCCTGCAGTGGCTTGGATATCCATGGGAAATCTACTTCAGTTTGCATGGAACATCCCTCTTTCATAGCCACAAGATCCCAACTATTGAATGTGTGGGATGAGAGACTCCAAACACGGGAGCAGATTTGTGATTGTGGCCTTCCAAAATCCTATCATAAACCTACCTTGTAGTGATAATTTCCTGTAGATGTCGTCCTCTTATGCTCATGTATGTTGGAGCCTAATGTTTCCTTTTCATTTTCCTTTACCTATGCATTTCTAAGCCATTTTACCATCATGGGATATACATTGGTTATTACTATTTGAACTTCCTGAACTTCTTGACAAATCTTAGCACTCTGCTAGCAATGGTCAGGCCCCAAGATGGGCCTGACTAAAAAAATTTCAAACTCAAACACCCAAGTCATTAGATTTATCTAATTGATCTATTGAACCTTTAACACACACTAGATTCCAAAATAATTGGTACTAGATCAATTAAAATTCATTTTGTAACCCTTTTCATTGTATATGCTACTTTAGTATGTTAGAAACACTAAATTAAAACAATCGAAAGCATTTGCATACTAATTTAACATAACTTCATGAGAGACAACGTGAAGTCCTCAAATGAGAATATGAGCCATGGATAGGATCTCTCAATGAGGATGATCACTTGATGTAGAGGTGTGTCTAATAGCTAAGATGGCTTGATTATATATGTATTCTCAAATGCTCAAATGGACTTCAATGAAGAATTTTTGATAGATTTTGGTGAATGGATTTGATGTAAAAATGACTTCTCAAAATGGCATTATGGCTTTACTTTCTAGATTGTGTTAAAATGGCTTGGGAGAGGATTCCTTAAATAGGCAAAGGGCTTGAGGGATCAAGGGCTAGGATGCAAGGATGGGAGAACGCTTATGGAAGGTTTAGATTGAATGAGAGGAGAGCACATGGATTGTGCTTCCCTACAGCCAATCAGAGAGTGACACATGTCATAGGATCATTGGTCAGAGCAAGAGGGGTTATGGAGTCAACAAAGGAGGCTCAAAGCTCATAGAGACCATCATAATGGCTTGTAAGAGCAATGAATGGGCTTGTAAGTGTCATTTATGGCTTTGTGGGCTTCATAAAGTTTAATAGTTGGGATATTTGTGAGAGAGTTGAGATATTTTGACTTGGGTTGGATTAAGAAAGTCTTAAGCTTGACGTAGGAATGTGCAAATGATTAAGGCTTGGATTAGGCTTGGGTTAAGGTTAGATTAGGGATGTTAGAGATGGGCAAGTGGATGGCATTTAATGAGGGTGGGTGAAGGAGGAGATATTTTTTGGCTTTGGCTTGGGTTAGGAAGTCTTAACCCATGTTTAGGGAATGTGACAAGGTTAGGGGGGTATTAGGATTAGGGTCAAAGATAAAGATTGACATCTTCTAGAGGAGTCTAGGCTTTGGATGAGGATGAAGACTTTCTAGAAGAGTCTAGAACTTCCTAGGATGAGGATAAATAAGGTTTTTAGGAAATAAATAAAGTTTTATTTATTTCAAGGGTTTGGGTTGAGGAGATATTTATTAAAATATTTTTAATAAACATGAGGATTAATATTTAATCTTAATTAAATATTTTGAGTTGGGATTAGGGGTAGGAAATGATGGGATTAGCCTTTAATCGAAATTAAAGAAGGATTAGAAGATTTTGGAAGAGGTTAGTGGTGTTAAGGAAATTGGTCAAGTTTTGGGCAAAAAATAAATAAATTATTTATTTTGGGATCTTTGGTCAATTTATTAATTAAATAATTAATAAATAAGGAAATAATGTTTAAATAAGATTTAAACATTTTTGGGAGGGATTCCTTAATTAAATATTTTTAATTAAGATAAAGCAATTTAATGGCATAAAAATAAATAAATAAAATAATTAATTAATTAATTAATAAATGATGATGTCATCAGGGAATTTTTTCATAAAATAAAAATATTTTATTTTCTAAAGGATTTAGGTGTCTACATTCACAACTGTCAAATTCACGTCAAGAGGCCTACTGCATAGCTTTAAAAATTGATTCAATCAAGTAACCAGGCCATGAAAATCGGCATGAGTGTTCAATCCTACACGCTCTACCATACTATAAATTCTTCGCCCATGACAAATTTCTAGTCAAAAGATTTTAATCTCTGAACATCCATACTTCAATTATCCTGCAAGCAAATAGTGTTAAAAAACATAAACTGGGCTCGGGTTTGGCATTATAAACTGGGTTACTGATCATTTGGGATTTTGAAAATCAAGGTATAAGTACTTTTTCATGAGGAAAGTGTACTTCTATGATTTGGGCTCGTGAAGAATCATGAGGCAAGTTTGGCGAGTGTCTGAAGTTGGCTACTCGGATTTGCAGGACAGTAAACATCGGCAAAATAGTGTTTTTTGCAAATGGAATGAGCCTAATAAAGTGTGTAGACGGACTCATCAAGACTTGAAAATTGACACACTTGTAGTATTTTTAGGATAGAATATAGGGGAATAAACCATTCGATCTCACCAATCACAGACTCAAAGTTATGGCATCTCGAACAGGGCTCCCAATCAATCTACACTTTTGATTACCAGTGAAACTTTAAAAATTGCAAATGGAATCGCATTTGAAAACTAATCAAACAAATTCGTCATAAGCTCCAATCTAGAAAATAGAAAGTCTTTGACCTCTACAACATGATGCAAAAGGAAGTTTCTCATTTGGGTCAAGTGTTCAAAAGTTATAGCTTGTCAAATAGGGCTTCTTGAAATTATAAACAAAATGAAGATTTATAACAGATGTAACTAACCAACTTTGAGTGGTTCAAAACCTAGCCAAACAGATTCAAAATGAATCGAAACATGGAACATAGGTTCTTTGATATACATACTACATATCCTCAAAGTGGAAAGTCATCCATCTTAATTGGGAAAAAGACATTCAAAGGCAATTTGGGCCTTCGAACACTATTTGACACTTAGGCAGAAAATGCAGAACTGAAAACAACTAAAAATGGGACTTTGCAGAATTGTTTGAAATATCAGTTTATCATCATAGAACACATGCATAGGCTGAATGAAGGGTGTTAAAAACATAAAACACCTTATAGGCCTTATTTCCATAGTCGAGTACACAAGCATGAAAATGCAGTCATAGGGGCTCAAAATTTGAAATAGGCACTCAAAATGGGAAAGCAATTTTGAGCACCAACACAATACAGAACAAGTTATGGATAAATTACAAGTTAAGGCAACGTACAGTATAATAGGAAAAGGTTAACTATGAGTTAAGGAATTATTTTGTTTATAAAATAATTACTTGACTAATTATGGATGAGATCCTAGATGTTAACCCTGAGAGGGAAAGAGTTAGTTTTGTATTTTTCCAATCATGTGAAAGTTTGAACACTAAATGAATAATAATTTGTAAATTGTAAGGTATTAAAGAAAGATTGAAATATGAAAAGTTATGTGTAAGTTGTAAGATATATGCAAGCTTATGAGAAATTTTTACATGTGATATGCAAGATATATGTGATTTGAATTTTGATGTATGATCAAAGGTATACAAAGAGCAATTACAACTATTTTAGATATTGAAGATATTAGGAACAAGAAAGAATTTTTTGTATCTATCTTTTGTATTAAGGAACTATATTTTATATTGCATGTTTGGGTAGTGGGATTACATTGCATACATTATTTATTTGTACATATCAACTCCTAACAAGGTTGAAACAAATCCTAACAAGTTTAACACTTTTAGTAGGGTCTAATCCTCTAACAAGAATTGAGACACTATATGCATGTAATAGACTCATAACAAGGTCAATATCTTTAACTAGATACTTTTAATTAGTGGATCATTTTGTGGGTACCACTCCACTAAGGTTTCTCCTTGGTGAGGGTTTTCCTAGTTAAAAATGGTGTTATGAGTTCTCTTTGTGTCTAGTTATATTTAGTATTCAACATTGTTAGTTTACTTTCATATGAATTTTATAAGGCAATTAACAATATCCAATTTTATGCTAAAGTTTGTAGAATACTGATTCATCGACCCTCCCCCCCCCCCCCCCCCCCCCCCCCGCCCCTTCATTCAGTCAAAATTCTTTAGTTCTGAAAATAGTATTGGATCCCAATTACTTAGACAAGGCTTAACAACTTGAGTAAGATCCCCATGGATATGGAACAACTACAAAAGAATCTCAAAGAAGCTCTTGAACATATTGATATTTTTACTACAAAAAAAGATAACTTGAAAGAAAGATATGAAGATGAAAAAGACTACATTGGGAAACTAGAAGACAAGATTGATCATCTCAAATCTAGGAAGGAACATAAGAAAAGACAAAAGACAATGATAACCTATACTAGGATTACTGATACATATGAATTGAAGATTATAAATTTGAAATTGAGATTAAAGAAAGATGATAGTAAAATTGTGTCTGATCTAAAATCTAAGAATGCAAATCTAAGATCCAATCTTACCAAGGTCATATTTGAACTTGAAACTACTAATTTATAGTATGCAAAACTTGAAAAATACAACATCATTGTGAAAGGAGATTTGATGTAGACTAAGCAATAGTTTGAGAAGTTGTATTCTAGTCATGAAAATTTTAATGAAAAAATATATATACAAAGACCTACTTATGATAGAACTAGACTTGGATTTTTTACTATGTCAGCTAAGAAATACGAAGCAAGAAAATAATGCAATCTTAAGACTATAGAAGTTTAGCAAGATATTCAACTTGAACAATTTGATGAACCTAAGAAATCTGATCAAACTAAAACTCCTAAATAAGAAAGGTATGAATTCAAAGGAATATTCTATACATGTAATGAATTTGGTCACATGAAGAGGGATTGCGTAGGTAAGTCATTTAAGCATGTTACAGATTTGTATTGTCATAATTGTCATAGTTTTGATCATAGAGAAATTTATTGTAGGAAACTTAAATTTGATAATAATAGTAGGAATAGTAGAATGCTTAGAGGTACTAAACCTACATATAATGAAAGAAGAAGATATAGTGAAAGGACATCAAGTGAAATAAGATCCAATAAAGGTGTCATGCCCAAAATTCTACAAGGAAAAAACACAACTAATTTATTTATTTATTTTAAAAACAAGTAGAAACTGAAAGTAAGATACACATTCTATCCCTTAAACTCAAAGGTGATGAAGTTAGAAGATGGAATGAAGTCCATTCTACTCAAGATCTAGATTTCAAGCTCCCTGTGTGGTGGTCACCTGGTTGCTAGTTACTAAATGCAAAACTACATTAAGATGTTATGGTTATAAGCCCTTAAGCTTCTGCACCCCTATTGAGACACTTTGATGTGCAAGTGAGATTCAAATTTGAGTTAATGTAGTGGCAAAAGTTCTAGGATTGCAACAAGAAGAATTTCTATTAATTAATCATTTTATTTCTACTAATATTAAGATTATTATAGTTATCTTCAACCAATTTGATGTCTTTGACTAGGTCTTTCATTCCATCAAAAAATATTTATGTCTCAAGTTCTTATTAGGTGTTACTCTCAGATAACCCTAATATTTTGTTTTAAACATACCTAAAATTTTCATCATATAATATACATATTAAAATAATCTTCTACATGTCCCATCTTAACATAATATATTATTATTAATATTATTATTATTTTTATTATTTAGTTATTCTTGTTATTATTACTTAATAATCACCTATGCCTACCATTCTCAATATACATCTTTTACTTTAACTACTAACATTATTATTATTTAATAGTAAATTAAAAATTACTATATTTTTAAATAATGTTCAATTAATTATAGGATAAAACTATCATTTAATCCTATACTACCTTTTCAAAATAACATCCTATCTTACATACATGCACCTATTTACACTCTACTATATTATCCTATAGCTATATTCCCCTCTAACAATAAAAAAAATACTAACTCACCATTTTATAAATCTTGACTTAGATTAGTTTTGTAAACCCCACCCCCCCTTTTACCTAATATCACCACTAACCATACTTAATTCCATCCATGCTAAAGTATTAATCATATTAAAACTGAAAATAAACTTCTTTTTTTTGTACTCTACTCTCACCACCCCCCCCAGCCCGCCAAATGATAATCATTTCCTAAATACATAAAACAAGGGGGGGTCCCATCACCCATGATTTAATGCTCAAGGCTGACCTAGCACAAGGCTGACATAGCACAAACTTTAATTACAACTAACCCTCCCCTTACTTCCAAGCGCATGATCTCCTAGGAGATTTGGCTTTTGGGGAGATTTTCTTGTCTGGCAAAAAGCACACAAAAACCAATTTATCCCCACATTTGTTGACTCATACAAACTAACACCTAGGGATGAGGAAGGTAGGTGAAAAGGGTGAGGGGAAGGAAATAAGAATAAAAAAATGTTAATTTCCTACTCATTCTTCCAATGTATATCATGATACAAAATTTCTTTTCTTCAATACATTCTAATCAAAGTAAAGCAATGACAACATCAAAGAAACGATTTTTTTTTCTTCATGTTCCGCTCAAGACTTAAATTCAACACAATATCAAGCAAACAAATAGGATGGTGAAATCATCATATCAAGATACACAATTAAAGGACCTTTACAAGTAAGATGATTCACAATCTCTCTATTGACATATGTATGAGATCAATAACAACACTCCTTCAATACAAATAAATTCACATAAAAAAATGGATTTTTCCTCCATTGCAATACAAATGCAATAGTGTTGTCTTCTTCTATGAAAAGGTAAGACTTCACAATTTCCAAATTTCCAAGACCTCAAGCAAATATTTGCAAATAAGAGACAAAATGTAGAACCATGGAGGCTCACCTCCCAACCTAGGCCTCAAGGATGCCACCCACTGAGCTTGGGGAAACAAGGCACAAATGGTTGCACACCTTCACATTCACATATCATGCAACTATAACAACACAATTCAACAAAACGCAATACAACCCATCCCAAGGATTGCACATAGATTCTACCATAGAATCAATATATAGGGTAAAGGTGGGTTCTCTCCATGAGGAGAATTTCAAAATCATGAATCATAAATATTCACATATTCTTATAATTAGCATGTCCTTTCAAGACTTACGATGTCTTCCTTCTTAATACACCTCCTTATACCTCCCAAGAATGCAAGTAACTGTGAAGTCCACACACCATTATAAACACACAAAATCATCTCCACACATGGGAGAGTTTATCAACTACATGGGTGAACCCAACTAACCCCTTCATCCAAGCATCTCTTCCCTCTAAAGGGTGAGTTATGCTTCACACCCATTTGACATAAACAACCAACATGGAGAAAATAAGATTCAAGAAGGAAACTCATAAAACTTCTCACATTCAACACACATACAACAAGATCCTTCACAAACCACATGTATAGCATAACAAATCTACCATGCAATGAAGAAACACCATATCAATCCTACGATGAAATGAAGAAAATACCATATCAAGTCTATAATGAAATAAAGAGACACCATGGATCATGGATACCAACCTCACTCCAAGAAAAGGAAAATGAAAGTTGTAGTAGAGCTCCTTATCCTCTTCCTCCAAACCCTAAAATTCTCTAAAGTTAGAGAGTGGGAAAGTGGGTTTCTAGTTTGGCCATGCCTCTATCTATGACTCCCATTTTCCGATTAAATATAAAATGCATTCTTTTTGGGGTCTCCTAGGTCTTGTAGGCACCTTAGGGGTCACTAATAGCCTCCTAAATTAAAGTATTATCATGGGTAGGGTTTATTTTCATCATAAAAACACCTTAGACCTACTTTTTCCCCTTACAATGCTAGGTAAAGTCCAAATTTCAAATTTTCTATTGTGGTAACCTTTGTTTCCCTTACTAAGTCAAGGTAATAAGTCTAATTCTTAATTAAGAAATTTAACTTGAGATAAGGTAGCTATATGATCCATCTTTAGAGAACATGTCACTTTCACATGCAAGTGCAAGTGTCATGTGACACACATAAGATTCACTATACATCACACATGACATATTTTGAATCTACTCATGAAATACATAAAGAAAAATAAATCTCATGTTTACAAAATAAAAACATCACAATGAGGTTTATGAATCTTCTAAAGATTCATCTTGGCAGTGTCATATTAACATGTGTTTATACCTTATTTCCCCATTAAGTTTCCATAGTTCCTTTCCTAAACACTAAACTTGAGCATCAGTAGTCCAATGAAAAGTCACATATAAAATACATGTGAAAGTAAAGGTACATAATAATTTTATCATTCCACCATTCAGATATAACACATTCCATAATTAACTTCCTATTCTCTATCATTTACATGTAAATAATTTAATCATTAACCCTAAAAAACAAACCACATATTACTAACTTTCTCAACAAGATCAAATTAAACATTTGAATCATATCATAATTTCATTTCTTATCATAATAGTGAAATACTTAAAAACACCCATTAATTCATCGAGTAAGCCATTTAAGTCCTAATACATACCATAATGGAAGATTACAAGGTAAATATCATTAGATAAGTAGAAAAATTTACTATCCATGAATTATCAAACAATATATGTCAAGATATCTAGTCCTAAGTAACAAAATGGAAGTACAATATCTATGCTATTATAGGTCAGGGTGAGGCCTCACATCCTCCCCCTAGGCATGAAATTCCTCCTTGAGTTCATAAAAGATGTAGGAGTACTATGATTTCATCCTTGCTACATCCTCCCATGATGCTATGACCTCATCATAATAGTCCCACTAGACTTTAACCTAGTCCATCTCTCTACCCCGAAGTGAGAGGGTCTACCAAGCCAATATGCAAATGGGCTCCAAGGCTATCTATCCATCTGACTCCACCTACAAGGCATCCCAATCTATGAGGTAAGACTCATAATAAATATATTTCCATAATAAATAAACATGAAATACATCGTGGATACATGAAAGGCTAGGTGGTAGGGCTAGACGATAGATGACTGGTCCTATCCACTCAAAAATCTCAAAGGGTCTAATAAAACAAGGTGCTAACTTAGAGCCCTTTCCATAAAAAATTGGACTCTTATGAGGTCACACCCTCAAGAATACTCTATCACCCACCATATACTCTCTATCTATCCTCTTGGCATCTACATACTATATGTGTGAATATGTGGCCTCTGTTAACAAACACACTTCAACACGGTCCTTATTTCCGGATTCATCCTGGAATGAAAATGAGATTGTTCACCCAAGATTTTCCTTGTAAGATGACTTGTTGCCTCTTATCTAAAGGAATTTTGGCTATTAATATCCTTAGAATCAAGGTGCAGGCAACTAGACCCTCTAAGAACGAAGGATTTAAAGAAATGTAATTAATCTGTGTGATATGTAATTACTCTATATGAAAGATGCAATTAATCTAAGAACATGTAAATAAAACTAGATTAATCATATGCATTTTAAGAACTAGATGAGATTAAGCTAAATGTATGAATGTATGAAAATGTGTGAGCAAAAGTGAGTATGAAATTCAACAACAATTCGATAACAACAAGATTCAACCCCTTTGATAAGGAATTAGGAGTCTCTTAAATAGAATTCTCAAAATCCATCAATGCCTGAGATCAGCTTGGATCAACGGTCAGGATTGAAGCAAGATTTAGTTAAAATGGAAAATTCCTTAAGAAAGGAGAGTTAACTGAGCTTTTCATGAGTGTGAGAACAAGTTAACTAGATTAATTCCAATTCGAGAGATAGTTCACTCAAAGTTTCCATTTTGGAATTGAATAGAAGATTTTGAAGATATTATTTAATTTAATAAGGTGGGATAGACCTCATAAATGCCTTTTTCATTTAATTGAATAATCACATTCAATTAATTAAAGTGAGTATAATTATTAAATTAAATATTTTTAATTCCTTAGTACATTAGCCTTAGGTGATGATTTAATTTAATTAAAGTATAAATACTTAATAATTAAATTAAATCTTAATCAATACATTTAATGTGACTAATATGAGTCAATACTATAGGAATTAAATAAAGAGTCTGATTAATGTAGATTAGGGTTTTTTGCATCTAAAAATTAAGTCAAATAGTGAGTAGCAGAATGAGAATTGCCTATTAGAGTATGTATTAGAATTGGTCAAAATAGACCAGAATTGGTGATCATGGCAATGAGCCAATTTTGGGGTATTAAATTTTGCCCCTCTTTGAATGAATGTACAAGTAGCACGTGCAATTCAAAGAAAAAATAGAAAGCATGATGCGATGATGAGATTGGTTCTAAAGTTGATGATATAGAGACCAATTGATAAGATTTGAAGGACCATCTCTAGAACAAAGCTTAATCCCAAGGAATCCAAGATGAATACCTAGATACCCAAAATTGATAAGAATTTTAAAGGTTTCCTTTAGAAAAAAGTTTAACCTTTAAGGATCCAAACAAAATGTCTAGATACCCGAGATTGATAGCATTTAAAAGATCATCTCTAGAATGGAGCTTAACCTTTAAGGATCCAAATAGAACACCTAGATACCTGAGATTGAAAGTATTTAAAAGATTATCTCTAGAACAGAGCTTAACCTTTAAGGATCTAGATAGAACACCTAGATACCTGAGATCAATAGCATTTAAAAGATTGTCTCTAGAAAGGAGCTTAATCTTTAAGGATCCATATAGAACACCTAGATACTTGAGATCAATAGAATTTAAGAGATTGTCTCCAGAACAGAGCTTAACCTTTAAGGATTCAGATAGAACACCTAGATACTTGAGATTGATAAGCATTTAATAGACTATCTCTAGAATGGACCTTAACCTTTAAGGATCCAGATAGAACACCTAGATACCTGAGATTGATAAGCATTTAAAAGATTATCTCTAGAATAGAGCTTAATCTTTAAGGATCCAGATAGAACACCTAGATACTTGAGAGCAATAACAGATAAAAAAATTTAATTATGAGATATAGAATCATCCCCAAAATGAGGCTTGATCCTCAGGAGTCAGGGTTTAGACTATCCCAATACCTGTCCATCAAACTCTTAAGAAGAGTTGTTATAAGATTGATCAGTTGATGAAAAGATAAGATAGATAGCAAAGATGCCAGATAGAAGGGAGCAAGATGTCCTGAGTGATGGGATGCCCCAAGTGACAAGGACATAAGATAGGAACAAGATGCCCCAAGCGATGAAGATTCAAATTGATTCAAAATTCAAGTTCAACGATGTAATCATCTTGCCCCCTCGAGAGCAAAATTGAAAGATGACACACCAAAAATATGATGTAAGGAGAATGATGAAAGATAAAAAAGAAATCCAAGGTTTAGCAGAATATAAAAGAGATTAGAATGCTCAAAATAAATATAAAGAGATCAAAATGATTAGAAGAAATATAAAGAGATTAGAATGATCTAAAGAAATATGAAGAGATCAAAATGATCTGAAGAAATATGAAGAGATCAGAACAATTTGAAGAAATATGAAAAGATCAGAATGATTAGAAGAAATATGAAGAGATCAGAATGATCAGAAGAAATATAAAGAGATCAAAATTATCTAAATAAATATGAAGAGATCAAAATGATCTGAAGAAATATAAAGAGATTAGAATGATCTGAAGAAATTTGGAAGTTGATCCAAAGTGATTTCGAGGTCCAAAAGACCAAGTTTGAGTTGAAAAGATTCCAAGAATCACAAAGTATTAGAAAAATTTGGATTGCTTCCCAAAATTTTAAAATGCATTTCTAGACTACTTAGGTGTGTCAGATTTCAAATTCGATCCCAAAAATGGGTTTAGAGCAACTAAAGTAGCCAAGAGAGTGATTAATCAATCATTTGTGTAGTCGTGAAGAACATGATGGTTTGAAGAGATCCCTAGTCCTCCATCACAAAGGATGAAACATAGTTGCAATTGAATAGCATGCTTATGCAAGTGAATTATGTAATACAAGACTATATTAAATCCAACCCTAGGTCTAGTTACCAAGCCTCAACAATTTATCATCACTAGATATAGAAAAAAGATCATATGTTATCCAATTCCCACTGGCATTGCAATCATGGAAATATGAATAGAACATACATTATATGTTTGTTGGGATTAAATGTAATCATTTGAGGCACAAGAAGCCAGAATGACCAGAACATTTGTCCCTTTTAATGTAGCAAGTTAACATAAGCATCAAAGCATAAATGCTAGGATGACTAGAATGTTGCTTGCATGACAAACACACCAAACACATGGGAGATCCATCTTATGCTAAGTATTCAATAATTATTTTGTCTGCAATGACCCTTGCATTCATAACCTAAGATAGAAGTATGCTAGGTATACTCACATTGACCCGTACGTTCACTTAGTAGGATGAGTATCAATATTTACTATAGCATGAAGAGTTCACTCCAATAAACAAGGAGAAGAACCAATGTTATTGATGTATTTATATAAAAGGAGTCAAGGTACACATGACCATCCAATACAAGATGGAGGTGCTTATAGTGGACACCCTTCTTGTAGGAATAGATCAACTTATTAGAACTAAACCATAGACAGAAAGAAAAGAAAAGATCATGCCCCCAATCATTACTTCTCTAGTGGAAGATGACATCATCGAGTTGCTCGAGGAGATATGATAAAGAAAAAACAAAGAAAACAAAGAAAGAGCTCAGTATATCCAAACAAGGATGTCATTTTTGAGTTCAATATTTTTGAGGTTGATGTCAAGTGTTAGTGTCTAGAACATGTTTGAAAGAAATCTCTTCAGTAGGGTGACAACAATAGGAAAACACAGTCAGAATGAGTGGTGAATGAGGTCAAAGAGGAAACTTCACGATGAAGAACCTAAAGAGGATTGAGTGATAGTAGATAGACATAGCTAGGAGGACTAGTGACTGATGCAAGAGAGATCTTCTATAAAGGAATCTGGAGATGTGACCCAAGAAATAGTAGGCAGACACACTTGAAACAACTGGTGACTATTGTGAAAGAGATTCTATGAGGAGAATCTTTGAAAATGAGGGACATTGGCAATAGTAGACAGATAGAATGAGGATCACTGGTGATTATCGTGAGGGAGATTCTATGAGGAGAATCTCAAAAATAGTGACACTAGCGATAGTAGGCAGACACAATGAGGACCACTAGTGACTATCATGAAGGAGATTCTATGAGGAGAATCTCAAAAAGAGTGACACTGAAGGGGAATGCCCTTGAGCTATAACAAGACTCAATCCATGGATACATGAGAGGAAAGTAGGAAAAGCAAGAAAGTGAAAGAATGAAAGCAACTATACAGAATAGCCAGAAGATGCGTTGCAAGATGGAGCATTGGGAATAAGAGGTGCCTATTTACCAGCTTTTCATCTTCTTGGCAAGATTTTCATTTTTTTGCTACCATGATGCCTATTTCCAAGTTTTCACCAATGACACTTTTCTTGTATTTCAAATTTTTTGGTATTTTTGATTTTTCACTATTTTTTGGTTACCAAGGTGCCTATTGCTAGGTTTTCACCAGGGTAATATTTTTTTTTTAGGACTTTTTCTAATTTTTATGATTTTTTTAGGAATTTTCAAAATTTAGAACTTTTTAAAAGATTACTAGCTTGCAAGAAGGATTACATTGATTTTGCTCCAGTGTCTAGCAAGGTGTAGGATGAGATGTAGTAGCAACTTGGTGGATAAGTGGAGATGGATAGGCAAGGAGTATGAAGCGGTGAATGTTACCCTCAAGGAAAGCCTTCACAAGATTACCCAAGCTAGGGAAAAGGATATAACAATATAAGCTCATGGTTTAATGAAGGTTATTGTGCAAGTAATCCACAAAAATGACCATGTCAAGAGATTGCTAAGAACTAATTTTTCTTCTTTCTTTCGTTGATCAAGACCAAAGGGTTAACTAAATAGGACAGAAAAGTTTGTTATGGAGGTTATGAGTGAATGACTTTGGGAATGAGGACATTTGAAGGATAAGAAAGATCATGATAGGGTGTCATGGATGGAAGAATTATGCATGACACTTGTTTACTAGGTTTTCATCATGGTACTTATCCAAGGTTCCACAAGAAGTGGTTTTCACCATAGGACGGATTTATTTTTCTTTACTTTTGCTACCAAGGCACCTATTTTCAGGTTTTCACTAAGGTACTTTTTTTTTTTTTTTTTTGATTTTTTAGAGTTTTTGGAAAGAATTCAAGCCTTTTGTCAAGTTAGATAGCATTCCTATAAGAAAGATAAGTTATGATAAGCCTAGGCCATAGAAAGGTACACTAAAAGATACTGATAAGGTAATGGAAGGGAGATAGTAGAAAAGATATATGGAGGACAAGGTTTAGGCTATGGATGAGATAAATGGGATTGAAAGATAAATGGTGGAGGATAGAAGGTGGAGTGGATAGGGTATTGAAAGGGATGTGCAAGGGTAGAAGAAAAAGTGGGCAAGATAACCATTGACACACATCTTGAAGGGTAGTGGAATGATGGAGGGAATATAGATGAAATAGATTGAGGTTTAGATGTATGAGGTGGTAGAATAATTTTGGAGGAAGGTGAAGTATAAGGATTTGAAAGATTTTTAGGAAGATTTTGGGAAGAAGATGGAGTGGAAGCCTTTGGAAGCTTAAATTTCAACTTTGATTTATTTTCAATATTCAAGTCCTTCAAAAGAAACTTGGGAATCCATATAGCTTTTGATTTTTCATTAGATGCTTTGGAATTCATTTCTTCAATAACAGATTTAAGAACCCATACTTTCTTTGGTTGAGTTCTTTGAATAGTGGACCTTTGAGGTCTCTTTTTTGTCTTTTCCTTCTTGACATTCACATGTCGATTAGAGGAGACATAGTGAACATTTGAGGATGGATTCATGCACTTGTGTTTGAGTTGATAATCCAAATTGCTTCCAAAGGACTTGGGACTTGTGGATGAATGAGGCCAATATGATTGATTTAGATGGAAAGGTTAATGTGAAGAGTTCAAGTATGTGTATCTTTGTTGATCTTGGGGTAGGGTAGGAGGAATGTATAATGAGCTAAGAGTAGAAGTAGGAGATTGAGGAACATAAGGTCCCAATATGGATGGAAGACTTTAAGGTTTTAGCTTAGATGGGTAGGGACGAAGGATAGAATTAGAAGATGTGAATGGACCATGAGTAGGGATATAAACATCTTTAGGGTGAGCAACATGACCAATGCCATCAATAGCTCCATGAGTAACTATTATAGGAGCAATACCTTTGACAAGAGTATTTAAAGCTTGAGCATAGTTTGGAAGTGAATGTAGCGAGTTAGGACAAGAGGGTGAGGGAACACTTTCTTCAAAAGGAATTTTAGGTAGTATAGGAAAAGTATCCTTCTCTTGGTCTTTAATAGTCTCCTTATGTATGGTGGAAGGAATATCTTGATCTTTCTTAGTAGAGGTGCATGACATGGGAGATGGAGGACTATGTGACTCTTGAGATGGAGGCACAAGATCTTGGAAGATTTGAAAGGGGATGAATGAATCTTGGTCTTGATCAACACTTGTTTCTTCATCATTTAAGTAGTCCTCTTGACATGAAACCAATTTTGAGGATGAGGGAGTATATGAATTTGTATTTAAATCTATTTCTAGAGTCTGTATAATAGGCTCCTGAAGTTCAAAAGGAAAATTACTTGGAGTGGACTTCATAGGCATAGGAGGGCATGAAGAAGTATGATCTATGAAGGTAATGAAAAGACTTGTAGCCCAATAACTATTGGTTTGAGTTTCTTTCAAAGGTAGTCTTTGAGGGTACACATAGTCAACAAGGGGAGTAGCGAGTTCTTCTTTTGGCAAATATGTGTTGGAAAGATTAGACAATTTAGAAGATGGTTGTATGTTGGAAGAAGTAGAAGTTGCATTTGAACCATTACCAGACATGGTTTCATGAGGTTGATCCTTCTTGAGAGTAGAATATTTAGTAGCTGAGAGCTTAGATTTTTGAATTATGCCATTGTCAAAGAGATCTTGGATCTTATTTTTTAGCTCCTTACAATGTGAAGTTTTATGTAAATTATGTCTATGATGAGCACAATAGTTACTCATAAAGGAAACTCCTACCAAAGTGACCTTAGGTAACACAATGAGTTTCTTTTGAAGAAGTTCTTCCAAAGTTGATTCATAAGATCTTCCCAAAGGGGTGAAATAACACTTTGGTTTAGGTTCCCAAGGTTTTTCTTCAAAGATATTTCTAGATTTTTTGGGTGTATGTGAAGTGTTCTCAGATATCTTGGATTCAAGATCACAAGAATGTGATTTTTGGTTGTCATAGAAGGAAGGGAAATTTTCTCTCAAGGAGAATTTGTTCGATGATGTTTCATCTTCCTCATTTATTTTTTGAAGTTGAGCACTCATTGATTGGATTTGTTGCTTCATGTTTGCAATAAGTAGCTTTTGTTCCTCACTAGGAATATTGGATTTAGAACATTTTTTGTTACCCATTTTGATGTACTATGTTTGAAGTAGTGACAACCAAGTTTTAGAACATAAGTCAAGTTTCCATAGTCATAGACAATGACAAAAAGAAAAAGCTTAGAGAAGGACCACAGTAGAACGTAGTCTCAGGAAAGCAAGATAAGAGTGTAGTATACTAAGGTATGAATAGTTTGACTTGAAGGCTAGAATAGCCAAAGATTTTGACTACCATGAAATGAAGTACAACAAGCACTAAAGGACAAGAGAAAGATAACTAAGAGACAAGACTAGTTAAAGTATGGATCACAAGTCATTAGCTAAGTAGTATGCCATTGTTTGGGACTGTTTTCAAAAAGAAAAATAGTAAAATAATGTAGGAAACAAACTTGGTACAAAGCACAGACAGCTCTAACAAATTGACTTGATAGTTCAGACTCAAGATCTCGCATGAAGATCCTCTGAGAGGCAAATGAGAAAGTACATGGGGTTGTGCAAGGACTTAGAACAACATAATAATTTTGCACAAGGATGTGCTCCAAGCTACACAAAGAAGTGCAAGGTTTGACAAAAAAATAAGGACACTAAGGCTAGATCCCATGTAGAGATGTGCAACTATTCATGCAAGAACTAGATAGAGCCATGCGTAGAAGTGGTAGGACAAAAATTATTCATGGAAAAGTTTGAAAATTATGTGCAAAAATGGAAACCAGACTGACAACTGAACTGGATTTTGAAAAGACTTTGAAGATTTTAGATAGTTTTGGACAAATTGTTGATTCATTTGGTAGATTTCAGACAGATAGCAAGGTTGATTTTCAAGTGTTTAAACAACATTTAATTTTGAACAAGGAAAGTTTTTTTAACAAGACATGGGAAGCAAGCAATATTCGAATACAATCCAACTGAGGGAAAAACAACTCAGAGGGATAGGGGAGTCTTGACTTTCAGTTTGTTTGAGCAAGTTTGGACATGTTTAGGACTCCATAACAAACACACTTTATCCCTAGAAATAGAAAATGGTAAAGAAGGCAAAACCTTTGTCACACATCTTATGCACATGTGTGTACCTCACACAATCATGTCACCCCCTAGAGGGCACTCGAGTTTTTGGTATATTCAAAGGACTCAATAGTATACACTAAACAAGCACCCTTGTGGTAGGGGAAGAGCATGTATACCACCTTCAAATGTCCAATAGCATGCCTATGGTGAGTTCTATAGGATAGATTCTTCCCCCTCCTTGCACAAAGATTATGCCTCCTTTCAGAGGTCAACTGGGTGGCTTCTAACTAAAGGTTTTTACTTGGCTTCTATTCGTATTAATTCTCAGTGGCTCTGCAAGTAGAGTTGAGACCAGAAATCCACACCAACATCTAAAAGTGCACATTACTTGCTTAGCAAGCTAGGGGCTGACTCCGACCAGTGCATAGGTAGAGCCTCTCCTTGATATGTGATATCAGGAATAAAGGAGAAGAAATTAATCTTGCTTTGGAGTCTTTTGCTCTACAAATCTTCTTTATTATAGTGAGTTGGAATCTCCAGTGAAAGGAGTGTGCTCACTTGGGTTGTTCTCAGAGGTTGGATCACTCCGGCAGGCCCTCTAAAGGATTGACTTAGTCTGGTGGTTTCATTACAAGGGTCAAAGTTTTTTATTTCCCCCAAGGGGAAAGAGCATACTCCTCTACCTTGCTTTCTTGTCCAAACATGAAAAACAAGTTGATTTACCCACTTAGCTTAATCAATCTAGGCTCATCCTTCCTTAAAGATTTGGATTCCCTTAAAAGAAAATTATCATCTTATCATAGAAGAGAACAAGCACTGGAGAACCACTAAGCTACTTGCCTCCCTCAAAATGTCATCTTTTAGAAGTTTTTAGGTTTCTGATTCACCCTTGGTCATGACCTCCAAGTGGTGAAGATAATAATCCCTTATTCTTCCATCTTGCACCCTAAGAAGTTCACAAGCCCTATTTAATCTAGTTTGGAAAGCAAGAAAATAAGACACATTGTTTTGTGGGTTTCAAGTATAGTCTTCGACAAATGTGTCTTTGGCAGCATCCTGCAAACACATAGTCAGTTCATGTTTGGAGAATTTGTATAAAGAAGTCTTCGTCAAATATCCTACAGACAACTGTTAGGCTACAGAAAATTAGAAAAATTGAAATAAAAATGCTTTAGAGAAAATGCGTTAGTCAAACAAAAGCTTAACTATGGGAAAATAATTTTTAACTTTTTTTGTTCATTTTTATACCCATAAAAAAGCTTAGAAAATGTTAAAACTTATGAAAACATCAAAATTCAAAATTCGTATTTCTGTTGCAAAATTTCATGCTAAATCTTTCACAGACCCGCGTGAAATCTTGCATAGACTCGCATGAAATGATGTACACACCTACGCAAAATCATACACCTGCACAAAATCTTTCACTGTCTCACACGAAATCATGTGTAGGGTCGTGCAAAATCTTTCATAGGTCCACACAAAGAAATAAGGTACTGCATAAAGACTTGCACACTCGAGCACTTTCTTGCATGAACCAAAAAGAATCTTTGTGCAAGAATTCAGAATCCTCACGTGAAAATGGATTATCTTGAGTGAAGATTCTAGAATCTATACATAATTGTATAGACAGAGAGCTTAAAAATTAATTTAAAAATATAGAGAAGGCTAGAGAAATTGATTTTCTTAGCCCCATGGTGGGCACTAGAAATGTATGCATGAATATGTGGCCTTTGTTAAAACACTCACTTCAACACGGTCCTTATTTGCGGATTCATCCTGGAATGAACATGAGATTGTTCACCCAAGATTTACCCTGCAAGCCAACCTGTTGCCTCCTATCTAAAGGAATTTTGCCTATTAATATCCTTAGAATCAAGGTGCAAACAACTAGACCCTCTAAAAATGAAGGATTTAAAGAAATGCAATTAATCTGTGTGATATGTAATTACTCTATATGAAAGATGCAATTAATATAAGAACATGTAAATCAAACTAGATTAATCATATGCATTTTAAGAACTAGATGAGATTAAGCTAAATTTATGAATGTATAAAAATTTGTGAGCAAAAGTGAGTATGAAATTTAACAGCAATTCGATAGAAACAAGATTCAACCCCTTTGATAAGGAATTAGGAGTCTCTTAAATAGAATTCCTAGAATCCATCAACGATTGAGATCAACTCAAATCAACAGTTAGGATTGAAGCAAGATTTAGTTAAAATGGAAACTTCCTTATGAAAGGAGAGTTAACTGAGCTTTTCATGAGTGTGAGAACAGGTTAACTAGATTAATTCCAATTCGAGAGATAGTTCACTCAGAGTTTCCATTTTGGAACTGAAGAGAAGATTTTGAAGATATTATTTAATTTAATAAAGTGGGATATGACCTCATAAATGCCTTTTTCATTTAATTGAATAATCACATTCAATTAATTAAAGTGAGCATAATTATAAAATTAAATACTTTTAATTCCTTAGTACATTAGCCTCAGGTGACAATTTAATTTAATTAAAGTATAAATACTTAATAATTAAATTAAATGTTAATCAATAGGTTTAATGTGAGTAATATGAGTCAATACTATAGGAATTAAATAAAGAGTCTAATTAATGCAGATTAGGGTTTTCTGCATCTGACAATTAAGTCAAATATCAAGTAGTAGAATGAGAATTGCCTATTAGAATAGGTCTTAGAATTGGTCAAAATAGACCAAAATTGGTGATCATGGCAATGAGCCAATTTTGGGGTATTACACATACTTCCTTTGTCTATCCTGGGCCTCTTTGAGTCATTGTCTAATCTATGTCACATGTTGTTCCATGTTCTTGACCAATTGTGGTCCAATGGATACTCTATCCTTGATCCTATCCCAACTCAAGGGTGTTCTGCAGGGTCTACCATACAAGGCTTGGTAGGGTGGCATACTTATGGAAGAATGATGCTCATCATTATAGGAAAACTCAACAAGATGCAAGTATTCCTCCCACTTAACCTAGTTATCCATCACATACATTTGCAACATATCCTCTAAAATCTAATTAACCTTCTCTGTCTATCCATCTATCTAAGGATGATAAGTGGTACTAAAGTTGAGCCCGGTGCCCAATGCTACCTATAATTCCCTCAAAAAGGATGATGTAAATAAGGAATCTCTATTTGAGATGATCTTATGAGGAATGCCATGAAGTCTAAAAATGTCTCACAAGAACACCTATGCAACTATAGGAGTGGTGAAGCTAGTCTAAACTGGTGAAAAATGGGCAACTTTGGTCAAGGTGTCAACTGTCACTATGATGGCATCATGGTGATGAGAAGACATTGGAAGAACAACAATGAAATCCATGAAGATAGTGTCCCACTTCCACTCTAGTATCTCATGGGGCTATAAGAGTCCACCTAGATGTCCATGTTCTACCTTAACCCTCTAACACTTAAGACATCTAGCTACAATATTAGCAATCTGCATCCTCATACCCAGACAATGATATAGCTATCTTAAGTCGACATGAATTTTCTTAACACTAGGATGTACTACATAGGGTGCTCGATGAGCCTCTAGAATAATGAACACATGCAAGTCTCCTATTGAGGTTACATAGATGCACCCTTTATTTCATAATAATCCCTGAAAAATCCAATGAATAATCAAAAAATTTACCCTCAAGAGGTCTGTGGGAGTGGACTATCTGACAAAATTCTACATAGAATTCATCCTCTGGTAGGTGGTGCATAATACACTCCCTCAAAGTTGTGCTTGAAACCATGGAAGTGAGCTCATGATGTCATCTACTCAAGGCATCCACCACTACATTCTCCTTACCCTTAATGTAATGCACATCAAAATCATAATCACATAGGAACTACATCCATCTCCTTTGCCTAGCATTGAGATTTGGTTGTGTGAAAATATACTACAAGCTCTAGTGATCTGAATGAAGTTCAAATCATCGCCCTAGAAGGAAATGATGCCATCATGCCAATGAATGGACTATTGTCATGAGCTCAAGATCATCATTAGGGTAGTTAAGCTCATGAGCCTTGAGTTTCCTAGACTCATAAGCTATGGCTCAACCCTCCTGCATAAGGACAACTCCAATTCCATCCAAGGAAGCATCTGTGCATACTAAAAAGTCCAATAAGGGGTCGAGTACTACTAAAATGGGTGCACTAGTGAGTGCCCTCTTGAGCCTCTAAAAGGCCTCCTCACACTTTTCTATTCACTCAAATTTCTTCCCCTTCCTTTGAAGAGAGGTAATAGGGTGAGCTAGCTTAGAGAAACCTACCACAAACCATCTATAGTACCCTACCAATCCCATAAAACTTCTAACCTCTATGACACTGGTAGGTGCCAACCAATCCATGATGGCTTGGATCTTCGATGGGTCCACTAAGATCCCATCTGCTAATATCACATGACCCAAATAATGCACTTTCCATCTGAAAAAGGCACACTTCAACAAGATACCATAAATTTGATTCTCCCTTAATTGCTAGAATACCTGTCGTAGGTGCTCTTCGTGTTCCTTCTCATTACAAGAATAGACAAATATATCATCTAGAAACATTACTAAAAACTTTTCTAGATATGTGTGAAACACCCCATTCATGAGGCTCATAAATATAGCTGGGGAATTTGTGAGACCAAAAGGTACCACTGTGAACTCATAGTGACCATATCTTGCATGGAATACAATCTTGTGGATGCCACTTTTCATGATGTACAACTGATGGTACCCTGACTTCAAATCTATTTTGGAGAAAAAATAGGCACCATGTAACTAATCAAATAGGTCATCAATCCTAGGTAGCAGGTATTGATTCCTAATGGTTACCTTATTCAACTATTGGTAATCAATGCATAATCTAAGTGACCCATCCTTCTTCTTAACAAAGATCACCAATGCTCCCCAAGGTGACACACTAGGTCAGATAAGTCCCTTGTCCAAAAGTTCCTCTAGCTAAATCTTAAGCTCATTGAGCTCATGGGTGGTCATCCTATAAAGTTCTCTAGATATGAGTTCAACTCCTAGGATCAATATGGAAATTGACTACCCTCAGTGGTGGCATACTAGGAAGCTTTGATGGAAACACATCTACAAACTCCTGTAATATTAGATAGTCATCAAGGGAAGGTTCTTCCCCTACATCCTCCTCTCTATCACTAATGGTGATGGCAAATAGTTGACACCACTTTCATATGCACTACTTAAGAGACATGGTAGAAATCATAAGGAGGAATACTGGCCTCTGAAATCTTGAAATCACCCTAGGTCTACCATGATCATCTACACACTCAATTATCTTCTGTTTGTAATGCATCTTGGTGTTGTGGGTGCAAAGCCAATCCATGCCAAGGACTACATCATAGGATCCCAATGGACTAATACATAAGTTTAATGTGGTGAACATGTCTTCAATTTGAATCAGACACTCATGTATCAAGGAATCAATTGACACCCTAGCTCCTAAAGCTAACTCAACCTCCCAGTCAACATCTTGTCTAGCTACCACTAGCCTACATTTCTCCTCTACAAATGGGGATATAAAAGAGTCTAAAGCTTTGGAGTTAAATAGTATAGTAACCTCATATCCTATAATCATACCTATAGCCTCAATCACTATGGGATGGTGCTCAGCTTGGTGGTTATCAACTACTGCAAACACCCTATGGGATATGCCCATATCACCTATTGTGGGCTTAGAGGTGGCTCCTTACTAACTGCTTGCTATGGGACCCTTTGGACACTTTCTCACAATATGACCCATACCAAGATAAGCATAACATTTCCCATGAGTCTGAATTTGTACTCCCTATGGCCTAGACTACTACTAACCCCTAATTTTGCTAGATCTACTATAGCCTCCCTTAGAGGACTGTTGAGTCCTGGCTAGCAGAGTATATTGGGTCTGTGGCCTCTAATCATGTTTGGGCCCTTATGTCTTCCACTATGTGGGCTTAGAGCCCTGATAACCTTGAGATGAGCCTCCATACTATGTCTATGTGGCCTTTGAGGACCCTGCTAAATGACTCTAATTACCCTTCCAAGAGGGTTTTTTCTATGCTGGTTTCTAGGAGGGGTTTTAATTATGGGACCTATCCCAAGATTCCTATCTAGTATGAATGTCTTTGGTAATCAATACCATCTCAACAACCTATTTGAAAGTGGTAGAAAATGCTAACTGCACTGATCCCTAGAGAGATAAATTAAGGCCCTTAATAAACTAATGGATACATAGCTTCTCATCTCTCATGTACTCCACATAAGGAAGTAGCTCCAAGAACCTACCCTCATACTAGGCCACTGTGAGACCCCTCTATTAAAGATCATGAAACTCCTCAACCTGCCTCTATCTAAAGTGCTCTGACAAATATCTATCTTTGAAATGGTCCACAATGGACTCCCATGTGACTGTCTCTATGTCTACTCTCCCTATGGTCTCCTCCTACTGGCACTAATTGAAAGCATCCTCTTTCATGACAAGTGTATGGCTAGTCATGCCTTTAGATTGCTTCTATGGGTATGAAATCCAAAGTACCTCTACAAACTCTGTAGCCATGCCTTCACACATGTGCCATCTATGTTATCGATAAATATGGGTGGCTTGAGTCATAGTAACTCACTAATCTCATCCCCAATATCTTAGGGTGCTCTCATTGGTGCTTACTCTAATGTAGGGGGTGGCTCTATCTGGTGTAATGATTCTTCCCCTTGATCCTTTGAAAATTTGGGTGGGGGACTCCTACTTCTCTCCCTAATATTGGCCCTATGCCCCTCAACACCATGCTATCTTGGCTATGGAATGATAGGTGGTAATCTCTGCTACACTACCCCAATAAGATTATTGATAGCATTCAAAATTAGATCAAGATTTGGAGCTTGTCTTGGTGGGGTTCCTCCTACATCTTTTCCTACCCTCTCTTGACCTTCTGGATTGGCTCTAGGACCTCTAACCCTCGAATGACCATTGTGGGTGACTATAGGCATCCTACACAAAGTTGTAGTTCATAGGTTAGACATAATGGGTTAGGCTCCTAGTGTTGTAACCCAAAGCTCTGGTACTAGAATGTCATGCCCAAATTTCTACAAGGAAAAAATACAACTCATTTTTTTATTTTAAAAGACAAGTAGAAAGTGAAGGTAAGATACACATTCTATCCATTAAACTCGAAGGTGATGAAGTTAGAAGATGGAATGAAGTTTGTTCTACTCAGGATCTGGATTTCAAGTTCCCTATGTGGTGGTTACCTGATTGCTAGTTACTAAATGCAAAACTACATTAAGATGTTATGGTTATAAGCCCTTAATCTTCTGCACCCCTATTGAGACACTTTGATGTGCAAGTGAGATTCAAATTTGTGTTAATGTAGTGGTAAAAGTTCTAGGATTGCAACAAGAAGATGTTTTATTATTTAATCATTTTATTTCTACTAATATTAAGATTATGATATTTGTCTTCAACCAATTTGATGTCTTTGACTAGGCCTTTCATTCTATCAAAAAATATTTGTCTCAAGTTCTTATTAGGTGTTACTCTCAGATAACTCTAATATTTTGTTTTACACGTACATACAATTTTCATCATATAATATACTTATTAAAGACATCTTCCACATGTCCCATCTTAACATAATATATTATTATAATAATATTATTATTGTTTTTATTTAATTATTCTTATTATTATTACTTAATAATCACCTATGCCTACCATTCTTAATATACATCTTTTACTTTAATTCCTAACATTATTATTATTTAATATTAAATTAAAAATTACTATATTTGTTAATAATATTCAACTAATTATAGGATAAAACTATCATCTAATCCTATACTACATTTTCAAAATAACATCCTATCTTACATACATGCGCCTATATACATTCTACTATATTATCCTATAACTATACTCCCCTCTAACAAAAAAAAAAAACCAACTCACCATTCTATAAATCTTGACTTAGATTAGTTTTCTAAACCCCACCTCCCCTTTTACCTAATATCACCACTAACCATACTTACTTCCATCCATGCTAAAGTATTAATCATATTAAAACTGAAAATAAACTTTTTTTTTACTCTACTGCCCTCCACCACCACCCACCCCCCCACCCAAAATGATAATCATTTCCTAAACACATAAAAAAAGGGGGGTCCCATCACCCATGATTTAATGCTTAAGGCTGACCTAGCACAAGGCTGACATAGCACAAACTTTAATGCCAACTACCCCTTCTCTTACTTCCAAGTGCATGATCTCCTAGGTGATTTGGCTTTGGGGGAGATTTACTTGTTTGGCAAAAAGCACACAGAAACCAATTTATCTCAACCTTTGTTGACTTTTCCAAACTAATTCCTAGGGATGAGGAAGGTAGGTGAAAAGGGAGAGGGGAAGGATATGTACTCCCCAAATCACCTTCTACATTAAATGCCCCCCCATACAGGTAAGGCTAATAGGTTGGTCAAGGGAAAAAGATGTCCTTCTAGTTCGCTTTCCCCCCTTCCCCTCCCCCCCCCATAAATTTTGCAATTTAACCTTTTTTTTTCTAACAACATCTTGTCATATTAAATATACAAGTCATCTCCTAGTTGGAAAGTCAATATACTTTATTATTTTATTTTATTTTTATTTATTGATTTAGGCCATTGATTTATTAGGGGGTCTAACAATGTACTAGTCTTGAAATAACCTCTTGTAAACAATATTAATAAGATGATGACCCTTTTTTTGATTTGGTATTGGAAGGAATATGTTATTTTATTCCAATATTATTATTTTATTGACTAATTTTTTTTGAAGAGAGACTCTTTTTGAAATGCCATACATTTTCCAACAAGTTATTATGCACCTACAGGCCTTATTGATATAGTTGAACTTATTTGTCCAGTTTTCTTCATAGTTTCTTAGGATTGTTACAAAGTGAATTGATGATATTTGGTCATTGTATATTCCAAACTAATGCATAATCTATGGAGTAAACCTAATTATTTTGTTCATAAAAATTATCTTATTGATATCAACTAAATTCAAGATACTTCTAAATGAACATAACTGAAAATCTATTGCATGTAACTTCAAGAACAACTAGTATTCAAATTTCACAATGATTTCCATTTCATGATTTAAACTAAATACAAATTCATTATCTATTAGAAGCAATTTATAGACCAATATGTTTCAAGATTGAACACAATTGCATCTACATCTTCCATACGAGACTTGAGGAAATAAGAATAACAAAATGGTAATTTCCTATTCATTCTTCTAATGCATATCATGATACAAAATTTATTTTCTTCAATACATTCTAATAAAAGTAAAGAAATGACAACATCAAAACAAAGATTTTTTTTTTCTTCATGTTCCTCTCAACACTTACATTCAACACAATATCAAGCAAGAAAATAGGGTGGTGAAATCATCATATCAAGATACACAATGGAAGGACCTTTACAAGCAAGATGATTCACAATCTCTCTATTGACATATGTATGAGATCAATAACAACACTCCCTCAATAGAAATAAATTCACATAACAAAATGGAGTTTTCCTCCATTGCAATACAAATGCAATAGTGTTCTCTTCTTCTATGCAAAGGTAAGACTTCACAATTTCCAAATTTCCAAGACCTCAAGCAAATACTTGCAAATAAGAGACCAAATTTAGAGCCATGGAGGCTCAACTCCCAACCTAGGCCTTAAGGAGGCCACCCATCAAGCTTGGGGAAACAAGGCACAAATGGTTGCACACCTTCACATTCACATATCATGCAACTATAACAACACAATTCAACACAACACAATACAACCCATCCCAAGGCTTGCACAAAGATTCTACCATAGAATCAAGATATAGGGTGAAGGTGGGCTCTCTCCATGAGGAGAATTTCAAAACTATGAATCATAAATATTCACATATTCTTATAAGAAACATGCCCTTTCAAGGCTTACAATGTCTTCCTTCTTCATACACCTCCTTATACCTCCCAAGAATTCAAGTAACCATGAAGTCCATAATCCATTGTAAACACATCAAAATCATCTCCACACATGGGAGAGTTTCTCAACTACATGGGTGAGCCATACTAATCATTTCACCCAAGCATCTCTTCCCTCTGAAGGGTGAGTGATGCTTCACACTCATTTGACATAAACAATCAAAATTAACAAAAAAATATTCAAGAAGAAAACTCATAAAAATTCTCACATTCAACACACATAGAACAAGATTCTTCACAAACCACATCTACACCATAACAAATCTACCATGCAATGAAGAAACACCATATCAATCCTATAATGAAGAAAATACCATATCAAATATATAATGAAATGAAGAGACACCATGGATCATGGATACCAACCTCACTCCAAGCCAAGGCAAATGAAAGTTGTAGTAGAGCTCCTTATCCTCTTCCTCCAAAACCTAAAAGTCTCTAAAATTAGAGAGTGGGCAAGTGGGTTTCTAGTTTGGCTATGCCTCTATATATGACTACCATTTTCGGATTCAATATAAAATGCATTCCTTTTGGGGTCTCCTAAATCTTCTAGGCACCCTAAGGGTCACCAATAGCCTCCTAATTAAAGTATTATCATGGGTATGGTTTATTTTCATGACAAAAACACCTTAGAGCTACTTTTGGCCCTCACAATGCTAGGTAAGGTACACATTTCAAATTTCCTATGGTGGTAACCTTTGTTTCCCTTAATAAGTCAAGGCAATAAGTATAATTCTTAATTAAGAAATTTAACTTTAGATAAGGTAGCTACATGATCCATCTTTAGAGAACATGTCATTTTCATGTATGAGTATGAGTGTCAAGTGACACACACAAGATTCACTATACATCGCACATGACATGTTTCAAATATGCTCATGAAATACATAGAACAGACATACATCTCATGTTTACAAAATAAAAACATCATAGAGAGGTTTACAAATCTTCTAAAGATTCACCTTGGTAGTGTCATATTAACATGTGTTTATACCTTGTTTCCCTGTTAAGTTTCCATGGTTCCTTTCCTACACACTAAACTCGAGCATCAGTAGTCCAATGATAAGTCACATATAAAATACATACGAAAGTAAAGGTACATAATATTTTTTTTATTCCACCGTTCACATATAGCACATTCCATAATTAACTTCCTATTCTCCATCATTTACATGTAAACCATTTAATCATTAACCTTGAAAAACAAACTGCATATTACTAACTTTCCTAACAAGATCAAATTAATCATTTGAATCACATCATAATTCCATTTCTTATCATAATAGTGTAATACTGAATAAACATCCATTAATTCATTGACTAAGCCAATTAAGTCCTAATACATACCACAATGGAAGATCACAAGGTAAATATCGTCGAATAAGTAGCAAAATTTACTGTCCATCAAGGATCAAAATATATATGTTGAGATATCCAATCCTAAGTAACAAAATGGAAATATAATGTCTAAGCTATGATAGGCCAGGATGAGGTCTCACAAAAGGAGAATGATCTAATGGATCAAGGAATCATGTTTATATATATTATAAGTATAATAACTTTGGATATATAGCCATTAATTACAAAACACTTGTTAATCAATTTGAACCTAATATTAGAAATAGTGCACTAGTATGTCAGTTATGTAACAAATTTGGTCATATAGAGAGATTTTTCATAATGGATATGAGGAACAACAATAGGGACCAAAATTTCAAAAGGAACAATAATAGAAATATCATAAGAAATGATAACAACAATAATAGTAAAAAAGATGAATTAAAATAGCATACAAAATGATTCAAGAAGGTATTTGTCAAAGTAAAAGAGCCATAAAGTTCACATGAAGTATTATAAGAGTAGTATTTTAATGCACATGATGAAATATTGAAATAATCTATTGTGTGTGATTCATCCTACTTGAATTAAGCACCTTTATACTAAATATCAAGTACTAGAGAGATAAAATTAAAATTAGAGATTCAAATAAGAGCCAAAAATTTAATATGAGCTAGAATGGGACATGTGGAAGATATGGTTAAGTGCACAAATTATTTGGATATATCATGAAGTTATACAAAGAAAGCAAGTTTTCTATTAATTAGATTTTCTTTTTTGTGAATTATGTACTTATGCAATTAATGTGGAGATGAATTTGGTAAGATATAAGTAGTGAAAACAAGATCCTATGTACCATTTAGTCATGTGAAAAATTAAGAAGTAGTAAAGAGAAAAGTGTTAGCTAATTTATGGAGAATTGAAGTGCACACAAAAAAAGCCCTAGATACATGAAATTCAGGTATTTTCCATAATCCTAGTTGTATTTTGAAGCTTTGAATCAATAACAACGAAAAACCAAGAGTCTATGATGTGAGTGATCATCCTAGGTATAAATTTAAGAAAGACCCTTATGTGACTTTGGAGGATGATCCCTTAGGAGCATTTTCACAAGTTCTACAAAATTTATTGCATGTAGAAGATGTAAGAGCCTACATATGTTGCAAGTTTGAAAGAATTGGGACAATGATATTCAACAAGATTTATACCTAATGTATGTTTCCATGATACCAGTCCCCTATATTTTTCAAGATCATATGATTAGGGTTGTGTCAATTTTTTATCCAATCAAAGTATTGGCTCGAGATATGTGTCTAGTCAAGGACTAAGGCTTAAAAATGAATTGTAGATCATGATAATGAGATACAAGCAAAATTAGTTGAATTTGATGCAAAGTGAGCACTCAAAAATGCAGAAATGGTGAACTTAGAATTAGGTCAAAGGTGGCAAAGATTGAAGTTAGAATCAAATTGACAAATTAAAAACATCTAATTATCCACATCACTAAGTTGAAAAGTCAATTGAATTCAAAAGAACACTTACTATTGGCTAGTTGAAAGTTAGATGCTTACTTGTCATATTGGGTCCCGTTAGAATATTAAAAAAATTTAAATGCCTTCAACCATCAAATAAAAGTAGATCTACGAAGGTTGTAATGCCACTATATAAAGATGCTCATTTGTTAATTTATGTGACAAAGTGATGTCAAGGCACATTTTTGGTAGGCCATCACATTTCATGAAGTGAAGTTAGAATCTAGTCATGAGGTGCCACAAAAGAAAGAAAGTAACATCAGATTCTCCAAGCAATGAAATGGTTCCAACTATTTGCCATGATGTGCCTAGTTGGAAAAAGGAACCTACATTGCAAAATAAAGAGACTTAACCTCATTTTATTACCAGCTTCAGATTGAGATGGATCCACCATCATCACTATCTCACTATAAAAAGTTGCTTGGCCATTATTATATGTGACAAAGAGACAATTCAACATGTGTACATGGAGTGACCCATAGAGGAATTTATAAAGGAATTCATAACATTTAAATTAGGATCGTTAATTTAAGATTGACGACTTGAGTTTGAAAATGTAGTGACCATTTTAATATGAAATATTTGTATTTGATGCAAAATAATAGAAGATAAAGAATAAATGATTTTCATAGGATTTTACAAGACTACAAGAGGTTGAAAAGGCATTGAGCATTTTTAGGAATATGATGGATTTACAATTGTCAGTAGAAGAGATACCATATGCTCATATCATGATACAGATTGGATAATTTTATATGTATTCTCATTTTATTTTCTATTTGTGACTATTTCTCTGCCAAGAATAAGAATAGATAACAAAAAACTATAAATATAAACTCATTTGATAATGAAAGGGTCAACAATTCTATCTAACTTTTCCCCCTGTATTTCTAGATGTTGCATGAAAATCAAAGAGTTAAATGGAATGAAGGATTTTTATGATGTTTGCAACTGGGTAATGTGATGTTCTGATTCCATTTAGGATTACCATGCTTTGGTTTCTTTCATTGTCTCTTTTAACTAAGCTAACCTTGCATTTTTAGAATATTTTCTATGGGATAGTAGGATAGATGTATTTGAAGCTAGTGATTTCTTACTAGATTCCATTGTAGTGGAGAGTTATTAGTTAAGGTGAATTTCATTTCATCTTTCATACACATCTCTACTTTATCTCTAGATTGCATTCGAGTAGTACTAATCTACACTTAGAAGTAGGAGTAGATGTTAGAAGAACTTTACGGTAGCTTATGTTATCCATTTCACTAAGTGTTATAAGTTACCCAAACATATTTCTACCTAGGATGTTTGTAGTTATGAACATCCTAGTTTATCCTCTTATGCTCTTAGGTTAAGAGCACACCCACTATTCCAATGATCTATTAAAAACACAATTCATTGAATATATTGCATATAAGGGAGTTGTACCTTAAAAGTTAGAGGGCAATGATATAACACATACACTAGCCCATTTGTTGATAACATCCTTTTGTTTCCTCACAATTTGGCATCTATAGTCAAGGTAAAGCCAAGTTAGCAAGAGGGACAAACTGTTAACCAACTATTTTTGCTGACTCCATTGGGGAATTATAATCTAAGCCCAATGTTTGGTTTCTCATTCTTAGAAATCTAAAGGTGTCTTCCCTAGGATGAAGACTGATGACTTTGTATGAAGGACCTACTTTCTTTGGTCTAAGAAGGTCCAGTGTAATTCAATGGTCATGCCAAATTGAAAAATGAGAAAAGGCCAAGGCCTAAGTCCACTCTCCAAGAGCTTAATGAAACTATTGACATGTTGTTATAGGAGCTTGTACTTCAATATAAAGAAAGAATCTCCTATGCTATCCAAAAAAAATCAGCACTGAAGATGATCATGTTTTAGCCTCCTTGTGGAAATTTGTGTGTTCTAGATTCTATAATTTAAAACAAGTACTTATAGTTGAACTTGAAAAACTCTTGGATAGGCTAAGGCCTGAGCCTACTCTTGAGGAACTTTATACAATTAAGGAAAATGTCTTTAAGAAGATCTTGTTAGATTTTGCAAAAAGCCTCAATCAAGGAGATGACCCCAAAGAAAAGAAGATATGATAACCTATTCTACAAATTTAAGGATCAACAAAAAGACAATAGAAAGGAGATAAATTTTAAAATAACATCTACACCTAATTATGAAACTCCCATGGTAATGTCTCTTGACCACTATTCTCGTATTATCACAGTCTTTGGTAAACAAGAAGCTATTCTTGATGTACAGATGAAGGTAACAATATTCCATCATATTATTTTGAAAAAGAATCTTCTGATGATCATAAGCCTACACTAGAACATCCCACTTGTGATCTTCTAATAGCTACAAGTCTAACTCTAATTGAAGAAAGAAGCAATGAAGTTTAGCTCAAAGAATGGTTGTATCAGCATGAGGAAGAACTTCACAAACTCATTGGTAAGAATCTTATCCTTGATAAAGAGGTAATTGAAGAAAAGAGTCTTGAGACCAACTATCAATATAAAGAAGAAACAACTCATGCACTTCCTGCAAAAGAAGAAGAAGATGTGACTCCATTAAAGATCAAGAAGAATGGTAACAAAGATCCTTTTTATGAAACCACTTTACTTGGAATTTTTGATCATTAAGATCTTACCTCTAATGATGAAGAACAAGTCCTAGATGAAAAAAAGAAAGTTTAAGACATAGAAAAAAAAGTTATTTCCTCTCGGTCTTCTCCTATTAAGAAATGCTCACCTAATGAAGAAGGAATTGTTGAAGAAGGATTAATGGTGGATGTACTATTTGAGAGCTTTCTATATGTTCATAATTACTCTAAAGAAGAAATGAAGTGGAGAGCATAAATCTTTCACAAGAACTCAGGTATGATAGGTCTAATTATTGAAGATCAGTTATTTTCTACTTCCCCTTCTCATCTTTATGAGCTAGACATTATCAATCTAAAGTATAAGGTTGTTATTGAGAAAACCATTGGAATATTAGAGGATTTAAAGAAAGATACAAAACCAAATCAAATTGAAGGAGGGTAATTAATGGTTGAGTTTTCTGCTCCTTCTTTTGTGTTTATTCCCACTGATTTCATTCCTAAAGATATTGAAGATGCAATGGAGGATAAGGATAATGTATATCAATGTATAGTTGAGGAAGGTTTGGTTCTTTAATTCAATAAAGTAGGTATCCATCCAATAAAAAAGCTTATATAGGAGAGGTTTTTCTCTATCTTGATTGATATAGCCCAATTGTGTGAGAGGCTAATTGAAGTCTCTAATGCCAACCTCTTTTCTCCTAATAAGGAGATGCATGATCATTTTCCTCTTCTAGAAGATTATTAGAAAGATAATGTCAAAGAGCCCAAGGAGGATGAGGTAATATATAATGAAGCTTGGTTGTTTGGATCTGAGTGGGCATCCAATAAAGTCTTGCATACTACTTGGAGAGTTGGAATTGTCATGCTTTTTCTACTGCAATAAGTAGGGATCATAATTAGAGTTCAAAATCAATTGTGGAGGAGGGGATCCTACTTTAGTCAATCAATAAGTGGATTCACTTGAATATATTTTGTTGCTAGCTCTCAAGGTGAGATTCATATCACCTTTGTAAATATGATAGGTTAGGTGTGTGTTTAATATAGTTGTCTTATCTTACTTTCCTACTTTCTATTTTTTTTCTTTTCTTTTGTGTTGGTTGCCCTATTTCCCCACCACCAATTTTGATATTTAAGACTCTACAACTCAATGGAATAGGCACTCATATTTTCTATGTGGTGTTCTTTATAATAAAGGAAGTAGATAGCTTGTTACTATGTGTGTTTTTGTCGAGCTTTTGTGAAACTAGAGATTGCTAGGTTCTTGGATTAGGGTTGTATCAATGTTTCACATATGTGTCTGGTCTAGGCTTCCATTTAGGTTTTTCCTCTCTCATATTTACCCCTAAGTTGCCTAGGTGGGAATACAAGAATAATGTAATAGATTCAATTAGTCTAGGTGACTTGGATTTGGGATGGTAAGTTTATACATACCCTAGATGAGAGAGAGAAAGAAAGAATCAAGTTCTATTCATACAAAATCCTAACTCTATGATTAGGTGCTCCATTAAAGACATAGCATAGGTATAATAAAGATGTCATAGACATATTTAGAGTAAAAGATGACAGAAAATATTAAGGACTGAGGCTTAAAAATAAAACGCAGACCTTGAGAATGAGATACAAGTGAAATTAGTTGAATTTGATGCAAAGTGAGCACTCAAAAATGCAAAAATGGTGAAAGAATCAAATCAAAGGTGGCAAAGACCAAAGTTAGAATAAATTTGACAAATTAACCACATATAATTTTTCACATCACTAAGTTGAAAGATCAATTGAACAAAAGAACACATGCTATTGGCTAGTTGAAAGTAAGATGCTTACTTGTCATATTGGGTCTCATTAGAATATTAAATGAAAATTAAATGCCTTCAGCCATAAGATCAAAGAATATCTATAGAGGTCATAATGTCATTATATAAAGATGATCATCTGTTAATTTATGCGACAAAGTGATGTGAAGACACATGCCTGGTGGGCCATCACATTTCATGACGCACAATTAGAATCTAGTGACGAGGTGCCATGAAAGAAAGAAATTAATGTTAAATACTCCAAGCAATGGAATGGTGCCAACTGCTTGCCACGATGTGCCTAGTTGGAAAAAGGAACCCACATTGCAAAATAAAGAGACTTAACCTCATTTTATTACCATTGTCAGATTGACATGGATCTATTGTCATCACTATCTCACTATAAAATGTTGTTCAACCATTATTCTATGTGACAAAGCAATAATTCAACATGTGTACATAGAGGGACCCATAGAGGAAGTTATAAAGGAAGTCATAATGTTTAAATTGGGACCATTAATTTGAGATTGACGACCCAAATTTAAAAATTTGAAAACATAGTGACCATTGTAATATGAAATATATGTATTTGGCATGAAATAACAGAAGGTGAAGAATAAATGATTTTCATAGGATTTTCTAAGACTGCATAAAGTTGAAAAGGCATTAGACATTTTCAGGAATATTGTGGATTTAGAATCATTAGTAGAAGAGATATCATGTGCTCATATTAAGATATAGATTTGATAATTTTATATGTTATTCTCATTTTATTTTCTATTTGTGACTATTTCTCTACCAAGAATAAGAATGGATAACAACAAAATATAAATGTAAACTCATTTGATAATGAAAGGGTTAGGAATTCTAACTTTTCCCCTACATTTCTAGATGTTGAGTGAGAATCAAAGAGTTAAATGGAATGAAGAATTTGTATGATTTTTGCAACTAGGTAATGTGATGTTCTTATTCAATTTAGGACTAGCATGCTATGGTTTCTTTCAATATCTCTTTCAGCCTATCTAACCTTGCATTTTCATAATAGTTTCCATGGGATAGTAGGATAGATGTATCTGAATCTGGTGATTTCTTACTAGATTCCATTTTAGTCGAGAGTTATTAGTTAAGGTGGATTCCATTTCATCTTTCATATGCATCTCCACCTTATCTCTAGAATGCATTTGAGCAAAACTAATCTGCACTTAGAAGTAGGAGTAGATGTTAGAAGAACTTTATGGTAGCTTATGATATCCATTCCACTAGGTGTTATAAGTTTCCCAAATCTATTTCTACCTAGGATGTTTGTTGTTATGAACATCCTAGTTTATCCTTTTCTGCTCTTAGGTTAAGATCATACCCCATATTCCAATGATCTATTAAAAACACAACTCATTACATATAAGGGAGTTGTATCTTACATACACTGACCCATTTGTTGGTAACATCCTTTTTTTTCCTCACATTTTGGGCATCTGGAGTCAAGGTAAATCAAAGTGAGCAAGAAGGACAAACTATTAACCAATAGTGTAGAATCGTGATCTATCTCCGAAACAAGGATTTGAATATTTGAGTAAGATTTTACATTATTAAGCATATGTTTTAAATAGTTTCACAATCATGAATGAAGAAAAAATATTCTAAGTGGAGTTCATGAAGTCATGTTTTTTTTAGGAGATAACCCTATAGTAATTGATAATGATATTATTCACAAACTAGTCTAAGTAATGAAGGATGTAATCCTATAATTGAGAAGAGTGTTGAGAAGCTAATTGAAACCAATCTAAAAAATAAGTCTGATGGTAGGAACATGAGAACTGACCTAATAATTGAAACTGATATAGGGGCTATTAGTAAGATTATTTGATACAAGATGAATTATGGTTCTAGAGTGAAATTTGTGCTTGCTAGATTTATCCATACAACTTATATTATGGAAGCTAAGAGGAGAAAAGTTAACATGTGTGAGATTATGAAAAAATAGTTGCTTGGTAACATTGAGAAGTTAAATAAAACTAAGAATGTTGTATTCAAATTTTTGTGTTTATTAACACATTTATTCTTTCAAATAGTTAGAAGTTTCCCTGGTATGATAGACTAGGAATGGGATAGTGACAAGTGTACAATGAACATGACAACTCATCACTATAGAAAATAATTTGAGGAAAGAATGTCATATTATATCACAAGGATGATGAAGAGTTTTATTCTATAATTAAAGAAATATCTAGAGCTACCTACTTTAGTTGAGAAGTACAAAAATTATATTTTCTTCATGGTAGAGACAATTTTTACCTATATGGAAGCACTAGATCTAAGAGTCAAGCTCATTGACTTTAGAGGTTATTAAATGTCTAAAGAATTGATAGAAGGATATGAAAATATAATTATTGAGTCTAATAGAGACAATGAGTGTTTCATATGGGGAACTTATGAAGAGAAAATGAAGGAAGTACACCTTGAGCTATGCAACAAATATATCAAGAAGAAGGTTGAAAGGAAGATTGAATCAATAATAAACGAAATAAGTATGATAAAAGATGAACTGAAATAGGCCATGATTATTAACAGAAAAATAAGAGTGGTAGATGAAGATAGAGGAATTAAAAAGAATCATATTAGAAGGCTCTCTAAGATAAATAGTGATGATGAAATTGAGAGAATAATAAATGGTATTGAACCATTGTTAAGAAATAAAATGAGGGCCATTTTGTTGATGGGTGGTAATTATGAAGAGGTAAATAAAGAGACTTAATTAGAAATTGCACAATTCATGACCTCTACACCCAACATTCCTTAACCAAGAAATGATTTGGGGCAAATCCCTATGGAGTAATAAAAGAAGGAACCATAAAGTCTACAATAGTAGAGACTTTATGAGTAGTTACATCAGTAGTAGAAACAACAAAGGATACTTTGATGAAAGAATCCACACTACAAATAACTATTAATATTGATATCATGCAAGTGGATAGAAAAATATAATTATTGATGATAAAGAAGACCCATTCAAAGACTCTAGAGAAGCTAATATTGATAATTTGGTCAACTGCACTAGCTTTGATGATGGAGAGGAAGAGAAGAAAAGGAGATAGAGCAAGAAAAAAATAACATATCAGAGATAGAGGATGAAAAGGAAAATAAAGAAGAGGCAGAAACGTTGAAAGAAGAGGAAAGAAAAAGAGAAGAGGAAAACAAAAAGAAGGAAGAGGATTGGAAGGAAAATATAGAGGAAGAAGAAAAAAATAGAATACAAGAAGAGGAGAAGAATAAAAAAAAAGAGGAAGAGAAGAAGAGAAAGAAAGAAGAAGAAAATAAGAAAGAAGAGGAGAAGAGGAAGAAGGAAAAAGAGGGGGAGAAGGAAGGTGTACCTAGTTCATATAGGACACCCTTCACACTTGCAATACTAACAAGATCTAATGATGATGATCAAACTAGATCGATCTCATCCCTAAGAAAAATCATTGATAAAAATAGGAAGGTGAAGATTCTACAAAGATGTCTTATGGAAGTTACTAGAAAACTTGAAAACACCTTGAGTGTGAGGTTGGTAGAATCAAACATAGAGGAAAGAGAAAAAGTTATAGTACAAGCTTTTGATTTTGAGTTTACAAGTTTCTGACATTTGAATAGTTCAAGCTCAGACATAGCATGATGCATAAATGTTTCACGCCATCTATCAAAATATCAAAAATAATTTGGGAGCTCTTGATGCATGTATGAAGGAGATAAGGAGATGTGAGAAAGAAGGAAAGGCACTATATGAAAAGTTCACTTTGGTATTCAAGATCACTCAAGACACTGATGAGGAGATGAAGAAGAAGAAACATGAAGAGATCCAAGCTCTACTAAACCAGATTTAGCATCCCAATTAGAATATTGAAGATATAAAGGCTAGGATTAGGAGAACATATGATGAGATAAGGCTCATTGAGATGGAAAAGGAAAGAATTGCAAGAGGTTCTCACTTTTTAGGGAGAGTCTATCACTAGAAAAAACACAAGAGTATCATATTGAAGTATTTCTTAAGGGTAAGACATTATTTGAGATTTTCATCTATTCAAAGTTGAACATAGTTTAGATTCTAACGTATGGACTTTGTGCCCTTCTCAACATATTGGAAGGAGTCTGATTTTCAAGGGAGAATAATTTCAAAAATGTGAAGGCAAGTTTTGATGATTACATGACAAAAATATCAACTTGATGAAGAGGTATAGAACTAAATTTTGACTTGTATATAAGTTTTGATAAATTTTTCATTGATGTCATATGGGGAGTAATATAGGAAAATTTTATGATGTAATGAAGTATAATGAAAGGGGGAGTAGTAATCATGCAAAGTTTTATAGTAGTAGGAAATATAAAGAAAGATGGTTATAATATATAATGATCCACAATTTTTGAAGTTTTGAAATTTTGTAAAGACCACATTTTTGTAAATTTTTGATCAACATTTTGGGACTTAGCCAATTTTCCCATATGTTACCATCAATGCCAAAGTGGGAGATTGTTGTAAATTTGCTTAAGTAGATAAAGTTGTATAAGAGTTCAAGTTATCATTTATGGAAACATACACGTATGAAGAAGGCATTATGTGCAAGAGATGATTCTATAGTTAGACTTGAAAATTATCTAAGTACAAGTTAGTTTATCTAGTAGAACATATATAGTTTTGGTATGAATGGTTAAAAAAGGAATTATTGGCATATAAAAATTTGGGTATAGTTGTTACAGATTGTTAGCATGAAATGTGTAAGATTGCAAGTCAATATGGGTAGTATATAACAAGTTATGGATAAATTATTAGTTAAGGTAGTATATAGGAAAAATAGAGTATAAAAGGAAAAGGTTTTGATTAAGGAAAATAGGTTTTAAAAGGGCCCTAAAACCCAAAGAAAGAAAGTACAGTCAAATAGTGCAATGAAAAAGGTTATAGAGAGCCCGAACAAAAAGAATGAACAAGTCCCTAAAAAAGAAATAAATAGGAAAAAGCTAGGGAGAGATGCCAAAAATCTAGGGTAGCCCACAAAGGGCCAAGGCACTTAGACAATGTTTCTCAACATTTTAGCAGCATTGATCTTGAGCTCAGTCAACTTGCCTACCACCTCCTTCATCTTAGTAAGCTCTTGATCAAGGGTTGGGGTATCTTTTTTCCTAGTGCTTGATCTTGTTCATTTCTTGGATCCTTCATCAAGAGTCCTATCCCTAAGGCTAGTGTCTAGATGTTCTGGTCATCCACAAAGTGAATGAACTTCTTGATGTTTTCATTGTCCTTGAGGATGTTAGCACTCTTCTCAACTATACCTTGCATAGTCCTATCCATCTCAAGAGTTCTAGTATTTACTTTATCTACTTTTCTATCCATACTTTGTTCATCTTCACTGACCCTATTCCTTAGGCTGTAGGTCTCCCTTTCTAGAGTACTCAATCTATGTTTAAGGTTAAGGATTTCATGAAAAAGCCATTTAGTGGTTTGGTATCTATCCACCGCACTATTTTTTGCATTGTTGAGAACATCCATGTCCAAGTTCTCCTTAGTAATGTCACTAAGGATAACCAGACCCAGATTGATTAACTCCTCTAGCTAAATTCTTCTCTCCTCATTTTCTCTAACCTGGGTTCTGGTAATTTCCCTTTTGATACCCAACTTAGCCAAGGCATGGTCAAAGTTCCTCCACACCACTTTTTTATCCTTCCCTGTAACCAAACATGTGTAAGTGCTAGTACCCACATCCTCATATCCCTATCCAGGTTCCACCCTATCAATGGGGACTTCCTCCACATTCTCACTTTCCTCCCCCTTGTTTCTCCTTATTATCCTCCAAGGTATTCCTTTTGTGCTTTCTAGTCTCGATAGCCTTCTTCTCTCTGCTGGCCAACACTTCAATGGTTATGGTTCTTTTACTCTTCCTTCATTCCTTACCTTCCCCCTCCCTAATCTTCTCTTTCACCTCTACACTTTCACCTCCAATATCCATCCCTTCATCCCATTCATTATATCCCCTATTCGAAGAGGTGTTAATATCCTGAGTGGGTTTGAGGAGTTCATTTTTCTCCTTGCTATCAATTAGGGTTTTTTTCCTAGAGCCCTTCTATGTGATATCTGAGTCCTTTGAGTTTGTATACATATCAATACTTTCCTTTGTATCTAAAGGTGAGTACATCTCCTCTAACTCATTAGAGTCTCCTTTGATTTTCTTGCCCTCTTTCCTATGTTTAACATGTTTAATAATAGACCTATCTTTAAAGTTTTCATAGATTAACAACAACAACCCCTCATGAAGCATTGGGCTCCTTATTTTCTTATCTTGATACTCATTAATATTCTCATTCAAGGAAGAATAAAGGTAAAAGGGGATAGATATTTTTTCCCCATACCTGAAATGGTTTAGCAACACAAAATGGTATGTGAAAATGTAGTCAAATCTAGTGTTTAGAGTAATATACTTAATGATGGTTTGAAGCACGAATCTCCATAGAGGCTTGATAGATTTCAAGAGGTAGTGGGTACCCTTCTTTAACAATTCCTATTTCTCCTCTTAGTTCTTCATGAATTCCATGACCACTTGCCCAAAGACCTTACGATCTCTATAGAATTTCTATCCTATAATAGGGATGCTGGTGACATGGGAGATGATTTCTTCTATGATAGAGAACTCCACTTTGTTGATTTCAACCATACCATCGTTCTAGTTTTTGACCATGCTTTTGGTTATCGAGGGTTTCCATCTATGAAGGTACTTGATATAGCTAGTTATTTCACCCTTGTTTAGGATGTTCCACACCTTAGTTCTTCTTTTCCACTTTTGGGTTTCATCCTCTAGCTCCCTTCTGTGTCGTTCCTTGACCATGGTGTTCTCACCATCGTCTCTTTAACCAGTAACCTTTTGGACCCACAAGTATTTGGTTCTCCTTGTTTTCTTACCACTTATTTCCTCCTTGTGAATTTTCTTCCTTCCCATGGTACTTGACATGGGTTGATAGATATTGTAGATGCAAAAAGTATGATAAATATCATACTTCCACGTCACAACTTGCATATTCCCCATAAAAAATTGGCAATAATATTAAGTTCACATATGTTAGTATTGATCTTAGCCCACAGAAAACTAACCTTCATTATGGTATTCAATTATTCCCAATCTGCCTAGGATATGATCCCTCTTGATGATTTCATTAACTTCTAACATGATGCCATTTCCATCTATCCATTTGGCCACCTCATTATGGTTCACAACCCAATTTGTCAACCTATCTACCACATTGTTGGCTTCACAGTACTCATGTGCCACATAGATTTTTTCAAATGTTTGGAGATCCTAGATGTACTCATAAATAATATTGGTAGTAGTCCAAGTCAACTTATTTCTACCATTAAGGTAATCAATAATGTTTTTAGAGTCTCCTTCTAACCAAAGAAACTTCACTCCAATTTCTTTGGCCAACTTGATAGTCTGATGTGTTGCAATGGCCTTAGCATAATGATTAGGTTGAGTCCCAATGGGGGCAATGAGAGCAGCAATACCTTTCCCATGCCAATTCCTTATGATGCCACCAACCCCAACCTTTCTCAAGTTGTCTTTAGCAGCCCCAGTAAAATAAGCCTTGAACTAGCCCTGAGGTGGAAGGGACCAACAACATCGCTCTCTTTTATCTATGACTCTAGTTTGAAGAGTAAGAATGGGGCCTTTAGAGTTGGTGAAATTTTCCAACAGAGCATTGAAACATTTATGAAAAACTACCTTTGAGTTTTACTCCTTGTCCTTGAAGGTATAGTTGTTCCATTCCTTCTAGACTCCCCAACACACATGGGGTAAGGCCCATAGCCATAAAGTCTTGGAATCCATATCATCTAGACCAGATTGCCATTGGACAAAGAGCTCTAGAATATTGGAAGGAAAGCACCAAGACAAATTAAAAAAGGATAGGAGAAGAGACTAGATAGAAATAATGAAAGGGTAGTGTAAAAATAGATGATCTACACTCTCACTATTATTCTTACATAAAATACACCTATTGGAAATCATGTTACCTCTTTTGGTAAGGTTATCCAAAGTGAGGATGCAATTTTGGGGCATGATCTAGAAGAAAATGTTGATCTTTGGAATAAGGCCCAAGGACCAAGCTTTTTTTGAAATAGGGGGCCTGATCCTAAGATTGTAGAGACTCATAGCCAGAAGCCATAAAGTAAAGACCATTTGCAATCTCCCCCCAAATAATGACATATTTATTGTTAGATAAAGGAATATGTCTGATGAATTCCATCAAAAATTTCAGATCTACAGACACCTCAGTCAGGTCAATCCACCTATTATGGGTTCTATAGTCACTCACCCTACTCCTAAATCTGTTCATGCAAACATTAGCCCATCTATTGAAAGCCTCAATACCCCAAAGTGGACCAGAGTTGAGCCAATCATCAAGTCAAAAGTTGATGTCTTCCCCATTACCTATAGGCCACTTGGCTTTGCCAAAAGCTAAATGCTTATTCTTTAGAAGACCATTCCAAATGCAAGAACCACTAAGGTCAGACACCCTATTGATGAATTGTTTAAGATTGAGGTTATTAGCATATTTGGCAAGTAAAATATCTCTCCATTCCCCTTTGTTGTTGAAAATTATCCATATCTACTTAGGTTGAAGGGCAGAATTAAACTATTTCAACTTGTGAATCCCCAAACCTCCATGCTTCTTAGATTTGTAGATAGAGTCCTAGGCCACCAATGGGTATTTATTTCTCTCATCTAGCCCTAACCACATAAAGTTCCTCTAAATAGCTTCTAGGTGAGTTTCCACCTTAGAAGGAATAGAAAAAAGACTAAGGGCATAAGTAGGTAAGTTCTGAAGAGTAGATTTGATCAAAATCACTTTGCCCACTTGACTCAAAGTGATACCTTTCCATCGAACAAGCTTCCTGATGAATCTATCCACAAGATTGTCCCAAAAAGATTTTTCCATAGTGCAAGGTAGGATATCCCCAAAGGAGATGTCCTAGTCCCTAGCTATTAAACTATGTAGCAGAAACACAAGAAAAAAAATAATAACACAAGATATGATACCAAATCGCAACTCTTTATTTATAAAATAATTGTTATATGGAATGTGTTGGGTTGTAAGGCCCTCCTAGTTATGGCCAAATAAAAAGGAAGTAATAGTTCTACAAGATCCCTCAAGATCCAAATTAAACCCTAGCTAGTCCAAATCCATACTCTAGTAGGAAACCCAAGGAAGATCTAAACTTGTGTTTGCAAGCCCACCAAGCAATCTCCTTATTTTTCCAAGCTACAGCTACTAGCCCCTCTCCAAATTCTCTCTTCTAAGCTTCTCCACTTTTCCACCATGGATGAATAATGATTAAAGACTTCTCCACAACCCCTACATATACCATTCTAAGCCAAAAGTCATCCTAGAACACAAATTAAATACAAATATGTAAATTAAATTCCACAAGTCAACCAACAACAATAATTAAATGTCCAAAAATTGATGTCTTAGAAAAATCATGATATCTCCTAGCTCTGAATGAATTAAAATTCGTGCTTTGAACCATAGGTATAAATCTACGCCCTCTTGAATAATTGAAATTTTCATTGTGTAACTCATTGTGGAAAATTAGTTATAGCCTGAAATAGACACCAAATTCCCAGACCATGCCGAGAAACCAAAGACCATGCTGAGCTCCAAAGACCATGCCGAGCTCCTAGATCATGCCAAGCTCCAAAGACCATGCCAAGCACCATAGACCATGTTGAGCTCCCAAGACCATTCAGACTCTTAGACCATGATGAGATCCATAGACCATGCCGAGCTCCCAGTGTATGCCGAGCACTAGTATTCACCAAGCTCCATAAACATTAACCAAAATCCCTCCAAACATGCAAGATTGCAAGAGAACCCAAGATGCTCCTACATTAGAGTTAGGTGGTTTCAGCCCCAAGGGAAGCTCTAAATAAGTGGATGGGAGCTACCATCCTTACACCCCAAAATATATGCTATCTTCTTCTACCTTCTAGCTAGGGTATTGAAGAAAACAATTGAGCTCTTGTCCTAGTTTATCAGCTATCCAGAGGCATTTGAGTAAGTGTTCAAGATTCTTTCAATAGATATGGCTTCCCTCATAGAGGATTCACCCCCCATAATAGTATCATCAACAAAATTTTGATGAGTGAACACAAAATGGCCTAAAGACAATTTTAAATCCATCAGAGCTCCTTCTTCCTACTATAGTGAATGAGTCTACCTAGGCCTTCATCTAGAATGATAAAGAGGATGGGAGATAAAGGGTCTCCCTAGAAGAAACCCTTGGAGCATTTGAAAAAATCAAATGGGGATTCATTTACAAGAATAACAAAAGTGGGAGAAGAAACCAGTTGGGAGAACAACTTCCTCACTTTAGAGTTGAAACTGAAGGCATCAAGAATGCTATTCAAAAACCCCTAGTCCACCCTATCATAAGCCTTTGAAAGATCTAGTGTGAGAAGATAACCCTCCTACTTCCACACTTCTAGAGAATGGATAACTTCATGGACTTCCACGCTGGAATCTAGAATTTGCCTACTAGGGACAAAGCCTGATTGTTGGGGAGAAATAATATCTGACAAGATGATGATAAGTCTATTAGCAAGGACTTTTACAAAAATCTTATAAAAAGAGTTGTAGATACTTATAGGCCTAAATGAACCAAAGTTATTTTCCCTAGCAAGCTTAGGGATTAGAACTAGAAATGTAGCATTAACTTCTTTTAGTAGTTCTCTAGCTCCAAATAATTCCTATACAACTTGAACAATATGAACATTAATGATATCCTAGTCCATATGAAAGAAGAAGGTTGGGAAACCATTAAGGCTAGGGGCCTTCTTAGTTGAGAGATAAAAAATAACTTTTTTAATTTCCTCATACTTAGGGACAACTAGTAAGTTCTAGTTATGATCATAACCAATGATTTTAGGAATGGAATTGATAACCTCATTCTAATCCTCCACATCCAAGTTGAGGTCTTTAGTCAACATCTCAAAGAAGTACCTTATGGCCTCATCAGCAATCACATTATCATCTTTTAAAGTCTCATTACCCTTTTTGATCTCACTATTTCTATTGGTTGCCTAGTGTTTCATAGTAGATAGGTGGAAGAATCTAGAATTTTTATCACCTTCCTTAGGCCAGACAACTCTCGACCTTTGCCTCTAGAACATCTCCTCTTTCCCCATAATGTTGTGAAGCTCAGTTATGATAACTTTCTTGAAGTTGAGAGAGATATCATCATAACCCCAAGTCTAGATACCATTTTGCACCTCAACCAATTTCCCCAAAATCATTTCTTTGTCCTCGAATATGTTGCCAAAGTGTGATTTATTCCACTTGTGGGTCTCAAATTTAATATGCCTTAGTTTCTTAACAACTTTATACATAACTATCCCATCCACCTCAATATCCCACCATTATTTTATCTTATTGTGCAAACTAGGATGAGACGACCACATTTTTTCAAATCTAAAAGAGGAAGCCTTCTTTCTATTAATTTTGTCTAGAGTTAGGGAGATGGTGGAATGATCTGAGCTAAGTCATACAAGAGCAGGAAGCTTACAGTGGAAGTTTCCCAACCAATACAAAGAAATAAGAGCTCTATCTAACCTAACCTGGATGCAAGCCTGGCCAATTCTCCTATTGGATGAGGTAAACTTGCATCCATCTAGGTCCACATCTAGAAGGGCCAAATCCCTAATCATGTCAACTAAGTGTTGTCTAATTTCAACATCAGGTAGAAGCCCTCCTAACTTATTAGAGGCTAAGAGAGGAATATTAAAATCTCCCATAATAATGCACTTGGTATCACCTAAGTTAATAGTCAAATCTTGAATTTTGATCCAAAAACTCCTTCTGTTATTCCATTAGGAGCATAAAGATTCAACAAAAACCACATAGTTTGATCTTTAGGGTTGAAAGAATTCATAAGAAAAATATTACCTTCATTGAAAAGAATGGTAGCCTCCAGCGAGTCCTTCCAAATGGTGAGAAGCCCTCCCAAGGCACCCTCTAAGTCTGTGGCAGTATTTTTCATTCTTTTACCAAAAGGAAAAGGTTAATTGTGAGTTACGGAGATATTTTGTTTAAAAAAATTGATTGACTAAATCAGGATGACATCCCAGATGTTAAACCTAAGAGCTAAAGACTTATTTTTGTATTTTTTCAAGCATGTGAAAGCTTGAAGGCTGATTGAACAATATTTTGTGAATTATAAAGCTATAAAGGAAAGATTTCAATATACAAAGTTATGAGTAAATTGTAAGATATATGCAATCTTACATGAAAGTTGTATATGTGATATGAAGTCTAATGCATGATCAGAGGTATGTGAAGAGAAGTTACAACTATATTAGATATTGAAGATATAAATAGTAAGCAAGAGGTTTTGGTATCTATCTTTTGTATCAAGGAACTATATTGTATATTTCATGTTTAGGTAGTGGTCTCATCTTGCATACATTATATATTTGTACATATCAACTCCTAACATGGTCAAAACAAATCCTAATAGGGTTGAGGCATTTAATAGGTCCTAGTCCTCTAACAAGGATTGAGACACTATATCCATATAATAGACTCCTAATAGGGCCAGCATATTTAACTAGATACTTTTGATTAGTGGATCATTTTTTGGAAATATGCCTAAGTAGGTTAAGTTAGGGTTGTCATTTTAGGCAACACATATCTTAGGATTATATGACAAAATGTACAGATGAAGACTCTACAATTAGAGACAACCAATTATTTAAGTGTTAAACAATTTCACTTGTAGCATAGAGACATATTTGGTATTGCAAAGTCTATAGAGATATTTGGCATGTGTGTAGTTAAGGAAATGTAGTATATAATTTCCTAATGATGTGGCTAAGTGCAAAATACGGTACAATTAGTATAGTGTGAGATATATTTGATTTACTAGTAGAGGCAGTGAATAGAGCACAACACTAAAAGATGAATAATAGGTTAAGGAATTATTTTGGTTACAAAATAAATACTTAATTATTTAGGGACAACATCCTAGATGTTAACCCTAGGTTAGCAAGAGTTAATTTTGTAATATGCCAAGCATGTGAAAGAATTAAGTCTGACTAGACAAAGTCTTGCTAAAATGTAAGGTATAAGTAAGAAATCATAACTTGCGATGTTGTGTGTTGTGCTATAAACTATGTGATGTGAATGTGAACTATGTATATGATATAAAAACTTATGTGAAGGCTATGTGATGTGAATTCTAATGATATATCAGAGATATTTGAAGTACAATAGTTAGTAGTAAAGAGGTTTTTATATCTATCTCCTTTTGTATAAAGACACTATATTGTATAATTGTATGTTTCAATAGAGGGATCTTCATGAATACATTTGTAATTGTATTACAAACTCCTAAAAAGTTTAAACCAACTCTTAATAGGGTTGAAACAACTCCTAATAGGGTTAAGGATTTTAATAGGGCCTAGTCCTCTAACAAGGCTTGAGACACTATATGTACTTCATAAACTCTTAACAAGGTCAATATCCTTAATAATATTCTTTTGTTTAGTGGATCATTTTGTGGGTACCATCCCCACTACATTTTCCCTTGGCCAAAGTTTCCCTAGTCAACAAAATATGGTATTATGAGTTCTCTTTGTGTATGGATCTATTTACTATTTAGCATTGTTGGTTTACTTTCATATACATATTGTATAGTAATTAACAATATTCAGTTGTGGGAATTTTTTTGTAGGATATTGGTTCATCCCCCATCTCGGTATTATCTATTTCTAACAATTGGTATCAAAGACTAGTTACTTAGAAGAGGCTTAATAGCTTGAGTAAGATCCCTATGGATATGAAATGGTTAAAGAGGAATCTTTAAGAAGCTCTTGAAAAAATATATCTTGTTATCGAAGAAAGAGACAACCATAAAAAAATGTATGAAGATGCAAAATATTACATTGTGAAACTGGAAGATAAGATCAATCTTCTCAAATCTAGAAAGAAACCTAGAGAGTAGACTAGTAATAGTGATGAGGTAGCAACCCTAAAGATAGAAAATGAGATTTTGAAACATGAGTTAAAAATTTCTAAACTAAAGTTGAGCTTGAAGAAAGATCTAAAATCTAAAATCTAAGAATGTAGATTTAAGATCCCATCTAACAAAAGTGACATCTGAATTAGATTTTATCAAAATAAAGCAAGCATACTTAGAGAAGTACAACACTATTGTGAAAGAAGAATTGACTCAGGCTAAGAAAAAATTAGAGAAGTTATATTCTAGTAGTGAGAAAATTGATGAAAAACTATTTTATCAAAGATCTTCTTATGATAAGATAGGTCTTGTATATCTTATTGGAGAAAAATCACCAAAAAAAGATGAAGCTAGAAAAGAACCAAATCTAGTTGTTGAAACTCCTAAACCTAAGAAGAATGATTAGAATGAAATTGAGCCAAGTAAATATGATAATGTTGTTAAAGAAGTTGAGCAAGTAAGTCAAGTTGAGAAATGTGAGGAACCCAAACAAATAGAGCCAATTGAACCACCTAAAGAAGTAAGATATGAATTCAAAGGTAGATGTTTTATATAGTCTTTCAAACCTATTTACTAATTTCTATGGTTATAATTCTCATGGTTTTGGACATAAAGAAACTAATTGTAGCAAACCTATGTTGGATAGTAATAATGACAATAGTAGAATGTTTAGGGATACTAACACTATAGGTAATGAAATAATAAGATCCTCAAATAGATCTAATTATGGAGAAGGAGCTAATGAAGCAAGAAGAAATATTGTGTATTATAAGTGTAACAAGTTTGGGCACATTGTAAGAAATTGCAGAGCACTAGTTAATCAAAATGGACATAATTAGAGAAGGAGTGCATTTGTATGTCAGTTATACAATAAATTTGGACAAATAGAAAGATTTTACAAAATGGATATGAGAAACATAAATAGGAACCCAAACTATAGAAGGAACAACAACATAAATAATAGAAGGGATGACAGCAACAACATCAGTTAGAAAGAATAACTCAAAGAGCATGTTGAATAATTGAAGGAAGCATTTGTGAAGGAAAATGATCCAGTTCAGTGGTTTGAGAATAACAATATTTTTATGCACTTGATGAGAGATTTAGTCAACCATTGTGTGATTTATCTTATTTGAATTAGACACCTTTTTATTAAAAACTGAGCACTAGAAAGTGAGATCACAAGTTAGAGATTAATTTAGAAGTTGCGATGTTGGAAATGAGAACATTAGATCATAAGGAAGATTTGGTTAAGAGCACAAATTATTTGGAAATTTTATAAGGTTGCAAGAGTAAAAATAAGTTCACAGGTTAACAAATAGCAACTTTTATGAATTGGGTAGTTGCACACTCAGTACAAAGTTAAATTTGAAAAGATTAAAATGATGATAAGAAGATTTTGAGTACCATCCAATCATGTGAAGAATTAAGAAGAAATTGAGAGACATTTGACATTAGAGTAAAGGTGAATTTGAATCATTTACAGTGTGAAGTAATAAATACTTAGCTACATGATTACTAGGTATTTTATGACATCTTCAAAGTCTTTTTGAATAAGTTAAAGATGGAAAATCCCATTGTATGTAATGTAAATGAGAGGCCAATGTACAAATTTAAAAAAACACCAATTTATATCTTTAATGGATGATCCTTTGGAGAATTTTTGTAACTTCTATAAAATGTATTTCATGTGGAAGATATTTAGGTCATATATACACTGTAAGTTTCAAAGCATTGGTGATAATAGCATTCATAAGGATGTAAAAATTGTTTGCAATGGATACTTACATGTGAAGAAATAATTTGGACACTTGAAGGATTTGAATTTTGTGAATTATATGTTTCACACAAACATTGATAATCAAGAATGGAGTAGAATCATTATGAGTAGAATACATAAAGGTATGTTCTTGGTAGGATACATTCCTCTACTGATTGATAACAACATTACTTACAAGTTCACTGGCTTATGCAATGAGGGATGCAACCCACTGAATGAGATGAATGTAAAGAAAATGGTAGAGACCAATCTCAAAGCCAAATATGATGGAAGGAACATGAGAATTCACCTTATAGATAAAGCAGATGTAAGAGTAGTTAACAATATTACTGATTACAAGATGAACCATAGTTCAAGATTGAATTATGTACCTACTAGATTTATCCATGCAACATACTTAATAAAAACTAAGAGGGAAAAAGTAAACATCTGTGAAATAGTAAAGAAACAGTTGTAACATTGAGAAATTAAAGAAAACAAAGAATGTAGCATTCAAATTTGAATCCCTATTGATACATCTATTCTTCTATGTAATAAGACAATTCCCTGGTCTTCCAAATAGGGAATGGGAAAATGGTCAGTGTACCATGAACTTGGTGACATGTTACTATAGGAAGAAATCCAAAGAAATTTTGACAATTGGCTATATGTAGTGATGTAATTGTTGTCATTAATGGAAACACATGATGCGCATACTTGTAGAAAACCTTGAAAATAAAGGTACTTAGCTTTTGGTACTCAAAAAATTGTCTAAGTATGAAAATAGTTTACAACAGTACATTATTTTATGTGTAAAATGTTTTCAAAATCATATTATGACTAGCGAGGATTGATGGAGATGCTATACATATTGATGATAATGTGTATAACCTCAAACATTAGTACATACTATATAGAAAAGAGTTATTCATGATTTTCTAGTGAAGAAAATAGCAAAATTAAGATAAAGAACTATTTTTTTTACAAAATAGTTACTTAACCAATTAGGGTGAACATCCTAGATGTTTACTTTAACTTGAAAAGGTATATTGTGGTCTTAGCTGACCTAGTAGAAATTTATGAAATAACATGGTATTTATGCAAAGGATATTTAGCAAGATTAATGTGCTTTTTGTGATGTGAAAAGTGATATACAAACCTTTTGTGAAGTAATATATACGAAGTTTTATAGAACCTAATTCTATGATCCAAGATTGACATGAGGTCAGAGATAAACTAAGAAGAAGTTACAACATTTGTATTTGAGGAACTTAAAGTTTAGTTACTTGTTTGGGTAGTAAGTTCTTCCTATAATTGAAAGTGCATGTTTGGGTAGTGAGCTCTTCTTGCATCCATTGTACTATAGCTCCTAATAGGGTTGGAATCTCATAACAGGGATTCAAAGTCTCTTATAGGGACTCTATATACTAAATTTACTCATTGAATCCTAACAAGGTCCATCATTTAACAAGGAACATATATACCAGTATATCATCTAGTGGATATCATTCACACCAAGTTTTTCCCTAGTTAACAAAATATGGTGTTATGAGTTCTCTTTATGCATGGTTATTATTATTGCTCAACATTACTTGTTTAATTTCTTATGCATGGCTCAAAGTAATTAATAATATCTAGTTGGCGAAAAAAATTTGAAGAATAGTGATTTAACCCTTCTTAGTATTCCCTATTCCTAACAATTGGTATCAAAGTCAGGTTACTCAAAAGACGCTTAACAACTTGAGTAAGATCCCTATAGATATGGAATAGTTGATGAAGAACCTTGAAAATGCACTTGGATAAATTGATCTCCTTACTAAAGAAAGAGGTAAGCTGAAAGATAGATATGAAGACTCCAAAGTATACATTGGACAATTGAAGGAAAAGATTGAACATCTCAAATCCAAGCCTGAATCTACTGAATCTAAAATTAGTGATGATAAAAATTCAAAATTTAAAACATAGTACAAGATCTTGAAGCATGAATTGAAGATTTCCAATCTAAAGTTGAGTTTGAAGAATGATCTATTAATCTCAAATTGGTTTTGACAAGTGTCAACACACTTAAATTATATACTTAGTTCATTTCGAACAAGTAGTACATGCCAAACACAACATATAAATATTAGACCATGCCATAGTGAATGTTGAGCCACTCATGTTGAGTCACTCAAGTTTGAAGCAGACAGTGTATGCTAAGTGATTTAGGAGCTAAGTGAACAATGAATGTCGAGTGATATAGATGCTGAGTCATAGTATAAATATTAGTATCCAAGCATTAGAGAATTTAGGTAGCAAGACAATTTTGACATATTTATTTGTAATGACATAAACAACTATGTAAACAATTTTTGAGCTAACTTAATAATGAATTGCAATATTTTAGAGATAAGAATGAATCTCAATTTGGATTCCCAATGCAATTACATGTAGCCAATCATAAAATGGGAAGGATTAAGTGGTAAAATGGATGAACCTTATTTGTAAATTCATACCTAACCCTTGTAGAAGTTGATAAAATCTGACTCTATAGTGTGCTAAGATCACCTACATGCAAATATCTTGCCGAAGAGAAACCAAAGGAGCAAGAGCTTGAAGAAACAACACAAGAGAAAATATTTCACAATAGAAAAATGAAAGCGCTATGTGAATGGATGATTGACAATGAGAGAGAGAATGAATATAAAGGCCTCAAGGAAGCTTGTAGAACAAGTTGGAAGGTGGTAGAAGATAAGGTTGGCAATTGAGCATAAAGGTGGAACATGCTAGAAGGGAAAAAACTCTTGTGTTGTCAACAAATCATCACTATAACTATTAACTACATGCATTAACATAAGTAAGCTTAAGTAATAGAATAAATAAATAATTATTTACTCACCCCCCCTTAAGTGCAACTTGAAGGAATGCCTTAAGCTCACAAAACTAAGAGAAAATACAAAATGGGTACCAAGAACAAGGCCATGTTAGGTACCCATGTACAATGCAAAGAATTGAAACTCCTAAAAATGGGGAAAGAGGGAAAACCTCACGGGAAAAAGCCTCCCCCAAAAAGAGATAAGTATAAACATGCTGAAAAAATGAAGGAAGGAAGGCCTCAATAAGAACCCCCAAGGAAAACTTCCATCAAATTTTTTTCAAGAGACTCTCTCAAAACCATAAGTACAACTAGCCCCCCATGAGATATAGAAAAGATGCCAAAGCCCCCCATAATAATAGAGCCCTCGAAGAAAGAATCAAACCAATAGAACTCCAATGTAGAGTAAACAAGGGAACAAAAAAAGGGAACCCCTAAATGAAAGGGAAAATTGGAAGGCCTAGCTGATGCCCAAAGGAACAAGTATGAGGATCCTAAAATGGAATCCCTGGCAGGTGTGAAGACACTATCATGAATGTCTGCTATAGTATCTACAACAAGTGCACCTGGAGGCTCAATGAATGAAGCTAGAGGATTAGGTAGAGTGGAAGAAGAGTCCTACAAAGGAGAAAATCCCTCAACTAGATGTGGTATGGTAGTCAAAATAGGGATCTCATGAACAATACAAAGGTTCAAGTATCTAGACTACACCACATGATGCTCCTGCAAAATAGAAGAGTTGTGCTCCAAAAATGGAGATGGAGGGAAAAAGTGTGAGAAGGTATAGAGATGGGTGGAAGAATCAACCGTCCTTATAGAAATAAGGCCTCCTATGGCATGATCCCAAATGAAGACTAAATCAACAGTGAACTCAGCTATCTTCCTTGATCTATTGCGTGTAATTTGAGAAATCGAGAGAACATTGGTAGACAAAGATGGAACATACAATACATCATTGAATATACCATCCTGGATGCAAACTAAAACTTTCCCATAGACTATTAGGGAATTTTTATTCCTCGTGAGAGTATGAGGAATAGGAGAAGCCTCAAGAGTAGGGAAGACACCTTGAGAATATGTCATATGGTGAGAAGCACTTGAATCCAATATCCAAGGAACCTGTGAAGGAGATGCAATAGAAGGTTGTAATGCAGAACCCTTTCCAAGATCTAATGTAGATGGAAATGGTGTAGAAGAAGAATGAAAGGTAGACCCCTATGAGGTAAAAGAGGATGGAGAAGAATTAATGTTCTTCTGAAGAAGAGCTTGAAAATTTGCAATTTGTTTCTCATAGCCACCAAATCTCTTTTGAAAACAATGTGCCTCATCATGAGATCCTTTCTGACAATAGGAATAGGTAGGAGTCTCAATCTTCTTTTATTCCTTCTTCTTAGAAGATGATGAACCAATAGAAGAGGGATCTGATATCTGCTTTGACTTCTTCTCCTATGTATCCTTGACAAGCAATGCCTGGGACTATGAACTTGAAAGTGAATCCATTTGATTGGTCTTGGACTATTCACAAGTTAACCAATGAAGGCATCCTATGTCTATCACCCAAGGCATCTATAGTGGAGTAGAAAGTGGAAGAGAAAATTTGATATTGGCCTCTCAAATTTGAGAGTATCAAAAATATACACTCATCATCTATCTTATTTTTCCCACATCCATTCAAAAGTGTACGCGGAGATTTGAACTTCATCAAGAAGTCATCAATGGTGGGAACGTTTTTAGGTGTCAAAGATGTCAATTTTTCATCAAGCCAAAGTGTTTGAAACTCATTCACTATGCCAAACAAAGTATGAAATTTGAGCCAATAAGCCCGTGGAGTTGTCAAAGCATCCAAGTAAAATAGTTGAGTGTCTGAAATGTTCAATGCATTCAATCCCATGGCCTCATCCATTTTGTTCCTGTGCTAAAGGACCTCAAGATCTCATGTGAGAATAGGTTAATTCTCATCCAACATGACCATAATCCCCTTAACACGAGAAGCCTAGTAATTTTTGCCTTCTAGGTGTGATAATTGTATGGTGTGAGACAAGTCATAGATGGATCTTCCATTGAAAGAGAGAAGAAGACAGAAGTAGAAGGGTCTTATTCTAAATTAAATTATAGAAAATAAAATTACCCCCTCCCCCACAATAGATAATGATATGCCTCAAATACCATAAAAAACAACTATGGATAGCAAGAAAAATAGAAAAACAACCTAGATTCCAGATGTAGAGAAGGAGGAAATAAAAGCCTCTACTTCAACACCAAAAATAGGAGTTCAATATTACTCCAAACTAATTCTAGATCTGGAAAGTAGATAATGAATCATGCACTTCTAAAAAATAGCATTGAAATATGTGTCCATATGAGTCCAAATGAAGCTTTGAAGGTGTAAAAAATGGGATTTTCAAGCTGCAAAAAAATTGAAGAACAAAGATGTCAAACTTCTTGCACCAATGTGTAGATCACAAAAGTCTACCCCAAAGTAAAAAAAATTGTTGGAAAAAAATGAGTCTATATGAGGGAGATATGACTGTTTGAAAATGACCTCTATAGTTATTTTTTCTGAATTGCCATCATCACACCTCCAAAAAATAAAGAAAAATTCCCAAAAAATGTTAGATTTTTCATGTCAAACCCTCTTTCTCTTTTTTCTCCAAATATTGAAAAAATTCTCTTTCTCCTGATTGAAAAAAAAATCACAAACAAACTAGGGTTTGTGTCTCCAAATCGTAGTTTCAAAAATCCTTTAGCCAAGAAGTAGTAGGGAGGTTCTAATACCATGTAGAATTTGATAAAATCTAACTATATAGTGCACCAAGATCACCTGCATGCAAATAGCTTTCCAAAGAGAAACTAAAGGAGCAAGACCTTGAAGCAAACAACGCAAGAGAAAATATTTCTCAATAGGAAAATAAAATAGCTATGTGAATGGATGATTTACAATGAGAGAGAGAGAGAGATCGAATGTAAAGGCTTGAAGGAAGCTTGTAGAACAAGTTGGAAGCTGGTAGAAGATAAGGTTGACAACTAAGAACTCTTCTAGAAAAAGGTGGAACATGCTAGAAGGGAACAAACTCATGTGTTGTCAACTACTCATCACTACAACTATTAACTACATGCATTAACCTAAGTAAGCTTAAGTAATAGAGTAAAAAATTAATAACTAATTATTTATTTACTCTAACAACCCTAAGGAACCAAGTTCTTCTTAAGGAGGACAAACCCTAAACTCTTTAGGAAGTGTGTAAGGTGTTGAAGGAGCAAATAGAGAAGTTAGCATGTGCAAATAAATTATTCATGGTGTCTTAGAAGTTATGAAGTGAGACAAAATTTTAGACTCAATCAAAGTGAAATAGATGAAAGTAAAAGGATACAAAAAAGAGACATTTGATCAAGAAGGATCAAGAAGAAAATTATTTAGAGGTGATTTATTATCAAGCAATCAAGTGCTAACCATAGGATTAATGCTAAGATGTTCTAACAAGCTATTTCAGTCAAAATCTCTTAACAAAGTAGTCCTAATAGGTTGTATTGAAATCTTTTAATAGGTTTCTTACTTAGTTGTAAGTTAAAGTCTTTTAGCAAGGCACACTTCTAACAAGGTGAGACCTAACAATCTTTGTAAGCTTTTAATAGGGAAAACCTTTCATAGGGTGGGTTATGTCTCATGATCAAAACATTGTAACCTTCATTGGATAGACTTTATTACTATAGTAGTGAATATTTGTGGGTGTCATCCCCACCCCAATTTTACCTTCTCACTTGGAAGGTTTCTAGGTAATCATATCTGGTGGTGTGTGTGTGAATGTTTACTTGCTTACATGCTTTATATATATATATATATATATTTTTTTTTTTTTTTTCTTTACATGTTATTTCAGTTCACTTATTGAATTGAATGCATGAAATAGATGTATGGTGAAATTTTTATGGGTCCATATTTAAACTATTGATTCACCCACCACTCTTATAAGTTTACCTTCCCTACTATAATTCCAACAATTGGTATCAAAGCCTTGTCATGTGAAAGAGAGGCTCGACAACTTTGAGGAAAGATCTTGAAATGGAAATCTATAATTTGGGAAAGACTATCAAGAATTAGGAGATTGAAATACATCTAATTCTACATCAATTGAATGAAGTAAGAGAAGAACTAAAGAAATCCTTCAAGAGAGGAAGGAAATTGCTATTTCTTAGAATGACACACAATACAAAGAGATGGAAACTACTAAGGTATTTGTTGATAGAGAATCAAATGAATTTGATGCACCAGTTATAGATCTAATGGAAAAGAATAGAACCCAAGCTGAGGAAATTAGAAATCTCAAGTTAGAGTAAGAATCACAAGCTATACTACTATGTGAGTGACTAAATAGAAGAAGAAATATGTGGAAAATAAAGCAATTATTGAAGAAGAAAAAAGGATTTTGACCAATAGGTTGGAAGAAAAATCATCAGAAAAAACCAAGATTTCCAACATGCAATTGGATACTCTAAGTCAAATGATGAATGCCAATGATGAACTAAATGTCAAGGACATTGAGATAACTACATTGAAGTTTTAGAATGAACAATTGTAGAGTGACCTAAAGAGGGAAAATGAATTTGCTGAATGTTTCAACAAACCAAATAAAGCTATCAAATACTTTAAGCAATTATTGATATCCCCTAGTTCTAATAATGACACATCAAGACTGGGATACACAAGCACTAAAGAAGGAAAGCCATCCAAAAGTGCTAGAGAAAGGAACAACAAAGGTAAGAACTCTGAACCTACTTGTCATAATTGTGGTAAGAAAGGACATACTACTAATGTGTGCAAGAGTAGAACTACAAATTGGAATGTTGAGCACAAGAGCATGGTTCACTGCCAAAAGTGAAACAAACAAGGTCATCAGGTACATGAATGTAGAACCAAGACCATGTATAGATAGATTTGAGGGATATTCCTACAACTATCAGAAGTATGCACATAGAGCTTTTGAATGTAGATCTAAACCCATATGGTCATCAAGTAGGAAAAAAAGGGTAAGGAACAATGGAAACTCTTATAACTAGAATTATAAAATAAGGTATAGCTATCATTATTGCCAAGAATATGGACATGTTCCTAAGAATTGTATTAGGACACACTTCAGAGGTAGCTACAAAAGGTAGTTGAGTCAAACCACATGTTTTAGCTATTTGAAGACTAGTCACATAAGTAGATATTTCCCAACATGGTCAAAGGCACCAAGTTGTGAATTTGATGAAGGCACAGGCAAGGGATATGTTAAACACATTAGAGATATGGGAGAAGAGAGATGATTGCAACACACCAAATGGAGAAGGGATCACTTCACCCAATGGGTTAGATGATCACACCTCATCAAATTACACAATCAAAAAATATGTGGGACTAATATTTAAAGGTTATATCATACATTAGTTCCAAAAGGAGTTAGTATTGAAAAGATTAAATTATCATGAATGAAGATGCAAGATGTTATTAGGAATTCAAGATAAATCTTTAACATATTACTGCCAAGCATGAAATATTTACTATGTGTGCTGAGTGGAATGCTAGAAGATGTTGAGCTAATATATTGGCTAGTTGATGCTGAGCTCATAGTGGTTTTTGAGTGGTTAAAATATTAATGAATGCCAAGCAAACCTAAAATTGGTAGATGTTGAGCTTACAACTATGTAAGTACTCAACATTTATTGCAAGGTTTTCAAAGGGTATTTGATAAATTTTAGCTCACATTTCATCATGTGAAATTTGATAAGAAGCAAGCAGAGTAGAAGGTGATCTAGAAAACCATTCAAAGTAGTTGCAAAAGATTCTAGTAGCAATCTCAAACTAGTTCATCAGATCTCATAATGTATTTATCAAGAGCCAAGCTACATAATTTAATTTTTTGTAAACCCTAGTTTTACAATGGAATCAAGTTTTAAAAATGTAGAGGGAAAGGAAGTTTTGAATGCCCAACTAGTGAGTAATGAGGTCAAGAAACCCATTTTCAAAGCTATTCCTGATATTGGTTATAAGCAAGACCCTTCTGGTGCGATCCATGATACCACCAAATGTCTTAATGGTACAAGATGTTAGAAAATGCTATAACTATAGGATAGAAAGCACTGGTGATATGGAGATTAGGGAAGCATGCAAATGACATTGTAGTAATGATGTATTTAAAGAAGGATTCAAAATTTTTAAGTGGAAAGGGTTGACACAAGCTCTAGATTTTCCAAATATGTTTTAGAGAAAATGGATAAGGATAGTGCTTAGCCCAGTTCATGATGGTTCATTATGGCTAGACAATGGACCTATCAAAATCACTAAAGGAATAATTCATAAGGTTACTATTGTGGTATTCACAACACACGCCCCATTCCTCACTGCCCCCTACTTTTTTTGACTCTCAGGCTCACGATTTGAGATTTAGAAGAAGAAAATTTCTTTATAAGTTTGCATCAAAATTCCAAAAAACACAAAAAAATTAAAAAATGAGAAAATTACAAAAAAGAAAAGTTAAAAACATAAAACCATTAGAAAAATGGAAAAGGTTGAGACACAAGTTTCAAATAATAATAATAATAATAAATAAATAAAAAATAGAAAATAGAAAATAAAAAATAAATTCCCTCCCCTCACTCGCGCATGTGTCGAGGTGCAACACATTTTGTGCATGAGGGGAGGAGGGGTTGTAAAACCCCTTCTTCCTCCCTCTCCTTTTCATTTTTCTCCATTCATGCAAGGGAGAGGTGAGCTTCTACTCCACCCACCCTTTTTTCTTTCATGCTCTTGTGCTCACACACTAGAGTTGTGTGTGCTCTTCAGCCTATGTCAGCTGCTGGGTGTTGTGGCCCATGTCGTGGTGTTGGGCACCACTCGTGCTATGCACACAAGCATTGTGCTATAGCTTGTGCTATGGTGTTGGGTATTGCTCACACCATGTGTATAAGCGTTGCACTATGACCTGTGTTGTGGTGTTGGGCACCACTCACACAAGTGCTACAGCTTGCACTACAGTAGTGCTAGTCACCACTTGCAACTTGCATGTGAGTGTGCTACCACTCGTGTTGCATGTGCAAGCACATGGCCTACATTGCAATGGCACCAGTTGCTTCTTGTCTCACATGTGGCCCATGTTGTGGCAGTGCCGAGTGCTCTCGTGCTGCATGTCGCTCATGCATGCACATCGAGCATGCATGGGTTTTTCTTACCATGTGCACACCTTGACACATGTGCCTGCGCATTTCATTTAAATTTCTTTTTAAAAAAAATTATTATTGTTTTATTTGAAAAGGGTTTGAAAAAAAAAAGAAGAAAGTCCCCAAGGGGGACATTTTTTTTTTGCTTACATCATTTATTTTCTTTTCTCGCTATCTAGTGATTGATGATTTTTTTTATCTCATAATGCATAGTTAACGTGATTAGATGGCATCTACATTAGAGCAACAACAAAACTAGTTGTTTTCAAGTTCCAAGGTGTACCTCCAAAGTTGATATTACGTGATGTGTATGCTGAGATCAAAGATACTATCCTCAGACACATAGACTTGGGAGAATTCTTGAGAGTCTGCAACAATTTGACACAAAGGTTAACCTTGGTGTCCACATTGATCCAATCTAGATTAGTGAATGCAGTGTCACATCCTATGTTGGTACAATCAGCTAAATTGGTCATGACCTTGTCTCAACACTTGTTCCTGATGAAAGGTTAGTTAAGAGCATCGCCAAAGAAGTAGTCTTAGATCTACATCCTGACAAAATCAAGAGGGCCTTCCATCTTCCCAGATCTAATCAGTTCATCCAACTCTCCTATGAAGCAACTAAAAGATGGTATAAAGATCATCACCAAGAGGCCATTGATATTATACATTCCTTGTACTTCATTGAGAAGTCACCTCGAGGAAAGACAATTAGAAAAGTGGATATGAATTAGGGATACATGAAAGATGACATTAGATACTGTATTATTCTCCTAAGCAGAGTCATGGGCTTACCTACACCAGGTCATCTCACTCCATTCATGGTCAACTTCATTGAGACCATTAGACATGCAAAGATACCACTGGATTGGGCCACAACACTTAGTGAAAACTTATGTGAGTAGCTGAGGATGGTAAAGGACAAGAAGAAGTTCTATATGACTTCTTATGTGGTGTACCTACTTTTAGGAAGGGCAACAAACTATCCTAGGTTATACAAGAAAGGTAGTATGCAGGACCCCAATGCTTGTCCATACATAGTCTATCCTTAGTTGGTGAAGAAGAAGCTCTCACCATAGAGCAAAGAGTATAGAATCGTAAATGATGCTTTCATCTTTGCAATCATTTGATTCATTGAAGGGGACTATGGGAAGAGATTTCCTAAGGAGCCAAGGCATAGATCACAGCTCTTGGAGCATATTCCATCTAGTTTAGGACATTTACATATATTTGGTAGGTGGTGCATCTATCAATCCAAAGAAACTCCCAGGGTACCCAAGTGACAAGTTGGTCCTAATGAAAATATCTTGATAGATTGAGTCAGCTTATGAGAGGATCAAAAAAAAAATGGAGACCTTTCTGGGATTGGCCTTTTTTTGTAGGAGCATATCAAGTGAAGAGAAAATAGGATATTCCAACATTTGAATGGGAATGGGAGAACTATCCTCTTGAAGAGTATAACTCTTCTTGACCATATTTTGACAATGTGGGCAAAGTGGAAAACCTAGCAAGGAAGGATTTCTATCCTGAGGATGCCATTGAAGATCATTGGATAAATGCCACAAATGACTATGATGTCTGCATCAAAGACTGTTGTAGGATGACTTTGTATCTAGCAGAAAAGGCTCTCCATTTTACCATCCCTGATAAGATAAGGCTACAGGAATCCAAGGAACTACTAGATCCCCTATTTAATACAAATAAAGTTTGTGAGAGACCCATTCTAATTGCAAAAGTTGATAGAGAGGAAGGGGATGTTATTAATCATTGAGAAAGACATGTCATTCAAATGACAAAGAGTTGGATTAAGAAACCCTTTCCCCTTGATCCAATTCTTGATACTGTAATCTTCTATGCACATGCTCACCTAGGAAGGGGTAAGGGAAGGAAGGTCATAGTTCCTATCTTTGTGCTCCAGTCTCCTATTAGGCTAGAGATAGTCTACCATCTTGATCACCCAGTGGGATATTATCACCCTCTTGCAAGGAAGGGAAAGAGGAAGAGAACCTCTTCTCAGAGGATTCAGATAGAATAGGTTACTGAACATGTGTCTTCTTGGCAGCATGAATAGAGCTCACAAGAATCCCAAGGTATTAAAGCCTCTCAAATCTAAGATGAACCTAAATTACCTCCTATTTGGCCAAGTCAACCTAAAGAGGGAGAAATTCCAAAGACCTCTATTCCTCCTATGCAAGAAGAGTCTACTTCTCTTGTGGTTCCAAAGAGGCAAAATAGGATCAAGGTTAAGATGAACAAAAGACAAAGAGTTAGTAAGAGATTAGTGCCTAATCCATCAGTTCTCGAAACCATTCTGAAGGAAGAAATAGATTAGGAAGAAATAAAATCAGATGAGGAGGAAGAACAAGTGCCCGTACAAAGGAGAACTCGATTAGCAAAAGCCATAAAGTTGGAAAGAAGAAAGAGTGCCACAAGTACCCCACCACCCACCCAAGCAGAACCATTAGAGCTCTCTTCTTTGGAGGATGAACTGTAGTGATGGGTGAATGAGCAAAGGGAGCAAGGTGAAGATGTTCTCTCCATCCCAAATTTTGATTTCATGCTTATGGGTATAGAGTTAGTTGGGGATAATATTAGAGAGACCCCTTCAGGTGAACTCCAACAACAAGACTAGATGCAGATGCCACCAGAGAGATAGGGTCTTGATCTCACTCCTCCATCTCCACCACAGATCACAGTGGTAGATAAGATTTTAGTTACTCCTCCACCTTTGAGTTTAGAAGAGGAACATGTTCAAAAGGAACCATCATTACCAGAGCACCTAGAACCAAGGGTTACTGATGAGGCATCAAAAGAGGCACATATAGTAGAAGATGCATAGCAACCTTCTCAGGATGTTGAGGATCAAACTATAGGATCTACAAAGACCAAGACTATAGAAGAAGAGTCCTCATAGCAAGAGACTCTATGAAAGAGTGATAAAGGGAAGGATGTAGTTAAACAAACCCCTTCATCATCTAAGGCCAAGGTTTTAGAGAGACACATCCCAAGATGGTTCTAGAAAGAAATAATGAGAGGTGCTAAGCATTAGTTCCATGCTTTAGAGGATGAAATTTTTGATATTACAGAGATCTTGAATAAGCTTGAGTCTCCATTACATGATGCAATTCTATTTGCATTTGTCACTACCATATGGAACCAGGACTTATTTTCATGAGTGGCTCACCCTCCTAAAGGTACATATGTAGAAGCTATTAGTCTTGATGACTATGAAGTGAAAGATATTATGTTGGGCAAGCCTACATGGGATATAGCTCGATAGATGATGACTATGGGATTCAAAGACATTTTTAGGCATATGGAATAGGATGAGATTGAAATTAGAACACTTCATAGGCAAGTTGAGATCCTAAAGGGATATCTAGCCAAAGTTTTTGGTCCTCTTGATCCTGAATGCCCCAAGGAGACTCTAAATACCATTCTTAGAGAAGGGGAAAGTGTACAGGTCAATCTATTTTTGAAAGCTTGTCAGGAATGGTGGGACAACCTTGAGGATAAAGGTGTCACTATAATCATAGGAAGTTTGAAGTTTTTGCATGCTACAAAAGAGAATGTTGATAAGATCATGACAATTTTGAGGTAGGACTTCAATATCATGGATGAGGTATGGGCATGGAGCAAAGATTTACAAACTTTACAAGCCATAAAAGGGAAAAGGTACTACATTCTGATTGATGTGTATATCAGGGAAGAGGTTGACATGATAGATGATTAGGTAGAGAAGATAGAAGATGGGAATAAAGTGATGGAAACATTTCATGATGAGATACATAGGCTCAAGGACCAAGCCTAAGAGCAAATTCTAGAAGCAGAAAAGTTGTACAGTGATGCATGCTTGAACATCTTTGAAGATGAAGAACAAGAGAAGCTATTGATAGTTGAGGTAGTAGTGAAGAATTTCAAGAAGACTTTAGAGGAAGCATCTAGTGATTAAGACATCAGAAAATCCTTTCAAATAGAGGAAGCATTGTTAGAGTTGGACACAAAACTTGGAGATTTTGCAAAGACTCAAATCGAGGTGGAAAACTATAGACAGAAGGTCAAGGACAAGTATGGGGCTTTAGATCTTCTAGATGTGGCTAAGATTATTGAGATAATAGAGAAATTAAAGGGAAAACAACCAAACATAGCTTTGGGATGAAGATGAACAAAACCCAGATGCGAGAATTTCAATTTTGACACAGTAAAATTTTGAGATTTTGACCCTATTGAGGTCCATAGCTCTACAGGTTCATAGCTTTGCATTTTCATGTAGCTTCATAGCTCTATATGTCTACAATTCCACTTCTATTAACTACCAATTCCAAACATAACACTTTCCATGCATCAGGAATGCATTTTAATTGCAAGTTAACTTGTACACACGCCTAGTGAAGGGTTAGCTTCTATTTTTGGTGCCTCCATGCACTTCCACTTTGATTGATGGCTTCCTCCTACTTTATTTCTCATGCTTTCTTTGTTTTTTACATTTAGAGGGCTCATGCATCTAATTAATGAATAAAATATGGATGGAGTCCCTCTAAGCACCAGTTAGATTATTAGTTATTATATATTTAGTTTGTTTTAATATTTTAAAAGCATTTTATTGCATGAAGATATCTCTCACTCGCAACACAAATTGAGGAGATGATTTATTATAAATACTCCATTGTAAAATGTAATAAAGGCCATCATTATTATGCAATAAAATTATTCTTTTGGTGCTCGCATTTGGAGTGTAGTGATTGTTGCCTGAATGTGTCATAATTTTGTGGATTTTATTCATGAGATTGTGATTGAGCCAAAAGTTTATTGTGTTGTTTTTGGTTGTGCAATCTTTTAGTTTTGGTGTTTGCTATAGATATATGAATTTTGTTGATGTAACAAGCTTGAGAAGAGATAACCTGATTGTGTCTACATAGCTTTTTGTCTCACATGAGCACACTTTTTGTGGCCTTGTGATTTGATGAAGAGTGAAACATCATTCAATTTGTTAAAGATTCTCACCAACAATTGCATCAGTCGATTCTAGGAAGCACTACTATTTTCAATGGTTTCTTACTGATTTATTTGAAGGTTTAACTAGCAGCATGTTATGTTCTGTAGCTTATGTCCATTTAGGAATTTCAATTTCAAGTTATTTTGATTTTATGTTATTTGCTTTCAATTTTATTATTTGCTTTACTAACCCCCTATTAGAATAGAACCTCATAGTAGCTACATTGTTAAAGTGCATTCATTAAAAAATAGAAAATACAAAAATATCGTTCTCTTTGGTGTGTTATTTTGAGACACAAAACATATTTACTTTGCTTCTGAGACAAAAGTGTTTTTAGAACCATCAAAGGCCTCCTCATAAACATTCACATTTATATTCTACTAAGAAAATTTTGGTATGTTGCAAGACAAATACTAAACCTTGGAGTGGATCCTTAAAAATATTTTCTTTTCAAGAGAGGAATTACGCAATTGATTCTTGCCATTGACCTCGTGCAAAATGAATACCCAAAAGTTACCACTTACCCAACCCTAGATCAACCTAAGACACTAAGAAGTGATTCAAAGGAGGTGATTGAGAAGAACATTGGAGTTGTATAGAACAAGAGAGGCATGACAATTGACACAATCACTGATCCTCTAATAGACTTTTTTGTAAGGGTTATTGTTAGAATTCTTTTAGAATAAATAAGAGGGGGGTGAATCAATTATTCAAGGTCCAATAATGTCCAATACAAATTTTCAAATCCTTAATGGCATATAATTGAAATTATCATGCATGCAATTAAACATTAAACAATCATGAAAAGTAAACATGCATCACCACATAACACAAAGGATTTTGGTGACCTAGAAACCCTCCAAGAATAAGAAGGTAAAATTGGGGGTGGGGATGATACCCAAAAAATAACTGCACAATTGATTTCAACCACTTCTGATGGTTTTCCCTATTAAAGGCCTGCCTTGTTAAAGGCTTTATGCATTATCAGATGTGACCCTATTAAAGGATTTCTACATCCTATTAGGAGTGTGCCCTATTAGAAGAATTAAGAACATTCAACTTATAATGTCACCCTGTTAAAGGATTTACATAGAGCTGTTAGGCCCACCCAAGTCCATGGGATTTATAGACACCTTCTCAAAAGAATCTTTAATCCCTCTCTAAGGATCTCTTATCCTTCTCCTAAGGACCTCTTATCCTTCTCTTGGGGATCTTCTATCCTTTTCTTGAGGCTTATCCACCTAGCTATTAAGCTAACCTAGCAATGTAGGATTTCAATGTCTAATACAATGGTAAGAAAGTATTAGAAAGGTTTTGACCTGATAAAGATTGCAACTCTAACCTTGCAGATTTCATATCACTCTTCAGTTCTTTTCTTTCCTTGCCTTTTCTTCCTTGCAGTGCTGATAGCTTGTCCAACCTTCAAGATTTGTCTCCTTGAGTTCTTCCACTCATTATGCCAATGCACTCTATGGTCACTTAATCAACTCAGAGTCTTGATGCTCTATACTTACTCTTCACTGTGTCCTCTTCTTGACACTTTGCACTAGCCTTCTCTTGGCTTCTTCACATGACCACAGTTATGACCAACTCCCTCACACATGCGTTTGATCTCTGACTTGTAACTCCTAATAAAGAAGTTCTATTCTACATTTCCCACTCAAGTCTTCCCTCTTATCAATTTGAATTGATTTGAGGGAACGATATTATTTTCCCTCCAAATTGTTTCTTCCAAAAACTTCATGATAAGTCCCTTAGTATTCGCCTTGAATTGGTTTGCATTGTTTACATAAAATTCGGTGGCATCTGCTCATCATCCTTATCATCCAACTAATTCACAAAATTCAATGTAACAAACTTATCTTTATTGATCTAGCAAATCTTTTGACTTAAAAAATAATGCAGCAACTTAGCATCATTGGTTTACTGATGCTCGACATTAACAAGGGTACTCAGCTTCTACTGTTATTTATTGATGCTCAACACTATCTAGTTCTAGATTGCTTGGCATCCTCTATAGTTTTTTGTTTACTCGGCACTTGAAGCTTTCTTGTATTGCTCAACTTCTACTATTTTCTTGAATCACTCGACACCTGAAGCTTTCCTATATTGATCAGCTTCTACTATTTTCTTGAATAACTTAGCACCTGAAGGATTGCTCAGCATCTGAAGAAATTTTCTCGGCATCCACTACCTTTTTCTAATGCTCAACACCTAAAGGATTTCTCAAAACACATTGAAGTTGAACTTTCTTGGCTTTAACTAGCTTGCTTAACACTCAAAAACAAACTTAGTTAAACCTTAAATCTTTGATGTATCTTAGTGTGTCCATTCCTTGTGTCTTAGAGTATGTCATCAATACACTATTTCATCAATGGCTTAGCTGATCTTTATACTTCATTACAACATCATAACTTCAACCTTTCTCTAGGTGCTCTAGTTACATCTTATCGATTGCCTCCTCCTTGTCAATCAACCAATTAATAGTATTTGGATCACTTAAGCAATTGTCATTCCTACAAGTAGAAAGTTTGACATCAATGGAAAAATAATGATTGAAAGCATTCTTTACCAGTTCCATTATTCTTCATTCATGATCTTTTCAATCATTTCCAACAAATCTCCCTCTTTGGCATTGATGGAAAACCAAACTGATCAATTGATTGAGCTAATCAATGTAGTTACCACCAAAATTATATAACAAATAGAATACTTGTTGTCATTACATATCTTCCTTTTTTGTATCATGATACAAACTGAATCCTTTGTTCTACTTCTCCCTCTTGACTGCTGCATCCTTACTCTGTATTCCTGATCCTTCCTTCATAGCCGCTTGTTGATTAGTTTCTTATCTCTTCTGAATGTCCCTCTTTCGTCTCTCCTTTTATACATTCTAATACATGTCCATATTACCTTTTATTGATTAGTTTCTCATACATCTCCCTCTTTGATATAAATTTCAAAGGTGTACCATCTTCAACATGCTAAATATAAGCTTTGCATCTCATGTTTTCTCCCTCTATCACCATGCTTGTAACTGATCTAGAATTTTTGCTCCTATTAATATCCTCTGCATCATTCTTCTGATATTTCACTGATCTACTCCTGTTGATGCAGGGTAGCTTCTTTTTTGCTTTAGACTGCTTCATTTAGAGGCTTTACCCCCAACTTTCCTCTAAGATATTCATAAGTATCCTTGGGAAATGGTTTGATGAAGATATCTACAATTTGTTCCTTTATGTGAATGTACTCCATCTTCACTTATTTTTCTTCCACCAATTATCTAACATAGTGATACTTGATTGCAATATGCTTGGTTTTTGCATGCATTACTAGATTCTTGGATATGTTTATAGAACTTTTATTATCACAATATAGTATCACAGGTTTGTTTACCTCTTCTTTCATTCCTTTCAATAAATGTTTGAGCCACACAATGTTTGTGCAATTGACTGTTGCTGCCACATATTCTGCTTCTATAGTGGACTGAGATGTGCATGTTTGTTTCTTGCTAGTCCAAGTAACTAGACTTTTACCTAAAAATAATGCTCCTCCACTTGTGCTTTTCCTATCATCAATGTTTCCTCCCCAATCTACATCTGTGTATGCATTGAGCTCAAAATTCTCATTCTTTTTGTAGTATAGGCCAAAATCATCAGTTCCTTTGAGATATCTCATTATCCTTTTTACTACCATGAGATGATTTTCTCTAGGATTAGTAGAGAATCTAGCCACTATTCCAACTGCTAATGCTATGTTTGGTCTACTATGTACAACATATTGTAGTTTTTAAATCATGGATCTATACATTGTTTGATTGACTTTAGCTAATTCATCATTTTTGGATAGCTTATGTCTTGTTTCCATTGCTATACTGATAGGTTTGGAGTCTTCCAATCCAAACATCTTGAGTATCTCTTTGATGTACTTTGATTGTGTTACAAATATACCATGTTTTAGTTGATGTACTTGCAATCCAACTAAGAACTTGATTTCTCCAAACATAGACATCTCAAACTCATGTTTCATTTTGTTAGAAAAACTTTTGCAAAGTGCTTCCTTTCCTCCAAAAATTATGTCATCCACAAAGATTTCAAATACAAGGATATCCTTACCTTCTTCTAATTTGATGTACATGTTTCTATTATCATCAGTTCTTTCAAATCCTATGTGCACTAGATACTTGTGAAGTCTCTCATACCATGCTTTAGGGGCTTTCTTGAATCCATATAGAGCTTTATGCAATTTACATACCTTGTTTTTGTTATTTTCATCAATAAATCCTTCTGGTTGCTCTATGTCGACTTCCTCTTTAAGTATACCATTTAAAAATGTGAACTTAACATCCATTTGATAGACTTTAAATCCTTTGAAGGCTGCATATGCTAGTAAGGTCCTTACTCCTTCCGTTCTGGCAACTGGAGAAAAAGTTTCTGCATAGTCTAGTCCTTCTTCTTGTGCATACCCTTTATAGACTAGTCTTGCCTTATTCCTTATGATTTCACCATTCTCATCTAACTTGTTTCCAAACACCCACTTGGTTCCAATTACATTCTTGTCAGCTAGTCTTGAGACTAAAGTCCATGTCTTGTTCTTTTTAATTTGTTCTATTTCTTCTTTCATAGCATTGTACCAATCATCATCTTTTATAGCTTCACTTACTATTTTTGGTTTTGTTTTGCTAAGAAGACATGTCTCACTTCTAAGTCTATTCCTTGTCATTGGTCTTGCCTCTTTGTTTCTAATAATTTGATTTGCAGGATGATGTCTTTTGACATACTTTTCCAATATTGGTTCTTTCCTTGTTTGCATGTTGTCTCTTTTAGAATCTGATTCTTTATGTGTATTTTCATTATACATTTCTTCATTTCCTTCATGTTGATAGTTTTGAAAATCTGAATGAACATTCTTTGTATTCTGCAGCTCGACTTATGAATGTGTCTATTGCTTGACATTCACTGTCTGTGATTCGGCAGATACTAGATTTTGTTTTTGATTGTAATTCTAAGTTGCAACTTCACCATTAATAGGTATACCTTCATAAAAGTATACAAAGGGCTTATATTCTTTTTCTTTCTTAGTGTTCTCAACACTTTGAACTTCTGCAAGCTCATCAAATTTCACATTTGTGCTTTCTACTACTTTGTTAGTGTTAACATTCAAGCACTTATAAGCTTTGCTTCTAGTACAATAACCATGAAATGTGCCTTCCTCACTCTTTGCATCAAACTTTCCATTTCTAGACTCTTTATATATAGAGAGCATTTGCATCCAAATATTTTGAAATGTTTTACATTAGGAGAATTCCCATACCATAATTCAAAAGGTGTTGCATTTGTACCTTTCTTGACTTGAACTCTGTTGAGTGTGTAGACTATAGTACTTACAGTCTCTCTCCAGTACTTGAGTGCAACATTTTTCTCCATCATTAAGGTTCTGGTGTAGTCAATAACTAATCTATTCCTTCTTTCTACTATACCATTCTAAGGTGGAGTCCTAGATGCTAATGTCTGCCTTTTTATTCCTCTTTCATTCCAAAATTCTTCAAATTCTCTTGATGTGAATTCACCTCCTCTATTAGATCTGAGACATTTTAGGCTCTTCCCAATCTCTTTATCAACTCTATCCAAGTACCATTTGAACATTTGGAATGCATCTAATTTTTGTTTCAGGAACATGACTATCATCATCCTTGAATAGTCATCTACAAATAGCATTATGTATCTATTACCTTTGTAGCTTTGCACTTCAACATGACCACACAAGTCAGTATGAACTAGCTATAATACTTCATTAGAAGTATAAGCTTTCCTTTTGAAAGTTGACTTGGTCATCTTCCCTAGTTGGTATTGTTTGCACATGGTGTTATCAAGCTTCTTCAACTTTGGTAGACCTCTAACTTTCTTCATTTTGTTGATTCTTATCAGATTGTCAAAATTTACATCACATAGCCTCTTGTGCCATAACCATACATCATTAGTTTGAACAATGAGACAAGAAACATCATCCATGTCTACGTAGAACAAATTACTCCTAGTCTGATCACCTTTTCCTATTAGTCTTCCTTGAGAATCATAGATCTTGGCAACTCCATTTTCAAATTCAACCTTGCATCCTATGTTGCCTAACTATGAGACACTTAACAAGTTATAATTCAAGCCTCCAACATAGTATGCATTATCACATAATATCTTTTCAGTAAGCTTGATACTACCTTTCCTTTTGATTTGACATGGTGCATTGTTACCAAATCTAACACTATTTCCTTCATATTGAATAAAGGAAATGAACTTACTTTTATCTCTAGTCATGTGATGAGAGCATGCACTGTCTATGATCCATTTGTTATTCTTGTTCATGTAGGTTACCAGGGCAGTTGCATCATCTTCATTTGATTCATCTTTCATAGCCACATAGACTACTTCATCATCATTCTCATCAGAGTCTTCTTCAACAATGTAGCATCTTTTGCCTTTGCCTCTATAGTCCTTTTTGTCCTCTTTCTTGTTCTTGAGGTTTCCTCCATCCTTGTAATTTTTCTTTTGTGTGCATTTGGCTGCAATGTGACCAACTTCATTACAATTGAAACAAATGATTGGCAGCTTACCTTTGAATTTGCCTCTTCCTCTATGAAATCTTCTTGCTACTAATGCCTCCAATTGGTCTACATCATCTTCATCAGTGCTACTGTCACTAGATACATACTTTCCTTTTCCACTCTTTTTCTTTGTTTGCACCTCCTCATTGTCTTTTATAGTCATCATGGCTTTGAATGCAGATTCAAAGTTTTTTGGCTTGTAGTTGTCAAAGTTGGATAACTCAAAGGCAGTGAGTATTCCAATTATTCCTTCAAATAACAATGTGTTTCTTGGTACACACCTTAGCTCTTGGATGGCTGATACTCTTATAGCATTGATAGGAAGCAAAGTTCTCAAGTATTTTCTACATACTATTTCTCTTGATAACTATCCTCCTAGGCTTCTTATGGCACTTACCACTTCTTTCATCCTTGCATCATATGGAGCAGCGTTCTCTCCTTCTTCCATTTTCATGTCATCAAAATTTCCTCTTAGGCTCTCTCTTTTAGCTCTCTTGAGATTGTCATCTCCTCCATAGATGTTTGATAATGTTTTCCACATCTGATGTGCAGTATCACAATCTTTGATGTCATCATACTCGACATAGCTTAGTGCTGAAGCAATATCTCACATCGCTTGATTGTGCTCCTTCTTCTTTCTTATGTCTTCTATAGTGAGGGGTCCTACAGGGTCTACATGATCAACTATGATTGAGGTCTATGCATAGTCACCTATTGATGAAAGGTGCAACTTCATCAGACTTTTTCATGCAACAAAGTTGTCTTTGTTTAGCTTGGGGATTTATCTCTTGGACATCTTGATCTTCTTGCTGCTAGTACCTTGAAAAAAATCAGCAGTGGGCTCTGATACCAATTGTTAGAATTATTTTAGAATAACTAAGAGGGGGGTGAATCAGTTATTCAAGGTCCAATAATGTCCAATACAAATTTTCAAATCCTTAATGGCATATAATTAAAATTATCATGCATGCAATTAAACATTAAACAATCATGAAAAGTAAACATGCATCACCACATAACACAAAGGATTTTGGTGAGCCATAAACCCTCCAAGAATAAGAAGGTAAAAATAGGGTGGGGATGATACCCACAAAATAACTACGCAATTGATTTCAACCACTTCTGATGGTTTGCCCTACTAAAGGCCTACCTTGTTAAAGGCTTTACACACTGTTAGATGTGACCCTGTTAAAGGATTTCTATAGCTTGTTAGGAGTGTACCCTATTAAAGGACTTAAGAAAATTCAACTTAGAATGTCACCCTATTAAAAGATTTACATAGAGCTATTAGGCCCACCCAAGTCCATGGGATTTATAGTCACATTCTCAAAAGAATCTTTTATCCCTCTTTAAGGATCTCTTATCCTTCTCTTGAGGATCTCTTATCCTTCTCCTGGGGATCTTCTATCCCTTTCCTAAGGCTTATTCACCTAGCTTTTAAGCTAACCTAGCAATGTAGGATTCCAATGTCTAATATAGTGGTAAGAAAGTATTAGAAAGGTTTTGACCTGATAAAGATTGCAACTCTAACCTTGCAAATTTCACATCACTCTTCAATTCTTTTCTTTGCTTGGCTTTTCTTCCTTGCAGTGCTGATAGCTTGTGCACCCTTCAAGATCTATCTCCTTGAGTTCTTCTACTCATTATGCCAATACACTCTATGGTCACTTAATCAACTCAGAGTCTTGATGCTCTATACTTACTCCTCATTGTGTCCTCTTCTTGACAATTCACACTAGCCTTCTCTTAGCTTCTTCATATGATCACACTTATGACTAACTCCTTCACACACACTTTTGATCTCTTAACTATAACTCCTTATAAAGAAGTTCTATTCTACATTTCCCACTCAAGTCTTCATGCTTATCAATTTGAATTGATTGGAGGGAACGATATTATTTTCCCTCCAAATTGTTTTTTCTAGAAACTTCATGATAAGTCCAACAATATTCGCCTTGAATTGGTTTGCATGGTTTACATAAAATTTCGTGACATCTACTCATCATCCTTATCATCCAACTAATTCACAAAATTCAATGTAACAAACTTATTGTTACTAATCAGGCAAATCTTTTGACTTAACAAATAATGCAGCAACTTGGCATCATTTGTTTACTGTTGCTCAGCATTAATCAGGTTACTTGGCTTTTGCTGCTATTTACTGATGCTCAACACTATCTAGTTCTGGATTGATTAGCATCCTTTATAGTTTCTTCTTTACTCGACACATAAAGTTATCCTGTATTGCTCAACTTCTAATATTTTCTTGAATCACTCGGTACCTAAAGCTTTCCTATATTGCTCGACTTCTACTATTTTCTTGAATCACTCAACACCTGAAGGATTGCTTGCCATCTGAAGAAATTTTCTTAGCATCCACTACTTTTTTTTGATGCTCGACAGCTGAAGGATTGCTCGACACACACTGAAGTTGAACTTGCTTGACTTTAACTAGCTTGCTCGGAACTCACAAATAAACTTAGTTAAACCTTACATCTTTGATGTGTCTTAGTGTGTCCATTCCCTATGCCTTAGAGTATGTCATCAATACACTATTTCATCAATGGATTAGCTGATCTTTATACTTCATTACAATATCATAACTTCAACCTTTCTCTAGGTGCTCTAGTTACATCTTGTTGATTGCCTTGTCCTTGTCAATCAACCAATTAATAGTATTTGGATCATTTAAGCAATTGTCATTCCTACAAGTAGCAAATTTGACATCAATGACAAAACAATGATTGAAAATATTCTTTACCAGTGCCATTATTCTTCATTCATGATCTTTTCAATCATTTCCAATATTTATATCACACAATTTCTATCAATCTAGTAGATTAAATAGTGTACCCTATATAGCTATGGATGTGTGATAAATTTTTTTAAAGAAAGATCACACATATGATCTTGTAGAGTTAAAATTGCAACAATTGATGGAGAACCTTGGAGCAATCAAAAAGACAAAGAGTGCACAATGTAAATTTTGTTCTATTTTGGTATGCATATTCTTTTATGTTCAAAACACATTTCCATAATTTGGCACCGTGGGATTGAAAACTAATAGATCTGTGCTAGTACAAATTGGTGAGTATATTGAGCAATTAGGTGAGAATTTTCAATCTTTAATGACAAGTTATTTTGAATATTTCAAACAGTCAATGGAGAGATTAAGAATACCAATGTCACTAGAAGAAAACTACTATGATGATGTATATTTTCTAGTGGATGTTGATTACACTTTTGTATAAGTTGCTACACCAAGGGTGAGATGGTTGAGACCCTTAGGCTATGAAATAAATGTGTATGAAGCCTCTACAACTATAACTACATTACTTGTAGAAGAGGTGGATAAAAGTGAAAAGGTATTTGAAAATTATGAATTAGAAAATCCCAAAATTGCCATGGAATTGAAGACCATCTCAGTTATCAAGAAGAAGGATAGGCTAGTGAAGAAACTAAAAGCCAAATTTGGAGAAGGTGTTGAGTAGGAGGAAGAAGAAGAAGAAGAAGAGGATGAAGAGGAAGAAGACTCTTAGACACAAGCACCTCTTGCACTAACTTAGGGTATGGGAGAAGACCAAGAAGAGGATGATACTAAAGGTGTTGAGGGAGAAGAAGTCAAGGAAGCACTTACTCCTTCCAAGCCAAAGAAGAGGAAGGCCAATACAAAACCTATGGAAAAGGCTAAAAAGACTATCAAACCAAACCAAGCCAAGCCTACTACACCTACTATAAGGGGTAGTACATGTGCAATAGCACAAAAGGCCAAGGAAAAGACCAAACTAGTAGAGAAAGGAGGCCAAGAGAAAAAAATGCCAAGAAGGAAGTATGTGGCACAAGTTGAGTCTAATGAAGAGAAAATAGAATCAAATGACAACAACCAATTTAAGGTGGTGAGTCATAATCCTCTTTTAGAATTAGAAAATTTATGTGAAAATGTTAAAAATAGTGCAGATCCATTAGGATTTTCTCATATATATTTTGATAATTTGGGTAAAGTGGAGAAAAATAAAGTGGAAGAAGCCATACGTGCTATGATGGAAAAATTCAAGACTACTCCACTAGAACTTGCCAACTCTATGCTAAAGAGCTTATATGACAAAGTTGAGCAAAAGTGGCACTATTGTCTAAATTTGGAGAGACAAATAAGGGAAACCTCACTTGTACAAGTGATGCCTGAACTCACTAAGGCACAAATTACTAAGGCTATAAAGAAATATGTAGTTAGGTTTGTACCTAAATATAGAGCCTTTAGAAATTTTCAAAATAACATTGAGTATGTAGTTAAGAAGTCCACCCAAGTGTGGAAAGTAATAGATGGACTTACTATAGTCAAGGAAGGTTAGGAAAAGCCCATTGAAGTGAAAGATGATGAAGAATATGATCAAGATGACACTTTTGAGGGAGGAGTAGAAATGAAAATAGATGACAAGGCAACAATTGAGGAAGAGCAACATGAAGAACAGAGTGTGCAAGACACACAATTGTCTAGTGTCAATCCTCCACATCTCACAAGTGTGGATACTGAAATAGTAACTATTAAGGATGTTTTGATGTCACAACATAGGACATCAATCCCCTTATAGAGGAAGATCTCAAGAAGATCTTAGAACAATCTACATTATAGGCAAAAATCTATAATAATCATGTACTAGTTAGTGTGGATGAACTATAGAAGATAGTGCTTGGTACTAAAAGGAAAAAGGTGAATCCACAAGAACCACCTTCTATCGTCCCTCAAGCTACAAATGTACAACCTTTGGTCCAAATACTAGAAGATACATCTAACAAGGTTGATACAATTGTCAAGGTTGATATAGTAGAGAAGAACATAGTGGTAACATAAGTTGCTACTATATAACAACAAGAAATAGGTTAGATAGACTTATCTGTACCTACAACACAAGATCAAGGTGCAAGCCAAGTCATTGTAGTAGAATAGGGAAAGCCTGAAGAGGTAGAACTAACACCTAAGGTAAAGGAGAAAGTTGCCATCCAAGCTCTGGTAACCTTACCAACATATGCCACTCCTTCTACTCAAACTCTTCAGAAGTTGAGCATAGATGCTACTCCATTGTAGATCTCAGTGTTGAGCTCAAGTTCATCAAAGGCTAAATAAGTAATTCAATATGGAGATGTGAGACTTGATGTGGAGATCATTTTTCCCAATTATGACTATGACACCATGACTATAGAACAATTGGGCATACTCCAACAAGCCCTAGCAAGGAAAAAAACATCAAGAAATTCTTAGAAGGGAGCACAAGTAGAAGTAGGCACTACAGGATACTAAAGACATCTTTTTAGATGCATTTAGTTTGCCAACTCCTAATGAGACCAAAATGCTAATGGAATAGTTGATAGACATAATGGAGAAGGTCAATAATCAAGACCCAAATAATACTGCTAAATTACTAGAATGGTCAAAAAATAAGTTTCAAAAAAAATTCAATGACAAGATATTAGGTGACATAGCACTAGCACAAGTTGCATTGGTAACTAAGGTTGAAGATGTGAAGAAGGTACTTGAGAACATATTCTCATTATACACTAAATTGTGTAATTCATCACTCTTTACCCAAGAGACTAGAAGTCACATCTTGAGCTTGGAAATTTAGACCAATTCATTAGGTGCCAAAATACCTATGAGTCTAGCTCAAAGTGACATGTATTTTATGATATTGCTTCAAACCTAGAGTTAGTTAGCTACATTGTCAACAGATGTGGCCAAAATAAGGGCCAAACTAATTAGCATCCAGACCACTCACCCCCATATGGAAATTTTGCACAAGGAGATAGGCTATGCTAAAATTGTAGTGAAGGAAGACCCCAATATTTATACCTTAGATGGTCTAGTCCACCTTGCTACCAAGCTAGCAATCCAAACAAAGTCATTGGATGTAGCATGTGAGAACTATTATGCAACTCTCAAAATGATATTGCATATCCATAAAATCTTTTATGGACAAACACACTATAAGTGTATAGCTCATTTGACATAAGTGTCAAAAATGGGGAGAGAAAGAAACAAGGGGGAGAATAAGACAAAGAAATATTTTGGGGGAGAATGAGAATTTTGGGTAGATATAAGGAGAGTAAGCAAAGTAAGAAAAGGGATAGAGAAAGTTATATCAAGCTAAGGAGGAGCAAGAACAAAATAGAGTATGAAGTCAAAGAGTGTCAGTTGAGGTATATTTACTCATCAGGAGTACATAATTTTTTGGTATAGAATAGATATATCAACTTAGGGGCGTTATCAAATTTTGGGGTATCCGAGTTATTGCAAAATTTTGAAGTTTTGTATATAAGTTGAGTTAGAGATATGTTATGCTTGTGAGATTAAGGATATTAATGCATACTCAAATATTTTTGGCACTCATGTCAAAGGGGGAGATTGTTGATCTTGGATTGGTTTTAACAAGTGAGTGTCAACACACTTAAGTTATTTACTTAGTTCATGTTGAATAAGTAGTACATGTTGAGCACAACATTTAAATATTAGACCATGCCAAGTTCATAGTGAGTGCTGAGCCACTCAAGTGCCAAGTAGATAATGTATTCTAAGTGATTTAGGAGTTGAGTGAAAAGTGGACGCCAAGTGATATAGATGTCGAGTCATAGTATAAAGATTAGTATATGCCAAGCATCAGAGACTTTAGGTGCTGAGAAAAAAAGTTTTGACTTATTTTTTTGTAATGAAACAAACAACTATGTAATCCGTTTTTTATCCAAATTAAGGATGAATTGTGATATTTTGGAGATAAGGACGAATCTCAAGTTGGATTCCTAGAGTAATTACATGTAGCCAATCAAAAAATGGGAAGGATTAAGTGGTAAAATGGATGAATCTCAGCTGTAGATTCATACCTAACCCTATGTCACCAAGGTCTTCTTAAGGAGGAAAAACCCTAAACTCTTTAGTTAGTGTGCAAGGTGTTGAAGGAGTGAAGAGAGAATTTTGCATGCACAAACAGAGCATTTATGGTGGCTTAGAAGTTATGAAGTGAGACAAAATTATAGAATAAGTTAAAGTAGAACAAAGGAAAGAAAAAGAATATAGAAAAGAGACATTTAATCAAGAAGGATCAAGAAGACAATTTTTTAGAGGTGATCTGTTATCAAGTAATCAAGTGCTGACCATAGGATCAATGCTAAGACATTCCAATAAGTGATTTCACTCAAAATCTCTTAACTGAGTAGTCCTAATAGGCTATATTAAAATCTTTAAATAGGGTGCTTACTTTGTTGTAAGTTAAAGTCCTTTAGCAAGGCACACTTATAATAGGGTGTTGAAATCCTCTAACAAGGTGAGAACTAATAGTCTTTGTAAGCCTTTAATAGGGTAGACCTTTCATAGGGTAGATCATGTCTCATGATCAAAACATTATCACTTTCATTGTATACACTTTATTACTATAGTAATGAAGACTTGTAGGTGTCATCCCCAGCCTAGTTTTACCTTCTCACTTGGAGGGTTTCTAGGTAATAATATTTGGTGTTATGTGTGTGAATGTTTACTTGCTTACATTCTTTATATGTATATGTTCTACATGTTATTTTAGTTTAGTTATTGAATGCATGAGATGGATGTATGGTAAAAGGTTTATGGGTCCAAGTTTAAACTATTGATTTACACCCACCCACCCCCCCCCACCCCCCCCCCCCCCCCCCCCCTTGCCTTAGAAGTTTACCTTTCCTATTGTAATTCCAACATGATCCTAGAATAGTTGAATCTAATTTGAAGACTAAATCTTTAGACCTTAGAATGCGTCTAGTGAAGAAGACATTTGGATTTGGAACATTAAAAAAAGATGATGAAAAACTTCATAAGTACAACACTATTGTGAAAGGTGAACTAACTCAGTGAAAGCTATAGCTTGAAAAGATTTATACTAGCAGAGAAAAGCTTGATGAATCTATGTCAGTACAAAGACATACCTATGATAACACTAGTCCTGGTTATCTATTTAACATGTCTATAAATAAAGCTAAATATAGATTATATCTAAAAGAGAAAGATAACTCCGATGAGAATATTGAATCTAGTCAATCTTCTGATAAATCCAAAGAAGTTGGAGAAGAGAAGGAAACTAAGAAATTAGATGAACCTAATCAAGTGGAATCTCCTAAAGAAACAAGGTTTTAATTTTGAGGTAAGTGTTTTAAATGTAATGAAATAGGTCATATGAAGAGAAATTGTACAAATAATTTATTTAATCAAGTTACACAATTTTACTATCATAATTGCCATGGTATTGGTCATAATGAAATTGACTATAGGAAACCTAAATATGATAATGATATGAGAAATAGTACAATGTCTAGAAACACTAACCCTGTAGATAGAAGAAGATATAATGAAAGGAATTCAAGAGAAAGAAGATCTTATGAAGAAAGAAAGTAGATCATGTGTTATAAGTGTAACAACTTTGGACACATAGCCCAAAATTGTCAAGCACCTATTGATCAACAAAATCATAGAAGAAAAACCCCAGTATGCCAATTATGCAACAACTTTAGACATACAAAAAAGTAATATAGAATGGATAGAAGGAACAATGGAAGAAACTTTAGAAATAATAGAAGGAATCATAAAAGAAACTTTGAAAATAGAAGAAACAATGGAAGAATCTTCAGAAATGATAGAGGGAATCATGAAAGTAACTCTAGAACTAAGAAGGAAAATGAATGAACTTAAAGAAAAACTTAATGAGGCATTTTTAAAAGGATTAGATATTTTAGAGGTAAAGTTAGATGATACTAAAATAGGAAAATCAAAGTCAGCAATTGAGTTTGATTCAACTAAGTTGAATTAAGCTTGTTTGCAACACTAGAATATGAAACTTCATTTAGAGATCAAGCTATGAGTAGTGAGGTTGAAAGAAGATCTATCTTGATGAGTTTGGATTGTAGCTAAGATAGCTTACAATTTGGAGCTTATTAAAACAAGTTAAGAAGAGAATAAGAGTTACTATTATAATAGAGGAAGTTTATTTTGTGGTAGAAGATGAAATCTATCTTTCTACACTAAATTTCATGGAGAGATGTTTTTTGGAGCATTTTCATGATGAAAGGAAGATATGGTTAACCTTAGATGGCATTACAAGATCATATAGAATATATTGAGTAGATATTTGATTTCATAATGATTAACAACTTTTTTTATTTGGAAAAGTACACAAATAATGCAAGTTCTAGTTGAATAAATAGAGTACAAATTTGATTATTTCCACATTGCAATCATTTCATAAGCTTAGAGAACCTTGAAGCAAATTTGCAAAGTAATTTTGAGAAAACCCTACTACAAAAAAGGTATTTTATTATTTTTTGCACATAAATTCTTTGATAAATTTATTTTTGGTATAATCATGGATATGCAATCTTTTCATAATTTTGAGAATGTTGAGAGACCCAAATTAAAAGTTGTTCATATGAAACCCCTAGAGGAAAACCCTAATTCAACTTTATCAATTAATTTTGACAACATAGTTTACTTGGAAGATCTAGGAAGCTACTTGTGTAGTAAGTTTGAAACCATTAGAATTGAGTTTATGAACAAAGGTATAGAAATTGTTTTCAATCATGATATGACTATTAAGCCTGGATATGAGAATTTGAAAGACTTAGACTTAGTTGCATATCACTTTTATCATGAACTTGATATTGAAGAATGGACTCAAATTATATTAAGCAAAATTCATAATGGAAAGATTTGGATGAGAGAAAATGTAATTGACATCTCTACCAACCTTATTCATGAGGTCAATGGTCTTAGCAAATAAGGCAGAGGCAGTGTACCTATTTGGGATAAACTATTAGGATTAAAGCATAAACATAAATAATAATTACATGCAAATATAACCAATATTAGAAAATAATAGATCACATAGAAAAGAACATGACACCAAGATTTAACATAGTTCACCCAATCCTTGGGCTACATCCACCAAAAAAAAAGTCTGATATTATTATGATCTAGTGATTACAACCTAATTATAATCTATAATCCCTTATAGCTCAATACCACCACAAGAACCAATTTTTGCTTCACTGCACTAAAACAATCCCTAACCCTAAGCAATTTTTCACAATTATTTTTATCGCTTTAGGGTTACAACATGTCAGTCATATGTGAGTGAATATAAGAAATATCCAATTGGAAAATAGTAGGCCAAAATTTTGTGCCATTGGAAAATGGCAAACAATACTTTCCTAATCAGTCACCACAAACTAATAATGTCCCACTTGGAGACTAATCATACTCCACACTACAATCTCCCACTTGGAGATCAATCTTGTAGCAAGACTACTACCACATGGGGCTCCCACTGGATCAAACCACCCTGGATGCTGTTGTTCTTTTATTCATGTTTCATTTAGAAGAATAACTGAAGCCAAAGAGGAGTTCAGCTTTTCCCTTGTTACTACCTTTGTAAACAGATCCGTTATATTATCATCTGCATGTATCTTGTCTAGCTTTAGCTGTCCATCCTCCAAAACTAATTGAATGAAATGGTATCACAACTATATGTGTTTTATCTTTGAATATAGAGAAAAATTCTTTGGAAGATGAATGGCACTTGGACTATTTGTAAACAAATAATTATCCTTATAAGGGTGTCCCAATTCTTCCAAGAAGAACTAAAGCCATATAATCTCCTTAGCTACCTCTATAGTAGCAACATATTTTTCCTCTGTAGTGGATAAAGAATTAACCTTCTATAACCTAGAAATCAAGCTCATGACTGCCCCACCAATAGTAAAAACATAACTTGTAGTACTCTACTTGCTATCAATATCCCCTATAATATGAGTCAACATAGCCCTATAAATTAGGAGTAGTTCCCCCAAAGTGTAAACACTTATTAGATCTTCCTCTAAAATATTTGAGAATCCATTATACTACATCCCAATACTCAATTTTAGGATGACTCAAATACCTACTAACAACTCCCACTACATGTACAATATCTAGCCTTGTACATACCATAGCATACATCAAAGTTCCTACAACAGAAGCATAGGGTACCTTGGACATCTTATCCTCCTCTTCTTGTGTCTTGTGACACATCTCCTTAGTCAACTTCAAATAACTAGGTAAAGGTGTGCTGACAACTTTAGCATTCTCCATAGAGAAAGGTTGCAATACCTTCTGAACATAATTAGACTAAGATAGCATCAATTTTTTGTTCTTTCTATCTCTACAAATCTTCATACCAAGGATTTTTTTTGCTACCCCCAAATCCTTCATAGAAAATGCATGTGCTAACTGACATTTCAGCCTCTTAATGTGATCCATGTTAGACCCAACTATAAGCATATCATCAACATATAAACATAAAATAATGTAGCTATCATCATCCAACCTCTAAAAGTAAACACAATGATTTGAATGACACCTACTATAGCCATGCTCATGCATAAAACTATCAACTTTCAGATACCATTGTCAATGTGCTTGCTTCAAACCATATAAACTTTTCTTCAATCTACACACTAAGTTCTCCTTACCTTCGACCTCAAAACCCTGTGGCTGAGCCATATATATCTCTTCATCCAAATCACCATGAAAAAAGGTTGTTTTCACATCAAGCTACTCTAAATGTAAATCTTTAGTAGCTACAATACTTAAAATAGTACAGATAGAAGTCATTTTAACAATAGGAGAGAATATCTCATCAAAATCAATGCCCTTTTATTGTGTAAATCTTTTTACAACTTATATAGCTTTAAATATTTTCGTACCTCCACCCTCTTAGTTTAACTCATAAACCCACTTATTCTATAAATCCATTTTACCTACAAGAAATTTGCATAAATACCACATCTTATTTTTCAACAAAGTATCCATTTCTTCTTTCATTGAAAACTCCTATTGAATCTTAGTATTTAGCTACACAACTTCATCATAACATTTAGGTTCAACAACATTAGTAAGTAAAATAGAATACAAAGAGGGATAAAATATTTTTGGAGGTCTAATTTCTCTTGTTGACCATCTAACATTCACTAGTGTGTGGTATTTTTTGTTTCATTTGTTGCACACCATTAGGAATGGTTAAAACATCATCTTTTGGAGAATCATCTAGCACTACATAATCATCTTCTTTCTTCTCATGTTGCTGCAACATATATTTGTACAAAACTTTCTCATTGAATATGACATCCCTGCTTCTTACAATTTTATGATTTTCAAAATCCCAAAGCCTATAACCAAATTCATTAATGCCATTTTCAACAAATACACATTTTTTTGACTTAGCTGCTAGCTTGGTTCTATTTTCAAAATCTATATGAGCAAAAGCTTCACAAATAAAGGTTTTGAGAAAAGAATAACTCACCTTCATACCAATCAATGCTTCCTCTAGAATACCATAGCCCAAAGGAGTAGTAGGACCTCTATTAATCAAATATATAGTAGTATTGATGTCCTTCACCCACATGTGTAAGGTCAACCCAACATGCAACCTCATGCTCCATTATAGTCATGTTCATGTGTTTAGCCACTCCATTTTCTTGTGCAATCCTTGGAATAGTTTTCTATCTAAAAATACCATTAGTGGAGCAATAATATTCAAATTCATGACTACAATACTCACCACCATTATTAGATCTGAGACATTTTAATTTCTTACTAGTTTCATTTTCAACCAAGCATTTCCATTTCTTGAAAGTTTGAAATACATCCAATTTTTTTCTAAGGAAATAAACTCATACTTCTCTTGTTGCATCATCAATTACTATAATATACTAATGAGAACCAACAAGGGAAGATACCTGAGCTAGTCCCCATACATCTATATGCACGAGCTCTAATTTATCCCTTTTATTTTCATTCCTAGTCTTCACAAAACACACTCTTTTTTTTTTTCCATACATAAAAATTTCATAGAAATCCATATTAACACATTTAAAACTTGGTAAAAAATTCTTTGAATGAAGTACTTTCATTCCTTTCTCACTCATGTGTTGAAGTCTATTGTGCCACAATAATGTATAAGATTTTACAGCAGTTATTTGTTCTCCCTGCTCAATTACAACAACTGTTCTTGAACATTCATTTTTTTCTAAAATAATTAAAGTAGAAGGAACAATATGACTTGAAAAAAGATATAAGGTTTCTACTTTCACACTATTTTCTACTACAAGGGAACCTTTTGAAACCTTCTAGTTTTTATCATTAAAAGTAACTACACAACCCTCATCACCAAGTTGCCCTATTGAAATTAAATTCTTACTCAGCCTTGGAACATGTCTTACCTCATGTAGTAGCCAATGATTCCAATTCTACAACTTAATCTTTATTTTTCCCTTTCCAACAATCTGATAGAGTTCATTATCCCCAAAATAGACAAGCCCAAAATCCCCTTGGACATAATCAATGAAATAACCTCTATGAGGTGTAGCATGAAATGAAGCACTAGAATCTAAAACTGATGAATCATCAACACTTTCTAAAGACAAAAGCAAAGTATCCTCTTTGGATTTGTTACTTACCACATTTTCCTCCTTGTCTCCATCTATTTTATCTCCTTCATTTTTCTCTCAAATCCAACAATCTTTCTTTTTATGCCCTGGTATCCCATGGTAAAAGTAGTTGTTTGGTCCTCTTGATTGAGACCTCCTCCCCTTTGAATTTTCTCTTGATTTCCCATGATTTTTGGAATTACTTCCTCTATCAGTTGTTCTACCTTAACTTTGTGCATTCAAAGTACTTCCTGATGTAGATCCACTCGAGGTTTTCCTACAAGTTTTCTCACTCAAAATAATACTAATCACATCATCATATTTTATGGTACTAGATCCAGGAACAAAATTACTCACAACCATTACCAAGCCATTCTAGCTTTTAGGCAAAGAACAAAAAATCAAGAGAGCCCTAATTTATTCATCAAAATTGATACCCCATAGAAGATAACTAACTAGTAATAATATTAAACTCATTTTAATGATCTAAAATAGATCCACCTTCTATCATTTTCATAGTAAATAAATGCTTCATGAGAAATACCTTGTTTGAAGTGGAGGGCTTTTCATATAGTTTTTCTAGGGTTTGCATTAAGTCTTCTATTGTCTTCACTTTTGTAATATTAAATGCTATTGATGGTTTCAAGCATAATCAAATGCTTCCAAGTTTCTTTTTGTCTAAAAGATCCCAATTTTCATTTGACATGGATCCCCAATTCTTGGTTTTTCCTTCCAATGACTTCCATAAATCCTTTTAATAAAGATATTCTTCCATTTGAATCTTGCGTAACTAAAAGTTATACCCATTAAACCTATCAACCTTCAGCTTACCCTTGTCTTCCATTGCTCCCACTCAACTATGAGGCTTCCTTGTAGAGGATAACTAAAAAACAAATAGGCTTTGATACCACTTGTTAGGATTAAATCAAAGACATAAATAACAATTACATGCAAATATAACCAATATAAGAAAATAATAGATCACACATAAAGAACACAAGACACCAAGATTTAACATGGTTCACCCAATCCCTAGGCTATGTCAACCAAACAACAAGTTTGATATTATTACGATCTAGTGATTACAACTTGATTACAATTTGTAATCCCTTACAGCTCAATACTGTAAACACCTAAATTTGATTACATTGCTTTGGTAATCTAATTTAGCCATATCTAAAGGCATCATTAATTAAATTCTTATTTAATTAATCCTTTGCCATCCCTAGTTGATTAATTTAATTAATCATCTATAGTCCTAATTGATAAATCAAATAATCTATTATTTATCAATTAAATCCTTTTCTCCTATCTAATTCCAAAAATCTCCATTTATTAAATAAATCTATTTGATAAATGAAATCCTCAAATTCAAAAACCCCTAACCTATCTCTAATCCTCCATTTAGCATAATCCACCCCATCCACCCATACTAACCAAGCTTAGCCACTAACTCACCCACCCTCATTAATGCCATCCACTTGCACATCTCTAACATTCCTAATCTAATCCTAAACCCAAGCCTAATCCACCCCCTAATGTTGTCACATTCCTTAAACAAGTTTAAGACTTTCCTAATCCAAACCAAAGTCTCCCCTCAAAAAACCCAACCACTAAGTCATGAGTGCTCTTACAAAACATAAAAGACTCTTACAAGCCCACTCATGACTCTTACACCCATCTTCCACACTCTTCCCTCTTCCACACTCATTCCTCTTACATCCCTCTTACATACTCAACCCCACTCATCATGCCTTTAACCAACCCTTTACCCTACCCTCTCACACTCATCCTCCTTGTGACAAGTGTCACCTTCCCATTGGTGCTAAACAAGCACAATCCATGTTCTCTCCTTTGAGTAAATCCTAGCCCTCCTTAAGCCTTCATCCATCCTTGCATCTAAGCCCTCCATCCCTCTACCCCTTAGCCTATAAATTGAATCCCATCCCAAGCCATTTCATCAACAATCTTTGAGCTAAAGTTACCATGCTATTTTGAGAACCAAAGCCATCAATCTTACCCTTATAATGCCAAATTGAGAGCTCAAAAAGCTACCAATTTGCCATTACCCATCTCCATTGAAGCAAGCTTTTGAGCATCTTGAGCATACATCCATAGCAAAAGGACACATCTACAGAATCAAGAAAGCATGGAGTGTTTTATCTTGTGAGGTTTGCACTTCTTGTTTGCTTTCTTTGTCTAAGCATATATGTGAATTTAGTTTTTGGTTTGTGAATGTTTACTTTATTTGTTAATGTTCTTTGCATACTAAATCTTGTTCTACAAATACTACCACAAGAACCAATTTTTGCATCACCACACTGAAATAATCCCTAGCCCTAAGCACGTTTATACAATTATTTTTACCACTTTAGGGTTACAACATATCATTCATATGTTGTCAAATATAAGTAATAGCCAATTGGAAAAATGTAGCCCAAAATTTTTTTCCAGCAAATAGTAGCTCAATTTTTTTTTGAAGTATGTAAAGTACTTTCCTGATTAGTCACCACAAACTAATAGAAACTAGTTAAGAAAGAGGTTGAAAGTTACAATAAAGTAGTTTGTAATGGTAAAGAAATGGTGATTAGCACCATCAAACAACATAATGTGACATTCTTGAGTAGAATCATTACATATTCTATTTGTGCATGTTCTAAAAATGATGAGTTGTTAGTAGGTTTTAATCTATGCAACCTATAAGATTTTCATTGAGAAGGAGAAAATAAATTTAAGTGAGATTCTAAGAATACAACTCCTTCAGAATTTGGAAATGAATATGAGAACCAAGAATTTTGTATTCAGATTCAATTCTCTGATTAATCATATTTTCTTTCATGTACTTAAGATATTTCAATTTTTATCAGTTACTGATATTATGAGTAGTGAAAGATGTACTATGGAGATGATAATAGATGTGTGTAGAAGGCATTCTGTAGAGGAAATCTTGGAATATAAAAAATTGATTATGAGGAAATTTTAGAATGAGATGAAATAGAGATTTAGAATTGCCCCTGCAATTGTTGACAGAATTAAGAATGATATATGTTTTATGGTGGATGCAAACCTAACTTATATTGAAATAGTAGAATCTTGAGCCCCTAGGTTATGAGTTAAGTAATGATGTAGCTATTCATTATATTGATTTATTATTGAAATTCAATATAGATCAAGCATCATATAGATTTGGAATATATGAGGAAATAACTTGGTTAGCTTACTAGGCATCATTAGAGAAAACATCTCATAAGAAGATTGTATCTATAATTAAGAACACACTATTTGAGGTCAGTATTTCAGGAGAATCACACACAGTTAGACAAACAATCTCCAGACTAAAACAAACTAGTGAACAAGGTGTAATGTATGTGACACCTCTGTCAGTTGGCCAAGCATCTGGTTTATCTATTGCTGAAACTCTTATAGAATAGAGCATCCCATATGTTGATGCATTAGCCGAGGAACCAAGTGGATCTAAAAGGAAGTCTAAAAGATTTAAGAAATAAGCTGCTAGACTAGAGAAAAGAAAGAAGACATTGTTGAAAATTGAAGACTCCAATAATGAAGAAGTAGAGGAACAAGAAGATAAACAACTAGAAAAAGTTATTGTTTCCAAGAAGCCAGTAGGCGAAACAAGGCAACCCTGGAAACCAAAGATATAGAATAATAACACAACCATTGTTAATGAAGGGAACTTTGTGTAGATGAATAAGTTTTACGATTTGTATAGTGATATTGAGAAGGAACATATTGATATCTCTACTATGAGTTATGATTCTTAATAACTTGAAAGTTGAAGATATTAAGGGCTTTGTAAATAAAAAAGTCTATGAAAAACTTATAGTAAAGAAGGCACTAGTTTGGGAAGAAGATATGGAACTTCAAAAATCAATGATAAGAACTATGTGCAAGACTGAAGATGATGAAGAAGTAAAGAAATTAATGGGTAAACTAGCACCCTATCAATGGAACAAAATGAGGCCTATTCTATTTATGGGTAGTGATAAGAATGTAATAAGAAGTGAAACTATTGCAGCTATAAATAAAATGATGATGGAGGTAGAGGCAACTCCTGCCACTATAAAGAAAACTTGAGAACTATCAATAAGTGGTGATACTATGCAAATTGATCAAAATAGTGTCATAGTTAACATTGATGATAATGCTTTCATAAGTTATGATAAGCCTAAGCCCCATTCCAAAGATATTCAAGATTAGTTGAGATTAACTAAAGATGAGAAAAGACAGCTAGAGGAAGAAAAGAGGAAGATTGAAGAAGCCAAGCTAAAATTTCTTGAAGAGGAAAGGAAGAAGAAAGAAGATGAAAAGAGGAGAGAAGAAAAAAAAGAGAAGAAGTTGGAAGAAGAAAAGAAAGAAAAAAAAAGGGAATAAAGAGAGGAGAAGGAAGAAGAACAAAAAGAAATAGAGAAGAAACAAAAGGAAGATGATTTGAAATCATCTAACTCATCCTCTCCTATATCTTTTTCTAACATAATAGGTGATGATGATGATCAATCTAACTTGATCTCACCCTCAACAAAATTGTTTGAGAAGAACAAAAAGGTCAAATGTCTATAGAGAGCATTAATGGAGGTGACTGATAGATTACGTAGAACCCTCATAGCCAAAAACATAAAAGTAGACCTCAAACAAAGAGCTCAAGAAGTTGTAAAATCATTCGATGATAAATTTAAAAATTTGTTGAATGTTGTTGAGTCAAAGGCTCAAATTTCACATGATGCTAATATTTTTAGCACCATTTGTTAGAATATATGAAATGATTTGTGAGTCTTGATACTTTCATCAAGAAACTCCAAAGATGTCAACAAGTTGGCAAGGTACTATATATCAAATGTACTTTATCTCATAAGTTGACAAAAGATTTGGATAGTAAGATTCAAGGGAAGCTAATTGAGCTAGAAGCTCTAACTAGTCAGATGCAACAACCCTCTTGCAGAGTTGATGAGTTTGAAGGAAAAGTTGTTGGTGTTCACATAGACATTAGGAATCTACAACTTGAAAAAGATAAAATTTTGAGAAGACTATTAGAATTTAGAGAGTCTATTGCTCTAAAGATATCAACCATTGAGAGATAGGTGGAAGAATGTGTCAAAGAAAAGGACACTTATGCCATTTTTACCTACTTTGACCTTAATGTAGTTGAGATTGCATCATATGCCTTATGTGCAATGCTCACTACTATCAAAGTAGAAAAGAACACATGGGAGAAAGTTATGAATAGTTTGAACGAAAATATTGATGATTGTATGAAGATATTAGCAACTTGAGGCAACAAGAAAGTAATTTTGATAGTGTTTGAAAGTTTTTGATGGAAAATAGATAACATTTTTTGGACTATTTTTTAAAAACTTTCTGACCTTTTCCATTGATGTCAAAGGGGGAGAAGTTGTAGAAGAAAATTGTGTATGTAACAATCATATCCAAGGGTGGATTAATTGACCAATTGAGGATTTGTAATATGAAGTATATGTAATGTAATGGATGATAAGTATTGTAAGTTTTGTAACTTAGCCAATATTCCTTACTTTGTTGCCATCAATTCAAAAGGGGGAGATTGTTGACACTTGGCTATATGTAGTGATGTAATTGTTTTCATTAATGGTAAAATGTGATGTGCATACTTGTAGAAAACCTCAAAAATAAAGATACTTAGCTTTTGGTACTTTGAAAATTATCTAAGTATGAAAATGGTTTACAAAAATACACTATTTTATATGTAAAATGTTTCTAACATCATATTATGACTAGCAAGGATATACAGAGATAGTATACATATTTATAACCTTAGACATTAGTACATACTATAAGGAAAAGAGATATTCATGATTTACCAATGAACAAAATAGTGGAATCAAGGTAAAGGAATTATTTTGTTTATGAAATAATCACTTGATCAATTGGGCCGACATCCTAGATGTTTACTCTAACTTGGAAAAGTATATTGTGTTCTTAGCCAACCTAGCAGCAATTTATGAAAAGGCATGGCATTTATGCAAAGGATATCTAGTGAGATTAAGTGTGCTTTTTGTGATGTGAAAAGTTATATGTGAACATTTTGTGAAGTGATATATGAAAAGTTTTTGAGAACCTGATTTTGTGATCCAAGATTGAGTGAGGTCATGGGTCAACCAAGAAGAAGTTACAACATCTATATATCTATATTTGAGGAACTTAAAGTTTAGTTACTTTTTTGGGTAGTGATATCTTCCTGTAATTAAAAGTGCATGTTTGGGAAGTGAGCTCTTCTTGCACCCATTTTACTACAACTCCTAACATGGACTCTATATACTAAATTTACTCATTGACTCCTAATAAGGTTCATCCTCTAACAAGAAAGATATATATTAGTAGATCATGTAGTGGGTATCATCCCCACTAGGGTTTTCCCTTGGCCAAGGTTTCCCTAGTTAAAAAAATATCATGTTACAAGTTCACTTTATGCATGGTTATTATTACTATTCAACATTACTTGTTTACTTTATTATGCATGGTTCAAAGTAATTAATAATAGCTAGTTGGCGAAAAAAGTTTGTAGAATATTGATTCACCCCCCCTCTTAGTATTCCCTATTTCTAACAATAAAAGGTAACAATGAACATATCTATGATGATGAATAATTTCCAATCTAAGATGAAGAAAATATTCAAGGTCTCTCCATCACTGGAAGAGAAATACAAGGATGATATGTGTTTTATGCTTCAAATAGATTTTACTTAAATGGATGTAGTAGAACCAAGAGTTAAGTCCATTGACCCTATGAATTATTAATTGAGTGAAGACACAAATGAAGGGTATGCAAAGATCATACTTGAATCTAAAAAAGGACATGGATTTTCCTAGATGGGGTACCTATGATGAGGAAATGTAAGAAGTTCATAAAGAACTATACAAAATGGATATCAAAAGGAAAGTTGATAGAATGATTGATGAAATTTGAAGGAATCTAGTATGACTAGAGAATAATTCCATGAAGTAAAGGGTATGACCTTAGAGATGAAATTGTAGCACCTAGAAAATGGAATAAATGCATAACATATTATGAGCAAATCAAAAAATCAATCAACATATGTTAGCACCCATTAGTCTACCATGAAAGAAAAACTAATAAAGAAAGTAATAAAAGCCCCCTCTTTCATTTGTAGCTCCCATGTCCTTCTTTCTTCTCCGAATGATGCAGATCCAACTTGCCTATAATGCACACATTATCAAAGCAAAGTCTATCATAGGGATAATGCCATGAGAATACTAGAAGTGTGATTTTAGTCTGAGAGAAAGAATGAAAAATGCAAATGAATTAGAGACTCAAGAATTAGGACTTCAAGGACCCAAGGACTGAAAATGAGAAAAAGAGTGCTCATTTTATAATGGGCATGGAGGATGAGAGCATTGGATTTGTCACCCTTAGATATGTGATGTGGCAAGAGATTCCTTTTAGAATCCATGACACATATGACAAAATATTCCAATTGTAAGATTCTATGATGCATGAAAGTCAAACTTTGCTAAATGTGGAAGAGAATCTATGACGCATCATAAAAAACCTCAAGCCCACTTAAAGCCAAGAATCTATGAAAAATATGCCAAATAGGGACATGCGTAAGAAAATAAAAGATATTTGATTATGACATATCTTATCCAAGTGTCAAAGGAGAATCCACGAGGTGTCATATCCAAGTGTCACTATCATGCAATATTTTATAGAATATTTGAATTAAAAATCCTTTTATTCCACAAAATAAGAATTAGTAGAAAATGGTATTAATGAGGGAAAATGGAACTTAGGAAATTAAGAATTTCCATAATTTGCGGATAATGAATCAATTAATTAATAAAATCAATTAATTGAGGATAATAATTAGGAAGAATAATTAGTAAGCATAATAGAATTAAATTATGGGTTATTTAATCCTATAGAGAAAATTAGTAGATGATTGGCCAAAATTGATTAAATAAATGCAACAGTACCCTTTGATGAAAATGTGATGATAATATAGATCAAATAAAATGATAACAAGTAGACAAAAGTCATGATCAAATTGATTGATTGAAATTGATAACATGCCAAGGACACATGACATGAATTGATTGATATGTAACATTTAATCAACATTGTAAATGCTACAAGATCAAAATTGATTGAAAAGGTTTTATCATAATAACATCAATGAACACTATCAATATTTTTAAAATGGTTGATAATGCCATTATCTGACATTGAAAGCCTCAAAAATGTCAAAGATTGGATGACATGAATGATAGTTTGACCTATCACTAAGAGCCATGACAGTACTAAGGTTAAATTGATAGGACTGATAGATTGATATGTTTCAAATGCACTGAAAGACACAACAATACCTAGGATTAGATAAAGGATGATTGATTTGGGATGTTTGATATGTTGTAGGTTGATTAGGACTGATTCTGAGTGATTCTGAGTTGATTTGGTGTGATTTTGAGTTGATTATGAAATTGATGTGAAAAAGGATACAAATGATGAAATATGATCAATTTTGGTCAAAAGATAAAAGTTAGTACAATGAGAAAATGGGACAAATTAGTATGAATAAGTGATGAAACCATAGATGTAAACCATTTTTGAGCATCTACATTTTTCTCCTCTTTGATACAATATGATTTAGAGCATTGTGTCAAAGAATGCTGATGATAAAGCTGCAACATGCCCTAGCAATGTGGTATATATTTATGCCCCCTCAAGAAATTGACCAACCTAGGCATATGCTAAGTTAATCTGTTGATAACAAGAAGAAAAAACCATAGCAACTAACAGAATGAAAATCAAAGCTAAAATGTGAAAGATATGAGGCCTAGAGTGCAGAATAGGATCAACTAGGAGCCTAAGAATGATTGCATACATAACACTCAAGAATGACACAAAATGATTAAAATGATAGTTCATTTTATGCACAAAAAATATATGAATCCAATGCAACTGATGGATTGAAAATTTGAGTTAAAATGCAAAAGTTATGGGCTCTAGAGTGTAACATAGGGGCTCTAGGAGCAGTTCTGGGGATCCTAGGTCCCCAAGTATGCCAAAAACTCATCCAAGTGCATCCTAAATGCACTTGGTAAGCCCAAGTGAACTTGGAAAGTGTAAAATGTTCCTAAGAAGGCTCTAGGGGCCAAAATCAACCTGACAGGGGTTAATCAAGAGCCCAAGTGTAGTTTCAAGAATGACCACTCTGTACAATGACAAAATAATGAAAATGATAGATCATTTTGTTCAAAACAAAGATATGAATTCAATACAACTGACAGTTTGTAAATTAGAGTTGAAATGCAAAAGTTATGGCCTCTGGAATGCAACATAGGGGTTCTAAGAGTAGTTCTAGGGATCCTAGGTCCCCAAGTGCACCCAAAACTCATCCAAGTGCATCTTGGATGCACTTGGTAAGCCCAAGTGCACCCGTGATGCACTTGGGAAGCCTAGGTGTGCTCTAAAAGTGCAAAATGTACCCTAGAAGGCTTTATGGGCTAGAATCAGCTTGATTAGACTCAAAATGACCCAAAACTATGCGTGTATGCCCAAAATGATGGAAAGATGTCCTAACATGAGTGAAATCATCAAACATGGTTAGATTTGGTAAAAGATGGTGAGATAAATGTCAGACTAAGGTTGGACTAGGAGGAAAGCCATAGAAGGTTGATTGACAATGTAGGATGATGCAGGAATACATGAATGCAAGATGAAGATGATTTGGTGAATTGGAAGCCATGATCATGGTGGTGGATCAAGAGATAAATGATAGAAGATTGAGGAGATGAGATGAGATGAAGACTTTTTCTTTTAGAAAGTGCACTATATGTCAAATGGAGCTTTATTTTGATATGGCAAATGGAATGCACTGCATCGTGGCATGAAGGGCCAGAGCATAAATGCAAGCCTTTTGTGTAAACAAGCCCGATGTAGACAAAGAATGACCTTGTCCTTCTTGAGGCATATGTACATGTCCCAAACTCTCAAAGGTACATTGTAACAGACAAAAATAGAAAAAGATGACCATGAACCATCCCAACCACTCTCATAGATCAATTTATATCATTGAGTGGCATAGAAACATGATTAATGAAAAAACAAAGTGAAAAAATAAATCACTCACTAAATAGCATGACCCAACAACTATTCTTGTCCATTATTACTTTCTTCTTAGTGTTTTAAGGTGTGTAGGTAGTTTTTGACATGTTGATGATGTGATAGCTCTGTTTGTGGATTTAGTTGATAGGTTCATCATAACATGTTGGATTGATTTTCGGTTCACATTGTTCAGATAGTTTTACTATCATGAAAGTGTAGTGCTTTGAGCTTCAATTTGCAAAGTGCAAGTGCATATGCAAAAGGGATGGTTATGTATTGTGAATATGTACAAGGTTTATTGCAAATTTTTGATGGGTTTTTCGGGGGTATCTGATGTTTTTGTATGACTTTTTTCTTTAGGACATTTTAGGTTTTACTTTAGGACATTTTATGATTTTTTAAGGATATTTTTAGGATATTTTATGATTTTTTGTGCTTTTTTTAGGATCAGATTTGAATTTTTAGGATTTTTTTAGGGTCGTTTTATGATTTTTTGTATATTTTTTAGGATCATATAAGCATATAAAAGTGTTAGCTCTAATCTGTTATGTGATAGGTCCAATGGATAACAAGTGCATAGGGATATGCCCCCAGTTCAAATTCAAACTCATGGACTGTGTAGATGATATACCCCTAGAGAAGACACAAACTATGTACAAAGGCCAAATGATAGATTATGTATAGACAAGTGATGTGTTAAGTAGGATAACAATGAATATCAACCAGTTTGTGAGCCATGGCATAGGAGCCAAGGATGTCTTGCAATAGGAAAGATATGATCAAGGAATAATAGAGGTGGAAAAGACTAGATGGAATCCTGATATATGGAGGAGCAATAACCAATGACACGTGGCATCTGTTTGCCAGGTTTTCACCATGGTACTTTCCCAAAGGACCTATTTTCCATGTTTTCACTTTTGGACGAAATTTTTCTCTTGACTCAAAATTTTATGCCATGATGCCTATTTGCTAGGTTTTCATCAAGGCATCCATTTTTTCATTACTTTTTTCACTTTTTTTTTTCTTTTTTCAAGACTTTTAGATGGAATAAAAAATGTTACTAATGAGTGCTGAGAAGATATCTGGTGTTGTTGTTGCTAGCTAATAATCTCTGGATCCATGATTGACCATGACTACATAGGATTCGTTCTGATTCTATAGCTAAGATCAAACCACTGGAAAGGCCTTGAGATATACTATCGTGTACCATATGTAAGATAGTGTTTACCTCTTGCGAATCAAGGCATCTAAGGATAAATGGGTCAAAGGCTTCTTTGTATGGGATGTCTCTGATGATGACATATGAAAAGCCTTGGTGGATAAAGATTTGAGCTTGGGTGTTGGGAAAATTAGGTAGTTGGATTTGGGGATAAACAACTAGATATAAGGGAGGGTTGGGAGCATTGAGACCAATGACCTTCCACATGAATGCTAATCGAGAGAGCTTCGAAAGACTTTGTGGCATGTTAAACACTGGAACATTGATATTCATGGCATCGTATTTTTCATCTTGTATCCTTGGGATCTTCTTAGGTTTTTATTTTTCATAGTCTAATAGTTCCTTTTAGTTTTCACCAAGAGACCTATGCTTGTTATTATTTTCTCTTTTTGCTTTGTAACCAGAAGGTGGAGTTGGCTCCCCAAAATATGCCAATGTGTTCTCTTTAGAAGAAATTACTTCTTTATGATCATCAATCATAATGCCTTCATAGATTTCAAAGTCTATTATAAGAGTGTCATCATTATCAAATCGATCAAAAATTAGTGGTCGACATTGGTCCCAATCCAATAGTTCAAGATAACTTGAGGGGGTGTCATCATCAGTGCTAAATGGGCTTTAGTTAAAGCTAAGGATATGGGCATTAGATTCCATGGTATCATTGGGGTTATGCTCAAAAGTGAGAGGATTGTTGGTTTCAGGTGGGATATCCTCAGATGCCTTTTCATCATTCAAAACTTCCATAGTCTTACAAATAGGTATCATGGTAGAAGGAGGACCTATTCGTAACGGTTTAAATCCAAGCTCCCAACTAGAAGGTCATCCTTTTGTAGTGATAGGTTCAATTATACCTTGTTTTTGAGATCCAAGACCACTACATCCATCATAGCCTTGTTTCTGCATGATAGTAAACCAAAGTCCATACTTGCTAGGAGAGATCAAAGTGGGTTCTTATTCTACTTTTTCTTTCTCAAAACATACGGATGTATTCTCATTGATAGAAGTGGCATTTTGTGTATTGATCTTAGAACATTGTTCTTGTAATAGTTGTGATTTACCATAAGATTGGGGTGAAATTTGTGACTCCCTAATGTGGGATACTTGAGACATAAAGTACTCTCCACACCCATTGTCTTCAATCTTCATCTTGTCCTTGGCCTTACTGAGGAGTATATTTGCATCCACATACTTAGAGGAATATATGGGTTATGCTTCATTATTTGTTGGGATTTGGTATGTAGTAGCATCTCTTAGATTGGCACAAAATTGGAAAGGATCTGGATCATCGAGGATGGTAACCTCTACGTTGTCATAGGAAAACTTCAGACATTGATGATATGTAGAAGGGACTGCTTTCATAGCATGAAGCCAAGGGAATCCTAGTATCATGTTGCAATTCATTTCTATATCTAGGAAATGGAACAATGTATCTTTAGTAGCTCGACCAACTCTAATAGGTAATGTGATAATGCCCTTGGAGAAGCATTCATCATCATCATAAGCTTTTATTGTGATTCTTCGAGAGGGATCCACATTAGTTTCATAATAGCCCAAACCTTTAACTACTTTATGTGTACATATATTCAACCCTACTCCTCCATCTATCAAAATATGTTTGAATTTAACATTGTGGACAAAGAATTCAAGGTGAAGGGGATCATTGTGGTTAGGTTTTTCCTTAGGAATATCCTAAGGGGAAAATGTGATATGTTGTGAGGTGGATTGACTCCCAACCATGGCTTGGAACTGGGCAACATCCATGTTATCCTAGACTATTGACTCTTTAAGGGCTTGCTCCAAGATCTTCTGATGTTGGGGAGATGCACACAGTAGGTCCAAAATGGATATTTATGTAGGGGTCTTGCCGAGCTATTCAACAAGGCTATAATGAGATGAAGTAGGAGCAACCAATCTACTAGGGGGTGCAGGTCTAGTAGAAGTAGTAGGTCTAGATGGGGCTCTAGGTAGGGTGATCTTACTATGACATGTAGTGATAGCATAATGAGGGTCTTCAACCTTCAATGTGAATGTGGATATGTGGGAATCAGACTTATTAAAGAAATTGATGGTGTAGTCATATTTGGTGCGTTTAATTCACATTACCTTGCGAGTTTGAGTTTGAGTGTTTGTCTTTGTCATGATTACCCAAAGGATCTTTGAATATAGTGTGGTCAGAGTTGGATGCTAATAGTGATGGACCAACCATGATTACACCATCATCAATAAGGTCATGTATTGCATGTTTCAATTGGAAGCATGATGAAGTCTTATGTCCTTTGGTGCGATGGTAATCACAATACTTTTTGTCATCCCACCAATCAACTTTAGTCAATGGTTCATCTTTGATTAGGGGTAACTATAGGAATTTATTACTCAGTAACTATTGCAGTGCATTCTCAAGAGGTATCCCCACTCGTGTGAATTTCCTATCCTTGGTTCTAGGATGTCTTCAGGGTTTGTCTTATGTGGAAGTCTTAGTCTTCTACTGTGGGCTTGATGTTTGATTAGAGGTTTGTGAATTCATAGGTTTTGCACCCTTCAAATTCAGTTGAGGTTGTGTTGTGCTAATCATGTGGGCATCCACAATGCCATTATTAGTCACATTCTTGTTTTTGGAGAATAATTTAGCCTTCTCATTAGATGAGTTAGTATTGGTGTTGTCCTTGTTTGTCTTGAGGATTCCCTTATGGATAAGAGAATCTTCAATACTAGCGCCTTTTTTCATCAATTTAGAAATGGTACTTGGACTTTTGATTTTGAGTTCATACATTAATTCAGGGAATAGATTTTTAATGCACAAGTTGACTTGTTGTTCTTCAGGAATGTCTAGTGAGCATTGACTAACCAAGCCTCTCTAGCATAGTAAGAATGTGATGAATGGTTCTCCTATCTTCTGTTTAGTTGAGCACAAATTAGAAAGTGTCACTTCATTTTTAATGTTAAAGGAAAAGTGGGAGATGAAATTGTCTGCAATTTTTGACTGGGATTTGATATTACCAAGAAGTTTGAAGCACCATTCAAGTGTAGGCCCACCTAGAGAATGAGGGAACAATCTCATGAGCTAAGTGGGTTCATCACTGAGTTTGGTACATGAGCCACAAAATTCTTAGATGTGATCAATAGGGTTGCCATTTCCTTGATATTTTTCAAACCTTGGAGTCTCAAAGTGTTTTTGGAATGGAGGCATATACAAACTTTTATTGAATGGATTAGGACATAGGTCCCTATCTATATATAGAGCCTATTTCTTTTGGGCTCCCAATGCCTCAACTTGTTTGGAAATTTTTTTGAATTTTTGCAACAACTCTTCATTAGGGCTTTGCCTGATAGTCTTTCCTTCAAGTCCTTTGTGCCTATGCATAGACCGTTTTCTATAGCGGGAGCTATGTCTACTTGGTTCTGACATTTTTGTCTCTAATGGGTCTGGTGATGTGTCATTAGGTGGTGGAAGTATGTTGGTACCTTGAAGACAAAAGGGTCCCTATTGTTGGGGAACTTGTTGTGGTATTTGATGTCACACTTATTGTGGTATCAACTGTGATTGATGTACCATGTGTTGTTGTTGTGCCATTTGTTGTGGTTATTGTTGGGATACCTCTATTGGTTGTATGTGATACCATGTACATGCTTGTTGTTGTAGAGGTATTTTTTGAGGTTGTTGTGGCATATGTTTTTGTTGTAATAAATGTTGCTGGTATGCAATTTGTTGCTCAAGTCATCTTTGATATTCCAACTTTTGCTTGAGTTGCTCTTGTTGTTTAGCAAACATGGCTTGTTGTTGTTGTAATTGTTGTTGATACATTGCATGAAATTCAATTGGGTTTATGTTGGATAGCATATTAGGGATGTTGGATTTTTACACCACTTGAGGTTGTTGTTGTTGTTGGTGATGTTTTTGTTGATATGTTGGATGTGTGTTGGAAACATTAGGTCCTTGGAATATCATAGGTTGATGTTGTTGGGGTAGTTGGCTATGTGCTTGAGAAGTGATCATCATGTTGGTATTGTTACTTTGGCTCCCTTGTGTGTTAGAGATTTCTACTTGAGACATCATGTTAACTTGACAATGAGGTGGATTCCTTTTGGTAATAGGTGTGATGTCAATAAGGCTTTTCCTTTGCACATCAACATGGATTATTGTAGTTGATGTTGCACATAGTGTACTCAAGGGAGGCTCAGTAACACTTGATATCATACCACTTGGTAGGGTTAGGAGCAAAGGTGCACTTTGTTGATTTTCCTCCAAAGAAGGTATTTTTGGCATCCCTAGAGCACAAGTCCCTTTAGGTGTATCTTATTGTTGCATCATGTGACTATAATCAAGTCTTAATGTCCTTTTTGGGTGTTTAGGGATTGGTGATATTTCATCGAACAAGGGGTTAACATTGATGTGTTCAAATGTACTTTGGAGGATTTTGATGGTTGATTCTTGATGGGACCTTATAGGTTCCATTATTGCATTAAAAAAATCCAAAGATTGTTTTCCCTTATCTAAGTCCAAATTGATCATGGGTTGTATGTTTTCAATGGTTTCAATGGTTGTGTTGGTTTGATGTTTGGACTTAGGTCCTTCCACATTTGGGTTGAATTTGAAAATTTCTTGGGCTGCCAAAAGTTTAAAGTTCTTATGAATTTTTTTTTTTTGACATGCCCTAGCAATTTCTTCATTAGTGATGCCATAGGTCCTTCCACATTTGGGTTGAATTTGACAATTTCTTGGGCTACCAAAAGTTTAAAGTTCTTGCAATTTTTTTTGTCTTGACATGCCCTATCCATTTCTTCATCAGTGATGCCATAGTTAGTTATAGAGTCATCACTCAGGTGTACAACACCTTGTTGTATGTTTTATGTGTTATAGTTGAAGGTACTTGTGTTAGGTTGGTTGAATTCAAAGGAGTGTGATTGTTCATCTTTAGGTGTGGTTGGCACACTTCCTATTTTGATTGGTATTGAAATGAATATAGGTTCAAAGACAAGATTCCATTGAACTATCCCATGTGTGGGGGAAGTGTTTGGAGGAAATCTCATGGTAGGTGAATTGTTCAAGGTTCATTCTGTCATAGCTTGATTATGGTGCTCTTGTCGATACATATTCAAGGGGTTTGCTAGCAATGGTTGTGATGCCTCAATTTGGTCTTCATCAAATGTTAGTTATGTTATCTTGTCCTTCTTCTATCTTGGATGAGGTTTTGGTTGCATTGATGTCTCAAAAAATAATGGTTGGTAATGTTCTTCACGTCTTTGAGCTGATTGTGTCCTAGTAAGTGTTGGCATGATACCTAAGAATGTCTATGCAGTGGAGGGAAATTTGAATGGACTTTCTACCTCCCAAGTGCCCACCTAAACTACCAACTATGCTCAAATAGTACCAAGTGTACCCATGACATAGTTAGGGGTCTGAAGGTGAGCAGTTGGTAAGTAAGAGGCATGCAATGGGTAAACAGAGGTGCTAGGTTGCCTAAAATGCATATTTTGAGTGTTTTGAGTGATTTGGAGTGGTTCCTAAGGTCTTGGGATATAATTCAAGGTGTGGAAGTGAAGATTAGGGTTCTAGAATCTAGAAAGAAACACCTAATTACCAAGTGCATCCTAAAACTACTAAGTGTATCCTGAAAACACCAACTATGCATGTGAACTGTGTAATTGGTAAAATAGGGTTGAAGTTGGTAAAATAGGGTTGCAGTTGGTAAAAGAGGTCAAAAAATGATAATTAAGATGTGGCTATGTAAGATATGAGTGTTTTTGGGATTTTTAAGTGTTTAGGGATGTTATGCAATGTGAGGAAATGCTAAATGAGCTAAGGTTTTGATGTGCAAAGTGCAAATGTCCTAGGGATGTTATGCAAATGCAAATGCAAGGTGATGTTTTGAAGTTTGACTAGAGGGGATGAAAATGACTCTAAGGTATGAAAAATGACAATTAGGGTTATGTTTTGGACTTGGTAAGGATTCCAAAGATTGATGTATGTAAGGTGTATTATAAAAAGGGTGGTATTCAAGGGTTGATAATGACATTTGGGATATGCAAAATGAGGGTAAATGCTCAAGAAAGAAATTTGGTTGATGGACAATTTGACAGGGTTTGGTAGTGAAAATGATGCTAGGATTTTGATCAATGCAAGATGAAGGGGATATACCACTAGGGTAAGTCAAAATGATGTTGAGGAACACTAAGAATATGATAATGCAATGACAAGGGTATATGGAAAGTTTTGAACGTAGGTAAAACCTTTAGAAATTATTTTGTTTAGGAGTTTAACCTTGTGATAAAGGACTTTGGATCTTGACCAAAAAGTGATAAAAGATGAAAAGATAAAATTGATAAAAGATGAAAAGGTCAAATATATCAAGAAATAGATGGATTTTGACCAAAGAAAATGATAAGAAAAGATAAAAAGATTAGTCAAGATCCATTGTCTGTCAACACAAGGAGATACTCTAAGACTCATACTTTGTCTAGATTTTTGACTAAATTCAAAGGTTTTGAGGGTTTCAAAATGATGTTTTGAGGAATTGAAATGGTGGTGATGCTGAGAAAATATGTAATATGGAAAATTCCAATGATGTAAAATGGGATTTTGGATGCAAGATGCAGTTTTGGGGTAAGTGCAGAATGAGGAGGTACAGAGGCTCCTAGATGCAGTTCTACAGTTCTAAAGTGCAGTTTGGAGGCCCAAAATGGTCATGTAGGTGCGCAAGTGCACCCTAATAGTGCCAAGTGAACCTCAATAGTACCAACTACATCAATGATGTAGTTGGTAAGTTCTGTACGCAGTTGGTAAGCTGGGTTGAATTTATGTTGATTTTGAAGGGTATGGTTACCAAAGTGATATGCTAGGAAGCTAAGATGTTGGGGTTGATGTTATGATGAGTTGGGAGATGAAAAATAAAGGTTATGAACTAAGGAATTATTTAATAAGTGAAAGTAGTGAAGACTAGGTGATGTAGAATGCAAATCTGGGCTTGCTAATGCAATGGGAGCTATCTAGGTACCTAAAGGGAGCTATCCAAGTACCTAAAGACACAATTGAAGCCAAAAATTTTTATCTAGAATCCAAAACTAGGTTTGAAGACCACCAAGTGCACCTAAATAGTGTAGAATATGTGAATGATGTAGTTGGTAATTTCTAGACATAGTTGGTAATTTTCGGATGCAGTTGGTAAACTGGGTTGAAACTAAGGCAATATTGAGTGTTATGTTTTCTAGATTGATCTCATAGAGAGATAAATAGTAGGGTAAAATGCTAAGACTATAATGGAGGTTCAAAATTATTCTTAGGACACCAAAAATGATGGTTAAAGTGGTCAATATGAGGATTGGGTATGCAAAGATGCAAGGTGGTGGATGCAAAGTGCAGATTTAGAGATTGGAATGCAAAAACTAAGGGAGGTAAACTAAACCCAAATGGATGCAATATGAAAGGTAATGGATACTAAATGAGGACTAAAAGGTGCAATAAGAAGTCTATATGATGCATGAATGAGGCCTAGACTAGGGTAAATGTAAGTGGATTTTATGCAAGAATGAAATCTATGTTTTGCCAACCACATGTAGGAGCACAAGTTTCCATGTTTTCCAAGGTTTGAATGTGTTGAACCAAAGTTTGAAAAGTTTGGACAAAGGTTGAAATGTTTTGGCAATGTGTAATGTTTTGACAAGTTTTTTCAAGTTTTCAAGGTGTAAATTTGAATGTTGGATATTATCTTGATTAATGTTTCACACACACGCAAGACACATTAAGACAAGAATAGCTATTGTTAAAAGTGAACAAACACACCACAACCTAGGCTTTTAGGACTGTATCCATTGAATTCCTACTTGAAATAAAGTTCAACCATGCTTATCTAGAGAGGAAAGCCTTGGATCTTGGAACCATAGGCTCCCCCTTACAATGCACTCACTTCTCACAGCTACCAAGATTCACTTCCCAAGGGGCATGACTTCCCAAGGGTTTGTTGCCTCTACTAAGGATCACAAGAATGTAGGATGTCTTCACAGGCATGGGTGAACCCTTGAGCTAGTGGATAGAAATGATTTTGGCCACTAAAACATGGCTTTTAGTAAGGGCATTTCGTTCAGCAAGTGAATGATAAACTTTCCCAGGAGGTCTCCCAACCCCGAGAACTAGGGTTTGATGCACCAAAAGGGTACTAGAGGAGAGTTATCAGGCAAAAATACCACTAACATGGATTTTAATGTAATAAAATTTTATATAGTGGCTAGAAAATTGACCTAGCTTTTGACCTATTACCACTCTGAGGTTGTTCCCTGGCATACCCAATATCAAGTATCTTGGTCCAAGGCAGGCCTCCTATAGAAGTTACATGGATTTCTCTTACACCTAAGATCCACAAATGGCGAGGGGAGAGGATATGTCCAATGTAACTCCTATAGATTTAAACATTGTAGAAATGCCAAGAAAAAAAATAAAAAGTTCATTTTAAGCACCAAACAAAGTGTTATCTAATCTAGGAAAACCATACACATGGTTTTGGCAAACACACATTGTCTTCGACAACGTCCAGCAAAGCAAGCATTAGTAGTCTATTATGATAATATCTTCATCCCATGATTGCCACATGCTACAAGTAGACCATTATTAACACAAAATCCTTTAATTTGAGTTCTAGAAGAAAATGGAAACCTTACATGTAGATTCTAATTGATGTGTGTGTTTTTTATGAACCAGATGTGCTCTGTCAGAGCAGATTGCACCCCAGAAGGCCAAAATGCCTCAAAACACAACCAAGTGTGCCCAGACAGTGTAGACTATGTCAATGACATAGTTGGGACCTAGTTGGGTGTAGTTGGTAGTTTTAGGATGTAGTTGGGATCTCAGGTGCAAATTGTGGCGAAATGGTACCTAATAGAGACCCATAAACTAAATTCTTTTGACATCTATACTACCAAGTGAGCCCAAATAGTGAAAACTATGTCAATGACATAGTTGGAAAGTTTTGGATGTAGTTTGGAATTCAAAAACATTAGAAAGGGGTTTTGGTGGCTTCTAGACTCCTAAAACTGCTCGTATAGGTCCCAATTGCGCCTTGACAGAGTAGAGTGCACCCTAGGACAACAAGTTGACAAAATGAATAGAATGAAAGGATACAACTATATTAATAGACCCCCTAATTAATCTAGGTATGAAAAGGAAGAGAATATAGTCATTATACCCTTCCAAGGGAGCTCCTTCCTTGCACCTACAAGAACAAAACAAGAAAACACAAGTTAGATATGCATGTTCACGTCGGGTTCACCAATTGTAGCACCTAGAAAATGGGCTAAATGCATAACATACTATGAAAAAATCACAAACTCAATCAACATACATTAGCATCCATTAATCTACCATGAAAGCCAAACTAATAAATAAATAAATAAAAACCTCCTCTTTCATTTGTAGATCCCATGTCCTTCTTTCTTCTCCAAATGATGTAGATCGAACTTGCCTATAGTGCACACAATATTGAAGAAAAGTCTATGATAGGGATAATGCCATGAGAATACTAGAAGTGTGATTTTAGTGTGAGAGTAAGAATGCAAAATGCAAAGAAACTAGGGAATAAAAGACTCAAGAATTAGGACTTCAAGGACCCAAGGACTAGAAATGAGAAAAAGAGTGCTCATTTTATAATGGGCATGGAGGATGAGAGCATTGGATTTTTCACCCTTAGATATTTGATGTGGCAAGAGATTCCTTTGAGAATCCATGATGCATATGAAAAAATATGCCAATTGTAAGATTCAATGATGCATGAAAGTCAAACTTGGCTAAATGTGGAAGAGAATCTATGACACATCATAAGACACCTCAAGCCCACTTAAAGCCAAGAATCTATGACAAATAAGCCAAATAGGGACATACGTAAGAGAATAAAAAACATTTGATTATGACATATCTTATCCAAGTGTCAAAGGAGAATCCATGAGGTGTCATATCCAAGTGTCACTATGATGCAATATTTTATGGAATATTCAAATTAAAAATCCTTTTATTCCACAAAATAAAAATTAGTAGAAAATGGAATTAATGATGGAAATGGAACTTAGGAAATTAAGAATTTCCATGGTTTGTAGATAATGAATCAATTAATTAACAAAATCAATTAATTGAGGATGATAATTAGGGAGAATAATTAGTAAGCATAATAGAATTAAATTATGGGTTATTTAATCCTATAGAGAAAATTAGTAGATGATTGGCCAAAATTGATTAAATAAATGCAACAATACCCTTTGATGAAAATGTGATAATAATATAGATCGAATGAGATGATGATAAGTAGACCAAAGCCATTGTTAGATTGATTGATTGAAATTGATAACATGCCAAGGACACATGACATGAATTGATTGATATGTAACATTTAACCAACATTGTAAATCCTACAAGATTGAAATTGATTGAAAATGTTTGATCATAATAAAATTGACAAACATTGTCAATATTATTAAAATGGTTGATAATACTAAGGTTAGATTGATAGGATTGATAGATTGATATGTTTCCAAGCCACTGAAAGCCACAACAATACCTAGGATCAGATAAATGATGATTTATTTGGGGTGATTTTGAGTTGATATGAAATTTTTTTGAGTTGATTATGAAATTGATGTGAAAAAGGATACAAATGATGAAATATGACCGATTTTAGCCAAACAATCAAAGTTAGTAGAATGAGAAAATGGGACAAATTAGTATGAAGAAGTGATGAAATTGTAGTTGGGAACCATTTTTGAGTGTCTATAGAAATAAAGTGGGACAATTGAGATATTGGCAGCTAGACCTAATGCCATAATATGACCCTCAAAGGGAGTGATAGTGGCAACATTGACATCATAGATACTTACTCTCCCTTATGTTGTAGTAGTACAAGTGCAACCCACTATTTTATATCCACTCAAGAAGATTGATGAGGAGGAGGTATAGATAGTAGAAGATAAATCAACTACTCCTCTAGCCAAAAGAAAATTAGAGAGACTCACTACGGTGAAATAAGAAGCCAAGTCACCTTAGTAAAGGACCAAGCAATTTCATGTTGACTGGGGAAGACAAGAAAGACCTTGGAAATGATTGAATCAAAATCAAATGAAGAATAAGAAGAGGAAATAGAAGACAAACCAATTGAACAAGTAGTTGGTAAAGAAATGACATAAGCTGGAAAGAATTCTTGGTAAACCAAGGCAGAAAACTTAAATATGCAAATAATTGATAAAGACAATTTCATTCAGTTGATCGAGTATTATTGTATGTGTGAAATGTGGGACTCTTATATACTCACAAACACTTCAACATGGTCTTTATATGTGAAACCATCCCAAAATGAACATTGGGTTGTTCATCCAAAATGATTTGGCAAATTAATTTGTTGCCTTCTAACTAGATGGATTTTGTCATTACTCTCATAATGAGAAGCTGTCAACTAGACCTCTAGTACAAAGGATTTTATAAAGCTATATGAGAATTCAATTAATCTATATGAAATGCATTTTAATCTAACAATGCAAGAAAGAAAATTATACTATAATAATGCATTTTAGAATCTAGATGAAATTAATATACTAGAAAATGTGAAATCTATGAAAGTATGAGAAAAATGAGGTGATATTCCAGCATTAATTTGATGCAAATTTGATCCAAACTTTGTAATGAGGAATTGAAGGCTCTTTCAATAGAATGTTGAACTTGAATATGTCTATTGAACTTGAATATGTGTCTATTCAACTTGAATATGTTCAACGATGTTGACCTTGTTTAAAGCAAGGATAAAGAAATATGGGTGCAATGAAAATGAGAAGAGAGTTTTTTTTCTTTGTTTCTTGTGATTGTTGTGGAAGTAGAATATGGTCAATACGGATAGAGTTGTAGAGGATTTTTTAATTGGAAGAAAAATGGAAATAGTCTCAAAGAATTAAAATGCAAGGCTAACAATCTATGTTCCAACAGGATGGATTAGATCAATAATATTCCTACCTATCCAACATTTTATCCAACAGTGAAGGAGTTTCAAGATCCATTGTCTTATCTTTAGATTTATATTTCTTCTCACAAACATAGGAATATTGGAATGATGACTCTACACCCAATGGATAAAGCACTAGATTACGACAGATAAAGATTCTGGAGTTCTCTACACCCTGACACAGAGTGCAGTCCCCAGAAAGAGCCAATGTTATCTAAGGTTTTGCAACCCTTAATTTTTCTCTCCAAGTCAACTATGTCACAATATAAAATATATTAATTCTTTAAGAATTAATATTATTGTTAAGTGCAAAATGAATATTGCACTTATCATGGGAGTAAAAGTGATGGAAGGGAATAGAAGTTTGGTAAGAAGTAAGTTAGGGCAGTTGCCCAACTTCTTGGAAAAATTTATATAATGGGAGAAAACTATTGTAAGGGGGTTCTTCTTTTGTAGTCAAGAAGTTCTACAGATGCAATAGAGGAGAATACAATTCAATTTTGGTGACAAGGAACACTTATGCTCTGATAACAAAGCAATTTTTGGAAAGTTTGTACAATTCTTGTTTTTTGTAATAAGCTATTTCTTACTTTCTTGGTGCAAAGAAATAAAGGAAGTGGATTGGGTGTTCTTTTTCAAAAGAATCTGAATTGTTGAAGTGTTAATCATTTTATGAGTATTTTCATGGTATGGTGTGAGTATTCGTGAATGGTTGAATTAGCATTGTGTTAGTAATAGCCCTCAAGTGTAGTCCTTGATTTCTCTCATTAACAGTTTACATCATTTTTATGAAAACATTGGAGGTGTGTGGTGCATTTTCTATCAATGGTTTTCCTTTTTATTTTCTAAGATTTACTCATTTTTATTGAAAAATCAAAAAATTTATCTTACGAGGGAGCTACTCTAACTGTAGAGGAAGGTCGAATATTAAGGGCCTATCCAACTATTGGAGACATCGATTTTCCACACACTCCATTGGGAAAAATCACATATTTTCTAAGGGACAAATCTGTTTACAAACAGATTTTGGTGACTCTACTGGGGAAGAAAGCAAGTTCCAGTGCTTTTCTTTTCTTGGAAATCTGAAGATTACCTCACCAAGGATGGAGGTTGGGGACTCTAATTGATTGTGGTGTTATGGCTGTGGTTGCATCCCTACCATGGGGGGCTCACATTGGACCAATTTCTTTATCTCAATACTCAGCCTTACCTAAGAATTCATTAGAATATCTCCCAAAGTTTTCTAGTGATGCAAATCAAGACCCTGATGATCACATTACAGCAATTATAATTTCCTGCGAGATTCTTGGTGTGTAGGAGGAGAACATATTTGTTAGATTATTTGTTGCAAGCCTCATTGGAAGTGCAGAAAATTAGTTCTAGAATTTACCTAATAGTTGTATCGCTTGCTAGAATGATCTTGAGGTAAAATTCCTACAAAGGTTTATGCATGTGGTTGATGTTGCTAAGATGTTATTTAATTTATTTCAAATCAAGATCAAAGAAGGGGAAGCCATTAGAAATTTTGTTGATAGATTCAATAGAAGTTTTAGTAAGATACCCCTAACTAGCCAACCAACTAAAAAAAATTAGTTATGTGTTTTCATTGCTGCCATGCAAACAGAAATTAAATTCTTGTTTCTTTGTTTAAAAGTGCAAACATTACAAGATGCACAAAAAGAGGCTATTAGTCTAGAAGATGACATGATTTTAAGTGAAATGAAGTGTAAAGAAATTACAGAGGAAGGAATTTATCTCTGTGAACAAAAGAAGTATCTAAAGCAAAAACCTAAATAGAAAAGGCTCATTCTCAAAACAATTAAATCAACACCTCCTATTTATCAGAGTCCAACAGTTTTCAATGATAAAGATCTTCAAATCCCTCTAGCGAGTGAAAGTACTTCCTATAGTGTAGCTGGAGCCTACCATCTAAATGTTGATTGTGATGATGAATATGCTTCATAGTCAACTAACTCATTGATTGACCTTGATATATCTCTTATTGAACAAAGACTAGAGGTTGAAAGATCAAATGAAAATTTATTAGGAGATTTTTAAATTTCAGAATTTGATTCTTTTGTATTTGAGACTCCTGACAATAGTTTACCAAATGATGTTGTTTGGGAAGGCTTGGATAGCTTTTCCTATGAGCATTTCTTGTTTGATCTCTTAGAGACTAATAAATCATTAGTACAGCCTAAAGCATCAAATGATTGCCCAGAAGTAGAAAAGGAAGATGAAATGTTTGAAGAAAAAGAAATTGATGAAGTGATGCATAGACAAGAAAATGCTTTTGAAGAGGACTCAGTGAACAATCAGAGGGAGAAAAAGATTTACATATTTTTCAGCCTCCCACAAATCTTTTTCACTATCTTCTTTTGGAGGAATCAATGCAACAATTTGCAGAGGAAAAGTGACATGGACAACCCAAAAATAGAAGGACTCAAGGTATGGAAAAAATAGTTGATATTCCATCTATCTTTTTAAAAGATAATATTGATTCGAGAAATGTGGAAGAAAATCTTGAATCTATATTTATTTTCCCTTCTCTACATTCATTTTCCATTCATGAGTTTAATATCACATTGGCCATGTTGCTCACCTGTACACAATGCATTCTTCCATTCTATCAAGAGTTGGTTCGAAGAGGCTCATACTTTTCCCAGCTTGTAAGTGGTCACATCTAAGTTTTTAGGATTTTTCCTTCTTCATTGTAAATAACCATTTCCTTTTTGCAAATTTTGGCTTGTGTTTGTTTTTGTTTAATTTGGTGTTTCCCTTCAATAAAGTTGCATAATATTTTAATCCTTCCCTTCCCTTGAGTCTTCCATTTTTTTTTAAATGAAAAAAATGGGAGACCCTCTTCGTTGATTCAAAGGCATCAAGTGACAGATGGAGTCTTAGATAGAGGTGAAGTTTGATTTTAAGAATAGGTTTTAACATATGCTTAAATTGAAATTCCAAAAAAATAAAATCTCGGTAGATATGATAGTTCTTCATAGAGAATGAGCTATTTTTCAAAAGCAATTTTCTAATAATGATGTGTATGGCTTCATTTTACAACAATGGGCACAAGATTGGCACCATTGTATATTTGGTAAAAGGAGTTCCTCATTGGTGGCAGTCCTCCTATATTAAAATATAGGTCAAATATTAGTAATGCTTGGCAAATATACAACTAGAATTCAAATTATTTTTGTTGACCCTAATTAGGGTTGAGATACAATAGCTGCAAGATAAGAGAGTTTGGGTGAAAATGATAATTTGCCACTAAAATCATTTGGTGTTTATCAATTTTTGTAGTATCATAGCACAAATTGGAGGTGATGAATCATAATATACTATGAATACATGGAGCAAATCAATTGTAATAAGCGATAGAACTGTATAGTCACATCTTATAATGCAAATGGTGCTTGCCTCCAAACATGTAATAATCGTCTTGATGAGATAGAATGCAAAATTCACTGCGGCAATATATTTGAGGATAGTGTAGTGGATAATTTAGAGTTTCTCAAGAAAGATTTTAGTGGTAAGCTGCACACAACTAGTGGACTAAATCAAACATTTGATATGTTCAAATACCAAGTCCATGAATTTTATCCAACAATAAAGAATCCAAGTTTGAAAGTGTTCAAAGGAGAAAATGTTTCAAATAGATGGTTGGATTAGGGCGTAATAGTGGTTGCTAAAGTTAAGATTGGAAGCATAGGTTGCAATAATCATAGGCAGAACACATGAAATTGGAGAAGTTGTTGTTCACCTCTTCACTAAACATGGAGCCAAAGTCATAATAGATGATGTTGGTTACAAGCTTGTAGATTCTCTTTCACCATGGGCAACTTATATTCACTGTGATGTGAGTAAAGAAGAAGATGTTAGGGCAGTAGTAGATTTGGCCATGAAAAAGCATGGTGATCTTAAAATTATGTTTAACAATGTAGGAAGGGAAACTAACAATAAAAGTAGCATTGCAGAGAATGACACAGAGCAATTTAAATGCACCATGAATGTTAACATAATGGGAGTAATGCACGGCATTAAGCATGCTACTTGTGTGATGGTAACCAACAAAAAAAGGGTGCATAATGATCCATTTTCCAGTGACCTCATGGAGCATGGACATCAATGCCATTAGGACTTATTCTTTCTCCAAAAAGAGAGTTGTCAATTCAGATACATGAGAAGGTCAAAAAATTTATATTTCAAACTTGTCTCAAGGTAGTTTTTGCAAGTGGAAGTGCATTGAGACCACATGGTGCAAGGATGGAGATGACAAGGGACTAAAGATATATGACCCAGGCTATTTTATTACTTCTCCTATTTGTTCATCTATTTGAAACATAGATGGAGATGAAGGGTGTATTACCATATGCTACAGCAAAGAGAACTAGATGGCAAGGTGGCTTAAAAAGAATACTTGGAGTTTCATACGTAGAAGATGAGAGTATCAAGAATTTTTAAATATTTGTAAGATCAAGTTTTCAATTTTCTTTGCATTTGAAAGTGAAACATCTAAATTTTTAGGCACAAGATCTAATAAAAGAGAAGCAACTAGCTTGATGATGGCATAAATCTTTATTCATATCCATATTTTTTTACTGAAAGGTCAAATTATTTCAGTCTTCTGCACTTGCTCAAGGGTGCATTTGGATAGAACAAAAGAAAAATGTGTCTGTTGAATTTGAATATGTTTAATGTGTCTGTTTAATTTGAATAGTCCCAAAGAATTAAAATGCAAGGCTAATAATCTGAGTTCCAACAGGATGGATTAGATCAATAATATTCCTGCCTGTCCAACATTTTATCCAACAGTGAAGGAGTTTGAAGATCCATTATCTTATCTTCAGATTTATATTTCTTCTCACAAACATAGGAACAGTGGAATGATGACTCTACATCCAATGGATAAAGCACTAGATTATGAAAGAAAGAGATTTTGGAGTTCTCTACACCCTAACACAGAGTGCAGTCCCCAAAAAGAGCCATTGTTATCTAAGGTTTTGCAACCCTAAATTTTTCTCTCCAAGTCAAATATGTCACAATATAAAATATATTAATTATTTAAGAATTAATATTATTGTAAAATGCAAAATGAATATTGCACTTATCATGGGAGTAAAAGTGACAAAAGGAAATAGAAGTTTGGTAAGAAGTAAGTTAGGGCAGTTGTCCAACTTCTCGGGCGTTCTTCTTTTGTAGTTGAGAAGTTCTATAGCTACAATAGAGGAGAATACAATTCAATTTTGGTGATAGGGAACACTTATGCTCTAATAACAAAGACATTTTTGGAAAGTGTGTACAATTGTTATTTTTTGTAATAAGTTATTTCTTACTTTCTTGGTGCAAAGAAATAAATGAAGTGCATTGGGTGTTCTTTTTCAAAAGAATCTAAATTGTTGAAGTGTTAATCCATTTATGAGTATTTTCATGGTATGGTGTTGTTCGAAATGATTGAAAAGATCATGAGGAAAGTTGTTAAAATGATCATATGGAACTAGTAGAGAATGTTCTCAATCATTGTTTTGTCATTGATGTCAAACTTGCTACTTGCAAGAATGATAATTGCTTTAGTGATCCAAATACTATCAGTTAGTTGATTGACAAGAAGGAGGCAATCAATAAGATGTAACTAGTACACCAAGAGAAAGGTTGAAGTTATGATGTTGTAATGGAGTACAAGGATCAGCTAAGCCATTGATAAAAAAGTGTGTTGATGACATACTATAAGACACAGAGAATGGGCACACTGAAACATATCAAAGATGTAAGGTTTTTAGCTAAGATATCTATAAAGCCTAGCTAAATTTCATTAGAGAAAGGGAGCCGAGCAAGCTAGTAGGTGCCGAACAAATTCCTAGTTGAAGTCGAGTGATACAGAATTTATCAAGTGCCAAGTAAACTTTAGATGCCGAGTGATACAAGTGCTAAGTAAACTTCAGATGCTGAGTGATACAAAATTTATCAAGTGCCAAGTAAACTTTAGATGTCGAGTGATATAGAATTTATCAAGTGCCAAGTGAACTTTAGGTGCCAAGCTATCTAGGAAATAGATGCCAAGCATCAAAAAACCAATAGTGCCAAGTAACACAGAGGTGTCGAGCACCAGTAAATCAATGATGTTGAGTTGCTGCATTATTTTGAAAATAGAAGATTTTCTAGATCTAAGCCAACAAGGTTGTTATCTAGAAGTTTGTAAATTAAATGGAAGATAAGAATGATGAGCTAGTGGCACAGAACACCATGTAGAACATTTTTAAAAGATACAACTGACGAAGTTTTTAATAAGAACAAGATATGGGATAGATACATTGTATCCTACCTAATCCATTTGAAACCCTTAAATTCGAGAGGGAGAATTGAGCGGAAAAGGAAAATCAAATTTCTATTTAAGGAGACATAAGTTCATGAAGAGAGAGAGAGAGAGAGAGAGAGAGAGAGAGAGAGAGAGAGCCGGTCAAGCATGAAAGCATAAAATGTTGAAGGAGGTGCTAAGGAGGAAAGAGAGCATAGTTACTCTATTTCAATAAGAAGACCCATATATGGATGCATTGGTATGATGAATAGGAAGACTCAAGGAGACAAAGCTTTAGAAGAAGACAAGCAGTTAGAGCTGAAGTGATTAAAGCCAAGCAAAAGGATAGAACTGAAGTGTGATCTGAAATCTTCAAAGTATGTTGTAAGTTATATCAGATCAAAAAACCATTATTGTTACTCTCTAGAAATTGTAATAGATAGTTTAAATCCTATGGACTTAGGTTGGTTTAATAGCCATGAGGTAAATCCTTTAACAGGGTGACATTCCAATTGAATGTTCAAAAGTCCTTTAACCAGGCCCATTCCTAATAGTTTGGTGAAATCCTCTAACAAGGTCACATTTAACAGTGTGTTGTAAGCCTTTAATAGGGCAGGCTTTTAACAGGGCATCTCTTTAGAAGAGTGAAAATCAAGTAGCATGTTACTAGTGGTTTTTCCCAAATTGGGTTTCCACGTAAATAATTGTGTCATGTGTTGATCTTTCATGTTTTATCTCTGCATGTTGATTTACTGTAACTTGCTAATATGGTTGATTTAAATTTGGATGGATGAAAAGTGTATGGATTCATTAAAAGTAGAGAAAAAGTGTTATTAGGGCATTTGGACCTTGAATAACTGATTCCCCCCCCCCCCACCCCCCCCCCCCCCCCACCCTCTCAGTTATTCTAAAGAATTCTAACAATTGGTATCAAAGCTAAACTACTGATTTAGCTTAAAGGGACTATGAGCAAAAAAGATCAAAATGCCTAAGAGAGAAGTTCCCAAGCTCAACAAAGACAACTTTGTTGCATGGAAATGTTTTATGAAGCTACATCTTGGATCCATAGGAGATTATGCCCAAAATTCAATTGTCACTGAACATGTAGATCCAACTGGTACTCTTACCGTAGAAGACATGGAAAACAAGCAGGAACACAATCAAATAATGCTGGAGATTGCCTTTGCACTCAACTATGCTAAATTTGATGATACCAAAGGATGTGACACTACATTCAAAATGTGGAATGCCCTATCAGATATCTATGGAGGAGATCAGAATGTACAAAGAGCAAAAAGAGAAAGTCTTAGAGGAAAGTTTGATGATATGAAAATGGAGGAAAATGAGAATGTTGCTTAGTATGGCACAAGAATAAAGGAAGTGGTAAGTGCAATAAGGTGCTTGAATGGTCAATTGGATTAAGATACTATTAACAGTAAGTTCTTAAGAACCTTGCTCCCTATCTATGCTATTAGAGTATCAGCAATATAAGAACTAAGATGTGTACCAGGAAACAATCTAAGTTTTGAAGGTATAATAGGTAGACTCACTGCATTTGAGTTATCTAACTTTGACAATTACAGACCTAAGAATGTTGAATCTGCATTTAAGACCAAGCTATCACTGAAAGATGCTAAACAGGTGAAATCAATGAAAGGAAGAAAAATGAAATATGTATCCAGTGATAGTAGCACTAATGAGGAAGATGTGGAACAATTAGAAACATTGCTTGCTAGAAGATTTCATAGAGGCAAAGGAAAATTCAAAGGTAAGATGCCTATCATTTTTTTCAATTGCAATGAAGTAGGTCATATTGGTGCCAGATGTACACAGAAAAAGGATTACAAGGAAGGTAACAAAAAAAAATTGAGAAGAGATGATGATAGGAGAGATTACAAAGACAAAGGTAAGAAGTGTTATATTGTTGAAGAAAATTCTGATGATAATGATGATGAAGTTGTTTATGTAGCCATGAAGGACCAATTTGATGAAGAAGAGCCCACAACACTAGTAACATGTATGAACAAGAATGATAGGTGGATCATAGACAGTGGATGCTCACATCACATGATAGGAGACAAAAGTAAGTTTGTTAACTTTACTCTATATGATGGAAATAGTGTTAGATTTGGTAATGATGCTCCATGTCAAATCAAAGGAAAAGGTTCCATTAAGCTCACAGAGAAAATTTAATGTGATAATGCATACTATGTTGAAGGATTAAACTACAATTTGCTAAGTGTCTCACAATTAGGCAATATAGGATGCAAAGTAGAATTTGGGGAAAAAATTGCAAAAATCTATGATATTGATAGTAAACTAATAGGAAAAGGAGATCAAACAAGGATTAATCTATTTTACCTTGATATGGATGATGTTTCTTTTTTTATTGCAAAATTTGATGATGAATGGTTATGGCATAGAAGGCTATGTCATGTCAACTTTGAAAATCTGGTCAAGATCAGTAAAATGAAGAAAGTTAGAGGTTTACCAAAATTGAAGAAGCCTGATAATATCATGTGCAAAAAATGTTAGCTAGGAAAGATAATAAAGTCAAGTTTCAAAAGCAAAAACTATACA